>WHUY01000004.1:0-1433899 GCA_015179035.1 Tirmania nivea | reverse complement strand
ATATCAACACCAATGTACTTCAACTATCCCTCAAGATAGGACACGTGGAAGCAAGGATTGCAGAACAGAATTACTAATATAGTAAAATCCGTTCAAAGTGGGGAAGTGTAATAAGATATGTTATTTCTTATTATTTTTTTTATCTCATATTTTCTATATCTGTTATTACTCCATAACTGCCGAATTTGGTAGTTAGTTACTCAGTAGAACTGGCCAGCTCGTGAACACCCTCAAGCATGTAGTACAGCCCCAGCATAGCCCCGTTCCTATGACTCATGTATTTCCTATGACTCATGTATTTCCTATGACTTATATTTTCTATGACTTATATTTCCTATGACTCATATAGTACTACCCTATGGGAAGTGCTATATTCTCTGTATTTTAAACTATCAGAAACGTTGTTGAACAAGTATAAAAGGAGCATGAATTCCCCTCTGGAATCTCCTCCTCAGACTACTTAGACAGACAATAATCGACTACAGATCAGTTAGTTAGCAAATAATCTAAACGGAGATTACACCTGTTAATTAATGTTCCTAAGAGAACTCTCCACTTGATAACCATTACCCTTCTGAGGCAATCCCTCAGAAGAACCGATATACATATACATCCGTTCTAGCAGATATAGATTGTATAAACAGTACTGAATAACTACTGTCTAGTATCATTCATTATACTATGATTATCCCAAAGATATGTTTTAGCTATATTAAAGCTTTCTTTAGTTGATAAATAAAACTGAAAGTATACTAAGCCTGCATACTATAGTAGGTGTCTATTTCCTGGCTCTAGAGTTATATTACAAATATCCCTTATTAGTACCTAGTCATAGAACTTTGTTTTAATACCTTTATAAGGTATATTCATTCTAAACTTATTATAGATACTAGTTAGACAAGACCTCTGCTATAAGTATATATAAGGCATTTTAGTATTCAAAATATTATCTATAGTAGAACTATTATAAGCACTTTTACTATTTGCCTTTTTATTATTAGATAATTGTATATCAGGAGGTACATCTTGAAAGTATATAGTATAAATAGTTTCTTTCCTAAAGTATATCTAGGTACTAGATGGGTTTAAATGTTGGAAATCAAAGACTACTGCATATCTGCTTTGGAATTATTCAAAAAGATCTTAAGGTATGCTTAACCTAAATATTATCTTTAAGTTTTTATTACTGATCAGAAAAACAAAATCTACTAAATCAAAGCTTTTACTATCTTCAATTATAGCTCAAAGGCTAGTTGATATCTCAGCTAGTTCAGATAGTAGGAAATAGTAGTATAGAGATTATTACCTACCAATTCCTTCCATAAAGCTTAAGTTAGTTTTTCAAAACTTGGTATAAGATACTTCTTTAGTATACTGGACTAATAGAGGTAAATGTTATATATATACTAAATTATAATACCCATAATTAGTAATAGTTTTTAATAGTAAATTAAAAAATCTCATCATCTGATTATCTATTAGTTAGTTAGTAGGATAGCTCTTATAATACAGATCAGGGAAAAAGGTATAAATAGTATATTCTTTGAATCTAAAAATATTTTCCAAATATATATTAGGGACTTTATAGTATAGACTATAGTAGGCTAAGCTTTATGATTTAGATTTTTTAAGTGAAGATGAATATAACAAAATAAGTAAATATTATTTTATAAATTTTATGATCAAAAAAGATAAAAACAAATATAGTCTATATTTAGTATATAGTTCTAAGAGAATGAAAAACCTATTTACCTTGAGACTAAGTTTAATAAAAGGTAATGTATTCAAAATTATAAGAAAGCTATCAATATTTAAGCTATTAATAATATCTTCTTTAATATCTATAGGATTTTCCTAGTTAGAAACTAAATAATATAAAGTACTTTTAGCTTCCAATTTCTCCTCATTTTTATCCTTATTTTTATCCTTATTTTTATCCTTTTCACTACTATTACTGCTTATTCAAGTTAATATAGGTTTATTAGTAATTGGAAATTTTCTTTTAAAAATCTTATTATAAAAGTTTACTAGAATTTCTCTATTTGCTTGTGATAGCATAGTACCTTACTCTAATAGTTTTATATAACCCAAATTCTCTTCTACTGTGATAGCAATTTATAATAAACTCTTAGTATTTTTAGGTATATCTAGTTATATCTTACAGTAGCAGTTATAATTAAGGAGTTATTTAATTAGAAAATCTACAATAATACCTTATACATAGATAGTAGGTATGGCGAAGCTAGCTATATATATAACAAAGGCAGTAGTTACATGGGGAGTAGTAGCAAATACAGTAATAGAAGTAGAGGTAGTAGTAGAGATAGAGGTAGTAGCAGAGATAGAGGTTATTACAGTAGAAGTGGTAGATATAGCAGGAATAGTAGAGATAAAGGAAGTAGTGGAAATAGTAGCAGTAGATACAATAGCAGTTATAGACCCAGTATTGAATATAGTCACAGTAGAGATAGTAGCCAAGAATTATAACTTAAGCTAAGAGTAAGACCTAGAATTTAATCTAGACTATGACTCATGAATATTCTTATTTCTAAATAGATCTTTACCATCATCTAAACTTGAATAATAATTATTTGGATAATCAGATAGATTTAAAATATTATCTACTTAGGAGTCTATATTTAAGTCTCTCTATGCAGCTTCTATACTAAAGATTAGTACTAGAGGTAAATTTTACTGTAATAGATTTTATGGTACTAGATTAATAAGTATATCAAGTTTAACTAGTATAAGCTCTACTGGCTTCTACTCCTTATCTTACTATTGGTTCTATTGTTTGTCATAGTATTGCTTCTGAAGCTTATCTAATATATTATTAAAATAATATTACTTATTGGTATATATAAACTTACTATTAGGTATAGACTCCTCGGTAAGTATATCTATTATTACTTTAGTTACTGTTACTTCTTTTGTATATAAACTATTAGCATCTTGTTCTACCTATTGTATATTAGTCCTCTTTTATATCTTGAATAAGAATAGATTTATACTTTTTTATATAGTTGCTTCCTATGCCAGTAATCTACTTGTTATTTTCTTCACTGGACTAAACATTCTTTGGCTGTCCCATACTTTAGTCAGTGGCCTACTGGATGCTAACCTATATTATTTTCACTATTACTTATAATAGGTAGTATGAATGAGGTAAAGGTAGAAAAAACCTAAAATAAAATTCTATAGCAAGAAATTGATTATGTTATAAAATATAAAAGCTAAAAAATTATAATAAACTTTAAAGTACATAATTTGCTGGTACTATAGTACTTATAATATACAAATAATACCTATTATTAAACTATCAAATACAATAGGTAAAAATACAATAAGTTATTATAATAATTGATAAATTGATAAAATAGAGTAGTTAGTTAGTCTAAGCTAGAAGTAATTATACTAAATATAGTTAAGTTCAAGATGAGTATTGATATAGTTTGTATATAATTTTATAGTATATTATTGACCACTCTATCCTATAGCCTAATTAATTGCTTTACTTCCCCTTTAGCTAGTCATTTATACCAAATTTGGTTATATATTAACCTGAACCTAACTTAATAAGTTAGAAGGATAGTATATTAGTATATGTGTATTAAAGTCTACTCACTATATATTGAGGAGTATATATTGATCATAATAAGCCTATATTTCCTTATATATATTTCTTTTCATAACTTATAAAACTAGCTAAGGTAGTTGGCTTGAGACCTCAATAAATCAATACATATTATTTAGTGAGTTGAGTGGATAGAAGAAAAGGAAATTTCTAAGTCTTTCTCAAAGTTTTAAGTAGCTATACTTTAGAAATTTAGACTTCTTGTACTACCCTCTAATATCACATATAGCTATGCAACTAACTAGGACTATCTTAAAAGTAGATTACTATCTTACCTCCCTACCATATTATTATCTATAAGAGCTCTACTTACTCTTGATAAAATCTAATACCAGGGAGGAAAATTATCTAGACAAATTCTCTAGCATTAGTGATATCTACAATCTATATATACCACTTATCTATATATTGCTGTATTGTAGGTATTACTTATATAAGTATATTTCTAGAGATACAATAGTATGACACCTAATATAGGTAATAGAGTAGTAAAAGTGAGCTTTAAGTCTAAAATTATCAACTTATATTATCTGCATAGCTTGTTTTTTAGATAGGCTCGCTCCTCTATCGACTATATTACTGGCCATGTATTATTAGCTTATAGATTTTCCCTAATAAGAATAGCTACTTTTACTAATTATTTCATATACTAGTAAGTACTAAAATAAGCTTATAATAGGTGAATCTAATATATGATAAATATTACTACTTGAGATAGAAAACATAATGATCTCAGCTTTTACAATACACTAGACTTTCTCTATATTCTCTAATAGGTTTAACTATCTTAAGATTATTAGCATCTGAATTCCAAGCTTATATAGATATGGATATTTAGGCTAATATAGACACCATATTGCAGACTTCTTTAGATGTAGATATTTAGGCTAATAAAGACTTCTAATTATAGGCTTATTTGGATGTGGATATCCTAACTAGTAAAGACTCCTAATTATAAGCTCATATAGATATAGATATAGGCTAATAAGAACCTCTAAACTGCATATATATAGAAGTTATCACTTACAAAGTATTTTTATAAAAGTAAATATTATAGAATCTTATCAATTCTAACCTCACTTATATAGCCAGATATTTCATAACCTTACTAGTTCGTAGACTAGTTTATATAACTTAATTTCTATTTAACTTACTAGTTGATACATATTCTAAATAGTCTCATGCTAAGTCTTGGCCTTACTACCAGTATAATAAAAGTCTTTATTATATATAATAAAAGCTAAAGATACTTCTTTTTTAGCTTGATACTTATCTATAGTATTTACCTATTATACTTATTACAAAGATAATAGGGAGAATTTGTTAGAGTATATACTTAAATATATATATTAGTTTTATACGTTTTATGAAAAGAGTATATTATATAGTATAATTTATGTATACTCAATAGAAATATACTGCGAGGGAGTAGCACAACCACTACTGTTCTATGCAGGTCTTGCTATAAGAGCAATCACTTGTATTATTTAACCTATAAGGTATTTTACTATAGATAGGTAACTAAGAATATATATGATAGTAAGTATAGTTATATAATAATTATTGTAAAGGAAGTGACTGAGGTTTTAGAGTAAATAATAATTGAAGATAGTAATAATGACAATGATAAAAGAAGATAAAGAAGAAGAATAACTAAATAAAATAAAATAAAACCTCTTCTTCTTTATCCAAACTTCTATGAGATGCTACCTTAAATACTATTATTATACCAGTATACTAGAGCTAGTCACATACTAACTAGTTTAAGTTACTCACATATCTAACTAACTAACTAACTTAATAACTAATAACTTCTAACAAACTCAACAATCAATAACTTATAATTACCTTATAACCTTACAATCTTCTCTTCTTTATAATTTGGCTATCCTTTAGCCAACTAGTCTTCAACTGCCTTATTTTCCATTTCTACATTCTACTTTTCTATTTCCTTAGCTAAGTCTTTCTCATCTTCCCATATTAGTTCTTAGTATTGAGCAGTCTTCCAAAGATAGTAAAAACTATTCTTTGTGTAATACTACTTTTCCAAAATTTATACTAAGGTCATATTTTTCTTATAAGCCCTCTTTATTTTATTTCGATAGTACTCCATAAACTGCTATACCTTGTCCTCATCAAGATATAGGAGTTAATTCCTCTCCATAACTACCTGCAGATTGTCCTATCTTTTTTGCCCTAATAATACATTAGATAAGGAACTAATATTTTACATAGCGACTAATACTAGAAAGCGGTTAGAAAAAAAGCTATGAGGATTTATCTACCCTAATAACATTTTGATAATAGTAGTTAAATCTTGATGTATTATGGCAACTAAGCTCCAGCTCCCAAAATGATCCTAAATACTAATAAACTATGAGTTCACTACCTACTGCTTAGTCTTTGTTATACTATTTATATTAGCTATTGACTCATGGAGGATTTCAGATTAAGATATTTAGATGTCACTAGGTCCATACATTACAGGTACTAGCTTGGCATACTTGTATGTGTCTATTAGTATATATATATTATTTGTCTTTAAGGTATTCTTATTATGGTCAATAGCTTTTTTGAATTTTTCCACTGATTCTGCTTCCCCTTTAACCATAACATTTCTCTACTAATCTAAGATCTTTATATGAAAGCCGAGAATTACTATTGTATAGTTTTCTTCTGTCTCTTGATTCAATGTTAGTAATATTTGGATTTGGTTTCTTCTATATCCATATTCTATATATCTATTCATATTGAGATTTAAGTACTGGAAATAAATTCTATCCCCTAGTAAAAGTACCTTTATATAGTAGAAGTATAGGATTTGCTTCTAGGTTTTATTTGGATTGATGGCAGTAACTAATACATAGTATATAGGGTTCTAGCATGCAATCTGTTAGATTTCAGTATAGTATACTAATCTTAATAACCCCAAATTTGGGTACCTATTGACTTATTGTTAGTAGTGGATATATATTAGGACTTCTTCCTTGATAAATTTAACCAATGTTTTATCTTCAAACAGCTATACTATTAGTATATGCTACGGGGCAAATTGGTCCGAGTTTACGGCCCAGACAACTCGTTTGGTATTCACCTCGCCTCAGTTATCACTAGTGGCAACTCACCTCACACTGACTTACTGAGTATTCAGTGATCTATAGAATACTCACTAAGCTTATATACTAACCTCCTTTATACTCATGCAGGTACCAAGCGTAGTGTCTCGCGTACAAACACTTACTAACAAGTACTAACAATCATAGCAAAATAGATGATAGTGACTATAACAGTACAGGCAATCAATAACAGTAGAAGTGACCATACTACTATAGACAATCGGTGACAGGAGAAGTGACTATGACAGTAGAGGCAATTGGTGACCGAAAAAGTGACTATAATACTACAGGCGATCAGTGAAAAGAGAACCGACTATGACAGTACAGGTAATTGATGACAGCAAAACCGACTATAATAGTATAGGCAATCGATGACAAGAGAAGCGACTATAATAATAAAGGCAATCAGTAATTGGAGAAGTGACCATGATAATATAGGCAATCAGTTACAAGAAAACTGACTGTAATAGTATAGACAATCAGTGATAGTATACGTAATCTGTAATAGTATGGACATGACAGCACAGACAATTGGTAACTGATAGCATAGACAATCCGTGACAGTAGAAGCAACTATGACAGTACAGACAATCAGTGATAGTAGAATTGATCCCCAACAGTATAGGTACTCCATAATAGTAGAATCGATCCATGACATTTCAAGCAATTCATAACACTAGAACTCTATGACACTATTAGTTAGATAGAGCAAAGCAATAATAAATATAAAACAGAAGGCTTGGCGAGTATTCTGTAGATTACCGAGTAGGAGCGAGTTGAGTTAAGGCAATGAAAAGCTGACTCAGCGAGTTGTTAGCCCATAGAAACTCGTTCGCCGAGTCAGTTCTTGGCAAGTTAGTTCAAGTTGAACTCGCCCCATAGTATACACTATATTCTATAGCTCTCCAAACAATAGTCGTTCTATCTTTCTTCTACTTTTTAATGACCTCCTATCCTTCAAATCTCCATAGTACTAGTTCTTGGTTATAATCTTACTAGGTAAGAAATATAAATTCAAATCTTAGTAATCCTAGGATATTTTCCTTTATAGGGCCTCTATACGATTGTCTAAACTATCTTCCATACTCTATACTGTATATAAAATTGCTTAAAGAGAACTTATTCTTTTGAACTATTTCCAGCCTTTTTGCTAGTTGATCTTATACCCTACTCTTAGTTTTTAGACCAATACCACTATAAAATTCCCACACATGATTCTAGCATATTATTATCAGAACCTCTACTATGTCCATTAGAACTCTTTTAAGTCTTCCTTTTCTTTTATCTTTAGTTTTCATGCTAGGTTTCCTTACTTGGCTTTCCTTTCAGTCACTATAGTCATTGCTATTGTTATTATTGGGGCCATCACTACTACTATTATAGAAGATATTATTTATATATGGCTTTTTGAAGTCTTACTCTTCTATATTAGCTAGAGAATTGATTATTCCCTTACTTATTAGAGAGGTTTGAAGTTATTTAGACATATTTTCTTCTGTTAGAGGGCAGCCTCTAGTAGTAGCTATTATTATTATATGTTTTCTAGCTCCCCTTCTTGATACCTTTTTTTTGATAATACCTCCCAAAATTCTTCTAGCCTCATATAAGGTTCTTCCTCTTATCATTAAAATTCTCCATATTGATATTAACATGTATTTGAACAGATATAAGGGGAGTAAGAGACCTTCAGGGTTGAACTAAGATATCTGTTTCCTATTCTTCCTTAATTTGCTTTAGGAAACATTATTTTCTACCATCTAACTATACATGTTACTCAATAGTAGGTCTGATAATAGATATATAGTAGATTTTCAACTACATTTCTTCTTTTGTTAACCCTAGTTTTTCCTAGCTTACTTCCTTTTCTATTATTATCTGAGTAATAGTAATGATACTATTAGTTCTAATAGTCAATTCCCCTATATTGAGTTGGCATTATAATAGAGCTTAAGCTCACTCAAGAGGGTTTGTTACTATAGCCAGTTAGTCTTGGTAGTATTTCTTAGAGTTAGTTGGAGTTACTTTAATAACTTTAGTATTCTTTAAGATCATGACTATAAAAGAGGTAGAGAATGTCATTATAGTTGTAAAGAAATGATATGTCTATGATATTTTTTCTTTTTATTATACTTATATTCTATTAAAGAATTGGTTCTAGGTACTTCCTAACAGTAAAACTATAGAAAAATGTTACTTTTAAATACAACTCCCTTCATTCTTCAGAATCTATACCCATCTCTATAAAATCTTCTACTTAATATCTTTACTTCCCATAAAGCAATTATAAAGAAAGCGAACTGTGAAATAATAGACTTTCATAAGCTAGATACATAATTTTGAGTGAAGGGCAAGTATAAAATAATTATGAAAAAAAATAGAAGAAAATTAGTAATGGAATATTTATCGAGGAGTATAGTAGTTAGGAATGTTTTCAAAATAGATCTAGAATAAACAAGAAAACAAAGCAAGTTAAAATAGACTATAAAAACAATAAGAACTTTTTGTGTAGAAATTCAAATGATTAGAAACAAGACTATTATAAACTATAGAGTTATAATAAATAATAAAATATAGTATTTTAAAATAGACTATGTAAATAAATCAATATAAAAAAAGAAATAGATAAAGAAACTTATTCTATAAAATATACTATCTATTATAGTACATACCAACAATAGCTCATACTCTCTATTATAGTTATTCATTGAGCTAATATTGAGTCATCATATATATAAACCATTTACGCATATATATCAACTAGATAATAGAAGGTCCTAAAAGCTATATGTAGTGACTGAATAATGATAGAAGGTTATAGTGTCATGGGTATTAATACATACTTAGAATACCCTTTAGAATAGGAAACTATGGGCTAGTGAGATAGGTCCCCAAGTACCAATAGTATACTATACTGAAGAAGGAAGAGTTATCCGAGTTATCTAATAATAGATAATATAATAATATTACTTAGAGACTAGATAATACACTAGAGGTAGTAAAGGCCCTCCTCAAATCGAAAAACTATATATACTATCAAGTATGAGATAAGATAGCAAGGTTGTGAGTAGATAAGGTAAGTGGGGGTGACTAACAGTACTATAGTCAGTTAGTTGATAATCAAGAGAATCGACTTGGTATTTATACCTAAAGAAAGCCTTCTGGAGAAGACTCTAATATTCTAAAGTAGGTATTCAACCATATCCATTGGAGAAGGAATTTTATCCTTATAGACATCACATACAATATTAGGAAGTAATCCCTTAATATTATTTCATACTTGTAAATAATATTTTGTTACTTTATTCTATGGCTCTGACTGAGCACTCCTATTATACTATAATATTAAGTACTGCTACTACTTAATATCTTTATTTCAGAATATCTGCTCTTCTCTGAATCAAATAGTAGAAAGAACCTATTATCGTCTCAGACAATACAAAAACACTTATTGTTCAGTGACCTCATAAGCTTACTAAAAAAATCTTAGGTAAAAATATTAATATACTAGAAGAGAAACCTATGAAGATAGATGAGTTCTGGATATGGTTCCAAACTAGTATAAAGGCCTTCTTAAATTAGTAGTTAGAAACCATCCAAGCTCAAGTACATCAGCTAGAAGAGGAAAATAAGGTCCAGTTTCACTATCTTTAAATCGTAATTCAATATATGGTGCAAACTATATTTGAGATAATGTATTCCCTAGAATAAGCTCTAAAGACTTACATAGCATTAACAGAACCTAATAATATAGACTGGCAATAGGATCTGCCTACAAAAGAGCTCTCATACTTAGACAAAGTACTAGAATAAGAGGTCAAGTATAGGAAAAAAATAGAAAAGAATGAGAACTCCAATGATACATTTAATTAACAACAATGGAGATATAGAGAAGGCACTCTACCCCACCCTCTACCTAGAAGTCAAGCAGGATTCACTCCAGGCTCTAGCAGGCCTAGAAAAATTAGCTTTAGCAGGATACTACTACTACTACTAAAAAGAAAAGGTAAGGTAACTACTAAAGATAGAGATGGTGACCCTTTTAGTAAAGAGGATGAACTCACACTGACTCCAAAGAAGAAGAAAAAAACCACTGTGGTATAAGTAACATAAGAACTTCTAGAAATATTTATTAAAGTAGTATCTAAATCAAAAGAGCTAAAGCCAGAAGCCCCTAAATCCAAAGTATTTAAAAGAGATCCAAAGGACCTTGAGATATTTATCTGGGGACTTGAGAATATATAGGCAATTGAGAAGAATAAATATTGGAATTACCTAGTCGAGATCCAATATACTACTAATCTTCTAGAATAACCAACTAGGACTAAGTATCAAGATCCAGTACAGTAGTATAAAGGCTACCACCCTAAAATCGATCTTGCAGTAGTACGAAGATTACTGAGTAGCCTTTAAATAGTACTAGATTCTATTTATATAAAGTTGGAGACATTTATAGAGACTTTCTGAAGTTCTTTTATGATAAAAGTGGATAAGAAATAAGTAGTAACCAACTAGCTAAACCTCTGACATAATAGCTCCATCAATGAATACCTAGATACCCTCACAAATCTTATATGGAGAACTAGGTACCTAGAAGAGGTAAGTAAGGACAAACTGGTATAGAAACTAAATAAGAAAGTCAGATTAGCATAGGTCCAAACACCAAATAAACCCTAATTCCTTAGTGAACAAATGGTAATGATACAGGACATTGGCCACAATTTAGAGAATTTTTACTACCTCTAAAGCGAGTCCTGGAAGGAAGGAACAGGTAGAAAGAAAAAAAAGGCAAAGGGTTGAAAAGATAGTGAGAAGACTAAAAGAAATAGGAAAAAGATAAAGAGGGATCAGGGAGAAAATTTTAAGGACCAGGAATTAGAATTAGCAGGTATCCTTAATAATATCATTGAAGAATAGAAGAAGTCTGACTCTTGTCTTAAGTATGGTAAAGGAAACTATAAGTAGTTTAAGTACTGGACAAAGGATCTAGTTATCTCCAAAGTTACTAATATAAGCAAGAAACTCTAGACTAAGAGAAGGAAGGTAGATAAGAAGAATGATAAGGAAGATGTCAAGATCTTGGTAGTAAATAGGATGGTAAATGAGTATAGAGGAAGGATTATTAAATTAGTGGAAGATAGCAATAGGAATTATTGTTTATTAAGATAATTAGAAAGGAGTCAATTAGGACTGAGAGGATTTCTTATTATACTTAAGGTTTAATTAATATATTTATTTCTCTCTTAAAAGCAAGTACTCCTAAGGATGGCTTTAGTAGCCGAAATATATAGAACATAGAGTACAATTCTCAATTACTATAACAAACCGACAGAAAACTCTATTAATTGTCCTTAACTAAGTGGATATCTTATACTTTCCTGAGAAAGAAGTATTATAGTCAAGATGAAGCTAACTTGCTAACAAATATCCAAAGATCTCCTTATCTATAGAGAAAGCCTTCTAATCAAAGCTACCTTAATGATCTAAGAGTAGGAAATATCATACAAATTACTATTAGATTGTAGAGCAATAGGCCCTATACTCCATGATGAGTTTGTTTATGAGTCCGAGATCCTTATGAAGAAGCACCAGAAACCTATACAGGTTCAGAGTATGAGTCAGTAACTAATTCTAGGAGCTAGTATATACTATATACCACTATTAGCTGTTATAGGAAAATACTCCAAGCATATAGTCTAGGAGATTAAATAGATTGAAAAAGCAATTAATAGGTATTTACTTATCATATAACTTATAAAATATAACCCTGATATAGATTAGAAAAAAGGTATACTACAGTAAAGAAGTGACTACTGTAAGTATAATTGCTTACCCTAAGAGTTCGAGGTTAAGCTAATTAATAGATTTCAATTACAAAAGGAAGTTAGGGAAGACTCCTTCATATAAGTAGCTAGCCTAACCTGGTATACAGATGATGGGTAGAATGTTAAGATATTCCTCTCTGACTAATATCATAAGTAGGCTTATCTCTTTAGAAGAGAATAAACCATGAAATTATTATAACACTCCAAGTTTGATCATGTTATCAAACTAGTGACTAGAGTGAAAGCTCCTTATAGACCACTATACCCATGTTCTGAGCAACAACTAAAAGCATTTAAGATATAGCTAGATAATCAGGTAGTAGCAAGAAAAATTATAAAATCCTAATTATTAGCAAGAGTACTAATCCTCTTAGTATGGAAGACTGATAGCACCTACTATTTTTATATTAATTACCAAATACTTAATAAAGTTATAGTGAAAAACTGATACCCTCTACTACTGATACTTGAACTTGTGTTATAGGTATTGATACTTACCTAGAATATCCTTTAAAATAGGAATCTATGGGCTAGTAGAGTAGCTTCCTAAGTACTGATAGTATACTATACTAAAGAGAAAAGCATCATATGAGTTATCTAATAATAGGTAATATGACAATATTACCTAGAGACTAGATAATATACCAGAGGTAGTAAAGGACCCTTTTGGATTGAAAGGCTATATATACTATCAAGTATAAGACGAGATAGCTAGGTTGTGAGTGGCCAAGGTGAGTGAGAGTAACCTACTATAATACAGTTAGTTAGTTAATGATCGAGGGAATCGATTTAGTACTCTTACCTATAGAAAGCCTTCTAAAGGAGGCTTTAGTATTCTAAAGTGGGTATTTAACTATACTTACTAAAGATGACATTCTATCCTTATAGACATTATATAGAGTAGTAGGAAGTAATCACTTAATATTATTTTATACTTATAAATAATATCTTATTACTTCATTCTATAGCTATAATTGAGTACCTCTATTATACTATAATATTAAGTACTACTATTACTTATTATCTTTATTTAGAATATCTGCCCCTCTCTAAATCGAATGGTAAAAGGAACCTATCACTATCTTAGACAATACAAAAGTACTTGTTATCTAGTGACCGTATGAGCTTGCCGAAAAAATTATAGGGAAAATTATCAATATATTAGAAGAGAAACATATGAAGGTAGATAAGTTTCAGATATGGTTCCAAACTGGCATAAAGGTATTCTTAAATGAGCAGTTGAAAATAGTCTAAGCTCAAGTATATCAATTAGAAGAGGAAAATAAGGTCTAGTTTCACTATTTTCAGATAGTAACTTAATATATAGTACAAACTATATTTGAGATAAAGTACTACTTAGAACAAGCTCTGAAGACTTATATAGTACTAACAAAACCTGACAATATAGACTAGCAATAGGACCCACCTACGAAAGAACTTCTATACATAGACAAAGTACTAGAACAAGATATTAAGGATGGGAAAAGAATAGAAAAGTAGGAGGATTCAGATGATATATTTGATCGACAATAATGGAGATGTAGAGAGAGTATTCTACCTCCTCCTCTACCCGAAAGTCAAACAAGATTCACTCCAGGCTCTAATAGGCCTAAAGAAACTAACTTTGGCAGAATACCACTACCACTACTATCAAAAGGAAAAGGTAAGGCAACTGCAAGTGATGGAGACAGTAACCTCTCTAGTAAAGAGAACAAATATGCACCAACTACAAAGAAGAAGAAGAGAACTACTGCAGTATAAATAACATAAGAACTTCTAGAAATACTTATTAAAGTAGTATCCAAATTAAAAGAACCAAAGCCAGAAGCCTCTAAGCCTAAAGTATTCAAAGGAGATTTAGAGAACCTTGAGAGATTTATTTAAGAACTTAAAAATATATAGATAATTAAGAAGAAAAAATATTGGGATGACTTAGTCAAGATCTGATATACTATTAATCTTCTAGAATGACCAACTAGTACTAAACATAGAGATCTAGTATAGTAGTATAAAGCTTACTACCCTAAAATCAATCTCGTGGTAGTATGAAGACTATTGCATAGCTTTTGAATAATACTGGATCCTAATTTTATGAAGTGGGAGATATTTATAGAGGCTTTCTACAGTTTTTTTAGGACAAAAGTGGGTAAGAAACAAGCAGTAACCGATTGGCTAAACCTCTGATATAGTAGCTCTATTGATGAATACCAAGATACCCTCACAAATCTTATATAAAGAACTAGGTATCTAGAGGAGGTGGCTAAGGATAAGCTAGTATGGGAACTGAATAAGGAAGCAGGATTGATATGGGCCTAAATACTAAATAAACCTCAACTTCTTAGTGAATAAATAGTAATAATGTGGTATATTGGTCACAATTTAGAGAATTTCTACTATCTTTAAGGCGAGTCCTAAAAAGAAGGGACAGGTAGAAAAAAAGAAAAGGCAAAGAGTCAAAAGAATAGTAAAAGGACTAAAGGAAATAAGAAAAAGAGAAAAACGAATTAGGGAGGAGATTTTAAAGACCAGGAATTAAAATTAGCAGGTATACCTAATAATATCATTGAAGAATGGAAAAAGTCTGACTCTTATCTAAAATATGGTAAAGGAAACCACAAGTGGTTCGAGTACTAGATAAAGGATCCAATTACCTTCAAAATTGCTAATACGAGTAAGAAATCCTAGACCAAGAAAGGGAACGCAAATAATAAGAATGACAAGAGAGATATTAAGATCTTGATAGTGAATAGCATGGTGGATGAGTATAGAGGAAGGATTATTGAATTAGCAGAAGATAGTAATAGGGATTATTATTTATTAAGATAATTAGAAAGGAGTTAATTAGGACTTGGAAGATTACTTATTATATTTAAAGTTCAATTAATATATTTATTTCTTTCTTGAGTAAGTCTTGCTGAGGATAGCTTCAGTAGCCAAAACGTCTAGAATGTACAGCACAATTCCCAATTACTATAACAAAGTAATAGAAAACCCTATTAATCATACTTAACTAAGCAGACACCTTGTACTTTCCTAAAAAGGAAGTATCATAGTCAAAATGAAGTAAACTCACTAATAAATATCTAAAAACCTCCCTATCTATAGAGAAAGGTTTTTAATTGAAGCTATCCTAATGATACAAGAGTGGGAAATATCCTACAAACTACTATTTGATTATGGAGTAACAGGTCCCATGCTTCGTGATGAGTTTGTTTATAAGTCCAAGATCCTTATGAAGAAACACCAAAAACCTATACAGGTTCAGAGTACTAGTCAGCAACTAATCCCAGGAGCCAGTATGTACTATATACAACTATTAGATTTTGTTATAGGAAAATAATCCGAGTATATAGTCTAGGAGGTTGGATAGATTGAGGAAGGAATTAATGGGTATTTACTTATCATATAGTTTATAAAATATAATCTCGATATAGATTGGGTAAAAGATATGCTATAATAGAAAAGTGACTAATATAAGCATAATTGCCTACCTAAGGAATTCGAGGTCAAACTAGTTAATAGATTTCAATTATAGAAGTGTTACCAATCGTTCTTGGAGAATCACCTGTGACGCAGGTGAAGTGTTTTATCTGGCACTCTAGTGAGCAGTTACACAGGCATTGTACTTATAGAGGTATTATATGTGTGATCGAGGTAGTGGGAGACTCGGGCAAAACTTGAGTTGACAAGGAATGGAGGAGCGGGGTAGTCTGGACTACACTCAAGTAGGGGGTAAATGGGATATTATTTCTAGGTACAAGGAGGAAAACAAGTTGTTGCGTGAAGAAGGAAATATATAGTAGAAATCAGCCCTTTTTATAGACAATTTGGTTTCCTTCTTGAGAGTCGTGCCACTGGCTGCTATGACTGTCAAAGTATCCTAATTTGAGTCATAATGGAAGGACATGCAAGCAATACTCGAGAGGTGCACTAATAAGGTTCTCGGAGTGCAAATTCTTCAACACTAATGAGAAGGGGCGTAGGAAAACAGTGAATAAAGGTAGTGCAAGAGGATTAATTTCTTATTTGAGAGTCGTGCCAGTACTGGCACGACTCTCGCAGTTCAAAGGAAGTGAGGGTATCCGACTAGACTATTATAGTCGATTCCCTAGTTAAGCGAGTACTTAGCTTGGACTTTCGAGATGTGGTCAGTAGACTAACTAGTCCAAAATAGGAATCGGGTGCGAGAATGATCGATGAGCGTCGGTTCCAGGGAATCAGGTCTTGGCTAGTGTGCTTATGCCGGCAAGTATGCGGGTTGCCGATATACGACAAGGGCCGAGGATTGATAAGGTCGGGTTTATAACAGTAGCCCCCTCTCTGAGGACGAGCTCCTGCAAGTCATATTCGAGGTGTTTAGTTCTACTTATTTTGGTAGAGTTCGAGGTTGGGGTTTTAAGGGGTACAAAGTGTGGAACTTTTTCATAGCACTAGGTGTGTTCAAAAATAAGGTAGCGAGTTCCTAGGTAAGTTCATCGTAACCTACCCATCGGGCGAGATATTCAAGGGATTGACCTCGGAAGTGCAAGTCAACTATTTTGTCGACTTCCTACTCGAGTTCATCTTCAATGATAACAGGGGGTAGGGGTGGCTGAGTTTGGCTAGGCAGGGGGTCCGTGGAGGCGGATTCAAGGAGCGAGACGTGGAAAACAGGGTGGATTTTCATTAAGGTAGGGAAATCAAGCTTATAAGTATGAGACGAGATCTTTTGGATAATTCGAAACTTACTGAGTTTCTTGAAATCCAATTTAGTCGAGGGATATATTGTCTTGATATGCCGGTGGAGGAGCTATACTTCATCGCCGACGTTTAGCTTAGGTGGTGGAATGTGAGACTTGTTAGCTTGTTCTGAGTAGGTTGCCTGGGCCCAGATCATTTCAGATCTGAGATGAGCATCGAGTTCTATAAGATGGTCTGCATATTCCTTAATGACGGTGGGTACTAGGAGTTTTATTGCAGGGTTCAGGTTAATCTGATAGTGAGGGTTCTCATCATACATAGCTTGAAAGGGGGTGATGCCAAGGGTAGTAGACAGGGTATTGTTGTATGAGAATTCAGCTATGGTGATTAGTTCAGACTAGTTATCTTGTTGGTAATTATAGTAGGCTCATAAATATTGTTCCATAATTGCATTGATTCTCTTAGTTTGGTCATCAGTTTGGGGGTGGAAGGCAGTAGAAACCTTTTACTGAATACTAATAAGCGATGTGAGAGAACGAATAAATTCAGAGACAAATTGGGTACTACGGTCAGAGACGATTGAATCAGGAATTCCATAAAGTCGGAAGATATTGTCAAAGAAGAGCTTGGCAATCTGTTTGGAAGTGATATCAGTTATAGTAGGAATATAGTGAGCCATCTTGGAAAGTCGATCAACTACTACGAGTAAGGCATCAAATCCTTTAGAGATAGAGAGTCCTGTAACAAAGTCAAGGAAAATGGATAACTATTTCCGAAAGGGGACTTGCAGGGGTTTCAGGAGGCCGTAAGGGGCATGGCGAGCAGGCTTAATCTGGGTATATGTATCACAGTTTCGGATGTATTGAGTAATAGTTTGGCGCATTTTTAGCCATTAGTAGTCCCGTGAAACAAGTTCATAGGTTGCTGTAAGACCAGGATATCCAGGAGCGGGGTGATCGTGATAGTTGCAAAGGATTCGGAGATGAATATCTAGTGAGTTGGGAACATAGACAAGATTGTTGACGAGGATAAGTCCATCGGAGATCTTACACTCGGATAAAGGGACCATGGAGTGTTTCTTGACCTTTGTCTCAAGAGCAAGAATAATTTCTTTAGCGAGTTTGTTAGATTTCAGAGCAGCGAGAATATCCTCATTATTTGTAATCAAGCTTACAGAAAGGGAGAATTTTTCAGGGGGTATAAAGGCTTGTATTGGGCGACTGCGTTCATCCCCCTCTTCAGAGAGATTTCTAGATTGTCTTGTTAGTGTATCGGCTTTTGTATTCTGGCTACCGGGCCAGAAGATAATCTTAAAATCATATTGGGCTAATTTTTGTGCCCATCGTACTTGTCGCTATGAAAGGAGAGCCTTGGAGGTGAATGTTTGTAGATTGTGGTAGTCAGTAATGATGGTGAAGGGGCGTGGGAGTTGGTGAAGGTAGATATACCATTTCTCAAGGGCCAAGATAATTGCGAGGAGTTCTTTATCCCCAATTCTGTAGTTATATTCAATGGGAGATATTTTTTCAAAGATAAAGGTAATAGGGTGAAGTATGAGTTTCTCGTTTTCTAGGTACTTCTGGGAGAGTATCTCGGAAGTGACGTAGTCTGAAGCATCGGTTTCTACAAGAGTTTCAAGGTCGGGGTCAAAATATCGGAGGACGAGGGCAGAGGTAAAGGTCTTTTTGAGAAGACTGAAAACCTTCTCGTATATGGCGTCTCAAGCATAGGGGATATCCTTTCGAAGTAGGTTAAAGAGGGATTGGTAGAGGTGCGAGTATTTATTGATGAAGTGCTAGTAGAAGTTGGTAAATCCGAGGAAACACTGAATGTCCTTCACTGATTTTGGGGTTTCCCAGTTGAGAATGGCGTTGACTTTCTCGAGGTCCATTTCTAGGCCTTGTTCGGAGATAATAAAACCAAGAAATGTGGTTTTATTGATGGAGAATTCATATTTCTCTGGTTTGATGAATAGTCCAGCCTCTTTCAGCTTTTGTAGGACTTTCCATATCTGTTCTTCGTACTCTTTCAAGGATTTTGAGTAGATCAGGATATCGTCTATGTAGCAAACACAAAAGACATCAAAATATTCTCAGAGTGTGTCGTTCATAAACCTTTGGGCCATAGCTAGGGCATTAGTTAATCCGAAAGGCATAACGAGGAATTCAAAGAGTCCATAGTGGGTTCTGAAAGCAGTCTTCTATTCGTCACCTTCCCTGATCCAGATCTGGTTGAAGCAGGCTCAGAGGTCAAGATGGGTGAAGTATTTGCTGCTATGAATTTGGTGAAAGGTTTCTTTAATTTATGGTAGAGGGTTTCGGTCCTTGATTGTAATATCGTTGAGGGCTCGGTAATCGACACAAAGACGGAAGGAACCATCTTTTTTCTTGACAAAGAGGATAGAAGATGCTGCAGAAGAAGAACTGGTTTGGATAAAGGATTTGGAGAGATTCTTATTAATCCATTCCCTGACCTCCTTTAATTTGGCATCTGACATAGAATATATTCATCTAAATGGAGGTTTGGCTCCTTCTTGAAGTAGAATTGCATGGTCGATATATCGGTGAGGAGGTAAAATTCGAGCTTCTTTTTTAGAGAAAAGGTTCAGATAGTCATAGTGTTTAGGGGGGACAAGTTTGGTAGCTAGTTCTGGGTCATCATCATCATCGTCTTCGGGAGATGTATAAATTACAGCAATGCATAACTAAGACTCTGGGTTTTTGATAGCTACTTGAAAGGTAGCTCGAGAGATAACTGAGATTCGGAGGGGGTTCAGGGTGTTTCTGGGAGGTTCTCGGTGGGTCGGTATTTGAGTAGGCAGGCAATGAGCATGGCAATACCCTGAGGCAAAGGCGATGGTATTACAAGTCCAGTTGATTGAGGGATTGTGAAGTCAGAGCCATGGTTTCCCAACGATCAGGTTCCAACCAGCTAGTTTAGTGACGTAAAAGGTCAGAACCTCCAGATACTAGTCAATCATGAGTTTTAGAGTATAGGTGTGGGTGATTTACCCTACTAGAGAGCGTTTACCATCTGTAAGTACAAGATCCTCAAGTTTTGGCTTCAAGTTCAAAGGCAAGTTCATGTTCAAGGCAAAGTCAAGGTCGATAAACTGGGAGCTTGCTCTTGAGTCTACCATGTAAGTGGCTGAATAGTTTTCATTAACCAGGCAAGGTAAGATAAGTGGATCCTCGGATCCCAAGTCATGAGTAACAGAAATTGTGGAAACGATTAAAGTAGAAGTAAGGCGGGGTCGTTGAGCAAGTCATCGATAAGTCTTACGAGAAACAATAGGTAGAACATAACCGGTTCCTTAGAGATGAACCTCTTCTAGAGTAGAAAATGAATTCGGACTAACAAAAGAAACAAGATCAGGAGAGATGGTACCAGGAAGCATCCTGGCGCTCTTCAAACTGCCATCATAATTCGAAGAGGGCACTAGTTTTTTGGCACCTCAAAAAGGACCTGGGGGCCGGAAGTTGCAATATCTGGTAGAGGAGTAGTACTAGCAGTGGCTAGCTTCTTGCTTTTTGTGAAGATAAGGCAATCAATGGCCCAATGACCCGGTCCTCCACAATATATATAGAGTTTATTATCTTGTTGGTATTTACAGATTTCTTCTGTAAGGAGGCCACGTTTGCAAGAAATGAAAAGCTCCATAGGTTCAGGAGCGGTTCTAGTGGAGGTTGAAGGGGCCGGTTTTGGTGCAGAGGATTGTTGTCTGGATCCTGTAGTCTTGGGAGAGTCTCGTGATTGGAGCAGTTTGGTACAGTTATCCAATTTAATACAAAGTCAGACGAATTCATTAAAATCTTCAGGAGGAGAGGCTTAGTGAGAGAGAGCTGTCCTGAGGCTGTAATTAGCTCCGTTAGTGAAGAATAAAATTTTCGTTCAGTAGTCTAGGTTGAGAATTATAGTATAAGTGGCAAATTCGGCATGGTAAGTGAAGCAGTCTTTGCCTCCTTACTTAAGAGCAAGAAGCTTTCACTCTACTGTAGCTTTCGCATCTGGATCGTCATAGGGATTTTTCAATACTATTACAAATTAGTTATAGGTATCGAAGTCGATAGTTCCTCGGGTCCGGTCGAGGTGTGGTTCGAACCAGTCTGCAGCGGAGCCTATCAAGTAAGAGGCTACATAGGCGATTTTTACTACATCGTTAGCGTAGTGTATAGGGTCAGAGGAAAAGACTAGCGCTAGCTTAGTTATGAATCTGGTGAACTTAGACCTAGTACCGTCAAAGTTCTCTAGTTCATAGAGCTTAGGAGCACGAGAAGAGGTTTGTATTGGAGTGGCCGTCTATGGAGTCAAGCTAGGGGCGGTTATTCTATACTCGTATCTCCTATTATAGTAGGCCCAATAGTATTCTGCCATTATTGAGGTGTTGGTTATAGGAATATTGAAGATAGTCAGTATTCTACGACGGGATTGTATTCCAGCTCTAAAGGCTTTATGGATGGGTGAATAAAGGGATGTCAGGGTCCCCAGAGGTATAGTAGGGAAAACAGAGGAAGATAGAGGAGTGGTATTCTGAAGGGTACCTGCTAGAGTTCGCCATTCATTATCTTCGGAAGGTAGAGCTATCTAAGCGGAAGATGCTATAGTGTATAGTGGAGATTATAGGTCACACAACAAAGTATTATGAATCATTTTCGGGGAATTACCTATGACGCGGGTGAAGTGTTTTATCCAGTACTCTAGTGAGCAGTTATACATGCGTTGCACTCGTAGGGGTATTACGTGTATGATCGAGGTAGTGGGAGACTCGGGCGAAACCTGAGTCGACAAGGAATGGAGGAGCAGGGTAGTCTGGACTACACTCAAGTAGAGGGTAAACAGGATATTATTTCTAGGTACAAGAAGGAGAACAAGTTGTTGCGTGAAGAAGGAAATATATAGTAGAAATCAGCCCTTTTTATAGACAATTCGGTTTCCTTCTTGAGAGTCGTGCTACTGGCTGGCACGACTGTCAAAGTATCCTAATTCGAGTCATAACGGAAGGATGCATAAGCAATACTCAAGAGGTGGACTAATAAGGTTCCCGAAGTGCAAATTCTTCAATACTAATGAGAAGAGGTGTAGGAAAACAGTGAATAAGAGTAGTGCAAGAGGATCGATTTCTTATTTGAGAGTCGTGCTAGTACTGGCACGACTCTCATTATTCAAGGGAAGTGAGGATATCCGACTAGAATATTCTAGTTGATTCTCTAGTTAAGCAAGTACTTAGTTTGGAATTCCAGGATGCGGTTGGTAGCTGAACTAGTCCAGAACAGGGATCGGGTGCGAGAATGATTGACGAGCGTCGATTCTAGGGAATCGGGTCTTGGCTAGTGTGCTTATGCCAGCAAGTATGTAGGTTGCCAATATGCGACAGGGGTCGGAGATTGACAAGATTGGGTTTATAATAAGAAGAAGGTCAGAGAAGACCCCTTTATGCAAATAGGCAGCTTAACTTAGTATATAGATAATGGGCAAGATATTAAAACATTCCTCCCTAACCAGTATCATAAGTAGGCTCATCTCTTTAGTAGAGAACAAGCCACAGAATTATCACAATACTCTAAGTTTGATCATATTATCAAACTAGTAGCTAGAATAGAAACTTCTTATAGACTACTATACTCATTCTCCGAGCAAGAACTAAAAGCACTTAAGATATAGCTGGATAATCAGATAGTAGTAGGAAAAATTGTAAAATCATAATTATTAGCAAGAGTACTAATCCTTTTAGTATGAAAGAATGATGGTACCTACTGTCTTTGTATTGATTACCGAGTACTCAACAAAATCACAGTAAAAAACTGATACCCCCTACTACTGATGACTGACCTTAGGCAGAGGTTGAATAATACCAAGTTATTTACTGAACTCAACTTAAAGAATAGCTACTACCTAGTATGAATGTCAGAAGAGAGTAAGAAGATGACAGTGTTCTATACCTGGTTTAAACTATACTATTGGTAAGTGATGCCTTTTGGATTATACAATACCCCTGCTACCTTCTAGGCCATAATAGATCATTTATTATATGATCTATTAGATAAAGGAGTTATTATATATTGGGATGATATCCTGATATATACCAAAGATAAGAAGGAATATAGTAGGTTTATTAAAGAGGTATTATCAAGGCTAGACAAGGCAAGTCTAGGGATAAACCTTCAAAAGAGTGAGTTCTATAAGAATTCGGTTAAGTTTTTAGGATATGGAATCTCACTAGAAGGAATTCAAATGACCGATAAAAAGGTCAAGGAAGTCAAGAATTAGCAAGTGCCATAAAAGGTTAAGGAGGTACAGGAATTCCTGGGATTTGCCAATTTTTATCATAAATTCATTAAAAAATTCACTAAAATTGCTTATTTCTTAACTGAACTCACCAAAACAGATCACTAGTAGAATTGGATGGCAAAATGCAGATAAGCCTTTGAAAAATTAAAAAAGTGATTTACAACTGCCTCAATCCTAGTCCACTTCTATTCAGAAACTGAAACCATTATTGAAACAGATGCAAGTGACTATACTATCAGAGTAATCATGTCGCAGAAACAATCTAATAGGAAAGTACATCCATGTATATTCCTGCCTTAGAAGTTCTCTCCAATAGAGATGAATTATGATATTCATGATAAGGAAATAACAGTAATAGTACAGACTTTTAAAGAGTGGGAACCACTAATAAAGTCTCATCAATAGCAAATAGTGGTCTAGACAGACTACAAGAATTTGGAATATTTCACAAATATAAAGATACTGACAAGGTGATAGGTATGGTAGATAGAATTCCTAGCTGAATTTGATTTTATTATCAAGTATAGGCCTAGTGAGAAGAATAGCAAGTCGGATGCTTTATCAAGGTGCTGAGATCTACACCTTCAGGAAAAGAATAAGGATCTGTAACCAGTATAGCTCCTATTCTAGCCTGTATAACTCTAAATCACAGTATTAAAAGTTGTTCGATTGCAAAATATGTTTAAGGAAGAATTGTTGGAAAAGGAGCTGAAGAATGCTAACTAGGTAGCAATAAGGAATGTAGTATTACCAGAAGCTAAAGAGGTTAATAAGAACTTTTCGATCGAAAATAACCTTCTACTATAGAAAAGTAGATAGTATATCCCAGAAGATAAGGACCTCCAGGTTAAGATTTTATAAAACAACCATGATAGCTAAATTGTAGGACATTTCAGTACTCACAAGACCCTCAAATGACTCAAGCACAATTACGATTGGATTCAGCTCAAGAAGAATGTTAGTGATTATATCTGATCTTATAATATGTATCAGTGGGATAAACTAAGTCGGCATAAGAAGTACGGACTGCTGGAACTACTAGAAGTACTATACCGACTTTGGACCTTGATTTCTATAGACTGGATCATTGAACTTCCTGAGTCTAATAGAAATACATAGATATAGGTAATTGTGGATAGATTCTCAAAGATAATATGGCTAGTACCCCTTTCCACTAATACTATGGCAAAGAACCTCACTAAAGTATTCCTTATACATATCTGGCACTACTATGGCCTCCCTGACAATATTGTCTCGGACTGAGATAGTAAGATTACTTCCTACTTCTAGCAAGTACTAATAGACAGCTTAGGGATTACAAGTAAACACTCTACTATTTTTCAACCAAAAATATATACACAAATAGAATAGATAAATCAGATACTTGAAGAGTATCTTCACCACTATTATTCATAGAAGCAGGATAATTGAGAAGAGTTATTACCCCTAGTAGAATTCACTATCAACTCAGTATCTTTGAAAGCTACAGGAATATCACCATTTAAAGTGAACAATAGATTTCTACTAAAGCAGTTCTAGGAACTTCAGTGAAAGGTTACTTATATGAACCCAACTAGTGAGTTATTGGAAGGAGTTTGGAAAGAAATATAGGAAAGGCTATAAGAGACAGTTTTAAAGGTAAAAGTTAGGATAGCTAGATAGTATAATACTAATAGGGTTCAACAACCATAGTTTAAGGTAGAAGATATGGTCATACTCGATAGTTGGAATATTACAATACAATAACTAAGCTGGAAACTAGGTTATAAGAAAATCAGTCACTTGCGAATAACTTAATTAATAGAAACATGAGCTTACAAATTGGAGTTACTAGTAAATTTGAAGGTATACCTAGTATTCTACACTAGCCTTCTCGAACCTTACTGCTAAAGCATAGATCCCACTTAGAGGGTCAAACTCTCCTTAGTCGAGTTATTAGAATAAGAAGAAAATTGAGTAGTTAGGGAAATAGTTGAAAGCCAGAAGAATGGCCGGAGAAGAGGATATCCAGTACAATATTTAGTTTTATGGATGAGTTACCTTAATGAGGATACTATGTAGGAACCCTATAAACATATGAAGGGAATGGTAGAAAGAATTCTAAAGGAGTTCTATAGGAAGAACTCTATAGTAATATGGAATAGTAGGATTAGAATATAATATATATAATAGATTCCTGTATATAAGTTTTTAAGGACAACAAGCCTAGAAGAGGAGTAGTGTTATGAGTGTTGACACATACCTAAAATACTCTTTAGAATAGGAAACTACAGACTAGTAGGGTAGCTCCCTAAATACTGATAGTGTACTATACTAAAGAGGGAAGCATCATCCGAATTATCTAATAATAAGTAATATGATAATATTACCTAAAGACTAGATAATATACTGTAGATAACAAAAGACTTACTTGAATCTAAAGGTTATATATACTATCAAGTATGAGATGAGATAGCTAGGTCGTGAGTGGCTAGAGTGAGTGAGGGTGACCAACTGCAATTCAGTCGGTCAGTCAATAATCAAAAGAATCAACTCGACACTCATACCTGCAGAAAGCCTTCTGGAGGAGGATCTAGTATTCTGAAGTACGTATTTAACAATACCTACTAGAGACAAGATTCTGTCCTCACGGACATTATATAAAGTAGTAGGAAGCAATTGCTTAATATTATTTCATACTTGTGAATAATATCTTATTACTTTATTCTATGGCTATGATTGAGCATCCCCGTTATAACTTAGACAAAGGTTAAATAATGCTAAGTTATTTACTAAGCTCGACCTAAAAAATAGCTACTACTTAGTATAGATATTAGAAGAGAGTAAGGAAATGATAGTATTCTATACTCAGTTTGGACTATACTATTGGCAAGTGATTTCTTTTAGATTATACAATGCTTCTGTTACCTTCTAGGCTATAATAGATCATTTATTACATAATCTATTAGATAAAAAGGTTATTATATATTTAGATAATATTCTAATATATACCGAAAATGAGAAGGAATACAACAGGCTCATTAAAGAGGTATTATTAAGACTAGACAAAACAGGTCTAGGGGTAAACTTCCGGAAGAGTGAATTCTATAAGAATTTGATTGAGTTTCTAGAATATGGGATCTTACTAGAAGAAATTCAAATAAGCGATAAAAAAGTCAAAGAAGTCAAAAACTAGCAAGTACTATAAAAAGTTAAGAAAGTATAGGAATTTCTAAGATTTGCCAATTTCTACTACAGATTCATTAAAGAATTCTCTAAGATCGCTTATTCCTTAATTGAACTCACTAATGAGGATCGCTAGTAGAATTGGATGATAAAATGCAGACAAGCCTTCAAGGAATTAAAGAGGCAATTTACAACTACTCCGATCTTAGTTCACTTCCATTCAGAAGCCAAAACCATTATTAAAACAAATATAAGAGACTATACTATTGGAGCAATTATATCGCAGAAGTAATCTAATAGGAAAGTATATCTATACGTATTTATAATAAGAAATATTATTTCTTATTATTTTATTTATCTTGTATTTTATATATCTATTATTATTTCAGAACTGCCGAATCTAGTAGTTAGTTATTCAGTAGAACTTGCTGTCTTATGTACACCCTCAAAGATATAGTATAGCCCCGGCATAGCCTTATTTTCTATGACTTATATATTTTCTATAACTCATGTATTTCCTATGACTCATATTTCCTATAACTCTTGTAGCACTGCTCTAAGGCAAGTGCCATATTTTATATATTCTGAACTGTAAGATACATTATTGAATAAGTATAAAAGGAGTATGAATTGCCCTCTGGAATCTCCTATACAGACTACTTAAACAGACAATAATCGACTATAGATTAGTTAGTTACTAAATAATCTAAGTGAAGATTATACCTATTAATTAACATTCCTAATGGAACTCCCCACCTCATAACTACCCTTCTGAAGCAATCCCTCAATAGAACTAGTATACATATATATCTGTTCTAGTAGATATAGATTGTATAAATAGTACCAAATGACTACTATCTAGTATTATTTATTACAGCATTCTAGTAGTGAAAGTTCTCTCCAGTGGAGATGAATTATGATATTCATAATAAGAAAATGATAGTGATAGTACAAGTTTTGAAGGAGTGGGAACCACTAATGAAGTCTTGTTGGTAGCAAATAGTAGTCTGGACAGACCACAAAAATTTAGAATATTTCACGAATACAAAGACACTGATAAAGCAATAGGTACAGTAAGTGGAATTTTTAGTTGAATTTGACTTTATTATCAAATATAGGCCTAGTGAGAAGAATGGCAAGCTAGATGCTATATCAAAGCACTGGAACCTATACTCTTAAGAGGGGAGTAAGGATCTGTAACTAGTTCACCTCCTATTTCTACTTGGACAACTCTAAATCATAGTATTAAAAGTTGTTCGACTGTATGATATATTCAAAGAAGAGTTATTGAAAAAGGAGTTAAAGGATACTAACTAGGTAGCAATAAGAAGTATAGTATTGGCAGGAGCTAAGGAGGTTGATAAGAACTTTTCAGTCGAAGATAACCTTCTACTATAGAAAAGTAGATAGTATATCCCAGAAAATAAGGACCTCTGAGTTAAAATTCTGCAAAGCAACTATGATAGCCGAATTGCAGGACATTTTGGTATTCACAAGACCCTGAAATGACTCAAGTACAATTACTATTAGATTCAGCTCAAGAAGAATATTAATAATTATGTCTGATCTTATAATACATACTAGTAGGATAAACTAAGTTAGTACAAGAAGTACAGACTACTAGAACTACTGGAAGTACTATATTGATCTTGAACCTTGATCTCTATAGACTGGATCATAGAACTTCCTGAATCTAATAAAAATATATAGATATACGTAATCATAGATAGATTCTTAAAGATAGTATAGCTCATACTCCTCCCTACTAATACTATAGCGAAAGACCTCACCAAAGTATTCTTTATACATGTTTAGCGCTACCATGGGCTTCCTAATGATATTATCTCAGATTGAGATAGTAAGATTACTTCCTACTTCTGGTAAGCACTAATGGATAGCTTAGGGATTATAAGTAAGCTCTCAACTACTTTGCACCCAGAAATAGATGGACAAATAGAATGGATAAATTAGATACTTAAAAAGTACCTCTGCTACTATTGTTCATGGATATAGGATGATTGGGAAGAATTACTATCTCTAGCAGAATTCACTATCAACTTAGCATCCTCGGAAGCTATAGAAATATCGTCATTTGAAGCGAACTATAGATTCCTATTGAGACACTCTTAGAAAGCTCAGGAAAAGGTGACTTACATAAATCTAGCTAGCTAGTTGTTAGAAGAAGTTTAGAAAAAAATATAGGAAAAGCAATAAAAGAGAGTTTTGAAAGTAAGAATTAGAATAGCTAGATGGTATAATACTAATAGGGTTTAATAACTATAGTTTAAGGTAGAAGATATAGTTATACTCAATAGTTGAAATATCACAATACAATGACCAAGCTAGAAACTAGATTATAAGAAAATCAGTCTATTATGAATAATTTAATTAGTAAGAACATAAGCCTATAAATTGGAATTACTAGTAAATTTGAAGGTATACCCAGTATTCCACATCAGCTTCCTCGAGCCCTACTGCCAAAGCACAGATCCTACTCGGAGAGTCGAATCCTCCTCAATCGAGTTATTAGAAGGAGAAGAGAATTGGATAGTTAAAGAAATAGTCGAGAGCTAGAGGAATAGCCAGAGAAGAGGACATCCAGAAGAATATTTGGTTTTATAGATGCGTTATCCTGATGAAGATACTACGTAGGAACTCTATAAACATATAAAGGGAACAGTAGAAAGGATTCTGAAGGAGTTTCATAAGAAGAACTCTAAAGTAGTATAGGATAGTAGAATTAGAATATAAATATATATAGTAAAATCCTGTATATAAGTTCTTGAGGACAAAAAGCCTAAAAGGGGAGTAGTATTATAGGTATTGACATATACCTAGAATACCTTATAGAATAAGAAACTACGGGCTAGTGAAGTAACTCTTTGAGTACTGATAGTATATTATACTGAAGAGAGAAGTATCATCTGAGTTATCTAATAATAAGTAATATGACGATATTACTTAGAGACTAAATAATATATTAGAGGGAGCAAAGGACCTCTTTGGATCGAAACGCTATACATACTATTGAGTATGAGATAAGATAGCTAGGTTGTGAGTAGTTAAAGTGAGTAGAGGTAACCAACTATAATGCAATCAGTCAGTCAATGATTAAGGGAATCGACTTGGTACTTATACTTGCAGAAAGCCTTATAGAGGAGACTTTAATATTCTGAAGCAGGTATTTAACTATACTCACTGGAGACTGAATTCTATCCTTACAGACATTATACAGAATAGTAGGAAGCAATCGTTTAATATTATTTCATACTTGTGAATAATATCCTATTACTTTATTCTAGAGCTATAATTAAGTACCCCTATTATATATAGAAGATCTTCCTATTGACTAGTTAGCAATAGAAAGTCATAGAAGCAGTGACTAATTACTACTTGGGATTTAGACTTTTATTATAATTGTACTCTTTCATTTTCTTTCTCTTCTTATTCTCTATACAATATTTTATATTATAAGCTTTGGTAATATAGACTCTGCCTTTTGTCTTTATCAACTATATTTTCTAGTACTTGTACTCATTGCTTTTGCTAGAGTCTCATATACTACTTAGAAATATATTTTTAGTTATAGTTATTGACCTTTACTATTATACTATATTGCATCTTTTATACTCTACTAAGTATAGCCTATTAACCTATAGTTATTATGAATCTATATATTATGACTCAACTAGTTATTGAACTCCTAACTGCCATTATTAATTTCGTTCCACAATTGAGGGCTGCACTAGACCTAGTGAATACTAATTAAGACTATAGTATGATACTTTATGAAATAGTCAGCTTAGTAGTTTAACTTTTGGCCTTACCAGATTGTCAACAAGATATAGTTAGGCTTCGAACTTAATTCATAAATCTTAATAATTAACTTATAATATAATAACAAGAGAACACAATATTAATAGTAATGAATTAGAATCTGTAAGATAAGATTACTATATAAGAAATAGTAATTAATTAGCTTCAAACCCAATTAGAGGATATAAGACCTATTAATGCTACACTAGCTTGGTTATAACTTAGAGGAAGAAGCCATCCTGAAAAAATACCAAATCTAAAGAAGTTCTTAAGAAAAGATCGAAATAAGCTATATTCCTTTCTTATATAGTTGTGTTTGAAGATAGTTATTTATAGTGATAAATAAGCTAAACTCCAACTGGTAGTTAATTCCTTATTTGATGAAGCTCTGAATTAAGTCACTTCCTATTTGGAAAATAATATAGTAAACTTAACTAATTTAGTTACCCTTATTATAATTCTTGAAAATGCATTTAATGATCCTAACTAAGTAGTTAATATAGAATACAAGCTGTAAATGATGATTCAGAGGACTATAAAATTTGTTACTTATTTTATTGAATTCCAATAATATATAACTAAGATAAGCTGAGGTAATACAGCCAAGCTAGTAGCTTTGAAACGAGAATACTCCTATTAGCTGCAATAAGATCTTATCACTATATATCTAGAGATTGAAGATTTTAATAAATATATTGAAGTTTGTAAAAAGTTGGATACCTATCATTGTATATTATAAACTTAAATATATAATTCTCCTCAATCAGTATCCCAAATAGTACTACGCCTTACTACTCCAGTACTATCACTAGTCAATCCTTAAACTTACTGGCCTCCTTTTATAACTACAGGTACTCATCCTAGATGTATGGACCTATCAGTAGAAAAGAAAAAGATATCACTAGAAGAAAGAGTAAAGAGAATAGCAGAAGAGAGATATTACTATTACAGAGGACTAGGGCATAGAGTTCATAACTATTTACAAGGTTAACGACACCCTCTCTAAGCTTCTGAAGTTACTATAATCGAAGTTATTATATCTAAAATGCCAATAACATCAGCTATTGAGTCAACATTAAAAGAATAGCCTCACCTTAGTAAGATAGTACTAATATAAAGTAGGCCAGATTTTTATCTTCTTTATATATTTCTAGTTGGTTTTTATAGTCTATAGAGGAGGAGCTTTTCGATAGAAACTATCTTATAGTTAGCTACATACTAAATGATAATGATTCAAAAATCCTTACTTATACCCTCATGAACTGTTGAGTGACTAGATATACATTTGTAGATAAAGCTTTCCCTAAGTATCATAAACTCCCTCTCTTTAAACTCAAGAACCTTTATATTATGCAAGTTATAGATGGACAACTATTCAAGTCAGAAACAATCATATATATAATGCGACTTTAGCTTATTATTAGGAGTTACTAAGAAGAAATTCTTCTTTTCATTACAAAGTTCAGCTACTATTCTATTATTCTTAGTCTTCTTTAGTTGTAATAGTATGATGTCAATATTTATTTTACTAAGAATACTTTTACTTTTAATTTGAACTACTGCCTACACTATTGCTATGAAAAATCTTTTATTATTGAGGATATTTCAATTCCTATCTTTAAGAATCCTCATATTATTCTTATTACAGGATCAATATTTAGTTACTTGATTTGAAAGAGAAGATAGATAGAAATAGCCTAAGTCCGAATGACTATCTATAAACTTAACATGGTTCAAAAGGAGCTAGAAGGACAGCCTATGACCGAAGATAATAAAATCAAAGAACTAGTAGCTCCTGTATACCATTAGTTTCTTCCATTATTTAAGAAGACTATTGCTGAGATTTTTCTCCATCACTAACCCTATGACTATAAAATTCCTCTCAAAAAAGGATTTGTTCCCTCTTTTAATCTATTATACTCACTATCCAAACTAGAACTAGAGGCTCTTAAACTATGGTTGGACGAAAATTTATCCAAAGGATTCATTTGTACTTTATTATCTTTTATAGATATATCTATTTTGTTTATTAAAAAGAAGAATAGATCATTATATCTCTATATTGACTACCATAGTCTTATTGATAGTACCATCAAAAGCTGATACATAGTACCTCTTGTACAAGAAATTTTAACTAGACTCTCTAAAGTATGATATTATACTACCCTCAAAATTTATAGTACTTAGAATCTTATTTAAATAATAGATGGGAAGGAATGGAAAATAGTATTTTAAACTCATTATGGCCTACATGAGATATTAGTTATACCTCTTGACCTCATAAATGCTCTTGCTAGTTTCTAGCATTTTATTAATGATATTCTTTATCCTTTCCTTAATAATTTCCTTATAGCTTATCTCGATAATGTCTTAATATATAGTAATACTTTTAAAAAATATTGTATATATATTACTCAAATGCTAGAAGTGCTCTAAAAAGCTAGCTTTTACCTTAAACCTAAGAAGTCTAAATTCCACAAGATGTAGGTTTACTATCTCGGTATGATTATCTCAATAGATAATGTCCAAATAGATCTAGCTAAATTTAAGGCTATAGTAGAATAAGTATCCCCAGTTAACCTTTATGATACTCATACTTTTCTAGACTTTATTAATTTCTATCGTTAGTTTATTAAAGACTTTTTTAAGATTATAGTATCTATTGTCCAATTAATAGAGAAGAATACCCCCTAGTATTAGAGTGATGAATACTAATATGTCTTTCAAAAACTTAAAATAATATTCACTTCTACTCCTATTTTCCAACATTTTTACTTTGACTATCCTATTGTGATAAAAACTGATAAATCTGACTATATTTCTACTGGTATCCTCTCTTAATATAATAATACAGGCATCCTCTATCCTGTCATCTATTTCTCTAAGAAGCATTTACCTACCGAATGCAACTATAAGATCTATAATAAGGAATTAATGGCTATTATTTAGTATTTAGAAAAATAGTAGGCCGAATTAAAGTATACTCTTCACCCAATTCCAGTACTTTCTAACTACAAGAATCTTGAATACTTTATATCCACCAAGCTTCTTAATTACTGTTAAGCTTAATGGTCTAAATTTCTTTTCTGCTTTAATTTTAAAATTATCTACTAACTAGGTAAAGTAGGCGGTAAGCCTAATATATTAACCTGATGGTCAAGTGACCTTCCTCAAGATAGGGATAAAGACACAAAATTTTAGAATCAAATTATTTTTAAGGATTATCATTTGACAATTAATATAAGATAAAAAGAAGAGCTAAGATTAGAGGACTAATTTAATAAGGGGTTCGAGATTGATCTATTCCCGAAGAAGATATTGGACAAATTATAATGAAGGGAGGAGCATTCTAAGGATATCTCACTAGCTGAATATTAACATAATAATAGAAGGCTAAAGCATTATAAATGAATATATATACTAAAATATATACTCCTGAAGCTTCATCTAATTCAAGACAACCACAATTCACTAATAGTAAACTACCTTAGACGATCTAAAATATTTGAATTACTCTCTCACCAATACTACTGATCTAAGATATATAAGGATATCAACTGGTATATCTGTAATTACCACTCTTATCAGTAATCATGTACTTTATACTATATCCCATATAGTATTCTTCACTCTCTGCCCATTCCTAAAGGTATCTGGTAAGATATTTCGATGGATTTCATTATAGAATTATCATAGTCCAATAGATATAATACTATCTTAGTAGTAGTATATTATTTAACTAAGATATATCATTTTATTTCTTACTAAAATATAGTTACTGCTAAATAGTTAGCGAGTCTTTATACCTACTATGTTTTTTACCTCTATAGTCTCCTAAAAACTATCATTTTAAATTATGGAATTTAATTTATTATCAAGTTTTGTAAATTACTTTGTCAAATCCTTTGAGCTATATCACTCCTTTTTACTCCCTTTTACCCTTAGATAGATAAGTAGATAGAATATATTAATGCTCTTCTTAAGCAATATCTGTAGATCTTTGTCAACTATTTATAAGATGATTGGAAGGACTGGCTTCCTCTTACTAAATTCATAGCTAATAATTAGGTATCAGAATCAATAAGAGTATTACCTTTCTTTGCTAATTATGATTATGATCTACTTTAGTAATTCGATTTTACCTAATAAGATAATAGACTTGAAGAGTGTAATACTTAGAAGATTGTAACCAGGATGAAGAAGCTTATAAAACATCTATAGAATAAAATAGTAAGAGTTTAGTTTAGATAGGAGATATAAGCAAACTACAAATATAGTTATTCTCCTAGCTTTCAGGCAGGTGACTCAGTTTGGTTTAATATATAACACAATACAATACAATAGCCTAGTAGTATTACAACTATAATTCTATCTATCTAATACTTATATAGGAGCTACTATATGAATATTGACTTATTCTATTATTATAGCTATTTTGAGTTTAGTCTCTTATATTACCTTCTATCTTCTCCTTGTTACTCTCAAGTGCAATATCTTACCTTATATTGTGATTATCTCATATTGTGTTTCTCTCAGGTTGTAGTTATCATGGGTGATGGTTTTTATAGGTTGTAGATATCTTGAGTTGTATTTCTTGTCTTTAGAATCATAGTGATATTAGTACGACTCCTAATTGTTAAGTAGCTTGCTTTCCCTTCTTTTTCCTTCTTCTCTCTTTACCCAATATCTTATTCTCTCCCTTTATACCTAAGTCATCTCTATATAGTTTGTTTTTTCTTCCATGACAGCTTCTTCTATAATAGTCTCACTATAACAACCTCCTATACTTCTACTATACTACTTAGTCACTTCCCTATTCTCTCTTCATTATACTATATTAAGTTATATCTGCTAAACTAGTACCTATAACTATAAGCTTTCAAATCCCTAAAGTTAGTCCTCTGGCTCTCCATCCTTTAGCTCCTAGTTCTCTAACTCCTAGTCACCCAGCTCGTAGTCCTCCAGCTTTCAGTCCTCCAATTCCTCCTACAACTAGATTTGAGGCCTGGCAAGTACTCCCAATCCCTACCAATATTACTATATTGATTGCTTACTACTATAATATTGTGGACATCTACCTGGTAATAGATATTATTAGTAGGCAGCTCAGAGATGATCTTACTCTTACTCAACAAAAATTACAAAGTATGCAGAACCAGTTATAAGCCTCCAATAATGAGATTGTGCTACTTCGAGAGGAGTTGCACAATGAGCACCTGATAGTGTAATCCTTGAATCACACTTTAACCATTATAGCCCTAGAGGCCCTAACTATAATCCTACCAAAAATTCAAGACTTTCTTACCCTACTAAAGTTTAATAGTGACCATTTTTACCTAAAAACTTGAAAGAACTCTGTTAATATTAAACTCAATAGAGATGTAGCTAAGGTTCCTAGCATCTAACATCAACTCGCATAAATGTATAGCTTGCTAAAGGGAAAGGTAATAGACCAGGTCTAGCCATACATACTTACTACTGGTATTAGCTTGACAGATATTATTCCCCTATTTATTATCCTTGATCATACCTTCAGGGACCTAGACCTAGTTAGCATTGCAACTCGAGCTCTTCGCCTACTCAAACAATAGAACTTTAATCTATCAACATATATCATTGAAGTCTCTATATTAGCTATAGATATACTATAGGATAATAAAGCCAAGCTGGACTATTTCTAATAATGCCTCTCCTATGAATTTAAATAAGCCCTAATTTACTATCTTGAGGTTGACACCTTAGAGGATCTCATCAACTAAGCAAGTAAGATTGAGTAAAAGATGGCCTAACTATACATGAACCTAAGAACCTTTATAAGTCCCATGATATAGTACCCTTAGACAGCTATAACTATAGTTACTATTACTCTTACTTTAAATAAAATAGTATATCCCTCCCTCCTTTCTAGAGACTCTATCCTCATAGACCTCTCCTTCAGATGTCCTCTCCTCTTTCAAGCTAAATGAGATCACTACAAGGTAGAGGGGGCATGTATTATCTGTAAAATGCCGGATTACTTTATAGCACACTGTCTGATCTATCATCTCAACCCCCTCATTATTTACACCCTTACCAACTCCACTATAAATGTCAAAGTCCCCGTAAAACTAAAAAATAATGGGTTTCTTGCTTAATTATTAATGCAAGTAAGGAACCCACTTAAGGGTCTTTTTTTATCTTTGCATTTTTAGTTAACTTTATTACTTTGGAGGAATCTTTTCTATCTGGTTATTATCTTATTATATTTATTACTATCTTGTTTCATGGAAAGATGATCATAACTTCAGCCTTGATAGATTGCAGAGGCACTAGAATTGCATTCATTGATAAAGACTTTGTTAGTACTCATTCTATACTTACATTTTCTCTAAAGGCTCCTTGTCCTATAGATGTTATTGATAGGTAACCTATATTATTTAGAAATATCACAGATATTATTTGCCTCTCTGCCAATATCTAGAACCATATTAAAATGCTTTCCTTATTTATTACTAAACTCTAATACCCTATTGTCTTAAGAATCCTCTAGCTGGTATTATATGATATATTAATCTATTTTGGCTCCTCTACAATATAGTTTGATAGCTAGAATTACTAAAAATACTACAATATAATAAAGACACCTATTATAGGACTATCTCTATCTCCTCCTACTCAGAACTCTATTTATATTGAATAAGTAAGACTATTAAAAGCTGATAACCTACTACCCCCTTTGAATGTTAACTTTATTTATACAGAAGCCTTTGTATACCTCACAAAGTACTATAACCTGAAGGCCTACTCACTATCTATTTATAATATTAACCTTAAAATCAATAAATAGCGATCTAAGGAAAACTGAAAGTCTCTGATTCTAACTAAATACTATAACTTCATAAACCTATTCTCAGAAATAGTAGTAAAGAAGCTACCCTCCTATTGGCTATATAACAATTCAATCCTCCTAGTAGAGGGGAAAATACTTCTATATGGACTCTTATATAGGATGCTTTAAGAGGAACTTAAAGCTTTGAAGAAATACCTTGAGGAGAACCTTATGAAAGTTTTTATCTACTATAGCTTATCTTTTGCCAATGTTCCTATTTTATTTGTTAAGAAGACAGATGGCTCTCTTTACCTTTATGTGGATTACTAAGGGTTGAATAAGGTTATAGTAAAAAACTGCTACCCTCTACCCTTGATTCAGGAAACTTTGACATATCTTTCCAAGGCTAAATAGTTTACTAAACTTAACCTCCGAGGAATGTATAATCTTATAAGGATTGTAGAAGGGCAATAGTAGAAAATAGCTTTTCGAACTTGATATAGTTATTTAGAGTATAATATTATGCTATTTGGATTGACTAATGCTCTACTTCCTTTCAATATTTTATAAATGACACACTTTATAATTTTTTCAATATATTCTATACCGTCTACCTAAATAACATCCTTATCTATTCTAACTCCCTAGCTGAATATAAAGTATATATCTGTTAAATCTTAGAGAAGCTGGAAATAGCAAGGTTATATCTAAAACCTAAGAAGTATAAAGTCTATACTCAGGAAGTGAAATACTTAGAGTTGATCATTACTATAGAAGGAATCTAAATGGACCTAGCTAAGGTTAGTATAGTAAGAGAGTGGGAAACTCTAAGCAATATAAAGGATATATAGGTATTTCTAGGTTTTGTAAATTTTTATTGATGCTTTATTCTAAGCTACTCTCGAATAGTCACCCCCTTAACAGTACTGATGAAGAAGAATCAAAAGTTTCAATAGATATCTAAAGTATAGTCCACATTCAAACAGCTCAAAGGAGCCTTCTTATAATAAGAAATGTTATTTCTTATTATTTTATTTATCTCATATTTTCTATATCTGTTATTATTCTATAAATGCCAAATCTAGTAGTTAGTTATTTAGTGGAAATTGCCATCTCATATATACCTTCGAGGATGTAGTACAGCCCCAACATAGCCACCATTCCTATGACTTATGTATTTCCTATAACTTATGTATTTCCTATGACTCATATTTTTTATGACTCATGGTTCCTGGAACTCATATATTTCCTATGACTTATATAGTACTGCCCCATAGCAAGTGCCATATTCTATGTATTCTGAACTGTCAGATACATTGTTAAAAAGTATAAAAAGAGTATGAATTCCCCTCTGGAATCTCCTCCTCAGACTACTCAGACAGACAATAACTAACTACAGATCAGTTAGTTAGCAATCAATCTAAGCAGAGATTACACCTATTAATTAACATTCCTAACAGAACTCCCCACCTCACAACTACCCTTCTGAAGTAATCCCTCAGCAGAATTAGTATACACATACATCTGTTCTAGTGGATATAGATTATATAAACAATCCCGAATAACTACTATCTAGTATTATTCATTACACTTCTGTTCAGTTCCTATCCTAGTCTATTTTAACCCCAACTCGGAATATATTGTAGAAACTGATATATTAAACTATATATCTGCTAGTATTCTTTCTCAATATAGTGACTAGGGTATACTCTATTATATCATATACTTCTCAAAGAAGCACTCTCCTACCAAGTATAACTATAAAATATATGATAAAGAATTGATAGATATTATTCAAGTATTTGAAGAATAAAGACTATACCTAGAATCAGTAAAAGGCGTCATTAAAGTCTTCTCTAACCATAAAAATCTGGAATACTTCACTACAACCAAGCTTCTCAACTAGTAATAGGCTTATTGGTTAGAATTCCTATCATATTTTAACTTCAAAATCAAGTACCATCTAGGCAAAGTGGGTAGTAAACCAGATGTACTACCTAGAAGGTTAGGAAATCTTCCTAAAGTAGGAGATAAATGATTGAAATTTCAAAATTAGATTATTCTTAAGTCCGAAAACATCTCTCTTTCTGCTTCTATACCAATAGATATTATAGATGACTCTATCCCTACCTTGTATAAAGTATTGATAATAGCATATATATCACGACTACGACTTTGTCCACCTAACACTTACGTAGGAGCTGCTATGAGTGTCAGCTTACCCTATTGTTGCAGCCGCTTCAAGTTCAGTCTCTCTTATTGCCTTCTGTCTTCTTCTTGTTACCTTCAAGTGCAATATCTTATCTTGTGTTTCCTTCGGGTTGTAGTTATTGCAGGTTCTGGTTATCGTGGGTTATAGTTATCGTGGGTTATAGCTATCTTGGGTTGTGTTTCTCGTCCTCAGAGTCATAGTGATATTAGTGTGACTCTTAATTATTAAATAGCTTGCCTTCCCCTCTTCTTTCCTCTTCTCTCTTCTTTTCTCTTCACCCAATATCTTGTTTTCTCCCCTTGTACCTAGGTCATCTCTATACAGTCTGTCTTCTCTTTTGTGATAGCCCTCTCCATAATACCCCCACCGTAACAGCCTCCTACGCCTCCACCATATCCCTTAGTCGCCCCCCCGTGCCTTCCCTGTTATACTACGTTGGGTCATATCTGACCAACCGGTACGCATGACCATGAGCTCTCAAACCCCCGCAGCCAGTCCCCTGGCTCCCAGTCCCCCGGCTCCTAGTCTCCCAGCTCCTAGTCTCCTAGCTCCTAGTCCCCTAACCCCTTCTAGAACCAGATTCGAAGCCTGGCGAGCACTCCCAATCCCTACTGATACTATCACATTAACTGCTTACCGCTGCGACATCGTGGACATATTCCTAGCGACAGATACTATTGGCAGGGAGCTTGGAGGTGACCTCGCCCTTACTCAACAAGAATTATAGACTACGCCGAACCAGTTATAAGCCTCCAATGATAAGATTGCCCTACTCTAGGAGGAGTTGCATAATGAGCGCCTGACGGTGTAATCCTTGAACCACGCTCTAGCTATCATGGCCCTAAGGGCCCCGGCCATTGTCCTACCAAAAACCTAAGACCTCCCTGCCCTACTAAAGTTTAATGGCGACCATCTTCGCCTAAAGCCCTAGAAGAACTCTGTTAATATTAAGCTCAATGGAGACGCAGCCAAGTTTCCCAGCGTTCAGCACCAATTCACATATGTGTATAGCTTGCTAGAGGGAAGGGTAATGGACTAGGTCCAACCATACATACTTGCTACTGGTATCAACTTGACAGATATTGCTGCCCTATTTACCATCCTCGATTGTATCTTCAGGGACCCGGACCCGGTGGGCACTGCAACTCAAGCCCTTTGTTTACTCAAATAATGGAACTCCGACCTATCAACATATATCGCCAAATTCTCTAGGCTGGCCACAGACATGCCATGGGATAACAGAGCCAAGCTGGACCAATTCCAAGAAGGCCTCTCCTACGAACTTAAACAAGCCCTGGTTTATTACCCTGAGGTTGACACCTTAGAGGATCTCATCGACCAGGTAAGTAAGATTGAGCAGAAGATGGCCCGACTACACATAAACCCAAGGGCTACCCCAGGTACCATAGCGCAGTGCTCTCAGCCAGCCACAGCCACAGCCACTACCACTCCCACTTTGAACAAAATAGCACATCCCTCTCTCATTCCTGTAGGTGCCACCCTCATGGACCTCTCCTCCAGACGCCCCCGCCTCACCCAGACTGAACGGGATTACTACAAAGCGGAAGGGGCATACATTATCTGTAGGAAACTAGACCATTTCATGGCGAACTGTCCAATCCGCTGCCCTTACCCTCTCACTGTCCACGCCACTGCCGAAGCCCCTGTGGAATTGGGAAATAGCGAGTCCCTTGCTTAATCGCTAATGCAAGCAAGGGACCCGCTCGAGCGTCTTTTTCTATTTCTATATTTTCAGTTAACTCTGTAGCTTTGGAAGAATCTCTTCTATCTAGTCGTCATCTTGTTGTACCTATAACGATCTTATTTAATGGAAAGACGATCTTCACTTCAGCTTTGATAGACTGCGGAGCCAATAGAATTACATTCATTGATAAAGACTTTGTTAGCACTCATACCATTCCTACATCCCCTTTAAAGACCCCCCGTACTATAGATGTCATCGATGGGTGACCTATATCATACAGAGATGTTACAGACATCACCTGCCTCTCTACTAATATTCAGAACTACATTGAGATACTTCCCTTATTCGTCACCAAACTTCAATATCCCATTGTCTTGGGGATCCCTTGGCTGGCACTACATGATGTCTCTGTCTGTTATGGCTCCTACACAATACAGTTCGACAGTCAGTATTGCAAGAAACACTACAATACTACAACGACACCTATCACATATTTAGCACCACCCCTCCCTGCCCAGAGTCCTATTTGTATTAAACAAGCCAAACTACTAGGAACCGATGACTCACTAACCCCTGTACTGGATACGGAACCTCGACCGCCCCCTCTGAATATCAACTTCATTGGGGTAGGAGCCTTCACATACCTTACAAAGCACTGTAAGCTGAAAGCCTACTCGATATCTATCTATGATGTCAACCTCGAAATCAATAAGCTGCGATCTAAGGAAGACTGGAAGTCTCTAATACCAACCGAATACCACGACTTCATAGACCTATTCTCGGAAAAGGCAGCAGAGAAGCTACCTCCCCATCGACTATACGACCATACAATCCCTTTGGTAGAGGGCAAAACACCCCCTTACGGACCCTTATATGGCATATCTCAAGACGAGCTGGAAGCCCTGAAGAAATACCTTGAAGAAAACCTTACCAAAGCATTCATTCGCCATAGCTCATCTCTTGCTAGTGCTCCAGTTTTGTTTGTTAAAAAAGCAGATGGCTCTCTCCATCTTTATGTAGACTATCGAGGATTGAACAAGATTACAATGAAAAACCACTACCCCCTACCCCTTATCCAGGAAACTCTGGCACGCCTCTCTAAAGCAATGTGGTTCACTAAACTTGATCTCCGTGGAGCCTACAACCTCGTAAGGATTGTAGAAGGTGAACAGTGGAAGACAGCTTTTTGAACTCGTTATGGCCACTTTGAGTACGATGTCATGCCGTTCGGATTAACTAATGCTCTCGCCTCCTTTCAACACTTTATAAATGACATACTCCATGATTTCCTTGATGTATTCTGCACCGCTTACCTAGATGACATCCTTATCTACTCTGACTCCCTAGCCGAACACAAGGTGCATGTCCGCCAGGTCTTAGAGAAGTTGGAATCAGCAGGGTTGTACCTGAAACCCGAGAAGTGTGAATTTTATGTTCAAGAAGTGAAATACCTGGGACTGATCATCACCACAGAAGGAATCCGAATGGACCCAGCTAAGGTTGCTGCGGTGAAGGAGTGGGAAACCCTGAGCAATGTAAAGGATGTGCAGACATTCCTAAGTTTCGTAAATTTTTACTGACGCTTTATCCTAGGATACTCCTGAATAGTTACCCCCCTGACAGTGTTGATGAAGAAAAATCAGAAGTTCCAATAGTCATCAGAAGTACAGTCTGCATTCGAACAGCTTAAAGAGGCCTTCTGTTCATCACCTATCTTAGCCCACTTCGACCCTGACCGAGAATGTGTCATGGAGACTGACGCATCAGACTACGTATTCACCGGCATCCTCTCCTAATACAATGACCAAGGCATACTCCACCCTATTGCATACTTCTCAAAGAAGCACTCCCCTGCTGAGTGCAACTACGAGATCTATGATAAAGAACTGATAACTATTATTCGTGCTTTTGAGGAATGGCAACCGTACCTAGAATCAGCAAAAGGTGTTATTAAAGTCCTCTCCGACTATAAGAATCTGGAATCCTTCACCACAACCAAGCTTCTCAACTGACGACAAGCCCACTGGTCGGAGTTCATATCACGCTTTAGCTTCAAGATCAGGTATCGTCCAGGTAAAGCAGGTGGTAAACTAGACGCACTAACTAGGAGGTCGGGAGACCTTCCTAAAGGAGGGGATAAACGACTAAAATTTCAAAATTAGGTCGTCCTTAAGCCTCAGAATATCTCCCTCTCTATGACAGCAGACATTCCAGACTTACAGGAGCTCTTGATAGCAGCTTACCCAGCAGACCCTTTCATTACTAATGTTATCTCAGCTATTAGAACAGGACAACAGTGACATACCAAAATCTCCCTTGCTGAATGCGAAATGCGCGATGACCTCCTTTACCACCTAGACCGATTGTACATACTAGCGGACCTTCAACTCTGGTTACGCCTGATATGGGATTATTACGACGCCCTTGCGGCTGGACACTCAGGTGTAACAAAAACCCTGGAGCTCCTGAATAGGAGCTATACTTGGATCGATCAGCGGAAAGACATTGAGAGGTACGTCCATAATTGCCATATGTACAAAAGAGCCAAGTCGACGAGACATGCACCTTATGGCACCCTTCGACCGCTTGAGATCCCCGACCAGCCTTGGCAATATATAACAATGGACTTCATAACAGGCTTACCAGAGGATGCGGGATTCAATGCGATACTTATGGTGGTGGACCAACTAACTAAAATGAGACACCTTATCTCCTGTAGAGACTCCTGTACTGGTAAAGACCTTGCTCTGCTATACTTGAACCACATATAACGCTATTATGGACTGCCCCTATCTATCGTATCTGACCGTGGCCCCTAATTCACCTCTGAGTTCTGGAGAGCCCTCTGTAAACTACTAGGAATCGATGTTTGCCTATCCACTGCCTATTACCCCCAAACCGACAGTCAATCAGAACGCATAAATGTGATTATGGAGCAATACTTACGGGCATACATCAACTACTAATAAGACAACTAAGTGACACTGCTGGCAACCTATGAGTTTGCTGCCAACAACTACTTTTCGGATATACTCAAATGCTCCCTATTCTTGGCTAATTATGGATGGCATCCGAGGTTTGTTGATAGTGTGGCATCACTTCAAAAGGCAAGAAAGAACCCTTCTGCAGAAACTCTGGCCTCGCAGCTCGCCGACCTCCATACTACACTCAAAGTAGAGCTCAAGTATGTACAAACTCGACAGGCGGAATATGTTGATGACTCCAGACTCCCAGTCCCTCAATACCAACCTGGAGATAAGGTATGGCTATCCAGTCAACACTTCCATACTGAACGCCCCTCCCGCAAGCTTGACCACAAGTTCACTGGCCCATATGAAGTCCTCGCCGCTGTGAGCACCCATACCTATCAGTTGAAGCTCCCCTGAACAATCAAACGACACCCCGTATTTCATGTCTCAGAGCTAGAGCCAGCCCCTAACGACCCTCTACCAGGACAGCTACAGCCCCCTCCCCCACCAGTGATTGTGGATGGTACTGATGAGTGGGAAGTAGAGGAGATTCTGGACAGTCGTCATCGTTATTACAAGCTGGAGTATAAGGTGAAGTGGGTAGGCGATGAGGAAGCGACTTGGCAGCCGGAGGGGGATCTGGAACATTCTGAGGATTTAGTTTTGTCTTTTCACCAATGCTACCCTAACAAGCCATGCCCTCCCCATTTGTCGCTGGAACGACAATCATAGAAGAGGGGGGTAGTATCACGACCACTACTTTGTCTACCTAATACTCACATAGGAGCTGCTACGAGTATTGGCTTACCCTATTGTTACGGCCGTTTTGAGTTCAGTCTCTCTTATTTCTTTCTGTCTTCTCTTTATTACTCTTAAGTGTGATATCTTATCTTGTGTTTCCTTCAGGTTATAGTTATCATGGGTTCTGGTTATCGCGGGTTGTGGTTATCGCAGGTTGTAGCTATCTCGGGTTGTGTTTCTCATCCTCAGAGTCATAGTGATATTAGTACAACTCCCAATTGTTAAATAGCTTACCTTCCCCTCTTCTTTCCTCTTCTTTCTTCTTCTCTCTTCATCCAACGTCTTGTTCCCTCCCCTTGTACCTAGGTCATTCCTATACAGTCTGTCTTCTCTTCCATGACAGCTCCCTCCATGATACCTCCACTGTGACAGCCTCCTACACCTCTGTCGTACCCCTTGGTCGCCCCCCCATGCCTTCCCCGTTACAATATGCAGTAGATTCTTTTATTACTGATATTATTTCAGCCATTAGAATAGAATAACAATAGTATACCAAAATTTCTCTTTCTAAGTATAAAGTGCATAATGATTTCCTTTATTACTTTAACTGACTATATATACTTATAGATTTCTAACTCCAACTATATCTGATATGAGATTATTACGATGCCCTTGCAGCTAGTTATCTAGATGTAGTATCGACTTTAGAATTCTTGAATAGGAGCTATACCTAAATAGATCAATAGAAGGATATTGAGATATATGTTTATAATTATCATATGTACAAGAGAGTTAAGTCAACAAAACATATACTTTATGGCACCCTTTGATCTCTCAAGATTCCTGACCAACTCTAGTAATATATAATAATAGACTTTATAACAGGCCTACAAGAAGATGGAGAATTTAATATGATTCTCATAGTAGTAGACTAGCTAACTAAAATAAGATACTTCATTCCTTGTAGAGACTTCTATACTACTAAAGACCTTACTTTGCTATACCTCAATTATATATAGTATTATCACAGATTACCTCTATCGATTATATCTGACTAAGGCCCTCAGTTTATCTCTGAGTTTTGAAAAGCCCTCTGCAAATTGTTAGAAATTGATATTTACCTATCTACTACCTATCACTCCTAAACCGATAGTTAGTCAGAATATATGAATACAATTATAGAATAATACCTGCAAGCATACATTAACTATTAATAAAACAACTAGGTGATACTCTTAGTAACCTATAAGTTTATAACTAATAACTACTTCTCTAATATACTCAAGTATTCTCTATTTCTAGCTAATTATAGTTAGTACTCGAAGTTTGTTAATAGCATAGTACTACTTTAGAAGGGAAAACAGAACTCTCTAGTAGAAACCCTAGTTTTATAGCTTGCTGATCTTTATACTATACTCAAGGCAGAGCTTAGGTACATATAGATCTGATAAGTGGAATATACTGATAGGTTGAGACTCTCAGCTCTACAATATAAGCCTAGAGATAAGGTATAGTTGTTCAATCAATACTTCCACACCAAGCACTCCTCCCGCAAGCTTGACTACAAATTCATAAGCTCATACGAAATCGTCACTACTATAGGTATATATACCTATTGATTAAAGCTTTCTCAGACAATCAAACAATACCTTGTGGTTTACATCTTAGAGCTAAAGCTAGCCTATGATAACCTTCTACCAGGACAGAGATAATACCTCTTCCCACCAGTGATCATTAATAGTACTAATAAGTGAGAAGTAGAGGAGATTTTAGATAGTCACTACTATTATTATAAGTTAGAGTACAAGGTGAAGTAGATAGGTAATCAAAAAGTGACTTGGCAGCTGGAGGGGGATCTAGAATATTCTGAGGATTTAGTTTTGTTTTTTCACTAATACTACCCTAATAAGCTATGCTTTCCCCATTTATCGCTAGAATGATAATCAAAGAAGGAGAGAGTAGTATTACGACTATAACTCTATCTACCTAATACTCATATAAAAGCCACTATATAAGTATTAGCTCACCTCATTATTGTAGCTATTTTGAGTTTAGTCTTTCATATTACCTTCTGTCTTCTCCCTATTACTTTTAATTATAATATCTTATTTTATATTATGATTATCTCGTATTGTATTTCTCTTGGGTTGTAGTTATTATAGGTAGTAGTTATTATAGGTTATAGCTATCTTGAGTTGTGTTTCTTATTCTTAGAGTCATAGTAATATTAGCATAACTCCTAATTATTAAATAACTTGCTTTCCCCTCTTCTTCCTTCTTTTCTCTTCACCTAATATTTTGTTCTCTCTCTTTATATCTAGGTCATCCCTATATAGTCTATTTTCTCTTCTGTAATAGCCTTCTCTATGACAGCTCCACTATGACAGGCTCCTCTTCTTCTGCCATAACTCTTAGTCCCTTCCTTATGCCCTCCCTATTATAAGTAGGAAACTCTACTATAAGCAAATTGGGCCCTTTAAGATTATATAAGTTATCTCTTCTTATATATATAAACTTGACTTTCTTCCTTATATTTACTATTATCATATATAATATATCTCGCTCCTTAACCCTACTAGTAAAGATCCTTTACTAAGCCAACAAAGCCCTTCACCACTACCTATCATAGTTGATAATGAAGAAGAATAGTATATTGAAGATATCTTAGACTTTCATATTGATCGGAGAAGGTTAGAGTACCTAGTCAAGTAGGTAGGCTTTGATAATCTAGACTAGGAACTGACCATCAATATTAATAAGATAAAGGCCATAAATGACTTCTATACCTAATACTCCAACAAACCGGGCCCTCTACTAGAGGATAATGACAACTAACCCTCAAAAGACCTCAGCTATAAGGAGAGAATAATTATTATAATATATACTAGTGATAGCTGATACTCTCTATCATAGTTATTTATTAAGCTAATACTAAGTCATCACATACATAAACTATTTATAACTATATATTAACTAGATTATAGAAGGTACTAGAAGCCATATGTAGTGACTGGATAATGATAGAAGGTCATAGAAGACTTGCATAATAACTAGTTAGCAATAGAAGATTATAGAAGCTATGAGCGATTGCTACTTGGGATTTAAACTTCTATTATGATTGCACTCTCTCACTCTTTCTCTTTTCTTGTTCTCTATACAACGTTTTATATTATAAGCTTTAGTAATACAAACTCTATCTTTTGTCTTTATTAACTATGTCTACTAGTACTCCTACTTATAGCCTTTGCTATAGTCTTGTACACTCCTTGGAGACATATCTATAGTTATAGTTATCGACACTTGCTATTATACTATTATTATAATATAGCAAGGTAGAACCCTTTACCTTATAGTGGCTATTCTCCACTTTCCAGTTCCTCCTCTATAATGGTTATTATATAGTCCTATCATCTGCTGTAGCTATTGTTCTAGCGCCCCTATAATACGATAGAAATAATTTACAGAAATATGTCTATAACTAATATTTGTTAGTATATACTTAGTATTAATACTAAACAATAACTTAGTTAGAACAAAACTATTTTTTTTCAATAAATAGTAAGAGTGTATATTTATCTTTCATTTAGATATTATAAGTTAAATAATTAATAAGAAGTTATATATACTAGAGCTAGTATTTTTACTGTTAGTAGAGCTGGCTATTTAACTAACTATTTGGCTAGATATAGAGCTAGTTAATAAAGCTGATATTTTTGCTGTCAATAAATATAGCTATTTGGTTAGTATTTTTATTATTAGTGGAGTTAACTATTTAGCTAGCTATTTAACTAGATATAGAATTAGTCTGTAAAGTTAGTATTTTTGCTATTGGTAGAGCTGGCTATGACTGAAATTACTGACCAAAATAGTAGATGATATTCTGATACTTATATAGTAGATTGAAGTATAGTCTTGCAGGAGTATATTACCTAGTATAATTTATATATACTTAACAGAAATACTTAATAAAAATTATTATGAGAAATACTCCTATATTATAATTTGAATATATTTACTAAATCTTGATAGAATACTAGTATGGAAAACTCTATAATTTGTATAAATAATAATCTTACAACTTAGAAGTAAGTAGATAATTGTTTTATGATATTCAGTAAGAGCACATATATATCTTGTATTTAAATATAATAGCTAAAATAATCGATATATAGTTATAGTTGTTGGCTGAGGTTGAAATCTATAACTAGAATAGAGGTAAATATACTATATACTAATAGCTGTGAAATCAATATTTTGACTCTAACCTTCCACTATATAGAACTTGTTTTTTTTTTCTTACTATTATTTTTATTTATATTTTTTTTAATATTTATTTTTCTCTTTATATTTATTTATATTTCTACTTTTATTTTTATTTTTATTTTTATTTTTAAATTTTTTTTATATTTATTCTTCTATTTATTTTTATTTTTATTTTACTTTTTTATTTCTTTTATATTTATTTTTACTTTTATTTTTATTTTTATTATTATTATTTTTATTTTTATTATAATTTTTATTTTTATTTTTATTTTTATTTTTATTTTTATTTTTATTTTTATTTTTATTTTTATTTTTATTTTTATTTTTATTTTTATTTTTATTTTTATTTTTATTTTTATTTTTATTTTTATTTTTATTTTTATTTTTATTTTTATTTTTATTTTTATTTCTATTCTTATTCTTATTTATATTTTAACTTTTATTATAATGAGGTATGAGAGGGCAAGATGACCAAAGGATACACTAAGTAGAGTAAAGGGTAATGGTATAGATAATACTTATATAGAGTAAGCTATGCGAGTATAGGGAAGAATAAGTGGAGAGGGCAGTAGAGGCTGCAGAGTTTCCTAGATAAGAGACACAGTAAGGTAAGGGCAAGAAGGAGAGTCCAGAACTAGATAAGTATATATAAAATATTGGATAGAGAGCAAAGAGAAGAATGTAAATAAAGGAGATATATATACTAAAGGCCACTGATAGCCAAGACCAACTGCTAGGGATAAGCTTCCCAAAGACATGCTATAGATAAGCTTCCTGAAGATAATAGAAACCTAAAGCAATGCACGTGTCATACTATCCCCCCTTTAGGTTAGAGCTCTAGCAACAAAGATAGAAGATAGGAGACAAATATAGAAACAATAATAAGGTAATAGCAATAACAATAGCAAGATATAACAAATACACTAATAAATATATCAACACCTCAACAACACATCAACAACACTGTCTTTAGCAATCTCTTCCCTCTTTCCTATAGCCTATAACTACTATAGCAACAACAGCAATAATAATAACATCATGCTTCTATTAGCTAGGGCTTTTGGGGATAGTGTTAATAGAATAGGGTAACTAAGTCCTATACGTTCTCTAAGTCTCCTGCAGGCTACTACGTAGCTTCCTTATCTTCTACCTATCATACCTTGTACTATACTTATTTATATCATTTCCTTGAATCTAGTATCTCCTCCACTTCCCACTCCTCTTCCCCATTGACTACTATAAGGGGTGGTGGAGGGTACCTCTGTCCAGGTAGGAAATCGTCTATAGTGGGTTCGATTTCTAATATATAGACTACTGTCTAACGTTTAATGTCTTTAAGAAACTTCAATTGATAGGTATAGGTTTCTATGCTTGTCAATATCTTATAGGGACCTAGGAACTTGTGGTCTAGTTTATAGGACGGCCGTTTTATTCGGAAATGCTGACTAGATAGCCACACCTTGTCTTTTGGTTAGTAATATAGAGCTGGTAGCCTCGACTCATTTGTATACTCTGCCTACCTAGTTTAGGTATATATTAGCTTAGCCTTTAGAGTAGAGTAAAGGTCAGTAATTTTGGTTGCAAACTATTTAGCAGGAGCAATCTCCTTTGCCTTTCATAAGTATGCTAGAGAGCTGATGAATCGGGGGTACCAGCTATAGTTTGTTATGAAAAGGGATTTCTTTAGTAACTTGAAAGAATGATTGTTAGCTGCAAAATCGTAAATAGCTAGTAAAGATACCTAGTTATTCTATTAGTAGTTGTTATACACCCTCAAGTATTGTTCCATAATTATATTCATCTTCTCAGATTGGCCATCAGTCTTTGGCTAATGAGTCGTCGATAGGTATACTTTAATTCCTAATAGTTCACAGAAAGTCTTCCAGAAGTCTAAGATGAATTAAGAGCTATGGTTAGAGACAATTGATAGTGGGAGGCCATACTAATAGAAAATATTATTCAAGTAGAGAATAACTAGTTTTTGAGCAGAATAGGTATCACAGCAGGGTATAATATGCCTTATTTTCATCAATCAATCTACTACTATTAGGATTATATTCAAGCCTGAATCTTCTAGCAGTTCTATGATAAAGTTCATCATCAGGTATTACCAGTATTGGTCCAGGATCTCCAGTAGCTTCAAGGTCCTATAGAGTGTATAGTGGGTGGGCTTTGCTCTCTTATAGATATGAGAATTCTATATATACCTTTCTATATCCTTTCACTAGTCAACCCAGGTATATTGTCTGTTTAGCAGCTCTAATGTCTTAGCTACTTTGGGGTAGCCTACGACCAAGGTATTGTAGTATTCCCTGATTAGTCTTAATTATAGTTTGTCATCCTCTAGTATATAGAAGGAGTCTAAGTAGTAAAGGAGGTTGTCTTAAGTCGTACATTTAGCCAAGCAAATCTTTATGTAGTAACACTGGTTAATTTCTATAGTAGTAATGATATCTTTAACTATGGCATCTTGCTCAAAAGCCAACTTTACCTGCTACTATAGGTTATCCTTTAGGTTGGTATTAGCAAAGATATTGGCTAATAAATTAAGATTTTGTACTTTTAGTACTACCTGATTCTAGTACTTTAGGCATTCATTTCCCTATTTTAGGAGATCTCTTGATCTCTTGGTCAATGCATCTAGCTTACTACCAGCCTTCCTAGGTTGGTACTTAATCTTGAAGTTGAATTGTGAAAGGAACTCCAACTACCTAGCCTACTGGTAGTTCAATAGCTTAGTAATTATAAAGTACTCTAGATTTTTATAGTCAGAGAGAACTTCTATTACCCCCTTTACTGATTCTAAGTATGGCTTCTACTCTTCGAATACATAGATGATAGTCATCAACTCCTTATTATAGATCTTATAGTTGCACTCTATTAGAGAGTACTTCTTAGAAAAGTATGCTACTAGGTGGAGAATGCTATTACTTTCATTATACTGGAAGAAGATACCTACTAAGACATAGTTAGAGGTATTAGTCTCTATAAAATATTCATAATCTGAGTCAAAGTAGGCTAGGATCGAGACAGAGTAGAAGGCTTCTTTTAGGTTTTTGAAGGCTAATTGAGCTACTAAGTTTCACTGAAACTACTGATCCTTTTTTATTAGTACTGTGAGGGGGGCTACTATCTTAGAATACTCTAGTATAAAATGACAGTAGAAGTTTGCAAATCTTAAGAAGGCTTGTATATCTTTGAGATTGGCTGGAGTCTTCCATTCCTATACTGCAGCAAACTTTGTAAGGTCTATTCTAATCCCTTTTATAGTGATAATCAAGTTTAAATACTTTACTTCTCATATATAGAATTTATATTTCTCTGGTTTAAGGTATAGTTTTACCTATTTGAGTTTCTCTAGAACTTATTGGATATAAATCTTATGTTCTGCTAGGGAGTCTGAGTAGATCAAGATATTATTTAGATAGACTGTATAGAATATATCAAAGAAATCCTACAAAGTATTATTAATAAGGTATTAGAAGGAGACAGGGGTATTAGTTAGGCTGAAGGGCATAATATTATATTCGAAGTGTCTGTACTGGGTATGGAAGGCAATTTTCCATTCTTCGCCTTCAGCTATTTATACTACATTATAGGCCCCTCTTAAATCCAGCTTTGTGAATCATTTGGCCTTCAATAACCTACTCAAAGTCTTTTAGATTAGTGGCAGAGGGTATTGGTTTTTTACTGCTATCTCATTAAGCCTACGATAGTCTACACATAGGTAAAGAAAGCCATCTGCCTTTTTCACAAAAAGAATAGGAGTACCTGCTAGAGACAAGCTATATTGAATAAAACTTTTGCTAAGTTTCTCTTCTAGATACTTCTTCAAGGTTTCCAGTTCTATTCAAGATATCTTATAGAGAGGGCTGTAGGGGGGGGTTTTCTATTCTGCTAATGAAATAATATGATCATATAGCCTATATAAGAGGAACTTCTCTGCAGCTTTCTCTGAGAATAGGTCAATAAACTCATAGTATTCTTCTAGTATCAGGGCCTTCCATTCTTCCTTAGACTGTAGCTTATTGATAACTAGGTTAACCTTATAGATAGAGAGGATATAAGCCTTCAACTTATGTTATTTAGTAAGGTAAGTAAATACTCCTGCTCTAATAAAGGTGATATTTAGGGATTTTGGAGGAGTTGCAGCATCGATATCAATATAGGTTATTTGATGTACTACTTGGGCTGGGTCATCTATCAGGGGTGGTAGCATGCATAACTTAGTAATGATAGCTTTTGAGTATCCGCAGTACTTCTGGCAGTAGCTGCTATTAAACTATAGGGTATATAAGCCAAAGTTGACTGACACATCATGCATTCTAAGCCAGGAGATATCTAGAATAATAGAGTATTTGAATTTTGTAATGAAAAGTGGGAGGGTCTCGTTATGGTCTCTAAAGAAAGCTGGAAGGCATATGATGTTGGTGATAGCTCCAGAGAAGATAAAATGTCTATCTATAATATCTAAAATACAGGGTTTTTTAAGCTTTAAGGTAGGTATAGTGAATTTGCTAACAAAGGCCTAATCAATGAAAGTGATTTCAGGTACTCTATAATCTATAAGTACTAATGTAGCAATTGTTTTCCTATTAAATGATATAGAGATAAATACAACAAAGTATTTGCTAAATAGGTAGAATTTATTAATAGAAGTAGTAGAGACTGAAAAGGACAATAGAACTAAATAACCTTGAGCAGGTCCCTTGCTAGTATCAGTAACTAAGTAAGGGATATCTCTTTTTCTGGCTCCTCATCAGTTGCTGTATGGCTGAATTCAGATATAGCATAGATAGCTAGTGCCCAGTTTTTTCATAAAGAGCAAAGGGCTATAAAATGGTCCCCCTTTCTATATATAATGCAAAGACCATTATTATAGTGGTAATCTCTTTCTGCTTAGGTGAGGCAGAACCTATTAAAGGATAGGTCCATAGGTATAGACCCTATAGTCACAAACGATAGGTATGCTGGCTTATTAGTAGAGGTAGATGTCTGTTGAATGAGCTTGTTAGTAGGTATCTATTGAGGTTGGTACTAGTATTACGAGGTATAGGTGGTTACTAGTATAAATGTCTTTAACCTAATATGTAGCCTAGCTAGTTTTTGCTCCATGTTACTAGCCTAGTCAATAAGTTCATTGAGGGTTATCATATCTAAGGAGTTAATTAGTGCCTACTGAATCTCGTAGCTAAGCTCTTCTTGAAACTGGTCTAGTTTTACCTGATTGTTCTATAGGACTTCAGTAGCCAATATTGAGAATTCTGCTATATATATAGATAGATTATTATTTCATTATTTTAGGGCTCATAGAGCTCGAGTAGTGATACCTACTATATTTGAGTTTCTGAAGGCTCAATCCAGGATAGTGAAAATAGCTTAGACACTGTCAAAGTTTATACCTATATCCAAGATATATAGTGGGATTTGGTTAGTAGTCTTTCCTTCCAATAGGGCAAAGACATATGACAGGTGGTGCTAAGTAGAGGAGAATCTGGCTACGTCTCTATTAAGCTTAAAGTTAATCATGTTTTTCTAAGACTTGAGGTAGGTCCTATTACCATTGAACTTTAGGGTAGTAGAAAGACTTTCAGTCTTAGGTACTAGGGTAGTAACTACTATGAGAGCTGGTATTGGGGCTGTTGTTAGGACGAGGGCTACCAGAGCATAGTTAAGGCTCTGTACAGTTATTCGCTCATAGGTAAGCACACTGATTATTGCTTTGAGGTCTTTATAGAGGGCAGTAATCTTGTCATCAGTAGACTCTAAGTGATACTATATACTTTAGAAGTCTGTGCCCAATTGTACCCCTATGACATGAGTAGCCATGAAGATGTTAACAATTTCTTGGCAGTAGGCTATAAGTACTGTCAGGTCAGAGGGGATTAGTATAGCTTATTAAGTCTCAAATCTAATACCTAGTGGGGGAGTTTCTTATTGGGTAGTAGTAGTCTTAGATATAGTAGTATATCGATTGGTTAGAATGATCTAATATAGTATAATGAGATAAGAGGGGGTAAAGTAACTAAGGGATATACCAAGCAGGGCAAGGGGTAATAGCACAGGTAATACTTATATAGGATAAGCTATGTGAGGGTAGGGAAAACTAGGTAGAGGGGGTAGCAGGGGCTGCAAAGTTTGTTAAGTAAGAGATACAGTAAGGTAAGGATAAGAAGGGGAGCTTAGAACTATATAGGTATATATAAGACATTAGATAGAGAGCAAAGAGAAGAGCACAAACAAAGGAGATATATATACCAAAGGCCACTAAAGGCCAAGACTGACTGCTAGGGATAAGCTTCCCGAAGATATGTCATAGATAAGCTTCCCGAAGATAATGGAAACCTAAACCAACATAGGTATAATATTTATCTCTATTTTTATTATTATTTTTATTTTTATTTATATTTTTATTTATATTTCAACTTTTATCTTTATTTTCATTATTATTTTTATTATTATTATTTTTTTATTTTATTTTCATTATTACCTTTATTTTTATTTTTATTTTTATATTTACTTTTATTTTTAATTTTACTTTAATTTTATTTTTATTTTTATTTTTATTTCTATTTTTCTCTATTTTTTATTTTTACTTTGATTTTTTTTATTTTATTTTTTTTTTCTTTTACTATTACTTTTTTTTTTTATTTTCTATTTTTTTATTCTCATTTTTATATTTATTTTAATTATTTCTTTAATTTTAATTTTTATAATATTTTTTTATCTAATTTTTATTTTTATTCCTATTTTTATTTTATTTTTTATTTTTATTTTTAATTTAATTTTTATTTTTAATTTTATTTTTATTTTTACTTTTATTATTATTTTTATTTATTTTTTTATTTATATTTTTATTTTTATATCTACTTTTATTTTTATTTTCATTATTAATTTAATTATTATTTCTATTTTTATTTTTATTATTAATATTTTTTTTATTTTTATTTTTATTTTTACTTTTTATTTTTACTTTAATTATTATTTTAATTTATTTTTTTTTTTAATATTTATTCTTATTTATAATTTTACTTTTATTTTATTTATTATTTCTATTTTTATTTTTATTATAACTATTTTTTTTAATTTTATTTTTATTTTAATTTTTATTTTTATTTTTATTATAACTATTTTTATTACTTTTATTTTTAGTTTTTAGTTTTATATTTACCTATATTTTTATTTTTATTTTTATTTTAATAGTTTTTTTTTATTTAACTTTTATTTTTATTTTTATTTTTAGTTTTAATTTTATTTATTTTATTTATTTTTTTTATTTTATTTATTTTATTTATTTACTTTATTTTATTTATTTATTATATTTATTTTATTTGTTCTATTTGTTTTATTTACTTTATTTCTTTTATTTATTATATTTGTTTTTCTTTGTTTTTTTTAGATTATTTTTATATTATTTATTTTATTTATATAGTTTTTTTTTTCCTTAACTTATAGCTATAACTATACCCATGCTCGAAGGTATAGTTTCTAGCGCAATTGTATTTACTCATAACAATACTAAAATGCTTTATTGTCAGTTACATGCATGCCTCTTTTCCAATTACGCTTGCCATATTACTTAATTCAGCCCGCTCTAGCTCAACAGTATGCACCGATTAATATAATCCCTAATTCAGTGATATCCAGTGGTGACAATGTTACCTCCTACACGGAGGTCTAGGCTCAGCAATATTCAGCGGTCGCTGTATCACCGAATGCAGACACTCCCGAATTCAGTCCTATCCACCGGTCGCTATATCAGATACTTCACGCAGTTACATATTCAGCGATATCCACTGGTCGCTATATTAGCTAGTTCAGGCACCTCTACATTCAGTAATATCCCGCGGTCACTATGTCAGCTAATTCAGTGATATCTCGCCATCGCTATATCAACTAATTCAGTTATATCCAGCGGTCGCTGTATTAGCTAATTCAGGCACGTCCATATTCCCTGATATTCCAGGGTCGCTATGTTAGCTATTTCAGGCAGCGCCGTATTCACTGATATCGTACGGTTGCTATGTCAGCTCCTTCAGTCATATCCAGCACTGGCTCTGTCAGGTAATTCAGGCAGCTCTATATTCAGTGATATTCCGCGGTCCCTATATCAGCTACTTCAGTCATATCCAGCGATTACTATGTCAGCTATTTCAGGCAGCTCCGTATTCAGTGATATCCTGTGGTCGCTATATCAGCTAATTCGGTCATATCCGGCGGTCGCTATATCAGCTAATTCGGTCATATCGTGCGGTCGCTATGTCTAATTCAGGTAGCTCCATATTCAGTAATATCCTGCGGTCGCTATATCAGCTAATTCAGTTAAATCCCGCGGTCCCTATATCAGCTAATTCAGTCAAATCCCACGGTCGCTATGTCAGCTAATTCAGTAAAATCCCGCGGTCGCTATGTCAGCTAATTCAGTCAATTCCCGCGGTCGCTATGTGAGCTAATTCAGTCATATCCGGCGGTCGCTATGTCTAATTCAGGCAGGTCTATATTCAGTGATATCCAGCGGTCGCTATGTCTAATTCAGGCAGCTCAATATTCAGTGATATCCCGCGGTTGCTATGTCAGCTAATCCAGTCAATTCCCGCGGTCGCTATGTTAGCTAATTCAGGCAGCTCCATATTCAGTGATATCCCGCGGTCGCTGTATCAGCTAATTCAGTCAAATCTCGCAGTCGCTATGTCAGCTAATTCAGTCAAATCCCGCGGTCGCTATGTTAGCTAATTCATTCAAATCCAGCGGTCGCTATGTCAGCTAATTCAGTCAAATCCCGCGGTCGCTATGTTAGCTAATTCAGTCAAATCCAGCGGACGCTATATCAGCTAATTTAGGCAGTGATATCCCGCGGTCGCTATATGAGCTAATTCAGTCAATTCCAGCGGTCGCTATGTCAGCTAATTCAGTCAAATCCCGCGGTCACTACCGTATCTACTCGAGTTATTCGCTAGTGCCTTGGCAGCGATCACACAGATACTATGGTTGTTGAAGTTAGCGATCAGATCAAAGATGTCTGTGCTATAGTACCGTACACGTAGGCAGTAAGGAAGATTCAAGTTGACGGTACGCAAGAGTAGAAGCAATAGTTCAACCTACGGTACCAATCCACAATGGCCTGAGGCTGACCCTTGATCCTATTATTTTTACGCTTCGCTCTGACTGAGCAATCCTGTCATTTTCGCCGCCATGTTTTGATCGCCTGCACTAGACTCCCTCTGCTTAGTATACTGTGTGACCGCTGCCAAGGCACTAGCGAATAACTCGAGTAGATACGGTATATCAGCTAATTCAGTCAAATCCAGCGGTCGCTGTCGGCTAATTCTGTCATATATCGCGGTCGCTATGTCAGCTAATTCCGTCAAATCCTGCGGTCGCTGTCAGCTAATTGAGTGAGATCCCGCGGTCGCTATGTCAGCTAATTCAGTCATGACCGCCGGAGATCACTGAATTAGGGATTATATTGACCGCTAGATATCGTTGAGCTGAAGCTGCCTGAATTAGCTAACATGCGAAGCGTAATTGCAAAAGAGTCACGTACGTAAGTGATAACTAAGCATTTTAGTGTTGTCATCAGTAAATAGAACTGCGCTATGCTATATTACTGCATGTAATCAATAAAGTATTGCATGTAATCAATAAATTATTGTAGTCTGGTTGGCACAACACCCTCCGAGGAGGGTGTTGTGCCAACCAGACTAAAATTATTGCATGTAATCAATAATTCAAAACGGTTAGCGCAGCGCCCACCAAAAAAGTGACCGACTTTGAATCCCAACAACACAACGTGATCGTAATGAAGTAATGTCGCGCAAGTTGGCAGGTGATTATTTCGATAGTAAAGAATAAGAATTAAAAATGTCGGGCATAATTGAGTTCGTGGTTGTTGTGTTGTAAGCGTGCAAAGTTTGGGAACTGGGGGCCGGAGGCTGTATATAGGAATATCAACACTGTCAGCGTGCGATATTTGCACGCAGAACTTAGCTATCTCAGGGACTTCAGCTCATGTGTGTGAAAGCATGGCCAGGCTTCCGATATGTGCAAGCATCGCTGACCGCGGTCAGAATTACGGACACGATCTAGGAAGAGGGAGGGGACTTTGTATGCCTGCGATGTGAGTACTGCCATGCCTACGATATCGACAGTGCCATGCCTCCGTGAGACCAGGCAAGTTTAGCGGATAAAGGTGAGAGCATTGCCAGGCCTCCGATATGTGCAAGCATAGCTGACGACTCTCAGAATTATCCACGCAATCCAGGAAGAGGTAGGAGAGTTTCCATGCCTCCAATGTCGACTCTGCCATGCCTGCGTGAGACCAAGCAAGTTCCTCTGACGGAGGTGAGAGCATTACCATGCGTTCGATATGTGCAAGCATAGCTGACGGCTGTCAGAATCATTCACGAAATCCAGGAAGAGGGAGGAGAGTTTCCATGCCTCCGATGTCGACAGTGGCATGCCTCCGATGTCGAGTCTGCCTTGCCTGCGTGAGACCAAGCAAGCTCCTCTGACAGAGGTGAGAGCATTGCCAGGCCTCTGATATGTGCAAGCATAGCTGACGGCTGTCAGAATTATCCACGCGATCCCGGAAGAGGGAGGAGAGTTTCCATGCCTCCGATGTCGACGCTGCCATGCCTCCGATGTCGACACTGCCGTGACTACGATGTCGATACCGGCCTCATTCCGATGTCGACACTGCCATGCCTGCGTGAGACCAAGCAAGTTCCTCTGACAGAGGTGAGAGCATGGCCAGGCCTCCGATATATGCAAGCATTGCTGACCGTTCTCAGAATTATCCACGCGATCCCGGAAGAGGGAGGAGAGTTTACATGCCTCCGATGTCGACACTGCCGTGCCTACGATGTCGATACCGGCCTCAATCCGATGTCCACACTGCCGTGCCTACGATGTCGCCACCGCCCTCCCTCCGATGTCGACACTGCCCTGCTTCCGATGTCGACACTGCCCTGCCTCCGATGTCGGCACTGCCATGCCTCGTCTCAGGATCAGCACGGGCTTGCCAGGACCTAGGCTACTGTGCGGGTGGTTTTGGAAGCATCGTTCCAAGTTTGAGTCGGGGTCAGGCGCTATGGGCTGGTGATGGCCAGCAACAGGGGCGGTGGAAAGTTGGTTTGCTTTTAGGTGCTCCAGCCTGCTATAGGACAATCTTTCATGTACACATACATCTTAAAATACTATAGATACTTTTTATACTTAGTTGTCGGTGCTTTCTATATTTTATTGCCCGTAGCAGATCTCTACTGTGGGGAAGCTGAAGACATATCCCTTCCGGACTGAATAGCTGAGGCATCGTGCGAGATATTGGCAATCCGCAATGAGTAGGGTTATACTCTCCCAGCGCATCGGTTATCTCTCCGAGTCAGGTCGCACTGTGATGAAGCTGAGGACGTCAAGCCTGGCATCCCGGCGAAGAGGGCTCTGACACCTACCGTCAGGGCGTCATACCCTGCGTGGATAATGACGTTGTAGTGCCTTAGGGGAACAATGGCGTGCAGACGCCTCGGGTGCCCAGGGCGCTACGAGCGGCAGGCAAAAATAGCAGTGGCGTCCAGACGCCGCTGCAAGGTGTCCGGACGCTGAGTTTTTCTTGCTGATGTTCACACGCATATAGGCTCGAAGTTCCTGATGGTACACGGTGGCATAACGTTGTTCATGTCACACTCCTTAAGCCATTCAGACAACGGGATGTACCACAAGATATGGATGAAGATGAGAAAGATATCTTCGAAGTCGAATCCATAGTGGACTCACGCAAGTATAGAGGAGTGGTCAAGTATAGGGTGCGCTGGGTTGGATACACAGAGTATGAAGATACTTGGGAGACCTTTGATAGGTTGGATAATTGTCCCGAGAAGCTCACTGAATATCGCGAGAAGTTCCCCAATAAGCCCCGAGATACCCGAGACGTTTGAGGCTTCGGCCTACATCGAGTTATTCAATGGATGAAGACATGGTACCTTTTACCCTCCTACTCGTCGCCTTTTCCGTTAACGGTTTTTTGGCGAGAGGTTTGGTTTTTAATGGCCATGGTATGCATGTATAGGCGCACCGGTCTTGTGGTACCCTAAACCCCCTAGGGAAAGAGGTACTTAGCCAAGGGTTAGTACCTGCCACCGCCGTTACCTGAGTTATTACTAACATATTGTTCCAACCTAGGGAGGAAGGACTTTGTGTTCAGCTGAGGACAGCTGCCTTTGGAATGGGGAGTAATATTATGGCTCAGGTAAGAGACCTACACCTACGGTGGAACCAATACCCTTCTACGGCTACTAACTGCGCTGGCCTGATCACCCACGCAGATACGGTAGAGCGTCTAGATAGGCATCAACGGGATTGGCATATGGAAGTGTGTGTCCTTTGATACGTTATCTCATGCATATATTCTCTTCGCTGTGATTGCATTACTCTCTATAGTCTGATACTTGTCGACTGTTATTCGTTGTTCAGCTCATGTATTCATACGTTGTCATTGAGTCTGCATGTATACTCGTATCGGAGAATAGTCTCTCGATCGGGTAGTAATCGCATTGGGATAGCTACCTTTCTTAGGAAAGGATACCCGATCTGATAACGTCTTTATCAGATCAAGTCTGCTATATAAACCGGCAGACATAGATAGTCAATAGGGGTATTCAAACCTAAAATAATCGATCGATTAAATTGAAAATTGTAATCGACGTTCTAAGCCGAAAATACTCGTTCAAGATTGAGCGACCCTCGATCATAGGGTGCGATTAAAGTGCACGATCAAGGGATATGTACGGGTGCGTAGAGCATGCTGATGAGTAGAGGTACGAGATGAGTGTCTTAGCTTATACAAGTATGTACGGGTGCGAGACGGGTGTCTTATCGAATTACTAAGTGTCTTATGACTACATGTGATCTAGACGATTTGATCGTTCGATCATGACGAGCGATCAAGAACCCATTTAATCGCTGTTCTTTGTGTGGGAATTTTCACTTTAGAGACGGGTTGCCACTATACTACCGTATTAATTCGTGAGTAAGAATGCTGTCTTACTAACAAACGGGCGGTCGGAGGGGCCTTAATTTTACTGTCTTATACACGATACTAGCTTAAACACGGGGTACTTTCTTATAAAAGAAGGGGGGGTGAGGGAAAAAAAAAAATTTCCGCGACAAAAAAAAAATTCCGGAACGACACTGACAGTAGCAATATTGATATTTAGTTACACGATCTCCTCACCAAGCGTAATCGTAGCATATTGAACAGCCTCTTCTTGAGTAATGTAATCTCCATGCTCATTATCACTTCCATACACTTTCTCCTTATCATCCACAATCTCAATGTCAGAACTTTCATCCTCCGTATCTGTTGGTTGGTCGGGTTGGTCTTCAGACTCAGGAGGTAGTTGCCAATCAGGGACTGTATAGTTTGAGATTCCTTCAATATGGATCTCCGAGTCTGCTGTGCCATCGATCGGGACAGTAATTCCACATTTGCGAAATGAGCGAGTCTAAGAGGTATTAGCTAAGTATACATACAGGAGGATCTATAAGGTAAATAGTCTGATGAAGGTGAAGCTTACAATCATATCACGGTTGGCAGGAATCCGCCTCTGATAGTGCTTGGAATGGCTGTCCGCCTGCTAGAGTTCTGCAGTTGCAATACTGAGGTTGCGCGAGGTCTTTGGCTGGTGGTTTGCGCACTGGGTCCAGCACGAGATGCCAGCGGAAATGATATTGTACGATAGTAATGAGTGAAAGAAGCCAGTTGGGCGAGTTAACATCGACATTACTATACTACTGTCTTATAAGAAAAATTTGCTGTCTTAAACATGATTCGGATATCTTGTCCAAAATTAGGCTGTTTTACCCCTGTCTTATACACGAATACTGTCCTGCCAAGTAGTACTTTCTTACTCGCGAATTAATACGGTAAATTTTTTGCCATCGATCTAAATCTTTGTGTGTAGCAAATGGTTTTACAATAACCTAAATGGATTTGGTGTCAAAACCATGATCGCATTTAATCGATCGATTATTTTAGGTTTGAATACCCCTAATGAAAGCAAGCCTTAAGCGGTGTCCTAAGTCTACATAGCTTTACTCATATTGAGTCCGCATTGCACCCGAGCCGTCGCTACGTTGATACTTCCACTGACCCCTTATATTATCCCTCGAAGTATTCTCGTGGTTACAGCCCGCCTGTAATAGCAAAGCGGTAATCTCGTTGTTAGTAGACCCCAGTTGGAGTTATATATTCTGGAGGTTTGTGCCCAATTGTGCCCCCACGGCATGAGTAGCCATGAAGATGTCAACAATTTCCCGGCAGTAGGCCATAAGTGCTATCAGGTCGGAGGGGATTGGCATAGCTTACCAGGTCTCAAATCTAGCGCCTGGTAGAGGGGTTTCTTGTTGGGTGGTAGTGGTCTCAGACATGGTGGCGTATCGGTTAGTCAGAATGATCCAACATAGTGTAATGTGGCGGGAAGAGGCGAGGTGATCAAGGGATGTACCGGGCGGGGCAAGGGGCAATGGCATAGGCAATACTCATGTAGCGGAAGCTATGCGAGTGTGGGGGAGACTGGACGGAGGGGGCAGCAGGGGCTGCAAAGTTTCTTGGGCGAGAAATATGGCAAGGCAAGGGCAAGAAGGAGAGCTAAGAACTATATAGGTATATACAAGACGTTAGATAGAGAGCAAAGGGGAGAGCGCGACCAAAGGAGATATATATACAAAAGGCCACTAGCAGCCAAGACCGACTGCTAGGGATAGACTTCCCGAAGATAACGGAAGTCCAAAGCAACGCAGGTGTGACAACACTACTATCTTCAGATAGCTATTATAACTCTAGTCAAGGTAAGGAAGGGAGAATAAAGTAGTAGTATAATGAGATATATTGTAAGGAGAGAAAAGTATTTAGTTATAGCTTAAGAGTAGTTTACTAGAATAGGAAGATAGTAGTAAATTACTTTAAGTACTATAATAATAAAGATAATTTTATTATCTAAAAGTAGAAACTAGGAAAAGAAGATAAAAATGCATTTTATAGGTACTATAGGAAATATAAGAAATCTAAGTACTATATTACCTTAGTATGTAGGAAAAGCAAGTAGTTGGGTAGGAAGTTCAAGTATTAGGAGGATGTTGACTACTTAGGAAATATTGTGTAGAGAGAGATGGCTCTGGAAACAAGGAGTGTAAGACTTTAGGCCTACCTAAACCTTGTTATAGTTATGCCTTATATGAGTATTAAATTAAATAAAAAAATGAAAAATGAAAAGAAGTTCTATTCTTATTACTACAAGCAATATTATATATTCCGAATTATTAATATCTTATTTTAATATTCAATACCTTTAGTAACGGTTTATTGCATTTAAGTTATATATTGGAAAAAGTATTATTATCTGCCCCTAGATTTTACGCGAGCGTAGCGAGCGACAACATCTCGTATCTATATACCCTAAAGCTTATCATATCCGACATACAAAAACAACCATCTGTCTTGAACCGACCCGGAGTGCACCTCCCCATATCGCTAGCCAACCCCAGCTAGTGACGTTTTCTTCAACCAAACATAACTATGCCTACCACTATGTTGGAACGGGAACAATTGGCCAAAAAACTTCCCCTTCAACCAACTAGGCTCCTGACAATTGCGGGCCGTCGGGGCCGATCGTTTGGGAGAGGTTAGCCTAGCGGTGTCAACATCGGAGGCATGAGGGTGTGGACATCGGAGGCATGACAGTGTTGACATCGGAGGCATGAGAGTGTCGACACCGGAGGCATGGCAATGGTCACGCCACAGGTAGCGCAATGTCGACATCGGAGGCATGGCAGTGTCGACATCGGAAGTCAGGCAGTGCTCATGTGGAAGGCACGACAACCCTCCTACCTATGCGAACCGACTAGCGCACCTCGTATTTCCCTGCCACCGCCATACGGCAGCTGCAGCTGCGATAGTAACCACACATCTGAAGGGCATTTGGGATATTCATCAACAACACAAGTCAGGGCATTTGGGATATTCATCTACAACCCAAGTCAATGAAGGTGAAGAACTGCGATCTGGGTGAGAGCATTGCCAGGCCTTCGATATGTGCACACATAGCTGACCTTTCTTACAGGATTATCCAGGCAACCCGGCAGGCTCGGTTCGCATAGGTAGGAGGGTTGTCGTGCCTTCCACATGAGCACTGCCTGACTTCCGGTGTCGACACTGCCATGCCTCCGAAGACGACACTACCATGTCTCCGAAGTCGACACTGCCATGCCTCCGAAGTCGACACTGCCATGCCTCCGAAGTCGACACTGCCATGCCTCCAAGCTGGGCATTGGCATGCCTCCCATATCGACACTGCCACGCCTCTGATGTCCGACATTGCCATGCCTCCGATGTCGACACTGCCATGCCTCCGATGTCCGACACTGCCATGCCTCCGATGTCGACACTGCCATGCCTCCGAAGACGACACTACCATGTCTCCGAAGACGACACTACCATGTCTCCGAAGTCGACACTGCCATTCCTCCGATGTCCGACATTACCATGCCTCCCATGTCGGCACTGCCATGCCTCCGATGTCCGACATTACCATGCCTCCCATGTCCGAGATTACCATGCCCCCCATGTTGCCATTACCATGCCTCCTATGTCGAGATTACCATGCCTCCCATGTCGATATTGCCATGCCTCCGGTGTTGACGCTGCCATGCCTCCCATGTCGATATTGCCATGCCTCCTATGTCGACATTGCCATGCCTCCTGTGTCGACATTGCCATGCCTTTGATGTCGACATTGCCATGCCTCCGAAGTCGACATTACCATGCCTCCGTGGCGAGCATTGCCATGCCTGCCATGTCGACACTGCTATGCCTGCCATGTCGACACTTTTTTTTTTTTTTTTTAAAGTCTATACGTCTATGGAGCCTAAGGCTATGAGACGGCCCCGTTCCCTCATCTTAGAAGACTCGGTACATCCACGGGACAACGGATTGCATGAGCGCCCAGCCTCCCGAACCAAGGAAAACATAACAGAAAACTCCCCTTCCTCCCCCGCCACGCCCCATACCGGCCCTCCGCTTAAAACAACCACCGCCACGCCCCCTACCGGCCCTCCCAAATATATATGAATCTGCCGCCGCCACGCCCACTCCCGGCCCTCCCCTCCACGTAGCCCCTCCGCTCATACCAGGTCCAAGTTGGCGAAGAAGGTCTCCGCCAGATCCACGATGATTTCCTTCCCCCCATCCTTTACCTTTTTTAACCACCTCTTCCGAACGTCCACCTCCTCCCAAGTGCTCCATCGTCTTCCCCTTCCTTCCCCATGCGAGCAGACCAGGGCCACGTGGCTGCCTGTCTCAGGCTGCTCACCACATTTCCGGCAGCTGGGGTCAGCAGTGTTATCCAATTTTGCGCGCCAGGACTAGAGGTTCCCCTTTTCAGTCCTGCAATGGACGTAGTTGACCCTTGCCTTCCTCCCCCACCTCACTACCCTACCCATACCCGCCCCCGCCACCTTTCCTTCCTCCTCTCGCCTCCTCCTCCATTCTTGTATCAAGCCCCCCTCCGTGATAACAGGGTCCGATGGTACTACTTCCTCTGCCCCTGTCTTCGCCATCTGGTCGGCCTGTTCATTGCCGGGGATCCCGACGTGTGATTTTACCCATCCGAACCTCACCGCCCCAGCCCCAACCTCACCTGCCTATCCCGGATTTGTCAGATCGTACTAACCAGCTCTGTAGTCCTCGCCTTCCCTCTTCTACCAGCCTTCCTGATTGCGGCGACGGCTGCCTGGGAGTCGGATAGGATGAACATCTTCCATTCCGGATTTGTCGTTTCCAAAGCTTGTTGTATGCCGGCAACCTCCCCATCCCACACCGTGCACACTCGACCCAGCCCAGTATGTCCCTTCACCGTTCCTCCTCCTGAATACCATCCCCCTCCTACCCCTCCTTGTTCGCTTATGCTGCCGTCTGTATACAGTACGGCGGTATCATCCTTCACCGCTGCTATCTTTCCCACCCACCTGTCTGGCCCTGCGTCCTTTGTCAAACCCAGGTCTACCAGAGGGATGTCCACGACTGGTACTTCCCCCCCCAGACTGATCCTCTCACTACCCTCCTCCTTCAGCCCCTGCCTTGCTCCGGATGGCAATCCTATGTCGACACTGCTATGCCTGCCATGTTGACACTGCTATGCCTACTATGTCGCACTGCCATGCCTCCGAGGTGAGGATTGCCATGCTGTGAGGAGTGCTAAGTTAAGTGGAAGTAGTTAGCAATAGATTAGACACTAGAAGATACTAGATTAGGCTAGCGGTAGATAGATAGGCTAGATTGTAGAGCTCAGGGCCCTTAAGGCCCCGAGACTGAGCTCGAGCTGATGATCATCACAAAATATACACAATATACACTTCATCTGTCACCACCGCCTCTGGCTGGGTTCTGACATATGGCGTCAAGGACAGATTCGGGCTCACCTCCCCAGAAGGCTAGGTCACCCCCTGCCCCGAGTTTGAAGCTCAAACGTTCGGCTGCTCTGATCTATAATTACGTGAAACCCAAAACGAACAGATCTGCCACGGACACCCATCTCTTTCAGAAAGTATCATCTGTGATCAGCGCCATGTCGGATCTCGAGAAGGCAGCGATGCTCCGTCCTGATCGAGCTACAAGATCCGGCACGGGACCCCCAATACCCTCCCCAAGGGACATCCGGGAGTTTGAGGCAATGGTGGAGACCTGGACGAGCCACGGTAAAAGATCCCCCCTGGGGGAACTGACCCCTAAACCCCCCAAGAGGTCGAAGAAAGTGAACCCCCCTACGTTGGCCATCACGCGGGTTGATCCTCACATGGCCTCTCCCCCCTCCTCTCCTACCCCACACGCCCCCCCTCTCCTGCCCCCGCTCATCACCGACCCCCCAGCGGAACCCTGCCTTGCGGAAACTGCGGAGAGGATTGCAGAGTCCAGCCTTGAGGTGACCGCAGGTCAGCGAGAACAAAGTACCTGGATGGGGGCCGTACCGGAGCTACAACAAGAGGCGGATGACCCATCCACGTGTGGAGACACCACGATCTTCCTACATGAGAACAAACCGAAGAAAACCGTCAAGAGAATAGCCGGCTCAGTCGTAGCCGGGGCTCGATCCACAGTTGGCGGGATTACCAAAGCAGCTTCTGGGGCACTACAATGGCTGAATCAAACCGGGTTCGAAGAGTTGGGGAGAAACATTACAGACGACGAGCGTTATATATCAGACGGAGGAAGTGAGGCAGCACAAAACACACAGCTGACGGCTGAGGAAGACATTTCAAGAAAAAACGAAGAAAGAGAGGCCCGGCTGAACGGACAGCTGCCTGCGGAGGATGATCCCCTGGTGATGGGAACGAATCGTGAAAAGTCCCCGAACCGAACCCCTAGTCGTACTCATCCCTTTTTCCTCTCACCCAAACCGAAATTTGGAGACCTCGAGTTCTCCGACTCCTCCACCCCTCCGCCGCCTCCCGCAGTGATTGTCCACAATTCCTCTCCTCCTCCCCCCCTCCCCCTCCCCCTCCCTTGCCTGCTCCCATCGCGACCCCCATAGATAATGAATCGGAACCAGACAACGAACAACCTAAACTCCGGGCCGAGGGTGCCGGGCCGCGGCTCGGGAGACCAACCGAGCGCCGCCCCTCATCTTTACAACGCCCATCACCACAATTGGTACCTGCCCCACCAGAGAGATCTAGTTGCCCCATTCGGACACCCACCTTTAGAAACCGACCCAGACAGCCTGCCACACTCTCCTTTTCCTCAATCCAATCCATAGAAACCCACCCTCAATCCTACCCTACACGATTTGACCGTTCTCCTGATCATTATCGAGCTTCGTTCTTCTCTACATCCTTCAATCACAACCGGCTCAATCCCACTGCGGGATCCTTCATCAAACATTGTCCCCCCGCACAAGGAGTCACCCCCCAAACCTCACCGCACGGCAACCCGGGTTCAGAACTCTCAGCTGGGACCAATCCCAACCCCCTTGGATACACGAGTACGATCTTCGGCTTCAGAATGTCTCAAGATGAGTTCAAGCGGGTGCTGGAAGATATGCTCAGACCTCTGCATCAAAAGATCGACGTTGCTACGTCTGCTGCAGCGGCTAACAAGACTGGGATGATGAATGTCCGTAAAGCTGAAATTGAAGCAAAGAAGAAACTTTACGAAGATGAGTTGAAGGCTATCGATGACGGGACCTGGACGGCTCCATTTGAAACAATCCCCACCAATAACAGTGTCGTGGTGAGGAGCCATGACCAGGATAGGGAATGGAAACGCACCCCCCGCTTTGACCCCAGTACAATGCCCAAGTTCAGGCATGACGATGACCTCGAACTATGGCTGATGGAGATAGAACAAGTAGTAGATACCCACGGAGAAACGTTTGTCTGCCCCCAAATTGCATTTAACTGCTTCGTTCAAAGAGACCCCGTCCGAATCTGGTATTCTATGTTAGGTGGTCGTAAGCATGCAAACATGACGAAAGAGGATGGATGCTGGTTTAACTTCCAGACAAAGATGAGGGAAACCTGGTCAAAGTCGGTCTCGGTCACCCAACGGGAGGCGGAAGACCGCTGCAAGCTGCCAAACGAGACATTCCTTATCTACTACTTCCAAAAACTCCGCATGCTCGCCATGGCATTCCCTGAATCCAAAGAAGCTACCCATATCGCGAGGATCAGAGCGAAATTCAATGACGCTCAAGCGGATCGGTATATTCGAGAATTGGACTCTCTGTCGCGTTTCGCATCCGAAATTCGTCAATACGATGACCACCTCAAACTTCACCCCCCATCACAATACACAAGGCAGCTTTATCCTCCCCGCCCACCATATCAAACCACCTCCAGCTCAGTATACTCCACCAACCAAAGTCAGCTAACCCCGGCTTACCAAATGCCTAACCAAACCCCAAGACCGAAACTCTTGCTACCAAACTCAACTCAGGAAGGAGCCAGGGAAAGAGACAGAAGCTCCGAATACAAGAAGAGAAACGAGATCCGTATCAAGACAATTGCAGACCGTCTGAACCCAGCTACGAACAAAAAGACCCGCTCTTTTCTCAAAACTGATGGTTCCCCCAAATTCATCGAACGCCCCTGTGAGTTTTGCGAACGATTGGGGAAGAAGGACCTTTGGCACTTTGGTTTCGAGTGTGACGCGAGGTCTGCCATCTATACTGTATGGATCGAAACGATGGAACCAGATTCGGATGAGGATGAATCAGTTCCTCCTTCGGCAACCTCCGCTGCAGCTAGCACCACTGACTCGGGAAATGTCTAAGGGGGTTTACGCACGAGGAAGCGAAACCCCCGGCAACCGAGTCTCCTCCCAACAAAACTGAACTTCACTATGAGTCAAAAGGGAAAAACTCCCGCAGAAGACACCGCGACTCTACACAAGGACTCAGCCCAAGTGGCTATCGCGACAACATACACCATGAGCGGAATGATGACGAGTGTGGTTCCTTGACAGGAATTGGGCCGATTGTTCATCAGGAGAATGTTCATGACGAGTGTGATTCTGTTAGCAGAACTGGGACGAGTGTTCATGAAACAAATGCAAGCGACAATGAGTGTAGCCCCGCGGAGGCAAACGAGTCGGGTATTCATCAGGAGGGCAGAAATACAGATACTTGTACAACTTCACTGCACGAGAATGAACTCCTGATCCTCCGAGGCCGACGAATCCTTGAAAAAGGAGCCCCTGGTCGTAACTATATGAAGACCATTCCCCTATCCTCATCAGTTCGGCTCGGCAAACCTAGCCAGCCCTCACGGCGGATGTTGAATGACGTATGCTCCAACATCAGCCTCATCGACCACGACGTCCTCATGCAAAACTATCCACATGTATCGATCAATACAGACTTACAGGTACAAATCAATGGGATAGGCCACGCCGGAGCAATCGGACACTGCTCAATCCCGATTTGGCTCGAAGGTTACCGAGAAGACACGCACCATACAGGACTGTAAGCTCTATCAAAACAAAAATGCCTAATCGAGATCGAGGCCGAATTTCATGTGATACACAACTTTAAGTATGGAATACTACTGGGAGTTGACGCTCTCACTGACTACGGCATCGATCTACTGATGTCAAAGGGTAGAGCTTCTGCGGAAGGGTTCTCCTACGATGTGGAATATACAGATATGAAGTTCCGATCTGTTCTAGTACGACTTGAGAAAGATACGATAGTTGGAGGCCGAACTTGCAAGGCAATTCCAATCAAGTCATACATGCTACCTGACAGGGACTACATCTTCTCTCCACATCAGTTTTTGCATGAAGGATCACCCGTTGTACCATCTTTGTCTTTGCCGTACGCCATCGTGAACTCTGGCGTCCGGTTCATGATGTTCCAGAACAGCAGTCTACAGCCAATTCACTTGAAGAAAAACCAAGTAATCGGACGAGCAACAATGGGCGACCCTTCTACTCTTACAGATACTGGTCTTACATTAGACTGGACAGACCTCACTCGTCCTGGACCCCGTCGAAAAACCCTTGGCTCTAAACCTCCTACACATGTGTCAACTGCATTCTACGATGCATGGGCTCCTGAGATCGGCAGAACACGGATGGTGTCAGACGCGCTAAGTTTCCTAGCAAGTATGGTCTCTGCAGACCCGACAAGACTCCAACATGACCCTATAGTGCCTTCCGAATCTCTGTCGTTCACCACCGACGGTCGTGAAGTACCTTGCCAACGGTCAATCTCTGAAGACGAACTCTGGTCGAAGATAAAGGTCTCTATGATCCGACCTCAAGGAGAAATGCTGGACCCAGAACTCGAGGATAAAATACCCCCTTTTGGCCCTATCCCAACTGGATCTCCGAATGACACCACACCTGAACAGATCTCGAAGGAGGATATAAAATGGGAAACCACTTGTCAGACAAGCAAAAAGAAGAACTATTTGGGCTTGTACTGGATTTCCTGGATGTATTCAGTAAAGGTGCACGTTTGGGGAAAGTGAAGAATTACAAGGCTACAATACTTACCAAGGGACCTCTACCTCCCCCTCAACACGCTAGGCCTGCTGGTCCTGCAAAAAAGGAGGTCATCGACCAAACAATCGAACAGCTGCTAGCCTGGGACGTTGTCGAAAAATCAACTTCTACGACAGCCTCTCCAATCGTGATGGTCTGGCAAAATAATAAATGGAGGTTCTGTGTTGACTTCAGACAACTGAATGAAGTAACAGTAGGTGATGCTTACCCAATGCTACGATCTGACTATGTTTTTTCGACCTTGGCTGGAAAGAGGTTCTTCACTCTGCTGGATGCGCTGCAAGGATACCACCAAGTTGAGCTTGACGAAGCAGATCGCCACAAGACTGCTTTCATCTCCCATAAAGGACTTTACCAATATAAACGCCTACCATTTGGCTTGAAAAATGCACCCGCACAATTTCAGAGGCTGATGGATGAGATAATTGGCGGTCTGAGATGGCAGGCAGCTCTAGTATACATTGATGATCTATTGATATATAGCACCACGTGGGAGGATCATGTTCACCACCTACATACTATTCTAACTTCCGCGAGGAATGCGGGAATTGTCTTCTCATTAGACAAATGCCGCTTTGGTTTTTCTGATGTCAAACTGCTCGATCATGGCCTGTCCCGCTATGGCATGCATACGCTGAGTGAGAAGGTCCAGACGATTTCTTCTCTAGCCCCTCCGAAAACCCTCGGAGCCCTCCACCGCATACTAGGGATGTTCGGCTACTATCGATCCTTCATCCACCAGTTTGCAAAGATAGCCAAACCGCTCAATGACCTTAAGCAGAGTCCCACACCAGTCGCCACCGACGGACCCTTCCAGAAAAGTGACCGCAAATCTGCATACAACTCTAAAGCTCCGATTCAGTGGAACACTGAATGCCAATCTGCTTTCGACGAGCTTAAAAGACGCCTGTGCTGCGCCCCTATACTCGCCCACCCCCTATTTGATCGACCATTCATACTATATACCGACGCCTCAGCAGATGCCTTTGCTGCAGTGCTTACACAGGTTTGGGAAAGGAAGGACTATGTGCAGGGAGAGAAAGCGACAGGAGCTATGAAAGACTATGATAAGATAACAAAGATAGTAAATGATAAGTTGGATAGAGGAGAAGACTCCCCGAGGGAAGGAGAGCGTAGTATGATGGATGAGACTGGTAATGCTTTGTTTTCCTATGTTGCTGAGAAGGATGGAGAGTGGAGATCAGATAGCTTGTGGGAATTTCTGATGGGTGGATGGGCAAAGGCGTGGACGATGGCAAACAAGGGGATGGAATTGGTCTTGGCTTCGAAGGAAATGGCGACAGAAAAGTCGATGAACAGGGAGGTCAGAGAGGTTGACATACCGGGAATTCGCCGGAGCCGGAGGTTGTTGGAGCGAAAGAAGAAAATGGGATTGGAGGAGACTACGTTGGAGGCGGTCCCATGTCTACATTGCCCTACCTCCTATGTCCACACTGCCATGCCTCTGAGGTGAGTATTGCCATACCTCCGAGGTGAGTATTGCCATGCCTCCCATGTCTACATTGCCCTACCTCCTATGTCCACATTGCCATGCCTCCGATGTCGACACTGTCATGCCTCCCAATGTTGACACTGCTGGGCTAACCTCTCCCAGGATCGGCCCGCAATTGGTAGGAGCCTGGCTGGTCACAGGAGGAGTCTTTTGGCCAATCGTACCCGGTCTAAGTTAGCGGCAGGCACAGTCATGTTTGGTTGAGGAATATGTCATTCGTTGGGGTTGGCTAGTGATATGGGGAGGTGCACTCCGGTTCGGTTCATGTCAGTGTGGTTGTTTTTGTGTGTCGGATATAATAAGCTTTTATGTACATAGACATTTCGCAATACTATAGGCATCTACTATACATCATTGTAGGAGTACCCTCAGCCATGGGCACTATGCTGAACGCTTCTGTTCATTCACTCCATGTAGCAGGCTTCCATTGGTTGAAAGCTAATGACCTATTCGTTCTGCATTAAATAACAGGCATAATATTGCACAACAACATATATATGTTCCGGTCCGTACATACTCCTCAACGCAACATACTCCTTAACGCAACATACTCTGCACACCGCAATATTACCAGCATACTGCGACATTTCCGTTCTTATTATAATGTCAGTGGTAGAAGATAATAGTGATATTGATCTGGATCAATTCACCCCCTAGGTTCCGCTCCATCTCGCAGTGCAATTCATAGTAATGATGAGCAAGAGAGTGATAAGGAAGATAATCAAGATAAACCTCAATCTACTCTAATTCAACTTCCTAGTACCAATATTATACTAGCAAAAGTTCACAAACGTACTACAATAGCTTGCAAGCAAATGGCAAATCGATATCTTCAATAGTACAAAATAGATACCTTTACAATGAGTGATCTTGTTAGCTTACATATTCCTGATATTGATCGAGCTTCAACCAACCATCGCCATATTTTCGGTAGAGTTGTCTACAAGCCTTATTCTAAGCGACATCAGCTATATTATGAGTATGGGTTATTGGATTAATACTATCCTACTAGAGAATTGGAGCGGCTTCCTTCTAGTATTAGACCAAATTACCTTGAGTCTATCCCATCAACCTGGCAAATGCAAAAGCCAAAAGATCTGTAGTTTGCTGCAAATTCAAGGGCCAATGTGCAGACCGTCACTTCCATTGCAAAAAGGAAGGGCATTTATGTACTGCTCATTGTCATACTGGCTTAAGGCATCATTCAAGTTCTAATTCGGCCTAAGTATTGAGCAATGGATCAATTGAACAAGTGGAAGTTTAAGCATATGGAGGTATAATTGAATAGATGGAGGTTTGGGGCAAGTGAAAGTATAATTGAATAGGTGGAGGTTTGGACATGCGGAGCTTTAAGCTTTAATTATGTATAAAATAACAGACTCAGTTTCCACTCAATTTGCCTTTGTACATTGCCTAGTAGAGTGCACATATATGCCATTCCGGAACGGCCCTGCAATTCCGCAACGGACCAGTCCATTCCGGTATGGCGTCCGGAATGGACTGAATTCCGCAACGGACCAGAACATATATAATTGGGCGGGTTTGGGTTGCTTGGCATTACCCGCTGGCTTATCGGGTTCTTGGCGAGTACCCGGATTTCAACGAAGCGGGGCGGGTAGAGGTAGAGAGCAGGCAACCCGCAACGGGTGGGGTTGACAGCCTGAGAACTCGCCCAACGAATCGAGTATTTCCGGGTCGGGTGGGGTTGAGCCCGACCCGTGGCGCACACTAGGTATGGTCTATATATGATTGCAAATAAAGAGAGTATACTAACAATCTATAAGAATGAAAGATTCTAGAAAGAAGCAATTATTGGTTGTGGATGGTTATAACTCACATTTTAGTATGGATTTTCTACGATTTTGTAGTCAGAATGGTATTGAGCTATTTTGTTTATCTCCACATACTAGACATATTTTACAGCCACTAGACATTGGATTATTTGGACTATTACAGAAGTATTTATGGATGTCGAGTGGAGGATTATCTACATTTAAGTGGGGAAGCAATTACTAAGAGAAATTTTCTTCCGTAAGTATAAGTATCTTTACTCTTAACTATTTTAAAATCAACTAAATCTCTCAGATACTTCTGGGAAGCTCCCAAGGCTACATACACATCCAAAAATATTAAATCAGCATTCGAGACAACTGGCATTTGTCCATTCAACCCACGGAGGATTCTAGGGAAATATATAGGTACAGCAGTCGCTAATCCTAAGCCATCAATTATTTCTGCCAGTAATTCCACTATCCCAGCCACTCCAGCCAATACTTGGGGGGTCCGATATCTTCATCAGCAAGTACGAGAGTACCTTAAAAATATAGACGACCCTATTCTATAAGCTTTGGTCGATAAAATAGCAAATGCCGCTATAGGTAGCTTAACAAAAGGATTTCTAGGGGAGGATCGAGCAAAACAGTTCGAAGCAATATTAGCCGCAAAAGCAGAGGAAGCAAAGCAGGCAAGGAAGCGAACAAGGCTTACAACCTCAAAAGCTATCACTGGTGCGGATTTATTGCAGCTATATTCGACGCAGCAAGCTCAGCAAGCAACACCAAAGATGCCAAGAAAATACTCGGTGAAACATGTCTCATTCACTCACCGAACAAGGTCTCAGCGTTCTTCTACAGCTACCTACATATTGGTCAGCTTATCTTCCTCAGCATCTACATCAGGTCCAAGTTTTTCGAGATAGCAACAGTGAATTTGAGAGCGTCCATAGTGGCTCTGAAGGTAGCACAATTTATGTGCGGACCCCAGGCACTATTCATAGCCAAAGCACCCCCAGCTCTATACCCCTCACCCCTACACTTGCTCCTAGACTCTATGGGATATCACCAAAGCCCACTCAGAATTTACGAATATTGAGGCCGCGCCGGAATTGAAGTTTTGTTCTTGTTTCTCTACTTCCATGTATTTAGCCGAAAGTGATCCACTTCCCTATCGTGATCCGCTTCCCTGTCGTATACGGTAATGAGACAAAAAAAAAATAATTAGTGCCCGCGTTTTGGGCATTTGTATGAGGTCAGGAATGCAATAGAGAACCGATCTCTAGCTCAGGCGTCAGTGTCAAGTCGTCACAATCCCATGCCTGATCCACTGTTCGGGAATAATGTATCAGCTGCCCGTGCACAAAGCAAATTGACAGACAGGTATCTAACAATGCCACTTATGCGTACCTTCCTCTAACTCAAATTATTCCTACCTGCTCTGCCTACGTTGCCACATATATATATTGCTAGTGTTTTATAGTCTGGCCATCAGTCACACTCGCACTGTGCCGCCGATACGAAGTCCGCATGCGGTACATCGAATACGAAGTCTGCATGAGGTGCTCCAGCAATACTTTGTCCACGCTCTTATTAATATTATAACGTGTACAGTAGGTAGTGTTTAATAATTAATATCTATACTTTACAGTGACCCCACCTACGTAGTCCCCTATAGCTAGAGATCCTAGGGTCGGGACCAAGCCAGACTATGTACAATTGGCTGGGGGAACGTTACTAGACATGCATGCGTATGTTCCATACGCAACAAGGGTCCTTCGTATACGGATCTAGGGTGACAAAAAAAACTGAACGCTGCAAGGCCTAAGGATGCAGCGCGCTTGAATCAGATTCAATGCGCCTATGACGTCTTAGGTGCATGTCTTACACCATCACGGTAGGCATATTCATACTTATATCCTCTACCACTTTGTTAGTGTCAAGTCATGCTGATATGGCCCAACTTACCCGCTACAGATGTTCCTCCGCTAGATTACCCCTCCTCCGTAAGCACCGAGTCTCTCTACAGCTCAATGCCTCGCCATGTCGCGGCTGTTTTAAGGTATACACAAAGTACTAGATCCGTGGCATTTCTGGTTCTATGTATACTGGATCTATATAGATCCAATACTACATTACCGTAGCTGTGCACGGCTAAGCCTAAAATATACGTGCTAAATGCACGACATGCACACGGCTTACCTAAGGCCGTTCAGCTTTTTTGGCCTACAATGTACATCTACATTATGTACTACCTACTATATTCCAGCCCTTAAAAGGTTCCGTTGTGCAACCAACTGCGTCTGGCACCTCAAAAGCTTTATTTTCTGGGGTTATGCAACCTTATGCCATGTACAACATTCAGGTTAACCTGAAACAAAGAAAGAAAAAATATGGGGGCGTAGTAACTTTCCCTGAAGCACTGTACCCCGACCCAGAGGTTGGACAATCCAGCGGGCTACCCTTATCATATACTAGATATGTAGTATCAATATGAGTAATGATTTGCCGGAAAAAAAAAGCACATGTACATATACTTCCGGTGACACAGAAGCCCCCAGAGATGTTGATCATCGTCCTGAGTTGTAGTGTCTTATGGCGATCATCTTAAATAGCTAGCATAATACCTAGGATCGCATCGAATACGAAGTCTGCGTCAGGTATTTTCAGCAATGGATTTGAAGTGCCCTATTTCAGTGACTCTCACTAGTCAGTTCACAGAATAATAGAACGTAATCTGCATTGTTATTTGAATATGAGCTCTGTAGGGGGTGTTTCTAGCGATCAAATCACCTATTGATCTCATCGGTGTTGTCTTTTTCAGCTAGAGCGTCAGTGCCAGCATGCCGCACACCAGACACATAGCTATCTATGAAAAGGTACGAATAGAGTGTGTAGTGGGGTACGACTCAGCCAAGGGTAATATTGGGATGGTGGGCGTTCAACTCGGGAATGCTGTAAGATAGGTGTTTGACATAAATACCGCCATGATGACCCTCTGAGATCTATACTTGCGAAGACATCAATTACGCAAACGCCCAGCCCATCAACCCTCCACAACCAGCACCGTTACACGCCTCATATTCACCTACCACTGCCCATACCACCGTTGGCTGGTTAAGCATGGCAAACGAGACGTTTCATAGCTGTTTGTCCTTCACGTAACCCACTGCACCGCAGGGAACCCGATTATCATTGTAGCTAATGCCTTTGTTGGTAAACAGATGCAGTAATCTTGTCCAGTATCGGGGGCGTGAACATCACAGCTTACCGGCTTTCGGCATCTGCATCTAGTGAGAAACGTGATGAGAAACGTGATGAGAAACCGACTACAGAACCAGTCGAGAAGGCCGGTTACACTAGCATGTTATCACGCAGTATTCACCCTTGGGCTGACGAATCTGTACACGTTGTGGATCTCTAACTTGAGCTGGTGTAGATATCTTTGACGCCAATCACAAGGCTGATGACATCCAAATTGTAATTGATCAGCTATTGAAATACGCACACACTACCATCGAAAATGACCCAGAGCAAAGCAACGAGCACAGGTCCAGGCATGATGCTGTTCCTTTGTATTTGACATACTCGGGGGACCCTATTAAGGAAGCCGTACGGGTGAACATTGCCACGGCAGTACATACCAGCGGTTACCGTGACGGCTACCGGTTCCGCATTGTTCAGCCTAGTGGGAAAGTATTCCCGGACTATCTCTACCCTGACCATGGCAGGGCAGTGATTAAGATGATAGAGGACTTCACACCGTGCTGGGAAGGTGAGGCTGCCCTGACTGGGTCAACAAGACTCGGTGGGAGTTTGCTGAAACCGCTGACAATGTGTTTAGCGGAGGTGGCCCGTCAGAAACCTAACGACCCGTGGGTAATCACGCCCTATTGCGTGATTCGAAACCGCGCTCACGACTGCGCGCCCATATTGGACACCTCCGTGGACAAACCCGATAATACGTCCCCACTCAAATCCATAATCAAGTCTCTGAAGAGCAAGAACTTCTCTACATTATATATTTCATGCCAAGATACAGTCAAAAAGTACAATTGCCTTGCCGACAGCGACAAGGGCGACGACGGCGACAAGGGCGACAAGGGCGACAAGGGCGACAAGGGCGACGACGGCGACAAGGGCGGCGACGGCGACACGGATGACGAACTGGAGGCGGACGCGGGCAATGCAAATGCGAGGTGTAAGCGCCCCTGCCCCCCTGCCCCCCCTGCCGTCGATCAAGAATAGCGCGCCAACTTGTGCGTGCGTGCGTGCCTAGACGTTGTGGTCGTCGATGCGGGGTCCAGTGGCTCGCGGGTGTACGCGTACAGGTGGCAGGAGCTCGGTGGCGATCAGGTACGGAAGGTGGACCAGTTTGCCGTAAAAAAAGGAAAGGACTTGGAAGCCGACTCGGTTCCCCAACAAGCCGAAGACGTTTGTAAGACTACCTACAACAGAGCCTTTGGTTGTGTCACTTGTTGGTGCCCTGGTGGCGTCAATTGCTTGAGGAAAAAAGGTACGAGTCATGCCGAGGTACAGGCACAAGAGTTACATGCTTAAGCTTCCTTTCTTTCATTCGCGTGGCTGACACTTGCCACAACACAGGTATTTCCGACATTCAATTGGGTTCGGCTGATTATAAAAGGTTGTGCGATGCCCCGGGAGACAAATTGGAAGATGCACTGTTTGCACCGCTATTCACGAAGCTAGACCTGTTGACCGCACCTGATCGTGATCCATTTCAGCAGTTAATCAATGCTGACCGTAGTGGTAATCTTACGGATTTGCGCAACCAATTTAAGGCAGTGCGAGATGCGTTTGAGACGTTGCAGGTCCGCAAACATGTGGAGCACCATCTCGTGCCACTCTTGGCATTTGCTCAACACAAAATCGGAGCTAACCCCAACGAGAACGTGGGTCTGTTTGTGGGTGCAACTGGCGGCATGCGTGCCCTTTTGACCCAGGCCCACGATCCCCGTAAGCGAAAAATCGAGGAGGCTGCGCAACAAGTCATAGCTGCTTATTACTGGGCCCGATATGCCAAAGTGGACTATCAAACGATTTCCGGTCGAGTCGAGGGACTTTTTGGGTGGGTGGTTGCCAATTACGACAATCAGAATACAACCTTCGCTGATAGTGGTGGCTCTGGCTACCTTGAGATGGGGGGTCAGACGATGCAAATTGCCTTTCATTCCCAAGAGGACCGTTTCCAGCAACATGTCGATTTCCAGAAGATTACCATTGGGGCCCCGTTCAATGTGTACGCATACTGTTGGGAGGATCGTGGGGCAGACGCGGCTTGGAAGAAACATCGTGATAATCTCTACCACGGATCCGCGGAGCCGCGAAAACGGCAGGGCACCATACAGCTGCATAGTAACGCCGCCAGGATCGACAACTGCCTACCAACATGGGTTATGGATGAGGCAGGCACCAACCCTCCAGGAATCCACGGGTATACTGGAAGTGGTCTGTTTGTTGATGGCGTACACGAATGCCTTTGGCTAGCCGGTTGCTACGCCCCGCACATCCCCTCGACCGTTAAACCGAGAGTGCCCGGATTTCTCATGAATGATATGCCAGAACGAGTAGGTACTGCAGCACGTGCACTGCAGAGGTGGATCGGTGCATCGACTTTCTACCACGGCGCGAAAACTCTCTTAGGTGTAGCTCCATACAACCCGATCAACTTGATGAAGGAGGCCGCCAAACTGCAAACCGATAACAATGCAAACTACAACACCCGCCTCGGTCAACAACCCCATACTGATCATTTCTACAGGGCTGTATTCAATGCTGTCTACACTAGCGTTACGTTACACAATGGGTTCGGCATAGAAGTCTTGAGCGAGGAGGATAAAGCGACCAATACTATGGCAGTATACACGGCACTGCCACCAGTACAGCAGGACAAGTGGCATAACAACGCAGATGTCCCGCAGCTTCCGCTTCCTTTGGAAACATTGCTCGACGCTTGTGTAACTGATCAAGTGGGGAAAACATATAGCATTATCAATCCTGACAACAAGCCATGGGCACTAGGTGCGGCGGTGGTTTATGCTCACGAGCCCCACTATGATCGCCGAGATTTCAAGGACCTAGTCAAGCGCTAAGCAGATATTCTCTACGTGATGTGACCTTTCCCATGTCGCCACCCATCAGTCCAAAACACCTGGACCTCTACTCCATAATTAGCTTTGTGCTCGATATACCTAGCTGGGGCTCTGGGCCGTTCGGAACTTCAGCGTTGGTTCTAGTTTCTATATATATGCGTGTGTTGGTGCCATGGGCTGAATCACAATGTCTCTCATTCTTTGATTTCGTTGGCCCAGATTCTTTTATATATCCTGGTCATGCGATCACTGTCTTCGATTTCAGGCTTTGTTACTTTATTTCCTTTTTCAGACTTGGATAAGGGCGGGTGGTACCTTTGGATTCACGTGGCGGGGTCAGTTAGGTTCCTTTCCTATGTGATAGTTTACACCTATCTCATCGTTGTAGCAGTACAGTACGTGTGGATCGTGTCAGTCAATCCAATTCACCTCATTCCTTTCATGTCTTTAGTTGTTGCAATGGTTTTTTCCTACCGCCGAGTATATATATTTGTATCTCGCATTCCAGCCTCTGGCTCACGTTCGCTATGACCTACATGATTGCTATACTACAATGATACAATTCAATCAGTAATGGATCCACCCGCTGGCTCATCGTTGGGGCCATATGAGTAATGAATATTTTTTTTTAAAAAAAAGCGACGATCCGACGACTGTGGCCCCGGCAGAACAGGTGACCACTGCACACAGGGCCTAGAGCTCCCCATATAAATGGTGTTCGCCCATACGAAAACCCACAGGGCGGCCGGCCAACCCTATTAAGGGGGCTATGATGAGGCACCCTGTGAGGCCACGAGCAGGGCTTCGGAGAGAGCCAGGGGAAAGGACGAAGCCTATAGCATCTGTATGCGTATATATTGTAATGATGTTTCCCAGCGGGATGATACCATACATGATGGGGATGTGGCCCACCACTGGGATGTGGCTCACTCGGTTATTTCAGCGGTTTCGACAGTTTCGCAACCAATATGGGACCAATGAGGCTCAGAATTTTGGATTGCATTCTACATGTATGGTAGTTTGTTGAAACGAGTGCAGACGGGCCAAAGTGCATTACTGCTCGAATCACCCTGACAAAAATTCCAGGGATCACGGGATAGGTTGGCTGTAAGAAAAGTAGATATATGGCCGCTATGAGGGTTATAATCAAGCAACAATTATTATTACGACTTGGTATTTACGGCCTGTATTCATCATAGAAGCAATTGTAGGCTATACGTGCTACAGAGGGCTTGGTCAGCGAGGGTAGTCTTAACCGGGGGGTATTCCATCTTGTAACTCAACCAAAATCGGTCTAAATCAAGTTCCTAATAATGCAAAAGCATTTACACAGACTGGAGAAATCATCTAGATACCCTATGCATGATATTCTACTAGAAGTTAGAGGGGCCATACCCGCAAGAGTAGGTTAACGCAACGAGTGAATAAATTATCCCTTCTTATAACTGAACCAAATCAAGTCCACATCAAGTGCGCAATAGCTCAAAATCATACTTATACGTTGAAAAAGTATTCTGCTACTCTACTGAAGATTTTTGCTTAGAACTGAGTGAGGTCAGGTTGGTAAAGGTGAGATTAGAGGGAGTTGAGAGTAAGGGCTTTCTTGTCATAACTCAGTGAAATCACGTCTGAACCAAGCAGATCATAGCTCAAACGAATGTGTTAAGGGACTAGATACTTGTATAAACCCTGCTTAGCATTTCTGACTTGACTTGAGAGAGGTTATTCCATAGGGGCCATCTGCAATATACAATTCCGACTTCTCCAATAATTCAAACTCCGCATCGGCAGGCAGCCTACCTATCTTGCTAATAAAGCCGATGAGCCAGATACTGAGGTTTCGCTAGCAATACCTCCTCCTGTTACTCTGCATTACGTTGGGATATATTGAAGGTTACTCCTCTTTTCACTTCAAGCCGAGCTAACAGCCAAGATCATCGAGCTACAGGATGTGCTCAGGCGTGAGAAAAAACGTATCGAAACTCTCGAAATTTAGCGCCGGCATCAACATGTTCAGCGTAGGATCACTGACTTTTTAAGTTATCTCGGAACTCCTAGCTCTTCCTTCTCTTGAGATTCTGGACCCTGCGTTTCCATATATCTGTTTATTTTCCCCTCATATTCGCGGTACTATTCTGCAACTTTTCCGAGATTATTCCCTACTTGCCTATTTTCTCGTGATATAAGAATATATTGGTTATAAGCATATTCCCCTCCGTCCGAACGATATGCTTGTATCGAGCGTCATCTGTATAGTACTTTCGTACCTAATGCGAGTGAGTCGCCCTTTGCACCTTAAGCCCTGTCGCTACACACTTCGGTATGACTTGGACTGCTCTTGACGACGAGTTGCGGTCTCTGCCCTTGCTTGCATACCCACTGTGCCGGCCGCGGGCAATTAATATAATTCCTCAATTTGCTAAATCTCAATCGAACAAAACATTCTGCGACACTCAAAAAACACCCTAAGAAGTTATTTTGACCGCCCTATCCACAACATATACCCTTCCTGTTGATTAGTGGGAGACGGCAGACCCTGAACAAGGGAGAATTCCGGTAATTTACCTCAAGCCCTTCAGATGGTGAAGTACATGCTGGTGACGTTAACAACTCATCACCTGCATCTTGAATGGAATAGAGAAGAGGATACCGACTTTATTGCTACCGTAGAAATCCGCAACGTTTCCTATCCGATAGGTAATTAAAAATTACTTTCTTATCAACGGGGGTTCGTTTAGACGGGGCCTTATGGTTCAGGCTATATAGCCATCTTGTGCTGAATATCGATCCGCTATGTGGAATGCAGTGAAATTTGGAGCAATCATAATTATAATATCTTTTGTCTATATCTTGTTGCACGATTGATTTTTACACTAGAAAAATCCCGGCTATTCCTCACTTATAGGATCCAGGTAAGGTGCAAAGCAGGACTTTCCTTGCTAAGCTACTCCAAGTTCTTGATTTTAAACCAAAACGAAGCAGGTTCTACCTAGAATTATACAACAAGTAGATGGTATTTTACAGCGTTGTGGGAGATCAAATGCCACAATGCTACAACAAACCTCATACCTTTGCAGTTTGATATTGCTAAACCCGATAACCTTTACCCAACTACTACCCTTACGGGCTTAGAGCATGATATTCTAGATACTCTAACTGCTCGGTAAACCACAGTTCACCAGGCATCTATAACTACTGGTGTTGTGAAAACTTCTACTCTAATTGTTGTCACTGATACTTTAAGAATAATCCGAATTGCTTAATTTATTGAGATACGAAAGTAGTAACAGATCATGACTATATAATATTGCTTTGGCTGGACCAAATTGGAATGTTAGAGGGGGGTCTAATCGACTGGAAAATTGATGAATCTTTTGCAAATTATCAATTCTTTTTTTTCTAGTAAATCAGTACTCGTAAACCTTTATCAATACACCAAATTGAGTAATTATTAAAATTGCCCGCGGCCGCCACAGTGGATATGCTGCTCACAAGCGGCCCAGAACACATACTCACCTCAGGTGCATTTTTGTTATAAACCCGCCCCTGTCAATCCCCAGCCCCTGTCGTGAATCGGCAACCTGCATACTTGCCGGCATAAGCGCACTAGCCAAGACCCGATTCCCTGGAACCGACTCTCGTCGATCTTCTCGCACCCGATCCCTATTCTGGACTAGTTCGACTACCGACCGCATCCCGGAAGTCCAAACTAAGTACTCGCTTAACTAGGGAATCGACTAGAATAGTCTAGTCGAACAACCTTACTTCCCTTGAACCGCGAGAGTTGTGCCAGTACTGGCACGACTCTCAAATAAGAAACCGATCCTCTCGCACTACCCTTATTCACTGTTTTCTTACGCCTCATCTCATTAGTGTTGAAGAATTTGCACTCCGGGAACCTTCTTAGTGCGCCTCTCGAATATTGCTTGCGCGTCCTTCTGTGTATGACTCGAGTCGGGATACTTTGACAGTCGTGCTACCCAGTAGCACGACTCTCAAGAAGGAAACTAAATTATCTATAAAAAGGGTTGATTTCTGCTATGGATTTCCTTCTTCACGCAACAACTTGTTCTCCTCCTTGTAACTAGTTCTCATATACTATCCCGTTCACTCTTACTTGAGTGTAGTCCAGACTACCTCACTACTCCGTCCCTTGTTGACTCAGGTTTCGTCCGAGTCTCCTGTAACCTCGATCACACACGTAATACCCCCTACGCGAGTGATATCCCGACGCCTGTGTAATCACTTACTCGAGTGCCGGATACAACACTTCCTCATCACCTGCGTCGCAGGTGATATTCTGACACCAGCTCTTAACACTAAAACACTTCCCCATCACCTGCGTCGCAGGCGATACTCCGAGACCGATTTGTAATACTTTGTTGCGTGACTTATAGTCTCCACTACACACCATGACATCTTCCGCTCAGATAACTCTACCATCCGAAGATGACCTATGGCGTGCTTTAGCGGGTACCCTTCGGAATGCACCCCCTCCACCTCCCTCAGTTTTCCCTACTATACCTCCGGGGACCCCCACATCCCTTTATTCACCCATCCACCGTGCCTTCCTTGATGGAACGAGCGGAGATGTGGTTGCTAGACAAGCAGGATGAAGTACATATGGTGATATTCTTACATGTTTCAGAGCAGGTTCCAAAACACTATGGCAATGTCTCGAGATATAAAGCAAAAAAGAAGTTGAGGGAGAGGCGACCGGAGTGGTTTGAGGGTAGGGATTTTGAAGCTGGTACCTTCGCGAAGAGGGTGATTTAAACCAACAACAAACACTGGATAGGATTAAGAAGGTACTGGTCCAGAAATTGTTGGAAGAAGATGAGGCTGGAGTATTGATTCCACCATTATTACATCCATTAGATGGGGCGATTTATGTTTATGAAAGGAAGGTAGATGGGAACGAACCCCCCCTGGTTAAAGGACACAAATCCGGGAACATGCCCCTAGTAGTGGATAATCAAGGGAAACGCAAGCGATCGGATACGACTGACCGCCAGGATATTTGGGAACTCCCTGCCTCAAGTTCATCTGGAGGAGACCGTTGAACGCAGATAATATAGGTATATATAGATAGATGTATGCGTTCTGCGCAGGAATAGTAATAAGTGAATAGGTCTTATTGTATTGCTTGCTTTTATTATACTAGCTACCAAGGAGGTATATATACACGATATCCTCCTTATCACATGAATGTGTTAACGTGTTAACTAACACATGTTTGCATGTGTGTGCGCTTATATGTTCACACATGCTTACCGAGTATATCCAACAGAGACTACAAAAGCGCTAGCGAAAATGAACATCTCCCATGTCACTCTGCCGCAACCCGAGGACATCTCCTCGAATGTACCTGGCAGACAACATTCCTTGAAAGTGGAGTCTATACACCATTACCCTCTAGTTCAGCCCATGAGCTTCGCCTGCCAATTGCATCTCTATATGGGCCCCTGACTTCCATTACTACCGACACCAACCGAGCAATCCCTCAGGAAATACTTTCTGTATACACGCTGCTCTTCAGCCCCATGCCAACAAGGAATTTGTATTTGCCATGGAAGACGTCGCAGCATTGTTTACCACTGAGGGGGCTTTGCCGGAGATGAGGGAGCAGAAGTGTTGGAGTGCATGGGGGGGTGATGAAGAGGGAGTTGGGGGTGTGGAGGATGTCAATTAGGAGGGGTGAGATGGAAAGGAAGCGGGAAGAGGAGAGGGATAATAGGACAAGGAGAATTGAGAGAAGACAGTGTTCAAGAAGTTCAATGCCTTTTGCATCAAAGGATGGAGTGGAAGACGAGGAATTGGCGGAAAACCGTGAGACCAGAGACCCGACAGCGCAATGAGTCTAGAGTCAAGGCGGCGTGGAGAACTTTCATGACTTGGAGAGGAAAAAAGTCAAGGCTGATGCATATGCATCCAGGGAGGGGGGGGGAAGACGCAGTTGTCACCGATTCGCAAATTTTGCTAGCTACGTTGTTTCGAATTCGCCTGTCTTTTACTCTCACGTCTACTGGAGTATGGGACGGGTTATATTTGTCCGCTGGCACTACGACTGAGTATTAATATAGCCGGATTGGCGCTACTGATATACATGTATGGATGTACGTACCCTATCGTCTAGAATTGTGTATTTATATATCATTGGGAATAGTAGCAGGTATAGACAGACATAAGTAGGCTAGTCGCAAAGTAGAGAAATCTATGCTATGAAGTTATCAAAACCGGAGGATATATTATCTACGGAGGTGTTCTCCCAACAGAAGCGGACAAGCAAAACAAATATCTATGAACTGGCAAACACCATAATAGAAGGAACTAAAGACAGAATAAGGAATACAAGATATTCGTATTGGCAAAGCTGAGGGTAAACACCAGTGAATGGGAAGTCACGAACTCGGTTCGGACGGAGGACAAAATATATTTGTCGAGCTCTAATATATGAATGATTATGAGAGGAGGGGGGTGGGAGAGAGCGAGAGAGTGAGAGTGAGAGAGAGAGAGGAATAGGCTTTCTCGAATTCCCAAAGGAATTCATATTAGATTTTCCGAAAATAGATGTCAGGTTCTTCCGGTAACCTATTCCGACTGGTAACGTCTCCGTTTCATCCCTTCTGCCGTCACTAACCTACAGCTGGTGGTGATAACTGCATTGAACAGGGATGAAAAAAATAATGCGGCCATTGGATAGGTTGGGAATAGCACGTTGAGCTGCTGAATAAAACTAAAAATCTGTTTGGTTGAAGATGTGAATGTCGCGCAGCTTGGGAAGTGGGGTGAATGTTGGATAGATATATCGGGGTGTGTCAAGTTCAGGGTAAACAAGCGCCGACTACCGAACAGTAGGGGGGGCAAAAATATTGGATATATCGCAGGGAGCATATATCCAGCTGGGAGGGATATGGGTCGCAGGATGAATCTTAACTTGGGGAATGAACAGTGGATATTGTATACATCGCAAGGACTAATATCCACCAATCATTGAAGTTAGGAAACTATTGTATACATTGCATCCACTCCATTTACGCTGATTCACTGTCGCATGCACCAATGTCATATTGTGTGTGTACGTTGTATTCGATTCATCGCCGTCCACATTGGATACACCCCAAATGACCGCGCGTACAACTACACAACCCTAAACCCGAGTGAAATTATCACTACCTAGCAAGAAAGAAACTCAACTATTAACCTAAAAGAAATTTCAAAAAAAACTAGCAAAATAAAACAGAATGCAACAAGCAAAAATGGAAATAATAGGGGTATTCAAACTTAAAATAATCGATCGCTCAAATTGAAATAGTAATCGACGTTCTAGGCTGAAAATACTCGTGCGACCCTCGATCATATGCGATTAAAGTGCACGATCCGGGGCGGAAATTTACCACGTGTTTTTGTTAGCTGGGATGTCATACATAGCTTAAAAGACTCGAGTAATAACCGTGACTGTTGAACTTTACCAGACACTATGGTACGAGATCACAATACGGCCGGCTTCCAGAACCTCTTACCTAAACCAGAACTAGGGCAGTTACTTTGTATGCCCGATCAATGCTTTAAAAGACAACATTGAGGATTGGTCAGTCCATGAAAAATTCCATTTCATAGTGGTAGCTAAGGATATCGCTCAAGTCATATTTAAGTACAAAGACAATACATACGGCTGGCGACTTTGGAACCGCCTGGGCCGTTGCAGAATGCAGGCCGTTCCGGAACCACCCTGGTTCCGCAACGGCCCAGAACAGATCCATATATACAGTATATACATACAGGAATCGACAAAATATAGTCATGTTTTTTCCGACATCTATGTAATGTATAAAGTACACGATACCACCCCCCAAAACTACATATACACCAATGCGGGCAAAGCAGCGGGAGGGAATAAACTACTTACTCTATCTCAACTCAAAATCATGTTGAACCCCCCGCCGCCCGCCCTCCCTCCCTTACTCCAACCATAGTTCCATAAAACCTCCACACAGATATATATATCCAATAACCGAACCTAGGACAGAACACAAACCACTTCCTCTGTCGCCACCTATCCTATCACGTACCTTGATCCACCCCTCCCGTCGAGTATTGAATCAGAGCACTGCAGAACTATGCCCCTGGTATATTCGCGCGATCTGTTTGTAAAGTAAGTCAACTGCTGGCACCAGACATGTCACAAAAGGCCGATACGCATCACGGAATACTTGCGTGCCTTTCCCGCAGAAATCTCCACTCCACCATGGTCCTGGGGGAGCATATACTTTGTTGGAATAACCTCCGGGATGTGCACAAGTATTACCATATGTACCTGGTCTCGGTGATCAAGTAACCATAACTGCGCGCGCTAGAGAAGCGACAGAAAAGATTGCGCGAACCTAACTTCTACCACCACTCCGCGGCGGTTCTGAACAGGTGTTGGGGGATGCAAACGAACTTTGAAGGATAGGTCTGGGATATGCCTAGATGATAGGTGAGGGCCGATCAAGTGTTTTTACAGGTTAGATTAGTTTCAGGGTAATGAATGTATGGAGAGGAATACATGCCAGTGTTTGTTGCCACAGAGATGGTTGTGCTGCTGGCACGTATAGATGTGATCTTGGGGAGTTCCTGGTGGATGACACATGTTGCATGGTCTGAGAAGGCCTCCTGGATAGGCGTAGGCATGCATTTAATAATAAATAGCCCTTCCTGGGAACTGTACTCCCAGCGAGAGTCAAAGTCCCGCAGCCAATGGGAGTTTCTCGTACGCCAGACCGACAACTGTTGCGGTTGGCAGGGGATGGTAATAATAGCGGAGGAGTGGGCATTCGCTGCCAAGGTGGATGGCGGAGGGAACCTTTGGGGGGCTGCAGGTATGGGGCAAGGATGGCGCACTGGGAATCAGAAATGACACGGGTAGGGCGCTCACTGCTTAAAGCGGAAGAAACGGTCTCATCCTGTTCTAACGGGGACGGCGGGGTGGAAACCACCGGAATGATAGCAGTGGGAAACTTTTGCGGCACCATGAGCTCAGCCGGATTCTGCAGTGAGGTTTGGCGGGAACAAATGATAGGTTGTTACCTTTGTCTGAAACTCAGCACCGGCAGGGGGTCATCACGTGAGGTGTCTCAGGGGCTGGGACAGTGGTGCGCGGAGGTGCAACGATGAAGCGTGGTCGTGAGCGTGAGTTGAGTGGACCCGTGTGTAGGAAGGCCATCGAGGCAATTCAGCAGAGACGATGACGAAGAAGCGGAAGCGAAAGAGCTGGAGGAGGAGGTTTGTTTGTTGTGTAAATACTCCAGCGGGTTTGTTGTTCTGCAGAGGGCTCTGCTTGGCGTGTGAAGGATGCCAGCAATATGAAACCGACTCTAAATTGACACCTACGAACTTTTCTTACTCCGCAACCATAACATATGTAAATCATTATATGAAAGCATATATTGATAGAACTAAGCTTGTAGAAGAAGGATTCGCTCTCAGAATTAAAATAAATTGAAAATTGAAGAAGTTATAACGGAAAGAAAAGTAAAACTTTGTATGAGAATGCTACATGCCAAGAGGTGATAGACTAGCCTAAATAGGACAATAACAATGACTAAGCTAGCTTACGGCGCTGACTTTTATATACACGCTCCTTAAAATCTGCTGTACCATATTGACATCCATGTCGATATGCACTCATAGTTCGTTGACATTTACTATAGAAACGCCAGATTGTCAATTCAGGTACAGAGTTCAATGATATAGGAATAGTATCTCGTAAACCTTGTAAAGAGTACTCACAATTTTCGCTTACATGTCGTTTAGCAGTATCTCTTCTATATCCGAACCCTCCAGCTCCTCTTCTATATCCAAGTCCGCCAGCTCAGGAACTTCCGTACGATGTCGTTGTGCAAGTTGATTTGCATATGTAGCAGCCCGACAGGCCCTCTTTTTCTTAGTCAACGGTGGCATCTTGATGTATACAGAATACATTAGTTAAACAAGTATTTCTAGAGTACATCGGGAATCATAGCTGCCTCTAGATTTGGAATTCGGGTTCTAGGTCTTCGGAATCACATGTTGTGAAGAGCGCTCGCCGCCGCCGAGTACGGAGTCAGAGGGTCTTGGGATTATTTGGTGCTTAGTCAGCAGCTTGGAGAATATTTCAACAGGTCGGTTCCATATGTTGAAAAGCACGTGAGTCAGCTGTTGCTATCTACATCATACAGCTGTTGCCACATACATCATACAATGTCGTTGTGACAGCCACTCACGTATCTCCAGCATTTCCTGCTTTCCAGCAATACTTACCTGTAATAGTAGTCATTAGCATTATCCCTTCGTGTATATAGAGCTTTGCTTGTTGCCTCTAGAAGAAGTAATACAATCGCATAGAATCATATAATCTCATATGCTCTCATATACTCATACACTCGTATATTCATATATTTGTTCTGTCTTACCAGATATACGCATATCAGGTGAAGTGTTCCTTTATTGGTCATTCATCTGTTCATCTGCTGTCACGTTGTTATATGCAAGAACTACATAACCTCTCTTTTTCAAGAGGTTATGAGCCCAGATCAAGCACACTGAACAGATATTCACCTCAACCAATCAATACGATATCGAACGCACAAGGTGAATCGAGCAACACAGTCAGTAACATGGCTGTGACATGCACAACAACTGACCCTGCGAGAGCTATGACAGCAGCTACAACCACAACAATCTCCCAATCAACACGATTATTTGCATTGTCCAAAGACTTTTGCCTTGCTAAGGTAAAACTTAGCAATATTGAATACTTGGAAGGACAACATAATTATGAAGATTGGGCTTTACAAGTTATCATGATCTTCAAGGCTATGAACATTTATGATATAGTTGTTGACGGTGTAGTTCTCCCATCCAATGCTTCTATTGAAGAGCTGACAGGATATCAAACGTTATCAAATCATGCTCTTCTTATTCTAATTCAGGTCATTAATAAGTCAATCCTTAAGAAGGTCTCTAAATACATATCACTCTATGCTATTTAGAAGTATTTGAAAGAGACATTTTATAGGGATACAGCCTTTTTATTTATCTATCAAATTGGTGCCTTGTGTCTCCTCTTCAATAAGTTAGAGAAAGGCAAGCCGCTGACAGAATTCATAGATAAATTTGATGACCAATGGGTCAGGGTATTAGAGCTATCTTCTGGGATGGATGAATATAGATGGATATTCAGGAAGTTTCTCGAACAGGATTTTGCAAAGTGAGATTTCCTTTTAGCTGCCTTAAGTCATGTTTATCCTAATCCCGTTGATAATCTCTCTACCAAATCTGACCTGACCTATACAGAAGTACGATATCGGATGTTGGGCCTGGTCTCCAACAATCTGTTGGAAGAACCGCAAGGCAGTAATATACTACTCTAATAATGAGCAAGAATAACAACAAGCACAAGTCTAGTAGGACTATAGAGCATAATACCTCTGATTCTACTAAAACATACTCCTATTGCCAAAAGCACGGTGGTAATCCCACCAGTTATGTTTGGCAAGTATGCAGGAAATTAAAGCGCGAGCAGCAATGCAAAAAGGAGAAAGCTTCTAGTCAGACTCCTCCTTTATACCAGCAAAACTCCTCTAACCAATAAGTGCTTGTTAAATCCTCCAACTAGCATGCGCTTATTACTAGCGGAATTGATCTATCCAGTCAAATGGATATAGATCAATCTGATGTTAGTATCACCTATACCTGGAAACTTAACACATGCACATCTCCTTATATGACGTCTGACATAGGGACTTTTGAACAGTTTGAACAGAATCATAGAACTGTAAGTATAGGAGGGGATAACGCTCTCTCTGTTGAAGGATTAGGCACAGTCCTATTAGACTGCGTCCTCTTAGGTATCAATGCTCATAACGTTATCCGTCTTAACTCTGTTCTATACGTTCCTTCCCTTGGTCATTTATTAATATCGTGGAATGTGTTAAAGTCAAAAGGGTATTCTATGGTAGTATCAGGTAACAGAATTATGGTTTATAATGCTGCGCGTTCTCCTATATTTATGGCAGAATTTAAGGGAAATTTTCCATTTCTTACTTAATGCAAAAACTATTCCCTTCTTGCCAGTAAAAATGAAACTTCAGGATCTAGCTCTAACAAAGCTCTTAGATTCAGTAATAACGAGGCTTCCGGAATACCCTCTAATCAGGCTTCCGGAATACTCTCTAATCAAGCTTCCGGAATATTCTCTAATCAGGCTTCCGGAATACCCTCTAATAAGGTCTCTGGAATACCCTCTAATCAAGTCTCCGGAATACTTCAAAAACAGGCCTTTGGATCAACCTTTAACGAGTTTTCTGGATCAACCTCTAACAAGGCTTCCAGACCTTCAGCAAAATGAAGCTTTGAACCTGAACATATAGAACAAGCTGCCAAAAGAACTAAAATGCAGATACTACTATCGTTTGCCTTCTGGCACCGGTCATTAGGGCATTCAAGTAAGATAGCGCCTACAGCATATGTAGATGGCTCCTTAATACCCCCAAAGCCTGTAGAGTTCACATGCAAAGTATGTATATTGGCTAAATCTGTGAATGCAGTTCCACAAAGTCTTACCGAAGCCAGATCCAGTCGGCTATTCGAGCTGCTCTATAGTGATCTGAGTGGAAAGCAATCCTTACCTTCCTATAGTAACTCACAATATTATATTATTTTTATTGATGATTTTACTAGGATGGATTGGATATATTTCCTGAGGAACAAATCTCCAGATGCCTCAGAGATAATAAAAGACTTTATAACGCTTGTGGAAAGACAGTTCAATACCACTGTCTTAACCATCGTTACTGATAATAGTGGTGAATATGTGGAGGCTGACAAGTTCTTCAGAACTAAGGGCATAAAACACATATACATACCCCCATATTCCCATGAGTCGAATAAAGTACCAGAGTGATACAATCGGATAATCCAGACTATGACTAGAAGCATGATCTTAGATCTGATTAACCCCAGTAACACCATCACTACTCCAGACCTAAAGCTTTGGGGTGAAGCATGCAATACAGCAGTCTATATCTGAAATCGCTTACCCCATTCATAGCTATCTTAAAGCAAAATGCCCTTTGAGATGCTGTACCACAAACAGCCTTCGATCGCACACCTGAAACCCTTTAGCAGTCTTTGCTATGTGCATATCGCTAAAGAATAAAGAATGCCAAGAAGCAAATTCCATCCACAGGCAGAAAGTGCTATTTTCATCGGCTATACAGATAGCCCATCAATTTATAAGGTCCAACTTGCTAGTAACAAGCAAATATTTACCGTTAAGGTGTCTAACTGCATATTCATTAACTCAGAGATTGTTGAAAAACCTAGCGCAACCAGCATATTGACAGCTGAGCATTTACCAGCTGAACATTTACCAGCTGAGCATTTATCAGCTGAGCATATACCAGCTGAGCATTTCCCAGCTGAGTATTTACTAGCTGAGTATTTATCTGCTGAGCATATACCCACTAAGCATTCTAGCCAGCTTTCTAGTGATCTTACTACTAAATTTGTTGAATCCAAACCAGCCAAACCTACCGAATCTGCTGAATCTAGCGAACCTACATATACATTGCTTGCAACTACACTTGTAGTTAACGAAACTGAACCAAAGATGTTCAAACAAGCAACACAGTGTGCGGATGCTCCAAAATAGTATAAAGCCATGGAAGAAGAGTTACAAAATTTGGCAGACCAGTCAGTCTGAATGGTAGTGTCTCTACCCTCTCCAAAGCATAACATTATGGGCTGTAAATGGGTCTATAAAATCAAGAGGGATTTAGCAGATAATATAAGCCGCTATAAAGCTAGGCTTATTGCTCAGAGTTTTTCTCAACAACCAGGAACAGACTTCGATGAGATTTTCTCTCCTATTGTAAGGTATGACTCGTTGAGATTACTGATTGCTCTATCAGTCTCTCTTTGCTGGCCTCAGCCGGATCAGTTAGACATAAAGAGTACTTTCTTGTATAGATTCCTTAATGAGGAAATCTATATGAGACTTCCGCTTGGATATGAACAACCAGGTAAGTATGCGCGCCTTAACAGGTCAATATACGGCCTTAAACAGTCACCGAGACAGTGGTATCAGAGATTAACCGGATTTCTTGTACCATTTGGATACGTGACTACCAACTTTGATCCATGTGTACTAATACATATGAAGCATCAAGTAATAATTATTATATATATAGATAATATTACTCTTGTGGGGCCTAATATAGCAGAAAGAGAAAAACTGAAAAATTCGCTAAAGAATGAATTTAAACTGAGTGAACTCGGTCCTCTAAGCTGGCTGCTAGGTATCCAGATTAACTGGTATACAGACTGCATTACCTTATCACAAAGAACATATATTGACCAATTACTTCTCAAATTCGGTATGCAAGACTGCAATCTAGTCTCTCTTCTCTTGGATCCTCACATACAACTGTTCAAGGCCCAAAAGCAAGAAGATCTTGCAGATACATCCCACTTTAGACAGATTATTGGTTCTCTTATGTATCTAGTGATCAGTACTTGTTCAGATCTTGCCTTCGCTGTCTCTGCATTATTATAGTTCTCATCGAAGCCTACCAAAAATTATATGGGTGTGATTAAGAAGACTCTATGTTACCTTAAAGGCACGAGAGATCTTACCCTCACCTATAAAAGGTCAAATAACAACTCACCAAATAGCAATTTGTTGAGCTTATCGGATTACTCAAATTCAGACTTTGCAAGAGATAAGAATGATAGGAAATCAACTACGGGAAACCTATTCCAGATAGCTGGCAACACAATTTGCTAGAGATCGGTAAAGCAATGTTGTGTTTCTACCTCTACGGTCGAGGCAGAATACATCGCTCTTTCTACCTCTATAAAATAGCAAATCTGGTTGCAGAACACTCTGGCTAAACTCTGTATTGATATTCCCTACACTTTGAATGCTGACAATAACGGGTCAATTGATCTCACAGACAATCCCTGCATCAGTGATAAAAGTAAGCATATAGACATTGCCTACCACCATATTAGAGATTTAGTAGAAACAGGCAAAGTTAACATCTTATGGATATTAAGTGCTAGTAACCTAGCTGATATTTGTACAAAGCCACTATTACGGCCATATTTTCTTACTTTAAGGGATCAAATAATGCGAACAAGCTGATTAGCACTCTTTTACCTACTTTTTCCTACGAGGTTTTGAGGTTTTTTAACGAGACTAATCATACTTGTTTACGTCTTGCTATCTAGCAGTATCTGCTGAGGAGAGGTGTTGAAAAGCACGTGAGTTAGCTGTTGCCATCTACATCATATAGCTGTTGTCACATACATCATACAATGTCGTTGTGATAGCCACTCACGTATCTCCAGCATTTCCTGCTTTCCAGCAATACTTACCTGTAATAGCAGTCATTAGCATTATCCCTTCATGTATATAGAGCTCTGCTTATTGCCTCTAGGAGAGGTAATACAATCGCATAGAATCATATAATCTTATATGCTCTCATATACTCATACACTCGTATATTTATATATTCGTTCTGTCTTACCAGACACACGCATATCAGGTGAAGTGTTCCTTTATTGGCCATTCATCTGTTCATCCGCTGTCACGTTGTTATATGCAAGAACTGCATGACCTCTCTTTTTCAAGACCATGTAGTCTCATGCCAAGCCTCTAGTCGAGCATAGCTTCGCATTTGCTGGTTCCATGTTGCCGGCACCATAGGTACTTTGTATGTTGAAATAATAATATGCTTTGTTGAACTGATATGCTTTTACACGAGATCATTCATATGCTTTGCACGCTCTTACTGTCGTTACTTACGTCGCATCTTGCTATTGCTTCTGACGGAACTCTCGTTCCAGTGGCTATTTAAACCACTCGAAAGTCCTCAGTATCGAACAATCACAGCAATCGAACAAGCAAGCAAGCACTCAATAAGAGAACATTCTTCTGCTGCATATGCGCACTCGCTCCCTGTACTCAGTAGATTTCCAACAAGGTAAGGCCGCAGAGTCCTGTCACATCGCCTTAGCTGCGTCTGGTTTAAAACATGTCGCCTGCACATTGCGTTTGTATTTTTGCTTTTTGTGAGGTCTAAAACAGAAAAACAAACAAATTAGCGGTTGTCTATAGAGTAGTAGTTGTCGACATTTTGAGAATAACCAAGTACTCTGTACCGTCTGTTCTTTGCTTCCCGCTCATAGCTTTCTGATTTCTCTTCCATCCACCCCTGCCAAGCCCTCCTCCGACTAAGATTTCGACCATGAGCCGCTCGGGTATTGCGCGCTGCTGGTGGAATTCTGTAGGACGTCATAGTGTACCTTTGGAAGCATCTATTTCTAAAAAACTGAACGCTGCACAAAATGCCTGAGCATGCAGCGCGCTTGATTCAGCATCAATGCATCAAATCGCACCTATCACGTCTTAGTTAGATGAATGTCTTATCACATGGTCAAAACATCACGGTAGGTATGTTCTATTATTACTCATGGATCTCCTGGCCGTCCGTTACGAATATCTATCCTCTAACACTTTGTTAGCGTTAAGTCACGCTGATGTGGCCCAACTCAAATTCCCTGACCCTCTACAGATAACCTCCTCCGCCAAGCAAGCAAAAACAGCTTTCTGGCTTGCGAAATGCCTCGCCGTGTCTGTTATTAAGGAGCGGGGTTATACCATGGCATACAAAGTTAACCAGGATTCATTACATTTTGATGTGTTGCACTAAGCAGATGCGCCATAACAAACGGTCACGATCTCACGTGATACTGGCCAGCCACGTAATCCGTGGGCAAAGGTCTTGGTGAAACATCGAAAACACAGCCAAAATAGCCAAAAGTGCCCATCGTAGATACCTGCATAATTGTACTTATCCTCTGAATTCTGTGACGATTTTTGGTATAGAGCTTAAGCTTGATATGAAATCCCTAATTCCAAGTTTAGGGATCTAGAGCAGCTCCTCAGCTGTGCCAGCGATTTTTTTGAAGTCAATGAAAAGTGAAAAGTTGCCAAAATACGCTATTCCCCATACAAATTAGCGCCATTTTTGCTTTTTTTGAAATGGCTTCAACTCTGTAGGCCACTGTACCTGTCCAAGGCCTCGCAGCTACCTCAAAAAATCGGAGAAGAGACTCTGAACCTCTTTCTTGAATTCCAAAAAATTCGTGTTTTTCTCCTGCAAACTCGATTTTTAACTTTTTTTTTACGATGGCCACTTTTGGCCATTTTGGCTGTGTTTTTGATGTTTCACCAAGACTTTCGCCCACGGATTGTACATACCTAGGTTGTCATGTATGTACAGAGCTTTTAGACAAAATACAAACCTTTCTATACACAACAGAAGCACACCCTGTAATTCCACCGCTGTGATGGATCAACTACCTACACCAACATCACCAACCCCGCTTCCCCACCTCCCAGAGCTTCAGTCCGCTCCGACCATCCCCACCGCGCCCTTAAACTCTACCCCTTATAAGCGCAAAGCTGCTCTAACCAGTTTGCACCAACCAATCAATGGTAATGTTTCTGCTGGCAAGCGACGCCGCGCGAACGCTGTCACGACTCTCATCGAGCGAGAACTGGCCGGCGCGCAGCACACATGCCTTGATTTTGTCAAACGCTTCCTGTTTCCCGAATCACCGAATACCGCAACTACTGTATATGCCGAAGAAATACTCTCAGCAATTATTGCCACCTTCAAGCAATCAGAGTCCAAAGCCGGAGCTGCTGTGCATGGCATACGGTGTCGCAAATTTGACCAAAAGCATGTGTATGTCTGTTATCCACCAACATACTCAAACAAAGACTATCCAGAGTGGTTCTGTCGATTCGCAAATGCCATACAACAACATACCTCCCCGTCGCTGACCGGTTCCTCCTCCACATGTCTCCCCACCAAGGCGAAATTGGAGTGGCGTGTCGTCAAAGACAAGCCCCTACGAGGCACCCACAACAACGACGTCCGACCCGACTTTGTTCTCACTTGTGGAGAAGTACCTCTCGAATGGCGCTCTATTCTCATAGTTGGTGAGCACCAGTCAACAGGAAGCAATGCTAGTGGATCTTTCACCCAACTAGCCTCCTATGCTGAGCAAGTTTTTATTGCCCAACCCTTCCGTGTATTTGTCTTTGGCGTTTTAACCTCCAATGCTGGTCCGCATCTCACATTCTGGAGGTTTGATCGTTCTGGAGCAATTGGTTCTGAAATTTTGAATTACTCCAGATCAGACTCCGACCTGCTTACCGTTGTCACCGCATTGGTTTCAATCTCACAAATGGACGCTCGGCACATAGGGTTCCATGTTGACAGTATCTCATGGGGCGACGAACACGCATACCCGTTGGATCAAAAGTCGGACATCAGCATCAAGATATTCAAACCAATACTTGGAAATTCTTTAGTCACCGATGACCCATCGTCAGAAGTAGCAGTCTTATTGAAAGAACTGGTTTTCCTCACCCCTGGTATTGTTACACGCGGGACCCGTATATGGACCGGTAGTTATACCCCAACCCCCTCCCCATAGCTCTAACTGCTTGGATTTATTTTCTAACCAAAAACAATAGGAGCATTATCTAGTGGGGAAGCCATTGTAATCAAATACAGCTGGAGCAACACCAACCGTGCCCTCGAAGGCGATCTCTACCAGCTTGCCTCTGAAAAACGAGTGATCGGGGTGGCGACCATACTTAATTGTAGCACTTTTGAAAATGTCCTCACCCATCTCCATGCTGGGGGATCTCCTGCCGCAGATTCCAATTTCAGGGACCCCCACGCTTACCAAATCCACATGCAACGCCAAAATCGAGTCCTATCCCGCCTGGTGATTTCGCCCACTGGCAAGCCGCTTAGGGATGAAACATTATCTCCTCTCCAGGCTGCAGAAGGGTTGTTGGCTGGGCTAATTGGGCATGCATCCCTCTTTTTTCAGGGGGGCATTCTGCATAGAGATATTTCTCCGAATAATATCATCATCATTGATGATAGTTTGCCGCAGCTTCCTTTAGATTCTTCGCCCGTGCCGACCACTAGTGACCCATTCGCCTGGATTTGGCCCCGTGACACACCCCTTCGAGGGTGTCTGATCGATTTAGATTATGCAATTGATGCATCGGCTCAGCCTTCTGGTGCTCTCGACCGGACTGGTACATATCCTTTCATTGCTATCCAGGTTTTACGTGGCAGAGAACGCCATCGGTACAGACATGATTTGGAATCTTTCTTATACGTCCTACTCTGGGTATGCTGCTACCCTGTCGTTGCTGGCTCTGCAATTATCCTTAGCCCCTTTGATTCCATTTGGCCGGCGTTAGACCCTCTTAGCAAATGGCATGATGAGGATGAATTCTCAGTTGCCAGCCACAAGATTGCCCATGTGATCGACGACTCCATGTTGTTTGGCTTGCTCCTGGAGCGGTTCCGCCCTGGGTTTGAACACTTTAAGAGGGTTGCCAAGGAAATGCGTATGACATTGTGGAGGCTACCAGGCCTTAGTAGCTGCAAATTAACTGCAGAGGGCAAACCCTCTGAAGGCCGGGGCGATGAGTACGAGGAGCAGGGGGGGGGGGAAAGAGAGTGGCTATTGCCTGAGGAGGTACGGTTGGGTGTTTCGAACAAGGATGCGTTTCAAGAGGTGAAGAAGTCAATGCAATGGCTGGTTGCTACATTGAAGGACTAACCTATATGTAGCCGCCATATATGCGGCTCTATTCATCAAGTTAGATTATAGGCGAGAGAGGGAGCCAAATAAGCGTATGTATATAGTACACTACTAATACTACATTATATACATTCTGTTTTTGTGCATTTGCTGGGGTTTTGGGTTGTAACGGTAGGTAGCGTCTGAAGCCGTATCATACTGGTTATTTTGTCTCTCTGAGAGGAGGTCCATGATTTCGGCGCTCCTGGCCGGATGTTTGTGCAAAGACATGTGATCGTTGATGAGGCCGCAGATTGGGAGTCCGATAGGATTGCGACTAATGGGGATCCCAGTGCACTCCAGGGCCATGGCTATGACTTTTCGTTCTGCGCCTGCGACACTGGCTTCTATTCTTATGTAGGAGTGTGCGGCAGCAGCCGCGGTGAGCACGGGTGCAGCAGATCTGTAGTAATATGCCTACTGAAGCGGATGGAAATATGCGAAGTGGACAGTAGAACTCAGAGTATAATAATGCGAGTGAGAACGAGGCGAATTGCAGACTTGCTTAATTCTCGATACAATACAGGTCTGGAGCGGTGTCTATATTCATGAAAGTTAAGGGTAAGACAACGCGCAGGGATTGTTATTTTTAGCAAGAAAATACAAGAATTGCGAGCGACGATCTAGGTGTCAACGATCAGCCCAAGCATACGCATGTACGATGACAGTGATGACAGCGATGACAATATTAGTGCGATAACAATGACGTGCATAGAACGATGACGTTGAGAGATCGATATAATCCTAATGGGTTGACTGGTAGATAATTCAGGGTAATGCTGATGGCTTCGCCGATGGATAATCCCAGGATAGCGGGTGTGCCAGATGTGCGTTTCAACAAGGTCATCCATGCTTTCGAGTTTAATAACACTCCTGGCCAGATGTTGATCGTTGATAAGACCGCAGATTGGGATCCCAGTCAGACAGGATTACGACTAATGGGGAGTCTCGGTGCACTGCAATGGCTAGGGCTATGACTTTTCGTGCTGCGCCAGCGACACCTGGTTTCCCTTCCTATGTAGGAGTGTCCTATTTTTTTTGTTTTTTGTTTTTTTTGAAGTCTATACCATACTGCATGGGCTACCGGGTCATTATGGGCAATGGCGGTTTATGTGCAACCTCCAACCAACTAGGCTCAAATTTTGGGAAAGTTTTGTATATATACAGCATTCGACGGGGTAATGCAACACGACGGGGAGATGCAACACGACGGAGAGATGCAACACGACGGAGAGATGCAACACGATGGGGAGATGCAACAAAACAACTTTAGGGTAGACCTCAATACGTTTTCGGTGGAATTGGACGGCAGAGGGCTCAAAAGCTGGGCACGAGTTCGGAGAATAGTAGCTGAAGTGCCTAGGAGCCCTGAATCATTGAGTCCCGGGACGTATCCTGATGTGTGGCTAATAAAGTAATTGCGTGATGACCAGGTAGTAAATTGGGATAATGTTTTTGAGCAGAGTCCGGATACATTTCCTGCCCCTCTCAAATAGTACAAAAACCATGATGTCAAGTCTACCCCTCATGGTATGATGGAAGATACATGAGCATGCACCTAAAGTAGGGGGTCCGGGGCGAAAGCGCAATACAGGGGGTGAAGGCTCAAACTCGAGCAGTTTTCATCAGATTTGCATAGTACGGGGCTCAAAACGGACGTGCGAGTCCATAGAACTATTGCTAAACTGCTCAAGTAAGAATCCCTGCGCTCATATCTACTATCCGATAACGATTGGAATTTACTTATTCAGTTAAGATCTATTCTTAAGCATTTTCTAAAAGCTACGGAACATTTATCTGGTAGCTCTTATCCTACTCTCTCAGCTCAACTACTTTTTTTTGCTGTTTTAGCAACCTGACTAGAGCAGGTGTTGAAGAGCAGATCCGAATAGCGACTTATTTCAAGCTTTAACACAAGCATGGATTAAGCTGGATCAATATCATGCTCAGACAGCATCATCTTAGGCTATTGCAGCAATATTGGACCCTCCGCACAAGCTTCAGATATTCCGACATCTCTTATGGTGAGAAGACTGGATCAATGATGCCAGAGGAAGTTTTATTCAGACCTACAATGACCAATATGCACCAACTCCTTTAGATTCCGACCGGCCAACTACCCCTGATCCTTTTATAACAATAGGTTGGACGATGATTTTGTTGCAGTATTTGGCTCCTAATCATCTAATCTTTCACCTAACGCACCCTCAGAAGTTGAGGTATATCTAGAAGAACCAGTTGAAGGGCGAAAGGCACAAATTGTACTTCTTTATTATTATTAATTAATTAGTTCTAACTGTTTTGCTTTGTATTAGGTTGATCCAATTGAGTGGTGGCGAACCTATGCATCGAAGTTTCCACATTTATCGCTTATGGCCAGAGATTTTTCTTGCCGTTCCAGCAACGAGCGTTCCCTCCGAGAGGATGTTTTCAATTGCTGGTCAGCTTCTTACCAAGCGCTGAAGCTTACTAAGTGAGAACATAATGAGCGCACTGATGTGTAGTAAAAATTGGCTGGGGTTTCCAGAGGTTACGAAGGAGGAGTTGACAGAAGAGCAGGAGCTGCTGAACCGGCTTCAAGAGCTCAGTGTAGATGGTGATATTTCGGGGCTTCCTGCAGAAACTTTGGATGAGGATGATTAGGACTTTTGGTCATTGTATTTAGTTCATTTATCAACCTGTTACCTCGCATGCAAAAAAGCTCGAGCCTTACTGTGAATTGACGAGCAGGCTCGTGCCCAGGCGTAACAAGCATACGCTCCGGACCAGATGAAGTATGCTTGTAACCAATATATTCTTATATCTAGAGAAACGGAAAGAAAGGTAGAGCGAGTAAGGAAAGGTTACAAAATGGGATAATAAATACTAGACATCCAAATAACAAGTATGAGTACTGATAAGATTAAATTAAAACAAAAATAGATAAATGATTGGAAGGGATATCAGGACGAGCAGGGTGTTGGAAATACTCGGTAAAGCATGTGGTAACACATAAGCGCACACATATCATTTACACAACATAAGCGCACACACATGCAATCCTGTTAGTTAAACATTCATGTGAAAAGGAGGATATAGAGTAAGTATATATGTTCTGGTCCATTCCGGGATCCAGGCCGTTCCGGTATGGCCCGGGCCATACTGGAATGGCCTGGATTCTGCAACGGCCCAGGCCATTGTGGAATTAAAATTTTGGTCAAAGGTTTTCAATGCCACGGTGACTTCTATAATACCACAACGGTTCTACAATACACCACAGCGACACTCCAATATCATACGTAGTAAATACAAAATAGCAGTGTATCTAATATTACAGTTACTTTATAACAAGTTACTTAATTGAACGAGAATAAAGAGATAGAGCATAAGTAACTAAATAATATAGGGGTATAAAAAATTGCTTCGCTTGCTCAATCCTCTACTTAATCAATCCATTAATTGTTGAACCTTCCTGTTGAAGGAGGAATTACACAATGCTTGGTGGTTGCAGCAACAATTCACAATAGTCTAGCTACTTACGCATAGGTTGGACTCCTCATAACTAAGTTCTATTTGTCTCTTTATTGGTGTTTAATCACTTACACTATCTGCTTGCATTAATATGCTTGGAGTGCGCATATAATGTGTGAATGTATATGCTATTCTAGAACGGCCCAGCCAGGCCATTGCGGAATTAAAACTTTGGTCAAAGGTTTTCAATATCACAGCAATAGGGTATAATTTCTACAATACCACAGCGACAACTCTAATACCATATGTAGTAAATATCTAATAGAATTATGTTATAACTAGTTACCTAATAAAATAAAGAACAAAGGGCAAGTAACTTAACAATATAAAAGGGATAAGCGCAAGTGATTAAATATCAGATAATATGAGGAGTCTGACATGTGTATGAGTAGGTTTGTGGAATATGTCACTGGAGTCAATGCTAGTTTGTGTGAGTTTGAAGGCGTAATACAAATATATTAAGGATTTAATAAACTGATTTTGATGTTGTTATCCCTTTGTTCTTGGTTTAATTAAATAGGCCGCTATAAAATAACCCCAATATTGGAATTTGGCATTTACTATATGCAGTATAAGAGTGTCGCTGTAGTATTGTAGAACTGTTGTTGGAGTGCGCATATATTCATTCTGCAATGGCCCGGCAAACTCGCAACGGCCCGGTGCATACCGGTATGGCCTGGAATCCCGGAAGGGACCAGAACATATATACGCTTTCATCTAATGATTTAGATATATCGTGGTTGTGGAGTTAGAAAAGTTCGTAGGTGTCAATTTGGTGTCGTTTTCTTGTTGCCAGCACCATACATGATATCTAGCGTGCGGGCCCAAAACAGGTTCTAATTTGGAGGGACTATCTAAAGCGGCACGTCACAACGCCAGCTATCAGAGTACTATATTTGAGGGCAGCGGCATGAGACTATAGGTTAGTCTGGTTGGCACAAGCTTCTCGTAGCTATAAGTGCCAATTAGATCGTCTCGATCGAGACTACAATCAGACTACATGTAGAGTCACAAACTGCGTAACGATCGGTACCCACGTGACGATCACATGTGTCACCTACCACACGCAGTAACCTCTTAAGGTATCCAGCAATAATATCCCGACTATGAGAACAATGAATATAGGCTAAAAACACTCAAAAAATCCAAATTTCGTATCACCGGCCCACTCCAATTTACGCTGAATCCTCTACACCGCTTGCTACCTTAAAACCCTATACAACCGCCCTCTGCCATGGCCTCCCCTCCCACCATGACTACCACGACTACCATGACTACTACGAGTAGCGATAGGCTCCCCATAGGTCCCCCCAATAACCTCTATCAGTGTAGACACAAGCCGTTCACACTGTATACAGAGCCATGCGTCTGCAAACTGTAATAATGATGTCCAAGCTATGCGAATCAGCGTTCTCAGTATGGAATTTGAGCTAGTTTGAGAGCTTTAATGTAGCTATATTCTCAGCACTGCAAACCTGAAGCATTGAAGTACTCCTCGAGGTGTTGTTTGAAGGTCAGAATATTCCGCAGCCTCTACATCCTTAAATTCTGTAGTCAACCTTAATATCTATCTGCTTAGCCCTCCTGAGCCTCAGGAGCTATAATCCGAAGCTTCTTGGACTCAATATAGCTTAGACCGAGAGTTTTAAGAGTCTTTGATTTGTTTCTATGACTGAGGCTTTCACCGCCGTCCCTGTGCTAAGTACTATGACGGTCTGGGAGTTTACGCATATTATTGGCAACGAAGTTGCCAATTTTATATTGGAACGAAGTTTGTTTTTATTTCACTAGACATCTTGCACGCTAACGCAATCTTGGCGATGGTCTTGGCACATTCTTGGCGAGGGCAGCCACGTGATTAGAGGGCAGCCACGTGATTAGTGCTAACCACCAAGCACTTCTACCAGCTCGCTAGCACAAACTACAGCTTCAAGCGCTAATCATGAACTCGCACCATCTCCAGTTCACTATATCTCTACCAAACCACAAGTCTACAACGAGGGCGACCTAAGAAGTAGTGTGATGGCGCTCGGAGTATAGTGAACTGGGGTAACTCGTTTTGCCTTTTCACATAAGTGTCGTTTTTGAATTTTTCTATAAAAATTAAAATCCAACAACTAGAGTCAGTGGAAATGGCAAGCTTATATGAGCTATTTAATACGACTATCATCTTTGCCCGAGTAGTGATCGTTGCCAAATCAGGGTGACTACATCGTCGTCAACCTCAGTTACCTTGTACCAAGTCTAGTATTGAAGCTCGACCATTAAGAGATATTAAATAGAGCCCAAGCACAAACTGCCGGTCTATCTAATGCCCCACCGAAACACCAGACACCGGAGCCCTGACAAAGCCAACTTGCGACTCTATAGGCAACTCCGAGAGCAACTTGCAAGGCTCCAGTGCAAATATCTAAAGGATGTTAGCGGAGTTAAGAGAAGGAAAAAAGGGGTGGTGGGAGAGGAAGAAGGTTGTCGGTGCAGGAGAGAATAGGAAAAATGTTGTTTTAGATGTGGGCAGTGATCTTGATTGGAAAGCGAGTACAGACAGTCAAGCCGTATCAGATGAGGAAGAACTCAATAGCGGTCTATGGGTAGCTAAAGGAAATGCACCTGGATATTGGATTCTGAGGGTGCGAGGGAGATAGATGGGTGGAGAGAGGAAGAGATGCGGAAACGGAGAGACAGGTTGTCAAAAGATGAATGGAGGGATGTCGGAGAATTTCTGAATGAAGGAGGTCCCCCCGGACAAGCCGGGATTTTAATAGAAATCCTAGGAGAGGATGATGACGAAGATGATGTTGAAAATGGGGAAGATGGTAAGACCGCAGTCTTTATGCGGTTATATACCCTACAGGAACAGTTAGAGGAGGCATCCAATGAGGTAGAGAAGTTGGAAGAGGAGAGTGAAAAGTTGTCTAACTTTCTAGCAGAAAAGATCTGATGCTCACTAGGAAGACCTCTAGAAACGTTGATGGGGGAAGTCTCCGATCACATAGAGACTCTTGAGGTAAGGTCACAGGAGGACTCCAGGTTCAAGAATCTAAAGTCTGAGAAGCTAAGGAAAACGGAGAAGTTGAAGAAGGCGGAAGAGGACAAAAAGGTGCTGATTAAGGAGAAGGAGTTGGAAGAAGCATTGGCCTCGGTATGTATACCAGAGCCAGTCAAGTGAATAGAGGTGGTAGAGGTTGGTATCCAAGCATCCCTGGCATGGAGGATGTTAAAACGCACATCCGGCACACCCACTACCCGGATTATCCACCGGCGAAGCCATATCCGCCAATATCGCCGATATCGCCGAAGCCACAATTTTCAGCTGAACGCAAGTATCTTACGATTGCACATGCAAGCTCCTTACGTTCGCACACACGAAATATTGTGCGCATGTTGGGTTGAGTCAACTCTGGTTGCCAGGCTCTCTATGTTTTCTTGCTTCTGGTTGGCCGGATAACACATCCCTGCGCATTGTCTTTTACCCTGAATTCCCATGTATGTAGACACCACTCCGGACCTGTATTTTTCGTTGAATTAAGCAAGTCTTCAATTCGCATCGTTCTCTATCGCATTATTGTACTCTGAGTTCTACTGTCCACTTCGCGTATTGCCATCCGCTCTAGTAGGCATCTGCTGTGCACCCGTGCTCGCGCTCGCTGCCTCGCTAGTAGCACTTCCGCTGCCTTACAAGATATCCACATATCTTTTGTTAGTGGATGCAACAGCCGAACCACAAGAGGAGACACCGGTAGAGGAGAAGAAGAAGAAGAGACAGAGGCAGAGCAAGGGGAAAGAAAAGGAGAAGCAAGGGGCTAAGGACAGTATCCAGATACAGGAGGGTGCGGAGGTGGTTGGTGGTATTGATAACTACCTTGGTATATGTTCCGGGACTGGATATGGCAACGGACCAGGCCGTTACGGGATTAAATTGTTCTATGCCACGGATCGCAACAGGGATTTACCACAACACCACAGCGGCCACAGCGACGTTATAATTACAAAATAGTGACATATCCGATATGAAGGTAATTTGTAGTAACATTAAAGACCATCGGAGATAACATAGGTGACCTATCGAAGAAAATACTCAGTAGAAGTATACCCGAAATGAAGGTTATTATGTAGAGAAAAAAAGGTCAAAGAACAAGTGTCAAGAGGTCAAAGAACAAGAGGATGTAGCGCACGCAATAGTAGGTTTTAAGATGTCATACATAGTAGCGCAAAAGATCGCGATACCACAACTACTTTGCAACAAACACGAGAGTTTTAACCAGCGCTTTGCTTAATCACACTCTTACCAGTCTCTACTATTACCAGTCTCTACTATATCACCAGCTCACTCCTCAACCAATGTCTATCGCTCAAGATCATGCTAAGACTGATCTCAGCCAGTGGTTCGCTGGTTCCGACCTTTGGACCTTCCTGCTAGCCTTCGCCGCTTCCCTTATGCCTGCTGCTGTGGCCGTCCTCCTGCTGCCAGCAATGCGCCCTACAGCCGACTCGTAAGCTGCTTGCTTGTCTGCCTTCTCATTCTCTGGGAGCTACGATCAAAGGCACTCAACGAATATGAGCTACACAATAATGCTCTATATTTTACTGCAGGGAAAAATATTCAACGAGTAGTCTTAGAACTACATGATGTATTTGATGTTATTGTAACAAGCGGCAAGCGAGCAAAGCCGAGCTTTTCTTATGTATTATATCTTGTGTATCGATAACTACATAGGTATATGTTATTTATGCCATCCCGGAACGGCCCAGCAATCTCGCAACGGCCCGGTCCATACCAGTATGGCCCGGGCAATCCTGGAACATATATATACAAAACATTCCCAAAATTTGGGCCTATTTGGTTGGAGATTGCACACAAACCACCAAATCGCCATTTGATCCGGTCGCCCGTGATGATCCGGTAGCCCGTGCAGTATGGTATAGACTTCCAAAAAAAAAAAAAAAAGTAGACTCCTACATAGGAATGGAAGCAAGTGTCGCAGGCACAGAACGAAAAGTCATAGCCCTGGCCCTTGCAGTGCACCGGGACTCCCCATTAGTCGCAATCCTATTTGACTTCCAATCTGCAGTCTCATCAACAATCAACATGTCTTTGCACAAACATCCGGCCAGGAGTGCCATTAAACTCGAAATCATGAACCTCCTCTCAGAACGACAAAATACTACCTACCTTTACAACCCAAACCCCCAGCAAATGTACAAGAACAGAATGTATATAATGTAGGTGTTAGTAGTGTACTATATACATACGGTTATTTGGCTCCCTCTCTGGCCTAAATCCAACTTGATGATAGAGCTGTATATATGGCTACTACATATAGGTTAGTCCTTCAATGTAGCAACTAGCCATTGCATTGACTTCTTCGCCTCTTGAAATGCATCCTTGTTCGAAACACCCAACCGTACCTCCTCAGGCAATAGCCACTCTCTTTTTCCCTCCTCCTGCTCCTCGTACTCATCGCCCCGGCCCTCACTCCCCTCCTGATCCTGTCCACCCATGCCTTCAGAGGGTTTGCCCTCTACAGATAATTTGCAGCTACTAAGGCCTGGTTGCCTCCACAATGTCATACGCATTTCCTTGGCAACCCTCTTAAAGTGTTCAAACCCGGGCCGGAACCGCCCCAGGAGCAAGCCAAACAACATGGGGTCGTCGATCACACAGCCAAGCTTGTGGTTGGTAACTGAGAATTCATCCCCATCACGCCATTTGCTGAGAGGGTCTGACGCCGGCCAAATGGAATCAAAGGGGCTAATGATATTTGCAGAGCCAGCAACGACAGGGTAGCAGCATACCCAGAGTAGGACGTACAAGAAAGATTCCAAATCATGTCTGTACCGATGCCGTTCCCTGCCACGTAGAACCTGGATAGCGATGAAAGGATATGTACCAGTCCGGTCGAGAGCACCAGAAGGCTGAGCCGATGCCTCAATTGCATAATCCAAATCGATCAGACACCCTCGAAGGGGTGTGTCACGGGGCCAAATCCAAGCGAATGGGTCACTAGTGGTCGGCACGGGCGAAGAAACTAAAGTAAGCTGCGGCAAACTATCATCAATGACGATGATATTATTCGGAGAAATATCTCTGTGCAGAATGTCCCCCTGAAAAAAGAGGGATGCATGCCCAATCAGCCCAGCCAACAACCCTTCTGCAACCTGGAGAGGAGACAATCTTGGATCCGTAAGCGGCCTGCCAGTCGGCGAAATCACCAGGCGGGATAGAACTCGATTTTGGCGTTGCATGTGGATCTTGTAAGCTTGGGGGTCGCTGAAATTGGAATCTGTGGCAGGAGATCCCCCAGCATGGAGATGGGTGAGGACATTTTCATAAGTAGTGCAATCAAGTATGGTTGCTACCCCGATCACATGTTTTTTGGAGGCAAGCTGGTAGAGATCCCTTTCGAGGATACGCTTAGTATTGCTCCAGCTGTATTTGATTACAATGGCTTCCCCACTAGATAATGCGCCTATTTTTTTTTTTTTGTTAGAAAATCAATCCAAGCATATGGGGAGGGGGTTGGGGTATAACTACCGGTCCATATACGGGTCCCGCGTGTGACAATACCAGGGGCGAGGAAAACTAGTTCTTTCAATAAGACCGCTACTTCTGACGATGGGTCATCGGTGACTAAAGAATTTCCAAGTATTGGTTTGAACATCTTGATGCTGGAGTTTCCAAGTATTGGTTTAAACGTCTTGATGGTGATGTCCGATTTGAGATCCAACGGGTATGCGTGTTCGTCGCCCCATGAGATACTGTCGACATGGAACCCCATGCGCCGAGCGTCCATTTGTGAGATTGAAACCAATACCGTGACAACGGTAAGCAGGCCGGAGTCTGATCTACAGTAATTCAAGGTTTCAGAACCAATGGCCCCAGAACGATCAAACCTCCAGAATGTGAGATGCGGACCAGCATTGGAGGTTAAAACGCCAAAGACAAATACACGGAAGGGTTGGGCAATAAAAACTTGCTCAGCATAGGAGGCTAGTTGGGTGAAAGATTCACTAGCATTGCTTCCTGTTGACTGGTACTCACCAACCATGAGAATAGAGCGCCATTCGAGAGGTACTTCTCCACAAGTGAGAACAAAGTCGGGTCGGACGTCGTTGTTGTAGGTGCCTCGTAGGGGCTTGTCTTTGACGACACACCACTCCAATTTCGCCTTGGTGGAGAGACATGTGGAGGCGGAACCGGTCAGCGACGGGGAGGTATGCTGTTGTATGGGATTTTGTTGTTGTATGGCATTTTGTTGTTGTATGGCATTTTGTTGTTGCATGGCATTTGCGAATCGACAGAACCACTCCGGAAACTCTTTGTTTGTGTATGCTGGTGGATAACAGACATACAAATGCTTTTGGTCCAATTTGCGACACCGTATGCCATGCGCAGCAGCTCCGGCTTTGGACTCTGATTGCTTAGAGGTGGCAATAATTGCTGAGAGTATTTGTTCGGCGTATACATTAGTTGCGGTATTCGGTGATGCGGGAAACAGGAAGCGTTCGACAAAATCAAGGCATGTGTGCTGCGCGCCAGCCAGTTCTTGCTGGATGAGAGTCGTGACAGCATTCGCGCGGCGTCGCTTGCCAGCAGAAACATTACCATTGATTGGTTGGTGCAAACCGGTTAGAGCAGCTTTGCGCTTATAAGGGGTAGAGTTTAAGGGCGCGGTGGGGATGGTCGGAGTGGACTGAAGCTCTGGGAGGTGGGGAAGCGGGGAATGCGCAGTTGGTGATGTTGGTGTAGGTAGTTGATCCATCACAGCTGTGGAATTTAATTACACGGGTATGCTTCTGTATGTTTGGAAAGGTTTGTATGTTCTCTAGGTAGTCACATATATATTAGAGAGGTTTTGCAACCTTGTAGAATAGCTTGTAGCCACAGCAACGCGACTAACTAATGCACGTACTGGGTTTGTGCTTAAGGATGGCAGGGATTAAAAGATATTCTCTGCCTAACGTTAGGCAAGACTATGGGCAACCACGGCACCAGTTGTTGAAGGCATGTCAACGCAATACCTATCCAACACTCACCAAGGGATACGGAATCACCTGGAGGTACGCCTTAAGCAATTGCAGAGGACTGCGAAAATTTAAGGCGGTGTTAAGCAAAAATTCTCGGTCTAAATCCGGTAAGTAGTTTCGTTTATTGCTATGCAATTTATAAGAGTAAGAGTAAAGTAATAGGAATACAGCATAATGGGAAGGCTTAAGCAATGCCAGCGGACCGCAGAAACCCAACGGGAAACCACCATTCGTCGCGCAATATTAGTATATGAAGGAGGCCAATACCCTTCTATTCGGAAAAGGGAAAACCTTTGAAATAGACATCGCTAAGCACTGAAACCTTTGAAATAGACATCATGCAGACTCTTGTCACATCCGACAGCACTAAAGCAACACTAAACCTGTCTTGCCAACATACTAAATACACGCGTTATTAACGCTCCCATTCACGCGCACACATGCTTAGCATACACTAGGCAGCATACGCAGCAAACCCTTCCCAGCATATCCGCATACAGACTCCAGCATACCCAGCACCCAGCATCTTTACATACACGCATCACTCCACGCAGTATACCCAGCATACACTACGTGGGCATAACACGATATATCCCTATACACTCATTTCCGTTCGTGATACGATATCTCCCAGCACATATTTCCTTTCTATGCGACATTCTAGCATACACTGGCCTACCCAGCGTATTTCCTTTGCTACGCATATTTCAGCATACCCAGCATACCCGCATACCCAGCATACTCAGTATACATAACGCATTCCTTTCTCTACGCGATGTGATATCTCCCAGTAATACTATAGTTGACTTGAGCTCCCAGAAAGAAATATATCTATCGCTGTACATGCTCCTGTGCTCTAAATTACGCGCTCATAACGGTACCTTGATATTACGCGCTTCCGTACCTAGACATATTCTCTAGGTTAACATACTGTACATACTTAGGCATCATACAAGTATAACTGCTCTATGCGCTCCGATATGGAGGCATTTTATAAATTACATGCTCCTATAGCTATAACTTGGCTTGATATGCTAGCCATGCTTCAGGGTAATATTCCCTCAAGTCGGGCCAACCCCTGCTTATTGGTCTTAGCTCATGATCACGCATGCGCTGCAAATAGGTAATTGCAGTACATTACCCATTATAGTAGAATATACAAAAGAATTAAACTACTTAATACATATATGTAATTTATAGACCAAACAAGAGGTGATCCTTATAAGGACTTTGCTCTTCAGCTAATAAATAATGTATATTCTCTCTGTCTTTAGTATGGAACTCAATGTGTATGCTTAAAGATATTAATGCACAGAGCATGGTATTATAACATAAGGAAGCTGTGATCTCGCTATAGATCAATGCCATGTTTAGCTTTATTCTGACCCAAAAACAGTCCGATACTATGCCCTACATTCGTTCGGACGTATAATAATTAATTATAGCAGACGCTATGGGAGCAATTGCAGGAAATGAGAAATACAGTAGAGGCATAACTGGATTACCCTGAAGCGTAGTTGAGGCTACGGAAGCATATCAAGCCAAGGATAGCTTTAGGAGCACGCAATTTATAGAATACCTCCATATCGGAGCGCATAGAGCTGTTATACTTATATGATGCTTAAGTATATACAGTATATTAACCTAGAGAATACTTCTAGGTACGGAAGCGCGTAACGTCAAGGTACCGTTATGAGCGCGTAATTTAGAGCATAGGAGCGTGTACAGCGATAGATATATTTCTTTCCGGGAGCTCAAATCAACTATAGTATTACTGGGAGATATCGCATCGCGTAGAGAAAGGAATGCGTTGCGTATGCTGGGTATGCTGGGTATGCGGGTATGCTGGGTATGCTGGGTATGCAGGTATGTTGGGTATGCTGAAATATGCGTAGCAAAGGGAATACGCTGGGTAGGCCGGCGTATGCTAGAATGTCGCATAGAAAAGGAAATATGTGCTGGGAGATATCGTATCGCGAACGAAAATGAGTGTATAGGGATATATCGTGTATGCCAATGTAGTGTATGCTGGGTATGCTTGCTATGCTAGCTGCGTAGTGTGCTGAGTATGCTGGCTGCGTGGTATACTAGGTATGCTTGGTATGCTGGCTGCGTGTGTGCTGGGTATGCTGGGTACCCTGGGTATGCGTAGTGTGCTGGGTATGCCGGGTATGCCGGGTATGCTGCTGCTGAGGAAGCACGTGAATTGTAGTGTTAATAACGCGGGTATTTGGTTGTGTGGTAAGAAAGGTTTAGTGTAGTCTGGTTGGGTTTAGTGTTGCTTTAGTGCCTTCGGATGTGATGAGAGTCTGCATGATGTCTATTTCAAAGGTTTCAGTGCTTAGCGATGTCTATTTCAAAGGTTTTCCCTATTTCTTTCCGGGAGCTCAAGTCAACTATAGTATTACTGGGAGATATCGCATCGCGTAAAGAAAGGAATGCATTGCGTATGCTGGGTATGCGGGTATGCTGAGTATGCTGAAATATGCGTAGCAAAGGGAATACGCTGGGTAGGCCGGCGTATGCTAGAATGTCGCATAGAAAAGGAAATATGTGCTGGGAGATATCGTATCACGAACGGAAATGAGTGTATAGGGATATATCGTGTTATGCCCATGTAGTGTATGCTGGATATACTGCATGGAGTGATGCGTGTATGCAAAGATGCTGGGTGCTGGGTATGCTGGAGTCTGTATGCGGATATGCTGGGAAGGGTTTGCTGCGTATGCTGCCTAGTGTATGCTAAGCATGTGTGCGCGTGAATGGGAGCGTTAATAATGCGTGTATTTAGTATGTTGGCAAGACAGGTTTAGTGTTGCTTTAGTGCTGTCGGATGTGACAAGAGTCTGCATGATGTCTATTTCAAAGGTTTCAGTGCTTAGCGATGTCTATTTCAAAGGTTTTCCCACCAAAAAATATCTTTAGTGCCTGGCGTGGTGCAGGCCTCATCCCGCATAACCCACGACATGTCTTAGACAAACTCACACTTGGACCGCAGATCACTACCAAAGCACCCCTACCTGATTCAGTTGAGCCTCCAACCCCCTGAAATACTGCAGAGATCCACAGAAAGGTTCGACAAGCTACACTTCAGTTACGATCTAAAGATTCTGAATTATCTCGTGCAGAATTATTAGATCTTATCCACCAGTTAAAAAAGTTTGCACTTGTGGTGGATCAGGATCGAGCACTGGAGCATGCAACATTTCTGCAGTGGAAGGAAGCACAGAACTTGAATGCTAAGCCTGATCAACGGCAGTTGGGTCGAGGGGGTGGCACTGTTATGGATGGCAAGTTTTTGAAGCAGCTTTATGAAGAGCGGGAGGAAGCAAAACGAAAGAAGCATGAGAAGCGTGAAAAGAAAGCAAACAAGCCTATCCGGGTAGGTTCAAGGAAGAATATAGGTCCACAGACCCCGAAGCAGAAGGGCGGAAAGGGTAAAAGAGTTTCTTTTGTATCTCTTAGTGCGTTTGAATCTGGATCGGAGAATATGGGTTGGAGCGGGAATGAGCTGGAAGGCTGGGAAAGCGAGGATGATATTTTGTCTATTTCATCGTCAAGTTCCATTTTATCCACCATTACACTGGCTACACTGGCCCCTGCATATTCAAATATACCCTATACACCCCCCTCCCCTGCCCCAAGGCCTTCACGAACCTTATTTGAGGCCTCAGGATGTCGTGTAACTAGATCTCGTACCTCCCGGAGATAGCCATATGATCCACTTGCACGTGATGATCCGCTAGCCCGTGCAGTATGGTAGCCCCTTGGCTGTCGAGTGCCACTACCGCCCTCCCCGCCTGCCACGCACGCACTACACCTAGCATCTCTGCGTCCATCACAGTGGCAAGGGAGCCTAGATAGACCCCTTCCTCCCATCTCTCTCCCGCTTTCCCTCCAACTGCCGTTGCTGCTGCCACCCCTTCCTGCCGTGACCCGTCTGACCACGCTGTCACCTCCTCTATGTCTAGCTCTGCAATGCCTACTTCCCTCCCCGTGGTCCCACCCTTCCCAGACATCCAGTGAAGCACCGCATCTGGTTCTACCACCTCTCGCAATATCCCCTCCGCGACCTTCCTCAGCTCCGGTAGTGCTCTCCCATATATCGACACTGCCCACCGGATCCTCTTTGCCTGCATCCATGACCTCAAGTCTGGGATCCCAGTAATATCCTCGATCTTCGTCCTCGCACTTCCCCTCCAGCCTCCACATATCCACCTTCCCCACTCTGCCCGCTAGCCTCTCCATCACCTCCGAAGGTTCGGTATGCAGCTCCGCACCGTATGTCAATATCGGAAGCAGTTGTCCACACACTATCTGCTTCTTTCCCTTGGGTGGTAGCTTGGTTAGTCGCCGAACTAGCTCCCATGCAGCCTTACCCTTCACCGTCCGATATGCCTGGTGTCGCCTCCTTGAATTCATGTTGACTCCCAGGTGGGGTGCCTCCCCCTCCTTCCACCCCTTGCTTTTATCCCACTCTAGTCCCCGCTGCCCCCAGAATCACATCTAGCCTCTTCTCACTCCCCCAGTATACTAAGTTGACATCGTCTACGTATGACAAGGGTACTAACAATGTGCATGCAGCTCACATTGTATTGCAGTGGGTCAACCCTTTGGAGCCGTCACACGTCTAAAACTCCTGCGACTAAGATTTGACATTAACGAACTTTGATTACGTGATACCAAACTTCAACAACGTGTAACAGTGCAACACAATATTTAGACAATCGTACCAGTATTTGCAAAACCAAGACAGAAAATTTCGGAGGATGACCAAAGACATAAATGCACAGAAACCCGAGGTAAGAAATATAGATACCATTCCAGCGCTCTTACCTATTGTTGAGTAATACAACCGCACTTCAGCGTACTGATTCAGAAAGGAAACCAAGTATTTCATTCTCAGGTTTGCAACAGTATTGGGGAGGAGGAGTAGGTGGTGTAGTTGGGAGCCACCTTGGTGCATGTTAATGCGTTCGTAGGTTCGAATCCAGCCTCACCCTCCTATCAACGAAGATGCACGCCACAAATGGGCCTTGGCAATAGGAGGGTATTATAGACATGAAGGAAAAAAGTGGATTGTGGGTGTTTTGAGTATAGCTAGCGTGGATTCCAGCATTAGCAAGTACTGTATCTAATAGTTAAGATTTCGATTTACTTACAATTCAGTGATGAGCCCCTTTATCGATAAGTAGCTATTAGTTGAGCAATCTCCTGGTGGGGGACGTGCAGGAGTGTGTCGCCACTATCAGCAGCCGCGATATCAACCCCTCTGTCGATAAGCAGCTTGGCGATCTCCTGGTGTCCGTTCCGAGAGGCGTGGTGCAAGGGTGTGTCGCCGAATCTACTAGCAGCCGCGATATCAGCCCCTCTGTCGATTAGCAGCTTGGCGATCTCCTGGTGTCCGTACAAAGAGGCGTGGTGTAAGGGTGTGTTGCCGTATTTATTAGCAGCCGCGGCACCAGCCCCTCTGTCGATAAGCAGCTTGGCGATCTCCTGGTGTCCGTACAAAGTGGCGTGGTGCAAGGGTGTGTCGCCGGTTCTAGCTGACACATCTGTTCCTCCTATCTCGATGAGTAGTCTTTCAATCTCCAGCTCTCCCAGTCCAGATGCGTGCGCTAGCGAATCCTGTACCTCCCACTCCAAAATGGGCAAGAAAACCCGATACAGTCCAAATATGCATACCAAAAAGAGACGAGTGTAGCCTTTTCCCTGCATGGTATTAAGTCTCTTCCAGAAACCATCTTTCGACCACTGATTAAGAATAACATATTGACGATGATAGCGGAACCATCGCTGATAGATATTCTGGGTTATCAGCTTATCCCACAGGCGACTCAAGGCTGGATCGCGGTTAAACTCCCCACAACCAGCGAAATGCCATGGCCAAAACACTGCTGAATACAGAAGCAAATGCCGATCTTCATAAGCCCCTTCGCTTGTTTCTTTTCCTCGGTCATACGCATTCCAAGCAGTATAACTGCACAACAAGGAAAAGCAGACCCTTGAGAGTTCTAGATGAGAATTAAGCTTTGAGAGCTTAGTCTCTAGGTATTCATCTACCGATAGATGGGCAAATCGAAAAGTATTCAGCTTTTCATCTAAAATAATGAGGTTGCGGCAAATTGTCAATAATTGCTTCACCTTCGCTGGCCCGGTTTGAGAAAATTCCCCTGCAGTATCAACTTCAACCGTTACTGCATCAAGCAGAGTTTCAGACGATAGTGGTTCTTTGGAACATTGGATCCACCGGAAAGCATTGAGTGCAATTCGAGGAGCACTTTCTTTCTGCATAAGAATTCCATTGTAGATTTCATTATATATATCCGTTAGGGTATCGGGAAGAGTAGTCAGATTTCGCTTGACATCGGATTCACTCTGCATTTCGCAGAGAAAACTAACTTGAAGGGCAGCAAGCTGGAAACTATTTTGATATCTCATTAGTCTTATACTTATCTACAATTCAAGTATATAGGTATAAAGACAAGTAACATACTTTCCTTTGGATCGCTGACAGAGGATATTGCATATCTCTTCTTTGACCTCATTTGATACATCCCCCTGCAGAAGTTTGCAATCTTCAATCGAGCTTTGTACCTTTGTAAGTACAAACTTATTGATGTCGCCAATATTGTCATCAGGCTGAAGCTCAATCCTAGGAAAATTCTCAAACTGGCTGAGAATATCCATGTCCATTCGAGTCGTCACAAATATCTTAACAACATTCTTCGATGTTTGGATGACATGGTTCAGGCACTTTAGCAAATGTATTCGTGTATCATTATCGACTTCGTCCATTGCATCAATACAAATCGTTATCTGAGGATAAACATCTGTGATCTGAACAAGCAGGTCTCGAGCTTCTGCCAGGCTGAGTTGAGCAGACTTTTGCCCTTTCTCTTCTCGCTTCTCATAGATATCCACAACATGCGTTAGTAATCCAGCGCCCTTTCCCGAATCTGTCTGAGCAAGCTGCTGTATAAGAGTGCATAGGATTTTTATAGGGTCTCGGCGACTTGGCTCGGCTCGATTGCAGTAGAAGTACGCAAGCTTCTCAGGTGTGGTGAGGAATGAATCGATGACGCTTGATCTGTGACAGAAATTATTACATACTTGTGGTCGGCAGCAAGAGATCGGTATTACTTACGCAATATATGTTTTACCCGCTCCAGCTATGTAGATATAAAGTGCTGATTAGTGGGATAGAAACCCAGGCACAAACCGATCTTGATGTAGGAGCTAACTGGACTGGACTTACGAGTTCCCCGCAATAGTAATAGCTTCGAGGCACTAGTCGCTCGCCAATTCCAGTACTCCTCTCTTTTAAGAAGCCAGTCAGTAGTGCCATCCAGACGACTCTCGCTAATACGAGTATGGTGTTCTGTGTATGGGATCTCGGAAATCCACTGTAAAATCTCGGACTTTCTAGCTCCTGCCTGGTATTAATAGACTTCTCGGAGCTTTAGATGGGGCATCGTACTGTTAAGGTTTTGCTGTATGGCGTCTAGTTGGGGTCCAAAGGGTAATACAGTCAAATGGAAATCCTTCAGGAGCTTTTGGTGTAATAATACAGTCAAATGGACATCCTTCAGGAGCTTTTGGTGTCTTTCAAATCCGGTGCATATAGCTACAATATAGGTCATTATAGGCTTGAACATTTATGAGTGAATCCTACATTGGGCTTCTGTGACATCAGCATCAAGTGCAACAGTCCTCCCCAAGTCTTCAATTTTCCGGAGGTCATCAGAGATATCTTCCGTCTTGAGAACTGCATTGATACAATTTTCTGCGAAACAATTAGTACTTTTAGTAGCACAGAGCTGTCAAGTGAAATTCCCTACCATTCAACCTCTGGATAGCTTGGGCCAGAAATTTCAAAATTTTGATGTAGAGGAGGAGTATCGATTTCTCCAGATTTTGTGATGCTCTCCCTCTTCCCCCTTCTCCTGTATTATTGACATGGAGGTAAAAAAACTCATATAGCGTGCATCGTTCAATCAGGGGTACAATCTTTTCAAGCCCAATCAAGATTGTATCCACCGTTTCCTATTTAGCTAAATAAATCTATGGTTATGATTGTCAGCTCGGTATTCAGTCTTAGTGTTGGTAGAGCGTGAGCTCAACCTTAAGAAGAAATCGGAATCCTGCCCAGGGCAGTGCAGCATGGCCAGGATCGAATTGCACAATGATGTCCCCAATCTCCTTGAACCTATTCACCCAGTAAAGAATTTTCAACCCAACATGACGTAGCACAATATCATCACCGAAGAACTTAATCTTCCACTCCTTTCCTTTTTTCTCGTTCACGATGCCTTGCACAACCGTCTCCAAGTCTGACGAGATCTTGATGATGTTGGTCTCAATTCCAATCTCTGCAAGTGCTTCGCGCTCTTGCGAGGACAGCTTGCGGTCATTGACAGCTTTGTTCCACAATGATGGAATTTTTGTGATGTTTGTAGCCGTTGGCTCACATTCGACTTCAACTGCAAGCGGGGTGTCACTATCTTTCGCCAGATCCGGGCTGGGTAATTCGGTTCCGCTTTGCGGCAGCGTTTTCACGTGTTGCGTTGCGGTTGTGATTGTGATGGTAGGCGGTGCTTCTGGTTTATCTGCACCATTCACCCCCGGAGGCAATGAGGCGCTGGATGGATTGGCAGCGGAAATAGGCGCAAAATCCTCCGTCACAGCCTTTTGTTCAGCTGCATTACTTGACTCCGGTAACACTCGAAGCAGTTCCGTTGTAGGTGTGGTAGGTGCTGCGGATGTTCCTCCAGGAATGCCTCCATCACTCAACTCCGGAACCATTGAGGTGGACGAATTCGCTGTGGAAATATCTCCGGGACCGATATTCAGAGATGAATCCGATTTCCGAAACCATCCCCGGAATTTGTGCTTCCCCTTTCGCATCGCCTCTGTGAACATAATCAAGAATTGTGTTGGAATTCTGGTACACAGGAAAACAGAATAGCTATAATATCGATTGTATTGCGTTGCTGAAGAAGTCAGCAAAGGATGTTCGGTACGGCTGCTTCAAAATAGAGGGCTTATTCTCTCCCACTAGGAGTGCGGCTGATGGAGTTGTCATTCCCATTGCGCGTTTTATTAAAAAGAAGCAAATATATAGTACATAACTATCTACTGCACATGCAATGTATGTGCTGTAGTGAGCAAATCACGAGTACACGACTGAAACCTACACACCACATGCGCATGCAGCATGCTCAAGCAGCTGAGGGTCAGGCTGGAAGCGGTGGATACACATGTATGCAAAACAATTTTCGAACCTAAGGATATGGTTTCTCGGGTGCAAGATCGCCCCTCTACGACAACCAGACTAGGATTGGCCAATGTGTCAACAAGGTTAGTCTGGTTGGCCCTAGGTAGTGTACTCAACTCTTGTTATAACGGAGGGCCAAATCATGGGTAGAGTGATTCGATGGAACAGGAAGGCGGTGGTAAACTACTCCCGGTGCCGCAGTGGCAAGGGTGACCTGGCTGTATGGAAGCGGAAGCTGGGAGTAGGAGATATGGACGTGTCCTGCCGTGCATGCGGGAGACATGATGAAACCGGAGAGCACGTTGCCCTGGTTTGCGGAGAGGGCGAGTGGTTAGGCAGGAGGTTTAGTTCGTGGGAGGAAATTGATTGCCTGAAAGCAATGGTAAAGAAGGTAATGGTGGATGGGACTGAGGCTCCCGTCGACCGAGCGGAGATCTTTTTCTCTAACCTACGATCGTGTTGATCGGGGCACGGAGGATAAGAGTGTGGGATGAATAGCGGGGATATGAGGATGGGCGGAGTCTGTGTATTTAGTTATTTCTGCCTCGGGAACAGGGGGCATAGGGCATTAGGCCCGTCTGAACCTCGCCGTGGTTACGCCGTATGCGAGTAATGAATTTAAAAAAAAAAAAAAAAAAAAATCGAGCCCCCCTTGTCCAGTATACCTAGCAAGGATTCTGGTATTCAAAATGACTGGGGTTGAGCTTGGCATACTAGCACCTATGTAGCTTGGCAATGTGCGGGGAAGCTCTGGATTTTAATTGCAACCAGCGATACCTAGAACAATTAGATTAGGTAGCTCTGTACGTTATAGCAAGGGAGAAATGTATGAGGACAAGAGTGAGAACATCGTAGTAGGGCACGAGAACTACATATGTGCTAGTTACAGCAGTGTCAAATTCCAGTGTGTCCTCTTCTGGGTCATTTTGAAACCAACGAATCTGGAGTTTCTGATCTTGACTGCCGGTGGCCCTGGGCGTACTGGCAAACATCAACTACACACGACCGACGGCAACCACGCTAGACCCACGATATGCTGAGCGCGAACCACGGTAGGCTGAGCGCGAGCGCGAGACTGGAAGAGAGGAGGCGAAGCGAAACCAATGTCAGAGAGAACACTGTTTTTACTCAGGGGGTTGCTGTGCATGACTTGCCCAGAGGCTACTAAAGAGTGGGAAGAAGAGCGGCTCTCCTCATGCAGGGGTTCGCCAATCTTTGCGGCACTGCTTGGGAAACAATTGACCATAGGAAGAAGTTCAAACAACCTGTCTCAAAATCTCCGACAAAACCTCTGGAAACACTAACACGGGAAGCAGCAACTCAGACGCCAGCGGAAGATATTGTTTCCAATGAGTCGCTGCCACCGGAGGATAAAGGAATACAGACAGATACACAAACCACACGAGATGCAGCGACCGATCCATCTCCACCCTTGTCTGGGAAAGAGGCAGCAATGGAAGCGACATCCTCGACAGGGAAGACATATACGGAGGTAGCAGTACAAGAAGTGTTACTATCACCAGGAGTACCCAGGATATATGCGGAGGCAGCAGTACAAGTGGTGTCGCTATCGCCGGAAGTACCCAGGGACAGCACGCAGGGGGAGACTATGTCGGCGACCAGTTGGCAGGTCTATGAGGACCTAAGCACATACGAAGAGGAAAACAGTGAATTAGTCAGTGGGTATAGGAGTAGGAAGGCGACTCCGGAAAAAGCTAGGAGGAAGAGGCAGAAGAAGAGGAAACAGGGGAGCACCAATCCCCCTGCGTCTCCAGAGCTAGCACCTCCAATACTCTTGGCATCCTCGGTTAGGGCACAGGCGGTATTCATGCATGGGGCACCAACTAGGTACAAGCCGGGGCAAATGAGAAGATGGATTGAGGAAGATAATGACGGTGTGGAAGTCATGGGAGTCAGGTGGTTATTGAAACGACATGAACCGGAGAAGGTGGCATCTTCTCTGGTGGTCTACACAAGGTCGGCGGAGGAGGTAGGTAGACTACGTATGGGGAGAAAATTCTTCCGCACCACCAGATATGATTGGAATCGTCTGAGCAGCGGTGGAAGAGGAAAGAGAGGGGGGCAAAGGGTAACATCACCTACTGGAGCAGCATCACCTACTAGGTCAACTACCACCGATGAGACTTGCGGGCTGTGTGAGGGAAGAGATAGGGGATGCCCTGTCTGCGAGGGAAGTGGGTGGGTACATGTACTCGATGCGCTACCATGAGTTATTCCTACTGGCATGAGAGTTTTGAAGCGGGTGGGTGGAGTGGAATCGTGATGTGGTTCTTTCACTAGAGCGAGATAATTTCGTGTTTTTGTGTTTTTCCTAAAGGGGGGTATCTGTTCATGTACGTAGTTACGGGGCAGGGAGCGGCCCAGTGGTTGGATAATCCCGTCGGCTTAACCCGGGGATGCGCTGCCTCGTCATAAGCGAGAAGCTTGAATTACAGTGATTATCTACTTTCAGACCGTGATCTGACTGAGTTACACATTATGTGGTTGGTAAACGTCTGAGACGGAACTCGTATCAGCTGCAGCATGGTTTTTAGTTCAACCAGGATTCTTATTTCTGAGTTCTTGCGGCTGAGGGTAATGTATCGGTAGATCAGACTATGATTGGTTGGCTTATCAATTGAGTAAATACTTCTATGATTTGCCAACGCGCTGAGTTTTGTTACCTTGAGCTGCTTACGAAATTATGCGATCGCTGCCACCACCTGCTACACGTTCCCAATGCTGCGACAGCCGCTGGCTCTATTTACCTTACATAGCTCTGCTCGGCATATTTAGGTTGAATGCAACCCCATCGGCTCTGCTTGCAGAGCGGTCTCCCTATTAGGTACTGGCTTGCTCCTATACCCCTATTTGCTCTAGTGATCGAACTCCTATGGGTTAGTCTGGTTGGCATAACAGCCCCGCTAACGAGGTTGGGACGTAACAACCAACCACATGCCGTTGTAGCCAGCTCACCATCGCCGGAACCCCAACACCATGGACTCACATCCCGAATCGGACGTTGCGCCAGGCCGAAGCCTTTTTCGACAGCAACAGAGGGACTATGTTTTTCGATCCCATCAAGAAATTTAGTTGGATTAATCGGACTGTATTAACGGCTTCATTAAGAGTTGCGGGAGAGGAAGATCAGAGAAGGAACAATGCCAGTTAGCATTGTCGGTCTTGGGGATGATGAGGGAAGCAATAAAATGTTGCAGTACAGTGGCCTTCCCTAGGCATATATTGATCTGCTACAGGACAGACCCAATTTCGCCACCAGAGGAGTATATCGAAGCTACTACGTTCATCGAACCACACACAACCGTCTCGCCACTACCAACAACCTGTGACGCCTCTACCAGCCCACCTCCTGCACCACCGTTGCGGACCTCTGCAGAGGTGGCTGTTCAAGTTACGCCTAAGAAAGCTGTTCTCTTAAGAGAGGAGCGCATCTCCAGCGAATATAATCGGAAGGGGAAGACGAAAGGAAAAGGCGGGCACACGGGCGACAACAAAGGGGCAAACTCGAGAGGAAAGTACACCTCCGGGGAATATTATTTAAGGGAATGGTAGAAGCATGCACACTGATGGAGAACGTCGGAGGTAAATCCAGAACCACTAAAGGAAGGGGTAAAAATACCAGAAGCAAGAGACAGGAGTTCTCATTCTGTCACGGAAGACTGTGAGAGGAGAGGATATCTAGAGTGCCGCGAAGCCCGGAGAGCAACACGAGCAGGCTTACCATTCGGCAATTATGGCAATTAGTGAACAGTAACTATTATTGGTGGGGAAGCGACAGGGGATGGGGAAGCGACAGAAATGAACTCCTGCATACTTGGCACTCTCCCACATTCCTCGCGATCACTTCTTTGCCAATTTTATAGAACTTGGGGTCGTACCCGACTATATCGAACCTGCTCTACATCATACATATAGTAAATAAGTGAATAGAAAAGCCCATGGACCAGTATGTATTGGTCAGAGTAATAAAGTACTCAATACACCCCCCCTTGACATATATCAACTCACAACTACCCAATACAGGAATTAACCCACCCTGATAGTGACCGAAGATCACTGAAGGCCATATTTATCTGGTAGCATGTCATATAATCCAAGTTTCCTAGCCTCCAACTAGTGGCGAGTATCTACTCTACCTCACAAAGAGAATAATTTATAGAAATCGGTCCCTACTCATCAATCTCCAATATACCCAATATTCGCTTCTTCCCCAGCTCGATATCCAGCCTGCGATATACCCAATATTCGCTTCTTCCCCAGCTCGATATCCAGCCTGCGATATACCCAATATTCGCTTCTTCCCAAGCTCGATATACAGCCTGCGATATACCCAATATTTGCCCCGTCCTCAGCTCGATATCCAGCCTGCAATATACCCAATATTCGCTTCTTCCCTAGCTCGATATTCGGCCTGCAGTATACTCAATATTCACTTCTTATATGGCTGCGTCATTTTTTCATACTGGGAATTTAGTGATGTCCAGTGGTCGCTATGTCAGCTAATTCAGTCATATCCAGCGGTCGCTATGTCAGCTACTTCAGTCATATCCAGCGGTCGCTATGTCAGCTAATTCAGGCAGCTCCATATTGAGGTATACAGTGGAGTCCCGTTATAAGAAACCCTCGTTATAAGAAACTTCCCGTTATAAGAAACAGTGCTCCGGTCCGGCCAGAATTTATATGGAAAAATAAGAAACCCTCGTTACTAGCAGGTTTCTTAAGTCTTTGCTTAGTAATACATATAAAATCGTGAGTTTCTTATAACGAGTTGACCCACAGATATTACCCCGAAGTAGCAACTGTATTGTGCGAATTGTTTTATCACTAATACATATTCAATGGTAACATTTCGGGTCTTATTTTACACATCTAAAGTGGAAGAGGAGATTTATGATTGTATCCGTGTTGCTCATCCTGGTTTTCAGCGAGCTAGTCTTGCTGAGTTTATTGATTCTGTTGATGAAGTTGTGGAAAATTCGTCGCCGTCGGAGGAGCAACGTATTATAGATACTTATGAGCTGGCTCTTGTACATAAGTCAGATTCTGTGGGTGATGATACTCCTGATATTCCTCTTGTCTCTTATGTGCGCTTGAAGGCCTGGAAACTCTACGTCTTTTTCGTCTCCAAAATCCCCATGTTAATGCACAGAAAGGCGAGCAGCTAGAGGCTCTTCTCTATAGAGAGAAGCAGGATATTGAGGTGTTACAAGGCATGGTGCGAGGCAGAAATCAGCAAACAACTACTGATTTTTTGGCGCCTCGCTCGGACATTTCTTAATTTTTTATGTATATATCCTGATATAAGAAACCTCCCGTTATAAGAAACTCCTGGCCGGTCCCGAGGGGGTTTCTTATAACGGGACTCCACTGTATCAAGCGGTCGCTATGTCAGCTAAGTAACCGGAGCATACTTCGGGAGCAGCCATAGGAAGCTGGCTTGGATCGCAGGCGTGGAACCTTTGGAGTCCAAACTGGACGACCTCTTGGTTAGCTGGGGTCAAGACTGGAGATGGAGACGTCAAGAACGAGTTAGGGATACACACCAAGGGGAGGACTCTCTGGCATGACGGCACTGACCTTCCCAACCTCAATCTCGCTGGTCCGATCCACCGGGCCTTCTTCCTAACGGGAGCCGAACCCGACGAGCTCTCCTATGGGGACCGGGACGACCACCGGAGCCCGCCAATCCTAGGCCTGGACATCATCCCTGCCGTCAGCAAGCGATCTCAGGAGAAGAAAGAGTGGTACACAGAACTGGCAGCACTGAAGGATTCCGGCTGGTCGTTGCTCTTCACGGATGGAACCGGCGGCAAGAATGGAGAAGTGGCAGCCGCAGCAGTCACTCATGTCACAGAACGGGGCGCTTACCTAGGCACTCTGGCCACGGTAGCCGATGGGGAGGAGAAAGGGATCATTCTGGCACTCGGCTCCAACGCCGACAAGCTCCTGATCCTGACAGACTCCTTGGCAAGCAAGCAAGCCCTCCTCAACCTCGGCAAAGGCGCTCCACCCAGATCCGGCATCGAACGAGAATTGAAGGACCTCCTGCACAAGAGGGCACACCTACAGACAGCGATAGGATGGGTCCGCAGCCACATAGGCATCCCAGGCAACGAAAGGGCAGACAAGAGGGCGGCATACGAATCAGCCTTGGGCCGCATTGCCGGGACTCAACAGGTGGCAACAGCAGCGGGTATCCGGACGGCAGCCAAGGCCAGGCGGAAGGACATGCGATCGGAACCAGGGTACGGATCCAACAGGTGCCTATGGCACCGACACGCCCTATCGGCCTACACCTGGCTGCGCACCAACCGGGGCCCTCAGAACTACTGGCTCCACTTCATATGCAAGGTCGACTCCCCAGCCTGCCCCAACTGCGATCACCCCTCGGAGGACGGCTACCATATCACCTTCGATTGCCCCGGGCCACCACCACCAGCAACGTCAGGAGTTCATCGGAGATGCCAGGACTTGGGAAGACTTGGACACTCCAATCTGGAGGAAAGAAGAGGGGGAGGAGGAGGAGTGGGACGCGGTAGAGGCGTACTTCGCCTACCTCTACCGCCCCCTCGCTGGACGTTAGGAAAGTGCGCATATTTGATATTTACAGCGTTGCTTTATGTTATTCGCTTGGGTCGTTTTGATCGTGTATGTAGCTTGCCCAGGGCGTCAGATTAACTTGACTGTCCCTTGAATCCACCCGGGTTTCCGGGTGGCTCGTCATACGACCCTTAAGGTTGTGCATACGAGTACTGAGTTAAAAAAAAAAAAAAAAAAAAAAAAAAAAACTTACCCCCGCCAACCTTGCCATATCTGAAGCATGTTTTATATTTGTTTATTATTGCTTTTCATTAATATTTTTGTTTGTTTGCTGGTGTAGTAATACTTTCACTTATATTTTGGGTTTGTTTAATTGTTGATGCAGTCATTGTTTTGTATGCAATATACGTACATTGAATATATCAGCTAGACTCGGCAAGATATTCATATCGCGTATGCTGACCAGCACATTCTCCAATTATGTGCATTGCAGGCTAGGGCGTCCAGCTCATTCCCCAATTATGTGTATTGCTGGCTAGGCCGTCCAGCACATTTTCCAATTATGTGTATAGCAGGCTAGGGCATTCAGTGCATTCTTCAAATTATGCGTATTATTCCTGGCTAGGCTTGTGTAAGACATTTTGCTGGCTAGGGCGTCTAGCGCATTCCCCAATTATGCGTATTGCTGGTTGGGGTGTCCAGCCCATATGGCAGTAATGCGTATTGCTGGCTAGGGCGTCCAGCGTGTTCTGGCCGATTCAGCAATCATGAGCTGCTCTGTTCACCAATTGCTCTAATTGCCGACTGGTATTCCTACCCTGTTCACCAATTGCCATGATTGCTGAAAGATGTAGCTGCCCATTTATCAATCAAGTTCAGGCTTCTGTGATATGAGCTACTTCCGAGCAATTTAGCTGTTTCCGAGCAATTCATATAAGCCTGTTCCAATAGCTCTCATATAGGCTGCTTCCAAGTAATTCAGCTGATTCCGAGCAATTCATATAAGCCTGTTCCAATAGCTCATATAGGCTGCTTCCGAGCAATTCAGCTGCTTCCAAGCAATTCAGCAATAGCTCGCATAAGCTGATTACCAAAAGCTCATATAAGCCTCTTCCCAATGGCTTATATAATAAGCCTGCCCCTTCTACTGACTGTAGTTGCTGGTGTTTAATTTTAATAGAAAAAATCAGAAAAATAACTTCTATTTTACTTTAAAAGGCAAAACGAGTTGCCCCAGTCCACTATACTCCGAGCGCCATCACACTACTTCTTAGGTCGCCCTCGTTGTAGACTTGTGGTTTGGTGGAGATATAGTGAACTGGAGCATTAAGGAATGGATACCCGACAACCCTGCTCCCTCGTCCTTTCCAATGATATTAAGGCAATTAACTTCTTGCCTCCACTGGGATTCGAACGTGGGCCCTCAATAAGTAACCATAACCGTAAAGTAAAGAACTTACCACTGCGCCATGCCTACCGTCAGTTTCAACACCATACACCTAAATTCTGCTGTTGAATCGGCTTATATTATGCAGTTGACCGATTTGGATTTAATAGATAGTATAGTATTACGGAGGGGACTTGATTTCTGTTATATTATTTTGCATTTTATTTATTTATTTGTATGTTATATTTTCATACCTCTGCTTGTTTCGCTTGGTTATTTCGCTAGGTTGTTTCGCTAGGTTGTTTCGCTTGGGTTTTCGCTCAAATAGGTAGTTCTGTATGCAATAATTATGCTAGAAGATTATTGTGGTCGTTACATCGGGTGCATAGGCTGGGCCCATTGCTGGATGGGCCGGTCATTAGTGCCCTTGCTGGATTGGGCCCATACAGCTATAGCGGCCCATTGCTAGACGGGCTCCAAAGCTGTATGGGTCAGAACACGGGTGCGGCCATCAACCCATGTGTGAGTCAGCTGATATCAACAACATCCGCGTCAGTTGACCGCCAAGATGACGTGAGACAGCATCTAAAATGACGCGAGACGGCATTTGAAATTGCCGAAAAACGCCCGTTTAAACGACGCTAAAACGCTCCAGTTTAAACGGTCGCAAATGCAAACCTGAAATTATTCTGACTGATCAGAAAGTCGTTTAGGTTTTTGAATTAAAAAATCAAGTTTGAATACCCCTACTGATTTACCAAAAAAAAAAAAAAAATGTCCCGCCACGCTTAACCTGGGGATGCGCTGCCTCGCCATAAGCGAGATGCTTCAATGTGAATACTGATTTACCAAAAAAAAAAAAAAAATGGCAGGCTTATATGAGCTTTTGGTAATCAACTTATGCGATCTATTAGGAGTGGGCTTATATGAATTGCTCGGAAGTAGCTTATACGAGCTATTAGGAATGAGCTTATATGAATTGCTCGGAATTAGCTGAATTGCTTGGAAGCAGGTTATATAAGGCATTGGAATAGGCTTATATGAATTGTTCAGAAGCAGCTTAGATTAGCCATTGGAACAGGCTTATATAAATTCCTCGGAAGCAGCCTATATGAGCCATTAGAACAGGCTTATCTGAATTGCTCAGAAGTAGCTTATGCAAGCTATTGGGAATGAGCTTATATGAATTGCTCAGAATCAGCTGAATTGCTCGGAAGCAGCTTATATGGACTATTAGAATAGGCTTATATGAATTGCTCGGAAGCAGCTTATATGAGCTATTGGAACAGGCTTTTATGAATTGCTCAGAATCAGCTGAATTGCTCGAAAGCAGCAGGCTTTTATGAATTGCTGGGAAGCAGCTGAATTGCTCGGAAGCAGCTTATATGAGCTATTAGAGCAAGCTTATATGAATTGCTCGGAAGCTTGAACTTAATAAACAGGCAGCTATACCTTTCGGCAATCATGACAATTGGTGAACAGGTTAGGCATACCAGTCAGCAATCATAACAATTGGTGAATAGAGCAGGCTTACCATTCGGCAATTATGGCAATTGGTGAACAGTATCCGAGACGACATCTAATCCAGATGGCATTTAATTTAGCTAAAGTGATTAAGCACCCGGGTACGAGGCTAATTCTCACCCGTATCGTAGTCTCATGCGACCCGTATCGCTTTTCTGCAATTTCGCAAGTGCCCGCCACACTAACTTCAGATTAGCTACTGTTATCTGATTCGTGGTGTGGCTGGAGGCCAAGGGAGGATGCCAGAGGGAACGAATTTTTTAAAAATAGTAGCTACTGTAAGTATTATATATCGCTCGCCTTTGAACATCAACATGATTCTCTCAGGAGTTAAAATTATTTGCAGGGAGCTGCTCCATACCCAGCCATTTCAACTCCCAAAAATTCATATCTCTAGCCCGACCTGCAGTACCAAAATACGCCACAATCATCCGCACCACCACCCAACCATGTTTTTAGCCGCTTGAAAGATAGTCCCTGTCACCTGAAGGACCATTAGATCTCTCATTGTTCGACACTTTACAGGTGTACACAGTTAGCAGTACAGATGTTTGCTTACTTGGAGACTCTATTCATGTATAATCAGATCTGACGTTTTCAGGAATTTCAGCAAAATAATCCATTTGTTAGGATGATTTCATTCATTGCATCGATGCAAATCATCGTCTTAGGATAAACATCTGTTATTAAAACAGGAAATGCAGTAGCCAAATCTGTGAAGGAAAATCCAAATACGACCCTTAAGGTTGTGTACACGAGTAATGAGCTAATTGTATTTCTACTGTAGTTTTAGATCTCAACTCATCAAAAACGACAACCCCATATATTCTTTCGAGGGAAAGAATTCGGAAGTGGAAAGCTAGAAGTGGCTACCATTGAATATCTCGAAAGAAGGTAGTTCAGTACTGGGCGATAGATCCCCCCTCCAAGACCCTAAAAGACTTTCGCAATTGCAAGCAAGTGAAGCCTCGATCTCTAAGACAGAACAAGATCCCTTGAACACTTGTCAATCTATTCCCCACATAGGAAATAGGTACTAATACTTAACCGAATCCCATAAATTGGTAAAATCCGACCGTTTCCAAATCAGAAGGATTAACATCAAAAACAAGAACTCAGTTCGGATGTGCTATCTTCTCATGATGTCCGAAAAGCGAAGTGAACTCATAGCACCTTCATTTACCAACAGGTTTTTGGCACTGTCCATTCCATTCTTCATTTTAGAGACTGCTCTTGACAACCGCTCCATACGTGGTAAGGAACGAAAATCATGCTAAGTAAGGATGAATAATTAGAAAGAATTTGATAGTCAAGTTATAGTGTATGAGTTACTCCTTCAATGCCCCTATGTAGATCTAGTACGCTTCACTTAGTGTCCCACCTTCGGAACTGGCAAGCATACAACTTTCTGGAATTCTGGCACCACACCCAACAGATAATACCGTACAGTTTGTAGTCTCATGCCGTGGTTGCACTAAATGCCTGTGCACCTACAACCTACTTGGCACATCAATGAATTATTGCACTGAATGCAGCTCGCATTGTATTGCAGTGGGTGGTCAATCCTTTGGAGCCGTCACACGTCTAAAAACTCCTGCGACTAAGATTTGACATTAACAAACTTTGATTACGTGATACCAAAAATCAACATGATACCAAACATCAACAACGTGTACCAGTGCAACACAATATTTAGACAATCGTACCAGTATTTGTAAACACCAAGACATAAAATTTCGGAGGATGACCCAAGACATAAATGCGCAGAAACCCGAGGTAAGAAATATAGATACCATTCCAGCGCTCTTACCTATTGTTGAGTAATACAACCGCACTTCAGCGTACTGATTCGGAAAGGAAACCAAGTTTTTCATTCTCAGCTTTGCAATAGTATTGCGGGAAGCGGAGTAGGTGGGTGTAGTTGGGAGCCACCTTGGTGCATGTTAATGCGTTCGTGGGTTCGAATCCAGTCCTGATTCCTGATGGGGACGTGCAGGGGTGTGTCGCCGCCACTATCAGCAGCCGCGATATCAGCCCCTCTCTCGATAAACAGCTTGGCGATCTCCTGGTGTCCGGTCCGAGTGGCGATGTCCAAGGGTGTGTCGCCGTATCTGTCAGCAGCCGCGATATCAGCCCCTCTCTCGATAAGCAGCTTGGCGATCTCCTGGTGTCCGGTCTGAGTGGCGATGTGCAAGGGTGTGTCGCCGTATCTATCAGCAGCCGCGATATCAGCCCCTCTCTCGATAAGCAGCTTGGCGATCTCCTGGTGTCCGTTCCGAGTGGCGATGTGCAAGGGTGTGTCGCCGCCACTATCAGCAGCCGCGATATCAGCCCCTCTCTCGATAAGCAGCTTGGCGATCTCCTGGTGTCCGTTCCGAGTGGCAATGTGCAAGGGTGTGTCGCCGCCACTATCAGCAGCCGCGATATCAGCCCCTCTCTCGATAAACAGCTTGGCGATCTCCTGGTGTCCAGTCTGAATGGCGTAGTGCAAGGGTGTGTTGCCGTATCTACCAGCAGCCGTGATATCAGCCCCTCTCTCGATAAGCAGCTTGGCGATCTCCTGGTGTCCGGTCCGAGTGGCGATATGCAAGGGTGTGTCGCCACCACTATCAGCAGCCGCGATATCAGCGCCTCTCTCGATAAGCAGCTTGGCGATCTCCTGGTGTCCGGTCCGAATGGCGATATGCAAGGGTGTGTTGCCGCCACTATCAGCAGCCGCGATATCAGCCCCTCTCTCGATAAGCAGCTCGGCGATCTCCTGGTGTCCGGTCCGAATGGCGTAGTGCAAGGGTGTGTTGCCGTATCCATCAGCAGCCGCGATATCAGCCCCTCTCTCGATAAGCAGCTTGGCGATCTCCTGGTGTCCGGTCCAAATGGTGTAGTGCAAGGGTGTGTTGCCGTATCCATTAGCAGCCGCGATATCAGCCCCTCTCTCGATAAGCAGCTTGGCGATCTCCTGGTGTCCGTTCGCAGAGGCGTAGTGCAGGAGTGTGTCGCCGGTTCTAGCTGACACATCTGTTCCTCCTATTTCAATAAGTAGTCTTTCAATCTCCAGTTCTCCCAGCCCAGACGCATGCGCTAGCGAATCCTGTACCTCCCACTCCAAAATGGGCAAGAAAATTCGATATAGTCCAAAAATGCATACCAAAAAGAGACGGGTGTAGCTGTTTTCCTGCATGGTTCTAAGTCCCCTCCAGAAATCATCTTCCGACCACTGATTAAGAATAACACATTGACGGTGATAGCGGAACCATCGCTGATAGATATTCTGGGTTATCAGCTTATCCCATAGGCCACTCAAGGCTAGATCGCGGTTAAACTCTCCACAACTAGCGAAGTGCCATGGCCAAAACACTACCGAATACAGAAGCAAATGCCGATCTTCATAAGCCCCTTTGCTTGTTTTTTTTCCTTGGTCATACGCATTCCAAGCAGTATGACTGCACAACAAGGAAAAGCAGACCCTTGAGAGTTCTAGATGAGAATCAAGCTTTGAGAGCTTGGTCTCTAGGTATTCATCTACCGATAGATGGGCAAATCGAAAAGTATTTAGCTTTTCGTCTAAAATAATGAGGTTGCGGCAAATTGTCAATAATTGCTTCACTCTTGCTGGCCCGGTCTGAGAAAACTCCCCTGTGCTATCAACTTTAACCGTTACTGCATCAAGCAGAGTTTGGGATGATAGTGGTTCTTTAGAACATTGGATCCACCGGAAAGCATTGAGTGCAATTTGAGGAGCACTTCCTTTCTGCATAAGAATTCCATTATAGATTTCATTATATATATCCGTTAGGGTATCAGGAAGAGTAGTCAGATTTTGCTTGACATCAGATTCACTCTGCATTTCGCAGAGAAAATTAACTTGAAGGGCAGCAAGCTGGAAACTATTTTGATAACATACTTTCCTTTGGATCGCTGACAGAGGACATTGCATATCTCTTTTTTAACCTTATTTGATACATCCCCCTGCAGAAGTTTGTAATTTTCAATCGAGCTTTGTACCTTTGTAAGTACAAACTTATTGATGTCGCCAACATTGTCATCAGGCTGAAGCTCAATCCTAGGAAAATTCTCAAACTGGCTGAGAATGTCCATATCCATTCGAGTTGTCACAAATATCTTAACAACATTCTTCGATGTTCGAATGATATGGTTCAGGCAATTTAGCAGATCTATTCGTGTATCATTATCGACTTCGTCCATTGCATCAATGCAAATCGTTATCTGAGGATAAACATCTGTAATCTGAACAAGCAGGTCCCGAGCTTCTGCTAGGCTGAGTTGAGCAGACTTTTGCCCTTTCTCTTCTCGCTTCTCATAGATATCCACAACATGCGTTAGTAATCTGGCACCCTCTCCCAAGTCTATCTGAGCAAGCTGCTGTATAAGAGTGCACAAGATTTTTTTAGGGTCTCGGCGACTTGGCTCGGCTCGATTGCAGTAGAAGTACGCAAGCTTCTCAGGTGTGGTGAGGAATGAATCGATGACGCTTGATCTGTGACAAAAAAGTATTATACACTTGTGGTCAGCAGCAAGAGATCAGTATTACTTACGCAATATATGTTTTACCCGCTCCAGCTATGTAGATATAAAGTGCTGGATTAGTAAGATAGTAACCCAGGCGCAAACCGATCTTGATGTAGGAGTTAGCTGGACTTACGAGTTCCCCGCAACAGTAATAGCTTTGAGGCACTAGTCGCTCGCCAATTCCAGTACTCCTCTCTTTTAAGAAGCCAGTCAGTAGTACCATCCAGACGACTCTCGCTAATACGAGTATGGTGTTCTGTGTATGGGATCTCGGAAATCCACTGTAGAATCTCGGACTTTCTAGCTCCTGCCTGCTATTAATAGGTTTCTCGGAGCTTTAGATGGGGCATCGTACTGTCAAGGTTTTGCTGTATGGCGTCTAGTTGAGGTCCAAAGGGTAATACAGTCAAATGGACATCCTTCAGGAGCTTTTGGTGTCTTTCAAATCCCGTGCATATAGCTATAATATAGGTCATTATAGGCTTGAACATTTATGAGTGAATCCTACATTGGGCTTCTGTGACATCAGCATCAAGTGCAACAGTCCTCCCCAAGTCTTCAATTTTCCGGAGGTCATCGGAGATATCTTCCGTCTTGAAAACTGCATTGATATGATTTTCTGCGAAACAATTAGTACTACTAGTAGCACAGAGCTGTCAAGTGAGATTCCCTACCGTTCAACCTCTGGATAGCTTGGGCCAGAAATTTCAAAATTTTGATGTAGAGGAGAAGTATCGATTTCTCCAGATTTTGTGATGCTCTCCCTCTTCCCCCTTCTCCTGTATTATCGACATGGAGGTAAAAAAACTCGTATAGTGTGCATCGTTCAATCAGGGGTGCAATCTTTTCAAGCCCAATCAAGATTGTATCCACCGTTTCCTGTTTAGCTAAACAAATCTATGGTAATGATTGTCAGCTCGGTATTCAGTTTCAGTGTTGGGGGAGCGTGAGCTCAACCTTAAGAAGAAATCGGAATCCTGCCCAGGGCAGCGCAGCATGGCCAGGATCGAATTGCACAATGATGTCCCCAATCTCCTTGAATTTATTCACCCACTGAAGAATTTTCAACCCAACATGACGTAGCACAATATCGTCACCCAAAAACTTAATCTTCCATTCCATTCCTTTTTTCTTGTTCACGATGTCTTGCACATCCGTCTCCAAGTCTGACGAGATCTTGATTATGTTGGTATCAATTCCAATCTTTTTAAGTGCTTCGAGCTCTTGCGAGGACAGGCTGGGGTCATTGGCAGCTTTATTCCACAATGATGGAATTGTTGTGATATTTGTACCTGGTGAAAGCGGGGTGTCACTATCTTTTGCCGTGGCAGCTTTTTGTTCAGACAGATCTGGGCTGGATAATTCGGTTCCGCTTTGCGGCAGCGTTTTCATTTGTTGCGTTGGGGTTGTGATTGTGGTGGTAGGCGGTGCTACTCCTGGTTTATCTGTACCACTCACCCCCGGAGGCAATGAGGCGCTGGATGGATTGGCAGCGGAAACAGCCGTAAAATCAGATGGATCCGATTTCCGAAGCCATCCCCGGAATTTCTGCTTTAACTTTCCCATCGCCTTTGTGAAGACAATCAAGAATTGTGTTGGAAATCTGGTACACAGGAAAACAGAATAGCTATGATATGAATTGTATTGCGTTGGTGAGGAAGTCGGCGAAGGATGTTGGGTTACGGCCGCTTCACAATAGAGGGCTTATCTCTCCCACCAGGAGTGCGGCTGAATGAGTTGTCATTCTCGTTGCGCGTTCGTTACAAAGAAGCAAATATATGGTGAATAACTACCTACTGCACATGCAATGTATGTACTGTAGTGAGCAAATCACGAGTACACGACTGAAACCTACACACCACATAGCATGCTCTAGAGTATATCAAAGGTAGGAGAGTATTCGCTATATTCAAGCAGTACTTGATTTCGGAAAAATCATGGATTAATAGATGGTGTCAGCACGATTATAGCACTGGATAAAGGTGACGAGATCGGGACAAGCAGCTGAGGCTCAGCTTGATCAGGGATTGCCCCTCTAAAACAACCAGTCTAGGATTGGCCTATGTGTCAAACAAGGTTAGTCTGGTTTGCCCTAGGTCTTGTTATAACGGAGGGCCAAATCGAGCTCCCCTTGTCCAGTACAGCAGGGGTTCTCGTATTGAAAATGACTAGGGTTGAGCTTGGCATACGAGCATCTAGCTTGGCAATGTGGGGGAGCTATGGATTTCAATTGCAACACCAGCGATACCTAGAACGATTAGATTAGCTCTGTACGTTATAGCAAGGGAGAAATGTATGAGGACAAGGTGAGAAAACCTTTGCATCGTAGTATGGCACGAGAACTATGTGCTAGTTACAGCAGTGTCAAATTCCAGTGTCCTCTTCCGGGTCATTTTGAAACCAACGAATCTGGGGTTTCTGATCTTGAATGCCGGTGGCCCTGGGCGTACAGGTAAACATTCTGAATTGAGAAAACCTTTGAAATGCCCTTCGCTTAACTGAGACTCCTGTGAAATGCCCTTCGCTTAGTGGAACATGTGTCAGGTACAATACTAGACTTATCTCTTACATATATAGTCGTGACTTGGCCTGACTCGCCGTGAGTCTATGCAAGAACTCGTAGGTTATGCGCTGGCTGCTAAGCTGGCTTCTCGCGACGTGACGCGGCTTCTTATTATGACGGGGCTTCTCACGACTCGACACATCACGAGGTGTCTCACAACGCGACATGGCTTCTCATGGTGAGGCTCTCTGTTTTCTGTGCCAGCTTAGTCTAACATTTAATATTGCAGTTCACGAGCCAGCCATATCGCGAGCCAAACCGCCAGCCATATATGCAGCCATACTGCCAGCCATATCCGCAGCGATATCCGCAGCCATATAGCCAGCACTCCGCAGCCATATAGCCAGCCATATATACAGCAATACGACAGCCATATACGCAGCAATACCGACAGCCATATAGCCAGCCATATACACAGCAATACCGACAGCCATATACGCAGCAATACCGACAGCCATATAGCTAGCCATATAGCCAGCAATACCGCCAGCCATATACGCAGCAATACTGCTGTTCTCGTGCCAAGACTCTTTGTATCTGTCACAAAATATTTATTTTGCTGTGCGCCAGCTAAGAGTCTGGTAGTAAACTCTTCCGAAATTGACTCTCCGGATTCGGAGATGCTAGCGTGGAACTGTGTATGACGCTAAAAGCATGTGATCCAAAGTTTATTTTGTATTAAGAAACAAAACAAATAAAATATCACTATTTAATGCTCTCATGCCCATTGTGCCCAGACTCTTACTTGAGCCATTCAATTAGTTCGCAGAGATTATTTTTTGCCATTGACGAGTGAGCTGACCAGAGTGACTACAGTGACATACAAGGCACGGGATAACTATACGTACGATATATACTTGAGGGAGATGCCTGTAGATCCCTTAGCTAGAGCCCTGCCAACTCCAGGGGGTGATGCCACAGGAAGCGCATCAACTGAATCTTAGGAACCGAAGGTACTAATGGTGCTGGAGGAGATACAGTCCAATGGCATGGATCTAGCCTTGTTCTTTGAGCGGGTGATGATCGCTAAGTCAAAGAAGATCCGGGAGAAGAGGGAAGCTTTCTTTGAAAACGACGGCTTCAAAAAGGTATTCGAGGTAATGTTACCACAATGATGCTTGGAGGAAACATCCAGGATACTAGACGGTCATTACAGTTGATGGTGAGAATCAGATGATGCCCGAAATAAGATCTGGCATGAAATATTCAAACTGTATAAAAATATTATGGTGGGCATGCAACGAAATCTGATTTTCCTAAATATAAAATGCAAAATGCGAACTAAGACCCTCCTCACGACCTTCTAACAATCCATCACATGGTCACCCTGCTCTTGCTTTGCGGTTTATTCGGAGTCACTTATGACAATTGGTTCCACCGTCATTGCTTTGAGTAAATCCTGCAGGATTTCTAATGCTAGGTTGGTATCCTTCCTCTCCTCGCTTCCGAATAATGCGTTGGCTGCATGCTCAATCTTCAATGCCTTGTCCTTTTCTTTCTCCGAGACCGCTGCTCATTTAAGTTCTCCAATTCGTTCATCTATGTCAAGGTTTTCAGCCATAAACCCTACCCGAAATTTCTTTTTCTTTTCTCCACTTTGTGCCCACCTTCGCTTGAGGGGGCTCTTGTTTGTTGTGGCTATTTTGGAAGCTTGGGTTATAGAATTGGCTTCTCCGCCGCTGCTAGCTTTGCCGGCTCCACTGGCTGCCCTACTGGCTCCACTGGCTGCTGCTCTGCTACCAGCTCCACTGGCTACTTTGCTAGGTGGTACGCTAGCTGATGAGCTGCCAGAATTGCCGCGTGGTGCACTACCTGGGGCGCTGCCTACTTGATCAGAGCCCTCAATTATTGTACTTTCTTGCCTTTTTGTCGGCTCTTTTCGGTAGTAGCTTCATCCGCAATATCCCTTAGCATGAGGTGGGGGTTCTTTTTGGTCTTCTTGGTATGCATATGGAGGTCAATGCGCTCCTTGAAGTATTTCTTTGTAGCGGAGATGTCAGGGTTTTCCTCCAAGTATTTAGCTAAAACTTGCAAGCACTTCTCAGCGGGGAAGGGAGGCATAATATCCTCAAGTTTGTCTTCCCAGTCAATACTCCAAGCAGCAGTAAGCTTCCCACGCGAAATGGCCTTCCTGACCTCGCTCTGCGTGTGCTGGGTAGCCAGGGGGGTCAACGTTTCCAAAAGCTGAAATGCTTGTTCAGCTTCTTGCCTTGTCTTTCCCATTTCTTCAAAGTCTTGGTCCGTGCATGCTTCAAGGTGCTTTTTGAGAGCATAGGCTACATGGGATGATACCTCCCCTTTAATTTGAACATGTTCAAAAACTTTCTCTATTGGAGCCCATCGCTTCGGTGCTTTATGCTTGCCCCATTGGGTTTCTATTTCGGCATCTAATGTTCGGGCATTATTGACGATTCGGTTGGTTGCATTTTCGATCCTTGTGAGTTGCTGACTCGTTAAGGGGGTAGACATTGTAGGATATATCTATGTAATATGAGATATTGCTTCGTGTGTAGAGGTGATTCCTTAGGAAAGTCAGTATGAAGCTGTAGTATAGGGATAAGGGGGGGGGAGGTATGACTTCCTTATAAAATACTTCCAACTTTAGCCAACTCGTTTGCCCTGGAATATGCTTTGGACTACTTGTTGGCCAACTCATTTACTTAACCTCTGTGTGTAAAATGATCGTATATGGACCATTGGTATTAAACAGCATCAGTCAGGCATCACCTGCGACGCAGGTGATGCAGTAATGTCTGAACTATTCTTAATGACCGTCAATTGTCCTGGATGTTTCCTCCAGGCATCACCTGCGACGCAGGTGATGCAATAATGCCTGAACTATTCTCACCATCAACTTCTACTTACTATATACCTACCTCACTCATTCTGCTCCGAATTGATGAGGAAGAATCAGATTTCTGCCGGAGCAAAGGCCCAAAATTATTGAAGCCCAAGAAGAGATCTCCAGAAGAGAGCTGCATCTCCGGACCGTTTTTGATCATTTCGGAGATAAATATAGTTGACATATCTAGTACAGTTATGATTGTGTAAGGGACAATGCCAAGAATTTCATGAACCTTAGCGCCCCAACTTGGACATCCAACTTCTCCTTACCATATATCTTACTCATTCTGCTCCGAATTGATGAGGAAGAATCAGATTTCTGCTGGAGCAAAGGCCCAAAATTATTGAAGCCCGAGAAGAGATCTCCAGAAGAGAGCTGCATCTCCAGACTGTTTTTGTCACGGACCATGTCACGGATTATCACATGCGTAAACTATGTCACGAATTATCACCTGTGTCGCAGGTGACGAAAGTGTTGAGTATCACACTCGTAACCTCTCTTATGCGTGTGATCGGATCACAGGGGCAAAGATAATTTTATATAAACGAGATCATAGTCCCTATTTCTCTGTTTCTGCTTCCTCACGCAACGTCTTGTATTCTAGCTCGCAATACAGGTTGCCTTCTCATCTACATCTTTGTCCACATCTAAGCTATTGCCTACATCCCTACGTATGCTCCCTAGAGTTACGTTCATGGTCCATTGTCACTCTGTATTCCCGCCGTAACAGTTTTGGATCATTTTGGAGATAAATATAGTTGATATGATGAGAACTAAAGAGGGTACGAGTACACTAAAGACTGGCACTGAACATTCATTTGAAGCAATTAATTCGTCATTCCAGCTATCTAACAACCCAATCTTATGCCCTTCTAATTTCGTCATTTCCCTCTATACATTACCCCCACCCCCCTCGGCCTTCATAACTATCCCCTGAGCAGTTAAAACCAGAGCTACTGTGCTGGGATGAGATCATCATCCTCTACGGTGTTATCATTCCAACTTGGAGCCACTCTTTTAGCACACCCTACCGACTTCTTCTTCAAGTCTGCCTTTTGCTCCGGCTTCCCATTGCCTTCTCCCCTACCCTTCGAATTATTCTCAACACCCGGATCAGTCCGAACTTTATCTACCGTATTAACCCCCACACCAGCTGATGATTCCCTCACTCCCTTACTACCCCTTTCCTTAACTGGCTCTATATTCCCAATATCCTGCTCCTGATTTTATTCTACTACCTGAGCCAACGCATCTACCTCCGTTATCACTATATCTTTTACTCCTATAACTTTCATCACACTTTTGGTGATGGCTGCCTCCAGGAGTAGTGATACACCCGCCGGTTCTGATCTCATCATCCCAGACTCCATACTTTCAGCCCTACTCACAGCACTCACTTCAGCCCTCACTACTTGCTCCTTATCCGTATTTTATATGCTTCACATTCCCCATTCTTAGGGGGCTAGGGCTATCCCAACCACCCCAAGCTCGAAACCCAGCCGGATTTTGAAAACCACCCTCTGGGATCTCGTACATAGTGCTTTGCCTATTTCTGGTGTAATACCCTATGCTGACAGGATTAACTGGACCACTTGGACCACCGTGACTAAAACCCTCGTAAGGACCCATCCCTATCCCACCCATCCCCGGACCACCTAATCCCCGGACCCATCCCCGGACCACCCATCCTCAGACCACCCATCCCCGGACCATCCATCCCTGAACCATCCATTCCTAGACCGCCCATCCTCGGAGCACCCATTCCTAGACCACCCATCCCCGGAGCACCCATCCCTCCCCACCTACCACCTTCGCCATACCACCCATAAGACATTCCCACAACATACATAAGCGAACACTGTCACGTCTCTGATCTGGTCCCCGCCTGGCTTACCTCTCTCACAGAATTGGCCCGTAATTGTCCGGATCCTGGCTGGTCTAGGTGGGAGTTTAAGGACTATCATTCCCATGTCTACGTGAGAGGCAGGCATAGTGTTGTTTGGTTCAGGGATACGTCACACATTAGCTGGGGTTGGCCAGAGATATGGGGAGGTGGGCGCAGATTCGATTCATGATAATATGGTTGTGTAAGCATATTGGATATGTTTTGCTTTTGTGTACATAGACATTTTGAATTATGATCGTTGATTGCCAGTCTACCTTTAACCATGAGTACCATACTGAACCTTCTTGCACGTAGTAAGCCTCCATTGCAGGGAAGCTAATGACCCATCCGTTGTAGACTAAACATAGACTGGAGGAGTAATCCGTTACAGTACCAGCAATCCGTGACAATAGAACCGATCCGTGACATTGCAAGCAATCCGTAACAGTAGAAACGATCCGTGGTAGTGCAAGCAATCCATGACAGTGCAGGCTAGACAAAGCGAAGGAATGATAAATACAAGGTAACGGAGGCCCGCGCAGGCCTGATATGGCAACGATCCCTAGGAATAAGAACAAAAAACTAATTGAATCACCTGGGAATTGAACCTCAGACCAGCAGCTAGATTATTTAATCACTTGTTCCAAACGCTTTATATATAGTTGTTGGTGAGGAAGGCAGAGAGGAGAAGAAGGTCGGGAAGGCGGAAGGGAACCAATGTTGGAGAAGGTGCCCTGTTCTGTGCCCGGCTCCGTACCCCGCTCTGTACTCGGCTCCGACGCTGATTTCGATGCTGGTTGTCTATAGAAGCTACTCTATCACGTGGGGACCTCCTGGGTGAGAAACTCCGTCCATGGGGAGCTGTCAGAGATCTTGACTTCCAAGAATTTGCCCCCTCTGCCCCTGTATTGCTGATATATGGGAGTCAGTACCATGCTCCGCCCTAACTGCTCTTCTCCGGACTGACTCGGGACAGGTAGAAAGTTTCTCCGGCCTGGGACAGGTACTTCTTACCTGTCCAGTGATTAGACGAGAGTTATATGGCGGAAATATCGAAAGAGTTTATTTCCAAAGCAAATGATCTATAGCTATTAGCTACTAATTTACATTGGAGCAGTAGAAGGAATTACAGAAATAACCTCCTGCGTCTCTTGATGGCTAATCTCACCCCTTCTACAGCGCTTTTTGGAATGTGAATTTCTTTCAGCCAACTCTGCACCAGTTAGAGCACGTGCCTTAGCTTTTCCCTTAACCTTTTTTTGCCAGAACTTGTTAAGAGCAGGTGGTACAACTCTTGGATGATCGGTTTTTGATGTAGTATATTAGAGACATTATCGGACATGTCTTCTACTCCCATATCATCTGCAGGTGCAGGTGCAGTTGGCAAGCAAAACATATGCTGCATTTTCGTTGTGTGGGCCTGCTGCAAGCTTGCAAAGTGCTCAGCCTGTTCGCCAGTGAGAGATTGATGTAGTTGCTCTTGCATATATAGTGAGCGAACTAGCAACTTTTTTTGGGGGGGGGGGTAAATCAGTACTCGTATTGAAGCTCTCGCTTATGACGAGGCAGCGCATCCCCTCAGGTTAAGCCTGACGGGATTGTCCTACCACTGGGGCGCTCCCTGCCCCGTATCTACGTACACGTGACCAGATACCCCCCGTCGAAGATATTCGCACCCCAAAAGAAAGCAAAACAAAAGAGAGTCGCCACAATCACCCCCTAACCGCTCCCGCCAGTTTCTCACACCACTCCGGGTCCTCCCAGATCTACTCCCACTTCCGCCCCTTCCCATCCGCCACGCCAGGACAGCTCAAGTTTCAACAGGTGCGCGGCGTGAACTAGCAACTCATGTCCTTGGTTAACATAGATATCATGTGGTTGTTGCAGTATAGGTTCCGCTCATAGTGTAGGTTCCGCCCGTAGTAGAAGTTCCACTCGTAGTGTAGGTTCTCCTGGTTCTGCTACTTCTATAGCTGGTAGATTTGAATCGATCATGCGCCAATTGAAGGGAGCAATGGATCCATTAATTCACAGCGTGGGTGTAGTAATGATAAGTAGTGGAATTGGTCGTAGCTGTTGTTGTAAGTTGTGGCCGGCCGTAGTTGTTGTTGCAGTTGTAGTCCCCATGACGGGACTTATCTAATCACCGGACAGGTAGGAAGTACCTGTCCCAGGCCGGAGAAACTTTCTACCTGTCCCGAGTCAGTCCGGCTCTTCTCGCTTTCACTACAATAGGATAGTGATCAGTTAAACTGCTATACTACAAATACTATACAGAGTTCTCACTATTATCTTGACAATCTTTTTGCTCCTACACGCATTGCAGATCTTCATACGTATGCCATCCTGAGTCAACGTCCATAGTGCTGGATCATAGTTACGATAGCAGCGAGCATAGCAAATAGGATTCATGAATGTAGTAGGAGTTGATAACGTGGTTAAGGGGTTGACGGTTTAGGGGTTGATAATGCGGTTCAGGGGTTCACGGTTGAGAGGTTGACGGTTGAGGGGTTGACGGTTGAGAGGTTGATATAATTCAGTACAGTAGTGAAGAATAGCGGATTAGGACGAGCGAGAAGGTCACGTGTTGCTAACACCTTCACTTAGCAATCAGGTTACGTAATCCAGGTCACGCGATCTGACAATTCTTGGCAATGCCAAGGAATTCGAGTCTACCTATACAAACAAAATATAGTACACTTCGTTTCAATTCCTAGAAATTGGCAACTTCGTTGCCAATAAAAGAGAAGGCTTGGCGAGTAATCTGTAGATCCCGGATTAGTGGCGAGTCGAGTTGAGGAACCGAAAAGCCAACTCGGCGAGTTACAGACAGGCGAAAACTCGCTCGCCGAGGCGAGTTGTACTGGCCCCGTGGCTCACACTAGGGAGACCTTCGATTATCTTGGCAAATATTCAGATCACCTGATAATCTCACGTGATTTGGAGCATAGCAAGGGGGTTTCTTAGCCAGCGAGTTCAATAGCTTAACAGGAAGAGGGTTTGGCAGCAGGCGAGCTGAACAGTAGGGTATCACGGCGCTTTTTTTTTTTTTTTTTTTTTTTTTAAGTCTGTACGTCTGTGAAGCCTAAGGCTATGAGACGGCCCCGTTCCGCCCCTTAAAGGTTTGGTACTCTCACGGAACAACGAGAGCCATACTACCGAAATCAACCCTGTCTCCCCCCGCTGCGCAGCCATTTTTTTTTTTTTTTTTTTGAAGTCTGTACGTCTGTGAGAAGCCTAAGGCTATGAGACGGCCCCGTTCCGCCCCTACGGAACAACTGAGCAATACTACCGAAATCAACCTGACTAACCGAAATCAGCCCGCCACGCTAAGTGACTGCCGTGGCAACCTTGGCCCACAAAGCCATTGGCTTGGCCCACAATACCCCGCAACCCTCCCTCCCTTCGCATCCTTTCTTTCTTCCCTCTACCTACCCCAACCCCACCTTGCCTTCATCTTGTTGCGTCTAAATTCAACGCCGCGATCAGCCAACTGAAGCCACTGCGATCACGCTGGCAAGAACAACAAGATGAGGCAGGGGATTTCTTTCCTTCTTGCATCTTCATATCCTTCCTTTTCTTCCCTCCACCCTGACCCTGCCAGAGCGAAGACAGCCTTTACCTCCATCTTGTTGCGTCTAACTTCAATGCCGCGATCAGCCATCTGAAGCCACTGCGATCACGCTGGCAAGAACAACAAGATGAGGTGGGGGATTTCTTTCCTTCTCTGTGCGGGCTTAAGGGTTGCCCGGGATAACGCTTTGATGGAACCCTTTATAAGTAGGTAAACCCAACCAAAGAAAATGTCCCCCGAATACAGTTTTCCTTTCTAACAGTCTGTTAACCCTCAAACAAGGTCAAGATTCGAGAAGAACGTCTCGACCAGGTCTACCATGTATTCATTCCCCCTGGTCTTTTACCTTCTTCAGCCACCTCCTCGGCTCATCCATCTCTTCCCAGTTTCCCCATCTCCGGCCAATCTCTTCCCCACAAGGACAGACCAGGGCTACGTGCTTGCCTGTCTCAACGTGTCTTCTGCACGATCGGCATGTAGGATCGACGGTACTGTATAAGACAGGGAAGCGGATCATGACAGGGATCCGGATCAGGTTCCTTGGCACGGCATATCTTGGAGTTCGCATCGATATCTCAGTCAATTCTACTCCAATAGCCACCAAACTTTGCGTAGTCCATCTCGAGTCCCCTGAAATGCTCCTGTGACTGCACTGGGCCTCCTTTGCACTCAATGCGGCCCTAGGGCCCTTGAGTGTGATGCATAGTATTTGGGCACTAGTGAGGGTTCTATAATACCAATTATGAGCCATGCAAGCTCTGTGTGCTATAATATCATAGTATATACATGCTGAAGCTGTGTGCAAAGTTCTAGTATAATCAGATGAATGGTTATTAAGCCATTGATGTTCAAAATATAATGAGACATGGCATTCAAATTCGTATTAGTATTGTCTTAGTTCTATTAGATTATACTTTTATATAGTTATTATAACTTGTCCTGTTCTTATATATAATAACTTGGGAATATTTATACTAGTAAGAACTTCGTTAAAGGGGGCAGGGAGCGGCCCAGTGGTTGGATAATCCCGTCAGGCTTAACCTGGGGGATGCGCTGCCTTGCCATAAGCGAGATGCTTCAATGCAAGTACTGATTTACCAAAAAAAAAAAAAAAAACTTCGTTAAAGTATATTCAACCCCTAATTTAATTAATACATATTGAGCTTACCTAATGCTAGTTATAATTACCTATATCAAATAGTAATGATTTTTTTTAACCAACTAAATTTTAATATACTTACTACAGTTACTAGGCCAGCTCAAGATACTTAAACCTTTATTACCTAGTCTATTTCTAACAACTTGAGGTAATCTACTCATTTGTAAAACTTTGAATATTATTTTATATATAATAAAATAGCCTAATAGTAATTAATTGGCTTAACCTATAAGAAACTACTAATTAAAGTATTAGTAGACTTTACTGAAGTAGTCTGATTATATTTTAGTTAACTTCATATGCTAGTCTAGTTCTTGTAGTTATAAGGAAGCAGTACTAGGTAGATGACTTTAGTTAGGAGTAGAAATAGGCTACTAATACTTAAATCCTTATGCTATCTAGACAAGATTATTAACAAAAGCTATATTAGACAGTAGTGCCTTAGCTATGCAAGCCAAATATATTGATATTGAAGTTGGAGATAAATTTATCTAGTTGGAGTCGGCTATAGCTAAGTTGGAGATGATAATAGCTTATGATAGTCAGATTTAATGTTACGGTTCAAATTTGACCAGTGGTAGAGGGCACCGATTTGTTATTATTATGCACTATGTTACAATCGCATAGGAGATAGGTAGCCTAAACCTACTCTGTTTCCTATATACATATATATGTCTATATCGTATATCTAGCTTTTGGCTCTTCGAGCAATATAATGTTAGGGGCGAGCAGGTGATCACCAGTGTCTACTAAGTAAATTAGGGGTCGGATATACTTTAATAAAGTTCTCACTGGTACAAATATTCCCAAGTTATTATATATAAGAACAGGACAAGTCATAATAACTATATGGGGGTATGATCTAGTAGAACTAAGATAATACTAATGCGAATTTGGATGCCATATCTCATATTATATTTTGAACATCAATGGCTTAATGACCATTCATCTGATTATACTAGAACTTTGCACACAGCTTCAGCATGTATATACCATCATATTATAGCACACAGAGCTTGCATGGCTCATAATTGGCATTATAGGACCCTCACTAGTGCCCAGATACTATGCATCACACTCAAGGGCCCTAGGGCCGCATTGAGTGCAAAGGAGGCCCAGTGCAGTCACAGGAGCATTTCAGGGGACTCGAGATGGACTACGCAAAGTTTGGTGGCTATTGGAGTAGAATTGACTGAGATATCGATGCGAACTCCAAGATATGCCGTGCCAAGGAACCTGACCCGGATCCCTGTCGTGATCCGCTTCCCCGTCTTATACAGTATCGTCCAACTTGGCTCGCCAGGATTGGATCACGGCGCAGATCGCTGATGCTCTCCGTCGTGGTTATTGTCCAGGCTAAAGCTGAGTCATCACACGCGTAAGCGGCTTCGCGTGTGACAATTAGCTAACTGTAGAATACTTGGGAAGTTCTAATGTCATTGTTCTGCATTAGGCTTACGCGCGTGGCGACTAGCTAGTGATGGAATGCTCTGGAAGCTTCTAGCGATTGTTGTTTGAGATTTATGTAGGCTTCTGTTGTGATTGTGCAATCTCTCTCTCTCTCTCTCTCTTCTTTTTTTTTTTTTTTTCACTAGTACTTGTGTGCACAACCTTAAGGGTCGTATGACGAGCCACCCGGAAACCCGGGTGAATTCAAGGGACAGTCAAGTTAATCTGACGCCCTGCGCAAGCTACGTACAAAATGACAACGGGAACGAATAAAACAAAGCGAAGCAGCAAATATTCAATATGCCCACTCCCTTATCGTCCAGCGAGGGGGCGGTAGAGGTAGGGAGAAGTATACCTCTACCGCATCCCACTCCTCCTCTTCTCCCTCCTCCTTTCTCCAAATGGGTTTGTCTAAATCCTCCCACGTTCTGGCGTCCCCGATGAGCTCCTGGCGTTGCTGGCGGTGGTGGGGGCAGTCGAGGGTGATGTGGTGGCCGTCCTCGGAGGGGTGATCGCAGTTGGGGCAGGCTGGGGAGTCGACCTTGCAGACGAAGTGGAGCCAGTAGTTCTGGGGGCCCCGGTTGGTGCGCAGCCAGGTGTAGGCCGACAGGGCGTGTCTGTGCCAGAGGCACCTGTTGACTACAAACCCAGGCTCCGAGCGTGTGTCCTTCCGTCTGGCTTTGGCTGCTGCCCTGATACCCGCTGCTGTTGCCACCTGCTGACTCCCGGCGATGCGACCCAAGGCTGACTCGTAGGCTGCCCTCTTGTCTGCTTTTTCGTTGCCTGGAACCCCTATGTGGCTCCTGACCCAAGCAATGGCCGTCTCCCAGTGTGCTCGTTTGTGGAGGAGGTCCTTGAGTTCCTTTTCAATGCTGGACCTAGGTGGCGCACCCTTGCTAAGGTTGGACAGCGCGTGTTTGCTCGCCATAGAGTCCGTCAGGGTCAGGAGTTTGTCAGCCCTCGACGTGCGGAGAGCGAGCGAGATTCCCTCCTCTTCCCCATCCGCCACCGTGGCCAGAGTCCCTAGGAGAGATCCTTGTTCCGTGTCGTGAGTCACCGCTGCCGCCGCGACTTCTCCGTTTTTCCCTCCAGTCCCATCGGCGAAAGTGAGTGCCTACAGCATCTGACGGGGTAGTGCAACACGACCGGGATATGCAACAAAACAGTGGTAGGGTAGAACTCAATGGATTTTCAGTAGAATTGGATGGCAAGGGGCTCAAAAGCTGCGCACGAGTTCGGAGAATAACTTTTGAAGTGCCCAAGAGCCCTGGATCAGCTCGTCATACGACCCTTAAGGTTGTGCATACGAGTACTGAGTTAAAAAAAAAAAAAAGCAATGGATCAGGGAGTCCAGGGAGGTATCCTGATATATGGCTAATACATGAATTGCGTGATGTGAATATATGACCAGGTAATAAACTCAAATAATATGATGGAGCAGAGTCTGGATACATTTCCTGACCCTCTCACATAGTGCAAAAACCATGAAGTCAAGTCTGCACCTCGTGGTATGATGGAACATACATGAGCATGCACCCAAATTAGGGGGTCGAGGGCGGAAGTGCAATATAGCGGGTAAAGGCTCAAACTCAAGCAATTTTCATCGGATTTGGATAAAAGGGTACTCAAACCGGACGCACGAGTCCATAGAACCATTTATAAACTACCTAAGAGCCCTAGCTTACGGAGCCACTATGGTTATCCTGATATATGTTATGCTAATATTTTCACATTTAGATAGGAGAGTGGGCCTTGAACTATACACTAAGGTGGGTCTCTGTATATTCCCTTCTCTACCCACACAGTGTGAAGCAAACGGACCCACTTACAGCCTCTGAAGAGCATACAGAACTTATGACTTGAGCCTATATAAGCGGAGGGGAGGGGGGGGCGCGCAGTAACAGAACTATCAAAACAGCCCAGGGCCAGTACCAAGTGGCTGAAAAGGGTCCCCCTATTAGACATATGCTATTCTAAGTCTTCTATACAGCAATTAATGAGAACTAGATAAGGCCGCCCAGCCACCCCCCCATCCAAACTAGGCAACTATTAGTACAACTTCATATGACCGAGGAGACCATAGGAACTCAATAATTTATGTACATCTGGGTGAGAAAGAGGATCTTTTGAGCAAATTTACCACTTGGTTGGCCAGCAATTGAGAGATTAGATGCCCGTAGATGCTTAGGGTACTATTGCTGAGAAAGTGGAAATCCAGGCCTAAGTATATAGATAATGGCTCAAAGCAAGCTCAGAGTACCTGGATTTCATACCCATAGTCTGGTAATTCGTTTGACACACTAAACTCCTAACCTAGACCATTTTGTATACGCTTGCTCCTAGGCCCTCCTCAACACCTGCACCCCCCTAATTTGGGTACATGCTCATGTGTGTTGTTCCATCATACCATGAGGTGTAGACTTGACTTCATGGTTTTTGCACTATGTAAGAGGGTCAGGAAATGTATCCAGACTCTGCTCTATCATATTATTTGAATTTAATACCTGGTCATATATTCACATTACGCAATTCATGTATTAACCATATATCAGGATACCTCCCTGGATTCCCTGATCCAGGGCTCTTGGGTACCCAAAAGGTATTCTCCGAACTCGTGCGCAGCTTTTGAGGCCCTTACCATCCAATTCTACTGAAAATCCATTGAGTTCTACCCTACAACTGTTTTGTTGCATATCCCGGTCGTGTTGCACTACCCCGTCGGATACTGTAGTTGTTGCTCTGGAAGGGGCGGTGCCAAAGTTCCGCTCCCCAAGTGAAGACGGGGCGGATCATCCCAGTGTACAAGGCCCTACTGGCGAAAAATACAACGAAACACGACGAACCTAGCAAAAGGTCGTATCTCCACAACCAGAGCCAATACAGACAAACAGACAACACCACGAAATAGCCCTCGCTGGCTACAGCAACAATATCTACTCAGATCTCGGGGGAACAACCTCTGCGAACCTTTCCCCCTCGTTTGAAGTGTTTTGAGCTCTTCTTCCCTCAGCTCTCTCACGAAACCACCTCAACCGAGCATTGGTCCACGACAGTGGCGAGGGCAACCACACCTCGGGCAGTCTCGGACGCAACCCCGGAAGCTCCATCCGTCATCTCCCAATCGGAAGATTTGCCACACCTCTCCTCACACTAACGACTGAGTCAAAAAAAAAAAAAAAAAAAAAAAAAAAAACCTCACACTAACGCCACCCGGGTCACGGGACGGTCATGGCACCGGCAGACACCAGACACAGGGCCAAGCGCCACCCGGATCACGGGACAGTAATGGCACCGGCAGATAACACCAGACACAGGGCCGAGCGGAGAGCCGCACAGGGGGGCGCACCAACCCACGAAGTCCGTTTCCACCCGATCGCGAACTGGCAGCAGGGGCAAAAGGTCGCCATCATCGGAGGAGGCCGCTACCACACGTTAGACAACCTCACCGCGTGGAATACCAGTGAGGATGCGAAGTCCGTCATCGATAAGGCCTGCGCTAGAGGGACACGGCAGCTCTCGGAGGTTCCCGACTCTCAAGCCTCCATTGACATGGGCCCTTCGCCACCGAACGCCACCCGGGCACTCCTCGCCTCACCACATATCGGGATCGTGGCTCTGTCTCCCCCTGAGGAACAGCTCCGAGACTCGATAATTACAACCCCACACACACAAGACAGGTCGTCCTGCCTAGCCTGCCACAACCTCCATACCGGCAAAACCAAAATATCACACGCGACAACACCGTGCAGGACGAGCCCACTTGGTCGATCTCAACAACCAGAGGGTTTCCGTCGTCGGGGAAAACAGCAATTCACAGAGCGGAACGAGCCAAGCAAGAATACCTAATTTTCTTGCTCATTCAAAGCGAGCTACACAATCCCCCAGAGGGTCAAGTTTTGCCACAACTCGATCTGATTTTGGACGATTTTTCCAACGTTGCAACCGTATTCACTGGTGATTGGTGGATACAACAGCACACTTGGAGGCTCCGGCTACAGTTTAGAGCAGCGCGTTGCAACCCCAATAGCGGCGCAAGACCTTGGGTCACCTTCGAAGTGGGAAGTCAGAATTCTTCGGGGAATTTAATCAGACTTTTCAGGGATGCCACAAAATCGCAAGGGAAAAGGAAAGGGCGCCAAACGCACCAAAGCAATGGCTGTCCCCAACCTAGACAACAAACCGAGGTACGAAACTCCGGATTCATGTCAACTACTGACACCCAAAGATATACCGAGGGTACAGTTGCCAGTTATTACGGAGAAGCGGAATACTGCCGAGCAAAGGGAGCTCGAGCAACAGGAGAGGGAGGCAGAGGCTCGTGCGCGGGAAGAAGACTCGGATGATGATGATAGGATAAACAAGTTTGCACAAATATCCTTGGAAGAGTGGATGAAGGTGGGGTGGTTTTTGTTACAACATACTATCGGCTTTTTAAACATTACGGACTATAAAGCAGATATTGATATAGTTTCAAAAATCCTGGAGGAAGGAAAGGAAAAGAAGCAGCTGGCCGATACATTCAATGAGACCTTGGATGAACTGGAGATTTATCGAGGTCAGGAGAATGAGGATGAGGACAGACTAGAAGAAATCGCCGGTCTTAAGAAAGAGGTTCAAGGTCTATTGCATAAGTTGGGTGCATCCAATCTTAACAAGGACCTATCGATAAGACGGCAGGAGATAGAGATGAAAGAGCAGGAGGAGGCTTATAGGAAGACGATTGAGAAGTTAGAGAAGGAGGTTCAGGAGTTGAGACTACAAAAGGTTGAGCGGGATGAGAAGATAGGAGACCAATTACAGATTTGTGAGAGAGACTGGAAGGAGTGGGCAGAGAAAGAGGTAGAGGAGAGGACAAAGAAGATACTGGTTTCTCAGCAGAAGAAATGGCAGGCAAAGGGTAAGGCACTCCTGGTTGAGACAGTATCAGTTGCAACCCAGTCAGACCAGGTACCGGTAGTAGTGGAGGCAGAAAAGATACTGACGGAGGAGGAGATTGAGAAGAGAGGGGCAAAGGATAGGGAGGATGTTGTGATGGCAGATAGGTCAGATTTATACGAGGACCTATCTGGGTATGAGGATGAGGACGAGGCCCCGGTAGTAGCACCCCCAACTACCAAAAAACAGGCTGCAACACGTTCGGCAGTAAGAGCTGGTAAAAATTCCCGACTAGTCAAATTACCCCCACCGACCATATTGCCTGGTGACAATAGATCAAAGGCAATTGTGATTCATGGGGTCCCTTGCCAGAGACCCATGGCAGATATTACAGAGGAGATAGGAATGAGAGGGATTATGGGAGCACGTTGGCTCTTGGGAGGTAACCGGAGATTGGGCAAAGCCACCAGCTCCGTTGTGGTATTTTTCGACAGGAAGTTGGCCGTGGGGAGCCACCTGAAGTTGAGGGGACGTTGGCTCCCAATTGAGGCTTATGACTTTGAGAGAGGAAGGAAGAGGGTGGATTTGCATGGTGACCGGTAATGGATTTCTTTGTGATGGCTTTTATCATGCGTCCTTTACCTTATTTAGCATTTCGCACCCCTACACAGCTTTTACAGAGGGTGGGTCTTTCACAGTGTTAGTAGTAGTCTACGGGGGTCGACCGCTCCCAATGAAGGTTCCGTCAAAGGTTCCAGGCCGTCTCATAGCCTTAGGCTCCATAGACGTATAGACTCCAAAAAAAAAAAAAAAAAAAAAACCTCCATACCGGACCCCCCCCCCCGACAGCCGCTGCAGCCCATGTGACTCAGCTCTAACGTGGAGCCCCACTCCTGCGCAGAGGGCCGCCTCCCCTGCCTCGTCCATAGCCTCCTTCCGCGACAGCTCAAGCATCGACCTAGACTCTGACTCGGGCTCCGACTCCTCCTCCTCCTCCGGCTCAAACAGCAGTGACTCGGTAGTTACAGCAGTTCCCAGAGGGCGCACTCTGTCCCGGCGTGACACCACATCTGCTCCCTCCCCAACACGCTCCCAGTCCTCCCCGGCTCCCTCTTGGGGAGATCCGGTTTTCGACAGGGATCAAATCCAAGGCCCCTTCTACACCACGGAGGTTCTTTTCGACAAGGTGGGAGCCTTGGGACGGACCACAGACAATATTTTGGTGCAAGTGGACGGCTTAGGAGATCAGCTCCACCGTCAGTTAGAAGACGTCGAGCGACAAGCAAAGGAAAACAAGGAACACTTAGAGGAACGCCTTGTGGAGGTAGAACGAGCGGCAGCCCTACGACATGAGGAGGTGATCCAGATGATGAGCCTGTGGGAGGGAAAGATCATCACACTTCTCTATCAAGTCTTGGAAAAAGTAAAGACAGAGACCACCACGTCCTCCTCAGTCACTCCAGAACAGCGCAAGTTCTCGGAGTTCTTTCCCAAAGAGTATGATGGGCAGTCCCCAATGGAATTGGATTCGGAAGACAAGACCCCACTGGGCCGAAAGATGAAGAAGGAGCGATATGATGCAAGGTTGGCCAAGGCCAGCATGGCTACGCCGATACCAACACCAGCCACAAGGTCTCGGGAGGTCCCAAAGGTCGACCTACGCACACCCTCCCCTCCTCGCTCAGCGCCAGCCTCCTTCACATCTGTCTCCCCCCCTGCAGGCACCGACAGCCCAATGACAGGCAACAGCAGGGCTTGCAACATCCAGGATACTGGTACCAGAGCTAGCAAATACGCGTACGAGGTCACTGCCCCACTGCCTACCGCGCCGAGAGCCAAGGAACAGATCGGGGAGGTCACAAAGAAGACTAAAGAGACCAGGATGATCCCTAGGAAGACCAGGGCTAAGGTATCCGACTCTTTCACACCACCGCCACTCCCCTCGTCAACGCTATCTCCACTCACGCTACCCACACCCACCAATGTGAAGGTCAAGAAAGGGGACGCTACCCAGAAAGCGCCAGCAGCAGCAGCATCAGCGCTCGACACTAAGGAAGAAAAGGGCAAGGGAAAGGCCATGGAGCTCGACACCCAGGCAGCCTCCACGAGGTATGCAGTCCACCCATCACGTACGGTACTCATTGAGGTCCCACCTGCCCTCCCGCACGACGTCCCCCATCGACTTCCCACCTCATACGCCAAAGCTGCAGCATTACCAACACCTGCCAACCTCAAGGCAGACAAGGGCAAGAGAAAGGCCACGGAACCCAAACCTACTCAGACAACTTCTGCAGCAAGCCCCCCGTCCTACATACACCCATCACGAGTCCCCTTAGTGAATGCCTTTTCTGCTTCCTCGTCTGTTCCCACACCCCTAGCGGACAGGCGGTAACAATACCAGCTGCCATGTGCACTACGCACCTGATTCTCACCGGCTGTAATGCCCCCCCGAGGGGCTCTCAGTGGAAGCAAGGCTTTATCGAGGCGTGGAACAGTAGGAGACGCCGGCTTATGCCCTCATGCCCTATGGATCTCACCACAGTAATGACGGCTCGATCCTACCCATCTGAACGAGAGCTCATTATCCGCCATCCTAAATCCCTCTCCCCAGAAGCAGTCAAGTCGAACGTGGCAACTTTACGACAAGAGATGTACCCCACGATGCTCAGGGGTCCTTCAGACAAGATGGTCAGTATCAAGGAGGAGTGTGTCGAGATGGTAGTCGAGGGCTTCGAGGGTAAGAAAGGAGAGCTTGCGTGGGACAGGGCAGTCAAGGTGTCTAAGGCCCTAGGGATTGAGCTAGCGGTACGCCCCCCCAAATGGCTCCGGAGCGGTAACAAGGGTCAGTATAAGGGCACTCGTTGCACTCTTCGCTTCTGCGCAACCTCCGCATCGGTCCGTGCTATGATCCCTGAAGTGGAGGCAGGCAACACACACCGATATGAGACTGAGGGCAAGGTATATGATGTCTGCCTCTATAAGAGGGAAGGGGATAATGCCTTCTACATTGATAGACTAGGGTTCGAGGTGACCGAACCTAGACCGACACCAGACCACGAGAACTACCCCCTCTTCCAAGACTCCAGATTACACTGTAAGGTATGCCACCTCAGAGGCCACGAAATGAAGGATTGCTGGTGGCTTGTGACCTGCACTGGGTGCAAGCTGAGGAAGGATGACCTGCGATGTAAGTGTTGCTATAACTGTGGAGAGAAAGGACATTCCTGGGATTTTTGCCCACAAACAGAGCGAGCTATCCCTAGTCTCTCTGATGATTAGGGTGATACACAAGGAAAATACTAGGGGAGGAAGGGGAAAGAAGGGAAGGGAAGGGGGAAGAGGGAAAAAGGAAAGAAGTGGAAACAAGGAGAAAGAGGAGAATAATGAGGTGAGAATTGGGTATATGAATGCGAATGGAAGCAGTATACACACACACAACGCACTCGAGCTAGCGAAATCGGAACTAGATATTGTCTTCATCGGCGAACCAATGATCTGGGAGAACAAACATACCACCAACCACCCAGCCTTCAAAAGAGTCTCAGCGATCGATAAGGACACTGGAGTAGTCTGCTATATTCGGATAGACTGGATACAGCCAGCCACAGTCTCCAGAGATGGCTGCTCATCAACCACGACTATAGACAATGTCCGCATCTCTGGAGTCTACCTCCCAGGAGATTTCAACACGGATATCCTCCAAAATCAACTAGACATCACAAGTGATATCATACTAGGAGACTTCAATGCACACCATATTGCTTGGGGAGGATCTACCAACAACAGAGGCAACGTGGTCTATGACACCTTTGAGGCGGACTTCAACCAACTTATCCCAGCCAACGCCATCACCTTCCGGAGGGGTAGTATCATGTCCTGCCTAGACCTGATCTTTGTCAGGAAGGGCCTTCAAGCCAACATACATACCCTATCCGGCTCTTGGTTAGGTTCGGACCACGCTCTTATCACCGTTACTATTCAGACACACGGGATGAGCAGCCGAGTATATACTACCCCAGACTGGACTAAGTGGAACGAGTACATCGACTCTAACCCAAAATACGTTCCGGCTCATCATGGAGATGCCTACAAGCACCTATGTTGGCTAGCTGAGAGATTCTGTAGGACAAAAGGGGCTACACCGAGGTCCAAGAAATGGTGGGATGAGGAGTTAGCCACCCAGCTCAAGAAAACGAGGAGAGCAGGCAGAAAGGGTGAAGGCTACGAGCAAGCCAGGAAAGACCTTCATCGCCTCATTACAAAGAAGAAGAAGATATGCTGGGATAGGTTCCTAGAAGAGCATGGGCATAAGGACCCCTGGGAGGTGGCTAGAATTGCAAAAGACCCATTCAAATGCTCTCCTCTCATGGGGGATATCATGACAGAAGATGGTAGGCTACTTACCACTGACCAGGAGAAAGTAAGAGCCTTCCAAGCCCACAATCTCGTCCACACCGGCAGTTCAGAACCCATGGTTGTCCATTCCCCTTCGCAGTACCAGACAGCAGGGAAGGAAGCTCTAGAGGTAGTCCGCAAGGCTCTCACTTCTACCAAGTCAACGTCAGCACCGGGCCCAGACGGAATCTCTTATCAACTCCTCAAATTGATCAAAGATACACACCTAGGCAAAGCTCTCCTGAACGATATAGCCTGGTGTATAGATGAAAGCTCACTCGTCCCCATTCCAAGGTCATGGCAGGATCTCATGATGGTGATGATTCCCAAACCGGGGAAAGACCACTCGAAGGTAAAGGGCTGGCGTCTCTAATACTACCGGGAAACTAGCCGAGAAAGTTATCGCAGCAAAGCTCCAGGAGGCAACCGAGCTGTTCCACAATCTCCAATACGGCTCTAGGAAAGGCAGGGCAGCGATGGATGCTATGATGCTCACTATCAATAAGGCAGAGAGGGCACTTGCGGAAGGCAGACAAGCAACACTACTTGGAAAGGACATCGTATCAGCCTTCAACAATGCCAGGAAAGACGGGATTATCAAGGCTCTAGTGAGCTCTGCCATAGGGAGAAAATGGGCCAACACAGTCGAAGCTTTCCTGAGCGAACGACGATTCAAGATGTGGTGGGATGGTAGAGAAAGGGGTGAGGCGCGCATGAATCAAGGAACCCCACAGGGCAGTCCCTTGTCTCTAGTGCTCTGGCTCATCTACATCGCCATTCCCCTCAAGGAGGTCGAAGCACAACTCCCGCTGGTGCTCACGCCCTCCCCAACTCGTCGCTCCCACCGCTTATGCCCTTTGCCCCGCCTCCATACACACTCTGCTGAGATCTTCAGTTATGTTGACGACGTCAATCCCTTGATCATCACCACGGGTCTTAGTAGGAAGGGGCATGATGACTTGGTAAAAAGAGTCAGTCACCTGCTAGAGGAAACAGCGGCGAAGCACCTGCTCAGATGGGACGCTCAGAAGGAGACCAGACTTGACTTTGGAGAAGGTACTGGAGCCTTCAAGAAACCGATCAGAACCCTAGGAATCACAGTGGACAAACGACTTGACTTCTCGGCCCACATTAGGCCTGGGCACGAGCCGAGCCAGGGGCGGGAAAGTCTCGAGCCCGGGCTCGAGCCCAGAGGTCGTTGCAACCGCGAAATACCGAAGGTACCCGAGGAGTGGAAATCTTCAAAATATGTTGCAGTCCCACCCTTACTCTGTTTTTTTTTTCACCTCAATGACACCTCCGCCGGAGTCCACTACACCCCCTGAGAACTACAGTTATACAGTATCTTGCCCTGGATCTTGTCAGTTTAACAACTATCTCTGCATTATCTCTTCTCTACAGTTGTAGGCTATTATTAATTGGGAATCTATTCAGGATGAGCCATCGCGTCGCCACATGTCGGTTTAACAACTATCTCTGCCTTATCTCTTCTCTACAGTTGTAGGCTATTTATTAATTGAGAATCTATTCAGGATGAGCCATCGCGTCGCCACATTTATTATGGAAAGTATTTACAAGTGCAATCGCCGACATTACCGACCACGCCTACCAACACAAGAAGAGAAACACCAATTAACGCGATGGTTGAAACCTACAAATTGCTCGGTTACTACAATATTGCAGTCCTATGTATCGTCTGATTTCGCTGGGTGATAAGGGTACAAATGATTCTTTCCTATTTCCATGTCTGTTTATATCGGTATCTTTCATATTTCTGCGTCTTTTTTATTTTCCATGGCCTACATAATTATGTAGCGTATGTAGTTATCTTGCAATTCTCGCGAGCCGGCTCGAGCCTACCCCCAGGCTCGGCTCGAGCCGGCTCGTGCCCAGGCCTACTCTGGCTCCGCCCCCTCCAAAGCAACCCCCACACGGACCCCTTCAAAAGACTCGAATACCGCGCAGTGAGGAAGATAACTGGGGCATACTTTGGCAGCAGCCATAGGAAGCTCGCCTGGATCGCTGGGGTGGAGCCTCTCGAGACCAAGCTGGATGATCTCTCAGCCTGCTGGGCAGCGAGGGCAGTTAGGACTGGAGATACGCACATTAGGAACGAGCTGGAGACACGTACCAAAGGGAAGACCGACTGGCATGATGGTACCAACCTCCCCGGTCTCAACCTCACTGGACCCATCCACAGGGCCTTCTTCCTGACAGGAGCCAGCCCCGAGGAGCTCTCATTTGGAGACCGAGACGACCACCGCACCCTCCCTCTCACCAGCATCGACATCCTCCCGACCGACAGCAAACGCTCCCAGGACAAGAAGGAATGGTACACGGAACTCTCCCGCCTCAAAGAGGATGGCTGGTCACTCACTTTCACCGACGGGACCGGAGGGAAAAACGGGGAGGTAGCAGCAGCGGCGGTGACTCACGAGTCGGAACACGGATCCTTCTTGGGAGCTCTGGCCACGGTAGCGGACGGGGAAGAGAAGGGAATCTCGCTCGCTCTCCGCTCTTCGGGGGCTGACAAACTCCTGATCTTGACGGACTCTATAGCAAGCAAGCACGCGCTGTCAAACCTGAGCAGGGGCGCGCCTCCTAGGTCTGGCATCGAAAGGGAGATCAAGGGCCTCCTCCACAAACGAGCACACCGGGAGACAGCCATCGGTTGGGTCAGGAGCCACATAGGAATCCCGGGTAACGAAAAGGCAGACAAGAAGGCAGCCTACGAGTCAGCTCTAGGCCGTATCGCAGGGAGCCAGCAGGTAGCTACCGCAGCGGGTATCAGGGCCGCGGCCAAAGCAAGGCGGAAGGACATGCGTTCAGAACCCGGGTTTGGAGCCAACAGGTGCCTATGGCACAGGCACGCCCTGTCCGCCTACACCTGGCTGCGCACCAACCGGGGCCCACAGAACTACTGGCTCCACCTCATCCGCAAGGTCGACTCCCCAGCCTGCCCCAACTGCGATCACCCCTCGGAGGACGGCTACCATATCACCTTCGACTGCCCCCACCACCATCAGCAACGCCAGGAGTTCATCGGAGATGCCAGGACATGGGAAGATTTGGACACACCAATCTGGAAGAAAGAAGAGGGGGAGGAGGAGGAGTGGGACGCGGTAGAGGCATACTTCGCCTACCTCTACCGCCCCCTTGCTGGACGCTAAGGCGCAGGCAGGGAGGCTTCAGGAGGGGGGCGAGGCTCCCCGCTCACTTGTCGGATGTTGCGCATATTTTGTTTCTCTCTCCTTTGCGTCCTCTTGCTATTTGTACATAGTTCGCGCAGGGCGTCAGACTAACTTGACCGTCCCTTGAATCCACCCGGGTTTCCGGGTGGCTCGTCATACGACCCTTAAAGGTTGTGCATACGAGTACTGAGTTAAAAAAAAAAAAAAAAAAAAAGGCCCTACTGGCTCTGGCGCTGATACCTCCATTACTGTTGGACAGACGTTCCATGACTGCCAGGAGGGAGGCCGCCTTGGATGTCCGTTGCTTTTTTTTTTTTTTTTTTTGGTAAATCAGTACTCGTATTGAAGCTCTCGCTTATGACGAGGCAGCGCATCCCCTCAGGTTAAGCCTGACGGGATTGTCCTACCACTAGGCCGCTCCCTACCCCTATATCTACATACGCATGACTAGATACCCCCCGCGAAAGATATTCGCACCTCAACAGAACGCAAAAACAAAAGGAGAATCGTCCCAATCACCCTCTGACCGCTCCCGCCAGCTTCTCACACCACTCCGGGTCCTCCCAGATCTGCTCCCACTTCCGCCCCTTCCCATCCGCCACCCCAGGGCAGCTCAACAGGTGTGCCGCATTCTGAGCCACCCCCTCTTCACACAGCCCGCACCGCGGGTCATCCGCCCTGCCTATTTTATGCAGCCACCAGCGCTGCGGTCCACGATCAGTCACTACATACGTCTCCCCCGTAGCGCCTCCCGGTTCCATTTCGTCTGCTTGGAAGGTCGTCCCATGGGGAAGGCCTGTCGGGTGTAACGATGTCAGGTCTTAGCATCCTCTTGCCCACCCATGCCACCTCCTTCGCTTTCCTATCCGCTCTCTCGTTCCCTTCCACCCCACTATGCCCCTTTACCCACATCACTGTCTTGCTACCGCTCCTCATCTCTTCCACCGCCAATTCCTCTATCCATGACCGTGGTTGCTCAAAGCGCAGATTCCGTAACCGGCTTATGGCGCCCTGGCTGTCAAGAGCCACTACCGACCTTCCCGCCTTCCACACTCGCACCACTCCCAGCATCTCGGCGTCCATCACCATGGCGAAGGAGCCTAAGTATACCCCTTCCTCCCATCCCTCTCCCACTTCCCCGCCAACCGCCGCTGCTGCTGCCACCTCTTCTTGTCTTGATCCATCTGACCATGCTCTCACCTCTCCCCCATTCAGCTCCACGACCTTGATCTCCCTTCCCATGGTCCCACCGTTTCCGGACATCCAATGGAGCACCGCATCCGATTCTACCACCCCTGCCAGTATTCCTTCCGCGGTCTCCCTCAGCGCCGGTAGCGCTCTCCCATATACCGACGCCGCCCACCGAATCCTTTTCGCCCGCATCCATGTTCTCAGGTCTTGGATGCCAGTAATATCCTCGATTTTTCCCCGTGCGCTACCCCTCCACCCCCCACATATCCATCTACCCCACTTGTCACGGCCCTGACCCTATAGGCTCGATCGACGAGTGCAGGAGAGTCAGGCACATGCAGGAAGCACCGCATAGACGCCAGGAGAGTCAGGCACATGCAGGAAGCACCGCATAGACGCACAGGATGGCACAAGGTAGGGCACGAAGGAATAACCCTCGGGTAGTAGCGGGAGGCAAGGAGGATTAGGTGGTAACAGTGGCATTGGGATATGTATATATAGCTGGCTATTTCCCCTTCTCCTTCTCTCTCTCCTTCTCTCTTCTCCACGCAACGTCTTGTATCTTAGTCGCACTTTCAGCCTTGGGCCGCATTGCCGGGACTCAACAGGTGGCAACAGCAGCGGGTATCCGGACGGCAGCCAAGGCCAGGCGGAAGGAAACATCCGATCGGAACCAGGGTACGGATCCAACAGATGCCTATGGCACCGACACGCCCTATCGGCCTACACCTGGCTGCGCACCAACCGGGGCCCCCAGAACTACTGGCTCCACTTCGTCTGCAAGGTCGACTCCCCAGCCTGCCCCAACTGCGACCACCCCTCCGAGGACGGCCACCACATCACCTTCGACTGCCCCCACCACCGCCAGCAACGCCAGGAGCCCATCAGGGACGCCAGAACGTGGGAGGATTTAGACAAACCCATTTGGATAAAGGAGGAGGGAGAAGAGGAGGAGTGGGATGCGGTAGAGGCATACTTCGCCTACCTCTACCGCCCCCTCGCTGGACGATAAGGGAGTAGGCATATTGAATATTTGCTGCTTTGCTTTGTTTTATTCTTTCGCGTCGTCATTTTGTACGTAGCTTGCGCAGGGCGTCAGATTAACTTGACTGTCCCTTGAATCCACCCGGGTTTCCGGGTGGCTCGTCATACGACCCTTAAGGTTGTGCATACGAGTACTGAGAAAAAAAAAATTGCTTTGGTCGCTCGCGTTGTTTGGTTTTTGATTTTGTACTTAGCTTTTTTTTTTTTTTTTTTGGGAGTCTATACGTCTATGGAGCCTAAGGCTATGAGACGGCCCCGTTCCCTTACCTTAAAAGGCTCGGTATACCCACGGAACAACGGGATGCTTAAACGCCCAGCCTTCCGACCCAAAGAGATCAATACTACCGTACCGAAATAACCCCTCCTCCGCCGCCACGCCCCTGCCGGCCCATCTCCAATATATAAGCCCCCTCCTGTTATAGGGGCGGACGGTCAAGTCCGGGCCTACTATGAGGTGGAGAGCTTAGCGAGCTCCTAGTGACGCTTAGTGGGGCTAGCAGGTGGCAAAGGTAAAGGACGAAAGGGTCTTTTAGCTTAGCAAGTGGCGAGCACAACAGGGACGGGTGCGCGAGGGTGACGAAAGTGTAGAGATCAAAGAGATATAGTGCTTAGGTTTTCGAAGAAGTATACAAGACAGTGCTTGGGTTCTGCCCTTTCTATCTAGGTAGCAGAGGCCCCCTTATATAGACATCTCGGGGATTGTCCTGACCCCCGCCCACATGCTCACGGCATGGGCTTCCTAAACCTCGGAGACATGATTGCAAATCAATGACGGAGATCTAAGCAGCTTGGAAATCAATGATTGGAAATCGAAGAACGAACATATGCCTTGAACCGGTCCTCCGTAAGAAGCAGTTATCCCATAAGTCAATATGACCTAGCCCCAACCCTCTCGGCCATCGCTAGAGCGGTGCACACACTTCCTTGTCCCGGCCAGTCTCTCTACTCAACCCATAGGTATGAGCTAGAGGGCCCATTGCTAGACCTGCTGTGGGTGATCAGTCCACGTCCTCAGTCTCAGCGGCTATCGGCTTCGGTTTTCCGCCTCTGCGTAGACCACCCTCACATGAGACTCGTAACACCTCCCCTGCCACACTCCTAACGGCCCTCCCCTCGTTACCTCTCCCTCCGCTCAGGTCAGATCAAGGTTAGAGAAGAACGTCTCCACCAGGTCTACCATATATACTTCCCCTCCGTCCTTAACCTTCTTTGCCCATTTCCTCCGCTCATCCATCTCCTCCCAATTGCTCCACCTTCTTCCAATCTCCTCTCCACGCGGACAGACCAAGGCTACGTGCCCGCCTGTTTCCACATGTCTACCACATGTCCGGCATGTAGGATCGACTGTGTCGTCCAGCTTTGCACGCCAGGATTGGAGATTCCCTTTCCCAGTCCTGCAGTGGACGTAGTTAAGCCTTGCCTTCCTCCCCCACCTAACCACTCTACCCCTCCCCGTCCCAGCCACTTTTCTCTCCGCCTCTCGCATTCTCTTCCATTCCTGTCTGAGTCCCCCTTCCGTGATTTGGGGTTCTTCAGGGTAAGGTTTCTCCGCCCCCTCTTTCGCCAGTACGTCCGCTCGCTCATTGCCGGGGATACCTACATGGGCTTTTACCCAGCCTAGCCTTACTGCCCCCGCTCCTAGCTTGTACTTAGCTCGCGCAGGGCGTCAGATTAACTTGACTGTCCCTTGAATCCACCCGGGCTTCCGGGTGGCTCGTCATACGACCCCTAAGGTTGTGCATACGAGTAATGAGTTCAAAAAAAAAAAAAAAAAAAAAAATGCCTGCCCTGCTCATAGTTGCCACCCGGCACGTCCCGCAGTCCACTGCTGGTGCTCCCCCAACCTTGATGGCATCTGCCGGTTCGAGGGCGAATAGGAGGGCATCTGCTCCCTTCATGGCGACCACTACCTCCTCCGTAAACCCATTGTGGATACATTGACTGCCTCCATACTCCACCCGTCCCAGCCTACCTACGCCCTCTCCACTCTCCAACCAACGCCTCCCTCTCTCCGCTGTCAATAGGCATCTCTCCCTCTCCACCGCATCCTCCCCTACCGCATCCCATGCCGCCTCCACTAGATAATACTTCTTGCCTATTACTACCGCGACCCTTTGCCCCAAGTTTAGCGCTTCCACCGGATACGCCGGTACCGGCCCGCCTCCCTTCACTAACAGCCTACCTCCCCCATACCTTTTACTTCCCACCCTGGCCTCCCTCTCCCCGCATTACCCTGAGACTCCATGTGCGCTAACGGCTTGAAGCAAGAGTCTCAGACACCCTGTCCCGCTAACGTGGTGTGGGAGTCTCGGGTTCCCTGACTGGCGTGATCCCTGTGTGTGATTAAATGTGAGACTTGCAGCCCGACCCGTGCAGTGTGGGAGTTTCAAAAACGCTGACTGGCCCGTTGCACTGTGGTCGTTGACCCGGACCAAATCGCAATGACACAGGTCGGACGGGAAGAATTGCAGGAATCCCCCCTTTCCTGAAGACGTTTCCGAGGGGGAAGGGATTTTTTTTTTTTTTTTTTTTTTTTTTTACTCAGTACTCGTATGCACAACCTTAAGGGTCGTATGACGAGCCACCCGGAAACCCGGGTGGATTCAAGGGACAGCCAAGTTAATCTGACGCCCTGGGCAAGCTACGTACACGATGAAAGAGGGGGAAGGGGTCGCGATGCTCGAAATCTGAAAAATAAATCGGATATCCGTGAAGCCCTCCGTGCGGGCTTCCCAATGCCGTTGTCTGCTCCTCCTGGCGAGGCCTGGTTGTTGCGCTGGTTCTGGCAGGGTTGCTGTTGGACACCTCAAGTTGTCGCTCACTGTTGAGAGGCACCCATTGATGTTGTAAGGGCTTCTTCATAACTGGTGATCTTTCTTCTTTCCCTTGGGAGGTCATCCAACTCCTCCCAATTCCCAAACCGTCTCCCAAGAGCCTCCCCCTCACGACATACTAGAGCTACATGACAAGTGTCCGACTTTGACTCACAACAACATAATGAAATCTTAATGAATTAATGTCGTGCAACTTGAAAAGTAATTATTTCGATAGTAGAAAATCAGTATTAAAAATCCCAGGTGCAATTGGTTTCGTGGTTGTTGTACTGTGAGCTCGCAAAATTTGGGAACCGGGCACCGAAAGGGCTATTTAGTAACCCACAAGACGGAACGGGGAACTTTCCTGGGAACCCTGGCCACCGTTATCGATGGAGAAGAGAGGGTAATCTCGCTGGCCCTCCGTTCGCCAAGCACTGACAAGCTCCTAATCCTGACAGACTCCACAACGAGCAAGCAGGCACTCCTCAACCTCAGCAGAGACGCCCCACCTATGTAGGTCTGGCATCGAGAAGGAACTGAAGGACCTACTCCACAAGCGGGCACACCAGGAGACAGCCATCAGAAGTCACATAGGCTTCCCAGGTAACCAGAAGGCAGACAAGAAGGCAGCATACGAGTCGGCTCTAGGTCGTATCGCCCAAAGTCGGCAGGTAGCCACAGCGGTAGGCATTCGGATGGCAGCGAAAGCCAGGAGGAAAGACCAGTACACGGAACCAGGTTTCGGTACCAATAGATGCCTCTAGCATAGATACGCTCTCTCCGCCTACACCTGGCTGCGCATTAACCGGGGCCCATTCAACTACTGGCTCCACTTCGTTCGGAAGGTCGACTCACCAGCGTGCCCACATTGCGATTGCTCCTTGGAGCACGGCTACCATATCGCCTTTGACTGTCCCCAGCACCGCCAGCAGCGCCAAGAGCTGATCGGAGATCGGAGGACGTGGGAAGAGCTAGACACACCCCTATGGAAGAAGGAAGAGGGGGAGGAGGAGGAGTGGGACACGGTAGAGGCGTATTTCGCCTACCTCTACCGCCCCCTGTCTGGACGATAGGAGAGGCATCAGTCGCGCATATTTGACTTTTGCCGCGTTGCTTTGCGTTTTTTTTTTTTTTGGTAAATCAGTATTCGCATTGAAGCATCTCGCGTATGGCGAGGCAGCGTATCCCCCCAGCTTAGGCCTGGATTATCTACCATCGGGCCGCTCCCTGCCCCGTATCTACGTACATGTCCAGATATCCCCCAGCTCAAAGATACTCGCACCAGATACGCACGTCGCAAGGAAAGAAACCTAAGAATCACCCTCTCACCGCCTCCGCCAGCTTCTCACACCACTCCGGATCTCCCCATATCTGCTCCCAGCTCCGCCCCTTCCTATCCGCTATGCCAGGGCAACTCAACAGGTGTACCGCATTTTGCGCTATCCTCTCCTCACACAGCCCGCATAGCGGGTCTGGTTGCACGACTGTGACTATGTACGTCAGTCCCCGTAACGCCTCCCGATTCCACTTTGCCTGCTTGGAGGGTCGCCCCATAGGAGAGGCCTATCGGATGCCTGCCGGTGAAACGATGTCAGGCCGTTGCATCCTCCTGCCCACCCATGCCACCTCCTTCGCCTTTCTGTCTGCTCTCTCGTTCCCTTCTACCCCATTGAGCCCCTTCACCCACATCACGGACTTACCCCCTTTGCCCAACTCCTCCGCTGCTAACTCCTCGATCCACGACCGCGGTTGCTCGAAACACAGACTCCGTTCGACCAATGGCACCGTGACTATGTAGTGCCACCACTGCCCTCCCTGCCTGCCACGCACGTACTACTCCCAACATCTCCGCGTCCATTACTGTGGCGAGGGAGCCCAAATACACCCTCTTGCTTTGCGTTATTTGCATGCGTTGCTTTGACAGTTTGCGTTGTTTTCCTCTTTGTACGTAGCTTGGGCAGGGCGGTCAGATTAACTTGACTATCCCTTGAATCCACCTGGGTTGCCGGTGTGGCTCGTCATACGACCCTAAGGTTGTAGTACACCTGGCTAGGTACGCATCAACCAGGGCCCTCAAAATTACTGGCTACACTTCGTCTGCAAGGTCGACTCCCCGGCTTACCACAACTGCGATCACCCAGCACAGACACGCTCTGTCGGCCTACACCTGGCTACGCACTAACCGAGGCCCCCAGAACTACTGGCTCCATTTCGTCCGCAAGGTCGACTCTCCTGCCTGCCCCAACTGCGACCACCCCTCGGAGGACGGCTACCACATCGCCTTCGACTGCCCCAAGCACCACCAGCAACGTCAGGAACTCATCGGGAATGCCAGGACATGGGAAGACTTAGACACGCCAATATGGAGAAAGGAGGAGGGAGAAGAGGAGGAGTGGGATGCGGTGGAGGCATACTTCGCCTACCTCTACCGCCCCCTCGCCGGACGATAAGATGTGTGATATTTGCTGCGTTGCTTGGCTTTACTCGCTCGTGTCGTTTTTGTTTTAATTTTGTAAGTAGCTTGCGCAGGGAGTCAGATTAACTTGACCGTCCCTTGAATCCACTCGGGGCTTCCGGGTGGCTCGTCATACGACCCTTAAGGTTGTGCATACGAGTACCATCCATCTTCGGGATGCGGATCACCACCCGGACGCGGATCACTCGGCTATTTATGCATTTTTGACGATTTCGAGGCCAATACACAACCAAATATGCCCAAATTCTGGGATCGTATTTGAGATATATAGTACTTTGCAAAATAAAGTATAGAAGGGCCAAGGTGCACTACAGCTTGAATGATCCTGGGAGAAATAGTGGGGATTACTGGGTAGGTTTTAGTCATAAAATATGTGAATAGATGAGGGTGGAGAAGGTTTCAATGATCAGAAATTACTATTCCCACTTAGTACTTATGATTTGCACTTACTATACATGCAATTTCATATAATATGCCTATATAGAAAGATCGGTCTGTAAGGGTAGCTTAGCCGGGGATACAAATGAAAGTATTCGTTGTTGTAGCTCAACAAAACCACACCCAACTCGAGAACTAGATAGCTCAAAAGCAAGCACATAGGTAGGGAAAGACCTCCAGGTAGCTTATGCAGGATATCTGACCAGAACTGGGCAAGGTCATGCCCCCAAAGGAAGGCCTAGGAGGGTGCATAGAATATATTCATTCTAGTAATTTAATTAAACTAAGTCTAAATCAAATACCTAATAGCACGAAAGTATGCCAATAGATAGGCCTGTCAATTAGATACTCTATATATGATATCTGCTAAAAACTGAGTAAGGAAATATCACTAATAAGAGATTTAGAGAGAAGGCACTGGATAAAATATATCTATATTATAACTTAATGAAACTAAGCTTAAATCAAGCAATAAGTGGCTCATATCAATGCTTACAGTGACCAAACACTTGTATATATACTATACAGTATTTTGACTAGATTTAAGTGAAGTCATCTTGTAAAGACCCTTCTCAAAAAGGGATAAATAGATGGCAGATTTTATGATACCTCTTTCAAACAAAGACAGGATCAAGCGTTTACTTAATACCTTGAAAGGATTGATATATAGAGGGCAATCTTTTGAACCTATTACAGGCTAGTCTGGTTGGCACAACGACCTCTGAAAGAGGTCGTGTTGTACCAACCAGACTAATTACAAGCATGATTTAGCCTAAATTGATGTAGCTTAGTATCATAGCCTTATTGGGAAGAAATATAATGTCTTGGCATATATCAATCTCTATCTACCTAAAATAAATATGTAGTTGCTGAGACAAGCTCGGCTATTCTACTTACCTATGTAAATTCGTTTGAGCTATAGAGCGCTTGATTTGGGCGTGATTTGGTTGAGCTACAAAAAGGAATACCTTTATTTGTATCCCCGGCTAAGCTACCCTTTCAGACCAATCTTTCTATATAGGCATATTATATGCAATTGCATGTATAGTAAGTGCAAACCACAAGTACCAAGTGGGAACATGAATTTCTGATCATTGAAACCTTCTCCACCCTCATCTATTCACATATTTTATGACTAAAACCTACCCGGTAATCCCCAGTATTTCTCCCAGGATCATTCAAGCTGTAGTGCACCTTGGCCCTTCTATACTTTATTTTGCAAAGTACTATATATCTCAAATACGATCCCAGAATTTGGGCATATTTGGTTGTGTATTGACCTCGAAATCATCAAAAGTGCGTAAATAGCCGAGTGATCCGCATCCCGGTGGTGATCCGCATCCCGAGGATGGATGGTACTGAGTTTTAAAAAAAAAAAACTGCGATCACCCAACAGAGGACGGCTACCACATCACCTTCGACTGCCCATACCACCGCCAGCAACGCCAGGAGTTAATCGGGGATACATATCAGGGCATGGGAGGAGCTCGACGCATCAGTCTGGAGGAAAGAGCAGGGAGAGGAGGAAGGAGCAGGGAGAGGAGGAATAGTGGGACGCGGTGGAGGGATACTTCGCCTACCTCTACCGCCCCCCGCCGGACGCTAAGCAGGGCAACACACCATGTGGCAAGCCACCGCTGCGATGGCCGGAGAAGGTGGAGTTTCACCTTCACCACACACTCGCTGGACGTGAGGGGGACGCCGTTTACGCATATTTGTGTTTTGTTTTGTTTTTTTTGCGTCGTCTTGCTATTTGTACGTAGTTTGCGCAGGGCGTCAGATTAACTTGACCGTCCTTTGAATCCACCTGGGTTTCCGGAGTGGCTCGTCATACGACCCTTAAGGTTGTGCATATGAGTACTAAGTTCAAAAAAAAAAAAAAAAAAGACTCCTGCTATCAATTATTCCAGTTCTAGTACCACTCTCCCACTCGCCATATAGGTATTCTACTTCCTCGCTCTTCTACACGCTTTCTAACAAGTCATACTTGTTTCTAGTACGACTCCTAATCTTACGAGCTTGCGATGCAACTGTTCAACTCGCTTGCTGTTCCACTCTCCTGCTGTTCCACTCGCCTGCTGTTCCACTCGCCTGCTGTTCCACTCGCATGCTGTTCACCTCGCTTACTGTTCAACTCTCTTGCTGTTCAACTTCCTTGCTGTTCTACTCGCTTGATGTTCTACTCGCTTGCTCTCCTATTCCCTTGCGGACAGGCATACATGACTCACACACTCGCTGCCACTCAGACTAGGCACAAATAGAGAGGTTTTGCACCCTTGTAAAATTGACAGTAACTACAGCAACCCGACTAGCTAATGCACCTGCAAGGTTTGTGCTTAAGACCGACAGGGATAAAAAGATGTCAACTTGACATCGATGTCAAACAGGAATCTCCGTTTGACATCGGAAGATCTTGGCATTGTTGTCCAAAACAAACATCCGAAGATAGTTAGCCTTTGCATATTAGTATCAAAATGCGTAACAAAACTCTTATACACACATATACTACACATATCAAAAATGTCGCAAAGTTTATACCCAGTGTCAGAACAGCCTACCCAAACATCTCAGCAGTCAACATCACGCATACACATAACTCTTATACACACATATACTACACATATCAAAAATGTCGCAAAGTTTATACCCAGTGTCAGAACAGCCTACCCAAACATCTCAGCAGTCTACGCAAGATTCACCGCTGCCATGGGAGCCTACGCAAAATTCACCGCTGCCATCGGAGCCTATGCAAAATTCACTACTGCCATGGGAGCCTACGCAAAATTCACCACTGCCATGGGAGCCTACGCAAAATGCTCCAATGCCACCGCTACCTAGCCAGGTATACCAGCCTGTCTATACTCCACCGCAGCCTACGCAAAATCCACCGCTGCCAGTGCAGCCTACGCCGGCAAAGCAGCCTACGCCAGCACAGCAGCCTGTCTGTACTCCTGAGCAGAGTACGCAGGTAGTGGAGGTCAAACCAAAGCGGGTGCATTATACTCCAGAGTTAAAACTACTTATATTACGCCTTTGTATTGAACACAAAGAGCGGTATCTTGAAGAACCAACGGAATTTGCGTTTTGGCAGTTTATTACTGCACTGTTTAGAGAGAAGACCGGTCATCAGGGGGCTGACCTTCGGAAGAAGGTCGGTGGAATGGTTGGAGATCGAAAGGCTGCTTTAGAAGCTCGGAAGCTACTGTCTGGCGTAGCTTTACCTCCGACGACTGACTTGGAACAAGCCATCGATTTATGGATTGAGGCATGTGACCGTCGCAATGAATTGCGAGAATCAATAAAGACTGAAGACTCTATTGAAGTAAAGAGGGAAAAGGCTGTGTCAGAAGTACTTAGAGATAACTTGACGAAACGGTTATCCAAAAAGCGAGATTTCCAAGCTGTTGTGGAAGCTCGAGAGGTTATTGACCTCACTGCCCCGGGAGATATACGTCGAAAAAGACGTCAAATCCGCGAGAATCTACGTACAAAAAAGGAAGAACTTGAAAGTGGGAGTAAAGACAAAATGCGTGAGGACTTTAGCAAGTTGACTGAAGTTTTTATTGATTATATGACCAAACCATCTAAATGTAGCTGTTCCCATGGTTCAAACACAGGCTGTGTGGCTTTTGAGTCCTCCAAAGCAAGCTCCTCTGAGTCCAAGTCTACCGAATCCGCCTTTTCTGAGACAACCAAATTGGCTGTGGAGGTCGCGGATATCCAGGAAAAACTCTCTCGGTTTGAAGCCAACCAGGAGAATATCAAGGAACTTTTGCTGGAGCTTGTTAAAGGGAAGGGTAAAGAGCAAGTTTAGGCAAGGTAAGTCTCCAAAGAGGGTGGAGATACACGATTGCCAAAGTGATCGCTGATTTGATTGCGTTGTCTTAGGCAGGTTTGGCAGTTCCAGAGAAATACCGATAGCATATAGTTGACTGCAACTGGAGAAAGTCCTACTTTCTGTACACGCTTCCATTCTCCTGACGTGAATTGATTTAAAACATTTGCAAAACCCCATTCCACAACAATTCTATACTTGGACATCATTACATTGAAGGCTTCTTGGTTTGGGGTGAGCCCATATCTTCCTGCACGATAAGGAGCTCTAACTCCATAAGATGGTGCATAAGCTGGATCTCCGTAGAGATATAGCACTTCATTCGGTGTATTGGCTTCATTCGGTGCAATCGGTGCATTCGGTGCATTCGGTGCATTCGGTGCAATCGGTGCATTCGGTGCAATCGGTGCATTCGGTGCAATCGGTGCATTCGGTTTGAAGATCTGGCGTAAAATCTGTTCTACTCTTGATTCTTTCCAGAGCTTCCAATCTCCTGTAGGACTAAACTGAGGACCGTACAAGCTGCTGATCAATCCATCTGGTGTGACAATACTTTGAAATTTGATTCCATGATATCCTTTGTGTCCCGAATAGTATCGCTGTTGTTCAATTGTAGGTCTTGCAATTGGACGAACTGTTCCGTCAATGAAACCCCAAGTTTGCATAGATTCCTTCGCCGTCCCATCAATTGCCTTAACATAAGAGCGGAGCTGGGCCATCGAAAGTCTTTGATGATCCCAAAAAAGCTTCTTATGATATTTCTGATGCAGGAATATTGCAAGGTCTACCACAATGCTCGAGATTTGGCTTCGTGATATCCCAAACACATGCATCATGTCCTTCAAGCGTCCTGGAGATGAAAGTCGATAAAGTAACATACAGAGTGCTTGTTCGGCACACTTCGCATATCTTCCCAAGGTTTTAACTGGCGACTCTACCCACTCGATAAGCTGGAGCTTATCGATAAGCTCTAGAATTTCCGCTCTTGAAAACCGCAGGTATTCCAAACACTCAGTATCCCCCCACCCCGATTCCGCTAGTGACCACTCTTTCTTCTCATATGCAATGGGAGCTCGATATAGAGGTGGCCTATTATTATCTTCTTCTTCATCATCGGAAGATTCCGCCTGCACACACTGCCCCATCAGCAGTACCCCCCACATAAGCATGTCCGAGTCATCCGCCATGTTTGTATGTCGTTGCAGGTTGCGGCTTAGTAACAAGAGATATCAATCTAAGTTTGCAAAACCTCTTTTTCTACACTTTCGTGCACACAGGGTTCCAAGTGCGCTAGCTGGGTTGTGAGATATCTAGCGTGCAAGGGTGCAAAACCTCTCTAATGCTTGCAGTCGAAGACTTTTAGGTATAGAACAACTTTAATACAGCGTATATCATCGCAGATATTATAGATAGTATATAGTTTTAATTAAGATATAAATTACAATTGTATCCAAGACCTATCTATAACTTGTCGGGCGCGCAGGTTGTGACCTATGCCTCCCGCTGTCGCAACCTGGGTGCATCTTTTGAGTTTTGGTCCCATGCGTCCCCATACGTCATAGCATGCAAACTAACTTTCTTGCTGATGCACTGCCCGAATAGGGAAGTCCATCAACTTGAGAGTTGTGCTGACACTGGCACGACTGTCCTCACCACAAGGATAACGAATTTAATGAAGCTGAGAGTTCTACTGACTCTAGCACGGATCTCGCGAGTCATGCTCACGTTAGCACGCCTGTCACCATACAGATGAGAAGGGAAGGCGACGCGGTCGTTACAGTTACTCGCTCTTGCTACTCGTTAATTTATATTTCCTTTACGCAATAACTTCTCCTACACACCTTCTAAGCTTCATCTTTATTTTCATGTAATTCTGTCAGCTTAGTATAGAAATAGTCTAGTTCTCCCCTCATAGCTGGGTATTGAAGTCCTTCGGTTTCGGTTTGCTGATTAGTTGGATTATAGAGACTTTTGTCTAGGGTCTGTAGATACTTATATCAATTTTTATTTTCAATTTACTTTTTTTGTATAGTTATTTAATTTCCTTTATCCAAATTTACATTAGTTTATAAATCATTCTAAAATATTAAATTCCTTTAATATTTCAAATTATTTTATTTCAAGAATATTATATACATGATTTAAATCTAGTATGTATTCTCAATAATATCAAAATACTGTATATATTTACTTTAAATCTATCATTCCTTGTACAAGTACAATATACTTTTCATATTAAATAATAACCTACACCATAACAAGCCAGAAGCATAGTTATTTCGAACTTTCTAATCCTACGCCCGCGACCTTCCTATTCTACACCTTCATAATACTGCTTATCAATTCAGTCTGATTACACAATCCCTCGTATCGTACAATCGATCACGCAATTGAACTGATCAACCTCTCTGCGCAACTCTGCTTATCCTCACCTGCCTTCGATCCGCGCATTTCCCGCAGTCGCAGGTTTGCCGGTTCTTGTGTTGCCGATTGCACGATTGTCGTCTTCCAGCACAGTAGACCGCATAGACGTGGAAATAGGACCGTAGAAAGCCGCTAGTATAAGATGCTCTGTGGGCGACAAATTATTAAGTCCATTATGCACAGATACCCAACTTTATATATCGGAGTTTACAGTTGGGCGGAAGACTATCTAGTAGACTAACAGGTGCGCATTCAGCACAAATCCCTGCTCAAGCGGCAGATCCATATAGAATTAGTATTTGTCTCTCTTCTTCACCTATATGTTGCCCTGCCGCCTCACATGTTGCCTAATCCATCCAGAGTAGAATAATGGTGAGACCGCCAACATGACACCGCTAACACTATCTCCAATAATACCCTGCCACAACATGGTCAGAATGCGGCCGGTTTTGGCATTGGGAACTCGGCATACGAAGTGAGACAGACACGAGTATACGCAGACCCACTAGGGTGATGGGATATTGAGACATACAGCAGGTACATAACTAAATATAACTACCTTCTCACTCCCTTCTAATCATCCACAATTCTCCCCCGTCCGGAACTCAACCTTTATTCCACCGAGTTTCTCAAGAGCAATGGCAGGGCTCATTTCCCTTCTCCTACTGCTTGTCTTTGCATCCGTTTCCTTGTCTGCACCTCCCCTACATCTTCCCTTCGTTATTGAAACGAAGAGTACTCTCATAGCCTCATATCCAGCAAACATCCACCTCTACCCCCATTCAAAGTCCACCTTTCCGGACTCCTCGATAGTTTCTCTTAAGGTCACTTACGGTCCTTGCGATTCTGCAACTTCACAGGGTCATGACCACCACATCACCTTCGCTTCCTACGATTCGAACACCAGAGCCGGCGCACGAAGATTAATATGGCTCATCCCGGAAGCTACCAGCACCGGAGGTTGCATTTCCGCATGGGATACCTCAAGTGGTCTCCTTGCGGGGCGTAGCCAGCCACTGGCTATGGAGGAGGACAAGCGGAAGCTCCGAGCGCAGAGGGAAGGAGAGCTCCGCAAACGAGGGATCGCGATGGGCAATGAAACTGGGATTGATACCAGTGGACCGTGGTTTGATGGGGTGATGTTGCTTAGATCTTTGAATTTGACAGAGGTGGATGTGGAGAAAGCGAAAGCAAAAAGAATTGGGATCGTGGGGGCTGGGATGTCGGGGTTGATGACGGCGATGTTATTGGATAGTAAGGGGTTGAAGAATTGGCATATATTAGAGGCGAGTGAAAGGGTTGGGGGGTAAGACACACTTCCGGATTAGTACAGTATCCCCCATACACGAAAAGATGCTGAAGACGGGGATAGGCGGATCCGAACTCACCACTTTGCAGCCCCAGAGGAATACCAATACCAGGAAATGGGGCCTATGCGTTTCCCGGAAACGATCCAAGTCTCCCCAAATCTTACTCTTCCCATCAATGACCATAAACTGGTGTTTAGCCTTGGGGCTCACCTTAATCAACTCAATGATAATAATCCCAAGTATAAGGTTGACTTTATCCCGTGGTTACAGACTTCCCCGAACGGGAATGGACTAGTATACATGGGTGGAAAAAGGAAACCGGATGGGACAGTACCGACACAAAAAGAGATCCAGGAGAATCCGGAATTGGCGTACACGGTTGATCATGGTGCGCAAATGACGGCGGAGTTAACTGGCGTTGAGGCGAAGATTACAGAGACGTTCTTCAACAATGATAGGATAAAGGCAGTTGCAGAGAATATGTTTAGAGCTCACAAACAGTTTATCGGTATGTTCCATTGCACGCGAGAGTGGTCTGGGTCAGTTACTAAAATTATATGTAACAGACGAGGGGTGGGATGACTTCTCTGAATACGGTTTCATCCATCATGTGCTGGGCGCCTCACTGAACGCAACCAACCTTGAAGGCCCTTCTGTTCAGTCGTTCTGGAATGACATTTATGACGAAGTCTACTTTTCTGCTGCTTCATGGAGGACCATTGACAAAGGTCTTCAGCGCCTTGCTGATGCGTTCAAGCCTCTTGTGGGGAAGCGTATCTCCTATTCTTGCCATGTTAGCAAATGCTCTTGGGACGAAAAGACCAAGAAAGTCGCACTGAGCTGGAAGGAGAAGTGGAGTGACAGGTCCTACACGACCGAGTCGTTTGACTATGCTGTCGTTGCAGCACCCTTCTCTGTGGTTCGGGGGTGGAGGTTTTTCCCTCCCCTCCCTTCCTTGATCGGCCGTGCTATCGGAAACCTACCATACGCTTCAGCATGTAAAGTTGCACTGCAATTCAAGACTCGCTTCTGGGAACACTTGCCTAAGCCTATCTACGGTGGCTGTTCCAGGACTGACCTCCCAGGAATTGTGACCTTCTGCTATCCCTCCTACGCAATCAACTCCACCCGTCCTGGCGTTTTATTAGCGAGCTACAATTTTAATGCAGCAGCATTGATGACGACCTCGCTCGACAAGAAGGAGCATGCTGCTATCGTCCTCGATGCCATGGCTGAGATCCATGGGGAGCAACTCGTTAGAGAACAGTACACCGGCAAGTTTGCAAGGCAGTGTTGGTTGTTGGATGAGTACGCACGAGGTGGTTGGGCAGACCCGCATGCCGGTGATCATAGCTTGTACATCCCTGAATTCTTTAAGACAGTCAATGGAATGGTATGGGTAGGGGAGCATACCAGTTATACGCATGCGTGGATTGCAAGTGCGCTGGAAAGTGGAGTGAGAGGGGCGGTGCAATTGCTGCTGGAGTTGGGGTTAGTGGATGAAGCTAAGGAAGTGGCGGAGCAGTGGATGGGGAGGTGGATGAAGGTATAAGTAGGACGGAAGATGTATAGGGGCAAACAGTCCGGCGATAGGGAAAGTGGGACTGGTCACGGCATGACAACATGTTACAGTTGAAACTGTGAATTTGCGTTGCGGTCTTAGCGCATATCCAGCGAAAGTGCATCGCGAGCTTGTGACGAGTTTTTTATTAGCGCTACCGTGAATTATTATGAAGAGTATACATTCTTGTCAATTGCATGCATCAGATCCCAAAGTCGAACTAGTTATGTGAGGGCACTTATATGCATGATATTAAATATCAGTGTATTTATCTAGATCCCAAATCCATGTGAGCTTGCGTCATGGTAGTGATCTCAAAATTTCCTGAGGATGATAAATTACCTAGGTTCAAAGATTGTTTGATTCAAAGGATTATGAACTGATTCCGACATACTTCAAGGTGATCATTTCATGACCATGCCCATTGATTACCAGAACCAATGTCAACCTGCTCCCAGTACGGCAGCTCTCCAGAACACGAAATCCCTTATGGACTTCATTATTGCTTTGACATACCGGAGATTGTAGGTTAGTATCAAGCGCAAGGCAAGGAAACCTTGAAAGATAGCTTGGGCAATAGGTCCCAGGCTTGTGAAGTTAGAGATTGAGGAGAAGTGCTGATCTATTATGTATCTAGTGAATTTAGTGTTTCTCATTTTCCATCTTATCAATAAACCAATAAACCTTCTAATTTAGCGCTTTATATCCCCGATTGCTATTGCAATAGGTTGGTGCTAGTCTGGTTGGTGCGTACTATAGGACTACCAATGTATTTGTATATTAGTACACCCGATGGCGGTGATGCAGACCTTCAGGGCGCATGATGTATGGATAAATTCCCGCTACGATCATATTTTGCGTATATAGATTTTCTCCCAGAAAAGATGCATATATTCAATGCGGGGTTTGGAAGTTTGCCCTACTAGAATTAATTTAACAGCAATGGTTTAGTTCGTAATTGGCTGTTGGGTGATATCAATCTTTCTTATCACCCTTGCCGGATTCCCCGCTACAACCGTGTATGGTTCAACACTCTTTTCCACCAGAACATATATTATTAGCCATAGTCGCGATTTGATACTTCTTGTGAATCTCTACCCTAACGTTGAAGCAACATACCTTTGTCACAACACTGCCCGCTCCAACTACACACCCCTTACCCAGAGTCAGGCCTGGACAAATAACGGCCGACCCTCCAATCCAAACATCCTCCTCAACCACTATTGGCTTCCCCATCTCCGGTCCATTCATTCCATCCCTGATCCGGGGGTCTAGGGGGTGTGTTGCAGCATAGAAACTGACTCCGGGAGCAACGAGCACTCGGGGACCAATGGTAATCTGACAGGTGTCAAGGAAACAACAATTGAAGTTAACGAAGCTTCCTGCAGAGATAGAAAGGTTCACACCGTAATCGACAAAAACTGGAGGAAGAATATAGGGATATTCCGGGAGATCTGGGTCCTTAGGATTCTCTGGGGGTGGTGGTAAGCTAAGGATTCTGGTCAAGTAAGCAAAACGGTTAATTAGCCCTGCCAGCAGGTTATCGTGTTTTGGATCCGGACTCAATGTCTAGAAATGGATGGGGTTATACGCTGAGGAGGTGTTACTTGTTCTGTAGAGCGACACGATCTCGGCGGGCCAAATCTCCCGGAGCGCTGTTGAACTCGGCAACAGCAGCAGCACATCGTGCACGAGCTGCGCAAAGCTCGGGGTCTGAGGCGTAGTAGAGCTCCCCACGGAGCATCTTTTGACGCTCGGTGTGGGCGGCTATTGCCGCGACAGCAGTGGTGGGTGTGGGATTAAACATGGCACTCCAGTCGTAGACGTAAATGGGTGAGGATCTGAACAGGCTGCACACACACTTTTAAGTGAGACAAATTTTCAGCTGTATTATGCTTGTATCAGTAGATATAGTCGGCGACCTCGACTGCGGGGATGCTCTTACCGATTTAGCCTCGACGGCTGGTCCTTGCGGTACGTGGTATTCCCCCTCATGGTCTCGTGACTTGCTACCCCTCGGCGCTAGTAGACCTCGGCCCCCAATGTTGGAATGCCACAAGTAGGCCTGTATGAAACCATACAGGTAGGTACTTATGTATCTTCATCCCATGTCTGTGCATGGATATCAGTAGTATCGTTAACCTGCAGTCAAATGGGCTAAATTTATCTCTGTCGGCGCCATATTGGAACAACAAAGGATATGCCATTTTGGGGGGAAATAGTACCATTCATATTTCCTCGTACGATCCATATCATTGCGTACAGTTCATAACTTAAAGTGAAGGTACAAATATAATAGGCAGATAGAGCAAGAGCAAATTGAAGATGAATCTCCGGCGGCTGAAATCCCGTAGAACAATCCCCCGAAAGTCAGAAACAGGAAGAACAAGCAATTCCAAATGAAATTCCCTACTCTCCGCCCAAATCCCATGCCCAAGCCTATAACCGTATGTCATTCCCAATATCCATCGTGTCACATGCCCAATCCACCCATCATCGTGTGGCCAAGCTACATAAAGAGTAGTAAAAATCCTACGAGAAGAATCGAAGATTGCGAAATAGTAAGATAAGAGGGTTCAGAGAAGATAAGAAGAGGTGGGGCGAAGGAAATATTTACATGCAAAAGGTCATAGAAAATATTAAAAGGTATTAAGAAATTAAGTAGAAATAAGTAGAGTAAAATAATAGTGAGCAGCAGAAGAGAAAACTTTTTTGAACCGGTCAAAACAGCAAATAAACACCAACGCCGACGCTAAATTGAGCACAAATATGCAAATAATATCCACAGGAAGAAGTTCGTAGTTTTCGAAACGGTCGTCTTCAGCAATCAATAGCAAGAAGCGGGAAAGGTGTCAAACCCCCCTCTCCTACCGAGGTGTGTTTTGTTAGAGCTTTGGCGGCACCCAACCCCCTTGCTAGAGCGCTGCTCATTATAGCATTAGAAGGGGTTTTTAGTTGGCGATCCTGATCTTTCTCATCTCCGCAGCAAGGTCGTAGTGTCCATGGCGCTTGGAGGCAGCTGGCGCCTTTGCATACGCATACTTGCCCTGTGGCCGCACACTGTGGGTGTACTCCGCGCTGGAATCCGAAGCGTATGCCTCCTCGCCGTCGCTGTAGTAGTCGATTGGAGTCACTGGAGACTCATAGTCGGAGTCTGAGGAGCTTGGCGAGGCAGAGTATGTGCTTCGTGGGGAGGAGGAGGCAATAGTGGCAACGTCGCTGTAGGTGCTGTAGGTTCGAGCACGGTCGGAGGTATCGAGGGTGAGAGCATGCGCAGCCATGGGGTTGCGGGGCTTGGGAGCAACAATGGAAACACGGTGGCCGATTGGGTCTGGCGAGCTCGTCCTTGTGGAGGATGGAGAGCTAGCTCCGCTTCGCACAAGGTCGAGGATGTTCAAGGTAATACCGCGAGTTGGCTCCTGAGTAGTTGGCATGTTGGGATCGTGCGACTCGAAGTACCCGTCGAGGATGTAGTAGTACCAGTATCGCTTGCTGCCAGAGGAGCCAGTCTCCGGGAACTTGATGTTCAATCGCCAAGTCCCAGGGCAGGATTGGGAAGGGGCCATGTCGTATCGTCGTGCGTAATTGTCCCATGAGCCAAGAAGTTGAACGCTCTGGATGTGCGGGGGGACCAAGAGGGCGAAGGTGTTGCTGGTTGAGGAAGACATAATTCGAATATGATATTAGAACTTCACAGAAGTTTGTATTGGCGTGGATACTATTTTGGGGGGCGTGCGTCAAGCGGTAAAGTGTAATTAAAGAACCAAAGATGGAGTAAGAACGATACACAGAATCGTCTCAGAGAAGATGTTTTCGTAAAATTAAGAGAAAGTATTAAAGATCGAAACCTGTTCGATATTAAGAGTGTATTAGAAAAATCTTCCCGTTGACTACGATACTCAATATCGTTTCCTGTGTTCGTGTTCGTCCTGCGCTGCCTGAGGAGAGAAAGGAAACATCCAAGGGGATTCCCGGTGGTATTTATCCTTTCGAACATAGTGGTGTACCTTATCTATTAGGTCATGACCCAGTTAATTCTGTTGGTTGTTCCAAAATACCGAATGGGAGCTAACCAGTTTCCCGCGCTGATCTTCATGCAAGGCCTTTACCATGCACTTGCGATGAGCACACAGTCCATGTTCCCTGGCACACAATTGTTCTGGTACATGCAACGTTGCCTCTCTTGAAGGAGCGCAGGGGCGTAATGTTGGTGCCATAGGCGGTCAGTATCCCCGCTCAACTGCAAACTACAGTACACCCGCACAAGCCTCATATAATGCGGCTTGGTCACCAACACTTTGGGGTGGACCGACTACGTCTGGCCAATCGGACACGTTCATCACAATTGACCAGCCACAGGGCGATGTGAGAACAGGGTATTTTGCTATTAATACTGTTGGCACAAAAGTGCACAAATGTTCCCCAGCCTATCAGTCCATATTAACTTTAGCTTAGATGCCGATCGTTCCGCTGCTAGGCCGGTTTACAAGGGGCGTTATCACCTTGTAGGGCGGGGTAAATTCTAAGGCAAGAATCCGAGCTCAGTGACTTTTTTCTCGAGACCGCGAACTTTCAAAGGGCAATGGCTTCTGGACTGACACAATCCAAGGAATTACCTACCTGCCAACAGCGTGAAATGTCCATCTTACACAGAGGTTACAAGTATAAGAAAAACTTGCCTGATTTTGTAATACCATACGCCCTTCAAACTATGGTTGTCATGATCAGTTCTTCGGTAACGAGCGTATCATCTTCCCCAGGATAGTATTCTGTATTATGCACGCATGTGCGGACGATGACCCGGCCTAGGGTTCCTGGGTTCTAGCTTGACAGATGAAGTCACAACCTGGATTAGGTATACATACGTCTAGTAATTCACAGTAACGAACCCAATCTTGCAGGCACGTTAAGGGTGATTGCTAAGTACGTAGTGAAGTCGATATATGAATATTTCGTATTAATAGATAGTAAACACTAACATGCTAGTAAGCATAAAATTGAGAGCAGAGCCTAACAAAATAAGATGAGCATTGATGCTTTGGATGCGTCAGTTAGTGCTTACATACAGCATGTAGGAAACTCTGCATGAGGCACACCTTGATTCATCTAGGGTACCCTGTCAGCAAGGACATAAGGCCAGAGTTACTCATACCTGTCTGCAGTGCCCACACATATGCATGCATATACATGGTTTTGCAGTGGCGTAATGTTTTATTCATTTACCCAAAATAGCAGACAAATCGATATCGAAATGCCTAGTATTGATATATTTATACTCCTTGGGAGTGCCATTTACTTCCTCTTCTAGTAATATTTGCTCGGATCAGATAACAACAATTTGCGCAATATAAAATTATTGCTCAATAATCACATTGTAGCCACAGGGGTAAATGTCGAAGGGGATTCCTGCCACACTCATGGTAACCAGTGGCTGATCAGCCGAATCGGGTAAGCTTCTAGGTCGTTGCTAATAGAGTTCCTCATACAGGTAGAGATTATTGGATGCTTCTTTACTAATTCGCATTTGTTGACGGTGATAGCAAAATGGAATATCACATGGCCGGTATAGTCTGATTGTCTTGCATAAACAATATGACGAATATGGTACGATACCTAATCTTCCATTCTGAGTCAAATTTCCATATGACAAGCATACAGCATCCTGTGCCACCCTTCTATTGACTTGCCCCTCCTGGATCCTCGGACGCTTCCTTATTTGAGCTCTCTCTATAACTCATGCACTAGATATTATGCCCTTATATGAGCCCTAGCAAGCAAGAAGATGATCCGCTTAGGAATACATATCGTACGCTTGAAAAAGTCTTGCTTGGAGAACATCCATGATCGTGATATCCACTTAATTAACACATGAAAACTGTTTTAAGTAAGGAACCCTGAAATTCGGAATGATGCTGAAATTGGATTACACAATTTTAGGCCTAGAGTGGTGGAAGCGCAAAGTATATGCAATATTAGCCGGGTGGTCTCGATGCACTGCTTCCAATGAGACACGGCCTTGCTTCCCAGAATCATACCACATGTACTGTAGCTTGCGAATAGCCAGGAAAACTAGTTTGATATAGCAACTTTTTAAAGTAAGAAAAATTCATTACCCATACAACATCCGACAGGGTAGTGCAACACGACCGGGATATGCAACAAAACAGTTGTAGGGTAGAACTCAATGGATTTTCAGTAGAATTGGATGGCAAGGGGCTCAAAAGCTGCGCACGAGTTCGGAGAATAACTTTTGAAGTACCCAAGAGCCCTGGATCAGGGAGTTCAGGGAGGTATCCTGATATATGGTTAATACATGAATTGCGTAATGTGAATATATGACCAGGTAATAAACTCAAATAATATGATAAAGCAGAGTCTGGATACATTTCCTGACCCTCTTACATAGTGCAAAAACCATGAAGTCAAGTCTACACCTCATGGTATGATGGAACACACATGAGCATGTACCCAAATTAGAGGGGTGCAGGTGTTGAGGAGGGCCTAGGAGCAAGCGTATACAAAATGGTCTAGGTTAAGAGTTTAGTGTATCAAACGAATTACCAGACTATGGGTATGAAATCCAGGTACTCTGCGCTTGCTTTGAGCCATTATCTATATACTTAGGCCTGGATTTCCACTTTCTCAGCAATAGTACCCTAAGCATCTACGGGCATCTAATCTCTCAATCGCTGCCCAACCAAGTGGTAAATTTGCTCAAAAGATCCTCTTTCTCACCCAGATTTACTTAAATTATTGAGGTCCTATGGTCTCCTCGGTCATATGAAGTTGTACTAATAGTTGCCTAGCTTGGATGGGGGGTGGCTGGGGCAACCTTATCTAGTTCTCATTGATTGCTGTATAGAATACTTAGAATAGCATATGTTTAATAGGGAGACCCTTTTCAGCCAGTTGGTACTGGCCCTGGGCTGTTTTGATAGTTCTGTTACTGCACGCCCTCCCCCCCCCTCCCCTCCGCTTACATAGGCTCAAGTCATAAGTTCTGTATGCTCTTCAGAGGCTGTAAGTGTGTCTTTTTGCTTCATACTGTGTGGGTAGAGAAGGGAATATACAGAGACCCGCCTTAGTGTATAGTTCATGGCCCACTCTCCTATCTGTATGTGAAAACATTAGGCATAACATATATCAGGATAACCATAGTGACTCCGTAAGCTAGGGCTCTTAGGTAGTTTATAAATGGTTCTATGGACTTGTGCGTCCGGTTTGAGTACCCTTTTATCCAAATCCGATGAAAACTGCTCGAGTTTGAGCCTTTACCCGCTATATTGCACTTCCGCCCCGGACCCCCTAATTTGGGTGCATGCTCATGTATGTTCCATCATACCACGAGGTGCAGACTTGACTTCATGGGATTTTGCACTATGTGGGAGGGCCAGGAAATGTATCCAGACTCTGCTCTATCATATTATTTGAGTTTATTACCTGGTCATATATTCACATCACGCAGTTCATGTATTAGCCATATACCAGGATACCTCCCTGAACTCCCTGATCCAGGGCTCTTGGGCACTTCAAAAGTTATTCTCCGAACTCGTGCGCAGCTTTTGAGCCCCTTGCCATCCAATTCTACTGAAATCCATTGAGTTCTACCCTACAACTGTTTTGTTGCATATCCCGGTCGTGTTGCACTACCCCGTCAGATGCTGTACGCACAACCTCAACGGTCGTATGGCGAGCTACAAAGCAATATGTTAATGGTTCCTTAAAACGAGATGGTGGTCTGAGTCTTGATTTCTATACGAACTTCAGGTGCACTTTCCCTGAGGTGAGAAGCTGTAGCTAACTCTCCTCCCCCACGGCTGTTCGATGTATAGAGTCCACGGGCGCAACACTTGAAATAGTAACGACGGTGCATTAATACAGTAAACGAATATGCAAGCAGTGTCTCGATTGCAACCCACTCATTTTTCGTCTTTGCTTCACATATAATAATATGTGTGCTAGAGTCAAAGATGTTTCTAGATTAGAGGTAAAGTATATAGGGAGCTTCGAGATAATGGAATTACAGGGTAGAGTGTTCAGAATACTTCAAAACATATCATACTGTATGTATCTCCGCCCAGCGACCCTATTACTGGGGACAGCCGATGCTGTAGCAAGAATTGTGAGAGTCAATAATAAGAAAATTGACAGTCTCGGGAGGCTGAATACTGATAGATCATCAGGCCTGAAGACTTGCATTAGAGGGGAAATCAAGCAGAGGAGCTTGCATGATTCAGTGCACGTTAGCTAGTGTGGGTCTCTGAGGAAACTGTTCCTTAGGAGTAGTCGCGAGAGCCCTAGATTGGATGTCCTGTATACCTGTAAGATAGTATCCCAAATTTTAGACAGTGGTATCCTATCCGTTGGCGTACCGTACCGTGTTCACCATTGCCTTGGTACAATAGTACTTAGTCATTTTGACAGTACATTATGTACTTTGCATGGAATAGAGCACTTGCTGGGGTACACCACACAAGGGCAGCGGCTGGGCCTACCTCGTCCAAGTAAGGATGAAGTTACTCTGGTATCGATCAACTGCGACAGCAGTATGTGCATTTTGAAGCTCAATATTGAGTATACGTATTTGACTATGTACTAACTTTACTACCTATGACATTCTGCTATGGTACAGAGCCTCTAACTTGAGCGTACGGGTTATAGAAGACGGTAATTTTATAGGAGAATCCTATGCATGTTGACAGGTTATCCGCCTATAGGCAAGCTACTAAGGGCATAAATACTGGCCCAAATTGGCTATGGGTAATGGGTTAAAAGCAGATGGGGTTGAGGCTTGTTTATGCAGGTCTAGTTGTTAGCAGTCACTAGGTTTGGGCCTGCCATAGGCTTTGCGTGCTATTAATATGAGAGAGCTACGCAATTAATTATCACCATACGGCCGCACAGGCTAGGTCCTGCCTATATAAGTTGGGAGATTATGCATTTATAGGGGATGCATGTATAGGGGTTCTTCTGTAAGTTACGTGCTAACTGTGACATAGCTTGTTTCTCATGACCCGAATACTTTCTAACCTCCTGCGAGCCCATCAAAGATCTAGGTCTAGGGCTTTAATTCAACGAGGCTTCATGATGTGATTTGAAAGGTCCAGTACTGTACCAATGCCACTGTGGAACTGTACATTTTGAAATGATAAGGTAACGATGTCTGATTCTGGTACTGTCATGTACTGCATATTCCTTGTTTACCTCGAAAGCCGGTAAAGCCAGCGGGCTAGTCACGGTTGACAAGGTTTAGCAATCAGCTAGCAACTTACTGGCACGGGAATCCTGATGAGTAGAACTAACCACTTTAGCACCACTCAGCTCATGGTGATTACCCCATATCCCCCAACTTCTGATGACCATCAATGTGCCTAGGGCTTTCGAGTTCAACTAATCCCAAATCGGATGCTGCTGCAGTTTTCCAACTTGTACTTTGCAAAGCAACAGGAGTGCGACCTACAATCATTCCCAGTCACGGTCGAAATCAGCTTGAATTTAAGTGAAAACATGGATAAGACAATGGAGCTCGGGGACACTGGGATTAAATAGGGAAATACTATTCGCATAATTAGTGACCTTACCGTGTTCAAGTTGGGAACCGTTCGTGTGTACTGCAGCCTGTATCACCAAAAAACATCCAGGCTTTTATCAGGTATCGGTTTCAGCCCGTTTTTCAAAATGAAGCAGAGTTTGAGGAAGGCAATCCGTACCTTGGGATAGTATTGAGTTTGTAGGAAGTAGTCGTATATGAGCGCATACTCGGCCGTCGTTTTTGTCAAACTTTCTATCTCTTCTAAACTGAGTTCACCTTCAGGTTCTGTCTGGCCATTGCGTGGCTGAAGTTGCTTCCACATTTCTGCAGGATATCGCGAGCCAGGAGTCAATCTTCGCTTCCTCGGCTTTACGGATGGACTCGTCTATTAATGAAGGGAATCTTGAATCATTCACTTGCAGCGGTACTAGACTGAAATAGTGAAATACTAAATTCATTATTGTCTGAGCGTTGTCATGAGAACGTATGAGTTCCTTAAGTTCCTTACACTGGGCCCCGGCCAATTGAGACAAGACTTTCTTTTGCCCTCATTAGGCTACTTCTATGAAGAGCACCAAATGGAAGGCGGGGACTGGTCGGCGTTTGGGACAAAAGGTTGGTCTGGAAAACAGCGTTCTCACATATGCTTTCTTCACCACGTGTTCATGCATTATACCCAACGCGGGCTCTCTCCAGATTAGGGAGGAAACCAAGCTGGATGATGGTGAGCTAGTGGGGAAGGTGGATATGCGGGGGATGGAGAGGGAGCGCGAGGGTGAAGATCGAAGATATTACCGGGGTCCCAGACTTGAGGACGTGGATGCGGATCAAACGGATTCGGTGGGCTGCTTCGGTATACGGGAGGGCGCTCCCGAGTCTGAAGGGGATTGCGGAAGAGATATTACGTGAGGTAGTAGGGCCGGATGCGGAGCTTCGATGGATGAGCGGCGTTGGAAGGACAGGGGGAGAGGTGCATGTGGCGGAGCTAGAGTCGGCGCTGGTTGAAGGGTGGTCGGACGGGTCACGTCGAGAGGAAGTGGCAGCCGCTGCAGTGGTTGGTGGGAAAGCAGCAGAAGGTTGGGAAGTAGGGGATTTACCTGGGCTCCATGGCCACCGTGATGGACGCGGAGATGCTGGGGGTGGTACGGGGACGGGAGTCGGGGAGAAAAGTGGTGGCCCTTGACAGTCAGGGCGCCATCGGTCGATTGCGGAACTTGTGTTTCGAGGAGCTGGCAGTAGAGGAGATGAAAAAAGAGGGGAGGACGGTGATGTGGGTGAAGGGGCACAAGGGGATAGAGGGCAACGAGAGAGCAGATCGGAAAGCGAAGGAGGTGGGATGGGTGGGCAGGAGGATGCTACGACCTGACATTATTACATGTATACACCGGCAGGCATCCGACAGGCTGTCCCCATAGGGCGACCCGCTAAGCAGACGGGGTGGAACAGAGAGGCGCTACGGGGATTAACATACATAGTTACTGACCGCGGACCACAGCGCTGGTGGCTGCACAAGGTGGGTAGGGCGGATGACCCTTTGTGCGGCTTGTGTGAGGAGGGGATAGCCCAGAACGCGGCGCACCTGCTTAGCTGTACTGGGGTAGCTGATGGGAGGGGGCGGGGATGGGAGGAGATATGGGGAGACCCGGAGTGGTGCGAGAAGCTAGCGGAGGCGTTGCGGAGATAATTTGCTTGTGTATGTTGGGAGGGGATATTCAATTCCGGGGGGTGTCTGGTCATGTACGTAGATACGGGGCAGGGAGCGGCCCGGTGGTTGGACAATTCCTTCAGGCTTAACCTGAGGGAATGCGCTGGCGAGAAGCTTCAGTACGAGTACTGATTCACCAAAAATGATGGTGAGCTGACTCCACTAGATGACGCGCCGCCCCAGGCCTGCCACACTGCCGAAGACTCTCCATTCTTGTCCGCTAGGATTGCCCTATATCGAGTGGACTTTCTCAATGTTTTAAACTGCGTCTCAGTTTTAGTTGCATATAAATTGTTCAAACATACGTAGTCCAAGATGTTGAGGCGACTGCGCTTGGGCCTTCTTTACTTAGGGGACACGTGAAGGCTTCCACCCACACAGTGTTATGACCTACATGTATGGGGGCTATGCGAGGATGGGGTGGCGCAGAATGCGGCACATCTGTTGACATGCCCCGGGGTGGTGGACGGCAAGGGGCAGAAGTGGGATCAGATATCGGAAGATCCGGAATGATGTGAAGGGCTGACGGAGGCGGTGCGGAAATGATTTTCTGTCAGTTCTTAATTGTGTGGTCGGAATATTCTAGCTGGGGGGGTATCTGGTCATATACATAGATACAGGGCAGGGAGCGGCCCAGTGGCAGGGCAATCCTCCGGGCGCAACCTGGGGTGATACGCTGCCTCGCCATAAGCGAGAAGCTTCAATGCGAGTACTGGTTTACAGAAAAAAAAGAAAAAAAAAACCACATGTATATGGTGATAATCGTTGATGTTCGTTCCTGCCCGAACATCAGTTTTTACTAATAGGATATCTACCCTCACCCTGTGCGTGTCTGCTCTTAAAAGCGATTGCAAATTAGTAGTAGTGCCTAATCAGCTTAGGCCAGGAATTTGTTGATGTTAATAGGCTCATTAAAGCATGAGGGTTAACCAAATTATTTGAATTTCACTATCCACCTTTTAGACCAGATTTAGCATCTGCGCTCAGTTGAAAACCGGAGACTTGCATCTCAGATTCTTCTAAGAATCTCAAACTAATTTATTTCGGTGTCAAACGGAGAATCGAATTCGTGGCCCGCATTGCGGACGGTATAACAACTGGCGTTGCCGGCGGCTCTGGGACCGTGACTGGCACTTTCATCAATAGATAATTATCCTCGGGTAACAGCTTACCTTCACCAGTACTGTCAATGACCCAAGAAAGCTTGATGATTATGGGGTGGGGCACTTTGCTCTTCAATATCCGAGTGACTAGATATCATAAGGCATGGTTAAGCTTCACATCTGCACACGTGTAGCATCGATATGGACCATGTTGACAGGGCTGTTGCAGCCAGCTAGTCTCGGAATGGGTTTATATAAGGGGCTCACGTACATTTCTCCGACAGTGACTTTTCCCCGACTTCCTTAGGTGTTGTAAGCAAATGCGTGATGGCTACCTTTTATTCAATGTAATATAAAGAATCCATGCTCCCATGCTTTTTTACCAGCTCCTGTATCCAGTCTGTAATCGTAAGATTAGGATTTTCACTATTGTTGCACTAGTAGACAGGCTGGGAATGCAAACAATGAGGGTAATAGCTCCCAAAGGAGCCAACTGCCATAAGAACAAGTCCATGAAATAAATTTGGCGACCCTGAGGATAATTTAGACTTTGTTGGTTTCTCCATCTGCGAATACAAATGTGTGAAGGGAGCTGACGTAGGCTGTGAGCGCTTTAGAGTACGGCTCTGTACTTCGTACGATATCGGGATCTTTCGGAACAGCTGGGTGTCTTCCTGGGTTTATATATGGCAGTCTGGAAATAATTGCGCTGCTAGGGTCCTACCTACGTATCTGTTCAGCTCAAGCTCATATGTACCAAATTAAAACTTAGGTTGCAGCTTCTAGGCATCATGGGATAGTCTATTCTAAGAATTTCCTCGACCTCTAATACCGTAGAATCTGGGTAGTATGACAGTTGAACCCTGTAAGGTAGTATTTGTGACTAAGGCAGAAGGGGCTTGCGCCCAGGTACAGCCTCCTGAATAGCCCAATACCTAAATGCACCCTGGCAAAAGTAAGATCGATGCAGAGTGATTGAGTGCGATTACACGTGTTAGCTTGAGTCAAGCAATTGTCGATTAAGACAATTTCTGTGATTTAGACGGTATTTTTCTACCTGTATGCTCCCGTACCGTCATTAAGACCCCCTTCTTACTAACTAGAACTACGGTACCACTAGTACAGGTTAGTACTTCGAATTATATATGCCAGGTTAATATATATTTTTGCCAGGTGAGCGATCCTACAAAACATTGCCTGCCTGGTTTTCAGGTGCATTCCACACCATCCAACCTACCTCATCCTAGATACGCACTGGACATCGTATGCTCTAGTAACTACCTACTATACCATAATCTAGGAGCTAAACCCTCAACTGCCTAAACTGCTGGCGGGATTAATCTTATATATGTTTATATACATATATCATACTCGTATATATGCATGAAAGCGACTAGAACATGCAGCAAGAAGCAACGCAACACTAGGCTCAGGTTTCTCTATCACGGCATAAATTAATAAGTCTCAGCTGGTACATTAGGAGAAATTCCAGATAGTGGTATGGCTTAAGATGGGGAACTCCCAAGTACCTACAATGCGGTGGTAAAACAACATATCATACCCGGGAGGTTTCCCATGCTTAGTTAGTCAGTGAAGGATTCCTGAGACTAGCCCCAAATGAGCCTTGGTAGTGGAGGGTGGTCCGCTTGAATCCAGTCGGGGTTCCAGCTGGCTCGTCATGCGACCCTTAAGGTTGCGTACACGAGTACCAAAAGTACTCTATATAAAGGTGCAATATATGTCTTACACCTAAACCCATACAAAAGTCTCAAATATGCGGCGTTTTGGCATCTTTAAGCATTGGGGGTATGATATTAGCTCTATATAGATTCTCGGGATTGAGTGAGATTGGATACTGAAATACAGGCGATGGCGGTGCTGGAAATCACATAGCACTACTTGGATTTGTATTTGGGACAGAGAGGCAAGTCTTTAACTGCACTCAGCCTGCAGGCACATGTACTGAATTGACTAAAGCCTCTTCACTTGAGGATACTCTGCGCTTGGGGCTCCGTCTACTATTGCTTAAGAGTGTACTATATATACTCAGGTACAATACGTATACGTATAAACGAGGCGCGATATCACATCCGATCCTACAACCACCCAACCCACGCAGGGCCCTCTCCCATACGCTCCTCACCTGCCTTTATTCTCGCAACCTCCTTCCACCCCTCTACCTTCCATACCACTACCTCAGAACTACCTTCACAAGCTACTGTGACAAACTCCTCATCTGCTTCCCCCAGCAGTCCCGCACATAAATCAAAGTGCCTTGGCCCTCTCCCTCCACAAGGATACATATCTTTACAGCAAAGTACATTTTCTCCTCCGCGGGGATTGATGTCGAAAGTGGAAATACTGTCTGATGCCTGTGCCGAAAATGTGTTATCTCCACGGTTGGAGACATATAGAGTGTTCGTAGAGTAGGAGATAGCGATTTCGGCTGCCGTAGCATTAGCTGGAACTTTGCCTATTTTGGTATAAATGGAGATAATTTGCCGGAGCCGAAATTCAAGCCAGTCATATTTAAAATCGTCAGACTGTATTGTCTGAGAGCGGTGATAAATACACTCGTAGACAGCAACATCGTTACTCAGTTCCCCTACAAGGAAATAGTAATCCGCCTCGGTGCTATTCTTCTCACGAGCTCTGTAAAAAATCCCATGTCGAGGCCCCATCCCAGAGGGTGTTTCCAAATCTCCAGGAACTACCATGCCCTCCATTCCGTCATCCACTCGCACATGCCCTGGTATGCCTGCCTCGGTGCCTATACCATGTGGCACTGACATAGGTACCACGGTGCAGCTTTTTTGATCAATGCGATATATTCGTACAAGGTCAGCCCCGAGGTCCGGGACTGTCAGGAAGTGCCCAGTCGGGTCTATAAGGACTTGGTGCGGGTGGGAGGACTCCTGGCGGCCTAGATTGTGTCCAGGTGCCGGAATTGTGTAGGTAATAGACTGATTGGGACCACTAATAAATGGGGTACCCTCATGGATGGTGTAGATATCAATTCGGTGGCCGGAGCTTGTGAGTGCTTCATCAGCTGGTGGATCCCAAGTCTATGAATGTAGATACATTTACTTTCAGGAGGACTCACTATGCTGCACTAATCAATACTCTACCAACATCATCCAGGCTTACTGGCTCCCACCCACTGGCCACACTTCCTAACTTCGCACCACTCCCGCGAGATAAATCTTCCAACTTGTAAATATTAATTCCCCCCCCTTCCTCTTCCGTTCCCGCTGTCACCACATACAATTTCTGCTTGTCTCTTGAAGCCCGTAACCATGATGGTGCAGGCGCAGAGCTAGAAATGTGGCTGACAAGGTTGAATTTCTGAGTTTTAGGGAGGAAGGAGTGCAGAGTAATAATCCCCGAATTTGTTGTTCCAGTGAGGAGAATTCTAGAATTTTCAAACGTGGAGGCAGTCATTATTATGTGGTCGTAGGGAAAGGTTAATGGCCGAACACGAAGTACTTGGGATGGATATACCGTTGGAATTATATAGGCAGTGCTCTGGATTAGTTGAAGTACTGGCACCATACTGAGCGAGAATATTGTCATAATTCAGGAAGAGTATGCGGGCCGGAACTCCGATCACGCCTCTAGTAACCGGGCTACTCTTTTCAACGTTAGTACTCTTTTCAACGTTAGTGTTGTTATTTGGAGAGAAGGATCTGCAAGGTTCACTGTACAGGACGGAGTTACTCGATACAGGACCAGAATTCATTGGCCAGTTGAAGGTTGTTGGGTGATCAGCCAGCTGCAAGCTGCATGCATGCACGACACCGAATAGACCCCACTACAATTCGACTACTACTACCCTTTGCAATATGATATGTATGTACGAGATGAAACTTCAGGCAACCCCTGCAGAATCTACAGTAGTAGCAACAGTTTACCTTATGACAACTCTCTCAGAAGCTTCCACATGATACCGCACTAACTAGCAACACCAATTCTCGGCGAAGATTATTGGGTCGTCTCCTGGACGCCCACTCCGCTGGCCAACCGGAGTAAGGCTTGGCGCCCAGACTGTCACAGCTGCGTCTCTTTTAATGATCCCGGATACTTTGAACGGCACTGCAACTGAGGAATTCCGCTAAAAAGTGAACGTCGAAATTTTCGCCGCTTGTTGCCCTTTGCGATATCACAGTCCTGACATCAGGGTCCTCAATGCTTTGTGATATCACGGTACTAACACTTTGCTTGATCAATGTCGCTAGTATAACAAGTATAGATTATATTGGCGGAGGGTTGAGCAGCAATTCCTGTATGTCCTAAATTTCCCAACAGCCCTGAACATATAGAGCTCTGTGGCAACAGGTTTCATACTTCCCCCTACAATCTAGGGTGCATAATGTCGTGCCTATCTGAATTGTATGCACAGAGGAGTAAGATATTCGTTGCAAACGTTTGCCATCTAAATGGAGTACTCCTAAACCAGTACAAAAAGTCTCAAATATGCAGCGTTTGGGCCTCTTTATGCGGGGGGTATGATAATCTTTTGCCACCTAGCTGTAACGCAGATCTCTAGAGGGGTTTGGAATATGGAAGGGGAATTACAGGGCAGGTGCAACCGAAGGAACTCGTTCCAGCAATGTAGATAGATAGAGGTGTTTGAGGGACTCTATATAAGATAGCTCTTTACGAACCTTTTCCAACAACACAAGTATGGGGACTTCTCAAATCTTTAAATCCTCTAGCGAAAAGTAGGACTACAAACCCTCCAGTGAAAAGCAGGACTGTAGTTGTGAAGCGGATAATTACTTACCTTGCTTAGAATACCTCATATTGACTTATACCAAATCAATGTCAACTTGGAAAGGATATCTCCAACTATACAAGTTAGTAAACATCTCACCTGTCAAATTTCTATAGCTAACTTACATTCCTGTAGGGCCCACTAAGCCAGCTGATGACAACACAGCTAAAGCAAGGGCCAAACGCATAAGCCAAAGAACAAAAAACAATAGGTGAATAGAATAAATAATCCATATCTCCGGGTGTAACTAAGAATTTTCTAGGCCAGACATTTCATGTATATAAATATTGAAAGGGAAACATGTTAAGATATATGTACATATTAAGGAAAATAGGTTGATTTTTTATATTATTAGGCCGTACTGTATAGAGTACGAGGTGTCCATAGTAATAAAAATTTTATGCAAGGTTTGAGAGCAGGTACAAATATTTAGATACAAAGATCTGATAAGATTGCAGGCAGTATACTAGCAATACTACAGTATAAATAGGAAGGTTGTTATCACGTAAACTGCACCACCATAATTGACTAGCCATGCTAGGTCACGTTGTCAGACTTGGCAACCTTAACCTTGAGCAAAGCCTTTTATGTCATTGAATTGGAGGAGGCTCATTCGCACGTGGATAACCAACATATGACAGGCCTTGTCAGTGGATGGATTGTTTCTTATATCAGACAGGATTGTGGTAATATTTGATACTATGCAAAGAAAACGAGAAATGTGGATTTAAAATTACTCAGTTATAGTGAATTGTGTATATTATGCATTAAGTGGTGATAAAACAATAATAAAACTCCGATTAAATAAAATCTATACTTCACTATTAGGCTTCGCCTCCCATCTCCGATAGGGCCCCCTAACAAAATAAGCAGACTCCATTTTTTGAATCTATATGCCCATCTCAGCTAACGCCAGTGATTATTCCGAGTCCCGTTCCAGTTTCTAAAAACACCTAATGCCAATCACCGTGAAATAAACCGAGAGAATTAACTAAACTTCCTCCAAGCTCTATTGATTCTTCTTGTTCTGGTCAGACAGCAGCAATTCCTGGTGCTCAATCTTTAACTCAAGCTTAAGCTGAGTTATAGCATTTTGGATCATTGTAGTAAGCCTCGTCTCCGTATCTTTGATCTTTGTCGCCAACTTTTCCTCCATGTAACGGTCGTAGAAAACGATTTTCAACATAATCTAGTCGAGTTGTTAGCCTAGAGTTATGCAGGAGAATCTACTGACAACGTACCCCAACACCAAATGTACCCACAATCCATCTTACCCATGAACGGAGATCTTTGATCCCATCATTGGTTATTGTCAAACTCTTTTCCAAACTCTTTGTCAACTCGTCCTTCAACTCGTCCTTCAACTCGTCCTTCAACTTCTTGAATCCATCCTCCATCATGGTACTGAAAGCCTAGATGACAGTTAGAGTATTGCTAACTTGAAGTACTTAGGTGTATCATTGCAAACATTACCTTCTCCAACTTTGTGACTCGGTTACCCACATCATCCGATTCGGAAGTACTCTCGTCAGTCGAATACTTCTATTCAGCCACATAATAAGTACTTAGGTTATAGAGCACAGTTGACATGTATACCTACTTGAGTGCGAATATATTGAACGATGCGAGTAGGTTGACCGAGACTAAGATCGTGGCGATGATGAACACGCCTCAAATGAAACTCACGAGGACAATACGCAAGCAACCCTCGAGCAATCCGGTAAACCGACATCCTGAAAAATACTGTGCGAAGTGTTCTGAGAACCGGTGACTTTCACTCGAAACAAAGTGTTGCACTTCTCCGCGTTTATTGATGCTCCTCGTCGCTGATGTATCGGGAAGCGAAGAAACTACTAGCGTCGCTTGGCTGTAGGGATGTTACTAGCGTGGGACCTTCAAGAACGTCCCAACTAAACGACATGCTGTTTGAAAGCACTTGGCATTGAATTCAGAATCCTAAAAAAACACAGAAAAAGAAAAGAAGGTTACAAGCTTGTAACTTCTTTGACTTTTTTTTGGTTCTTTACCTTCCCTTCCTGGTATGAGATGTTTCATGAGGAATCCCAGAATCCGAGGCAAGATTAAGTGCAAATATAGAAATTCAAGACTTTTTTTTTTTTTTTTAATTCAATACTCGCATACGGCATGACCACGGCGAGGTAAAGTCAAGACTTTGATTCAGGAATATCAAGGCTATACCTACAAGCATAATAGGCACTTAGAATCCTACGTCAATTATAACAACCTTGAAGCACTGCTCTCCACATACAACTTTGGAATGAATGCAGCCCACCATTTGGATATTTCTATTATACCAAAATCCCCAACGCTCATCCCAAATTCCCTTGTCCCTTAATGTAACAACTCCCCCGCTGGCCCTCCAATTCCAATACTGGCCTCAGCGTATAGCCTCGCATACACCGCTCTCTCCTCTGTTATCGGCAATTTCACCTTTGGATCTGAATCCTCATGCCCCCATTCCCCATATGAATGGCTCCCAGCCTCACTGCACCCTCCCATATTCGGCGAGCTACCCGCACCACTCCATGTTCGCGATGCCCCTCCCCATGACCACGGTGATGTTGAAGATGATGCTCTGTATCCGGTATTACTCCCACCATCATTTGCGCGTACGGGAGGTACTGCTCGATGATCGTCCAGGAAGTTATTCCAAAACTGATTTCCTCCACTGGAGGTTGCACCTGCCTCCACGGTTGCGGGTGGGCGACTGAAGGTAGCGATGGGGCCACTGGAGGGGGAGGAAGGTAGTCCCGTTTGGCGTGGCCATGCACCGCCATTTCTATCCCAACTAGGCTGGTTCATGTGGGAGCGATCAACCTCCTTACCTGTATCACGGAAGCTATTCTTCCTGGCGCTATTACCAGAAGCAAGACTATTAACATTTAAGCCACCAGTGGCCGACATGACTGGTTGCACTTTCTCCACCTTTTCCTCTTCCTCTTTTTCCTCCACGATATTCTCCTCCACAGCATCCTCATCATCACCGCCCTCGTCCCCCCTCGCAAGTACCTCCACTAACATCCGTAAGCGTTTTTCAAGATCCGCTACTTTCTTCTCATACCCCTTTCGTTCTTCACTCCATATCGACCTCTCAAGGGCAAATGATTCCCTTTCACGAGTCAGAAGTTCGCGGTACATATTCGCTAATGTACCTCCTTTGATAGATTTACATGTCTTGCACTGTATTCCTTTGGCTTCAACAGTCACCTCAGGGGATGGCGATGTGTTTAGAGATATAGGCAGCGAAGGAGCCACTACTTCTGGTGCCACATGTGAGAACCGTAATTTATTGTGGGTATTCGATCGAGTTAGATTTGTGGAAATATTTGGTGTGGTACCCGGCTTCTTGAGTATGGTACGTTTCCGCCCCACAGTGGGGGGATTTGCAGCAGATGCCTGGTTGGAGCTAGCGATGGATACGCCTGCTTTCCTGGGCGTGGTACGCTGGGAAGGTTTGACATTTCCGGTGGGGAAGCTGACTTCTCGATCCGAGTCAGTCTTGTTTATAGCCCCTGTATCCTCCACTGGGGATCGTCGCTCGCTTTGGTTTTCAACATCACCTCGATCAGATGGTATTGCAGTTGTTGGGGACCTCTTCATTCGCGGATCCAATTGCTCCTGGGAGTCATTTTCCCTGACTTCCCCCCTTTCTCCTGCATTTAGCGACTCGACAGTCTCCTCCTGGAGCGTTGACCGCCTGGAGAGCGGCAATGTTGGTAAACTTCTCCTCATCCCTTCTCGCATCAGCATCGCCTTCTCATCCTCCAACATTCCCCGATCCTCGCCCCCCCCAGCATTCATCATCATGCTCACCCTCGCCACATATGGCGGGGGCGGGGCGTCACCATCCACTGGATCTTCTTGTTCTAAATCTTCCCACTCTTCATCAATGAGTTTCTTCTTCCTCTCGACTGTGTATTGTGCGGCTATTGGTGAATCCGGGAGTGGGCCGCGAATGTGTGGCAGTGGCGGAGGAAGCTCGACTTGGCTTACTTCCATTCGCAATTGGCGTCCTCCCCATGTAGTTGGGGCCGCTGTCTCACTGGAGTTATTGGTTAATGGAGAGGCAATTACGTTAGTAATAAGATTATTGTTCGGAAGAGTTGGAGTAGTGGTAGTGATGACCGGCGGCGCGGGAAGGGGCGCTTGAGGTGGTGGTGTCGGTGATTCGCAGGTGTCAGGCTCTGCGACAGATGGGAGGGGGTTGGAGGTAGTGCTTGATCCTGCTTGGGCTGTCGTTGGGGGAAATGATACCGTGACGGGGGATGGCTTTCGCTTGACCTGGCTCATTGTAGACGAACAGCTTGGGCTCCGTTTTACTGGATCCGTGTCGGGTGCCATAGCAGCGAGAGCGTTTTCCGCTGATGCCTGTGAGCTGGGTGAAGAAAGTGGCAATTCCATGGAGGTTGGCCGTAGTGGGGATATTGGGTCTCTGTCTTCAACCCCCAAGAATTGCTGCTGAGTCGGTAACAACGGAAAATTATCGCTTGACCCTATCGATCCTCGTACTGATCCAATCGATGCTATAGTCATGGCACTTCCGGAACCGTTCACGCGCACAAGCTTGCCATCCACATAGACCGCATCGCCTAACATCGTGCTTTCGCCAGTCGCGATCCCAGTCCCCTCGAGCTCCTTTCTTTTCCGCTTGAAGAGGCTGGGGGTTATCGAAGTCGGTGTACCCCCTCCCACATCTAAATCCTCGTCATCAGGTTCTATTGGAGAATGCGCGCCAATCAAATCTTTCATTCGTGACAAATCCACATCTTGATCATAAATAATGGGCGGGTCATCGGTGCGTACAGTACTTAAACTGCCACTCCGACGGGTTCCTGCTGCTCCATCTTCAGTCCATGTATTCAAGGTAGTTCCTACCGCGGATGTCAACCCTTTCCGTATCTCATCCGGAGAAGTCGGTGTCCGTCTCCCTGTTTCAGAATATACTGAGTTCACACTCCGCCTCCTAATGCTAATTCGATCCGATTGGTCCGCCCATTCTCTCTCTCTGTGTGCGGGGGATGTAGGTGGCGGTAACGGTGGAAGGGGAGCATCTTCTTGTTGCAGCCGCTCCTCCTCTTGTAGGAGATGTTGTAAATACAGCTGCTGCTGTTGCTGCACCTGGTTGGCATGTAGCTGGCTCCCAACTGATGCCTGCCTCCCATGCCCTTTATCCTTATCACCTCCACCTCCAATAAAGGTAGAGAAGGTGAATCGGCTACGAATCGAAGATGCTGCCGATTTCTGCTTCTTTCCCCCTTGTGCTGCTCCCTGTCCGGATGATGAACCCACAGTACCACCAGAGGAAAATAGCCCATTCAAGGATATCGGCGTTGAGCTCCTAGACGTAGGCCCCCGGTCGGACATTATCGACTGCTGGTTCCCACTGGCATGGCCTCTTGGGGTACCTGCAGGACTTGCAACACGTATTGATGCCGGTGGGGTCGGTGGGAAATATGACGAGTCTCGCCTCCCATTTCCTGCTACACTATCGCGACTAGGGGAAGAAGTCTGCGTCCTGCTGTTAACTGTCGACAGAGTCGTTGTAGATGACATGGGCGTCAAGACCGTTTCTTGCTGTTGATTCAACGACTCGGCGCTTTGGCAAAACTCCCCGTGAGATAAGAGGTGCTGGTGACGCTCCTTGTACTTTTGCTTCTCTTGCTGAAACTTCGCTTGTTGCGTCGCCGGCGTACAATGTGTCAGAGGCGGGGTTGTGCCATAGCTAAATCCCCCTCTGCCTGAGGTGCTATCTCTTCCTCCTCCTATGACCCCCGCCAGCCGATCAAGGGAGTGATTCGGTCTATGCATCTTTCTCACCTACCCCGTGCTCTGTTTTCCTTTTTTTTTTTTTTTTTTTGTCGCAGACGTAGTGATAGTCTCCGGACTTTCCTAGGCTCGTCCTGTCGCTGACGATGTGGATGTACTGTGCAACTGCAACACAGTCTGCGTGTCCGCTGTCAAGCGAAAGAATCGAAAGCGAGCACAGCTGGCACAGCTCCCAATAGCAGGGTAGGTAGTGCAAGAATGTTATTATTTTAGTTTCCAGATATCTCGAACACTCATCTGGGGCGTATGTAGCGTTATGAGTGACCCCTGTGAATTCGCGATCCACCAGCGTCTAATCAACGGGCGCCGGGGGCAGGAATTTGCCGTCGTTTACCCCCTCTTGGTAAGGGCTTCGCAAGTCGACGGATGCCTTGCTTGCCGGTTGGCCCCCTGCCACCGGGTACCAGAACTTGTGCAACAGTAATATTCAACGATATTCAGCAATTCGACCAATTGTTGCCCCGAATGGTGGGCTGGTTAGTTATCGCAGAATACCGAGCAAGTGAGACCTCGTGCCACTATCTGCCAGGTGTAAGGTTGAGTTAGCTACCAGGAATAAGCAGGTATATCCTCTATGTATAGTTCTCGAATCTCGAGCGAATGAATCTTATACCTGCACCGGCGCTTGACTGAATATTTGGGGGCGAGGCTGATGCAGGACAGGGCAGGAACGTGGCGGCGTGGTGTGGCGGGTATGATCAAGGAGCAATGGTTCGAAACACAAAGCAAAGCAAAGAACGATGGAGGCCAGAGGGCGAGGGGAATGGGCAGGGCTGCTGCAACGTCAGGGCCGGGATGGTGTGCATGCGTCGTAGTTGCGCAGACGTACATCGCTACCTAGAGCAGCGTCTTGACATGATAAAAAAAGATCTGCGCATTGCACGTCAGGTACAGAGTAGAGTAGGTACCCGTAAGTACCTCTACTGGTTGGACGTGCATGTTTGTACATATAAGTACATCCTCATTGCCAGAGCTAAGTACAACTACATACATTGGCGTTAGTATGAATGGATTCGACGAAAGTTTTAATTAAATTGTGGCTACAAGATTCTACTTTCGAGGGTTGGGCTACTGCGGATTGAAGGAGCGAGATTCAAGGATCTGTAAAGAAGATGAGGTACCAATCTCTACCGTCGCTGATTCCTGACGATTATGTCTCGATATCAGCACTGAGTTCGGGCATCCGAAGATTCCCGTCAACAATACTCCGTCATAGTTATATATAGTGCAACCAGACCATAGTATGTACCGGTACTATTGAGGATACGCCAACCAGACTAGGATACCCCTCGTAGAGAGGTTACACGTCTGGTTGCAACAGTTCATCTGCAGGTCACAGGTGACGTCGCGCATGCATCTGCTGAGATTTAAATATCGTACCAGCGCCCCATCCCATATGCATTATTTCCATGAGCGGTGGAAGATATCAACGTCTAAACACAATCTGAGACTTTCGTGCTTTCCAAACTGCGATCTCGATATCGCAATTCCACTAATATTATACATCTGTAGAGATTAGTATTGATGCCTATCTCGTTCCGGCCCGGCACGGCCGAAGCCACCCCGCCGATAGCTAATAGTGGTGTGCGAGTCTAAAATAAGCTCCGATCATTAGTTTCGGTTGCGAACGTTATGTATTTTTGGTGCCTTGTTGGTGCCATTGGAAATTAGTAACGCACCCCCTGCGCCCAACACAACAACTTGAGCTTCTTACCATAACAGAGAGTAAAACCCCTGGTTATCCCGAGTTTTTGTTTTCCAGATAAGCCTGTGCTGTCATTCTAACACTGAAAAGATTCACAAGTAAAATCAATACTAAATTACTAGTTTACAATCCCGAAAGAGGAGTTGTGGAAATGTACCTGTTTATCGCACTGGCGATTATCAAATACGACGAAAGCTTCTGTCCCTAGTCGACTTCTTCACTGCCAGCCTCATTGATGAAGTCTTACGAGTCATTCCCGATTTTCCGAGGCGAATGTTAAGCTATTACCCGGATTTATATGACAAAGAAATGTTAAAACAACAATCCCTGAGTCACAGTACCGGGAAAACTGGCGAAGAAGAGCCCATGTCAGTTTTTGAGACTTTTCTATTTACAACAAGCACTAGTACTAATTCTATATAGATCTCGTGATTAGACAGGAATTTCTGCATCTGTGGCCACTACCATATACTCTACCTCCTTATTAGAATCTAATATATCAGTATAGTCTTCTGTCTGTTATGAGTTAACTATAATATTTAGTAAATTATTGTATATAAAGCATTTTTGGTTCTATCTAGAGCTATAGTCTCATGCCAAGACCCGTCTTGCTGGCATGAGACTACTAGAGCTAAAGAGATACCCACTTAAAAGACTTAATGAGCGGAAAATTAGTTATATGAAGTAAACAATCTGTTTAGGAAGTCGAATGTAGAAGCACTTGAGGAACGGATGCAGAGAGTGACCCAATGTGATACGTCGGAACCACTAGTGCTTAATTAAGAGGCAGGTGACGTGCATGAAGAGATGCTGCGTCCAGACGTAGGTTTTTTTTTGCTGATGACTAGTTACTTCTGGCGCCTTCCCACTAGTTAATTCTGCTATGTTCCAAAATGAGGTGTAACGGTAGTTATGTATCGCTTGCAGCGAGACTTAACTTCCTTACACAAGCACACAGCAAAACCCCGCCCCCGTATCCATCCCGTCACCGGTTTTGCTACTCCTCTACCGCCCACTCTGCCTCCTCCGCGGCAAAAACGGTGGAAGGGCAGTGGGGTATATATTCCTATGAGAATTCAAGACTTTTAGCTCTGGCTGGTGTAAAACTGGCATGCCCTGATTGCCAGATCCACCCATGATCGCCTGAATCTGCCCCTGGCTGTGCTTAGACAGAAGAGAAAGCAGCTTTGTACATACTAGACATCTCTTCGAGACCCCAATTGTCGCATGTGTTTTTAAACAAGAGCTCCTCTTCCGTTGGTCGCATAAGCAGGGTATCTTGATCGTGGGTAACACAGTGGGGGTGGTAGGAGAGATAGGAAAGTGTGCCAAGCATGCTCTCGGCGTGATAAGCTCCGTGGAATAGATGCTGGTGGCCAGCGAAGAGGGTTAATTTTCCTTTGTATCTGGTACTTAAGATAGTTAATGCATTAATAGCTTCTTGTGCCGTGATCGCTTGTTGTGAAGATGGTTGCGTGGAAGGAGTGGTAGTGGAGGGATACATGCTATGAATCACATCTGTCCATGATTCCATTTCTGTTATGCTACGCTTAGTAGGAGGTTCCAGGAATGTCAACGAGAGTGGGAATTTTGGGAGTGTACGGCGATTGGTGACAACTTCCATCGCTTGTTGATATGAGACTACAAGCCACAATGCTTGTTGCACCATACGGCTAGGAGAAGTCGCCTGCTCAATGTTCATCTCTAAATCTATATCGTTCTGGTCACCATCAAAATCCTCATTTGGCACTGGCGGGTTACTGACCCCTTTCTTCATGGCCACTTTCATTTTCTCTGCAACCAGGGATTCGAGAGCACCGATGTGGGCTTGAAAAATAGGTGAGTGGTGGATAAGTTTGTGAAGACAGATCATCCACTTACTTGCGATGCGTACCGAGACTTTGGGGATTGAGGCAGGCAATTCCTGTGCAGATATGAGGCAAGCAACATATCTTTTAGCTAAGGTGAGGGTGTACACAAGGAGTTTGTGAAATTCCCAGGCACTTCCACCATCATAGATTGCTTGACTAGCGGTTTGCCATTGTTTGTAGAAATATGGATATTCAGCCTTAACTGAGTCTACATCAATAGAGTGGAGAATTTCTGCAATGAGATTTTGTTCGCCCTCGCTTCCTATGCTGATAGTGAGGTTGTTTTGACAAACACTCCTGGAAACCTCTTCTGGAGTCAAGGACTGGAGTGCCTGGGAGAAGGATGTGAGTGTGGGTGAATTGAATCGCTAATTCATCTTTGGTGCAGCACGAAAGGTGATGTAAAGCTTTAATAAGGCAATGCCGACTGTTGGTTTAGCAATACATTTGTTAAGTAGCGCCTCAAACGCTGAGGACATGTATTGGAAAAGAGGCATGTCGGTGACTATTAAGATACTTCAGTAGTGAATCCGAGGTCTTGAGGGTTTCCGGGGTGAGACAGTCGGCAGTAGGAGTTGGTGAGTCTGGTGAGTCGGAGGTGGGTTGTGTCACTAAGTATTTTGCCGGGGGGGGGGGCTGAGGATCTTTGCTGCGGAGAGAGTAATCTTCCTCGCTGTCCGAGTCCGTGGTGACCATGATATTAACATGAGCCTGTGGGCCCGACTGTTTAGGAAGAACAGCGACAATCTCGTGCTCGCGAACTAGCAGCAATGCAATCTGGTTGAGTAGCTTTAACTAGCGAGTGCTACTGTCGGTACCGTCGGGATCTGATACGACAGGGTTGGGCTCCAGTGAGGTAAACGCCGCAGCACGAGACTTTGAGTTGGTGGTGTTGAGTGCAGATATCATGAATGTAAGAGTTCGTGTGCGTAGATCATGAGCAGATGAGGATGTACTACGACCTTCGAATTGAGCGCTGAAACTTTAATTAGCTCTATACATCAACGTAATAGCATGGATGTATACGTACCTTTGCGGGAGCACGGCTGGTGCTGATATGGCTGTGGAGGATAGGCGAGTAGAATAGCTGAGTAGTTTCAAGATTTGCTCCCGAGGGTGTCGTTGAAAACCCCGGAGGGGATAAAGTTCTGAATATGAGGATAAAGTAGAGTAGGTAGTTGGTATCTCAACTGTAATGACTAGTCTGGTTGTAGCCTCGCTTCCAGTCTCTGAACGTTGGTTCGCTGCCAAGACAATTTTGAATTGAACACAACGTACTCCGTACACCGAGGTTTAGTGGATCTGAGGCTGAGACTATAGAGGCGCATCTTCCCAGCCCTACGTACTGTGTGGTCAATGGAGCCTACGCCAGAGATGGAGATATTTTCAACTTGTTGGAGGTTTCTAGTTTAGGCCCCAAAGTGATGGAAGCAGGCCAGTGCAAAAGAACGGAATATCTGAATTCTCCAAGTTTGCGGAACAAAGTGAAAACAAGCAACTCCAGAGGGTGGCATCTTCGTTAGATCTCTACAGTACAACTGCTAACCTCACTAACCTTGATACTTCCAAGTACTACACTTCATTCTTTGTGAAAAGCAACAATAATCAGAAATATTTTGGACCATTCACCGGGAGGACATTCTCAGATCTAGGGAATCTATGGAACCTATCAGAAGTAGAGATGTAGGGTGATGGTACTTTGGAGTTCAAGATTCTTAGTTTGAATACCCAAAATTAGGCATGTTAGTACTTTAGAATTCTGATGGAAAAAAACATCTCCCCTTGGCTTTTCTGTCAACTCGGATGCCGAACCCTTTCCAGTAATGGTTGACGGAGGAGATACGGTTGGGGTGCTCAAAGAACTCATCAAGACAAAGCACCCAAATTATTTTTAACATATCGATTCCCTTAGTCCCAAATTCTGGAAATGGAATAAGTCAGGCGGTGTTGAAGATTTGGACCTAGGGAGCAGTAACGTGCTGAACCCGATGGAGACAATTGAGGAGATTTTCGAAAACGATCCTCTCAACGAAAATGCGTCCATATAGTCATCAAGGTTCCGACACTACAAAGTGGGTTTTTTAAATCTTTGATGATATGGCAACCCTGCTATATTATTGACAGAGTAATAAATTGATGGTTTTACTTACACTTTGTCACCCAAATTAGGATCAGTACATACGGCCCCACAGCTCTCACAAGTGCACCACAATTTAGGAAGCGCTTCAGACCCCACAGCACCACTTTGCTTATTATGGTATCGTCGCAGCATGAATATTAGACATTGCTACACTCAACATAGGTAAGCATATTTTACGTAGCTAAACTAAATTCAAATAGAGAGAATAGGAGCCGTGACATCTACAACTCCCATGGTCGGTTTCTACTTGCAATATTTACAGCGTGCAAACTCGTCAAACTGTCTACTTAATGTTGCCTATACATGATTAACCCATTCCTTCACTCGCTGATTTCACACTATATCCTCCAGATTAAGCTGATACATTGACTCGTGTATCGCATAGAGCTGCTGTTGCAACTGGTCAACACGGTACTCGGAGTATACTATTAGTCTTCTCAGCCATTACCTTCTTCTTCTTCCTCAATCTCAACGGTATCCATAGTCTCATACACCTCCATACCACACTCCGCAAATATCGTCACATACATCTCCCATTGCGCAGTCGTTAGCACTTTAACCTCACTATCAAAATGGAAGAGGTGTCGACATGGAAGTAAGTATTGCCTGTGAAATTTGCAGTAGCATCGCAAATGGTTTATTGAGCTCAAACAAAAGAGTACGGTAGTGTAGAGCGTCGGCAGAAATTGGCATCATGGCTTCCGACATCTTGAATTCGTTTGTTGATTCGTAGTACGGATATAGCGATAATACAGTATCATATCTACCTACTCGACAACCAGACTACATACGACTTCCTATTCTCTCTATTTGAATTTAGTTTAGCTACGTAAAATGGCCTGCACTTCGTGCACCACCAAATTCTTGCTGCCTCCAGCGCGTCCCATGCGCGTCCTCAAAATATATGGCCTGCACCCCGTGCACTACCAATATATAGAGCCGGCGAGGGCATGGTAACCACCAATATATAGAGCTCGCGAAAGCATGAAAACCACCAATATATAGAGTATGAAAAGGTTAGAAAATGGAATGGAAATGGAATGGAAATGTCCGTGCAAGGCTGACCGGGGTAGGAAAATACCCGATTTCATGAACGTCAGGTGTTACATTGCAATTAGCAGATGGCGGGGCTGATGAACCCCGCTTTCCTATATATACACGTACATCCTGTATCTAGTTGTTGGCTCTTTGAGAGCAATGTTCTAAGTTCAACCCGCGCCCGTACGTGCAGTCAGTTAGGCCCGAATGCTCTCGCTCACCTTGTCTTGCCTTCAAAGACCCCAATTGCCCATGTTCCGATAACATTGCCATAGTCACCGGCTCGCCCCTAACAAAATGGTTTGTAAATAATATTGCGGAGTGTGACTGATATTGGAATTATTCTCAAGCTAGTCTCAAACTGACGCCCCACTCTGCAAAAGAATTTATCCTTCTCCCAATTTGGATACGAGCATTGCTCGGCGTAACCCCCTTGGGTGCTATTGGCACATTTTTTAAATATACAAATACAATTTACTCCTGGAGAAATTCCTGGAGTTTTTCCAACAACCTCTTGTCACTCTCATCCTTCGTACCCTCAATCGCCATCTCCAGTTGATCCCTATAAACCCTAGCATCAGCACCCTCACTACCATGGGCTGACATATTTCCTGCTTTCCTAATAGGCCAATTATCAATTACAAAGCTCACTACCTCTCCCACTCCATTTGATCCCCAGTCCACATGTTGAAGAGCGCCCTCCATTTTCCCTTTTACCTCAGTGAGGGTGATCTTTCTATCCTGTAGCTCCTTCTTCACCCCCCTCCAACCATCACTATATCCCGCCTTTTTAGCAAATGAATCCCGACATTCATTGAGCATGTTCCTCAGCGCCAATGCTGACAGTACTTGTGTATGCTATGATTTGATTAAGGCAACTTAGTATGGAAAGCAATATAGAATCAGAATCCTGTAATTAGAACTCACAATCCTTGTAGTGGCCCTAAGCTCCGTGATCTGTTTTTGAAAGTCAGTGATAGTCTTTTGATGGTCAGTGATGATCTTTTGATGGTCAGTGATGGTCTTTTGATGGTCTGCCAGTTGTTTGTTGAAATCCTCCATAATGGAGTTCCTAAGACGCTCAAATCTTGCTTCCTGTCCACTTTCCCACTCCGTACAGAATTTTTCTTTAAGAGGCATAAGGACTCTGTGCTGCTCGGATTGAACCTTTCTATTGATAGCACTATCACGTTCGCTCTGCGCTCTGTCACGGTCATCCATGGCTTGCTGAAGCTTACGCTCCGCTTGTTCGTACTTATTTTCCAGCTTCTGGTTATCGGCTTCATATTCTAAAGAGAAGCTATCATTGTTAGTAGAGTATATCTTCAGTGAAGGTCTCATCTGGGATAGGCTCACCCTCACGTATCAGCCTTTCAGCATTAGCTTCAGCCTGAGCTTCTTGGGCTTCTCTCTCTGACTCGCCACACGCGGTTTTGCAAGCCTTAAGGGTGTGTATGATGGGATTAGTGCCAGATGATGGGGTCATAATCATGATAAGTTCCTCAGAAGGGAGCTCTTTCTGCTTTTTGGAAGCAATCGTGTCTGCATATAATCCCTTAGTCAGTAAAAATTATCGGAACCTATATAGCAAACTCACCAGGATAGAGCTTCGCAAATACGCAATCCTCAATATGGAACCCAGGGACAATTGGTCCCATCTTATTAACCATAGCAGTTCTAACTTGCATGGCCATGCTCTCCACAGTGTCCTCTGGGTGCAAGTGAGGTATCTGTGCCACATACTCGCAGTACATTGCTTTGGCGAACGTCTGCTTGGACATAATGGGAAGATGGGAGTCAAACGACTCCTGAGAGAATAAAAGGTATATCTGGTCAAGGTATTAGTAGACAGAGATTCAGATGTTAATGGAATAATACATAGAAGGAGAGATACCTAATACAAGTAATCCAGCAGACAAGGAGAAAGTCAAAGTTTGAGTTGGTTGTGAGGATGAGGGGATGCAAGATAGGGGTTGTTGAATGAGGGATGGAGGTAGTGTCGGCGGGGCAGGACGGAGAGTGCTCTCGTGAAGGATGGAGGTAGGGCAGGGGGGGGGTTGAGTGGAACGTTTGTTAACAGACTCTCACGGTGAAATGGCAAGTCCGCTAAGTAAAGTTACTAAGTAGGTAGGGTATGGGTACGAGACTAGTTACTACCAGCCTAGGTCCAGGTTTAGCATTGTCAGTACTACTTAGTGTGTTTTTTACTTATGGTGTGGCTTGGTACCACATGCCTGCATGCCTGCATTATATAGCTGAATTGCATTAGATAGATAGAGCGAGGCTTGGCAGGGACCATATAAAGGTTCTCGTAGCCATTAGAGTTAGCAATGACATGCTTCTTACATACATTCACATCATCCTACAGTTGGTGCATCGATCGAGGTCGATCCGAAGCTGTTAGGTTGGTTAGTCCTACGGAAAGAGACAGGTCTTTAGAGTCTTTGCCTTTGGCATTCTCGACCTGGTTTCTAGAAGCTTCAGGAGGTGTAAGGATTTTTTTTTTTTTCTTGAAGTCTGTACGTCTATAAGCCTAAGGCTATTAGCCTCGAACCCACGCTCTTGAACGTGGAGAGGCCTGGCCGCTGTGTCCCTTGGTCATGTGATTGCGATGCTGCTTAGCTTAGTCAGTAGTGATTCAAAATTTGATTAGCGCTGTACCTTTCCGTGCAAGAGCTGGACACAACCCCTACACTAGTCTGGTTGCACTCTACGAGGGGTAGTGCAACCAGACTACCCCTACACTGCTACACCAACCCTGTTCAACAATCAGTTTCAACATCACATGTTCCATCATCCTATTCATTGACCTCAGCCAATTGTTTTTACTGTGCAGTATATATCTGTTAGGTCTGAAATGTATATGTAAATGCGTATGTTCCTAATTAGCTTACACCTAGTAGTAATGACCTCATATAGCTTACATCTAATGGTAGCAGCTCCACTCAACTTAATAAGGGAAAGAAGACCGTAGTATTATTAATTCAGTAGTAAAGCGCTACGGTCACAAGTTCTTGCACTAGTTAGTAAATATATCTATGTTCCCTAATTAGCTTACCCCTAGTAGTAGTGACCTCATATAGCTTACATCTAGTGGTAGCAGCTCCACTTAACATAATAAGGGAAAGAAGACCGTAGTATTATTAAATCAGTAATAAAGCGAAGTTCTACGGTCACAAGTTCTTGCACTAGTTAGTAAACATATCTATATTCCTAATTAGCTTACACTTAGTAGTGGTGGCTCTATACTATTGACTCTACTTAAGTTGGCTTCACATGATAGAAATTGGACGAATTATAGTGGCCAAAGATATTTTACGGTACTCTGAATACAATTATAGTCAGATGAGGGGGGATTGAAGGAATTCAAGTGTGGTCGTTTATTTTGTATACAAGCTCGAGCTAGCAACCGGAGAAAGTATCCAGGCTCTAGTTACGTTGTTTAAATTGTTTAAATCAAAAATCAATTGGTACCAAACCAACGTTCTTGGCACCAACCAACATTCAGAGACTGGAAACGAGGCTATAAGGTAGTCTGGTTGGGCTACAGTTACAACTTGCTAAACTGGACTGCATAAATCCCTAGAATCCCGTCCGGTTTAGACTAGCGTCCGGTATAACCAAATTTGCGGGCGGGGCAACAAGAGCACCTCATCACACCGCAACACGAGCAGATCAAAGGAAAGAAGCATATTGGAAGGCACAGACATAATTCTATAGTTAATAAGTAAGATCTATAACGTTCTGACAGTGTAAGGAGGTCGCTAATAATATTATAGGATGGGTGTTAAGCGGGCATTCTCTTTGAGAGAAATATGAGATCTGTCTGGAGCGGGAGAAACAAGTAAAGGCAGGGAAGAAGATGCGATTGGATGAATTCGGGCTTCTATTCCCAGATTGAAGTGGCAAAGGAATCCCAAAGTCTACACTAAGTGATATATTAGCTATGTCAGATGAGATTTTGTAGAATCCACCAATGGATAGAGCACATAAGAAGAAGAGAGCACTGGTCTATCCAATATTTGAGGCATTGTTGGCAGAGTGGATTGAACGTGCTCATGCAGTTCGAGTCCAAATTAATGATGCTATTATACAAACTCAAGCACGTTAAGGTTCAAGCATCACTTAAGGACTTCTGGGTTCCAACTTCCGCTTCCTCAGATACCCCATCCGGTTCTGCTAATTAATTTTCTATGTATATATTTTTTTTATTCTTGAGATTGCTTGTCCGGTCCGGTTTACTATTTGTCCGGTATAGCCAATAAAATTTTGCGCTGTAGTTCCAAAACCGCCAAAGCCCGTCCGTAATAGCAAGTTTTCCGGTTAAAGGCGTTCCGGTTTAGCAAGTTGTAACTGTATAAGTAAGGGTATTTCTGCCGCATGAGATGAGGCGCATAAAGCATGCATGTCGCGCAGTAGCAGCTGCGCATCAGACGGAAGCACGAACCAGCTCCCCGGCAGGCTTCAGGGTAACTGCTGCATGCTGTATGCGGTGCGGTATAGCGGGTGCTTATGAGACGGCCCCGTTCCGCCCCTTTAAAGGTTAGGTACTCTCACGGAACAACGAGAGCAATACCGAAATCAACAAGTGACTGCGGTGGCAACCTTGGCCCACAATACCCCGCAACCCTCCTTCTTGCTACCTACAGAGCGAAGACCTTCATCTTGTTGCGTCTAAATTCAACGCCGCGATCAGCCAACTGAAGCCACTGCGATCACGCTGGCAAGAACAACAAGATGAGGCAGGGGATTTCTTTCCTTCTTGCATCTATAGCCTTCATATCCTCCTTTTCTTCCCTCCACCCTGACCCTGCCAGAGCGAAGACAGCCTTTACCTTCATCTTGTTGCGTCTAAATTCAACGCCGCGAACAGCCATCTGAAGCCACTGCGATCCCGCTGGCAAGAACAACAAGATGAGGTAGGGGATTTCTTTCCTTCTCCCCTCTATGACCTTCGCCTCCATGACCTCTTTATAAGGTAACCCCCATGAAAACGAAAACCAACCAAATTGTCCTCCGAGCTAACTATATCCATTAGTTGCTCTTCAACTTAGGTCAAGATTCGGGAAAAACGTCTCGACCAGATCTACTGTGTATTCTTCTCCCCCCCCATCCTTTATCTTCTTCATTCACTGCTTCTGCTCATCCATTTCTTCCCAATTACCTTACCTCCGCCTAATTTCTTCCTTACGTGGACAGACCAGGGCTACGTGCCTGCCAGTTTCGACATGCCTTCCACATGTTCGGCATGTAGGTTCGACAGTATCGTCCAACTTTGCTTGTCAGGCTTGAAGGTTCCCTTTCCCGGTCCTGAAGTGGACGTAGTTGACTCTTGCTTTTCTTCCCTACCTAACCACTCCACCACTCCCAGTCCCCGCTACCTTCCTTTCCACCTCCTCCATTGCTGTTTCAAGTCCTTCTCCGTGATCACCGGGTCGGAGGGGTAAAGCTCCTCCACTCCTGCTTTTGCTAGCTCGTCCGCTCTTTCGTTGCCGGGGAAATACCTGCTCTACTACTGCTCTATGCCAGCCAAATAGCCAGCCAAATAGCCAGCTCCGCCGACAGCGAAAATACCAGTTCTACGACCAGCTCTACTACCGCTCTATGCCAGCCAAATAGCCAGCTCTACCGACAGCGAAAATACCAGTTCTACGACCAGCTCTACTACCGCTCTATGCCAGCTAAATAGCCAGCTCTACAGCCAGCTCTACAGCCTGCTAAATAGCCAGCCAAATAGCCAGCTCTGCCGACAGCGAAAATGCCAGTTCTACAGCCAGCTCTACTACCACATATATTGTTAGGTAAATAGCTAGCAGAACATAAGTAAATTATTCTCTAATCTCCTCTCTATACAAATAAAACTATCCGTTACTGTTGATGCTCACGTCAGTCTTGTACCATAGCCATCTTAACCTGGCGAGCAGCTCATAGGAAATACCTTGAAAATATTCCATTCGAATACAATCAATAATTTCCTGTACCTTGGTAGCTTTTGTAATATAAAGATGTTTTGGTACTACTCTTCGTAACCATGTTTGTTGACTTGAAATAGGACGCGATTGATTTCTCCGACCAATTCCAGCACAAGTATGTTGTGAATGTATAACTTTCACTTCAATTTCTGCATTTTTATTGCTGGAGGCCATCAACCGCCATTGACACCCATCAGATTCATGTTTACACACATAAACCGCTCGTGATTTATCTTTCTTCTGTGTTTTAAAATCAAACTGTACACTAATTGCCCAATCTTCAAGTTCAGACCATGGGTCTTCCCATGTAATAAAGCATTGACCAAGATGGATTGTCATTATAGTCTATAAATTTGGTTAATAAAGATACAAAATCTAAACTATACTCCATAGAAACACACCTAATACGGGATATAAATAGATAGAGCACAGGCAAATTGACGCTCAATAATAGAATCAGGTAATAGGCAGAGCAAAAAGCAGCAGACAACAGTATAAAGTAAAGGGCAGAGACCGGTAGACAACAGTATAACAAGTAGAGAGATAGGTGAAAAGAACAGTCTGCAGAAAAATCCACCAAGAAATACACAATCTGGAATGGCTGGGAGACAATAGTAGTACTAGGACAGAATCACTAAATTGGAAAAGTACCGAGCTCAGAGGAGAGTTGTTCATATGTAGAGCTAGCCATAGAACTGGCATTTTCGCTGTCAACAGAGCTGGAGGTATCTTCGCTGTGGGCGGAACTGGCTACCTACTTGGCTGGCTATTTGGCTGGCATAGAGCGGTAGTAGAGCTGGTCGGTAGAGCTGGTCGGTAGAGCTGGCTGTAGAGCTGGTCGGTAGCGATTATGGCTGAAGCCGAGCTATGCACCGAGCCAATAGCTTGTTAGCCAAGAGCTTCTGCATAGATTCGCCGTCCTTGTTCATTGAGTCATGACTAGTATTAGTCTGGTTGCACAACCTCTCGTAGATGTGCAACCAGACTAAGATTGGTATAGTGTTGTATCTTAGACATGTTCCACTAAGCGAAGGGCATTTTGCTGTAGTCCGTGTTACCAGAGGGCATTTTAAAGGTTTTCTCCTCCACCAAGTCATCAACCGGCCTACCTACCTATATCAGTTGAATCACTAAGATCACGAGATTATCCAGCACTTATTTGTTCAACCATGGGCAAGTCCGATTATGAGAAAAACCTTCGGAAAGCAATACAGCATGCTCGCCAAGCGCTAGGGGTACCCCTTGCCAGATTTGCAGCTCTATACGGGGTAAATTCATGGACTCTACGGCGGAGAATGGCTGGAACTACACAAGATTATGCCACAACCTCTAGGGAAAAACAATTGTTTACTGTTGGTGAAGAGAATGCAATTGGAGAGCATGTTGGTATTATGGCTGACTGTGGATTTCCACTAAATCATGCACTTATGCAACAAATTGTACAAGATATGATCAATGAGAGGCAAACCCCACCCCATGGCTACGGAGGGGGTATTCCAGGTTCCAGAGTATCTACGGCCAATCCTCGAAATCGTCAAGAGAAGCAATTAGTCTAACAAAGGGCTATAATCTCTTCTTCAAGCTCTGACCTAACCACTCATATCATTGGCCAACACTGGGTAGATCGCTTTCTTGAGCGCAATTCAGGGTTCAGAAAGATTTATATCCGCTACCAGGAGAGAGCAGCAGCAACCAACAATGTTGAGCTTCAGGCAGATTTTCTTCGAAAACTTGCAAATCTTGTGCGGCGGAAGCAGACAACTCAGGGAAACATTTGGAACTGTGATGAAAAGGGTATAACCATGGGGCGCAATAGCACTCGAAACATGGCTATTGTGCGTGTTGGGGGTAGAAGCACTGCTATGACTGAGGGATCACCTTCTCCAGCCCCTCGATGTAGGTTGCTTCGGAATCCTACAAACCACATATGAGCGAAACCTCAGTGCATGGTTACGGAAGAACCCTCTTTTGGCAATATCTAAGGTGGGCTTTTTGGAGATTTCTGCAGCAGACAAGAAAGCAGGTATATATACCATTGAGTGTGTGGTAGGCACATGGAGAGCAGCTCATTGCTGGCCAATCGAGCGACAGTGGTCTCATGCCTCTGAAGATGTTTCAGCCAAGACCAAGGCCGCACGTGATAAGACCGATTTATGCACCTTGAAAACCCCAGCTCGTTCCGGACATTTCTCTCGTGATCTTGCGGTTAGGATAGGTTCAAAACTGGAGTTAGATGAGAGGAGTATGTTGAATGACCTAATTGACCTAGGGATGGAAAAAATCATCAAACATAGAGATATCCTTCCACGTGCAGAGACATTGAGCAAGCTTCGGGATGGTAAGGTATTTAAGGCAAAGAAGGGCTCACGGCATTTTGGTGGTGGAGCTCGAGTTTTAACATCCAAGTATGTCACCGATGGGCTTAAGGCCCTTGCTGATAAAGTGGCCAAGAAGCTTGAAAAAGAGCGAGTTATAGAAGAAAAAAAGAAGGCAGTAGAAGCGAAGAAGAAAATGAAAGAGACCGTTGACAAGCGGTGGAGGGCTGATCTTCACCATTATGAGGAGATTGACATACCTGCTTGGAAGGCTGCTTGCACTGAGATCGATCTTGATTGGGCTGCCGCTAAGCAACTGAGTGGGAAGCGCTCTGGTAGGAAGCCACCATACCCCCCTCGACCGAAACGACCTCTTAAGCCCAAACCTCAAGGCAGGGGTGTTGGGACCATTGATGATCCGCTGGTAGTTGAGATTGAAGCAGTTGAGCCAGATGGGGAGGATACAGAGAATGCGGAGGATGCGGAAGAAAAGGAATTAATTGATTCGATGAGAATGCTCGAAATCGCTCGTTTTGCGGAGGTTAGTGCCATTCGTTTTGAACCTCCCGTTTTGTCAGTTCTCACTCTCCTGCGCTTATACTCATTTGAGATGTGTATAGTCCCTCAACTGAGCTCTGTTCCATCCTAGAGGCTTGTCAGCATGATATTCAATGTATAGAGGAGGTTGAAGGAGGGGGAGGGGGTTCATTGGGGGGGGGTCGTATTAGATTGGGATGTTGATGAATATTGGGTCGATTTGGTAGGATATATGGGTAGCCAGCTTGTAGAGCAGAGTTTGTTGCATAGACTTCGATTTAGGCAGAATGGCTAGTCATCCCAGTACTTATGTGATATCACGGGATCTCTCCCTCGAGGGGTCTGAACAGAGATATTTGCAGGGGTGCATCCTACCGTGCACGTGCAACATTAGGTAGCCAATGGTAACGGAGGGCAGATATCGCGAGGAGCTTGGTGGAGTGTAGCTCCCGTTGGTATTGAGGAGGAAGCTGTGAGACAGGGATATTTTACAGCGTGCATCCTACCATGCACGTGCAACATTAGGTAGCCAATGGTATAAGAGTTGAGTTGGTGCCAACCAGACTAGTTAACCTTGTTCACACATAGGCCAATCCTAGTCTTAAAGGGGCAATCCCTGATTAGGGATGAACCCGAGAAACCATATCCATAAGTTCAAAAATTGTTTTGCATACATGTGTATCCACCGCTTCAAATCAGCTTCTAGCCTGATCCTTAGCTGCTTGCCCCGATCTCGTCACCTTTATCCAGTGCTACAATCATGCTGACACCATCTATTCATCCATGAAATCGACTCCTAGCAAAGCTTTGTCACCGCAACGAGGCATACGCTAGGAGTGTTTCTGAGACTCTCCTACCTCTGGTATACTACGACATCGGTATGTATGTACTCTAGAGCATCTGCATCTGCATGCGCATGTGGTGTGTAGGTTTCAATCGTGTATTCGTGATTTGCTCACTACAACATACATTGCATGTGCAGTAGTTATGTACAGTACCATATATATGCTTCTTTTTAACGAAACGCGCAACGGGAATGACAACTCATTCAGCCGCACTCCTGTGGGAGAGAATAAGCCCTGCGGCTGTACCCAACACCCTTCGCCGACTTCCTCACCAACGCAATACAATTGATATCATAGCTATTCTGTTTTCCTGTGTACCAGAATTCCAACACAATTCTTAATTATGTTCACAACGATGATGAGAAAGGGGAACCAGAAAGATCAGAAATTGTTTCGGAAATCGGATTCATCTCCCAATATCGGTCTCGGAGATATTTCCACAGCGAATTCGTCCACCTCAATAGTTCCGGAGTTGAGTGATGTAGGCATGCCTGGAGGAACATCCACAGCAACTACGACACCTACAACGGAACCGCTTCGAATGTTACCGGAGTCAGGAAAGGCAAGTAATGCAGCGGGAAAAATGGCTGCGGCGGAGGCTATTTCCGCTGCCGCCTCATTGCCTCCAACCCCAACGCAACAAATGAAAACGCTGCCGCAAAGCGGAACCGAATTACTCAGCCCAGATCTGTCTAAACAAAAAGCTGCCACGGCGAAATATAGTGACACCCCGCTTGCAATTGAAGTCGAATGTGAGCCAACGTTTTCACCAGCCACCAACATCACATCATCTCCATCATTGTGGAACAAAGCTGCCAATGACCCCAGCCTGTCCTTGCAAGAGCTCGAAGCACTTGCAAAGATTGGAATTGATACCAACATCATCAAGATCTCGTCAGACTTGGAGAAGGATGTGCAAGACATTGTGAACAAGAAAAAAGGAAAGGAATGGAAGATTAAGTTTTTGGGTGACGATATTGTGCTACGTCATGTTGGGTTGAAAATTCTTCATTGGGTGAATAGATTCAAGGAGGTTGGGGACATCATTATGCAATTCGATCCTGGCCATGCTGCGCTGCCCTGGGCAGGATTTCGATTTCTTCTTAAGGTTGAGCTCACGCTCCACCAACACTGAAACTGAATACCAAGCTGACAGTCATAACCATAGATTTGTTTAGCTGAAGAGGAAACAAAGGATACAATCTTGATTGGGCTTGAAAAGATTGCACCTCTGATTAACCGATGCACGGTATATGAGTTGTTTTACCTCCATATGGATAATACAGCATCACATAATCTGGAGAAATCGATACTTCGCCTCTACATCGCAATTTTGAAATTTCTGGCCAAAGCTATCCAGAGGTTGAAAGGTAAGGAATTTCGCTCGACAGCTTTGTGCTACTAATAGTGCTAATTGTTTCGCAGAAAATCGTATCAAAGCAGTTTTCACGACGGAAGATATCTCCAATGACCTCCGGGACATTGAAGACTTGGGGAGGACTGTTGCAGTTGATGCTGATGTTACAGAAGCTCAATGTAGGAGTCACTCATAAATGTTTAAGCTTGTAATGACCTATATTGTAGCTACACGCATGGGATTTGAAAGACTCCAAAAGCTCCTGGAGGATGTTCACTTGAGACTAGATGCCATAGAGCAAAAGCTTGAAAGTACGATGTCCCATCTAAAGCTCCGAGAAGTCTATTAATACCAGGCAGGAGCTAGAAAGTCCGAGATTCTACAGTGGATTTCCGAGATCCCATACACAGAACACCATACTCATATTAGTAAGAGTCGTCTAGGTGGCACTACTGACTGGCTTCTTAAAAGAGAGGAGTACCGGAATTGGCGAGCTATTAGTGCCTCGAAGCTATTATTGTTGCGGGGAACCCGTAAGTCCAGCTAACTCCTACATCAAGATCGGTTTGCGCCTGAGGTTTTATCTTACTAATCCAGTACTTTATATCTACATAGCTGGAGCAGGTAAAACATATATTGCGTAAGTAATACCGATCTCTTACTGCTGACCACAACTGTGTAATACTTTCTGTCATAGATCAAGTGTCATTGATTCATTCCTCATCACACCTGAGAAGCTTGCGTACTTCTACTGTAATCGAGCCGAACCAAGTCGCCGAGACCCTAGAAAAATCTTGTGCACTCTTATTCAGCAGCTTGCTCAGACAGACTCGGGAGAGGACACTGGATTACTCCCGCATGTTGTGGATATCTACAAGAAGCGAGAACGGAAAGGGCAAAAGTCTACTCAACTCAGCCTGGTAGAAGCTCAAGACCTGCTTGTTCAGATCACAGATATTTATCCTCAAATAACGATTTGCATTGATGCAATGGACGAAGTCGATAACGATATACGAATACATCTGCTAATGTGCCTGAACCATGTCATCCAAACATCGAAGAATGTTGTTAAGATATTTGTGACGACTCGAATGGATGTGGACATTCTCAACCAGTTTGAGAATTTTCCTAGGATTGAGCTTCAACCTGATGACAATGTTAGCGACATCAATAAGTTTGTACTTGCAAAGGTACAAAGCTCAATTAAAGATCGTTTACTTCTGCATGGGGATGTATCAAATGAGGTCAAAAAAGAGATATATAATATCCTCTGTCAGCGATGCAAAGGAAAGTATGTTACTTGACTTTATACCTCTATACTTGAATTATAAGACTAATGAGATATTAAAATAGTTTTCAGCTTGCCGCCCTTCAAGTTAGTTTTCTCTGCGAAATGCAGAGTGAATCCGATGTCAAGCGAAATCTGACTACTCTTCCTGATACCCTAAAGGATATATATAATGAACTCTACAATGGAATTCTTACGCAGAAAGGAAGTGCTCCTCGAATTGCACTCAATGCTTTCCGGTGGATACAATGTTCCAAAGAACCACTATCGTCTGAAACCCTGCTTGATGCAGTAACGGTTGAAGTTGATACCACAGGGGAATTTTCTCAGACCGGGCCAGCAAGAGTGAAGCAATTATTGACAATTTGCCACAACCTGATTATTTTAGATGAAAAGCTGAATACTTTTCGATTTGCCCATCTATCGGTAGATGAATACCTAGAGACCAAGCTCTCAAAGCTTGATTCTCATCTGCAACTCTCGAGAGTCTGCTTTTCCTTGTTGTGCAGTCATACTGCTTGGAATGTATATGACCAAGAAAAAAGAACAAGCGAAGGAGCTTATAAAGATCGGCATTTGCTTCTATATTCGGCAGTGTTTTGGCCGTGGCACTTTGCTGGTTGTGGAGAGTTTAGCCATAATCCAGCCTTGGACGTCCTGTGGAATAAGCTGATAACCCAGAATATCTATCAGCGATGGTTTCAATATCACCGTCAATGTGTTATTCTTAGACAGTGGTCGGAAGATGGTTTCTGGAGGGGACTTAGAACCATGCAGGAAAAAGACTACACCCGTCTCTTTTTGGTATGCATTTTTGGACTGTATCGGGTTTTCTTGCCCATTTTGAAGTGGGAGATACAGGATTCGCTAGCGCACTCGTCTGGGCTGGGAGAATTGGAGATTGAAAGATTACTCATCGAGATAGGAGGAACAGATGTCCCAGCTGGAACCGGCAACACACCCCTACACCTCGCCTCTGAGAACGGACACCAGGAGATCGCCCGGCTGCTTATCGACAGAGGGGCTGATGCCGCGGCTGCTGCTAAGGACGGCAACACACCCCTACACCTCGCCTCTGAGAACGGACACCAGGAGACCGCCCGGCTGCTTATCGACAGAGGGGCTGATGCCGCGGCTGCTAATAAGGACGGCAACACACCCCTACACGTCGCCTCTGAGAACGGACACCAGGAGACCGCCCGGCTGCTTATCGACAGAGGGGCTGATTTCGCGGCTGCTGCTAAGGACGGCAACACACCCCTGAACCGCGCCTCTGCGAGAGGACACCAGGAGATCGCCCGGCTGCTTATCGACAGAGGGGCTGATGCCGCTGCTAATAAGGACGGCAACACACCCCTGCACCGCGCCTCTGCGAGAGGACACCAGGAGATCGCCCGGCTGCTTATCGACAGAGGGGCTGATTTCGCGGCTGCTAATAGATTCGGCAACACACCCCTGCACCTCGCCTCTGCGAACGGACACCAGGAGATCGCCCGGCTGCTTATCGACAGAGGGGCTGATTTCGCGGCTGCTAATAGATTCAGCAACACACCCCTGCACCTCGCCTCTGCGAACGGACACCAGGAGATCGCCCGGCTGCTTATCGACAGAGGGGCTGATGCCGCTGCTAATAGATTCAGCAACACACCCCTACACCTCGCCTCTGCGAACGGACACCAGGAAATTGCCCGGCTGCTTATCGACAGAGGGGCTGATGCCGCGGCTGCTGCTATGGACGGCAACACACCCCTACACCTCGCCTCTGCGAACGGATACCAGGAGATCGCCCGGCTGCTTATCGACAAAGGGGCTGATTTCACGGCTGCTAATAGATTCGGAGACACTCCCCTGCACCTCGCCTCTGCGAACGGATACCAGGAGATCGCCCGGCTGCTTATCGACAGAGGGGCTGATGTCGCGGCTGCTGCTAACGACGGCAACACACCCCTGCACCTCGCCTCTGAGTACGGACACCAGGAGATCGCCCGGCTGCTTATCGACAGAGGGGCTGATATCGCGGCTGCTGCTAACGATGGCAACACGCCCATGCACCGCGCCTCTGAGTACGGACACCAGGAGATTGCTAACCTACTATCTACTTATCGATAGAGGGGCTCATTCCTATTAAATTGTAACGTAAATTGAAATCTTGGCTACTAGAGGCAGAACTTGCTAATGCTGGAATCCACGCTAGCTATACTCAAAACACCCACAATCCACTTGTTTTTTATTTTGAATTTCGTACTCATGTGCATGACCTGAAGGTCACATCGGAACCCTGAATTCAACAACACCACCCTCTATTGCCAAGGCCCATTTGGGGCTAGTCTCCAAAAACCTTTACTAACTAACTTACTTAGCAGCGAAACCCATACACGTTCGCTGATTGAAATCTTTGAGGGCGGGGCTGGATTCGAACCTGTGAACGGATTAACTTCTCCAAGATTGCCCCCAACTACATCACCGACTCCCCCCATCCGCAATTCTATCCCAAACCTGAGAATGAAATACTTGGTTTCCTTTCCGAATCAGTACGCTGAAGTGCGGTTGTATTTACTCAACAATAGGTAAGAGCGTTGGAATCGTATCTATATTTCATTTCTTACCTCGGGTTTCTGCGCATTTATGTCTTGGGTCATCCTCCGAAATTTTCTGTCATGGTGTTTGCAAATACTGGTACGATTGTCTAAATATTGTATTGCACTGGTACACGTTGATGTTTGGTATCACCTAATCAAAGTTCGTTAATATGTCAAATCTTAGTCGCAGGAGTCTTTAGACGTGTGATGGCTCCAAAGGATTGACCCATTACAATACAATGCGAGCTCATTCAGTGCATCGATGTACCGAGTAGGTTGTAGGTGCACAGGCATTTAGTGCAACTACAAACTAAGTAAAACGGGGTACTATTATTAGGTTGGGAAATGATACATAAGGGGGAAGCGACATGCATGGATATCCCTGTTTGCCAAGACCACCCCTCCTCCTTCAGGCCCGATATCTCCAATATCCGTGTATAAAACCACCCAATAGCCATATCATTTGAATTGTCGGGTCTAGATCTACCGAAGTAATTGGAAAATAACACCCACCCTTTGAAAATAGAGAAAACCTTTGAAATACCCCTCGGGTAACACGGACTCCTGTGAGACACCCCTCGCTTAGTGGAACATGTCTAAGATACCACACTATACCTATCTCCTATGTAGTCGTGAATTAGTTCTGAGCCTATGCAAGAAGCGTGTTATGTACAGTGCTCTGCTTCTCACTCTGTTACCCGCTCCTACATATGTAGTTCTACACGCTACCTAGGGACTGATCGTACGCGTTCCTAAGCTTTAAATTGCGCGCTCTAATGTCGCTCTGGTCGTGATTATTCCTACTTTCCCTATATCATATCTCCAAGCACCATATCCAGCATACTTCCCTTCTCTACGCGATATTCCAGCATACTACAGCATACCCAGCATACCAGCATACCGAGCCCACCCAGCATACGCAGCATCCCCGGCATACCCATACCCGACGCATTCCTTTCTCTACGCGATGCGATATCTCCCAGTAATCCTATAGTAGACTTGAGCTTCCGAAAGCTAAATTTATGTATCGCTGTGCGTGCTCCTGTACTTTATATGTATTATGCGCTCATGCCGGTACCTAGACCTCACGCGCTTCCGTACCTAGACCTGTTTCTAGGTTTAATATACTGTACATATCTAGGCTCTAGTCATACAAGTATTACTACTCTATACACTCCGATATGGAGGTATGCTATCAATTATGTGCTCCTATTTGGCTTCTGTCGCCACAGTCATGCTTCAGGGTAAATGAGTCGGGCCAACGCTTATTGGTCTTGGCATGATCTAGCATGCGCAGCCGATAAGTAGGGTACATTACCTATTGTAGTAGAATATACAGTATATACAATCAAATTATACGAATACATATATCTATGTAGTTTATAAACCAAACAAGAGGTGATCCTTGTAAGTACTTTGCTATTTAGCTAATAAATAATGTATATTCTCTGTCTTTGTACGGAAAATAAAGATGTATACATAAGCATATCTGTAGTATAGGCTCTGATGTTCCACAGATCAATGTCATGTATAGCTTTATTCTGACCCGCAAATAGTCCCATACTATCCCCTACATTCATTCAGACATATAATAATTAACTATAGCAGACGCCATGGGTGGAATTTCAGGAAATGAGAAATACAGTAGAGGCATAACCGGATTACCCTGAAGCGTGACTACGGCTATGGAAGTATATCGAGCCAAGGTATAGCTACAGGAACACGTAATTGATAACATACCTTCATATCTTCATATCGGAGCGCATAGAGTAATACTTGTAGGACTAGAGCTTAGATATGTATAGTATATTAAACCTAGGGAATAGGTCTAGGTACGGAAGCGCGTGAGGGGTGGTAGGCACTCGCATGAGCGCATAATTTAAAGCACAGGAGCATGTACAGCAATAGATGCATTTAGCTTTCCGGAAGCTCAAGTCTACTATAGGATTACTGGGAGATATCGCATCGCGTAGAGAAAGGAATGCGTCGGGTATGCCGGGTATGCCGGGGATGCTGCGTATGCTGGGTGGGCTCGGTATGCTGGTATGCTGGGTATGCTGTAGTATGCTGGAATATCGCGTAGAGAAGGGAAGTATGCTGGATATGGTGCTTGGAGATATAATATAGGGAAAGTAGGAACAATCACGACCAGAGCGACATTAGAGCGCGCAATTTAAAGCTTAGGAACGCGTACGATCAGTCCCTAGGTAGCGTGTAGAACTACATATGTAGGAGCGGGTAACAGAGTGAGAAGCAGAGCACTGTACATAACACGCTTCTTGCATAGGCTCAGAACTAATTCACGACTACATAGGAGATAGGTATAGTGTGGTATCTTAGACATGTTCCACTAAGCGAGGGGTGTCTCACAGGAGTCCATGTTACCCGAGGGGTATTTGAAAGGTTTTCTCGCCTCAATTGATGCAGTTGGCACTGGATTGAACACGGTGGATGAAGTCGGTGAGTAGGAATTTCTCTTCCAGAAGAATCGCCAATACTTACGATGAGTGTCAGAAAGCCTGGACCGATACCACAATTCGCCGCCTACTCAAGAGTCTTCTAGAACTGGACTACCGAGAAAAACACGAAAGTCCTATACTCGAGAGTTTAAGCTACAAGCAATTGCTTACTTTAGGTCTGAAGGAGATTGGATACTTGAGCAACATGAGAACGCTTCTAGTACTTATGGACTTGACTGCAACTTAAGTTCAGATGGGCATACTGGAGTTGGTACTTTAGAATTTGAGCTTCATGATGAGCTCATTGATGAAGATTTGATGAGTACGCACCTCAAGAAAATCAAGGGGATGGGGATTATGTTTTAGATGACGAGCTGCAAGTTCCAGCTTCTGCATGTACTAATCCAATTACTAATCCAATGTCGTTAGATTTCCTTTGTCACTAGCTAAATTTCGTTGGTTACCTTTGTAAAGTGAGACGGGTGTTATTTTCAAGGGGTGGGTGTTATTTTCCAATTACTTCGGTATCCATCCAACACCCTAGATATTGTCCACTCAACAACATGAATGCATAATCAGAGTCTAAGATGCAAGCAGTGCTTGATTATTGCTGGAGGCACCCCTATGAGTCGCAGGCTCATATTACACGCAAATATGGGGTTCACCCAGTAACATTAGGTCGTAGGATTAAGGGAATACAGGTCACTCGGAGGGTAGCACATCGAGACTAGCAGCTGTTTACTGCAGGAGAGGAGGGTACTATTGTTTAGTACTGTGAGCTGATGGCAGATTGTGGATTTCCGCTTGCGTGGGATTTGCTATAGCGGATAGCACAAGATGTACTCAATGGGCGCAACAACAAAATAGACAACAATAAGCCCGTAGGACACGAGATAGGTACTCAGTAGGTAGAACGGTTCCTTTCTCGCCACCCCTCATTAAGCAAGCGCTATATCACCTACCAGGAGAGAGTTCGCAAAGAGGCTGCAAAGGGGGGATACGACGGGAATTCCTTCGAGATTTAGAAAAGTTACACCAGATAATATATGGAATTGTGATGAGAAAGGAATTACCATGGGTAGAGGTGGTCAATGTGAGAAGGCAATTGTTCGTGCAGGTCGGAAGGAAGCCATGGCATTGAGTAAGGGTCACGAGAATTCGTTAGTGTTTTAGAAACGATCTCTGCAGCTGGGCGCATTATTTCACCATTTATTATCTACCAAGGCGAAACACATCGAGCATCACTATCTTAATGGATTATCAACTACTGAGCTACCGATTCACAAGAAGGGAGTAGTGCTAGGGAAGGAGGTGCTAGAAGGGGGGGTCCCAAAGGTACTAGTGAATGTAGGGGCAAAAGGCATTTCTCAAGCTGCGGCATCAATAAAATCAACCTGGCGTGGTATGGAGTGTAAAAGTACTACATTTGTGGTATCACCCAGTGGGTATATGGATGATGAGCTGGGGTTTGCCTATATCTCCGACCATTTTGAGCCAATTACAATAAAATAAGGCAAACTATTAATTCTTATTATGGATGTCCATTCTTCACATATTCACTATCGAGTACTACAATTTGCCCTTAACCACAATATCCATATGATATGTTTACCACCACATAGTATACATCTTCTACAGCCTCTTGATGTAGGTTATTTTAATCTTATACAGAGGGCATATCAGTGCCACCTCCGAACGTGGTTTGCAGCCAATCTAACAGCATTAATAACGAAGGCAATATTCCATGGTCTATTAACCTTAATAAGACAAGAAGTCTTGACTGCAGAAGTTATTTTATCAGCCTGGAAGAAGTCTTGCTGCTGGCTAATCGATTTAGATTATGCTCATGGTTATGCCAATGCAGGTGGCACTAGTACCCCCCCTACTTCAACTTACCGGGCTGCCGATACTCCTTTAGGATGAAACAGATTGCTACAGAGATCGAAGCTGAAATTCCAGCTGGTGTAGGTGGGGTAGTACTTAAAGAGAAGCTTCGAGTATACACCGATTTCATGGTTCAGAAGGTTACTAAATACTAAGATATTGAGAAGATATCAGTCGAAGTGGTAAGACAATCAAACCAGCTGCTAGTAGAGCATATGTGGGTAAAGGTAGAGTGTTAAGTCAGAAGGAGATTGATAAGGGCATTGCTTAGGTGATAAAGAAGAAAGAGGATGAGCAAGCAGCTGCTATAAAAAGGACTGAGAGAACGACTGCTAAGAAAATGGCAGATGAAGTAAAGGCAATACATGATGCAGAATATTGTAAGATTACGAGGTTATGTAGCGAGGAATCGTGACGGTGAATAAAGTAATATTGAGCTATCTGCAGAATTACTATTGACTTGATGCTATGACTCGATAACAACTGCTAAGAAATTGGCAGATGAAGTAAAGGCAATACATGATGCAGAATATTGTAAGATTACGAGGTTATGCAGCGAGGAATCGTGACGGTGAATAAAGTAATATTGAGCTATCTGCAGAATTACTATTGACTTGATGCTATGACTCGATAACAACTGCTAAGAAATTGGCAGATGAAGTAAAGGCAATACATGATGCAGAATATTGTAAGATTACGAGGTTATGCAGCGAGGAATTGTGACGGTGAATAAAGTAATATTGAGCTATCTGCAGAATTACTATAGACTTGATGCTATGACTCGAGTGCTCTGAAGGAAAAAAATTCTGCTAACATCCTGCGATCCAGCCGCTTATATGCATACTATTGACCGCAAACTTGCCATTTCGGGAATCCTTGCCTCTGACCCATGTATCCCAGTTATTCTTCGGCAAGTGAGAGTATTCCTACAAATATAAGGTGGCATATGATGCTGCATTGGCTGGCGGACTTCCTAAGCCCAAAAGGCCTCGAACTCTATTTAAGCCGAAGGTTGTAGGGGGAGGAAAGGTGGCTAGTAGAAGGGGAGGGGGTAAGGAGGTTATTGTCACGGACCATGTCACGGACTATGTCACGGATTATCACATGCGTAACCTCTCTTATGCGTGTGATCGGATCACAGGGGCAAAGATAATTGTATATAAACGAGATCATAGTCCCTATTTCTCTGTTTCTGCTTCCTCATGCAACGTCTTGTATTCTAGCTCGCGATACAGGTTGCCTTCTTGTCTACGTCTTCGTCCACGACCACGATTCTTGTCTACGTCTAAGCTATTGTCTTCGTCTCTACGTGCGCTCCCTAGAGTTATATTCACAGTCCATTGTCACTGTGTCTCTGCCGTAACAGTTGTTAGTAGAGATTATACTAGTAATAGGAGTGATAGTATGGTGACTAGTAGTGGAAATAATAGAGAAAGGGGAGAGGTAGTGATTGATATCGATTTAGGAGTCTGCAATGACTTTGAAGAGCTAGATAAGGTGGAAATTGAGGAGCAGCAGCGAATTCTACAAATTCAGGACTTTTTTGATGTAAGTAAATACCCACCATTGAATAGAAGTTAAGACTCTTGCCTTTTTATATATACTTATATATACATACATAGGGCCTTAAGTAATCTTTAGATATCTATCTGGGTAAATTCTAAGCTGTCAAAAGTGGTACTATAAACAGTTATCAACCGAATAAACCCACTTATACGAAAATTTTATTCGGTCAACACCAAGTAAGACTAGCAAGTCCCGTGATCATTCGGTCAACGCCAAGTAGACTAGTACCTAAGTCCCATGAGCCCAAGAAGTCATGATCTTGTAACGCTAGGTGGCAATGAATAGAGATGCATATCTTTTGGTGGCCGTGGCAAGTATGGATATATGAACATGAATAAGAGTGATTAAATGACAAAGAAAATAGAAAAATGAAAAGCATTCATAAGTAGCTGTTCCGCCCCCCTTCAGCCATTCTTCACCCTATCTGTAATGAGGCGGGGGCGGGGGTGCGACCAAAGGGTACGCTGAAGGCGGGGATGGGTCGTAGGATGCTGTCACGGAGAGGCTGTCACGGAGGGGCTGTCACGGAAGGGGAGACAGATTGTAGAGGTGGCCTAGGTACAGGGAGAGAAAGACTTTTGCCTTTTTCAAAGTCCGTTAACCGCTTTTTCTAGGTAGTGGGTGCGACAGCAGCGTACCTGGTGCTGCTAGAAGCATATTAAGTTGAACTGGAGACAGATTAGGTTCTGACATGATAGGAGGAATCGGAGGCTCTCACTTAAGATTCACGAGCTGTCTGCTGGTAGAAGAACTTCACGACATATCTAGTATTTGGTCGCTGGTTAAGGGGGGTGAGACATTCGCCCTCAACGTGCTAGCCGCGTTGGATGCATTAAATCTAAGTCAAGCGCGCTGCATACTAGCCCTCTTTTATGTGGGGTATTACTTTCATTGCCACCTAGCTGTAAGTAAGCATAATCATATGCCAGTCTAGCATGACCTGGACCCGGTAAACTTGAACACCATTATCATGCCTCGAGTCAGCAACAAGCGCAAGTTAACCCAGTGGTATCAGAGGGGGCTAAAGCGTTGTGCGCAGGTTTAGGGGGGGGGGTGGTATGTGCGTTGTGTGCAGGTTTAGGTGTGGTATGTAGAGCTTGTATTGCTTGCTTGTCTTGCTTGTCTCTCTACGTGTGGGAAATAGAATGTATATATACATGATATCCTCTCCTTCACATGAATACACATGAATGTGTTGAATAGCACATGTATGAGCTTATTCCACATGTATGAGCTTATGTTTACCGAGTATATCCAACATAAAGAGCATCACGGAAGAGGCGGAAGCCCAGGAGTTAGTCACCGCTGCAATTCTATTAGATGGGGTAGCAGGGGGGGATGATCTTATGGTAGGGCTCGAGGATAACCTTCTGGAGGAGCTGGAGTACCTGGCGGATGATGATGATCACAATCACGATCACGATCAGGGGTCCGACAATGAGGGGTCTGTGTCTAGCATCAGTACCGTTTCTAGTACTTCCACAAGATCTGAGGAGGGGGAGTCTCTGGATAGCGACATAGGGGAAATGGACGAAGAGCTAGAAACAGAGTTGGTCTTAGAGCTACTAGAATTGGAAGCAATGAGGTACTTGGAACCTAGAACCCCGGGGATTCCCAAAGACTTGGTATTTTTTGACCTCAACTACCTGCGGACCGCTTCCAACAATTCTTCCGCATGGGGGTAGAGAGCTTCTTGCATGTGCATGAGTTGATATATCAAGACCCAGTATTCTACAACGAATCCCGAAATCCTCAGGTATCTAGCTCAAAGCAGCTAGCGGTATGTTTAAAACGCCTTGCCAGTGAATCGTCCACGGCCGGTGGTACCATCAACGTGGGACAGGTTTTTGGGATAGACGAAGGTACAGTGACGCTATATACGAGACATTTCTTAAAGGCACTTATGAATCTCTGGGGAACCGTAGTCAAATGGGGCTCTATTAAGGATAGGGCAGCCATGAAGGGAAGGTTGCTTAAAGATGCATCAGGGCATGGGTGGGGGTTGTTTAGGGACTGCGTTGGGATTGTTGATGGAATGCTAATCCCTTTCAAAGGTAAGCTCTATATCAAATATGATGCAAATGGAAGTCTAAGTCATGTGTATCCAAGGTCGTCCTTTCAGTGCTGAAAGGTCAGTTGATTACTGGAACTTTCGGAAAGCTAAGTATGGGCTCTACTTTACAGTTATATGTGATGATCGGCGTAAGATCCTCATCTGTCATGGGCAGTACTCGGGGGCGGTACATGATGCACGTGCAGTTGGTAATCAACTTATGCGATCTATTAGGAGTGGGCTTATATGAATTGCTCGGAATCAGCCTATATGAGCTATTAGAATAGGCTTATATAAATTGTTCGGAAGTACGTGTAGTTTATACAAGCTATTAGGAATAAGCTTATATGAATTGCTCGGAAGTTGCTGGTATTTAATTTTAATAGAAAAAATCAGAAAAACAACTTTTATTTTAAAAGGCAAAAACGAGTTGCCTCAGTCCACTATACTCCGAGCGCCATCACACTACTTCTTAGGTCACCCTCGTTGTAGACTTGTGGTTTGGTGGAGATATAGTGAACTGGAGCATTAAGGAATGGATACCCGACAACCCTGCTCCCTCATTCTTTCCAATGATATTAAGGCAATTGACTTTTTGCCTCCACTGGGATTCGAACTTGGGCCCTCAATAAGTAACCATGACCGTAAAGTAAAGTACTTACCACTGCGCCATGCCTACCGTCAGTTCATGCTAAATTCTGTAGAATCGGCTTATATTATGTAGTTGCATGTACCCAAAAACGCTAGATTATGCAGTTGAATGATTTCGCAGCATTTTGTTGGCGCTAACGGCTCGATTGATGAATGGGTCGCGCTATAACTGCCACTTTGTTCATATCGACTTACGCTGCTATGGCCCAACATACCCCAAATACCATCCAATTGAACATATTTGGGCATATATGAAGTGTCAGCTTTATAAAAGGTTCCCTCATTTGAGGAACATGCCTGGGGGGCCTGCAGTAGTAAAGGAATGTTGGATATACTCGGTAAGCATGTGTGAACATATAAGCGCACACACATGCAAACATGTGTTAGTTAACACGTTAACACATTCATGTGATAAGGAGGATATCGTGTATATATACCTCCTGTGGTAGCTAGTATAATAAAAGCAAGCAATACAATAAGACCTATTCACTTATTACTATTCCTGCGCAGAACGCATACATCTATCTATATCTACCTATATTATCTGCGTTCAACGAGGAAGCACTAGCAGATGCGTTGCAAGAGATTTGGAAGGATATCCCGGAGTCACGTTGGAGAGTCTCTACAGCTCAATGCCTCGCCGTGTAGCGGCCGTTATTAAGGCAGAGGGTTGGTATACAAAGTACTAGTTCCGTAGAATTCCTGTATATAACACATATATGCTCCGATACTACATACAGTACCCCGGCGAAAGTATCCGCGCACCCCCACTGCATAATATGCAGTGCTTCCAGCACGAGGTAAGACATGTTGTTTAAGACATGCAGCGAGCACAGCTTATAACTTCGTGCGGGGTCAAGTGCGGTAGACAGCACTCCTATATAGCAAAATGTCTTCAGTAGCAGTCCCGCTCCCATCGGATTTAGAAGCAACTGTAGCTAACCCAGTGCTGGCAGAACCACCGGGCAAAAAGAAGAAGGCAGAACTGACTGAGTTTCAAAAAGGGTGGATTGTTGGTGCGCGAGCTTTTGGAGCTTCAAAACTCTGAGCGTTATGTGGAGATTTTGGAAGCCTATCTCCCACTTGTAAAGGAAGATATGGCAGCAGCCGGCATATCTACACTGGTATTCATGCAAGACAATTCCCCTATACATAACTCTTACTACAGTTTAGGTTGGTTACAAGATGAAGGATGGAAGGTTGCAGATCACCCAGCTTGCTCACCAGATCTCAACCCTATTGAGCATGTTTGGCGATATCTTGTGCCAAAGATTTCCAGATATTGCAACTTGTCGGGGAGGGCCAGCGACTGTCAAGAAAAGGTTGGCAGATTGCTTGTTAGAGGCTTGGAAAGAGATTCCGTTTACGTTACTTGATTCTTTAACAAGATCTATGCCTCGCCGAGTGGCAGCTGTGATTAAGGCAGAGGGATGGCATACGAAATATTGAGATCGCTGGACCAGCAGGACCTTATTAGGGAAAACCTTTGAAATAGACATCGCTAAGCACTGAAACCTTTGAAATAGACATCATGCAGACTCTTGTCACATCCGACAGCACTAAAGCAACACTAAACCTGTCTTGCCAGCATACTAAATACACCCGTTATTAACGCTCCCATTCACGCGCATACATGCGTAGCATACGGAGGCGCGGAACAAAAGTCTTTTCCCCTTTCTTCTTTGGGAAAACCCTCCATATGCATGCATATTCGTACATATACATGCATATTCGTACATATGTATGCATATCAGTTTGGATTTTAAGTTGGCTATCTACAACTAGCTATCTACTGTATGACCAATGCCTTCGCTTTCCACCCACCTTACACACCCATCCCACTTCACCCCCTCCTAACTTGCACCGGGTGTTGATAGCGGCATGAAGCGCACCTTGTATGTTCTAGGGCCCTCGGAATATGCTCTAAGATGAGATACTAAACTGCAAGCTAAGCTGAACAAGTGTCTTCTCCCGACCGTACTGATCCTTAGTGACTGCATCCATAATAGCCTGCTCCACTGCGGGAGTGATCTTTTTTTTCCTCCCACAGCGATCCCTATTTTGGACATGCTCTATTTTTAATAAGATGCCAGGTTCCCATCCTCTTTGCTGTGCTTCAGTATAGAGATTCCGGACATGTCTTGGAGTTATTCCAGTTTGCTGCTGAATAATGGCTAGAGTTTCTCCTATAGATCGCAAGATCACCGCCTGAGTGTGAGACACAATATTAAACATCCCAATTAGAGGGATTGTTGGGGATACTCGATTGGCAGGTTTGGGAGGTGCTCGATTGGTAGGTTGGGAGGTGTTCGATTGGTAGGTTAGGAGGTGCTTGATTGGTAGGTTGAGAGGTGCTCGATTGGTAGGTTGGGAGGTGCTCGATTAGTAGGTTAGGAAGTGCTTGATTGGCAGGCTCGAAGGGTACTCAATTGGCTATTCGATTGGCAGGTTTAGGGGGTATGCGCTTGGAGAGTTGATATCTAAGAAATTGAGGTCAATATAAGCAATTTAAGAGGGTGAAGAAGGGTAATACACTTGATAAATTATTGGGAAGAGTTAGTTGAAGGGTTAAGGGTCGAGGAAGGGCTGATATATGATGAATTCCATAGTTAGAGAAGAGTGGATATCTAGCCAATTGAGATGTCGATAATATCTAGTAAATTGAAAGGTTGGACAGTGAGAAAGTAAGACAACTGATGATGTGGGAAGGCCATAGCACTGAGACTATATCCGTAAATATGCATGAATGCCTATGCATATGCCAAGTATCCATGCATGCATAGTCCTGCATATGCAACTCCCAGATAGGAAAGGGGAAAAGACTTTTGTTCCGCGCCTCCGTACACTAGGCAGCATACGCAGCAAACCCTTCCCAGCATATCCGCATACAGACTCCAGCATACCCAGCACCCAGCATCTTTGCATACACGCGTCACTCCACGCAGTATACCCAGCATACACTACGTAGGCATACACGATATATCCCTATACACTCATTTCCGTTCGTGAACGATATCTCCCAGCACATATTTCCTTTTCTATGCGACATTCTAGCATACGCCGGCCTACCCAGCGTATTCCCTTTGCTACGCATATTTCAGCACCCGCATACCCAGCATACGCAACGCATTCCTTTCTCTACGCGATGCAATATCTCCCAGTAATACCATAGTTGACTTGAGCTCCCAGAAGGAAATATATCTATCGCTGTACACGCTCCTGCTCTAAATTACGCGCTCATAACGGTACCTTGATGTTACGCGCTTCCGTGCCTAGACATATTCTCTAGGTTAACATACTGTACATACTTAGGCATCATACAAGTATAACTGCTCTATGCGCTCCGATATGGAGGCATTCTATAAATTACGTGCTTCTATAGCTATAACTTGGCTTGATATGCTAGCCACGCTTCAGGGTAATATTCCCTCAAGTCAGGCCAACCCCTGCTTATTGGTCTTGGCTCATAATCATGCAAATAGGTACTGTAATTGCAGTACATTACCTATTACAGTAGAATATACAAAAGAATCAAACTACGTAATACATATATGTAATTTATAGACCAAACAAGAGGTGATCCTTATAAGGACTTTGCTCTTCAGCTAATAAATAATGTATATTCTCTCTGTCTTTAGTATGGAACTCAATGTGTACGCTTACCTAAAGATGTTAATACACAGAGCATGGTATTATAACATAAGGAAGCTGTGATCTCGCTATAGATCAATGCCATGTATAGCTTTATTCTGACCTAAAAACAGTCCGATACTATGCCCTACATTCATTCGAACGTATAATAATTGATTATAGCAGACGCTGTGGGAGCTATTGCGGGAAATGAGAAATACAATAGAGGTATAACCAGATTACCCAGAAGCGTAGTTGAGACTACGGAAGCATATCAAGCCAAGGATAGCTTTAGGAGTACGCAATTTATAGAATACCTCCATATCGGAGCACATAGAGCTGTTATATTTATATGATGCCTAAGTATGTACAGTATGTTAACCTAGAGAATACGTCTAGGTACGGAAGCGTGTAACGTCAAGGTTCCGTTATGAGCGCGTAATTTAGAGCACAGGAGCATGTACAGCGATAGATATATTTCTTTCCGGGAGATCAAGTCAACTATAGTATTACTAGGAGATATCGCATCGCGTAGAGAAAGGAATGCGTTGTGTATGCTGGGTATGCTGGGTATGCTGGGTATGCGGGTATGCTGGGTATGCGGGTATGCTAGGTATTCAGGTATGCTAGGTATGCTGAAATATGCGTAGCAAAGGGAATACGCTGGGTAGGCCGGCGTATGCTAGAATGTCGCATAGAAAAGGAAATATGTGGTGGGAGATATCGTATCATGAATGGAAATGAGTGTATAGGGATATATCGTATATGCCTACGTAGTGTATGCTGGGTATACTGCGTGGAGTGACGCGTGTATGCAAAGATGCTGGGTGTTGGGTATGCTAGAGTCTGTATGCGGATATGCTAGGAAGGGTTTGCTGCGTATGCTGCCTAGTGTATGCTACGCATGTGTGCGCGTGAATGGGAGCATTAATAACAGAATATTGTTATTAGCAAGAGCTAGAGATTCGGATATGTGTGAGACTTACTTGTGCCCCAGACCGGGAGTGGTGTTGCATGAGCGCGTTGGCTGAGCTACATATTTTGCATAGAGTCACGCCTAGCAGAGAGTTGGTATAGTGTTGTACTCTAGTAGAGAGAGTGGTATAGCGCTGTATCTCAAACATGTTCCATAAAGTCAGTGACAATTCACAATTTCCAGTGGCAATACAAACGTTTTCTCGTATGCTGGGTGCTGGGGATGCAGGGTATGCAGGTTATGCTGGCTATGCATGGTATGCTGGCTATGCTGGTGTGATTGTATGCGCATCGAGCTGTTAGAGGTGGCTTACCTAAGTATGCTGGCTTCTATACTGCTGCGCGTGGAAGCGCGTGAATATAACGCGGGTTAGTCTGGCACAACGCGGGTATTTGGTTGTGTTGGTTAGAAAGGTTTAGTGTAGTCTGGTTGGGTTTAGTGTTGCTTTAGTGCTGTCGGATGTGATGGGAGTCTGCATGATGTCGATTTCAAATGTTATTTGCTACCCGGTGTCGATTTCAAATGTTATCTCTTTGATATTTAGTAGTCTGACTTGATTTGTAATCAGGACTATCTCCCAAGTCTGGTTAGCTGTATACTGGTACCTAAACTACCAGTATCATCCCGAATGTTTCTTTAATTTACATAGTATATTTATATAATGAAGAAATATTTCACTCTTGGTTACATATCTACTACAATATCTCGTCTCATAGCCTTAGGCTGATAGACGTACAGACTTCAAAAAAAAAAAAAAACTACTATATCTATTCATATCGGCATTGAGTTTTATTTGAGATATCAAAGCTATTTGAATTATCACTCTTTATCAATATCATTACCATCAATATTTTGAGTTAAGTCTGGTTCAGCAAACAATCCTGCGATTTGAGGGTTTAGATTTAGTCATCTTCAATGCCGGTAAGTATTGGTACCTATGGCACGAGAACAGATACATATTGTAGTGCTCTATAGGAAATCGTGCTGCAAAATAGTATCATACTACTATCAATAGACTTCCTATAATAAATGCTGATATTCTTTTCATTTACTGTATGCCTCTACAAGGGGGTTATGCCAACTGTATGCAAATCCCTTCATTAGTCTCAACCTAGTAGGATTCTTGGCGCATTTATAGTCATGTGAGTACAGCATAACATTGTATTGTGTGGGGATATAAATAGAACAGAGGATCAGAGTGTGTATATGATTACTATTTTCCTGCAGCGGTTACGTATGTAACAATTATTAGGTAATTGTTCTGATCGTACGTTAGATATGGTAAGCGCTAATGTTCAGAGGTTCCTGGAGAACCCGGCCCTTTTCATGGTTATAAGCACCAGGACATTTTCTCAAGATTTGCGTGCCATATACATACTATTTTCCTTCTTTCGATTTTTATTTTTTCATTTTTGCTCTATCTTCTGAGCTGGGACTCGGATTAGTGTAGTTTAAGAGCAGGTCACAACTTGGTTCGACACTTTGATATGGCAGGAACAATCTCATACGGAGCGTTCAGGTCCATCATAGACATATACAATTTCGATTCAACTGCCGGAGAAGCGCTTGGAATTGGTAGCCCTATCCGTGTACACGCAAATAAAACTCAGATACTACATCGAACCCAACGAAAGCTCTCATCGATTCTCCAGACTTATTTTTACAATCTTGCACCCAGTCCATGGTCTTCCCCAACTCCCTATCTGGCATTACATCAGTCATTAGAGACTTTAGAAGATGTACTGCATCAACTTATACGATGTGAAATCAATGATAGGCTACGGACTTTAGGATTGATCATACATGGATTATTGGATCTTATGCACGAGCTAGAGTTGCTCCTCATGAGTTCTAAGGTTGATGGGCCTCGAGATGAAAAATGGTGGGATCGTTTTGCAAGGGTTATCTTGGATGATGGCTCTTCGAGCGGTAAGCAATATCTAGAAGCACAGGAGAACATCGACTATTTCACTTGGGCAGGAAGGATGATTTTGAGGGTTAGCGCGCATGGGGACTATACAAGACGTATATCAGCAACCGGAAATAAGTTAGATGGTATTCTTTTTAAAGTATGCGAGGAGCAGCTTGGCTTATATGCTTGGGATGGGGGGCCTGCAGAAGGTAAGAATATCTGGTTCATCCCCTCAAGGAAATTGCGTTAATTTTGACCTCTTATTAATAGAGAACTTTGATCTCAAAACAAAGTTTTCAGACCTCGCTATGTATGATGGGCAGTGCTTTATTGGGAAGGTCACTTTTGAAGCCGTATTAAGGGTATGGATGTTCTGGGTTCGCAAGGTAAGCGTTTGAAAAACCTTTAACGGCTTAGTTTGGTACTCTGTTGATTTAAAAAGGAACTAACTGACGCAATATCGGTATCGGTCGCACCCAAAGGCTACAAGACGATTGAATCGTACGGATGTGGGCCAGAGTGTTCCTCCAGGTGCCTACCTCGATCTCCTTAAATCAGGCTGGCTCTTCACGCTTTTGCGAAAGGACTTACGGTCCGGACAATCATCAGATGAGCTGAAAGCTTTGATATCCCTGATTTCCGGTGTAAGCCCAGCTCTTCCACGCTGCACTTGTAACTATTTTTATTAACTGACTCGGGCTAACAGGAACTCTTATTCACTTCAAAGCTACTCCAGGAGCAGGGCATGCATGTACCTGATTTGAATGCCCTGGTTTCAGAAGGAACATGGACCATACTATTGCAATCTGGTTTTGAAGACTGGGAGCTTGAAGGTTACGATAATTCATTCGCTTCAAGTCGCAGAATTGAAGCATCAGATGAGCTTCTTAATTTGGCGCGGGAGCACAGAACTGAGGATCTGAATGATACAGATGATACTTATTTTGAGCCTAACTTCAGATACTCCCCAATAATTTTGCGAGATGATCTTGATGAAGGCCACTTTGAAGAAGATAACATAGACTTCAAAAACCCGCTGTCGGTGCAAGATAAAGAGGGACAGGGCGAGCTCCCACACACCTTATGCGAATCCTCTCATAGTTCTATCAGCTCCCTTTACAGTGTGTATAGTAATGGCACCTTGTACTCTGAATCCGTTACCGAGGGAGAAGAAGTTGATATGGCTCTAAAGCCAGAACCAGGAAGTCCTGACATCCGGTCGATGATGAGCCCTGCAGCAGCTCCTCAATCTGAGTATGAGATGTACGAGCCACTCAATGCTTCCTACTGGGAAGAGAATGGTCAAACAATGGAATATCCCCTACTACACAATAAAGGCGGACAGAAAGTCAACTACGCACCTGGCGGTTCCCGTTTCCACGAACACCTTTCTATAAATTTTACCACAAAGCCTTTACACCGAATACCCGACATCAGTATCGGCATTGATCCTTACATTGCGAATACTGAACTTTCACGCCCAGGCTGCCATCCACCATTAAGCTCACTTGGCCCACCTCCACTCATCAAAGACACAAACGGCATGCTGGGTCCCACTCAAAGGCCTCCCTTTGTATCTATACCTGGGGTGGAAAGGGCTAAGCAACCCACCCGGCACCGGATGCCAGTTGGAGGCACAATGAGTTCGGCCGGAGGCCGCTCCTCAGCAGCGGCTATCAAACCTTCTGAGTCACGTGCGCAGCTTACCATGGGTACCGGGCCGAAATCAGAGATTACATTAACAACAACCGGAAATACTCATAAACCTGGGACCAGGGTCTCAACTGCTGTGCCAGCTGCTGCAAGTTTGGCAGTGCCATGCGTTGGTATGTCGGGCAAGGAAAATCCGCGGACTATTCCCACACCTCTCCAACTGCCGAAGAAACCTTCCAACTCTCTGGCTCGTGCATTAAAAACAGCCCGCGTTGATATTCACGAGAAAGGGGGATGGGGTAGCTTACTAACCCCAGGTTCAGGGCCTCGTGAGAAGAACGAATTTTCACCAGGAATGTCATCGGGTGGTATACTGACAAGCAGGAGAGTTCCAGACAGTTCAAAGATTCCATTAACGTCAGTGGCACAACTCTCAGTGGCATCTGGCGAGGTAGTGGCGGTTAACAAAGAAATCAGAGAGCCAATTAACAAGAATGATATCTCGTCCCCTACGCCAGCTCGGAAGATAGTTCCCCCAAAGAACTCACAGCCCATAGAGGCCCAGGAAGTGGCGGCAGAACCAGCGGTTCAACCCCCCAAAATTCAAAAAGAGAAAAAGAAGAACTCTAAGGCCCGAGTATTGAAAAATACTGCAGCTCGTGCGACTGTAAGAGAGAAAGGAACTGATTTTCAAGCACAACCTGGAGAGGTAGAGATATTACCCAAGGAGCTGTGGCAGATGAATGCTCTCATATCAGACACTGGGTTGCCCACAGGAAAGTGGGGTGAATGTATTGTGAGAATTTTCAAACATGATAATGGGACATTTAGATTGGTTACTTTTCGCGATGGACTTGTGGATGAAGAATTCATTGACCCTTCTGACACCGAACTGATTCCAGAGTATGCATACCATATACATGAAACAGTGCCTATTATATCTCTGAGGAAGGTAGCCAGAAAAGCTGCGATTGACAAAGAGCTTTTAGAGGATAATGGAAAAAGCCGCAGGGAAAGTGTTAGGAGTTCATTTGGTTGCGTGGGAGACGGGGCACTCAGAATGACTACCAAGCACATTAGAGCTGAAACCTTCTACTACCGCTTTAGGCGACTAGACGATATGTTCAATTTCCAATTGGCCTGGCTTGGTGAGCTCGTACTGACTGATATGTAAGCTCCTGCACTAATTTACACCACAACAGACTAACACCGTGCTAGACCCTTGGTAAAGTGCATTCGGTTCAAGAAAGGCCTTGTAGGAGGAGAATCTGTGACAGCCCGCGCGAGGTTGCAGATCTGGAGAGAAGTGCCCGCTTTTCATAAGCATGGGCAATATCAAGGAAAAACGAACCACGGGAAAGTCACAAACACTCGAATTGTCATGTATTGGGATGAGATGATTTGTACCGCCTTCAGTAAGTTTTCTGGTCTCCGTGCACTTGAATTATACGGTTCCCACGTCTCGTACCGCCACTAATAGTGATACGTTATAGTCACCGAGAATCTCGACATAGAAGCCAAGCAAAAGGCACGCACGCTCAGGTTGAAAGCCTCCGCCCGCCGTCCTGCCTTTAACAATTCCATCCGGGCCAGGATTTTTGGTCAATCGCTTATTACTACATCTGTAACCCTCGTGCAGGAGCGCCTCAGTGCATCGACGTGTGGAGCAATAAGTCTCGACCAAGGAGCAAAGGGGGGCTTCTCGGACGAAGAACAGTTTGATGATTTCAAGTGGTTTGATATTGAGTTCTACGAGGAGGATGAAATGAAATGGTTTTACCAAGATTTTATGAGATGCCAAAAGGATCGAATACGCGAAACGAGAGCTCTTGCAGGTGCGGAAAAGGCGCATGAACAACAGAAATGATATATAGACTCTCTGATAAGATCTATGGTGTCTACGCTTCGGAGTGTTCTTACAAGCTCGGGATATAGAGTAGCGCGGGGGGTCTTCTGCGTACGAGAAAACTCTGTGGGCGTCAGGAGGATAGGTATGAGCTTATTGGAATTTATGGGACATAGATGTTGTAGACGTTAGAAAGTTGGACTATTCTAATTGGTCAAGTGCTCACATAGGACAAGCATTTATACAGCATAAAAATAGGCAATTAGCAATTATCAATTATCAATATACTTTGCATTTGTGGTAGACTCTAAGAATTTGGCGAAAATACGCTCACTTTCTATGGCTCAATTGAGAGCTCTAGGAAAGACTAACTGAACTTTAGCTTTCACATCTTAAGTCTTTGTACCTGTAGAAGCGGGCTGCTGGGGACCAAATATATTAGACTCAGAGTAACACAAAGCTACGGTCTGCCGAGGTGGGATACAGGCCCTCGGAAACGTCTCATATATAGACCGACAGCATATTAGTCCAGCGGTGTCCTACTTTATCATTCATATCACGGAGCAGCAGATGTATCAAAAGCATTGATATTTATGGCGCTTCGTTATTGCAATTTTCGTTATTGAAATTAAGAAGTGACCACCACTAGTGTATGGAGTGTTGCTCATGATGAACATTGAAGATTTGATTACTTTAGATATTGGTCTGTATCGGTTATCGACCACATACTCTGACAATAAATTTATATTCAAAGTTCAATTATATAGACCCTAATCATACCAAAAGTAGTCTTTGTAAAATAAATTGTAAAAAACTGACATGTATTAAAAAAATCTTGATTTAAAAGAAAGATACATAGTCTTTTCTCTGATTTTTGTAGCTAGCAAGGCTCTAGGGTCTACAGAATTGAAGGTATTTTCAAAAGAAATAGAATAATACTAAACTGTATAAGGAATAGTACATTTCTTCTACTTTTCAAGTTTCTAAGGGCTATAAACTTAGTCAGAAACTTCATATCAAGCTTATTCCTTCCAAAAAGCCGCCCTCAATTTTACAAGATTAGTTATATAGAGTAGGTGTCTATAGAGAGCACTTTTATATAATTTGGGTGGTTTACCAAGACTGTTTGTCTAGTGTCTGTAGAACTGAACATGGAAATGACGTTTACAATACATAGAGGGAAGAAAGCAAGAGCTTAATTATATGAAGTGCTGCGAATCATGGTTTGAAAAAGAGCATAGGGGTAAAATATATAATGATTCACAGTGCGTAGCTTTCCATCTTCTTTTGTACAATTGGATTCACAAATAGCGTCCACGGCGTACTGATTGAACCAACCTTGTGCCATGCAATTGCTCATGGGTGCCTATTGTGTTGGGTAGTTGCTCAATGTCTTCATCTGGTTGTGCTGCATAGAGACCACCAGCCGTGCCAAAATTGTCAAGGAATTTGTAACCCTGTCGTTGGATACCAAATCTATGAGACCCAACTACACAAGCATCTATTCTGTAGGCATCTTGCATAGTTAGATATTACTACAGAGAATCTGGGTTATATGTAGGACTCATAATGGAGATCTTGGCGAATTATCTGCAATGCACGTGATTGTGATATTTTTTTGCTTGCAAATTCAATATACATGATTGTTACGACCGTAAAACGCCCTATGACACAAACAACTCCCAAAATTCCCATTAACAATATGTGGTCAATCAGCATTTCCCTTTCCGCGGCCTCTAGCTCGTTTAGCACCCCCAGCTGCCCCTCCCCCGCCCTTCTTTCCTCCGCACATACCTGCAGATGGGGCCGCCTTCCTTTTCTTTCCAGTTTTCACGGGCTCTGCGTAAGAGCCATTCCCAGACTCAGTGGACCCTACCCCTTGCTCGACACCAGAATCAGTTTCACTCCCTGATGACGACGACACACTAACGGCCCTCGTTTGCCTCTTCCCGCCATTCACTTGTTTTCTCGTTCCAGTTTTGTTCTTCCGTCGAGAAACTGAAGCATTCTTGGGAGTGGACATCCCAGATGCAGCATCCTTCATTGATATCGGAGTCGGTGCCGTCGAATCATCATCTCCATCTCCCCCAGGCCCACTGCTCCCTTTATTCCCTTTGCTCGCAATGCGATGAAGCTTCTGCATTGCCTGATCCATCCGCTTACTCTTTCTAGCCTCCTTCTTCCTCGGTGCAAAGGCCCCAGCACCGACAGAGCCGTCAAAGTATCTTGTAATATTGCTCTGTGTACCTTCAGCCAATCGTTTGTTCATATCTTTGACGACTGGCACGAGAATCTCATCACATTGCTTCTGTGACCATCCAATAGTTGACATCAGAAACTGCCTCAAGCCATCTAAATCTGGAACTCCCCACTGAAACGTAGATGGATCTTGATCAACCTCGGGGTTCAGATATGCTTCGTCAACATCGGCAACGGGAAAATTCTTAGGCAGATATAATTTCGTTGCATGGCTTTTCCTAAACTTTTTCTTGAACTTGGAGTCAGGGTTATCGTTATAGGTAACCCCCGCTAGATATTGCACCTGCTCCCACCATTCCCTAAACCTCCGCAGTGGGGCAACCGGTTCCTCATCAATCACCCCCTCAATCGAGAACTCGGTCAACAATTCTAGTGCAGTAACAGGTCCAACACCAGGTAATCCATCGGTATAATCGCTCCCCAGCAAATGCGCCAAGCTGATCAGTTTCTTCCTGTCTAAGCTGAACTCCTTCTCGAGATCACCCAAGAGATAGCACTCCACATATTTCGCTTGGTTAAACATATTCTTGTAAACCCTCGTACCTCCGAATAGAAAGCAATCTGAGTCATCGGTAACAATACCATCGACTAACTCTAATCGTACGAGCTCTGCACACTGAGCTTCAGCTTCCATTGGGGCAGTAATGTAGGGTAGTCCGAACAGTGTAAGTAGCTGCTGACACTCTGAAATCATGGTATGTGTCACCTCGTCCGCATCCCTGCGGTCTTTTTTCCGCTGATTTCGCAGCGCTTTAAGTTCGCGCTCATAATCTTCTGCTGTGAGCGTGGGTTTTGGTTGTTGGCTTGCGAAGGGAATATAATCCTTTGTGAGAGAGGATGCGAAACGTGCATGTTCCTCAGCTTCTTCGTGGAGCTGTTGAAGCAGTTCCTCATCCTCTTCATCTGAAAATTGATCTAGTGCATCGGCTGCCTCTGCAGCCTCCTCTTCCACGGCCTTTAAGGCTTCAAGGTCAGTTGACTCAGGAGGAACTGCTAGTGGAATAGGTAAATTTGTAGCAGTTTTTTCTGTTCCCCCGTCACCACTGCCAGTATTACCTTTAGTCTGGATCTCCTCTTGAATTCCAGGTTGCCGCGGAGGTAATTCTAGAGGTTTGGCTCCTGCGGCTCCAAGCTTCGACGCAAGCTCGCCATCAATTTTTCCCACGTGTTGTCCAACCTCATGGGCTTCCACTTCATCGGATGGCTCTGGTCTGTCATCCTTGTGGCACTCGCCTTTCTCATGCACGCCATCAACAGGTGGGGCAGCTCGGACAACCTCCGCCAGTGTTCCCATTGTCATATGTGTACCCTTCGGTGCCCCGTTCGTCGCCTTTGAACTTTCCTTATTTTCCTGAGGCAAGGCGTCAATCATCTCAATATCACTAGCCGCTTCCTTCTGATCATCACTCAAGACAACAAAATCTCTGTGCGGCTCCTCCCCTTCCCCCTCAAGCCCAATTCTTGAATCGGTCTCCCGTGCTGCCGCAGCCGCTTTACATGATTTTTCCTCTTCCTTGGCCTTCTTCCGAATGTCGATTTCCATTGCAAACCATGGGGGTAAAGGAAGCGGCTTATCTTCCGGTTTTTCTGGCGCCTTTTTCTCCTCCTTTTCCCCTACACTCTCCTTGACAAAGCCACCCTCGTCTGCGCTTGCCGTAACAGAAACATCAACGTCCAGGATAGGCTTTACCAGATCTTTTTTCTTCTTGCCCAATAGACTGCCTCCAAAACCAATTGACAGTGACTCGAAAGGAAGTAATCCACCGAAAGGATTGGCAAGCATAGAACCACTTGGTGCATTGGAGCTAGTGCCTTTTTGGGGTGACTTGCTGGAGATTTTTGATACTTTCATTGCAGTTTCAAGATCCATGTCATCTCCACTTTCTCCATCGGACATCTGGAAAGTGATGGCTTTCTCCTTTCCTTTAGTCTGCTTTGCACGATACACATGCTCTTCCTTGCCCTTTCCACTTTCTGTCATAGACATTGCAAGGGCCCTCTGGAGTTCTTCGTCATATTCATGCATTTCCTGGTCAATCTCGAAAACGGGATATGCTCCCTCTCCTGCAAAATCTGCTGCAGGTGAAATAGCATCCACTTCAAGATCCTCCATAAATTCATCTTCACGCCCCATGATGAATAATGAATCATCGTCATCCTTAGACTCTCCAGGCGAACTAGGACGGTATCCTGCCTGATCCCGCTTTGAGTTGTATATCGCTTGTCGCAGTTGCTGTCGCTCCAAATCCTCCAGTTTCTTGTCCATTGGAGCATGACTTAGCTTTGGCAACCTATTAAGCCCCTCAATAGGAACATCCTCAAACTCGCCTTCGTCCTCTTCATCATCGTCGTCACCAATGATGACAGGTCTCTGGGTTGAATCGAGAACAATGGGATTACTTCTATTTTCTCCAGGTGCCACCTTATTCACATGCTTCTCGCCATGATACCGACTCGGTGCCACTACTCCTTCCTTCCTGCCCACAACACCCAGCACCCATCCACCCTCGACCCCGTCATTTTTTACCAACACGTATTCTCGGCCTTTCTCTCCCGCTATTCTTCCTGCTCCGTATATGGCCTCATAGGATTCTCCACCTACGTTCATCCCATTTAGGTTCATCAAACGTTGTGTCAGCTCGTTACGCTCACGAACTCTCTCAATTTGGAATCTTGAAAAGTCAAGCCTGTTGGGGAACATCTGTGCTAACTGTTCTTTTGACAGTCCCATACGAAGGCGGGACCTTAACCGGGCGGCTGATAGAATGGCATACTGATCACTAATCGGTAGCGAAAGGAAAAACGGAGACGCGAAATCTATTTTGCTGAAATCGTACAAACTCATATTGGAATCACCATCACCATTCTCCCGGAATTGTGCAGCATAGACAGCGAGCTCCTCTGGAGACATGATTCGAGGGTCATTTGGTGCACCCATACTCCTATAAGTAATTATTTGCAACGATTAGTGATGTTCATCATCAAGAAATTTAAATTTCGTACTCAATTGACATATCTAAATCAGGCAAATGATATGGATCCTGCTTTCTAAAGGTACGGTGTTGCTTTCGCTCTTGCTGTGTCATCATAAGTTCCTCCACATAAACCGGATTCTCCGGCATGGGCTCTTCCTCTAGTTCGCTATAACGTAGTGCCGTGTCTGGGACCGTTTCCCATCCTTCGGCTTCATCTTTCTTCCGTTGCTCACGACTATGATCAACCCTGTCAACACAATGGGACCTAAAAGTCAGAAACTGGAGAAGCCTACTCTCTCCGTCTGTTCTCAGCTTCCTCTTCCGCCCTCTTCTTCATTTGCATGGCCAACAACCTTCCCGCCGTTCTAAGTGCATCATCCTTCCTTCCCTCCCTTCTCGTCTTCCTCCCCGCGACCGTCTGCCTCTTCAACACCGGGGCCCCACCATCGAAGACAAATACAGGCTTAATTCCAAAAAATAACAACTTGCAAATCCTCCGAAAGAACCCCACAACATGGCTGTTTCTCAGGGCATTCCCCTCTTTATCCCGGACGGCTTTGAGAAACTGGTATATCCAAATAGATGCATCGACGGCAAGCCGTTTATGTGCTAGAGTTTCAAGCTTTATAGGACGCGCGCAAGGGGCGAGAATCGTCCAGAGACCTTGAACACCCATTTGGGTGAGGTGTGGGGTATTGATCAGGAGCTGAAGTAGCCAGTCCCCGACGTTTTACGTTTGAGCTCAGGGAAGACGCGGCCTTGAGTCACGGTTCCTTATAGTGATTCTTGGCACGCTAAAGCACAAGAAACTTAAAAAAGGAAAATTGTAAAAATTAAAATTAAAAAAAGCGAAAATCTGGACCTTCGAGTCGCTGCAGACCCCGGGGCTACTGAGCAGGCGGACCGCCGAAAGTTGTGAAGCAATTGCCTCACTTCAGGGTAACCTAGAACTTGTTTAATATTTACTATCATGACTCAGAAGTTCTCTAGTCCCCCGTCTTCAAGTTTGTATTTCCGGAACAATGCAGAATCTACTAGTAGGATAACCCTGACAGCACTTTTCAAGTAAGCACTCACATTCCACGGCTGATTGTTCAAGAGAGATTGCTTCTCAATACGGTAAGTACCATATTTACTGCACGTCGGTTTTGGCGAGATAGAAATTTGGTAGTTTTTTACACTGTAAATGTCCAATTGCAGCCTCAAATAGCACCGAATAGTTTTCTCATAAGTGAAGATGCCTTTCGCCTCAAGCTCGCCACACTCTAGTTTAGTTGACTTAAGTTCTAACCAGACTGTGTTCGGAACTACTGCATTGGCCCATCTGCTAGTCTGGCAGGCACCGCCAATCTGCTGTTTAGTCTAGTTGCATGACCCGGTTGCACTACCCCACAACTATCTGAGTAGCAAGTATGATATAGGCCCAGCTGAAAAACTACGAGGGTCTGGGCACGAGACTACTGAAAAATTAGTACGATGTTTTTGCTCTCCCCTTTTTCCGTCTTTACATATGTGCAATACCGCACATATGTTTTTCTCCCCCTTGTACACGGTTTGTGCCAACCAGACTACTCCGACAACAAAAGCTATGCCAAACCTAACCTGGTGCGGCGGAAGTCATCTGATCTTCAGCCCTACGAGTTTTGGCTAAGTACCTCAAGATGTGCCGATGTGGAGCAGCCCCTTGAATGCACATAGATAGATAGATAAGCCACTGCCCCCTCATGCCCTGCACTACTTACGTGGAGGGCTAGTAAATTCTGCGTATTCGCCATTCTAAATCGGGTCTTAGCATCCGAAATATTCTATTCTACGTAATTGCATCATATGCAAACATATTGGTGTTTACCCTCGACTGCATGCGCATAAATCCAGGCTGCTCTCCGTAGTGCGCAAGTATCATAAGCGGCTCAGCCGTGGCGTTGATTTAGGTCTCAAACTGCAGCAGATATTTTCTAAAAGGCCGGTTTTGAGCAAACCTTTTCTTGTGCCAACCAGACTACCTTTCCTTAAAACAACTGCACAACTCGGTTAGTTGGTTCCCAAACCCGTTCGCAATACATACTGCAATCTCCCTGTGGCTGTAGAATGATAGGTGAGACATGATCTGTACGTCAGGAATGAGGCGAGACCTGTCATATCATACCTTAGGTACCCTTATCCTCATCCTTCTTTTTATTTTTCCAAAATAAAAACTTGATTATAGAAAAACGAGATTCTCGTTTTTTGTCATATGCCAAACGTACAATGAAATGTGCTCCTGTGAGGCTCTTGAGGCTAATTCCTTCTGCACTAAAGGCTTTTGCCACACATCTTCGGCGCCCGCAATCTAGATTGCCCGAGGTACTGACACCTACAGCCTATTTGATTACCTGTTCGAGACATCTATTAAATGCATCAAAGGCATTTGCCACCTACATACTTTGAATTGGCATTCGCAGTAGTGTATTGCTTGCCGACCCGTCTCGTAATTAGTTTCAATAAAGTTTCTCTTCTAGAAGCTCTGATGGAACAAAATTTTCCTCCTAATTGTGCAGTTCCGTTCTGGAACATGTACTGTACACAAGGTAACTGAGGTTGACGACGATGTAGTCACCTTGATTTGGCAACGATCGCAAATCACAAATAAGGGTAAAAAATTAAAAATTAGCAGGTAAAAGTAGGAATTGAACTCAGGACCATATGGATTGTTGTGTCGTGGGTTCTGAATTGGATGGTGCGCCGGCGTCGTCGTACGGGGTTGAACTTAGCTGGGAAGGCAATTCCGGAGAAGACTGGAGAGATAACATAGAACTTGAATCTTTAGAATAGGTTGAAGTGAAGCTTTTTCTCATTCTGCTAGATGCTCGATCTGTTAATAGTAGTCCCTAGTGTAGAGGGGTTATAAGGCATAACGACTCATATATACCTGATATCCTGTGACTGCTCTTCTAGTTGATTTGACGCCTCAATGCTCTGTAATGGTTGATGAAGCTGTGCCAACCATTGTTGGTTTTTGCTGCTGCTGCTCTAGTTCTTCTCGACATTTACTCTATGGATTTATATATAGTATTAGCTCCAGTCCCATATAAATTGAATGGGATACGCAAAGAAACGTCCGGTCAACCTAACGATACATTTTCTAACTCTGCACTGATCACAGGTCCTCCACCTATCACCTGTTGGCGTACATGTCCATACTTTTGGATCGAAGGCTCTTTGACACCTTAAGGAAGTAACAGGATTGATTTGGTGCGTGTTCTGAGAGTTTATGATTAGTACTTGAAGCTGTATCACGGTTGATTCGTGCGTATTCAGATTTGAATGCTGTAGATAGTTAATACTTGGCAGGTCTAATCACGTGACTGCACTCGCCAAAAGTGCTAGCGTGCAAGATGTCCAGTAAATGAAATAATAACAAACTAACTTCGTTGCCAATATAAATTTGGGTGACCCCTGGCTGTGCATTTTATGCAGAAGCTCCAAGACCGGGTCCCATCCAACGTTCCATGTGTGCCATGGCGGGTCATGGACATGTCATATGCCTTGAAACTGAAAAAGTCCCCAGAAACTAATAAACCACCAGCCGGATCGCCACTGACCTGGCTCTCTAGATCTAGAGCTGTAGTTCGAAGAGATACATCACAGCACGCTGAATAGACATCAGTACACTCGGGACTTGGGGGCTCGCCACAACTCCCCTCCCATGCAAGTCAGCACATTCGCTCCAGCCAGCGCACGAGAAGCGGCTGGTAGCCGGCTTTCAGCTCATCCTCAAAGCCCGGTGGGGTTCCTGGATCCAAATTCCTACACGGCACATAGACTGGTGAGCGAAGATTGCCTGCAAAGCCGGTCGAGCTTCAAGCTAACCGTGAGACGGTAATAAGCATCATGCGAAACCGATCCATTTACATTTGACGTCACGGAGGATGTAAGCGAGATCTCAGCTACCTGTCCAAGATTCAGTGGTGCTGACATGCAGCGGGCAGATTCATCGGCCCAGTTCCGAAGGGGTGGCTCAAGAATCATCGTGGGGAGTGGTATAAACAACATTTGCATGTCAACTATTCCCGGAGGGACCCTACGTTCAGTGCAGATGAGAGTGTTGTTGGTCAAAGGAAGCTGACGAATCTGGAGCTTCCTGGGGCCCATCGGAAGACGCCTGTGGGGAGTAATGGGGACCTGATAGACATGACGGGAGCAATCCCGGATGATGGCGAGCCTGGACCCATCGTAAGACCAATACAGGAGGCCGATGAGGAAGAGGTAGAGGGGAAGGATAGAGGTGGGGAACCATATCAGTCGGTAAGAACTACCACGCATCCACCCATAGACATAGTTCAGTCCTCCAAAGGTCGACCGGCATACCCAGCACCAGGACTGGAGCGGGGAGAATCCTGGCAAACAGCCTCTGAGTCGTTTGGGGACCGAAGCCCTCCCGAAAGTGGCCCGTCCAATTGGCGAAATGAAGGGCCATTGACTGCACTATCCCCACAGCCGGAAGACAGCCAATTCAGCTTTGATGGTGCTGGCGGGAGTCATCCAGCAGAGAGCTCGCCGTCCCAGTACCGAACCTATGTCGATATGATTACGGAGGAGCCTGCATCCTTAGTGGCCGGGAGCGAGTTTGGAGATAGTTCTATGGCGCCACATTCCGTCGAGGCGACCAATTCTCTCGCATCCCTACTAATTCATGATGATGAAGCTCAGAGAAAGAAGGCTAATAGCCCACCACCTAAAACTCGGCTCTCTCGTACACTGCTTAGAACACCATCATTTCTGTCACCGGCCAAGCATAGATCCAGAGCTCAATCGCAGACACCAGACCCTGATAAAGGGCCCAAAGTATCCAGTAATAATGACCGGGTACATGGAGGAATGGTCCGATTCAACACAGCCATTGATATGCATGAACGGGATAAACATCTACAGCTGAAATTGGCTGAGCTGAGCCGTAGAAGGACATTACGCCATCTTGGCCGCCATCCTCGGCATAGGCGAAGGGATTGCGAAATCATAAAAATGGAAAATATGCTAATTCGCGTAGAGTGTGTCAAGTCCACACTGCCAGCTGACTATGATGAACATGAAAGCATCAAATTCAATGCCCAGACGTTGGAGAGATGGCGAGAGTTTATTGTTGTCTGTCGAGAAGGCTCTGGCGATGACCCCATGTATATCCAGCTTTACAAGAGTCGAACCGTGCCAGCAATTGATCGCAAACATGTGTCTAGCCACTCCACTCTTAATATTCCGCTTACCCCCCGCTCGACTCATGTAAACCTCTACTCTTCGCTTGACAAGTCTCTGGTGGTTTGGCATCCGAGGAAGCAATATACCCTGATATACATACTTAGACCGCGTTGTCCGTCGTCGTCGGTGGAGTGGTATACCTTCCTTCGCAAGGCACTGGGATGGACAAGGCCGGAGGCATTGAATATTGTGGTTCCGGCTATAGACGTTACCCTGACTATTGAGAATGCGTTTGATAAGATCGAGCGGAGAATTGCGGAATCAGATGGCAATGAACAAGATGGTGCATTAATCAAGGAAGAAAAGGCTATAGCGGGGGACCTCATCAACAAGTCTATGGATATGTTGAGGGAATGTCACCAATGGGATGATCTGTTGGATAAATGGCTTCTTGAAGAATGTATTGGTCTTGCCTGGAGGAAATATGACCGATTGGAATGGATACATGGGGTGCGTGGAGGTCATTCCTAGTAGTGGCCGTTATAATGCTTATGCCTTTACAGGTAAACGAACAAAAGATATATGGTACAATTGGGATGCAAAGGGTGAGAATGACACCTAGCAATGTTTATTGCAGAAACTAATTTTATCACAGACTCATGTCCTCGAGCTTCGCCCTAAGATTCATTATCCAACCGAGACCGTGATATCAAGTGGAGAAAAGATGGTTGAGCCAGCGCCAGGTACGTGAACAACGCTGCAGAACCGTCAGCTACATAGAACTAATAAATTGATAGTGGAAGGGTTTTTGGTCCGTCTAAGTCATGGCGCAGGCCAGCATCGGCAATATAAGAACCTCTATTTTGCAAAGAGGTATTACTGGAGCGTCCACGATAACCTCCTCTGCTTCTGTAGACCTGCACGGGCTCTACCGCCGCCTCCCCCAAAACTGCCTGTCCACGACGGTGTTGTGCCACCGACAAGCCAGCTTATGGACAAAATTCCCATTATATATGGTGTTGCGCCGTATCAGCTGGACTCCAAATCCAACATTGAGTGGCTAAACAGCGGGAATACTGAATTTCTGGAAAGGCATGATTTGAGTGCATACCATGAGGCGGAGCGAAAAGTCAACACCCTTCTCAGGGCTGAAGGGTTCATCGATCTTACAAAGGTTCAGCAGGTAGAGCTTATCCCCAGAGACGCAGCCGCTGAGGCATCCCCAGTAACCTCAGTCGCAGACGCCAATGAAGACTCCACCGTCACAAACACAAACACAACCTGGCAAGACACAGCTCCCACCACCAATGACTCCACCTTCCACGAAAGAGTCTTCCGCCTCATCCTCACTAACGGGCTCGATGTAAAATTCCAAACCCACAACAAGCAAACTCGCGACGAATGGGTCACCCGCCTCCGGGATCTCGTAAGGTACTGGAAATCTCGGGACTCTTCAGACATGACCCTCGTGCGACGCACCCGCAACGAAAACCTCAAAGATCTGCACATTGACGAAGAAATGGAAGCCCTAATCGGGCAGCACGCGCGAAAATGGGAAGTTTCCCAAGCAAATGTCTGCCCCGAACTCTACCACACCTGCGGCCTCTCCTCATGCCGCGCAATAACTATGTCTGGCACGCTCTACCGTAAACCCCGAAAACACTCTACATTCACCCGATTCCACGTCATACTTTGCCATGGTGAACTCCTCCTTTTTGATTCCACCCCGCGATCGAAATCCGGAAAACCGATTCCGCATATCCACCATGAAAGACACTCTACTGTTAGTTTGCAGGACTGCTTTATCTACTCGGGGATGATCACAGCAGGGGATCTTATTTATGAGAATCAAACGTATGATCCAAATGGGCCGGTGAGACATGCCCTACCGAGGATTTATGCGGATGGGTTGACGAGTCAGGATGAGGATAAAATGTTATGTTTTGTGCTGTGGCAGGGGAGGAGAAGGGGGTTGAGGGCGGGAAAGGACGGGGAGGGGAATGAGGGGTGGACGGTTAAGGAGAGGCTTGGGGTTAGGAGGGGGAAGGCACTGGTGTTTAAGGCCCCCACGAGGGTACATAGGGATGTGTGGGTTATGAATATTAATTTGGAGATTGAGAGGTTGCATACGAAGGCGTTTGATGAGATTGAGGTTAAGTCGTGAAGTGGAAGTTGGGGAGGGGAAGGGGTGGGGTGGGCATGGTAATTGCATATTGTTTCCTGAGCATACGCTTCTCATTCGTTTCTCTCTTTCTTTCTTTCTTTCTTTCTTTCTTTCTTTCTTTCTTTCTTTCTTTCTTTTTTTCTTTCTTTCTTTCTTTCTTTCTTTCTTTCTTTCTTTCTTTCTTTCATTCTTTCATTCCTCGTTCTTTCGTTCTTGAGGTTTGTAGTGTTTCCTTTGGACCCAGCGTTTTTTCCTTCCTTATTTCTTTCTTCTTGGGCCCTTTATTTCGTTTTGATGGTTATCTCTATCTACCCCTGTCACTCCATTATCAGCCTGGCATTTTTAATATTACATGCATTCGCGTGGATTTGAGTAGATAAATATTTATATAAGATGAGGACTGTAGAGATTTTTTTTTTTTTTTTTTTTTTTTTAATTCAATACTCGCATAAGGCATGACCATGGCGAGGTTCAGGTGAGCCTAAGCTCTGCGCTCCCTGTTCCCAGAGCGGAAAACTACATACACAGATCGACTGTAGAGAGTGCTCGTTGTACAATCCGTGGGCAAAGGTCTTGGTGAAATATCGAAAACACAGCCAAAATAGCCAAAAGTGCCCATCGTAGATACCTGCATAATTGTACTTATCCTCTGAATTCTGTGACGATTTTTGGTATAGAGCTTAAGCTTGATATGAAGTCCCTAATTCCAAGTTTAGAGATCTAGAGCAGCTCCTCAGCTGTGCCAGCGATTTTTTTGAAAAGTGAAAGGTTGCCAAAATACGCTATTCCCTATACAAATTAGCGCCATTCTTGCTTTTCTTTTTTTTTTTTTGAAATGGCTTCAACTCTGTAGGCCACTGTACCTGTCCAGGGCCTCGCAGCTGCCTCAAAAAATCAGAGAAGGAACTCTGAACCTCCTTCTTGAATTCCAAAAAAATTTCGTGTTTTTCTCCTGTAAACTCGATTTTTAACCTTTTTTTTTACGACGGCCACTTTTAGCCATTTTGGCTGTGTTTTCGATGTTTCACCAAGACTTTCGCCCACGGATTGTAGTAGTAGGTTCTTTAGTTTTATTATAATTGATGGTGGTAATGAGGATCTTTTATCTGATGGGTGGTGGAGGATTTGCGGCTGTGAGTGAGTAAATGGGAGCATGCGTTTTAATTTGAGGTCGAGTTGAGGGTAATCACTTTTAGTTTACTTCCCGCGCGTTAGCCTTAGTGGTCGTTACTTGTCTGATCCTTCCTGTTTTTTGTGTAGAGAAGACCAGTTCCAACCAGACAAAGAGGCCGAGGACCGTTTGGCTTTCTAGTCCTTTTTTTTGCACCCGAGACAAGTTTCCCAGTAGTCTGGTTGCACTACCCGTAGTTTTTCTGGTTTCTTTTTGCACTTAAAATCCGAGGTAGAGTCACGTGTGGAGGTGGGAAATTGTGTAACCAATTACCCTGAACCCAGATTTATAACTTCTAAGCAATGCGGCTTATATAAAAGGAAGTGACCATCGGTGGGTGGCCAGCGCTATGTAGCCAGAAGAGATCCGGGCGAACCCCCACGCACTCCGGGGGGCTCTGAGTGTGCCAACTAGACTAATTAGATAGGAGTGATCATGAAGTTAAAGAGCTATACCTTATAAGTATGGGCCAGAATAAATAAAATACTTTGAAGTAACTATGGGTTTGAAAGCGGTTTTATTGCAAGGCAACTAGATAAGTGGGAGCAACATCACATGACAATCAGCCATGATCTATGTACTCGTGCCCAGACCTCTAGCACATCTTTGACTTCCATAATACTTAAGTTGCAAGTCCGTTATACCAAGACAGCTATTAGTCTGGTTGGAAGTTATCTGGTTCCAATGAATTTACATAATTCAACAAACTAGGCTAGCCTTCAATGGACGACGCATTATCTCAACTCTCCAGCCGCATCGCCGCCTCAATCGCCGCTTCTGCTTCCTCCGCAGTAGCAACCAAGCTCTTCAAATCCGTCCCGCTCTTTGTCTGCTCTGGGAAGAATGCAGTATTATCTCTATGTGCCACATACTCCGTGTCTAAACATAAATATCAGCATCTTGATCATATTTAGTCAATTATTAATGACGTTAAACGCACCTGCATATCCCAAAATCTGTGCAATCTCCGAACTCTTCTTCCCCTTAATCCTCACAATCTCCGCAGACGAATAATTCACTAACGCTCTCCCCACTTCCGCTCCTATACTCTCCCACTGATCTGGTGCTGCGCCCTTTCTTGCAATCACCAACTTCACAGGTTCTTGCTGTGCAAAAATTCCTTCTACAGCTACGACCCCGACAGGGAGTAATCCTGCTTTATCGTGCCTCGTGAGAGCCCTATATGCGCCTTCGTCGATGTACACCGTTCCGTGTGGCTTCAAACCATGCAGAATCCAAAAATGTCGGTCACGGATTGCTCTTCCTTGGGGGAGGAAGCGGGTATGTAGTGGACAGACGAAGATTTCTTTTGAGAAAGCTAGCGAGGCTGCATGGGGTTGTGATAGAATAGAGGGTGTCCCTAGGCGGGGTGTGTGGAGCTTTGTTGCTGCTATGATGGAAGACGTGGCTATGGGGTCGTCAGTGGAGATGGGGTTTGAGGAGGGGGTGGTGGTTCCGGGTGTGGTTTGGGGAGTTAGTTGAGTGGACTGGATATATTTGACGATGTGGAAGATGTTTGAGGGGGTGGAGGAGCGGGTGATGATTGTTGTGACACCGGCGGATGTGGCGAGGCGGGCGGCGATGAGCTTGGTCGCCATGCCGCCAGTGCCGACGCTGGAGCCGGCAGTGGAGACTGGATTGGGGTGTTAGTGGATATCCCTGATATTATGCAAGTGGGGAATATAGGCAATACCATCAACGTTCAATGCACTTATATCCTCCACAACGAGTATGGGCTTAGCATCCGAGTGAGTTCGGGGGTTATTGGTGTATAAACAATCTACGTCCGTCATAAGGAAAAGATAATCGGCGTGAACCATCCCTGCAGTGATTGCTGAAAGGGTATCGTTGTCTCCAAACTTGATTTCAGAAACGGCGAGGGTATCATTTTCATTCACGATGGGGATGACTCCCATGTGAAGCAATTCATCGAAGGTGTTGACGGCATTGAGATATTGGGTCCTCTGCCGTTATGTATATCCTATTAGAATACCATAAAGCAAGAGTTGCATAGGACCTACGTCTGCAATATCATTCCTGGTCAACAAGATCTGTGCCACAGGTTGTCGGAGTTGCTTGAATAGCTCGTCCCAGAGCGCAATGAGTCGACATTGCCCCACCGCTGCAATTGCCTTATAACACAGTTAGCAATTGTCTCGTATTATCATTTCCAGCTGAAGTAGTAGTAGACCTGTTTCGCAGACAGTTGCTTGGGCTTATGCTCTATATCCAGCCGCCTCAACCCAATGCCAATGGCACCAGAAGATACCAGGATCACACGATGGCCATCTCGACGCAGTCGGACGCACGTCTCGACAATGAGGGAGAGGTTTGAAATTAGTGGCTCATGGGTTCTTTCGTCGCAAATAGAAGAGGTGCCTGAAGATGAAATAGCTTGTTAGCACTGCAATCCCAGTTTTAATCGTTACATGGAATTTACTGACCGAGCTTGATGACGATGGTGAGAGCTCGTGAACCCTTCATTGTGAGGTGCTTTGTGGTTTAGCGTTTACGAAGAGTTGCAGGCAGCCTTTACGGAGAAAACCTTTAAAATGCCCTCCGGGTAACACAGACTACAGCAAATGCCCTTCGCTTAGTAGAACATGTCTATACAACACTATACCAATCTCTATACTAGTCATGACTCAATGAACAAGACGCTGAATCTATGCAGAAGCTCTTAGTATATGCAAAGGTTCCTACAGCCAGCTCTACCGACCAGCTCTACCGACCAGCTCTACTACCGCTCTATGCTAGCCAAATAGCCAGCCAAATAGCCAGCCAAATAGAGCTCCGCCGACAGCGAAAAATACCTGCTCTACTACTGCTCTATGCCAGCCAATAGCCAGCCAAATAGCCAGCTCCGCCGACAGCGAAAATACCAGTTCTACGACCAGCTCTATGCCAGCTAAATAGCCAGCTCTACAGCCTGCCAAATAGCCTGCCAAATAGCCAGCTCTGCCGACAGCGAAAATGCCAGTTCTACAGCCAGCCAAATAGCCAGCCAAATAACCAGCTCTGCCAACAGCGAAAATGCCAGTTCTATGGCCAGCTCTACTACCATATATATTGTTAGGTAAATAGCTAGCAGAACATAAGTAAATTTTTCTCTAATCTCCTCTCCATACAAATAATTGAATTAAAAAAATAAAATAAAAAATAGAATACGGAGGTGCAGAACAAAAGTCATTTCCCCTTTCTTCTTTGGGAAACCTGCATATGCATGCATATGTATACATACATAATTGGCATATGCGAATATGCATATATACTTGGCATATGCAAGTACATGCATACATACATACTTGGCATATGTATGTATATTAGTTCGGATTCAATCTACGACAGCTATCTACTCAATGCCCTTGCCCTTCGCCCACCTCACATACCCATCCCACCTCACTCCTTCCCAACTCACACCAGGTGTTAATAGTGGCATGAAGCGCACCTTGTATGTCCGAGGCCCTGGTTTCCTACCACGCTTCTGAACACCATCTTTGGGGGCCTTCTTTTTTCAGCCTTTAGGACTAGCTAAGATCACGATGTTGATTGGATCGACACTGACAATTTGGTCAGTCTCCGGCATATGCCTCTATTCATCGGTGTTAAGATCCTCCAGATCAACAACTTCAAGTTCTTGAATACCAACAAGAAACTTAACCTATGCAACATACTTGGCTGGCAATCTAACAGTAGTGCATTGAAAGAGCGACCATGCATTCTGATGGATTTTGTTGGTTTCCTGAATGCGGAGCTGCCGCTCACGGTGGATTGCAATCCTGTGCTCTTTATCTCTTTTCATGGGAGGGTGTCCTTCAGAATATTCATTTCCACCCTCAAGTCTGATGACCTCTTGGATATGGTAGGGAATGCGTTCAATCCAACGCTGAATTCTCCATTGCTCTAGGTCACGCCATGCATTCTTCCATGCTTGCTCAGCTGCCTTGCGGGAAGTCAGAGGTCCCTATTTCGGTTATTAGCAATAATTTGCCTATGCACTACTATCTGAGTTGAGGATTGGGTATTCGCGGGATTAGGTGTTCGGGGGATTGGGTGTTCAGGGGATTGGGTGTTCGGGGATTGGGTGTTCGGGGTATTGGGTGTTCGGCGGGGGATTGGGTGATCGGCGGGGGATTGGATGATCGGCGGGGGATTGGATGATCAGGGGATTGGGTGTTCGGGGGATTGGGTGTTCAGGGGATTGGGTGTTCGGAGGATTGGGGTGTTGGGAAGGAGGGAATTTACCTTTTTCGTAGTTATACTAGCACTAAGACTATGTGTAAATATGCGTGAATGCCCATGCATATGCCAAGTATTCATGCATGCATAGCGCTGCATATGCAGGTCCCAGATAGGAAAGGGGAAAAGACTTTTGTTCTGCACCTCCGTAAATAAAATAAAAACTATCTCTACATACAGCTAGGTGGCAAAATGTTTCGTACCCTGCATAAAAGGCCTGAGCATACAGCGCGCTTGATTCAGATTTAGTGCATCAAATCGCGTCTATCACAGGTTTGATGCATGCTAGCGCTGTGTGCGACTGGGGTTCACACTAGTCTGGCTTGGCTCACAGGGGTGAGCTCAAAGTACACGGGTACAGGCAAAAGAGATTGCTAGCGCTTTTAATTGGCAGGGATATTGACATGGGTTACAACGATGGGCACCGACATTGGCACCTACATCAGCTACACTCAATATAGTAATGCGACAAGCATATCATCTCGTGATATTGTAGAGGTCTGAGGGTAAACCATCGGATAACTCACGATAATATCATTTACGGAAATTTGGACGTCATAGTACAGCACCAGACGTCATTGCAGGAGCTCAGGTATCAATGGTAGAATAAAAGATAAAATCAGACGTCAGAGTCTAGACTCTAGATAATTATATATTTGAGTCACGGTCTAGACTATCAGACAATAACATGAAGCTAAATAAGAAAGAATCGGAGCTCTGTATTGTGAGGGAGTCAATTAGGGAAGCTTGACGATATAATACTTCACTCTAGGTTAGATAGCTGGAATATGAATACTGTTTTAGAAAAAAAAAGAAAAAAAAAGATGAATAGTCTGAGTGAGCGAGAACTAGTTTCTGAAGGTATATAATGATCTCAAAATACTCTCAATGAATAGCTCTTCACAATATAACCAATGCCTCCTAAGCAACAAACAACCTATCAGCAGTGTTGCGAAGTACACGCACTTGCCAAATACGTTAATTGGTCTGCTAGTGATATCTCTGAGGCAACTGCCATTCCTACACGTACTGTTACTTATATTTTATCCCACCTTACTACCGCTTGCCAATGTAAAGGTCGGCCTCCAAAGCTTGCTTAAGAACAGCGTCAAAGGCTCATTGAGATGGCAACCAGCTCTGCTTTACACCACCGCATGCCTTATTTCGCAATTGCCGAACTCGCTGGTATTACAGTATCAGAGAATACGATCCGAAAGGCATTTGAGGCAGAGGGATATCACCGCCGCATTGCTCGTATCAAGCCTTGGCTCAGTGATCAAGCAAAGCGACGTCGACTAGAGTGGTGTATTGAACATCAGGATTAGGTAGTTGCTGATTGGCTTCGAGTTATCTGGACTGACGAGGCTGCATTTCGAGTTGGTGACGTTATTGGGAATACGTGGGTTACCCGTCTTCCTAATGAGGAATATTCCCCTGATTGTTTGATGCCAAAGTTCCATAAGCGAAGCAGTGTTATTGTCTAGGGATCAATTGTCGGAGGTCGTACCGGACCACTTGTTGTCTGGAACTCAACTGAGTGGGGTACCATCACTGGCCAAGGCTACGTTAACCATATCTTGCAACCCGTCTTGGGCCCTTTCTTTCACCAAATCCGTGGAGCCCAGATTGAGCCCATTCTCTTTATGGAAGACAATGCCCCAGTCCATAGAGCTCGAGTCTCTAAAACAGCACAGGAGGAACTCGGTTTAGCCCCATATCGACTTGATTGGCCAGCCTCATCACCCGATCTGAATCCTATTGAGAATCTCTGGCTCTTGCTTAAATCGAAGATTCAAACCGGCATCCATAGGCCTACCACTCTTACCGAAATGGCTGCGGCCATCCAAACCGAATAGGATTCCCTCACTCATGGAGAGATTATGAGCTATATGGCAACTATGTCAGACCGTGTTAGGACTTGTATTGCTGCGGAGGGGGGTAACACTCGCTATTGAATAGTAATGGACTAATATCACATACTGGCTCGCTATCCCCGTTCATATCCTATATTTTTATCTTTTCCATACTGGTCATATCATATATCTTTATCTCTTTTCATACCGGCCTCATCCTATATTTTATCCTTTTTCATACCGGGCGCTGGCCTGTTGTTGGTAATATTGTTCTGCGTACAAAAGTGAAGCTTCAATCTGGATCCACTCATTTCTTATCTATATATCATTAGGACTCGAACATTCATTCTGGAATAAACTCACCTCGCTCGTTACTCTCTTGTTGTACAGTACCGTGCGATATGTGTTGTAATGCAATCGTGATACACGGGTACAGTCAAAAGAGATTGCTAGCGCTGTGTGCGACCGGGGTTCACACTAGTCTGGCTTGGCTCACAGGGGTGAGCTCAAAGTATCACGATTGCATTACAACACATATCGCACGGTACTGTACAACAAGAGAGTAACGAGCGAGGTGAGTTTATTCCAGAATGAATGTTCGAGTCCTAATGATATATAGATAAGAAATGAGTGGATCCAGATTGAAGCTTCACTTTTGTATGCAGAACAATATTACCAACAACAGGCCAGTGCCCGGTATGAAAAAGGATAAAATATAGGATGAGGCCGGTATGAAAAGAGATAAAGATATATGATATGACCAGTATGGAAAAGATAAAAATATAGGATATGAATGGGGATAGCGAGCCAGTATGTGATATTAGTCCATTACTATTCAATAGGCTTTCAAGTTTTGCATTAAGATAAACAGCGAGCACAATATGCATGTCAACATAAAGAGAGTGGATGCTTGTGGCAGATATTTGCATCATATAATCGGAATAGAGAGATTGAGGCTAAATCATTACATACGCAACATACTTGTGCCGGTATTGGTCGAAGGGCTTCTATTGCAAATCAACAGCTTTGGCTGCAACGAGCTGTTCCTAAGAATTTGTTTGTTACTAAAGTAACAAAGGTACAAGAAATTGTGGACTGTATTCGGATGGAATATAGTTATTCAATTACTTATGAAGCAGCAAGAGTATTAAAGATGTCTTTAATACAAGATCGACGTGAACATCAGCTTCAACAGTTTCAACAAATTCTGGCTTATATAGCTACACTTCAGAAGCAACACCCAGATATTCACATCCACCTTCAGTTTGAAGAGTGTGCGAGTGGTTCCCTATCAGAACAAGTATTTCAACGCATTTTCATTTGTCCAATGGAATCAACCTTGTCATTTGATCATATGCGCAAATTTATGGCAGTGGATGGTACATTTTTGAAGGCACGATTTGTACCAACGTTATTGTTCGCAGTGGGAATTGATGCAAATGGTAAAAACTTACCATTAGCTTGGGCGATTACTGGAAAGTGAGAATACAGATTCATGGACATGGTTTTTATCACACCTAAAGTCAGCAATACCTTCTTCTGTTGGTATGACTCTCATCAGTGATCGGGATAAAGGCTTGCTTGCTGCTGAGCAACTCGTTATGGAAATATAAGGGGTATTCAAACCTAATTTTGAACGATTTTTTTTTGAACGGTAAGTTGGGCGATTTTAACCGTTCTAGGTGTGAATACCCTGTTTTGCGACCGCGCAAAACAGCCGATTAAATGACCGCTTATGCTCATTGATTTTTGGGTCGCTTGGGCGCCAAGCCTGAAAACAGCTAGGCTCAATTGGGGTGGGGGCCAGATTTTTCACGTGTTCTGGCGCTAGGTCAGATGTTACGCATGCCAAGTTCATCTGAAACCTTGCAAACTCATATGAATAAAAGCCATACAAGCGTCACGTCACATCACGGACAAGGTTCTGTCCTGCATAAGCTTTTGAACACCTCATGATCTTCTATTCGGTCCAGAATTCGTAAGAAAGAATCCTGATTCATCCTGAAGAAATGCCGAAACCGGTCATATGGAAGTCTCCCAAGGACCTCATTTCTCCAGTACTTGGATTTTGGAATTGATGAGTTCCCCCCCTTTCTCGCAGGTATCTCTTAGCCAAAATAGCCCTCAAGGTCCTCAACTTCCATAGCATCTCTCTTTCATGATCCACCTCGTCATCCTCCGAGTCCCATTCGCTACTTAGAAGCGAACTCATGCTATCCGAATCCTCCGTCTCGCTGAGAGTCACGGTGACGGTGAGGGTCACGCTTGAGCCGTTATCTCCGTCATCTCCTCTGGGTTCACCCATGACTGTCCATTGCATCATCTAGCCCTTGCTGTAACTGGCGCATAGTTCGCCGTAAAAAATCCTGGAATCTTTCCTGATCCAAGTGAGCTTGGTGTCTTTCGATACCACATAGGAACCATTCGATAAGAGCCTTCCGTTGGCTGACTCGAGGCATACTTGACGATGAAGTAGAACTGTCCCGCGGGGGGGTAACTATGAGGCTGCTGCGAGACTAAGGCTGCTGAACACTGGCTGACACTCCCCTTATGGACTCTTTGGCATTTCACGTACACTCTTTCAGGTGCACTTGGCAATGCACTTAGGTGCTGCCAGCAACTAGCGACTACCCTGATATCTCTATGCCGAATTGGGCTAAGTCCTACTTTTAGCGTGTCGTTCAAAAGGCCGTTTAAACGACCCGTTTAAACGGGCCTTTTAATCGGTTTAAGCGTGACCATCCTCACTTAAAATTTAGTACGCGCAAACCGTTCAACCCACTTGAACGAATTCGTTCAGGGAACGGTTTAAACGGCGTTCAAAATCAGGTTTGAATACCCCTATAATTTATACACAAATTTGTTGCTTCCATTTAAAAGGTATAGTTTAACTAATATTTCTAAAATTAGAAATAATAAAAGCTTAGTTGCTAATACTTCCTATTTAGGCAATATTTGCAAGCGATACTCTAATACGGTAGCACCATATTTTGGGGCAATTGCAAATGCACAAACTAGTGCAGAGTATCATCATGAGATGACAAAATTAGAAGCTTTCAATCCCGGTGCAGTCAGTTATCTCAAAGAGATAGATTCAAAACTTTGGGTAACTGCCTTTTACCCTGGTCCATATCATGGGTATAAGACATCTAATGTTGTTGAATCAACCAACAAGAATTATTCTGACTTTCACCGCACAGGCAAATTCCTCTAATAATATTGCTTAATCGTGGGCAATGTTCATCAAATTTCTTGCCTAACTTTTCGAACTCAAACTCTGTAGCTATGACCGGGCTTAAAGATTGTGCTGGCATTCTGGTATCCGCATCCCTGGTATATATTTTCATCTCCAACTCCAGGACCTGCTGAACCACTTTCCATAGGCCAACACCCAGAGCCTGTTTTAACTTCAGGATGGCAGCACTTGAGTTTTGTTTTTTAGCGAAGTTAAAGCTCATTTGTTGTAACATTGCCTTGAATACCTTTCTGAAGCCGTTGTTTTCAAAGAAAGCTTCCCTCTTCTCCCGGATCTTCTTTGATTTAGCGATCATCACCCGCTCAAAGAACAAGGCTAGATCCATGCCATTGGACCGTATCCCCTCCAGCACCATTAGTACCTTCGGTTCCCAAGATTCAGTTGATGCGCTTCCTGTGGCATCACCCCCCGGAGTCGGCAGGGCTCTAGCTAAGGGATCTACAGGCATCGCCCTCAAGTATGTATCGTACGTATAGTTATCTTGTGCCCTGTATGTCACTGTAGTTACTCTGGTCAGCTCGCTCGTCAATGGAGAACATTGAATGGCGATGTTTGTTTTATAAAGTTTGGATCACATGCTTTTAGCGTCATGCACAGTTCCACGCTAGCTGCTCCGAACTCGGAGCAAACTTAGAGTCAATTTCGGAAGAGTTTACTACCAGACTCTTAGCTGGCGCAGCAGAATAATAACTTCGCGACAGATACAAAGAGTCTGGGCACGAGAACATCAGGATCCCTCACCTGACACGAGTACTTATTATTCTAGTCTCCCAACTCCATCACAGCTAGGTTAGCATTTGTCTGTTCAATTAGTATCCCATACTCTAGTTATGGCACCCCGACCTTTCAACATTCAAAGCTGTGCTCGTCCGAACATACTGAAGCTCGTTCCTTACCGCTGTGCGAGAGAGTGAGAATTTCAATTCCGTACACTTGCAAAGGAGTTTCCCGCTAACTCAATGGCGCTGAGTTATTTGAAGTGACTATAAGGACGATGGCACCAATATCCTTCTGGATGCGAACGAGAATTGCTACGGGCCCAGTCTGCCATTGAATGGAGGTGGAAAGCTAGATGGAGTTGAGATCGACTTGGGATTGCATGGACTCAACCGATATCCAGACCCGTGAGTACCCTTCCTTTCCAGAAGCTCATTTTTAGGCTAAGTACAGACTCTATAGTCATCAAATCGACCTCAAGCAGCTCTTCTGCAACCTTCGCAACCGCTCTGACTCAGAATTCCCACCACTGACCCCCGCCAACCTTTTCGTCGGTGTCGGCTCTGATGAGTGCATTGATGCCCTGCTACGATGCTTCTGTATTCCTGGGAAGTCCAAAATTCTAACATGCCCTCCTACTTATGGCATGTATACTGTCTCTGCCCACATCAATGATCTCACAATTGTCCCAGTACCCCTTGACCTCACCCCCGGAGCTGGCTTCCCCCTACGCCCTTATGCTATCAATCAAGCTTTATCTGCCGATCCGGATATCAAACTTGTGTACATTTGTTCTCCCGGTAACCCTACTGCTGCTCTCGTCAACCCAGAGCACGTCAAAGTGGTTCTTGACCACCCAACATGGAACGGTATCGTGGTCGTAGACGAGGCTTATGTCGATTTTGCTGCAGACGGCAGCAGCCTGGCCCCATGGGTCCCTGGGTATCCCAACCTTGTCGTCATGCAGACTCTCAGCAAGGCCTTTGGGTTGGCAGGCATCCGGCTTGGGGCAGCTTTTGCAAGCCAAGAGGTTGCGCAGCTTCTAAACAATCTCAAGGCACCCTACAGTATATCTTCTCCCACATCAATCCTTGCTTCAACAGCGTTGAAGCCAGAAGGACTCGCCATTATGCAAGAGCATGTTTCCACTATATTGGCCCAGCGGCAGAGACTCCTAGAGCAGCTACCAACGATACCTGGCGTTGGCAGGTTCCTTGGAGGTACTGACGCCAATTTTCTCCTACTTGAGATTCTGGATTCACCAAACGGAAATCCTGATAATTACACTGCTTTGAAGCTGTATGAACAATTGGCTGAGACAAAGGGAGTTGTGGTCCGATTCAGGGGGAAGGAAGTGGGGTGCAATGGGTGCTTGAGAATCACCGTAGGTACGGAGACGGAGAACACCACGTTGTTGGAAAGGATAAGAGAATGCTTGGCATCGATCTATGTTGCGTAGATGCGGTTTATACAAAACCAACGCCAATTTGGGATTTCCTTTCCTTTTTTTCTTTTTGGATTCAAAGCTTATTTAAGCAGTAGATAGCAATACCCAACAGAAATATGTATAAAAGTCCCGTTTAAATCAATGGCGCAGACGCGAATCGAGAAAAGTCCGGAGAAGTAGTCCAAAGTCAGGCACCTCCATCTCACCTCATATCCTTTAGCATGAAATTCCTACTCCCAGTCTCTCAGACACTCTTCCCAATCTTCAATACCAACACCAACAACGCTATATACGCACATAAACTCACCCCAGTCACCACGCAAACCACATTCCCACTTGTCCTGAACCTTCTCTCTGCATCTCTTCTTCCCGCCTCTCCGCTCCCTTCATCCTTCTCTACCTCCACAAAAAATTGCTTATTACCTTCCCTCCGCCTAAGTAAACTCACCGCAAACACACACACTCCAAACCCAGCATACAGCGCTCCGACGCTATAGAACTCATGCGTGAAGATCTTGAGGACAAGTAGTGCAAAGCTGAACTGCGAGAGCGCTGTCCGGACATAGGCACCTTCGAACGTACGCTGCAGAGCGCGAATTTCGACAAGCTCGTCTTGGGTGAGGTGGAGATTCGACTTGTGTGGGGAGGAAGTGCGGGAGGGGATTCTGCTCTGGAGGGGTGGAGGGGATTCCCGGGCCTGGTTGAGAGAGCGAGTTAGTATATGCGTCGAGATTGCCGATGTAAAATGTAAGGCTCACATGAAGTAAGGGGCACGAGGGAGGGCAGGTTATATTACTGTGAAAAGACCCATAGCCAGGATATGGTAGTTGTTTAGATATATTGATGGATATGACTATTCCTTCTCCGCTGACGTCACAAAGTAGAAATTTTGGCCGATCTCGAGAGTTTATTCGTTGTTGACGTAAAGCCTGATATGATTGAATGGAAGCCGCTTGATTATGGCGCAAATCTGCACTTCCGTACCACTAACTTGTTAATACTTAAATATAGCCGGGGCTACCAGACTACCACAACTGATGCTCTTTTTGTGGAGGAAATGGAGCCTCAGTTTCGAGTCTGTATTGTGCTTCTCTATTTCTCGAGCGGTGATTGCTAGACAGCTGCAATCAACGATCCAACCTGAGCCCTGATATGTACAGCAACTGAATAAAGGCCAGTATCCGCGTATGCTAAGCTTTCAAAGAAGCTTTGTGTCGGGTGGGACCCCTTTAATATGACGTTCCGGAAAGATCGCGCCACGTGAACAACCCGGGATCGGGTGGTACAAATTGATCATGGGGTCTCCTGTCAGGACTTGAGCTGATCGGGACGTTTATACGTTTTGTGTTTCTAGATCTATTCTGTAGAGCGCGACAAGTGTGTTGTGCCCTCGTAGAAGACGCAGGACATGCATCATATGAAATTATTCTGAGACCAGCACCAAGCCTTCCTTGGTGGGTGTTTGTTTTGTACCGTACTCTACATAGCTAGCGCGGTTGCTATGTGGATTGCTGTGGCGCGCTTTTACTCTAAAACCTAAGTCTCAGGTCTTTTGATATATTAGTTGGCAAGCAGCATCTGGCATATTCTTATGATCATGTTTTGCACACCACGATTCATGTGTGACTTGGGCCTTGCGCCAGCTAGACCAAGTTAACGTTCAGTGAAAAATGTAATATGCAGCAAGCCCTGTATGCACAAGCTCAATAATAAAACTCCAGTAGCATTCCATAAAAGACTCTCACTACTCAAATCCTAAAATTGCCCAGTTAAATCCGTAAGACGGATTTCCAGACGAGACGAGCACCCCATCAGAAGGTCTCATCACCCAGATCCATCCCTCTTCCCCTTATGATTGTGGGACTAGCTTCTCCCGCAAATATCCCCCTCCCCCTCCCCCTCCCCCTCCCACTCCCACTTGCCTCTGACCTCCTCCACTCCTTCATCTGTTGTGCACTCGAGCCATGAGCCCCCATGTCAAGCTCATAGTCTTCGTCATCACCCCCCATACGACCCGCATTTGACGCCTCGGTGCTTCCACTCTCATCCGCCCCTGCCGTCCGTAAAATATCCTGCACAAGCCGCTTACTTGCAACACGTGCAGGGGTTGCAAGAATAGTTCGCTGTGGAAGGCTGAATTGGATTGTCACGGGAGGCGAAAACCCAGGTGGAAGCATAAGGTCATCGTCTTCGTCGTCTTCATCGAACCCCACTCCACTACCAAATCCCATCTTTTTTGCAGAGACCGGATGGGGTACTGGAGGTTTTGGACGGCTAGGATTGTGGCGGGATGGGGTCCGTGGATTGTCGCAGACTTGAAACCGACGGCTGGAGGCAGTTGTACTAGTGATTATGGAAGGGACATTCGCGGCACGAGAAGGACGATGGATAAGTGAATCAAGGAATTGAGTTTGTAATTCGGGTGGGGCGGGTGAGTCTAGTGGCGAAGACAAGAGGTCGTCATCATCATCGAACGCAACCCCACCGGCGCGGGTATAAGTTTGTGGTTTCACACCTGAGGAGAAAAGCCCACCTCGACGTCGAGGGGTTGCGGAGGGAAGATTGAGATACCGGGATGGGGCCGATTTTCCTCTTGGTGTTGCCTGAATACGGTAGTTTTTGTCTAATACCCGGTGTAGTAATGGGTCTTGGTGCCCAGCTGTAGGCTCTGCAATGCTGTTTCTAGTCGGAACTGGATTTCGCGGCGGCGGTCGTCGGGCACCTCCACGTCGTGGAGTGGACGGAGCATGGAAACTAGGAGACTCTAGATGAGCGGGTAAACCTGGAGGTTCCTCCGGGGAAGAGCCCAGGGAGAATGAAGCTTCTTCCTTCTTTGGTTGAGGTCTTCGTGGAGGAACAGGCCTGGTAAAGTCTTTCGTCGTTTGCTGGTACCGGGAGTCGATATCCGCCCACTTTGTAGTTCCTCTTGAGGCCTTGGGTGTAGACTTTTCGAGGCTTAGGGATGCTAATAGTGAGTCGGTGCTAACATCTGCTAGGGCAACACCCTTGTCCTCGTCATCTTCAATATCCTCCTCCTCATCCATTCTGGACCCTTCTTTTGCGCTAGTTACTGTGATATCTTCCTCATCTTCATAGTATTCTTCAGCTTCCCCTCGACCCTCCTCCTCTGAATAGTAGCCCTCCTGTCGGGCGTTGTTTTCACCGCCCTCCTCATGCCTGAGGGTACTTTGCTCCTCTGTAAATGTTGTTGTAGGTTCTTCGTAGTTGTTCAAGCAGACATTCGCTGACGCCTCAAAGAATTGCTTCCAGAACTTGCAAATTCAACCACAGTAAGCTTGAGACAAGATGAAAGTTAGCTAAGCCAATACCTTTGAGCTCTCCCACACCGTTTTAGACTCGTTTCCAAAGCGCTCAACGACGGGAATAATAGATGAAGTGACTATGCGATGTGCCTTGTTGAAGTTATGGTCAATTTCTTGCAGGGTGAGGGTTATCTGGAGCCGTGGAAACTGCGTTAGCAAATGGTCTCTTCCTAGGCACTATGATGAAGGACCTGTTGCTCTATCTTTTCCAGCTCTTCCGGCAGCGTGAGGGTTTTTTTCGGCTTCTGGGCGAGCATCGTGAATTCTGTCTCGGATTGGTTGCTTGTGTTTGTCACGATAGTCTGGCCCTTGTCACGATTCCTCCCCACCAACACCCCTCGCCGTGCCAAGCTTGGGATACCAGTACCACTAGTCTAGCAATGGTAGAAAATTTCTCACCCCAACCTCTTAAAGTTAATCTGGCGGGGCTTAGTCTCATGCCCAGCGGGCTCCGCCTCTCGTATACCTAAATGAGTATCGAGATGTATGGGTTCTGCAAGAGGAATATATAATCAGGCTAGAGGATTCTTCCTATAAGTCTGGTAACTCTCCAATTCCTTTATATGCTGCTGGTCCATCATCTCTTTACCCCATCATTTCAAAGCCACCTTATAATATGCCCAGCCATGGCTATGATGGTTGGCAACTCAGGTATAGGTACCAGTTCACTAGCAGTCTGGTTGTAGCTACAGACTGAGATGAGGGGATCATGCTCCCAGGACAGAGACTACGTTGCAAAGAGGTAATATATGTATATACCTGCAGACCCATCCTGCACCTAACAGTGAATCCAACCATGGCCAATTACCTATCAAATCATTAGCATCAAGCCTTGGAGTTGTTTCCACTGTACCCTTCTACAAGAAAAACTGAGAAAATCAAGAGTCCTGGTCCAAATCGTGAGACAAGTACTTGTAAGTATCTGTTAAATTGCTACTACAAGAGGCAAGACTTAAGTGCCAGGGCTCTTCCTTGATTACCATATATGTTGTTGATTTGATACATATTGGTTCGTTTTCCTGCAATGCAGAGCAGTACTTAGAACTCTTCACCACATGTATAGTGCAGTGAGGGCTTCTCTGAGCCTTGGAGATAAAACACGACCTCACGCCCTGGTATTGATATTTGTACGCTGGAATCAATTGCAATTGGAGAATCACCACAAGTACGCCGGCAGGAAAGATGCCTTTATATATTACAGACACATGCGGGTTTATTGTATTTTCGGGAGCGGCATGTCAATCCCAGAGGTTACCTAGTTGACAGTCTGGCACTTTTGTGTCGATATCTACAGTCCCCTTGTCGAAACCCTGACCTGTAACTAGCTTGCCCCACTTACTTATACATACTTCCCCATGAAGGCTTACCCATATAAGCGGCAAGGAATAGTTGATGCTTGTCGGATGTGCTTGATGGGTCCGAGTAATCACTTACTAGCCGATTGTATCCCCATGGAGATAAACAGCCGACCAAATCCAATACCGCCATGTTACATATATCCAGACAAACTATAAGTAAGGACAAAATTCCTCCAGCATGTCAACATATGGATATCAGTCTTTTGACGTTCAGAGTGTGTGCACCTTGTAGGTACTGTACTTATGACCCAATATATCAATTTTGTACTCTGGAGGCAAGTTAGCGCCCTGTAGATCTTTGCCTGCGTTGGATATGTTTTACCTGTAAAATCGCAGTTTGGGGAATCGAAATAGGTCACGGCAACGCGTGACATGAAAAGGCGTAAACGAGGTATGCGATATTGTGCTTGGAAAACCATCGATATCGGATTGCAATTGACGATATGTACATAGATACCTAGTAGTTTAGGTATGCACTGGAAGTATTCATAATGAGAGCCAGTACGATGGTGTATTAAGTTTTTTCTTTGTGGAGCACATGAGCCTAGACTGGCTCCAGTCTGCATCTTGGGTAACAAGAGGCGGACTTCGAAAGTCATGACAACTAGTTGCAGCCTCTATTTATAAAAATGGGGGCCTGGGTTATGTTGTAAACTGGTACTCTAGCTATAGCCATAGCTAACGGGGTGATGAACCACCTGGTTGATGGCACGGCACGGGACGTTTTAATGGTGTGCCTTGCAGCCGACTAAGTAGGGTACCCCAGATCAACTATGGTACCCTGCAAGATCAATGTACGACTAGATACCGGTACTTGTTTGTACCTTCGCAACAACCGGATAGTCTGGCGGGCACCGCCTCTCGTAGAATATCGGAATGGAATCAGAAATTGAGTTTAATCGTTACTGACACTTAGGTATATGCAGTACTTGCCGCCTTCGGTCAGTTGCGTTGAAATTCTAGAGATCGGTTCAGTTCCACAGCTGACATATTGGATACATACAGCTCAATGTCAGCATGGACAGGTATTGATCAGTATTTGGAGTATTTCAACAGTCCAGACTCTGATCTTCAAGGTGGAGATGTTCCTAAAATTCTAGTTGCATGTATACCAGTTTATCCGTACATACTGTATATAAGATGTTAATAATTGATAATTTACATAGAAAACGGTGTCCATGTCTGCTGGCTCATTTGCTAGTGCTCTCCTTGCGGGATGGCTCAGTGACAAACTTGGACGGAAATGGTACTGCAAATCGCGGCCTTTATCTGGAGTATTGGTCTGTCATCACCTTAAGCGCGCAAAACGTGGGGCATTTGATAGCAGGGAGGGTTATCAACGGTTTTACTGGTAGAGATTCAATTCTTGGGTTTCTGACATATCTGATGCTAATTCAAAACTTCTCTCTGAAAGTTGATATCATGTCAAGTCAGGTTCCTGTCTACCTCGCGGAACTGTCCCCGAAGGACATCAGAGGAAGGGTAGCTGGAATCCAACAATGGGCCATTGAGTCAGTGCACATATGCGATTGAGCTTCGCCTTGCCCACTCCTACTGGTACTAATGGCTATATGCAGTGTACAGGTGGGTATCCTAGTTATGTACATGATCTCCTACGGCTGCACATACATCGAACCCTGCATCATTCCGTACTGCTTGGGGAATACAAGCTATCCCGGCTCTATTTCTTATCCCGGCTCTGCTATTCTTCACCAAATCACCGCGCTGGCTTGCATCAAAATACCGCTGGGAAGAAGCGCTTGATGTTCTTGCCTTCATGGAAATAGAGTTGTCACACCCATCGTGCAGGCTGAGTATGAGGAGGTCCGAGAAGCTCAGGCAATCGCAGCACAGGCAAGTCAGCTAGGCTGGTTTGGCCTCTTCGGCCCAACTATGTGGAGAAGGATGATGGCTGCGTCTTTGCCCAGTTATGGTAACAATGCTAGGAGGAAATGTGATGATGTACCACATTGTCTATATATTCAAAATGACTGGTTAATTTGCCGTACTTATTTGTTCACTTCTCGGATATGCATCGCATCAGTCATCAATCACAAACATTCGGGGAAATTTTACTGAAGACTAACTTACTACATATTTAGCAGAAATATCAATCTGGTTTTTTACTTGGTTCAGTATGTGATTTTCTTGGTCACCACCGCAATTACGCTCATATTTATCGACAAATGGGGACGCCGCCCACTTTTCATTTATGGCGGTGTTGCTATGGGTGCTCTCAGCCTTTGTGTTGCCAGATTGATGGCGTCGAAGGGACATGCCTAAAAGCATCAGATGGCAGGTTAAGGGGAGCTATGCCATTGGAATTATTACCTGTAGTTATACATTCGTGGCATTCTAGGGGCTGACTTGGGTATGCGGCACCGTTCTCACTATAACTCCGATATTGTAGGCACTATTGGATATACAATTCTGAGGTTTTCCCTCTCCAATACCGCACTAAAGGCGTCGGTCTCGTCACGGCGACGAATTGGGTAAGTTGCCAGACACTACCGCGATATCCCTTGTAGAGTCCGAAAAACTGCATTAACTCTGCTCTATGTAGTTAACAGATCTTGAACTTTGCCCTCGCGTACTTCGTTCCTCCTGCATTCCGCAATATCTCCTGGAAAACCTACATTATCTTTGGCGTCTTCTTTGCGGTGTTGTCCACAGCTTCTTTATGTTCCCCGAAAATAGAGGCCGTAGTTTGGAGGAGATTGACGAGCTATGAGAAAGGAGTGGCTGCATGGAAGGCGAGCAAATTCGAAGACAAGTTTGCCATTAGGGTTGGTGAGTTGGAAAGAAAGGGTGGCAGGGGAGGCCGGGAGAGTGAGGACAAAAGGGTAGCTGGTGCGGAGAAGGTGGAAACAGTTTGAACACCATCTTTCATGAGAGGGACTATGGCCAAGCATGCTATTTATTGTTGCTCTAGAGTCTTGTTATTATTATTCACTTGTAATGAATTTTAGATTATTTGTATATTCAGATAACTAAGAGCTGCAGAATAGTACCAGCTTGGAATGAAAAAGGTTGTCATGGTTTCTGGTTTTCGCATCGTTATTCTTTCCTTCCTTTTTTTTCCTTTATTTTCTCTCTGCTGTTTAAACTATCAAGTACGGATTCCCCCTACTTTAATGCATGCATTATATCACTTCAACTTGAAGTACAGTACAAGTAGCTGATTGGATATACAAACATACTGCCAATCCGCCTTATGTACACGGTGACCGGTGGTTTATTGAGGTATCTCCAAGTAACTCCTCTATCCTACTTTTGGTATATATATACAATCTACATCTCACCTCCCGTCTCACCATCCTCCCGCCGGCCCAATCGATATCTCCTCAAATCACTCCTCCACCCTAACCACGCACACACCCCCTTTCCCCACCCTAACAAGCAACACTCTCCCCTCAATCAACCACTCCTCCCTCACTCTCTCCCCCCTCTCCACCCTCCACCCCCTCCCCCTCCCACCACCACCACCCCCGCCTATATATAACCCCCCCTGCCTCACCAACTGCTCCCCCTCACTCCTTGTCCTCACCGCCCCTGCCAGCGCAGCGACTTTTGTGACTAATTCCCCTAGTACCTCCGAGCGGGCTAACGCCACCATCCGGCTATCTCCTGTAAATGCGTCGATGATTTGGTCTGCCGAGCACTCCTTTCCCACTCCTACCTCCCCCACCCCCTCCAGCCCATCTTCAGCAGGGGGGAAAAGCACCTCCCCCATAACACCACACCTCTCCCTATTCTTCTCCCCGTGGACAAGAGACACGACTTCATCGGCCAACACCCTCTGCGCGCGTCTCTTTTCGGGGTTCCGCTCGTGCTCAACAAGGACCTCCTTGATGGTGGGTGAGGGGAGGAGGGTTAGTGCGGGTAAGAGTTGGGGCAGGAGAGAGTCGGGGAGGCGGAGGAAGTATTGGTGTAGGGAGAAGGAGGAGGTGAGGGATGAAGAGAGCCAGATGGAGGCGTTAGTGGATTTGCCGAGTTTGGTGCCGGTGGAGGTGGTGAGGAGAGGAGTGGTGAGACCGTAGGCGAGGTCTGGGGGGGATTCTGAGGAAGGGGTATCTGGGGAGGATGAGGGGAGCTCTGGAGAGGAGAGGCGAGAGATGAGGTCGATGCCGGCAGTGATGTTGCCGTATTGGTCGTTTCCACCAATCTTCACTCTATTAGCATTTTATACCTCTCTCCCCTGAGGGTGAGGTAGAAGGTTGCACCCCCACCTGTACTCGACACCCCTCCTCCCTCCACAACCACCAAAAATCATAACTCTGCAAAAGCTGGTAGGTAAACTCGGCAAAACTAATTCCCTTCTCACTCGCCATCCTACTCTTGACACTCTGTCTGCTCAACATCTGATTGACCCTGACCACTCTGCCCACGCCGCTTAGGAATTCCACGAGGTTGAGGTTATCTAGCCATTCCCCGTTTGTGCGGAGAATATGTGTGCCGAAGGAGGATTTGGAGTAGCCACGAGAGATGGCGTAGGACTCGGCGCGGGTGAAGAAGGTTGTTAGTTGGGAGATAAGGGAGGAGGTGTTGGTTAGGGTTGTTGAGAGAGCGGATTTGGTACGCTCGGTTGTGCGCCCGGAGGGATCACCGACTATGGCGGTGGCTTTGCCTACCTGTGCTGGTGGGTTAGATATAGCTCTACATTCTGCACGTGGGGGTATTGGGGAGGAACGAACGAGTGCGATTGAAGTATGCCCATTAAGATAAAAGTGCAGGAGATTCATAAGGGGAAGTAAATGCCCCACGTGTAGGGACGGCGCGGTAGGGTCTACGCCCGCATAGACGGTAGTTTTGTTGTGGCGGAGGAAGTGGTCCAAACTCCCGGGGAGACTGTTAACTGAGTTAGCCACATGGCACTGAAATCTGGAGTTCTGTATTGAACCCGGTGACACTCTCCACGAGCCCTCGCTCCTTTAGATGCTCCAGCAGCGACTTCCCCCCCCCACCATTTTCCACCGGAGATGTAGACGAATCGGGAGTATTGGACGTTGAGCTGAGGTCATTTGTACACAGGGAGGCCGTTGAGCATAGAAACCTGCGGGATATAATGGGCAGAAGCGCCGGCAACGGCGATCGTCGCAGCTGGCAGGTGATGCTTGAGTGGAGGGGTCGGAGCATGGCGGATTTTTTTTGTGGGGTTGTGTGATAACCTCCGGAAGTGATTTTTTTTTTTGGGGGGGGAATATAAAATTATTTCATTTAATAAATGTGTAGATGTTGCATGTGACATATTGCGGGAAAGGGTAGGTATATGCAAGGTTTCTTCAGGCTTCACAGCAAGCGGTTAAGCAGGCGTGCATATGCAGAGTGTGGATATCAATACGAGTGGTATAATAACAAGTGCAAGGGAATTCTAGTCTGGTTGCACGACCCTCCTCCTGAGGGAATTCAAAGGTCAGAAATAGAGATCGTGGGAATGGGGATACATGCAGTAAAGTTTTGTGGTAACACAATGCTATGCCGATGCAAGATCTAGAAACTTGAAGATAGGAAACCGTACATTACTGATGTTCTGTTCTGTCCAGCAATCGTTGCATATTGCTGAACCGCTCAAGCAGAACACGCTAATATTTTTACTAACCTATGAAGGAAAAGCAGCAGCTTAGATATCTAGCTGTTTTAGAATGCAGTAAAGGGGCTCGTCATGACGAGGTGTCACTATATACTATCTATTCCCGCCAGACTAATCTATTCCTATTTACAATTCCCATGGTCTATGTCTATTTACAATATCTTCAGCACGAACACTCGTCAGACTACCCAACGTGACCTGTACATGATTAGCCCATTCTTCCATTCGCTGACTTTGTACTGTATCGTCGTCTAGATTAAGCTGATCCATCAACTCATATACTGTAAAGAGCTGCTGTTGCACCTGCTCAAAGCTTTCCCGTATCCGACTAATAATATTTGCCCTCTCAGCATTCCGCCCACTACACTCATTTTCAACCCATACAGTGCCCATAGTCTCATACACTTCCATACCACACTCCTCAAACATCATCAAGTACGTCTTCCACTGCACTGGAGTCAACACTTTGATTTCAGTATCAAGATGGAAGATGTGTCGGCATGGAAGTAAGTATTGTCTGTGGAACTTGCAGTGACACCGTAAATTCTCATCAAACCTAGGCAACTCCTTTCCCTTCGCTATGCGCTCCTCAACAGCATCAAGCTCATGGGCAAGTAATTTCTGAATAGGAACTGGCAGCTGACCTATTTCTGCATACTGTTTTGTACAAACAGCAAGTTTGCGATTTCGGAAGTGACTTTTGGCTACTTCAGCTCGATTGTCAACATCATTCGCAGCATCCATGATATTTAAAATCATGCCATAAATTCCATGTGATGCCACTTGCCCTTTGGATAGCCCTGCACCAGACTTTAGCTTGCGATGCCATGCCTCACAGGCATTTGTAGTAGTGGTTTGAAGGAGGAAAGGACTATGCTGCCGAGCATACATTGCCCACTTAGGTGCATTCTGAAGCCAGTAGGTGCGAATGTATTTTGCGGTTTCTTCGTCAGCAGCCACAATTGCCTCTTCACACAGCTCACGATTTTTGATCTCGGTGAGGCAGTACATGGCATGTTTGAGAAGCTGATATATGTGCTTGTTGGCATTAGAGCCGAGTCGCCGGAGGAGGGTTCGGTTGGAGTGAACAGAGCAAAGAAGATGGGCGACTTCCTGCTCACCCGCGTTGAGACCTGGAAATGCCAGGCGGATTGCACGCTGTTCGATTGCAGAATCATCGGTCATGATATAACGTGGCTGCCATTTACCTAAATAGATATTAATATAAGCTCAATCTAGGACATTCTAAGCTATTAGGGGGTGGCGGGTTCATATAGGGGGTTCATATGGGGGGTTCAGATGGCGGGCTCAGCTGAAATTCATACGTACCACTACACCACTGCTTAATATGCCTTAATCCTTCGGCAATGATATCTCCATTCTCTCGCTCAACAACCAAGTGCATGGTCGGAATCCATACATTATGCTCATTACGAACAAGAAATGAAAACATGTTATGACCCCATCGATTAAGCTTATGTGTAGCATCAAATTGCGTAAACCAGCCTCGTCTTTGCAGTGTCAAAAGCCTTGTAGGATGAGCAAAAACTAATCCCCATCTTTGCTCCTTCTTACTATCGACTACATGCAGTTGTTCAAATAACCATCCGTGTTCCGTTAACAAACTGCAAGCATGGAGAACATCATCCTCAAACAGCTTGTCATGTGGAAGCGCCCGTAGGTCTGCTGACCCCAATCCCCGCTTTAGATTCCTAATATCTTTTCTATACACCGAATTCATTAGCTATATCATACCTTATCAGTGAAGATAGTCATACAAACGTTTTTAAAGACGAGCCACCAAGCTCTTTCAGCCACTCAGCGCCTTCATGTGTACCTGCACCAAGGACAGCATGGTAAATCTGAGCAGCAGAATAATTTTTGGCTGCTTCAGACTTGATATATCCCACTAATATGCTTGGTTTTTTTATCCGGAAGCTCTCCTCAATATCATGGGTGTGGGTATGTTCATCAAGGCGCTCAACCGTAACAGCTGTACCATCAACTGGACGCGAGACCTTAATTCGCACATTGCAAAGGTCGGCATTTCGAATACTGCTCTGCCGGCGTTTAATAACCTTGCCGTCGGTATCTGCACTGACTTGAGCTACACTTGACTTCCTGCTTTTCCGAAGTCTGCACTCATATTTCTGAACACGTACTGTACCATAAGCTTGCAGCAGCTCTTGCTGAAGCTTTGAATAAACCGAATCCACATATGGCCATATCTCGTCAAATATTTGGGGGGATATTGTAACTGGTTTGCTAAGCTCGAACAATATAGTGCGGTAGTGCAGGGCATCAGCAGAGATTGGCATCATGGCTTCGGTAGACATTTTGATTTGATGGTGTTCACGGTGATATTGTATAGCGGTGATATGTGTATATAGTGACACCTCGTCATGACGAGCCCCTTTACTGCATTCTAAAACAGCTAGATATCTAAGCTGCTGCTTTTCCTTCATAGGTTAGTAAAAATATTAGCGTGTTCTGCTTGAGCGCCTTCCCCCCTCCCGATGTGGAAATGTTTCAGTAGCCTCATATTCTAACTTGGTGCAATGGCAGGCAGCTCAGCCCGGGTTTGGCTTGCGCTTGGCATTATTGCGCTTGGCAATGCATACATCATCATCCACCAATCTTACAAGTTGACGAGGGATCGGCTCCAGCTCAAACGAATTGTCGGTTTGAAATAACCATGCCAATTCGAAGTGGGTTACTGTCTCCAAGTAACCACTCTCAATGTCCTTCATATTGCTAATCTGCAATCTGTTCCTCGCCTAGGATATCTTCGTGTATCCAAATACACTGTTCTGGAGACACGGATCTATCTCGACAACCCAACCCTCTTGACATCATGGTTTTTAAATCCTCGAGACCCAATCTTGCCTAAAGTTATTGAAGCAGTGAGGGGCATGGTGCTGCCAAAGCTTCGGGAGGAGACGGCTCGTGTTATGAGCGGTAGTGCAAAGAGTAAAAAAAACCGCGCTGTGAAAGACGTCGTGACAAGAGGCAAGTTTAAGTTTCCTGTGCAGTTTGAACTCTTCCGACCACCATATGGTTTTTCTCATGCTCCATGTGTACAGATGGCTTCGAAGTTGTGGTATTCCTAACCGAAGGCGGAACTCGGCATGCTGTACTCTCTAAAACCACTCTTTTTCATGTCCCTAAACCACGAATCAGTTCAAACACATCAAAATACCTCAATGGGACAGAAACTGAGAACGTTTACGTGCACGCTGAATGTGAAGGAAATGGCGCAAGTACGCAACTGCATAATATACCCATGAATACCGAAGTGGGGTCCGCGAACGACGCGCCTGAAGAACGGGATGTCATCTTGGTAGAATCATCTGACGAGGAAGGTGATGATGTCAAAGACGAAAAGAAACTTGTTTCCCGGACAGCATATGATGGGTTCACCATCTATTCTAGGGTGCTGTGCTTGGTGGTCAAAAAGCTAGACCCTTCAAGTGGGGGAGTCAATTCTATAGCGGCATCCACCGCAAATACAGGATTACCTCTTCCTGGGATAGACGCATATGCAGAGCGGCCAAGGACAGATAGCGGTCATGGGATGATGGAGGACTGGATTACCATGACACAAATTGCCAGGCAGGATCAAGATGCTGGTGAAATTTAGTCATAGAGAGCGGATAGAGTATAGCTCATGGTGAATTCAGGGCATGAGAAGAGTGAATGCACATTATTGAGGATGTTGGGTTCGTGAAATTTCGATGTATAGAAGTTGGATAGTCTCGTGACTCCATTGGACAAGCTTTCGCGTGCAGCGATATAAATGGTCGTCCTTGCAATGTATATGCGATTGCATGAGGGTGTTGTGTGCCAACCAGACTATGCAGCCTGGCGGTTTAGGTTGGTTGTGGTTCTTAGCGGATGCAGGCTAGTGCATGCATTTGGACACCATGAAAGTTTATGCCTTGGTTTCTGCCAACCAGACTAGGTTTCTGCCTCTGTTGACCATATCCATCCAGGACACAAGTACGCTGTGATTAACTGTAAGTTGAGAAATCCCACTGACACCGTATCCGTCTGCCTCAGAGCTCCACCCAACTACAAGTCCTGAAATTCGCCGACAATTGAAGCCATCACTGGCACCATGCCTTCCCCACAAGTACCGGACCGAGAGGGTATCGCATCCCTTCTAGACACTGACCTCTACAAACTCACTATGCAATGTGCTATCTTGCACAGTGGTTGGGGTGACATTGGTTTGTTCATGGAGCTAGTTGTGGAGGACCCCACTGACCAGGTAGGGAGCTAGACGTCACATACACTTTTACAAACCGTACCCCAGACCTCAAGATCAAGAGGACCGGATTTGAGTGGTTGAAGCGTCAAGTCTCTAGTGAGTCATTCAGTCCCGAGCCTCCTCCACACGGAGCAATCAATTAACTTTAGTGACGCTGGTAGACTTGGGGTCTATAATCCTGACGGAAGTAGAACTTGAGTTTCTCCGAAGAAAATGCCCTTATTTCCCGGAGAGTTTCCTAGAGTATCTCAAGAATTTTTGTCTTAAGCCCGATCAAGAAGTGAAGCTGGATTTTCATCCTGTACCCTCGCCTAGTGAGGGCGATGATGATGAGGTTGGTAAAGGACACACAGCCTAGAGGAGGTTACTAATAGCAAGTACTAGGGGGACCTCACTATCACTATTGCCGGGCGCTGGGTGGGCACAATACTTTATGAGATACCACTTCTCGTACTTGTTTCTGAGTCATACTTCCGATTCACTGATACAGATTGGGATTATACCGGTCAAGAAGAAAATGCTTTTGAAAAAGGTGTTAGGCTATTACAGGGTGGTTGTGCTTTTAGCGAGTTTGGTACTAGGAGGCGGAGGAGCTATGCGACCCAGGAGTTGGTGTTGAGAGGGCTGATGAAGGCTGCCGAGGAGCACAAGCAAAGCAATAATAACACAGGTGGTGTTTTTACTGGGACTAGCAATGTTCATTTTGCGCATAGGTTTGATACCTCTAGTCCCATATGTACACAAGAAACTATAGCTTAATACAGGTTCGACCTAAATCCCATTGGCACAGTCGCCCATGAATGGTTCATGGGTATAGCCGCAATAACTCAAAACTATTCAACCGCAAACCTGGCAGGATTGGAAAAATGGTTGTCCTGTTTCAAAGCTGGTATCTTGGGCATAGCCTTGACGGATACCTTTGGCACAGAGCAGTTCCTCAAGTGTTTCAAACACGAACGAACCGGTACAGGATTGACATACGCTGAGATCTACACGGGGGTCAGGCAGGACAGTGGAGACCCTGAGGGGTTTGTGGAGATGATGAAGACATTTTACACTGACCTGGAGAAGGATACGGGAAGGAAGGTGGGCAAAAAAACGATCGTATTCTCAGATAGTCTGAACGTCGATCTCTGTTTGAGGTACAAGACAATTGCGGAGAAAAACGGCTTTGCAACCAGTTTTGGCGTTGGTACTTTCTTGACCAGTTTGTTACCCCACACGATCTCTGTGCGTATGACGATCGCTAACTATGCACAGATGATTTCAAGTACTTGTCCCGTCCAAACAGAAAATCCACACCCCTCAATATCGTGATCAAACTGTCCTCTGCCGCTGGTCGGCCAGCTATCAAGATAAGTGATAATATTGGGAAGAATACTGGTGACAAGAAGACAGTGGAAGAGGTGAAGCGGGAGTTAGGATATATCGAAAAAACTTGGTGGAGTGAGGAGAAGGGTGGGGAGATGGGTGATGAGAAGAACAGGTGGGGAGATGGGGTAAAAGTAGAGGGGCACTAAAACATGATCTTCGCAAGGATTTGAGCCCATCGTTGACGTATATCCTACCGGAGCCTGCGCCGGTGGACTACCTATTTCGTCTAATATTACGGGTCCTTATTTAGCAGACTAGTACCCTTTTTATGATTCATACTTATGTAGTCTACAGGTAGTCTGGTTAGTCTATAGGTATAACTCGTTGTACACAGATTTGGGCAACGACACGATCTTGATGACTAGTCTGGCTGTACAACCCCTCGTAGTTCGATGATTAAAAACGCGTTACCATTACCGTGACGTGTTTGTAGCGCAGTCACAAACAGCGGGCCATTTTGGCCTATTAATTTCAATAGGGGTACTATCGGAATACAGCTCTGGTTGGCACAACACCCTCTGAGCAATGACATGCATTCTCCAATCAGGCTACCAGTAGCATTCTCAAAGTCATTAAATCCTACCTACTTAATGATGCAGCACGCCGTGCCAACCAGACTAATGGCGCGTATCGACCTCTCGTAGACCAATACTAGCATTTCAATAGCTGACTACATTAGTCTGGTTAGCACAACGTCATCTGAAGCTTTCGGGATACAAACCCTCGCAGCCGGGCACCTGTGATTTCGGAAGCAAAGTTTATTTAGTCACCCGTTGGGCTTATGCATATTTACCGAATGCTCAACGGGGATCTTCGTAAAAAATACGAGAGACGAAGTTCTCCGTATTAGTCGGATTTGGATATATACTGTATATCCGCTTGACAATTAAAGGCTGATTCGGAGAGTGGCCGCTCATCAAATACTGGGTCCGAGCGACGGCTCGGCCGCTGTTGCCACAGAAGTCCTATTCTGTAACTACATTACTTACGGAGGTCCACACGAAAAGTCTTTTTCTCCTTCCTATTTGGGAATATAGTCTTGGCAGCATATTCCCGCATATGCAAGCATATTTGCGTTATATGTTGCATATGCAAAATGTTCCTGCATGGGCGAGGCCAGCAGACAAGCAGGCAAGCAGGCCAGAAAGGCCAGCAGGCCAGATAGGCCAGATAGGCCAGCCATCAGGGCTTCTCATGTACAATTCTATATATTCTCTAACTATGCCTTGCACTCATTCTCCAGCTATTCCTTCTGCTCATTCTCCAGCTATTCCTTCCACTCATCATCCAGCTACTCTATTTCCACCCTTCTAGCATATTCGACATTGTAACTCGTACATAGGCAGTGATTTTGCGGTCACTCGGAGAAGCCCTTATTGTTATTCAATAACAAACCGGAATTACTCTTAGACACATCTAGAATCTCTACAATGAAGCACAGACTAGAGGGTAGGATCCTAGCACCCCCCTCACATTAAAGCATATTAAGGATAAGGCTCGCTCCGAAAGGCCCAGAAAGGTTACCATCGTGGTGGAGCAGGCTGTAGTAGATGCAGTTATCAAAGATCAATATGGTCGGGAGAAAACAACTACCCAACTTGCCTTAGAGTTCAATATCTCAGCTGACAGTGTTCTCCGCATACTCCATAAACGCAAATTCCGCAAGATAAAACCGACAAAAAAACCAGGCCTCACTCGAGATATGACGTCCGCCAGGTACTTGTTTGCCCAGCAACACCAACATTGGACGCTTGAGGACTGGAAGTCTGTGATATGGACTGATGAGACATCTGTAGTACTAGGCCACTGGTGGGGTAGCTACCGAGTATGGCAATGCCCTAATAAGCAGTGTGTAAAATCCTGTATTAGAGAGAGATGGAAGAGATATTCGGACTTCATATTTTGGGACTATTTTACCTATAAGTTCAAGGGGCCCTGCCACATCTGGCAGACTGAAATGGCTACAGAGAAGAAAGCTGCTACCAGAGATATTGAATGCATGAACATCACTATTGAGTCAGAAGCTAAGGCTGAATGGGACAAAAAAATGGTACTCAGGGGCAATAGACAGGGTCGTAAGCCATAGTGGAGGTTTAATGCAGATAATGGCGCATTTGTTCGAGGCTCTAAAAGTGGTGGCATTGATTGGTATCGATATCTTAGCTGCATCCTTCTACAGAAGTTGCTGCCTTTTGCCGATGCTCTCAAGCATACTGGTGTTCCTAATGTTACTATCATGGAAGATAATGCACTAGCTCATGCATCCAAACATCAGCGGCTATATTTTGATACCACCAATGTATAGCGACTTCTTTGGCTAGGTAACTCACCTGACCTCAATATGATTGATATTTGTTGGCATATCTCAAGCAGATAACTACAAAAAAAGTAACTACCCCCCCTAACCCTATTCTTAGCCTAATTCTTACCGCGATAGAGGCCTCTTACTTCCTGCAAGGCAGCTGAGTAAGCATGGATACAAGCATGGAGTAATCTTGAACAATGGTGGATCCAACGTTAGATTGAACGCATTCCTCACCACATTCAGGAGGTCCTTAGACTTAAAGGTGGTAATGAATATATAGAAGGACACCCTAGGCCTGCCAAAAGAGACAAGGAGTATATGCTTGCAATCCACCGTCAGCAGCTTCTCCACATTCAAAAGACTCATAAGATCCACAAGAATGCATAGTCGCTTTTCCAATGCTCCACTGCTGGATTACCAGCAAAGTATATTGCACACCTCAAATTGCTTGTTAGCATTCGTGATTAGGAACTTGTTATAGAGGATCTTAACCTAAAAGAGTGGACCCATCTTCCAGAGATTGATGAAATTGTCAGTGTTGACCCGATTAATATTGCGATTGCAGGTCCTAGAACTCAGAGGAGTTCGAGAAGGGGGGCTCCTAGAGATGGCGTTAGCAAGCACAGAAGGAAATCAGGGCCTCCGACATACAAGGTGTAGTTTGCATCACCGTTAACGCCAGGTGTGAGCTGGAAGGGTATTAGTTGGGAGGGAGGTGTGAGCTGGAAGGGCTAGAAAGGAGAGTGTGTAGTTTCGTCTGTTGATAGATAATATTAAGCTGCTGTGCATATGCTAAGAAATTGTTCCTGCATATATATGAGAATATGTGCATATATGTGTATATGTAGACCTTTCCCAAATAGGAAGGAGGAAAAGACTTTTCGGTACGACTTGTCAGATTTATAAAGACTACCTAGTGAGTTGAAACTGAAACTAGGTACCAGCCCAGAAATTCTGAATGAACCTGGTCATACATGTGTATGGTCAGTAGTGTAGAGTACATTAAGTAGGTAGGATTTAATGACTTTGAGAATGCTACTGGTAGCCTGATTGGAGAATGCATGTCATTGCTCAGAGGGTGTTGTGCCAACCAGAGCTGTATTCCGATAGTACCCCTATTGAAATTAATAGGCCAAAATGGCCTGCTGTTTGTGACTGCGCTACAACATTCAGAAGGTAGATTACCTAAGTATGCTGGGTATGGTGTATGCTGAGCCGTGAGTATGCTGTGCTGGGTATGCTTGCTATGCTGGTTGCGTATGCTGGCTGCGTGGTGTACTACCTAGGTATGCTTGGTATGCTGGCTGCGTGTGTGCTGGGTATGCTGGGTACGCTGGGTATGCGTGGTGTGCTGGGTATGCCGGGTATGCTGTATTCTGCGCGTGGTGTGCTGGGTATGCTGCTGCTGGGGAAGCGCGTGAATTGTAGTGTTACAGTAATAACGCGGGTATTTGGTTGTGTTGGTAAGAAAGGTTTAGTGTAGTCTAGCTGGGTTTAGTGTTGCTTTAGTGCTGTCAAGAGGCCGCATGATGTCTATTTCAAAGGTTTCACTGCTACCCGATGTCTATTTCAAAGGTTTTCCCGTGCATATATACTCAACGCCAATATGACAATTGCTACACTTGCCATAGATGAAACGCTATACATAATGATATATTCCTCGGAACGCCAACAAAAGAATTAAGCCCGGTAATGCATGAATGCCGCCAAATATACATATCACTACTGTTACAACCTACTCAGAACCTACTGTCATACAATTTTTCCAAATACCACTCTCACCTACTCTACTTTATCATTCTCGCTGCCCCTATGCTCCGAACCGATAAGTATCTGCCGGGGAAATTTGTCTTTGGCTCATTGTGGTTGGTGGCACAATTACAGGAGCAGGGTGGGGTTCCTGTCCTTGTCTGCCCCACACGAATGCCGTTTGTGTCCCTGGTAACGCAGCTTTCTGAGCTGCAGGAATAGCTAGCGGGGGGTTGGGGTTTGAATTTATCATTGATAATGCCGCGGCCGGCGTTGCAAATGTGCCACCATGTCTTTCCGATCTGAAGCTATAGGAGCTAGACACCGGTCGTCGGAAGTTTATATCTTCGGTAGGAGCACCACCAAGGTATTGTGTTGAGTAATTAGCCTCCATCCTCTGCTCTTCAAATTCCCTCCCTATGCAATCCCACCCCGGGGGTAGTTGCAGCCCTAATCGATCCACCTCATACAAGACCTCCCAGTTCATATATTCCACACCCAGGGTATTCATCCAGAATTCAAGGTCTTCAGGTCCCGTGTATCCATCCATAAAGCGGCGGCTTGTAGATCTATATTGCGGTGTGTTGTTAATGAGCCAGAAGAGGACACTGTCGAGCCTGCTTGCCATTTGCTTGAGTGGGTTCATCACTGGCCAGCTACGTTGATAAGGCTGTACAGTAGACCATTCATTGTCAGTGTCAGATGAAGCATCTGCATCGTAGTTGTCGTAGCCGATTTCTTCGAGGTTACCAGGCCGTGTGGATTGGTGGAAGGGATTGATGGAAGGTGTTGAGTAACGCCCTCCTCCTCCTTTGCTGCGATCTCGATTACGGCCACGCCCGCGTTCGCTAAACTTGCCGTGTTGTTTCTGAGTTCCTTGGCTTCCGTTATGGAAGTTGTTGGCATTGCTTAGAGTACCTCCTCCTCCATGGCCGTCTCGAGAGCCACCATTCTCATAGTTTAGAGCAGACATATCTCCGTAAGCCGCGCTTGGTGGTGTACGGAATGGGTTCTGTGTGCCATTAGATTGACTTCCATCTTGACTATTCTGGAAGTGGTTGGCCTTGCTGAAGTTACCATGCCCACCACGCCCACCATAGCTCCCATTGCTCACGCCAGACAGGCCTCCGTGAACCACGTTCGGTGACGTATTGAATGAGTTTTTGAAACCGTTAGATGGAGCGAAAGGGTTATTGCAGTGGTTCTGCTGCGGCCCACCACGAGAGGCCCCTGCTCCCCCAAAACCACCCCGGCCACTTCGACCACGGCCATGGGAAGGGCGGCTTCGATTGTTGTATCCGTTATAGTTCTGTCCTTTGCGCTGGTTCTGAGAGTGATTCTGGCGTCCATTATTATGGTTACCTCGATCATCCCTTGGGTTAGTTTTACCCCCTCTCCAGCCTATCCATCCTCCTTGAAGCTGTCCCCCGCCTTGAGAGCCAAACTGCTGCGGCGTACCGCCATGATCAGGTTTCCGATGTCTACCTGACCCGCCTTGGTTGCGATCTAGAGCCCATTGTCGTTTATGCGTCCCACCCCGATGTGTGGAGCCGCCCCGACCCTGGAATACATTACCACCACCGCGGGAATATGATGTACTGTGCAAATTATTATAAGACATCGTGTAAGTTCTGAACTGCAGTAAAGAGAAAGGATCCAGTCCTAGAAGCAGTTCTTAGCCAACCGTTTACAGGTGAAGTTCCGTCAACTTCCTGCGTCTGCCTAGAGAATGTTAGTGTTGCTTAGATGTTAGAAGAACCAGAAGCCTGGGAGTGTGGTAGTAGTTTCTCCCAGGAAAAGGGCCTGAATTCGTTTGATGATTCGATGCTGGCATCCAGAGTCACCTGGAAATATAAGTTGACCTGTGCACGTCAGTGAAATCTGAGTTGCAATATTGGGCAAGAGTCTCGCTATGCACTCAGAATCCTTTCAGGTTCTGGAGGTATCTAATGCTTCTAGTTACTCCTTATAATGTGTTGGAGCATTCGCCCTGGGAACATCGCAGGTGTTGGTGTAGAATAGGTAAGAGTAGCAAATGATAAAATACTATAGCCGCCACCATGAATATATGTATGTGGAAATGGTGGTGAAGATAGCTCAGCAGGATAAAGAAGCACAAGGAAGTTTCGTTCCAACAGGCCGACCACTTCTACCCTGTAACAGGGTATTTTGCCCTGTTGCCTTTGTGATTCATGTGTCCAGGAGTTTAGGAGGCATGGAGTAACCGGATGTGTGGATGTGTTTGGAGTGTAAGTAGCTTCTATAGATCTTATCGACCCTGTTACGTTTCAGAAATTCTGCAACAGTTGAGATGGGAACAAAGAACGCTACACCTTATGCTTAATCGCGTGGCACTTTTTGCCACACTGATGAGTACTTATTGTATGTATGAGTACATAAGTATTCAAGGGGTCTGGCTGGCTTTCAAGACACACAAAGAGATTGTTGAGGGTCTGATAGGTAATTGCTTAGCCGCCACTTCCCATCAAATACAAGGTCCTAGGAAAGCTAGTTAGTCTGATTGCTAACTACTTGAGTTATCTAACGGCCCGTAGTCTGGTTGCACAACCTGTCATAGGTTGTGCAACCAGACTAAACGGCCCGGTGTTTTACTTCTTACTTTTAATGCGATTTGAATTGCAGCCGTCCTGGAACTATGTAGCACTCGTTAGCCATAGTGTGGCTGGTTTGGTTTGATTATATAAGCTGTCAACTACTATCTGAGCCCGGGCCTGGTATAGGCTCTACGCATATGGGGGCCTCAAAGGTAGTGGTGTAAGATTACGAGGTTATGCAGTGAGGAATCTTAGCGGAGAAATTCAGAATAGATTTAGAGCTATCTGCAAATCGCTATAGACTAGACGCTATGCTCTGAAAACTAGCTACAAATGTGCGCAATCCAGTTGCTTATATGCATTCCAATTACCGTTACCTTCCTTCTCTGGAATCCTTGTTTCGACCTGCATACCGTCACTTTCCTTTTCCCAGTTGACCGGCGAGAGTATTTCCTACAAGTGGTCCATAGGTATGAGGAGGTTACGTATTATTATTATTTTTTTTTTTTTTATTTCAATACTCGCATATAGAAATTTTCATGGCGAGGTTACGTATTATGGGCAATAACTTCACAAGTAGTCGGGCTATCGAGACGAACTAAAGTTCTATTACCTTCTAAGTATCGAGAGATTTCCAATGATAGTCTAACCGATCTCCGGAGTGACCTGGCTAGGTACAGACCAGGGCACGAGAACAAGGAGCATGCGCATAGTGCGTAAGTGTTGATGCTTTTGCTTCCCTGGTAGAAATCGCCGTGTCTTCATCCCGTTATCCTCAGAGATCAGTCTCCAACATCCTACTGTATTTAACAAGTCACGGAGTGAGACTAGAGCGAAACAAGTTACATAAGAACGTATCTTTGCTTGGGTTACGTACCGATACAACACGTGATATGTATCGAACCGCAACTAGTCAATTGCAAACAACACCTCCTTGAGCTCCCTCTACTTCTTCCCCCAGTTCACTCCCATCTTCGTATACAACAGAATTCCACTCCTATGCGCCGAGTCGTAGTAACCGGCCTCGGCGCTGTCACGCCCTTCATCCTCGCCAGCGACTGTGGGATCATAAATATCCTCGATAGAGACGAACGATATGCTCAGTTACCGTGCCAGATTGCAGCCGCAGTGCCTAGGGGTAAGAAGGTTGAGGGGGGTGGGACCCGAGTGAGTGGGGTAGGCTTACTCTTGTATCCATGGCGAAGATTTACGGATAGCGCTAGATTGGGGAGTGGGGGCTGGGGTGTGAGAGAGATGAATGCTGATGGTGGGATGGGTGTAGGATGATCGACGAATGGCGGAAGCGCTTCAAGCCCAACAGCAGGGGTGTGCCACTTTACTTATTCTAGTATCGTAGCAGCACGAATGTTAGACATTCCTACACTCAATATAGGTAAGCATATTTTATGCTGCTAAACCAAATTCAGATAGAGAGAATATAGGAGTCGTCTACAACTCCCACGGTCGATTTCTACTAGCAATATCTACAGCGCGCAAACTTGTCAAACTATCTAATGTCACCTGTACATGATTAACCCATTCCTCCACTCGCTGATTTCGTACTGTATCCTCCAGATTAAGCTGATCCATTTACTCGTGTATTGCATAGAGCTGCTGTTGCAACTGCTCAACACACGTTCGTACCCGAATTATACTATTAGTCCTCTCAGCATTCCGCCCATTATTACCTTCTTCTTCAATCTCAACGAATTGTAATATCTGTACCATCCACAGGCCGAGAGACTTTGATTCGAACATGGCATAGATTTTTATCACGAATACTGCTATTCCGCCGTTTAACAATCTGTCGCAACCTTCGCAGTGCTTGATTTGGATGATTTTCGTAGCCGACACTCATATTTCTGAACTCGTACTGTACCGTTGCATTGAAGTAGCTCCTGTTGAAGCGTTGTATAAACCGACATATGGCCATATTTCGTTAAACTTCTCTACAGATATAACAACTGGTTTATTGAGCTCAAACAAAAGGGTACGGTAGTATAGAGCGTCCGTAGAAATTGGCATCATGGCTTCCGACATCCTGAATTCGTTTAATGAATATTTTTTTTTTTTTTTTTTTTTAATTCAATACTCGCATACGGCATGACCACGGCGAGGTACGTTTAATGAATGATTCATAGTAAAGAGATAATACGTATCAGTATCTACTCAACTCCTATTCTCTCTATTTGAATTTGGTTTAGCAGCATAAAATATGCTTACCTATATTGAGTGTAGGAATGTCTAACATTCGTGCTGCTACGATACTAGAATAAGTAAAGTGGCACACCCCTGCTGTTGGGCTTGAAGCGCTTCCCGAATGGCACTATTCTCGCAGTATGCGATTGCGGCGGCGGAGGAGGCGTTGGGGGATGCGGGGTTATTGGGGAATATTGCTAAATATGAATAAATCAAAATTGTGATCGACTGATGGAGTTGACTTCCACTGAGTAAACGACAGTCCCCCCTCCAAATATAAGCCAGTGCTCGTCAATGTAGGCTTAATTGGTATCGTTAAATGATTAAGTATCAATTCGTTTATCAGAATTTAACAATAAGCCAAAGAATAACCACCTACCAACCGACAATGAAAGAAATAATCCAGCCAGCACACATCCTGTCCACAAAGTCATTATTCCATACCGCCAGTCAATAATACCTGCAAACCGCCAAATCATCAATATACAGCGGCGCCCCCCTACCCTCCCACTTCGTCGCCGCCCAGTCTTCCCCATCGCTCATCTTCCACTCCCCCTCCACCGCCACAATCTCTACCCTGACCAAATTATAGAAACTTAATTCATATGTAATCTTCAACCTCGTTTCTCCATCCCCCCCAACTCCCCCTCTCACATACCTAACATCAAGAAATGTTGCCTTCGCCGGCCCATCCGGTCCCACGTCCGATGTATATCCCTTTATGATCACACTTACCACCCCACCACTTGACGCCCTCTTAGGAAAGGCAGAGATCAACATGTAAACCAAGCCAAAGTAGCTCCCTTCAAAGGTTATAAATCTCTTCATTGGCCCTTGGAATGGTGTAGGGGATACGGGGGAGTATAAAGAGAGGAAGTAATCCCCAGCAAGCGTATTATTGTTACATGTCCGTGTCAAGCTGCTCTCGGGTCTAAGCGGGTTTGCTTCGCAGTGGATGAAGGAAAAGTTTCCGCTAAATTTCATGTCATAGTAGATGAATGAGTCTGCGGGGGGATCTGGTTCCTGCGGAGATACAATGGGAGCCGAAGGGTCGATGCTGCCCCCAGGGAAGTAGTCATCGAAGATGAGGAGCTTGTAGGCGGGATCTGTAGGAGCGCAGTTCTGGACTATGGGGATTAGGTCTGTGGATGTTGTGCAGGGAGTACAGGGGAGAGTGGATGTGGAGGTAACTGTTAATGTTGGGCAGGGGGGCATGGTGTATTTGACCATGAGGGAGCAAAGTTCTTCACTGCTATTATATCAGCTTCCTAGCTCTTGTACATATCAAATAATGGGGGTCTATACGCAAAATCTTCTTGCTTTACTTCCTCCTCCCGCTCCTCATACCGAGGCTTGAAGTCCCTTATGGCATCTTCTCCATGATTTACTGCAACCCAGGTGTCCGCTTTCTCGCCCCTCCTCGCATACTCGACAGGTACAGGCATAGGTGTACATGGACCTTTAACGGTTTCGGTGACGAATTCAATCATAGTAATAAACTGCGCTTTTACATCGGCTTGATTCAGTCCAAGAGCTTGAACATCTTTCAGGAACCCATCAACGGAGGTTGACGTAGGAGTCGGTGCAGGAGTCGATGTAGAACTGCCTTACCGCTTAGTCGTGCTGATACAAAATAAAGGGCCAAACTCACCTTTCCATCCCCTTCCCTCCCGTCACTGCCGCCCCAAAAGCACCACAGGCACTTATTAGTACATGGCAAAAACAGAGCCGCAATATCAACATGTTGAATGAGGGTTGATGAATATCAAATATCTGAAGCGGAAGGTCAGACCTCCATATATACTGCAAAATAGTACCGGTATACGTGTGCAATGATTTATACAGCTATATATCGGATCAGATTGCACCATGCATAAAGTCGATGCCCTTATCCTACCGTCACTATGCAGCTACCCACCTATATACGCGTGGAGGCGATAAATGTGCATGCAACCGGTGCTATTGTAGATGATATAAGGAATCAAGGTTTGTGATGCTCTGGCATGGTTGGTGTTGGAACTTGAAGGGGAAAGATATACTCTCTAGCCTATACGGTGATGCCAAATGTTAAGCTAGGGGAGGGTCTGGGAGTAATATTACATTGAATTACCCCAGAAGAATCTTTCGCAAAAAAGGATCTCCGTTGTCACATGCCCATATTAAGGCTCAAGGGTTCTCTGTAATCTCTCAAGGTTACCTCCCATCACCTCACCAGCCTTCATCCTTAAGTTGTTTCTCTATTATTTTCGCATTAGTTGCTATGAGGAAAGGTCGGCAAAGCAGAGATGATTGGGAAAACTGAGACCTACCCAAGTCAATCCACCTCCGGCCCTTACCCTTCTCCCCTTCTACTGCTATCAGTCGTTTTACCCACTCCCACACTCTCTTCATTTCCGCTTGCTTGTCTACGTCGCCACCTTCCTCTTCTTCGTCTTCTTCTTCTTCCTCACTGTCATCGCTCACAACAGGTTTAGCTCCCCGCGCAGGTTTGCAACTCCTCAACCGCCTGAGCAGCCCTACTAAGCCCACAAGTGCCGCAAGTAGCCACTTCTTGCTTGCATCAGTTCCACCCATCCCCAGCATATCAGTAAGATCTTCAATTTCTGAGCTCACTAGAGCTATCTTTATCGAGTGGGGCATATTTGGAGTAATGACTTCATTCAGGTTGCCGGTGGATGGAGAAGCATTTGAGTGTATCAACCATCTATGGTAGAACCACAAAGACTGGTCCTGAGGCTTTGTGATGATAGCTTTCTTCAGGAGATTTATTTCTATTGCCCAACTTAGTGATTATCAGAGATAGTTGGAATAATACTCACCGTCTTCTAAAAAGTCCATCCGCTCTTGCTTTTTTGCTCCTCGCTCCTTAAGAAGCCTTCCGACAAGTTTCGTCCTCGAATGCCACGCTGAATAATTACTCATGTTGCTCTTAATCATAACTGTAGTGTATTCAAATTCCTGTTCTACCAAGCTCATACCCTTTCCAATCAACTCTTTCTCCATGGCTCCAACGACGATTCTCCTATAGGCCCACCCATGAAAGTTCCTCTCATCTCTGCCGAGCATCATTCCCACAAGCCCCAGCTCTTCTTTCCATAGTTGTTGAGACTTTTCAGGCGACAGGTATATGCTGGATTGAGACAGGACCCATAGCCGGTGATTCCAAAGCGCATAACATTTCGGATGAGATTTAAGAAGTGGAAGGAGATGGATAAGTTCTCCCTTCAGTATTAGGAGAATGGACTTCTCCTCTTCACTGTCTGGAGCTGGCTTAGGTGCGGTGGCAGGGGGCAATATCCCATTGAGTAGAATCTCACGGCGATAGTTCCAGACTGTGTAGAACTCAGGATTCCGCTTCAGAAGGGCTGAAGTGAGGGTGAGAGTGGCATCATTATAATCCTTTTGAGACCTCTAAAATCCTCGATATCAGCATCTTCAGCGTATGAGATGTGCATACGATGGATATACGAACAGCGCCCTGAACCTGGGTGACTAAGCTATTATATTCGTTGATTTTTTGAAGCTCTTCTTCGCGGAGAGCAGCAGTTCGAGTCTCTCTCGAATACGGAGTACGAGTGATGCCGTGCTGTGAAGTGCAGTTGTCAGAGACCAGCAGCAGAGCAAGGAATCTGGACTCGCACTCACGCTTGCCATGTAGATGTAAAGCTGTACTTTGAAGATACGAAAGCTGTCAGCGCCGTTGCACACAAACCTCAACCACAGCGGCTTGGCATGCTCCACCTTATAGGTAAACTCATTGATCATGTGATTGATTCTGAGAATATCAAAGTAATGTTTAAAGTATTTTATGATAACAAAAGTTCCAAGAATTTTGCTATAGTAGGCAGTTAAGTAGTATATGGATATGTTCTGGTCCGTTCCGGGATCCAGGCCGTTCCGGTATGGATTCTGCAACGGCCTGGGCCGTTGCAGAATTAAAATTTTGGTCAAAGGTTTTCAATACCACGGTGACTTCTATAATACCACAACGGTTCTACAATACTACAGCGACACTCCAATATAGCACGTAGTAAATACAAAATAGTAGTGTATCCAATATTACAGTTACTTTATAACAAGTTACTTAATTAAACAAGAATAAAGAGATAGAGCATAAGTAACTAAATAATATAGGGGTATAAAAAATTGCTTCGCTTGCACAATCCTCTACTTAATCAATCCATTAATTGCTGAACCTTCCTGTTGAAGAAGGAATTACACAATGCTTGGTGGTTGCAGCAACAATTCACAATAGTCTAGCTACTTACGCATAGGTTGGACTCCTCATAACTAAGTTCTATTTGTCTCTTTATTTGGTGTTTAATCACTTACACTATCTGCTTGCATTAATATGCTTGGAGTGCGCATATAATGTGTGAATGTATATGCTATTCTAGAACGGCCCAGCCAGGCCATTGCGGAATTAAAACTTTGGTCAAAGGTTTTCAATGTCGCAGCAATAGGGTATAATTTCTAGAATACCACAGCGACAACTCTAATACCATATGTAGTAAATACCTAATAGAAGTATATCCAATATTAAAGTTATGTTATAACTAGTTACCTAATAAAATAAAGAACAAAGGGCAAGTAACTTAACAACATAAAAGGGATAAGCGCAAGTGATTAAATATCAGATAATATGAGGAGTCTGATATGTGCATGAGTAGGTTTGTGGAATATGTCGCTGGAGTCAATGCTAGTTTGATGTGAGTTTGAAGGTGTAATACAAATATATTAAGGATTTAATAAACTGATTTTGATGTTGTTATCCCTTTGTTCTTGGTTTAATTAAATAGGCCGCTATAAAATAACCCCAATATTGGAATTTGGCATTTACTATATGCAGTATAAGAGTGTCGCTATAGTATTGTAGAACTGTTGTTGGAGTGCGCATATATTCATTCTGCAACGGCCCGGCAAACTCGCAACGGCCCGGTCCATACCGGTATGGCCTGGAATCCCGGAACGGACCAGAACAGATACATGCTACTTGAGTATATATTTCGTACCATATTATCTTGCCAGGCTCGCGGCATTGTTTAAGTACAAAGTGTTTGATCTATGCATCAACTCTTTCACCGATCGCGATTTCTGTCCAGTGTTAATATATTTCCGTAAGTCCTATGGGGCCAATTCTAACTTCGCCAATCCCAATGGCACCACAGCAAAACCCAGGCAGTTTTATCTAATAGAAATGTTAATAGGCTCCCCGTCAGCTAAGGTGCAGCCGGTTCCGTGGGTATAATGGTCGTGCTGAATTGCCCAAAATTGTTTATTAGACAGTTTAACATAGTCATTGATTTTTTTGCTCCTAAGCTCACACCAGCAAATCCACTTAATGAGGACTATATATGGTACGAACCCGAGATAGCTATGACACGTAAAGAGCAGTGGAATCCGGAAGCACCAGAAGCCTTGAAAAACTCGAGCAAAAAGAGAAAATTCAGGGTAATGCATCTGTGAATTTATACCTTAACCTAAGGTGTTAGTCTCATGGCCAGATATTATTCTGACGTCCAATCATGATGCCGCTGCGCGGACACAGCAAGTTTATATAGCCATGGTAGCGTTTAAAATTAATAACACTGTCGACGAAGTAAAAGTGGTAGCACATGCTTAAGCTAAGCACCTTCTTTCAGGAGAAACAAAGGAGTACCAACTAACCTAGTTATCATCAAATAATGGGAACAAAGGTAAACCAATGTACTCTAGGAACAAAGAGCCCACAAATTCCTGCCTTCCTTTTCCTCGCGGATACCCTTTACACTGCTATATTTCTCCGTTTGCTGAGACTTCGACCATCATCTCAAACGAGTTGGAGCTATTTGTTTCTGGTATTCTCTCGAGAACAGCGAAAATCTACGGAATCCTCTACCAGTTTCCGTGAATTCCCCAATGCCACCTTGACATTAGAGCTTAATACTAATACAACACAGGTCAATAGATATCAGTCACTAATACCTCTTCAGAACAATAATGGTTCTCGGCTTCTCGACACCAAAAAGCAAGGAGCTCGCTGACCCGGAGCTCGCTGACCCGGACCTCGAGTATGTGTGGCTCGGGGATGTTGAGACAGGCCATTATGCTTCTGTACTGGGGTCTCCTAATTACCAGGAGGCCGTGAAAGCCTATGCTAGAGGCGAGAAAATGAATGACCCTCCTAACCAGGATCCGGACCAGTTTATCAATGAGTTTACACCAAATGGAAGAGCAATCGCATCTTTGATCAAAACCGGATTCTTGAGCGCACAGGACTACGTTGTACTTGATAACTCTGCAGCAACTTTGAGGGAGGTTAAAGCCGCCGGAGGGGAACAAGGGCTAGACACGCTGCTCAATTTAGCCACTCCCCGCAGGGAAAAATTTAAACGCCAGCTGTTGGAGAAATATGATGCAGATCATAATGTACCCGAAAATAAAAGGTTCAAGGTGGCAAGATTAAATGACCTTCAACCTGGAGTTCAGACGTATATCTGGGCTCTGGATGAGGCAGCACGAAAGAGGCAACGTACTAGAATGAGAAGACGGGCGATTGCAAGACAGCGTCAGCAAGAACTGCGTTATGATGCGTACCTGCGTCGCGGTGGAGCGCCTTTCCGCGGGTCTAGGACAGACGCTGAGACTTTTGAAGAGGTGGAAGAAAAGGTACCTGTCTCAGGAAAGGCATACATAGAGCAGAATCATATTTGTACGTACTGGTATAATCCTACCTTGAAGCGTTGGACCCGCATGCTTGGTGTCGACACTTCTTCCGACAACAAGCGAAAAGCACTGTTGGCAAACAGAGGAAGAACCCATGACGTTGAAGATACCTTTGATTTCCAGTTGGGAAAGAGAAAACAACAATCTTACGGCGCTCTAGAGGAGGAAGAGAAGGACGAAATTTTCAGGTGCATGGACAGAGAGGGTAACATGACCCTGCGCCTTCATCACCAATGGTTCGAGCATAAATATCCATTACCAACGAATAAAGGTGAATGCGAAGGGCTGTGCAGTTTCAACGATGGGTGGATTTTTCCTGAGGGAGAAGATGGGCTTCCGAATGATATTGACCTAGCTTTTGACGAGCATGGCGAACCTCTTCCGACGCATGTGACCTGTGCAGCCTGCAATATTCGACTATGCAGGAAGTGCTATTTCACAATGATGAAGTACCATGCTAACCACGGTCCAAATCTTGCCCAGTTCATAGATATATATTACCACTATAGGACTGAAAAAGAAAACAATCCAATGGAGTTTACGACGTATGTCGACTTCCTCAATAATATGATGCTAAAGAATCCTAAAGCCCTTAAATACAATGAGGAAGATCCAACGCTCAGTAGTGAGTACTATAAAAACAATGACCGCCGCAGTTACGAGTCTCGCCAAGGGGCCGCCAGCCAGCGAGAAATGCGGAAGAAGCAGAAGATATCGCACAAGCAGCAGGGGCAAAAGGAGCAGGGGCAAAAGGAGCAGGGGCAAAAGGAGCAGGGGCAAAAGGAGCTGACGGAGTTGGAGAAGGGGGAATTGCAATTGCAACAGCAATTGAAAATGCTGCGGGAGGAATTGCAACAGAACCAAAGGCAATTTGAACAGCTGAAATTGCAACAGAAGCCCGAAGCCGGACAACTGCAGCTCTTGCTATCCCTAAAGAAGAAGGCCGCACGGGAAAAAGCCCAACCTCCACCAATTTCATCTGCAATGACAACCCCACCGACTTCCCCAGAACCAGAGGACTGGGACTGGCTAGTGGGCCCGCAAAACAAGTCTCAGAGGCAGAAGGTGCGGAATTTGATCCACCCCCCCAATACAACTACACAGACGAATCCTCCTGGAGGGGCACAACAGCCACCCACCAAGACCATATCAGTAAGCAACCCCGATATAGAGCAACAGCTTCGAGACAGAGAGCTTAGGGGAGAGTTTAGTGGTCGACGGCAGCCACGGCGCCCTAGGTAGTGGCCATGGGATGACTCATAATATAGTTTCCGGCTATTGAGGAGGGAATCGTTCGCAGTTGGGAGAGGGCGCAGCGTCTTCGGTGCAAGCGTGTAGTGTGGCGAAGGGCAAAATGCTAGAACGTGCGTTGGTTATATTGAGAAATGGGATTTATATTATGCACGAAGTATCGAGTACATACATATGTGTGCGAGTCGCCTGATTATGCATAGTTTTTAGGTCTCAGTGACGCTGTGATGCTTAACTTGACATCGATCATGCTGCACAGTAATTCCTACTTCTCCCGCAACCCGTCAAACGTAGTAATTATACCTATGTTCTGCTGAACTGTACATGTAGTTGTTTGCTATAAGAATTTGGATATGAAAAAGTATTTGTATACAAGTATCCATGTGGAAAAAGACAATACCTCCATGACTCGACTTCCCAATCTGGAAGCAACAGCTCCAAAAAGAGTTTAGCCCCTTGAACCTCAACATATTCAAAGTTTCAATCCCATCACCAACCGTCATATACCTATGTAACCATACATCTCCAAACCCCTCATGTATCATATAATGCCTCCCCCTCATCCCCTCCCATGCACCCAATCCCTCCGAACCCTAGTATTAGATATATATCACTCAAAATGCATACAGAAACAGAACTCTACCCTAACCCCACTGTCGCCAATGCAGTTCACAAGTACTGCATCGAGCACTCCCTGCCGGTGGGGGAGCAGGTCGAGAATCACCGAGAAGCGACTATTAATTAGGCAGAGAAGACCGGGGGGAACGTTGACATGATGGTTAACACCTTGCATGTAGGAGTTGGTGATTGTCAGGAATTGGACGGAGGGGCATGGGTGGTAGGGACTGGGCTAATATCTGTGTGAGGTGGGGGGCAAGTGCAGTCGCAGTTCATGATATGGTTTATTAAAGCTATGGGAGTGAAGAAAGGTGTAGAGAAATGCTCTTCTAACTAAATATACATAAGGTTACCACTAACACGACTCCAGTCCTCGAAATCGGCTGTTTCACGGGCTACTCTGCCCCCTCATTCGCCCATGCCCTCCGCTGCACCCCCTCCGCCTCCATAACCACCCTCGACCTCCCCGGCCCACACACCACCCTCGCCCGTACGCTCCTCGCCTCCGCCCAATCCTCTTCCTCCCTCCCCCCTCCCCCCTCTCCCCCAAATTTACCTCCTCGAAGGCCCCGCCACAGCCTCCCTCGCGCATCTCTCCACCCAAAAAGCCTATTATGACCTCATCTTCCTCGACGCAAACAAAGACCAATACACCACCTACTTAAATCTAATACTCTCCCTGAAGCTCCTTTCCCCTCGGGCCGTTATTCTATGTGATAACGTCCTCAAGATGGGGCTTGTAGCTGACTCGACGGAGAATAACCCTGCTGCTAGAAAGGAAGTCAGGGGGGAGGGGGAAGGGTACGATGACGGGTATGGGGGAAGTACGGGGGGGAAGGAGAGGGTGGATCATCTGAGACAGGCGGAGTGGTTGGATGGGTTTAATAAGGCGGTGAAGGGGGATGAGAGGGTGGAGTGTGTAGTGTTGCCGGTATTTGATGGTTTGAGTTTTATTAGGTTGCGGGACGGGCAGGGAGGGTTGGATGGTCGGGAGAAGTTAGTTTGAGATTGGAAGGTTGCATCTGGACCTTTATTGCGGTGTGCTAGATGTTATAGGAGATAATAGATATTTTCGAACTGACTTCAATGGTCAATTCCGACTTCCTTTATAGAATCCACTTAAACATAGATGAAGAGATGCATATAAGTATAGTTCCATGCCATTAGTCTTCGCCCTTTGGTGTTTTAACACCAAAACATGCCAACTTCGCGAAAATACTAAAAACTATCAACATGAATTACGTTTACCAAGTTTACCCCAAGCTCTAAAAATTTAGTTTCTATCCAAAACTCAAAGCTCATGTTTATATTGTAAATGGAAATGAAAATGCCAAGTACCTCTCCTATACAAATTTTGTATGGCAAACGCCTATGTATCTATGCCTTATCAATATATTAAGGCTTCCAGCCACTTGATTTGTAGTCATACCTATTTACTGGATATTAGCAGAATTTACAGCGTTGTTGGTTTAGACACTCCACCGAACAAAACGACGAAGGGCGAAGACTAGTGTCCTAGAACTACATATACATATCCCATATAATTGATATTTTTTTTGCTCTTTCCTTCTCTAATTCCCAACCAGTATCAGCATATTCCCTCCCACTTCCCCATTAACCCCCACCCAACCTACACCACCTCTGTTCTTGTTGTCACATCCCCGTGCTCCATTCCAAAATACGCCATCACAGCCTTCGCATTTCCCCTACAAAAAATCCCATGCTCAACCACCCCCACGATCCTCTTAATCTCCTCCGCTAGCCGCTCCACATTCCCCGTGTCCCCAATCCCACTCCCCTTCACCCCCCCATTCACCTCTCCCTCCTTCCCCACAACACACCCATCCCGGAACGGCGCGTCGATTATAAAATTCCCATTATCCGTCACACACGGGCCCGCTTTTGCCCGTCCGCCCATTCTAAGCGTGGGGTTCACCGAGCCCAACTCCACGAGCCTCTTCGTCACCCAGCTCACCGCCTGGGGCACAACCTCGATCGGCACACCCGGGGCATACGCTGTACTGAGGCTGCTACTGATTTTGCGGAAATCCGCGACGACTACGAACTTCTCCGCTTTGATAGCGACGAGTTTCTCCTGGAAGAGGCATGCACCGCCGCCCTTGATGCAGTTGAGCGCGGGGTCGACTTCGTCCGCCCCGTCGAACGCGACGTGGAGGTGGTTGTGCGAATCGATGTCACCGAGGGTGAGGGAGCCAGAGAGGATTAGTTGCCGGGATTGATAGCCCGTGGGGATGAAGATGCATTGCGAGAGGAGGGAGTGAGGGAGTTGAAGGATCCGCTCAACGACGTAGATTACCGTGCTGCCGGAGCCGATGCCGATTAGGATGGGGGAGGACGGAGGAGAGATTGAACGGGGGAAGTGTGCGTCGACAGCAAGGTGGGCGGCTTGGCGTTTGGCGGATTCGACGGAGGAGAGAGAGACGGGAGTGGGGGAGGTAACCATTTTGAAGTGGTGGGGGTTGAAGGTCGTAAGATATCGATATTGGTGGTGGAAGGGTTTATGTTGGCGTATTATGGAAGTGGAATTGAATCCAATGCGAGTGCAATTCCTGGTAAAAGTTGGATAGGAGCTGGATATTTGAGGAATTGGCAGGGAAAGAAGTTTGTTTATACACTTGTGCATCCCGCCAGAGAATTTGTTTCTGAGATGCGTCCCGCCCTGCATTTGCCAAGCACGGCGCCGGGCGACCAAACTGCGGGGGCTCTCTATTTGCCAGTAGTTCGAGCTGGTGTGAATAATTAGTCTGGCTAGCGCTAGCCAGACTAGTGAATAATGGGGATTTGCACGGAGCTGGAGGCTTTTTACCTGGGATGTCACGCAATTTACGGCACGCGGATCAGCAAATATACATTAGGGGTATTCAAAGTTAAATTTGGAGCCAAAATTCTTGTGCGTTTTTTACGCTGGAAAAAACGGCCTAACTTTGAGTACCTCGCGAAAAAGGGCGAAAAAAGCAGCGTTTTTATGCGCCCCAAAACCCCGTTTACTCCACGTAGAATTTTCCCAAGATCCCCATGTATTGAATTTAAGGCTAAGGGGAAAGCTAGGGCAAAAGTAGTTAGTGCTTTAAGTTAGTCAGGTTGGATTAGTCAGGTTGGCACATGTGCCATGAGACTAGAACTAGGTTTCGACGTAATTGATCCCCCACATTTCAACACACCACTACGACGTATCGAGTTAGGGACGTATCGAGGTAGGGTCTGGGGTTGAGAATCGCGGTAAATCAAGTCATAGCTAACTTGGGGTGTACATGGGGCCAAACCGGACACGATCTCAGAAGAAGTCAACCGAAAGAGAGCTAAGAGGATGAAACGGTGGTGGGGGTAGAGGGGGGCGAAGGGGAGCATCAAGTGGAATACACACCTGGGAAAGCTGTTGGCATACAAGCTACGAGATGAATACGCCTCAAAGTATGTTTGCGGTACTCGGATCAACGTGGCAAAGCAGTGGGCGATCGATCTCCGGATTGGTCACCTGGATCCTCGAGGAATCAAAACCAAGGGTGCAATTGGGATTATGCTCAAGAAGTATCGGGAAGCCAGGTGTTTGTATGATCGAACTCGGTCAGGGGATATCATGGAGACAAAGGTCGTCGGCATCGGATACACTGACAACAGTGGGTGCTAGCCGACCTAGAGGCGAAGCATAAAGCCGCATTTCCTGACGCAATCCACGAGAGTGATGCCAGGGGAGGGCTAAGGGTACTCTGCTACGAGGAAGAGGACGAACTAACTGGCAAGCAGGTAGTTCAGTTCAGAGCGGTGGTTGCAGACTATGTTACTGACTTGGCGGCAAGAGTCGTAGCCAATACGGTGGCTGGCGGAGGACTCACAAATAGACAACTGGTGAGAAGAGCCATGAGGCATGTGAAGGCAAAAATAAATGGAGGTGTAACATACGCCGCCTTAGGACTACCAGAAACAGAGGCGTGAAGAAAAGGGGATACACAGCGTCGGGGAGGGGGTAATAGGGATATATAGTGGGATATGGGAGGGACTGAGGGGGGGGAGGGTTATTAAGATATATGGTGGGGTGGGGGGGAGGGTTATTGGGATATATGGTGGGATGAGGGGAGGGCTGAGGAGGGGAAGGTTATTGGAATGTATAGTCGGACAGGGGAGGGCTTAGTGGGGCAAGGGTTATTGGGATATGTTATTGGGATATTTAGTGGGATGAGGGCTGTCAAAGAAGTCTGGTCACTGAATCGCTCCTGTTAGCTCACGTGAAGTTCTGTATTTGATATTTGACACAGTCGCTGAGAGGCGGGATTTGCCTGGGCCCCCCCTCTGGCGGATCTAACACCCTTGTGCCTACTACGAATTCAGACTAGCCTTTCACTAAGGCTAACCCACGTTGTCCTTGCTGTTCTTGGCACAATTCGCAAAAAAAAGGGCCAGATTTGCGTTTAAACGGGGTCGATTTCGGTCTTTTCTGTGCGAAATCGACGCAAAAAAGTTTGTGTGGCGATGGTCGCAAAAAACGAAAAAAATGAAAAACCACCGATCTGAAAAAAACGTTTTTTTCGGCCGAAAATCTTAACTTTGAATACCCCTATTACATTGTGCCGGGTTTGATAGTCTGGCGGGTTAGACTTACATACCTAGATACTTAGTATGTAAATTATGTACAGTGTATATGGGGGCCTTGCTGCAGCCAATACGCAAGCAAGGCCATGTGTACAGTATTATACTAACTATAGGCTTGGGGAACCCGTCAGTATTGCACCGTGGCAGTTACCGTCGGTGAGCTGTGATAGTGATATTTATCAAGAGAGTCTGCAGCATAGTCTCAAACGACTCCATTAACTAGATCTAGTTTAATTATGAATTAATATATTCTGAAGCTTGCTCATCATTAGTCATCGGGAAAACCCCCTCTACTTCACCAGGTTTGATGGGTGGTCCATATCATATAATGTATGCCCCTCATGCTCTCAAACTTCCCCAATAAGCCCCTCCCTTATAACTCCTCCGCTTGGGTGAAACTTCAAAGGAAATATAGGTAGGCTGGAGATTTCTTCCTTCCTCGAAATTCTTCTATGGTGGATGAGTTATCGATAAACTCAAAATCCGTACCAACATGCCGAGATCAATCTCCAAATGCCCAGCAGTCGCACGATCACTGGGCTTGCAATATTCGCTAGATCTAAACTCATAATACCTATATTTCCCTTTTACCCTGTCAAACTTGTAGAGCTCCTGGTACGGCTCAAATGAGTCCAGAGGCTGTCGAGACAAGGTAATCAGCATATTTAAAAATATTACCAAGAAGGCTAGCCAAGGAGCAATCAAACTTACATCTCATAGTTCACACATCCTCTTAGTATCAACTCCTTCATAGCCTTTAATGCAGACTCATGGTAAGTCTCCAGAGTATCGATCAATACTCCGCAGGTCGTCATCTCTTCCCAATCCTTATTAGACTTATCCCTTGCCCCACCATTCTTTTCAATTAGGCCCTCCAAGCGTGCCTTTTCGGCCTTGAAGCAACCCAGGCCTCTGAACCACGACTCCCATGGCCATGAATATTCCATAGTATCATCCTCGTTAAGTTTCCAAGTAGGGTCTCTATCCCCAAGGCACCGACAAATCACTCTTTTCAGAGCTTTGGACTTCGCTTGCAGTCTTTTGTCTATCAGGATTTTGTTTGATGAATCCCATTCACGGATCAGGCACAACGGATAATTGCTGTACTTGCTAGAGTCCGGCGCTTTGGGGGCGCCATGCCTGCATCGATGATCTGCCAGCGGTAGTAGCCATGGCTATCCTTAATATAATGCTCTTCAAGGAACTTGCATTCATATTTATATTCGAGCTCCGGTGTTGGCTTCTCGTCTTCTTCTGCAGCCGATGAGGTCTCTTCATCGTTGGTATCCTTAGTAGTCGACTCGGATGGCTTACACTTTGGTTCTTCAGTGCTTTCTTGATCAATTCCGGGATTCTGAAGGTCACATGCACTTTCCCCAAGGTTACTAGTGGTAGAAGTGGATGCTTCAGTAGCACTTGCGATATTGGCTGCGGAGGTGACGACGGCTAACTCCCCAGTTATGGGACTAGAGGCTCCTGAATGGACGGCCTCGCCCTGCGGAGCATCAATTTGGGGATCCGACTTTGTGGATGACTGTATATGGTACGAGAAAGTCACGTACAGGAAGTGTCCTTGTTGAAATTGAGATCTGGATGAAGATTCGCAAATGTCTCAAGGAAAAGAAGTTCAAATAGTGAGAAAGACTCCTAGCCTTTGAGGGCCTCTGGATCCAGAAGACATGAATTAGGGGTGGCATGGCGTGCAGTTACTGAGGCTCTCAACGGAATATACCCGACAGCCTTGGCCCAACTCTGACTCTTTCTGCTCATGATGAGGATGGAATTTTGATAGCTATATGCAAGTACTCCTAAATAGCTACCATTCAATACGCGCGATTACCCTTCCACCAGTGGTACAAATTATCTACGACGGTGTTTAATGTTGTATGTTCTCGTTCCAATTCCTGATTGTGATTATTTACTGAGTTTTCAGTACACCATGGTGTATATATGTTCTGGTCCGTTGCGGAATCCAGTCCATTCCGGTCGGAATGGACTGGTCTATACCGGAATGGACTGGATTCCGCAACGAGAAAACCTTTAAAATGCCCTCCGGGTAACACGGACTACTGTAAAATGCCCTCCACTTAGTGGAACATGTCTAAGATACCACACTATACCACTCTCTACTAGTCACAACACCCTCACTGCTTGGCATGACTATATGCAAAGGCCCTTTTGTATGCCAGACTAGCGCGGGTGCTATCACCAGTTCAGCATACCCAGCATAACCAGCATACCCAGCATAACCAGCACGCAGCATACCCGTCCCCATATACAGCAGCATACCCGCGCCCATACCCGCATACTTCGCAGCATACTCAAACCACCCAGCACATCGCGTGCAAAGCATACATAATATACCCGGCATTACACTACATTCTCTACGCAATGTGATATCTCTCTGTGCCCCTGTAGGTAGTAGGCTTGTGCTTCGGGGGGTCGGCCAAATATATTACGCGCTCCTATGCTTTAAATTACGCGCTCCTATAGCTAGGTAGTAGCTCTTGGCTTATGACCAGGCATGCGCTACCGGTAGGTAGTTGTGTTCCCAATGATAGATTGCCTATTATAGTAGAATATACTCCGCACACAGCACCAAAATACATAGATGTATAACCATAAAATATATAGAGATGATTATTCTAAGTACTTTCTCTTTTGGCTAATGATGCTCTCTATTTTTGTATTAGCTCAACTAGTACTTCTAGTGATGTTTATTTACAGAGTATGGTATTATGGTAAGATCTCACTATGAAGTTCATTCAACGCTGTGCATAGGTTTATACTGACTCCCTGCACCACAAACTATACGAAAACAAATCACAATAGTTTAGACATCATAATTAAAGATACCAAATGCTATAGGAGCAGGTGCAATTAAAGATACCAAATGCCATAGAAAGTAAACGGGGAACACCAGGTTACCCTGAAGCGTGATCGTAGCTACGGAACTGCATCAAACCAACGGATATCCATAACTTTAGGAGCGCGTCATTTAAAGCATGAACTCCCTATAGGAGTGTACGGAGTAATAGAGCAAGCATACATGGTATATTAGCTATAGAAAAAGCGCATGAAGTCTAAGTACTGGTATACCTAGCTATAGGAGCGCGAATTTAAAGCATAGAAGCGCGTAATATATTTAGCGGACCCCCGAAGCACAAGCCTACTACCTACCTACAGGAGCACTGAGAGATATCACATCACGTAGAGAATGTAGAGTAATACCGGGTATAATGTATGCTTTGCACGCGATGTGCTGGGTGGTTTGAGTATGCTGCGAAATGTGCTGGTATGGGGGTATGCTGCTAGGTATGGGGACGGGTATGCTGCGTGCCGGCTATGCTGGGTATGCTGGGTATGCCGGGTATGCTGGTTATGCTGGGTATGCTGGGTAGGGTATGCTGAACTGGTGATAGCACGCGGGTTAGTCTGGTATAAAAAAGGGCCTTTGCATATAGTCATGCCAAGTAGTGAGGGTGTTGTGACTAGTAGAGAGTGGTATAGAGTGGTATCTTAGACATGTTCCACTAAGTGGAGGGCATTTTACAGTAGTCCGTGTTACCCGGAGGGCATTTTAAAGGTTTTTTTAAAGGTTTTCTCCTTTAAAATGCCCTCCGGGTAACACGGACTACAGCAAAATGCCCTTAAGATACAGCACTATACCACTCTCTCTACTTCTACTAACACAACACCCACGCTGCTTGGCATGACTATATGCAAAGGCCCCTTTTTTATGCCAGACTAACATGCGTCCTATCATGCAGTTCGGCATACCCTATACCCAGCATACCCAGCATCCAGCATAGAGTATACCCAGCATAACCTGTATAACTGGCGCCAGCATACCCACCCCCATACCCAGCAGTATACTCGTGCCTATACCCAGCAAACTACTCCGTACGCAGCATACTCAAATTACCCAGCATATCGCGCGCATAGCATATGCAGCATACCCGGCATACCCCCGGCATACTCTACATACTCCGTTTTCTCTACGCGATGTAATATCTCTCAGTGCTCCTGTAGTATCGGGGGGGGTCCGCTAAATCTGTTCACGCTCCTATGCTTTATATTACGCGCTCCTATAGCTATACCATACCTAGACTTCATGCACTTCCCTAGACCTGTTTCTATAGCCAATATACATACCATGTATGATTGTTCTCTTACTCTATACACTCCTATACCTAGGGAGGCATGCTTTTAATTACGCGCTGCTATAGCTACAATCTGCTTCAGGGTAATCTTCTCTCAGGTCTGTGCTTGTGGCTCTTGGCTTATGACCAGGCATGCGCTGCCGGTAGGTAGTTGTGTTCCCCGTGATAGATTTCCTATTATAGTAGAATATACTCTGTACAAAGCACCAAAATATATAGATGTGTAATCATAAAATATCTGGAGATGATTATTCTAAGCACTTTCTCTTTCGGCTAATGATTATGTATGTGCTCTCTATGTTGGTATTAACTCAACTTATATTTCTAGTGATGTTTATTTACAGGGTATGGTATTATGGTAAGATCTCACAAGTTCATTCAACACTATGCATAGGTTTACTCTAACACCCTACACCTACAAACTATACCAAGATATAAATTACAGTAGTTTAGATATCATAATTAAAGATACCAAAGAGTAGCCGCATGAAATAGGGAACACGAGGTTACACTAGATTAGGACTGTAGCTACAAAGCGTGTCAAACCAACGGATAGCTATAGCAGCGCATAATTAAAAGCATGCCTCCCTAGGTATAGGAGTGTATAGAGCAAGAGAACAATCATACATGGTATGTATATTGGCTATAGAAACAGGTCTAGGGAAGTGCATGAAGTCATTTGAATTGCATTGGTAGCATAACCAAGCATAACCTTGCTCAGTTCTCAACGGTCTTGCGGCTACAAACGTAGTACAAGTATTCTTGGCAAACATTCAAGTGATTGGACTCCGAATATACAACACAATTCTCAACGCTATGTCCGCAGCCGCTTCGCTGTTAGCGATCCCGTTGAGAGGTATCCTTTATCTCCACAAGATGACCTCCACTCTAGGCTCAGTTGACCAAGCACAACTCTTTCGGAAGCCGGGTCATCCTCCTTCTTGACATTCGGATCGGGTTTAAGCAGGAAAGCGACCTGCATAACGTCCCGGGGCTTCAAAAGTGGTGTAGATTTAGCTCCCTCCATATCTGTATCCCAGTTCAAGCTTGTTGATTTCCAACCCTTTCGGGGGGCTAGGACAACTTCTTCGAGAGATACAGGTCCGTCACCATTATTTTCTAGCTGTGCTTCTAAGATTGCATGACCGCCTGGAAGTTCAACCGCCTTGGTTTTAACAGTCAGGCACTGTTGAGCAGGAAAAACATATAGTTTCTTAAACGTCCGAACCCGCCTGGGCCCAATATCTACCCTCTCAGAATCTTCCTTAGATTCTGCTATTAGATCTCTTTGCTTTTTCGGAGGCGCAGAGTATGTAACTGTGACGCCGAGTGTATGTTTCCCTTCTTCCTTAAGGTCGAACTTTGCAATTCTCTGAATTGATTGGCCGGGGGGGAGATCAACCACATCTTTGCGATCTTCAGGTATGACGAGTTCCAAAGTTTGTATGAGGGAGGGGGTCTGCATCTCTGCAGCTATACAGACATCTGTGACTGTTGCATCGGAATCATTGTTTGTAGATAGCAGACAGCTGAAGGTTTCGCCGATGTACGCATTCACAAAAGCTGGAGGTAGGGTGAGCTATTCCAGGCGTTATAGAAGCGTTAGCCATACGATAGCCGAAATTGCAAGCTGCAACATAACATACCACCGGGCTGAGTATGAATTGTGTATCTGGGTGGGATGGATATGCTAATGACTGCTGATATAGCACATCATATCCTGGGTTTTGTGAGGAGCAAATACTGGGGTGAGGAAGTGGGTAATGTTGGTTTAAAGATGGCCTCGACAATCTGAAACTTTGTAATTAGCATCAGCTTGACAGGGTATAGGAATGTCCCATTACCTCACTACTTTCAGGTTGAGCTGATGTGGCTCTTTCTGGATATCGGACTGTGATGTCGAACGTTCCCGAGCCATCGTTTTCTTTTGAAGTTGACAACCGTGCCAACCAGACTACTAACAACCAGAACTAATGTAACTGTACCAGGCTAGTCTCAAGTTACAATTAAGTAAGTACTCTGGCTTGCACTACTTGTAGAGGGTACTATGTAAGTTCGCAGACTACGATCAATCATAGTCTGGTTGCATGACCCCTCCGGATGCAACCAGAGTATAAACTACAAATGAAACTGCCATTTACATGAGTCATCTCATTAATTTGCAGTGTTGTGCTCACTCTACCTGGGAGGGGGCTAGTGCAAGCCAGACTAGACTAAGCAAGCTACTGTACGGGTGAACTTTATGAAACAAGCTTTCCCTAACTAGGCTAGGTAAGCTTCCCGTGTCGCCAACTCCTCAAATACTTAAAGCAACCTACACAATTGAAGTAAATATTTGCTCTTAGATATTCACCTAGTATCTCTGTATTCGTGACTTTCTTAATTTGTTGAACGCAATGTCACCACAAAGAAAACGCAAAGCTGCCCAACTCGAGGCCACTACAGCTGAGCCTACCACTGAGGCTGTACAGGCACCGTCTGGCCTCCGCCGATCGGCGAGGAAGATACCTGTCAAGCAAACACCAGTCGCTACAAGGCCTGTGCTAAAAAGAAGAGCTATTAGAGCTGAAGTTCCCCAGGCAGGTGCAGGCACAACTATAGAGCATATTGGTTTGGATGAAGCCACGAGCCGCGAAACGCAGTTAACAATCGTACCCCCAAAAGAAAAGGCAAAGTCCAGAGCTAAGGGCAAGGGGAAAGCTAAAGCAACGGTGGAAATGAGTGAGGGTGATGAGCAGGATGATTACAGGGCTGCGCGATGGAGGCCTCATCCACCACAGGCAGTGATGGAGAGGATATTTCGCTGCAGGACACAGAGAATGTTTGTAATTGGAAGGGTACCGGTTGAGGGTGCTGACCCCCCACAGGAACAGTTCCAGATAGCGGGAACTACAGGAAATATCTACACGGTACATATTAAGAATAGGCCTACCTGTAAGTAGTTCCCGCCTGGAGGAGTTTAGGGTTTTAAGGTGGTTGTGATTGGGAGGAATTGACTCAGATGGATTTGTAGGTACATGCCCAGATGGCAGAAAAAGTGGGACCTGCAAGCATATACTATATGTCATGATCAAGGCCCTCCGTGCGAGAGAGGACCTTGTATATCAAATTGCTCTCACTAATAAGGTGTGTTCCCTCTCCTCCCAATCTATATTATCTCCAGTCCACTTCTTACCCATACTTCTTTCCAGGAACTCCGCGAAATATTTACGAATGCACCTGCCCCAGGGACCACTGTCCCTCCAAAGAGCACACAGAAACCACTCGATGAAGATGACTGCCCCATCTGCTATTCTGAGTTCGACTCTAATCAGTCAATCGTTTTTTGTCGTGCCATGTGCGGGACAAATATCCACAATGATTGTTTTAGACAATGGGAGGCGATGAAGGGTTCTGATGGTGTCACTTGTGTCATGTGTCGCACAAAATGGGAGTATGAGGAATCAATACCGGGAATAGATTTAGCAGTCGATGTGGGGAGTGCAAAACCAGGTTCAGAGGGGTTTCTAAACGTTGGAACGCAGCTGGGATTGAACCAAAGAAGAAGTATTCTTTTTCTTTTTCCTTGGACTATTGTATGGACTCATAATGAGGATACTGGCTAACTTGGGTTTCTTTGGTATAGACTATGACCCGAATGCTTGGATGGGATATCGTTACTTCCACAAATAAAAGGGTATATCAGGACAGCTTATGGTCTGAGAATCTGTTCGCAGGCTTGAGAGTTCATGTCGAGCCCATCAATCTTCTTAGGCCACGGCCGTTAGTAATTCAATCTAACAGTCTTACTTCGTTGTTTTTTGGAGCACAGAGTTTTAGGATTTATTTAAGGAGTTGCAAATGTTGGTATTGTCTTCTGGGATTCTCTCGGGGTGAATTGGTATATTGCCTTTGCTACTTGGGATGACAACAGGCAGGGCTTTATCATTTGTGGGATGGGGAGGTGGGAGAGAATTTCTGAATTGATCTTGAGTGGGTGCTTTGTTCAACTTTTCTTATCCAGTGAGGGTACTTATATCTAGTTCTCTATTATTACTTATGATAAGTGGTGTCAAATGAAAACCCACCGAGTTTCATAATTCTCTGCCACCATTCATATTCATAAGAGCCCTCATCTGGCTTCACTGCAGGCACATGTCATGGAATGACTGCATTCTGTTACCCTGACATTCTATGTAGCCAAGACCTACAAGCCAATAGAGGATTCCATGGCGAAAGATCAACCTCCATCGTTCACCCAGAGGTACCACGCCATCTGTAGCTTTACAGTTGTCTTCTACCCCTCCTCGGGCTTTGTAAGTCATCGTGCGACCTCCGGGGATTATCTAACCCCAGACGGACTGAACAAGATCTGTGATTTTGCCGACCTGTTAATTTACGTGATAATTTACGTGAGAATGAAAATTGCGCTATAGGTCAAGTTTCTTCTAACAAACATCGTGACAGAGCAGGTAGCTATAGCTATCAACACAACAACCACAAAGGCCAATCGCAGTAATGACCGCCTCTACACTCACAACTGCCATTGCAGCCCCCTCCACCCAGCCCGCCATCATTATTCCTCCACTTGACCTTACCCTCACCTACTCCAACCTCCACGGCCTAATCACCAAATTCCGATATTCGCTCGCAGCAATCGGCATCTCCACTAATAACGCAGTTTCCATTTCCCTTCCAAACACTCTCGAATTCATCGTCATCTTCCTTGCCGTGGGAGCTCAACGAGCAATCGCGGCGCCATTGAACCCAAATTACAAACAGGAGGAGTTTGAGTTCTATATTGATGACTTGATGAGTAAGCTTGTTATTGTGCCGAGGGGGGATGTCGGAAAGGATTCGCCAGCGGTTAGGGCTGCGAAGAGGTGTGGTGTTGGAGTGGCGGAGGTGTGGTGGGATGGGAAGGAAGTGAAGGTGGAGGTGAAAGTGAAGGGGAGGGGGCTAGGGAGGGCGGTGGAGGTGCAGCAGGCGAAGGAGGGGGATGTAGCCTTGGTGTTGCATACAAGTGGGACGACAGGAAGGCCGAAGGCTGTATGTGCAATTTTCTTTTAAAATTACTCAATTTTGTTCTTTCCCTCTAGTTTGGTGGCTAATTGCAGTAATTTATAAATCTGTAGGTGCCATTGACACACAAGAATTTGACGACGACCATGTGTATATTCCAATACTACAATAACTTTTCATAGTTGGGTTCTGACGATGTGAGGCATGTAGACAACATTCAAGCTACTTATGAACTGACTCCTGAGGACCGTACAATGCTTGTTATGCCTCTGTAAGTGGCATTCTTGGGCCTATTGTGCCTTCTCATTACTTACCATCATATAGATTCCATGTTCATGGCCTGCTCGCGGGTTTCCTGGCTCCACTTGGGTCCGGTGGTATAGTCATTGTCCCACCAAGATTCTCTGCCTCCGAGTTCTGGACGGACTTTATCAAGTTCAAAGCCAACTGGTATACTGCTGTATGCATTTTCTTTGCAACCCAATGCATGAGTCAATTAACCGCTGGCTTCACCTGTAGGTCCCAACAATACACCAAATCTTGCTGAAGCATACGCTTCCATCACCAGTCCCCCCAATCCGCTTTATACGCTCCTGCTCCTCCCCTCTCTCTCCAGCCACCTTCGAAGCCCTGGAAAAGGCACTCAATGCTCCTGTCCTAGAAGCCTATGCCATGACCGAAGCCACTCACCAAGTGACTTCCAATCCCCTCCCCACAAATGGCCCTCGTTACCCTGGCTCTGTCGGCAAGGGAATGGGTGTCTCTGTACGGATCCTCGATGACAAGGGCAACAAACTCCCCCACGATACCCAAGGGGAGATCTGTATCCGCGGTCCGAACGTTACTCCAGGATATCTCAACAACCCTGCAGCTAATGAATCTAGCTTCTATCCAAACGGATACTTTAGAACAGGGGATATGGGTACGATAGATGCAGCTGGATATGTCCGTATCACGGGGAGAATCAAAGAGATGATTAATTGTGGTGGGGAGAAGATTGCCCCAGTGGAGCTCGATAATGTTTTAGCTAGTCATCCTGCTGTTGCTGAGGCGGTATGTTTTGCGTTAGAAAGTGAATTGTATGGGCAGGAGGTTGGAGCGGCGGTGGTGCTAAAGGAGGGGAAGAAGGTTAATGAGGGAGAGCTGAAGGGTTGGTTGGGCGAGAGGGTTGCCAAGTTCAAGGTGCCGAAGAGGATTTGGTTTACGGAGGTTATGCCCAAGACTGCGACTGGGAAGGTGCAGAGAAGGATGGTGGCGGAGGAGATGGTTAAGAGAGGCCAGAAGGCGAAGTTGTAAAAGAGAGCTAGGGGATAGGGAGGTAGGGGAATGTTATCTGATTACTTTGTGCAGGCCAGGTTGGGTATGGGGTAAGGCATTAAGATGTACTTTATTTATAGATAGAGGACTCCAACCCTAGTCTGGCCTTGTAGATTCTCTCCTTCTTGTATATATACAAGAAGAGAAATAATAGAGCACCGCCTCTCCAAATCGTCCTTGACATTCAGGGCGTACTCGCTTACGTAACCCAACACAATTTGAACCTGCCAAGCCCGACCTTGCACTAGCAAGGTTATATACTTGGAAAATTCTATCGTCCCTACAGTTTCTTCTTTCCTCACCTCCTCGCTCAAAGAATCGCTATTGAAGCATACAAACGGAGAGTTGACACCGCTCTCGATACTATATTTTATTATGCTTTGGGAGAAAGTCCCCGGACAACATCAACCCTCTCATTAGGGCTGAAGCGGAAACGCACCGGCATAGAAGTTTTGCGGTTTACTTCCCGCCCTTTTACCGTCGTCACTCATCAATCATCTCAAAATCAATGGCATCACATATACCAAACAGATGTGCTCGAACTCTACTGCATCCTGGCAACATTGCCCTTTGCTTAACCAGTGGCGACGATATGAGCCCGCAGCGAAGGTGGTGAGCCAGGCTCGTGGTGGGGCTTAGGGGATGTGTGGTGTGATTGTCAGATTTGGGGTGGGAGGGAGTAGGATGTGTATATGGAGGGCGGGGAACTTTTTCGTCAAAGACTAAGGATAGTTATGCGATTGCCTTGATGGGGCGAGAGTCCCGGATGAGGGTAACACAATGGGGCTCATTCTTGATGCGAGGAGGTCCACCTTTTTTTTTGGAAGTCCGTAGCTTAAGGGAAAGCGGGAGCTGATTCAAAAGCCCCTGTCTGGGTGCTGAGAAGGGGCTTCAGATGCTCTGTCGAAGGAGCCGGGCTTTGGTACTGGAGAAGGAGGAAGGCAAGTGAGAAGAAAGGCCTCAAAATGATGAACACAACATTATAGAGTCAAGCACTTATCTGACAGTAATCCCAGAGTGGCGCTGCCGGAGGTGATGCTAACTAATGTATTCACACTCTGATTGAAGTCTCTTGCCATGCTTTTGTTTTTTAACTTCAATAGAAAAATGATACTTAAAATTTGAGATACCGAAAGTAATAATACAAGTAGATTGGCATTGGAAGAGCCTTGACTTCAAGCAGTGCCTACGTTGCCCAAATGAAGGGTAAGCTGGTGCATCCGTAACGGGGCGTCTTATAAACGACGAGGATTTGCACCACTGTTATATCGCACAACCGTCACCCATGGCTCAAAGGCTACCCGTGAGTAGCTAGGTAGTTGGGCTCTAAACCCAGTATTGGTAGCCTGAACTGGCCAGTTTTATACAGGAGAGCCTCTAGTCTGGTTGGCACAAGCCCCCGCTAAACGGGGGAGAGCCTCCGAGGCATGCGTTTGCGTTGACTCATGATCGTGAGTAATACTCGTATTTGCATGTGCTGTTGAGATAACGTCAGTTACTGCATCAGGTTAGCATGCGGGTCTCGATGGTGATGTATATGTACAGTATGTACACCAGTAAGAGGCAACAGAGTTCAAAAGCCAGACTATGTCCACCCATGTCTACCAACCAGTTTCAAGAGGAAACAGTCTGGATTGATTTCATAGCAATCCTGCCATATGCGTCTGACTCTAAGCCTGCATTAAAGTGGATGCACATTTCTCTTAATATAACATACCGGTACATACACTAAATATGTACATAGAGACTCTATTTCCTAGCATTGTGCTCGACCTCCTCCCCAACATGTGTTCGAGTTTATCTAGGGGCGGCACAAATGCAAGATACATGGCACGGCCTCTATAGCTAGCATCTTCTCGAGCTCGCAAATATTGTAGTAGCCACACCCTCAGACTCCCAACATCAACTAAGTACCTCAATTGTTCGCTGATGAGATGTATAAACATATATTCCTGATGCTTCACTTTACATATAGAGACAGTTGCAGAGATTAAGCAGTTATTCTTCTAGAGCTGCCATGATATCGGTACAGTAGAACCGGTAAAATAGTGATAGGACCCTAAACAGGCCTTAAGTTCTAGTACGGTGTAACGTACTGAAAGATCTGGAGTTCAGACCTTCAACCTTGTATATAGCCTACATAAATGTTTCATTTTCGTAAGTACTTCGGACCCACTGGCCCTGGTGCCAATTCACGTTAATTTCACCTTCACCTTCCAATATTTTAGTCACGATCAGATTCATTGGTTTCTGGTTTGGTGATGATGGCCAATCTGAGAGATATCGTTCCTCTAGGTGATCAATAGGCTATTCCTGGAGTCGGATTAGCCGGTGTTTATATAAAATGTGACGACATGTGTGCACTGATGACTTCAGGACGTACTTCTTGAGCTCCTAACGGGACTAATGGTCCACGCAATGATGTATTTTAATGATGTATTCATGATTACACTTCCGTTTTTAGATGAGGAGACTAGTATCAAGTAGTAGTCTGGCACAAACGAGGGTGTTGTGCCAACCAGACTAATCAAGTAGCTATGCGCCCAGTATCCTTCCTGCGAGAGGCGGTGCCGGCCAGACTAGTACTCTTTGGGTAGTCTCGTGCCCTTTTCGGTAATCCACAACCACCGCCGACGCCAAATTTGCCCCACTGACGTTCTCATATGCACTCACAGGCTTATTCTCAGCCTGAAGCCATCGCAAGCCCAAAAACCCACACTAGTGCAACCACTATCATATACATTCAACGACGGCTAGGGCAAGCCGAGCTGACTAGCACATACGTATGTCTTCAGCCTGATTTTCGCCCTTCCACCTACGTATATATACAACGCACTTCATCTCGATCTCTATAAGGACAGCTTCCTTGTTCCCAACTCAAGACAATGTTTTCCCGCTACCTCCTCGTAATAAAGCCTGTACGCCATAGAATTTTACAACCTTGCCTTCAATTTCGAAAGTTTCGTTCAGTGGCTAATCTCGGTTCTTCTACCCCCGAAATGTCTGGAAAGAACCCGGGTAACGTTATTGGCGGGCATAAGGCAACCCTTAGTGATCCTCGTAAGCCGCACTTGACGCAGCAAGTGTTTTCCATGAGCAGAGGTTGATAACTTACGCTTGTGTTCCTAGACCGATCTGAGGAAGCGAAGCAGCATTCTAAGCAGGTCCTTGACGAGCAGTTTGGAGGGGGCGAAGGAGTCGGTGGAAACCAAGGCGCCGCGACAAGCACTGAGAAGAATTCTGGAAATGTTATTGGCGGGTATAAGGCGTGAGTAACTAGCATCCTTTTTTTAAAAAAATGATGTATGAAACGTTAATTGGCAATGTAAAACTACAGCACGTTGAGCAATCCCACTACTGGTTCTGGGGCCAAGGCGAAGGCGAAGAAGAAGCTTAACGAAATGGGTGTTGAGGTAGATGACACGTAAATGGTTAAGAACCATCCCATTTCTGATTGGATAAAATATTTATAATTTTGTTTATATTTGGGTTTTATCGTAAGATAAGCTCGTACCTAGCTACGACCACTGTGATCATTTCACCACCTTGAAAGCGATCCTCAGCATACAATATTAATGGAATTTAACATGTAGATGTACCTAAATCCCTAAATAAGAACTCAGTAAATACATTTGCTAGTCCACATGAATTTCCAGATAATAGAAGTTAGTTTACTCAATGTCAGGTAGTCTGGTTGGCACAGCACCCCCAAAAAGTGTCAGGACACGAGCAACTAAGTATAAATGTAGCCTCGTTTCCTGTCTCTGAACGTTGGTTGGTGCCAAGAACGTTGGTTTGGTACCAATTGATTTTTGATTTAAACAACGTAACTAGAGCCTGGATTACATATATACTGATTTGCTCAGTAACTGTATGAAGGCCTAGTCTGGTTGCAGACTAATAAAGGCCTGGGTATCTGACTATGTAGGAAAACTGAACACTTATTTTTAGCCAGACTACTATTTTTTCACTTTTACCTCCCTAATACCCCAACTGGTAACCCAACAAAGGAAGCCTAAGATCACAGCAAAAAACATTGCCTCGGTAATACCGTCCTGATAGCACTTTCTCACAATGACCTCCCTATCGGGTTCGAGTTCGCCAATGTAATCCCAATCTCTCCTAACCTTTCGCACAATGTCAAGGACCTCATCACCATCTCCGAGCTTTTCCAAAAGACGCCTTCGGAGCACTGTTTGCGCTAAGCCAGCAGCCAGACTCAAACCAAGAACCGAACCTAGCGAGCGAAATAAGTATGAGATGGCCGTGACAACTGCCTGCTCTGCGCTAGTAACATTAGAAATTAGCGCAATGAGGGTGGAGGTTATCCCAGCTCCGAGTCCGAGGGCCCTGTTCCAGTAAGAAGGACGCAGATGTAAATTACACCAGCGCCCAAAAAGAGCCCAAGAAATGCACAGAAAGTCAGCCAATAGTACTTTCCCGTCTTTTGCATATATACTCCTCCACCTATGCTACCCAACATGCCACCAAAGATCATAGGCAATAGCCTTTGCCCCGCAGCAGCAGCGCTGGAACCTAGAACAGCTTGGAAGAATAGAGGGACATGAAACATGACAGCCATTGCAGAAGCAAAGCAAAAGAAGTTGGCAGTGCATGGGGAAAGGATTTCTCGCCTCTTTACCAGATCTGGAGGACAGAACGGTTCCGCAGAGTAAGACTTCTCGATGTGATAAAAGCTAACAAAAAGGAGCACCGAGCCCAAGAGGATAGAGAGGGTAATGGGAGAAAAGATAGGAAAGCTAATGCTATTGACGCTCAAGTCTAATGATAAGAGGAAACTGAATATCGCAAGAACTAAGGTGAAGGCACCAGGGAAATCAACCCTAAGTAAGTTGGTCTTCACTGAAGCAACCTCTCCGCCCGTGATTACTCCTGTGAACTTGATTGGGGCGTGAGGCAGATGCAAGGCGAATGTGACAGTGAGGAAAGCGATAAGTGTAAGGGGTGCCTGCCCAATAAACGCCCAGCGCCAGCCAATGGTATCTGCTAACCAGCCACCCAATGGCCCCCAACAGCCGCACCAAGTCCGAAGATAATGTTCATGATTCCTTGCCAGGTACCTCGTTTCCATATTGGCACAATGTCAGTCATCAAGATAGATGAAACTATAGTCATCCCACCACCGAGATAATATTTGAAATCGACACCGGGTAGCAAATAACATTTGAAATCGACATCATGCAGACTCCCATCACATCCGACAGCACTAAAGCAACACTAAACCCAACCAGACTACACTAAACCTTTCTAACCAACACAACCAAATACCCGCGTTGTGCCAACCAGACTAACCCGCGTTATATTCACGCGCTTCCACGCGCAGCAGTATAGAAGCCAGCATACTTAGGTAAGCCACCTCTAACAGCTCGATGCGCATACAATCACACCAGCATAGCCAGCATACCATGCATAGCCAGCATAACCAGCGTACCCTGCATCCCCAGCACCCAGCATACGAGAAAACGTTTGTATTGCCACTGGAAATTGTGAGACTTATATGAATTGCCACTGACTTTATGGAACATGTTTGAGATACAGCGCTATACCACTCTCTCTACTAGAGTACAACACTATACCAACTCTCTGCTAGGCGTGACTCTATGCAAAATATGTAGCTCAGCCAACGCGCTCATGCAACACCACTCCCGATCTGGGGCACAAGTAAGTCTCACGCATATCCGAATCTCTAGCTCTTGCTAATAACAATATTCCGTTATTAATGCTCCCATTCACGCGCACACATGCGTAGCATACACTAGGCAGCATACGCAGCAAACCCTTCCCAGCATATCCGCATACAGACTCCAGCATACCCAGCACCCAGCATCTTTGCATACACGCGTCACTCCACGCAGTATACCCAGCATACACTACGTAGGCATACACGATATATCCCTATACACTCATTTCCGTTCGTGATACGATATCTCCCACCACATATTTCCTTTTCTATGCGACATTCTAGCATACGCCGACCTACCCAGCGTATTCCCTTTGCTACGCATATTTCAGCATACCCAGCATACCCGAATACCCAGCATACCCGCATACCCAGCATACCCGCATACCCAGCATAACCAGCATACCCAGCATACCCAGCATACGCAACGCATTCCTTTCTCTACGCGATGCAATATCTCCTAGTAATACTATAGTTGACTTGAGCTCCCGGAAAGAAATATATCTATCGCTGTACATGCTCCTGTGCTCTAAATTACGTGCTCATAACGGAACCTTGACGTTACGCGCTTCCGTACCTAGACGTATTCTCTAGGTTAACATACTGTACATACTTAGGCATCATATAAATATAACAGCTCTATGCGCTCCGATATGGAGGTATTCTATAAATTGCGTACTCCTAAAGCTATCCTTGGCTTGATATGCTTCCGTAGCCTCAACTACGCTTCTGGGTAATCCGGTTATACCTCTACTGTATTTCTCATTTCCCGCAATAGCTCCCACAGCGTCTGCTATAATCAATTATTATACGTTCGAATGAATGTAGGGCATAGTATCGGACTGTTTTTGGGTCAGAATAAAGCTATACATGGCGTTGATCTATAGCGAGATCACAGCTTCCTTATGTTATAATACCGTGCTCTGTGCATTAACATCTTTAAGCGTACACATTGAGTTCCATACTAAAGACAGAGAGAATATACATTATTTATTAGCTGAAGAGCAAAGTCATTATAAGGATCACCTCTTGTTTGGTCTATAAATTACATATATGTATTAAGTAGTTTGATTCTTTTGTATATTCTACTATAATAGGTAATATACTACAATTACCTATTTGCAGCGCATGCGTGATCATGAGCCAAGACCAATAAGCAGGGGTTGGCCCGACTTGAGGGAATATTACCCTGAAGCGTGGCTAGCATATCAAGCCAAGTTATAGCTATAGGAGCACGTAATTTATAGAATGCCTCCATATCGGAGCGCATAGAGCAGTTATACTTGTATGATGCCTAAGTATGTACAGTATGTTAACCTAGAGAATATGTCTAGGTACGGAAGCGCGTTAACATCAAGGTACCGTTATGAGCGCGTAATTTAGAGCACAGGAGCATGTACAGTGATAGATATATTTCTTTCTGGGAGCTCAAGTCAACTATAGTATTACTGGGAGATATCGCATCGCGTAGAGAAAGGAATGCGTTGCATATGCTGGGTATGCTGGGTATTCGGGTATGCTGGGTATGCTGAAATATGCGTAGCAAAGGGAATACGCTGGGTAGGCCGGCGTATGCTAGAATGTCGCATAGAAAAGGAAATATGTGGTGGGAGATATCGTATCGCGAACGGAAATGAGTGTATAGGGATATATCGTGTATGCCCACGTAGTGTATGCTGGGTATGCTGGCTATGCTGGCTGCGTGGTGTGCTGAGTATGCTGGCTGCATGGTGTACTAGGTATGCTTGGTATGCTGGCTGCGTGTGTGCTGGGTATGCTGGGTACGCTGGGTATGCGTGGTGTGCTGGGTATGCCGGGTATGCTGTGTATGCTGTTGCGCGTGGTGTGCTGGGTATGCTGCTGCTGGGGAAGCGCGTGAATTGTAGTGTTAATAACGCGGGTATTTGGTTGTGTGGTAAGAAAGGTTTAGTGTAGTCTGGTTGGGTTTAGTGTTGCTTTAGTGCTGTCGGATGTGATGGGAGTCTGCATGATGTCGATTTCAAATGTTATTTGCTACCCGGTGTCGATTTCAAATGTTATCTCCTCCAAAAAGTAGGCATGCTTTACGTCCGTAGATGTCCGATAGTTTACCATATAAAGGTTGGAATGAAGTTGTTGTAAGAAGATATCTGTGTAGGGGTCAGTTCCAAGCTCGATTGCCTCTGCCATTGTTAGAAAGTCACATACGCAGTACTGCCAACTTGTGCGGTTCAGCTCGTTCAGCTCCGTCCCAATTCTTCCATAGCTCGCAACCACGATTGTATTATCCATAGCAGCCAGAAATATTCCTGTAGCAATAGCAGGAAACACAACTGCTATATTTACACCAGGTATAGCAGGAACACTGGGGTCTTGCTCTGATGCATCCCGATTGACATATCCACTCGCTGCATCCTGAGTAGGACTATGGCCATATACTGGGTTACTTGGGGGACCTTGGTCCGTATTATGGTTATCATATTGAATATTTGACTTAGCCCTAGCAAGCAGCGGGGAGGTTTCGTAGATAGCGAAAGGAAGGGCTGGAAATAAACCCAAAGGACGGAGCTAGTCTGGTTGGCACAAGCCCCTCGTCTTGTGCCAACCAGACTAGGACGGAGCTGGGTTTGTAGGATCTTGGCATGAGGCTAACAGACATGAGCGATTCTTTGGAGATTGCGTGCTTAGGTAAGCGATAGCCCTCTTGGCTCTTCCACTACCGCTTTCGAGGAAGCCTACGAGAGGCGGTGCCCGCCAGACCACTGTGATATGTGATTCAGTCTCGCTCAACTTTTATGTAGTCACAGCACAAGAAACCGCTTCGCGTGAGCCCAGGTCACAGGTTCAGATTTCATACTAAACGTCATATAGTTATCCTTGTTAATATTTCTCGACGGCTTTATTAAGTTGATCGAAATCGAAATGAATAAAGGGAAGGTGGCGCCAGGGGAGTCGGGTAAGAGGTTACTTGAGGAGGTTGTAGGGGAGGACCTCACTAAGGTTCGCAATATTTTAACTCAGATACAATTTATTTCGTATATCTCGTTCGTATACTAAACTTTGGACCCAGTTCCTTTCCAGCCTACGCTCATCTGCACTTTCAATATCTGCTTCTGCAGCCCTTTCAGCATCTCACGATGCGGAGGTACCACTCCCGGAAAACCCATATTACCCTTCAAGCTTCAATATACCCAGCTTTGACAAGCTTCTTCTCCCTCTCTTTTACTACCATTACCGAAGATATCCATATACCCACCAGAAGCAGCAGCTCTTTCCTGAGCGTAATGTATGTGTAGATCCTCCGGCTTTCCAACTCCCCTTCGTCGAGCTGGTATCAACTTCCCCGTGCGCTGGGAAAACTCACTTCCTTTACCTTATCTGCACACTCTCTGTCCTGCCTCACAGTTGTGAGATATTGTCCTCTCCCACTTCCACCCCGGTTACCGTCCGCCTTAATGGGAAGGATGGTACCATAGTGGTGCTGGACAGTGATAACCGCTTCAGTGTTCCCCGCCTCTCTATGGTAATGAGAAACTATATATACTCTCACCTCCATAAAACATCCACTCCATCCCTTTCAATACCATGGATCGAAAATCTCATCCATTCCTCCCTCAAACACATCCACATCTTCCGCTCCATCAACTCCACCCAGCAACTATTATCCACTCTAGCCTCTCTCCCCAAATACTTTCTCTCTATCCTAACCGGGCCAGAACAAGATCGCCACCTCACAGGAATTCTCATTGACAGTATCTCCACATTTTACTGGGAGGACCGGGCTAGTGATGCTATCCCCACAACAGGCACCTTAGATGAGGAGCTATCCCAGCAAATCCGAATTCCAGACACCTACGTAAACCCGATGACAACACTTGCCGGTGTATATCAGCCTATTGTAATACAGTTACATGCATTACAAGAACTATTTGGGTGTTTTGTGGTTGTGACGAGGCGGATGCACATGGTCAAGGGACGCGATGAGCAAATGGTTCTCCATAATCCGTTACCGGGTGTGTGGACAATGGCTGTCACCATCCGGGTTTTGGTTGATCGAGAGCAACAACGTCAAGTGGGCGGAGTTTTACGACAGGATCCAACGGGGCGGGGTTGGTTTCGTGGAAGGGTGGAGATGATCGGGGGTATGTGGGGTGGGAGAGATGGTTTTGAGATACTCAAACATGAACAGAATGACACGGGACACACAGGGATCAGATTCTCCATTAGTGGATGTGGGGTTGATGTAGTAGATACAGGGGCCTGAGTAAGTACAGGTTTTGTATCCATCATTAATATAACGTCTATTTGACAATATACAAAGGGAAGACTTCATAATAAACATCCTTCACCAGAACTACACCAGAAACTATCCAACACCCAAATTCCGGGTTCTAGACGATTCGCCTCAACCACTCCACCGTCATCCCAACATCCTCTGTAACCTCGACAGCCCTCGCTACTACATCCTCCCCGACCAACCCATTCCTCCCCATTCCCGCCACCCCTCCTTGTCGCGCCACCTGCTCCGGGGAATCTACAATACTATACCTCGCCGCTACCCCTCCATTCCTAGAGACCTCAATCTCCAGCGAAATGAGTCTCTGAGGTACCACGTGGCTTGGGAATATAACCCGCAGAGTTGGGGTAGGAGGATCTGAGAACAGGGAGATATCAATTGGCATTGAACCCGTGGGAGGCTCGGGTGTGGGTGTGGAGAGGAACGAGTCTAAGTCGTCTGGTGTGAACGGTGGTGTTTGGACCTGTTTTGGTTGTGGTTGTGGTAGTGGAGAGGTAGTCGATGCGCCACTACTACTGTTTGTAGCAGTGGGATGGGAAGAGAAACAACTGCGGAGAAGAGTTGCAAGGAGTACATATTGTCTGAAGATCTGAAAAATCGGACCTAGCTGCCTAGGGTGGCCGAATGGAATCTCCCATACCTCCCGAGCATATATAGGCTTTAATGTGTGTAGGGTGTATCGATGATTTACGCTTGGATTCACCCGACCGTGGAGATCCATGTGGGGCGGTAGATAGATTTTTCGCTCTGTGGTGAGCGGGCGGAGGTCTGGTACCAGTGCTCGATGGAAGAGAAGGCCATCGAGGGTGGTGGCACCAATTTGGCCTGGAGGTGAGTAGAGGCCTAGACTGGAGAAGATTGTGACCTCATCAAGGAGAGGAATGACTATAGGTGGGTCGAGACGGGCAATAAATCGTGCGTTGGGGCGGGCGGAGTCGACTTCCATTAGGTTTTCGACGGAGGGTTCTGGGTCTACCCAATCGATTATGTAGTCGTCGTCGCCGAACATGCTGTCGTCGCTTTGGGGTTGTCAGTTATGGTATTACATTTGATAGGGTAGCGGTACCTCGGTTTGATGGTATTCTTCCCTACCCAGTTTTCCGATGTACGGACAGTATCTAGAGAGGCACATTCCGCACCAAGTTCATCAATCTCAATTATAACCCTCCATGTTTTACCTTTGTCTCCTGGATCATCTTGTTCATCAGGCTCCAACATATCCATCCCACCCATTGCAACATCTCGCTCCTTTCCCTTGCTTGAGCTCCAGGTCGGCATTTTCCTCCTCTCTTTCCAATACTCCACACTCAGCCCCACCTTTCCATTACAATGCATCCTCGGCCTTCCGTTTCCTCTACACATGGCCTCCACCGCCCCACCATCCATAACAGTCTTTTCATGCTCGTATATTCGAGACAAAGATTCGTATAACCCAGTTATAGCTGTAAAGCAATTTAGTGCATGTGCTTGGCTGAGTTTATCCAACTTGCTGAGTCGTTCTAAGTTATTAGCAAAGTCGGCCAAGTCGGATATCATTAACGGTCTTTCAGGTTGGAGGTTATCTCTTAGGATGGACGCGGCTTGGGGGGCTAGGTCGTTGGATGTCCCTAGGGTATTAGCAAAGGACAGGGCAACCTGGGTGATATTGTTCCCAATGAAATCAATCTGGTAGAGGGCATTGTTAATATCCATTAGGGAAATCTGGCATAGTTTTACGAAGGGCATACCATACATCAACAACAATTATTGCTCCCGTAATGCTCACTGTCTGACCCCCATCCTTATTTGGTTCCTGCCAAATTTCTAACCTATAGTGATTCACCAGAGCCTACTTAGCATTTGCCAAACTCTCGTCCCAGAGTTTTTCGACGAATGTTATGGGTAAACACCATACCCCAACCTCTTCGCCAACCTCTCAATCCCCTCTATACTGATCCTTCCGGGCTTCAAAGCCAACGTTCTTAATATCTCCTCCAACTCCCTCTTCTTATTCTCATCACCCGGTAGTCCTATCCCCAACCCCCCACTCTGTAGATATGCCGGCGTTCGTCCAAGGCCCGCAACCATCTCTGCTGCAGCAGCGGTATTGGGCGTGAACGTAAGTGGGAAGTTCGCAGGCGAGCTTATTTGGAGGTATCCTTGTCCTCTGCGCGATGCGGCCAGCGCCGCGGGTGAATTGACATTGACTGAGGGTGAGAAGCCGAGTGGCAAGCCGGAGTTTAGTTGGCCAGCGCCGCTGGCTTTGGGCGTCATGCTGGCGACTGTTGGGGTCGTACCTCCTCCGAGCTTAGGAGTCGTCATGTTGGATGAGGTTTCTGCGAGGTTAGTACAGGAAGCGAGGTGTTTGTGGCAGGAATTGCCAAGGTGCGACCGAACAGCTCTCGTGATGCCCTGGCTACATAGGTACCTATACACCAGACTGGTATCGGGGGTTATTTAACACCCGACACCACTAGCAGGATGTGATATAATTTCGCTGGTCTAACTACTGGCCATGTCGTAGTTCTTTTCCGCTCGAGAACTTGGTAGATTAGCCTGTAGCAATTAGTCTGGCCACGATGGGATTGGTGTTTTCGTAAGGTCTAGGTCGTTATCGTCACGTGCTTCACGATCAGCTCTCATTCCAGGTAAGTTACCCTTAAACTTCAAGATTTTATCTAGGTGATACCTTTTGAATCGAACATTCTATTTATACTCAAAAAAAATAAAATATGCTCTCTATGTCTACCTGGCTATTAGATTTTATATCTTTCTGGCACATGCGTGTTGCCCCTGTACTGTCGTTTATAACCCTTATCATCTCCCCTCTGTCAACCGGACCGGTAACACTGTACTGTATAGAGACATAAAAAGGAACTCGGTCAACAATCACCCTTTCCCTAACTAATTTCCAAACGACCACTATTTATCTCCGGCCAGAGCTGGCTGAGACAAGTCCTTATATGCTCTTTAATTCCTGCCTTACCTCCCGGCTCTATATGTTGTTGCTCCAAGATTGCAGATATCTCAGTATGTGCAAAGGTTGATAGGAGGGGCTCACTTATATTTTTACTTGAAACATCCCTTATCTCTTTAAAACTCCATTGACTTCTCCGAGTCTCTGGTCAATGTTCTTACAAGGAGTCAGCTGCAGACTATAGCTATTGTATAATCATAGAAGATTCATGGTTCCGATTCTTAACTTCTCCAGTAGCTATATTCTATGTAGAAGATTCCCCATCCAGTAATAACCAATCTGGTGCCGGTGATATGGCTGGGCTGGAAGAGATCACACTGCCCGCGGCTGCAACATGGCGACTAGTATTGCAAGCCAACATTGCTATATTTATAGTCTGGCGATATTTATCAAACGTTGTCTGCCAGGCTCAGATCAGCTGTTGTACTCACTCAAGGAGTCTCTTGTGTGTGTGCCGTTGCTTTGTTTATGTGCAACAGAAGTTTCGCGAAGTGTTGTTGATAATCTCACTTGGGATCGAATGGCTATGTGAGGGAGGCACATAGTAGTACTTTGTGTTGTTCGTCATACGAAGATAGTCGGTTAATTACAAGGTATTCTCACGGACCGATGGCTAGGCGGTTACACATAAGCTCACGAATCAGTTCATCGCCTGAGGCTTCGCGTCATATCTTGTACTCAACAAACTTAGAAGAGTTTGGTATGTGCTTCTTATTCTCTTATTTTATTCAAGCCCAGACTCCCGATCCCAGTTTACAAGATTCCTCCCAGCAATTGCACTCAATTCCCTTTATATTCAGCCAATGATCCACTCCGCCTTAGATCAAAATCTAAGCACGCTTGCAGTTGATGATATCGATGACTATTATTCGAGGGCCATCAGCATCGCCGAATCCCGGTGTGTGCACACAAGGGGGAAGGGCAGAGCTCGGGTAGACTTACACTCAGGCTTCAAGCTGGCACCACCAACCAAGAACCCGTCAATGTCAGGCTGAGAAGCCAAGCTCTTGCTGTTCGCAGCATTCACGGATCCTCCATAAAGAATACGAGTATCCTCAGCGGCGTTACCCTCGAGACCAGCACCAGCAAGCCACTTTCGGATCTCGGCATGGGTGCCTTGGGCCTCTTCTGGGGTGGCGGCTCGGAGGGCCTTGGCTCCAATAGCCCTATAGAAAAAAATAAGTATCTTGCTCGCTACGGCGGCACGGCACACGGAAGGTTATGATGTATGCATACCATATTGGCTCATAGGCAATAACGATATTTTTCCAGTCCTTTACACCAGCATCGATAATAGCCTGCAACTGTCTTGCGTTGACCTCTTCGGTCTTTCCGTCTCGGCGCTCATCGGCACTTTCTCCAATGCAGAGGATAACGTTCAAGCCACCATCAAGTGCGGCCTTGGTCTTCCTGGCAACCAGCTCATTACTCTCACCGGCCTGGCGGCGCTCGCTGTGACCAAGGAGAGTCCAGTTGATGCCATCTTGCTTGAGCTGCTCGACAGAAATCTCTCCGGTGTGAGCACCTGGCTTTTCGTGGTAGACGTTTTGGGCAGCAACTTGGACTTGTTTGTTGCCGGCATTCTGGAGGATTTCCAAGGCCTGGAAGATGTAGAGTGACGTTGGGGCAATGACCACCTCTTATAGTTCCCACCCATAATTAGCCTGGGACAATAGGTTGGACATAACGCAGAGAACATACCAACATTGGGATCCAAGTCTGCCTTTGAAAGACGACCAACAATTTCGGCAGTGGCGGCCCTAGAGCCGGTCATCTTGAAGTTACCACCTACTAGGAATTTGCGAGTCTGAGGAAGACATAGCAGCAAGTGTTAGAACTCGAACAGTTATTTCAAGTATAGCGATGGTATATTGAAGACTAACCATCTTGGATAATGGAGTATATAAATTGGGATAGCGAGTGATGTTTTGAAGTGCGTGCTGTGAATTCAGAGATGCTGCTGGTGCTGAAGCTGGTAAAACTTGGAATGATGTGATGCGGAGTTAAGGAGGGGCAGTGGGTTTACAACGAGCAAACTCTAACTCTAGCTCAACATATCTCGGCCTGCTTATATACAATTATTGCTCATGCATTTAAATTACTTTTGCGATGCTCATCAACAGGCTTCATCTCGTATCCAGGCAGCATCAGCCTATTGGAGGGGGCGTACCTGTCTGTGCAAAAGAAAGTAAGTATTTTCTTATGACTGCCGCCAAGTACGGAGTGGAGCTGCCCAATTCTCCTCGGCGACTATATAGAAAAACGTTTGGTTATGGTATTATTGCAATGCCTACGAACGCCCTATTGACATGCTAAACTCCCGATATTTATGCGTCTTTGCAATGGCAAACCGTACCCTCACACCACAATCCCATCCCCGGAATCTCGGATCATCGCTTCGCTCTCTCTCCCCGGTTCCTAACCGCATCCTTCTCCTCTAGCATGCCCCGCCGCCGCTTTTTCGGCCAGCTCCTTGCAATATCGATCTTATCCTCTGGAAACCAATAGCATAATGCCACCCACAAGAGATAATCCACAATCACGCATAAGCAAAACAACTTCCCTGCCCAAACTCCACACCCGTAATATCTCTTCAGTCTCTCCAGCAGGCTCAGGTTCCTCAATTTTGTAATGTGATCATAGACCCTCTCCGTCCTGGCAGCAACATCCGTCCATGAATACATTTGTTTAACCTGTTCATGGAATTTATCGGTTCTCACGCGACCATGCCGGAGGGCGTGAATCGCCTTGCTTGTTGCAGCAACCAGATCGTCCTCCTCCGGCTTCGCGAACATTGTCATGTGTGATGGGAGAACTTCGGGTATACCGCCCACCCTTGTACAGACGACATACAACCCGCAAGAAGCAGCCTCCACAATAACCGTTCCAAATGCCTCGGTTAAAGACGGATGGAGATATATATGCCCTCGGACCATCACATCTCTGACCGCTTCGTGACGAATCGGTCCCAACAATTCTACCCTATCTTGGAGCATGTTTTTCTCTAGCATCTGTTCAAGGTCGATAGCTTTGGGCCCAGAACCACCAATGATGAACCGTACGGAAGGATGCAACTCGCATATTCGAGGAATTGCTGCAACGAGCAGGTCGGTACCTTTATTGTAGAAGAGACGAGAGATGACGACTATTGTTATTGTATCAGGCGATGCTGCTGTAGGGTCTGGTCGAAAGTTCTCTGCTACCACAGCGTTTGGTATCACCGAGACGGTACTAGGATCTAGAGCTGCTCTCAACACTGTATTCTCCTTACAAGTATGCGACACGCAAATACAGTGATCCACATCACTCAAGGTGAATTTGAGTAGTTTGTTGGTCAAAATACTCGCCGCATCGGCAAACCCAAAAAGCGAATGGTCCGTGAAGCAAGTCTTCAAACCCATAGTCCTTGCATGTAAAATTGCTTCATGGCACAAACTACTCAAGCTCGCATGTCCATGTACAATCTCTATCTTCTCTCGAATGATAATATTCCGAAATATGGGAAAGAATGAGAAGACTGTCGGAAACGTTGACTCGCGGTAGATGACAAAAAAAGGGACGTAGTAGACTTTGAGGCCATTGGTGAGGTATCGTACACCAGTTCGGTCGCCATATGCATGTGTTATTATTATGACTTTATGGCCGCGGTCAATAAGCTTCGACGAGAGCTGGTAAATGTGAGACTCTACCCCCCCAGGCTGGGGGTAGAAGAAGTCACTTGCCATCGCGATGTTGTAAGGCATTTTAGAGGGATTAGGCCGAAGCCTCCTGGTGCGATCGACAGAAGTTTTGTGAAGCTGTGAGCTTTAATTTTTAGGGACCTGGCGCCCTACTTCCAATTGTGGATAGATGGATTATGTAAATTGATCACATGACAATATGTTTTGCTGAACTGATATAGGTGGTACCTTTGGGGAGTCTAGAATGTGAGAATATATTTAATCGTACCTCGCGTGAGGATTAAACAAATTTCAGAATCCGAATATCGTTAATGTAATGCAGGTGAGAGTTGGCTCCGCGCCAAGAAATTATGGTGGAGTTGTAAGTGCAGGTTGATACACAACCTAAAACTCCTAGAGCTCACCCTGAAGCTACGGAATTACACAATGGCTACCCAAGACCCCTTCGACTCTGCTCTGTAAGCCACCACTACTCAACCAACCATTTGCTGCCTAAGCTCACACTCTGAACCTAGTGACCTCCTCCGCCGTCTCAATCCAAAGCGCACGGCCGCCAATCTCAACTGCCTACTCCACCTCGTCCCAGACAGAACTCACTGAGGAGCTTCTCTTCAGTGTCGACCAGCCATTGCAAGTCCAACGATGCAAACAGACTGGGAAAGATTACTTACTTTGCGACTATAACCGTGACGGGGATTCATACCAGAGTCCGTGGAGTAATGAGTTCGATCCACCGATACAGGATGGGACATTGCCGAGTGATAAAGTGAGGAAATTGGAAATGGCAGCAAATGATGCATTTGATGTTTATAGGGACCTGTGAGTATTTTGAAAAGCATTCTTGAAACATTCAAGAAGTAGTGGCTAAGTGTGGGCTTTGAATACAGATACTATGAAGGTGGAGTATCAACTGTCGGTGGCGTCCTGATTGTGTTGCGACGGAGCAGGGCGTCCGGACGCACAGGACGCAAACTTGTGTCCGGACGCCTATTTTCTTGCTGATATGATGATGATTCCAAAGCCAGGGAAGGACTACGGGTTGACAAAAGGATGGAGACCAATCAATCTCATCAATTGTATTGGGAAGCTAGGAGAGGAAGTGGTAGCGGACAGGCTGCAAATGGCAGGACTTTTGCGAGTATTGGCTTTAAAAAAAAAAAAAAAAAAAAAAAAAAGGTCAATTGCCATAAGAAAGTGTCAGCAGATCATGACTGCGGTAACTCCTCACCCTAGCTGAATGGAGACAAATTGATCTGGGTGACTGTAGAAAGATGTATATAGTACTAGTTAAGTATTATATAACTTGCCCATGAGGGAGGTAGCCTGGTCAAAGTGAGGATTCAACGCAATTCATGCCATCGCCAGGCTCGATGAACCAACCAGACCAGATGAGCCCGGCAATGTGGTTTGCTGGAAATACATTTTAATCTAGCGCCGAATTATAGACAAATCTTGCACACTAGGAACTAGGAATCCTCTAGGCATCCATCGATGGGAACGCATCAAGTTCGTACATATGTAAAGTACATTACTCTGGCTCTAGTATACCTGTGCCAGACTAAATTTCCGTTAAATACAGTTCTCCTACAGTGCGTAACCCCTTTCTCATGTAGTCCAAGCTCTGCATTTATGCAGTGATATGAAACCCTACATACTCTACATCAGAATCTTCAGCTACTTGTTCAATCTATCAGCCCTATAGCTTTAGTTCCGAGTTTAACCTAGTATGCAGCTTCCAATCCAGGGAATGAATGACTTGCTGCCAGACTAATGAGTTGTACATACATACTCTAAGACCTCCTCTATAAATCTGTTAATCTGGTCCATTATATATACTGAAACCTTACGAGCACGAGCTCGATAAACTTAATATAGAAATCCGTTGACAACGAAAGGGGCAGATTGACAAGGATTAAGCTGCCTATTGGTACCCGCACAGAGGAGAGGTCTGTGGAAAGGATGTTGGAGTGAAGGGGTCCTGATAGAGGCTGAGAAGGCAGGCACGCTTATACTTATTTGTAGTAGACTTTGGTTCAGGATACTTGTATTCAAGTGATCTTGTATAGAGGGAATTGGTATGCTAGGGTTGGTGGGCTGAATTTTGGGGCGGAACTCTTGAAAATTATGGACATGTATAACCTGTATATATCCCGATATCAGATATTGAAGCATAAGTATTGCAATCCAAAGCCTCTTAACCTAGAATTCTCAATAAACCATGAAGCCGGTGAGTCAGTCTCTTTGTACTAGCTGTCGACAGCGCACCCTAAAAGCCTGTTGCCCATTGATATACTAAGTAACGATAATAAATGAAAAGATAGATGGTACCATAACCACCCTATGAACCCCCCACCACAACAAAAACTCACCTTGTCAACCCCATATATACCCCTCCTCCCCTCCTTCCCTCCCTACCCCTCCAAAACCTCCTTGACCCCTTCCACCTCCTCCTCATCATTCACCTCCAGCACCTTCCCCACCCCTGCCGTCGCCCTCATCAACTCCTTCGCCCCCGCATACAGCATCCTCAACTCATTATTTGCCGTCGGTGGCAAATAGTACAGAAGAACATATGGGGCTGTTTCCCTACCGGAGGATTTTAGTGTTATGGGATGGGAGAGGAGGACGAAGCGGGGAGAGTGAGGGGGGAGTTCGGAGGCGAGGGTGGAGAGGTCGGTGTAGATTGTTGGGGTGTCGGAGCCTTCTGATGGGGAGGGGTGGATTTCTTGCGTTTTCTTGTTAATTTCGTCTGCGCGGTGTTAGTGGATTTGGAGCTAAGAGGGGAAGGGGGTATACAAATCACGGCTTGGGGCTTGGAGGCGCGGGAGGTGCCTAGGCGGAATTTTTTGAGGGCGGCGAGGGTTTCGGGGGTGAATGAGTAGAGGCGGGCTTCGGAGGAGCCGGACTGGAGGATGCATATTAGCTGGTGCTGGAAGATTCACTGAGAGCATGGAGATTACCATGTTATGATTAGATTGCTGAGAGGGAGAGCTGGGGGTGCTGGAGGTGAGGTGTTAGAGATTTGGTGTGGGTGGATGGAGCTTGGATATAAAGCAAAGTTGGTGGAACCTTGCAATTGTATATGCTGGAAGCTAGGCAGCTACTGGGAATATCAAGTTTGCGAAGAACTGGAGTTTTTATATATTCTGTGCATGTCCAAATACCAAAGTTTCGAAGTATGGCTCGTTAATTACAAGTTGAAACAAAAAGCTTTCGACATCTCAACCAGACCTATGTGGGGCACGTCACGTGCAGAGAGGCTTTCTTGAATCAGAGTTCTCGGAAGCCGCAGATCGCAGCTTCAACAAGCAACAATATATCCTGACTCTCCCCATGCGTCCGGCGCCAGCTTCTCAGGGCAATCTCCATGCACTGTCACAACCCCACAATATGCCTGCCGGTGCGGTAGCGACAGTGGATCAAGCTGGAGATACGGAGCTCTCGCTCTCTGGGATTTTACCTGAGGAACTTGACTGCGTCACCATGGGGATGTTTATCATCGGTACCTGCACTACCCCTCCAACGAACCATAAATACCTTCCTATGATACCTACTTGAGTAGCTAACTCTACTAGACGAGATCCACTATCCCGCTCCCCGTCCCCCCCTCTACAACATCCTCGGCGGCGGTGGCCTCTACGCCCTCATTGGCTCCCGCCTCTTCCTCCCCTCCCCCCACCTCTCCCGCAATACCTCGATGCTCATCGACCTCGGCTCCGACTTCCCCCCGCACATGCTCACTACCCTCAAATCGCTCAATACCTCCTCCATATTCCGCCCCACCCCACACCGTCTAACAACCCGCGGATGGAATAAATATGGCTCAGAGACAGACCCAGATTTTAGGGCATTCAAGTATCTCACACCAAAGATGCGTGTTGAGGTGAAGGATTTTTGGGGGGAAGGGGATGCGTGTTGGGTGGGAGAGAGGATGGGGGCGTTGCATATGATTTGTTCGCCGAAGAGGGCGGAGAGGAGTGTTAGGGAGTTATGGACGCTCATAGATCAGAACGATGGCAGAATAAGAACAAAACCGAGGCCGTTGGTATTATGGGAACCAATCCCCGACCTATGCACTCCCGAGATGCGCGAAGAGATGTTAAACACAATCTCTCTCATCGACGTAGTCTCCCCCAACGACGGAGAGCTAGCCGGCTTTTTTACCGATGAGTTAGCGGAAGAGGAACAGCATACACTTACCCACGCGGGGATTAAACTTCGAACAGAACGGCTTGCAAAGAAATTAGCTTTGCGGAGACGAATGTGTGGAGATCTCGACGAAGGCTGTGGCGCGGTTTTGGTGAGATGTGGTGCTTTAGGGTGCTATATCGTTATACAAGACGAGCCCAATCCCAGCCCCAACCCTGCCATCGAGAGGAGAAAGGAGAAAGGGGGAGAGGGGGAGACTATACCCATCATTGCGCTCTGGCTCCCCGCATACCACGACCTCACCTCCGAGAAAGTCGTAGACCCTACCGGCGCCGGGAATGCATTTATGGGTGGGCTAGCGATTGGATTACGGCGGCCACTTATACCAGTGAAAACGGGAACTTTGAAATGGTGTGAGAATTGGCCCAGGGTAAGGAAGTGGGTGGTTGCTGCTGCGCATGCGAGTGTGGCGGCGAGTTTTGCGATTGAGCAGATTGGGTTGCCGGTGGTGACGGGTGGAGAGGGGAACGAAGAGAGATGGAATGGGGAGCTGGTTGGGGAGAGGATGGAGGTGTATTTGGAGAGGTTGGGGAGAAAGGAGCTGGAGGTGGAGAGGGTAGATGAGCGGGGGAGGGAGGAGATGATAAGGTTTGAGGGAGGAGATGATAAGGTTTGAAGGGGAAGATGAGGTGGAAGAGGAGGAACGAAGGAATTTGTAGGAAGGGTAGGCGAGGTGGGTTTATTGATATATCGAGTTTTAATTGAGGGTATTTTATGGACTAGATAATGATAAAATGTTTAGTGTGAGGACATGCAGGAATGATGTTACCCTGAACTTGCAATTTGCCCTTGATAAGTTTTAATTTTCTCTTTTTTAGTCAGCTGCAGTATTTCACCCATCAACTGTAATCCATCCATCTTTCACTTTTAGTTCTTGAATGTTACGGCGGGAACACAGAGTGACAATGGACCGTGAACGTAACTCTAGGGAGCGCACGTAGGGACGAAGACAATAGCTTAGACGTGGACAAAGACGTAGACGAGAAGGCAACCTGTATTGCGAGCTAGAATACAAGGTAACGGAGGCCCGCGCAGGCCTGATATGGCAACGATCCCTAGGAATAAGAACAAAAAACTAATTGAATCACCTGGGAATTGAACCTCAGATCAGCATCCAGATTATTTAATCACTTCTATTTGAAGGTCTTCCACGGACTTGCTGAAGTCTTCCAAACGCTTTATATATAGTTGTTGGTGATAGGCATGCCCTGTCGGCCTACATCTGGCTGCACACCAACAGGGGCCCTCAGAACTACTGGCTTCACTTTGTCCGCAGGGTTGACTCTCCGACCTGCCCCAACTGCGACCACCCCTCGGAGGACGGCTATCACATCACTTTTGACTGCCCTCATCACCGCCAGCAACGCCAGGAGTTAATCGGGGATGCCAGGACATGGGAGGATTTAGACACACCAATATGGAGGAAGGAGGAGGGGGAGGAGGGGGAGGAAGGAGGAGGGGGAGGAGGGGGAGGAGGAGTGGGATGCGGTGGAGGCATATTTCACCTACCTCTACTGCTCCCTCGCTGGACGATAGGGAGTGCACATATTTGAGATTTGCTGCGTTTCTTTGTCCCTTTTGATCTTGTACCTAGCCTTCCCAGGGTGTCAGATTAACTTGACTGACTCTTGAATCCACCCGGGTTTCCGGGTGTCTCGTCATACAACCCTTAAGGTTGTGCATACGAGTACTGAGCTAAAAAAAAAAAAAAAGGAAAAAAAGTTGTTGGTAAGGAAGGTGGGGAGGAGAAGATGGTCAGGAAGGCGGAAGGGAACCAATGTTTGGAGAAGGTGCCCGGTTCTGTGCTCGGCTCCATACCCCGCTCTGTACTTGGCTCCGACGTTGATTTCGATACTGATTGTCTATAGAAGCTACTCTATCACGTGGGGACCTCCTAGGTGAAAAACTCTGTCCACGGGGAGCTGTCAGAGATCTTGACCTCCGAATATTTTGCCCCCTCTGCCCTTGTATTGCTGACATATGGGAATCAGTACCATGCTCCGCCCTTAACTGCTTTTCTCACTTTCGCTACAATAGAATATTGATCAGTTAAACTGCTATACTACAGATACTATACAGAATTCTCACTGTTATCTTGACAACCCTTTTGCTCCTACACGCATTGCAGGTCTTCATACGTATACCATCCTGAGTCAACGCCCATAGTGCTGGATCATAGTTAGGATAGCAGCGAGCACAGCAAATAGGATCTATGAATGTAGTAAGAGTTGATAATGTGGTTGAGGGGTTGACGGTTTAGGAGTTGATAATGCAGTTGAGGGGTTCACGGTTGAGGGGTTGACGGTTGAGGGGTTGATGGTTGAAGGTTGACGATTGAGGGGTTGACGGTTGAGGGGTTGACGGTTGACGGTTGAGGGGTTGATATAATTCAGTGAAGAATCAACGGATTAGGAAAGTCATGTGTTGCTAACACCTTCACTTAGCAAGCAGGTTACGTAATCCAGGTCACGCGATCTGACAATTCTTAGCAATGTCAAGGAATTCGAGTCTACCTATACAAACAAAATACAGTACACTTCGTTTCAATTTCTAGAAATTGGCAACTTCGTTGCCAACAAGACGTTGCGTGAGATAGGCTGCTTCCAAGCAATTTATATAAGCCTATTCCAATGGCTCATATAGGCTGATTTCGAGCAATTCATATAAGCTCATTCCTAATAGCTTGCATAAGCTACTTCCGAACAATTTATATAAGCCTATTCCAATGGCTCATATAAGCTGATTCCGAGCAATTCATATAAGCCCACTCCTAATAGATCGCATAAGTTGATTACCAAAAGCTCATATAAGCCTGCCATTTCTACTGACTATACTGTATGTAGTTGCTGGTATTTAATTTTAATAGAAAAAATCAGAAAAATAACTTCTATTTTAAAAGACAAAACGAGTTGCCCCAGTCCACTATACTCCGAGCGCCATCACACTACTTCTTAGGTCACCCTCGTTGTAGACTTGTGGTTTTGGTGGAGATATAGTGAACTGGAGCATTAAGGAATGGATACCCGACAACCCTGCTCCCTCATTCTTTCCAATGATATTAAGGCAATTAACTTTTTGCCTCCACTGGGATTCAAACTTGGGCCCTCAATAAGTAACCATGACCGTACAGTAAAGTACTTACTTACCACTGCGCCATGCCTACCGTCAGTTCATGCTAAATTCTGCAGAATCGGCTTATATTATGCAGTTGCATGTACCTAAAAGTGCTAGATTATGCAGTTGAACGATTTCGTAGCATTTTGTTGGCGCTAACGGCTCGATTGATGAATGGATCGCGCTAACATCACCATTGCTGAGCGGGGCGCCCCAACTGTAAATAGCGCCCCTTTTGTCAATGGGTCGACCGATTGACAAATCGCCATGATTGCTGAATGGGCCAGAACATTGCTAAGAAGATTGGAAGTCCATGATCATTGAAGATAAGGATGGTGAGATTGATGTTCAGCTTATAGTTAGGAGGTAAATCATATATAGCTTAATGTCGATACTAATATTGATTGGTATCCCTTTATCCATTGCTTGATTTATTGCTTCTTGGATTGAGAAGGGAGCATTTTTAGATTGGGTTCTTCTATTGTATATGATTTATCTGGCAACATATATAAGATGTATAGGATAGGACGTTGATGCCTGTCTGTCTGAGCATTGACATCACCACTCCGGACTATATGTTTTTATACATAATTTGCGCTCTATATAAAGAAATTATAAGAGAACATATTGCATATTTCGCTGCCTCTGAAGAGTCTGGTTGCACGTGAGGAGTCAAAGAACCTATGGCCAAGGTGAGGGGTCTTGGCATGAGACTAGCCTCGAGCAAAGGTTGCCTTGCCCCGTGGTTTTACATAAGCACGGCTAGCAGGAGACGCAAAAAATTCCCCACACCTGGGGAAGGCTGACCCAACGCCCGCTCCATTCATTTACGGTTCCCGTTTGCAAACCAGTGCAGGAACTTTCATTTCAAACACTTCTCATCTATCCGCACTCACTCGCAATGGCTGCTACTCACTCCCCGGCTCAAAAGTATCTCAGCACCAGGGGCGGGTCCTATGGGGTATGTACATCCATGACAGTCTCTCCCTCACCTCATTCAATCTCCCCCTGCTACCCCTACTACCCCTGCTACCTTCCCCCCAATTCCCCTACATGTATCTTGCTCAAACCAACCCCCCTCTAGCTGTCTTTCGAAGAGGTCGTCCTCAAAGGCCTCGCCACAGACGGCGGTCTCTTCATTCCCGAATCTATCCCCAACCTACCCTCAAACTGGTTTACCGCCTGGTCCACGCTCACCTTCGCGCAACTCGCCTACGAGATTCTCTCCCTATATATCTCCCCCACCGAAATCCCCCCCGCCGACCTCAAAACCCTCATTGAGCGATCCTACTCCACCTTCCGCCACCCTGACATCACCCCCACCGTCCCCCTCTCCAACCACCAGAATCCAAACGAGGGCCCAAAGTACCTCCTCGAGCTGTTCCACGGGCCTACCTTCGCATTCAAAGATGTCGCGCTCCAATTCGTCGGGAACCTATTCGAGTACTTTTTGCAGCGCAAGAATGAGGGCAAGGTTGGTGCGGAGAGACATCACCTTACAGTTGTGGGGGCTACCTCCGGTGATACTGGTAGTGCAGCGATCTATGGCCTAAGAGGAAAGAAGGACGTTAGCGTATTCATTTTACACCCACATAACCGTGTCTCCCCCATCCAGGAAGCTCAGATGACCACCGTCCTGGACCGCAATGTGCACAACGTTGCCGTAGAGGGGACTTTTGACGACTGTCAAGACACCGTCAAATCCCTCTTCTCAGACCCCGAGTTCAACAAACTCCACAACCTTGGAGCGGTGAATTCAATCAACTGGGCCCGCATCCTCGCTCAAATCACATACTACTTCTACTCCTACTTCACCCTCGCCCGAAAGCTCAACCTCACGTCTCCAGATCCGAGTGTCCTCGACCCGGTATATGTCGTTCCCACAGGAAACTTTGGCGATATCCTGGCCGGGTATTATGCTAAGCGCATGGGCCTCCCCATCTGCTCTCTGTGGATCGCCACAAATGCAAACGACATTCTCTACCGGTTCTTTGACTCTGGGGTTTACGAGAAACAAATCGCTCCACCCACCGCAGCGGGAGATTTGGTGGTGGATGGGGTTAAGGCCGATGCGAGTGGGGTGAAGGAGACGCTGAGCCCGGCGATGGATATTCTCGTCTCGTCGAATTTTGAGAGGCTGCTGTGGTACCTCGCTCTCGAAGCAGAGTCAGATGGAACCCCCGCCGGTGCAGGAGCTACCGTAGCAAAGTGGATGTCCGAGTTTAAATTAACCGGTCGCCTCGCCCCACAAGCCCCCGTGCGAGAAGCCTTCCGCAAACAATTCTCCTCTCAGAGAGTCAGCGACGACGAAACTCTTGCAACAATAAAATCCACCTATGAAAAATACGAGTACATCCTCGATCCACACACCGCTGTAGGGGTCTCGGTAATGAATGCCATCATACCCCCCAAAGAGCAGATGGCAGGGGGGAAGGTGTGGATTACCCTAAGTACAGCACACCCCGCAAAGTTTAGCGGGGCGGTGGATTTAGCCCTGGAGGGGGTGGACGGATATAGTTTTGAGGAGAAGGTTAGGCCGAGGGAGTTTGTGGGGTTGGAGGGGAGGGAGAGGAGATGTAGAGTTGTGGGGGTGGTGGATGCGGAGGCTGTGAAGGGGGTTATTGAGGAGGAGCTGAGGCGGGAGAGGGAGTAGGGGCTCTTTTTCGGAATTTAAAACTACGATAGCTAAAGGCGTATGCGGGGTGTGATATTTTTGGGATTGGTCCGAGAAATAGACATATTACAGGCCATGTTGAGGTTAAGGTAATAAACCATCATCGGGATCCAGAGCTTGAAAAGCCCCACATCTAAAGTCCTGGCGATGTCCATTTCTTCTAAATCGGTCATGGCTTGTGAGCCAATGCCATACCAGAGATACCTAGGCTGATGTTGCATCACGTGACGAAGGGGTGGCGGCAGAAACTGCGAGCGCATTAGCTGGAGAATGAGACAATTTATCCGGGCGCCACAATCTGCTCGCCCTGTCCAAATCAGAATGCCGCGCGACGTCTGGTCGCCTGGGATTGGAGGCAAGTGCAAGGGTATATTGGTAGCGGGAAGGCTAGTTTACCCCACGAAACGTGCTCAATTGACCGCAACCAAATTCCAATCCCACGCAACATGTCTCAGTGTGCACGGGTGGTACAATCTACATCAACTTACTTACCCACGGGGCAGGGGAGCAAATTGCCATTGGGCTGGGCTGGGGGTTATGCTGAGCAGGTTTCTATCGTAATGCAGATGTTGGATTCATGTTCAATGGCAAGAGCTGTAGGTACTCTTTGTTACTTGCATCCGGTCGGCGGGGTAGCGAGGCGATTCGCGCCTGTTCATAAAAAAAGATTTCTGCTGTGGTTCCCTGGCCCTGAGAAGGTCGAGTTATGCTTATTTAGACACCCTTGATGGATTGGGGCGCTGGCTGGATATGTGACAGGCAGTGCCGAGGATCTGGCAGCCAATCTACTCGACGGGATTCCCTGCCGCGTGCTCCAAGGGGGAGTTTAAGCGATGGTGTAATGCAAGAGCCAATTGTTCAAGGGCCCAAGCCCCCAGAGCTGGGGTATTGTACATGTGCGGGGGGGGATAATGAGAGGGTTTTGGCGTGTGAGTGAAGGGTATATAATTGGGTTGTTCCCGTATCGTCACCTGCTCATAATCCAGGCAATTAACCCCGAGTCACCACACCATTCTACAGGCACCTCCAGAACTACAATATGCGTTTCTCTACAGTTGTCACTGCTGTCCTCTCCGGAGCTTCCCTCGCCTCCGCGCACTACAGTGTGACTTATCCATGGTGGCGTGGTGATTCCTACAAGACCCAATGGTACCTCCCTCCCCTACCTCCTTCATGGGGGAATCATCACTAATGTTGCAATAAATAGGGAGTACCCCTGCGGTGGCGTCAACCAGTCTATCTCCGCCGGCAACCGTACCCTCTGGCCTCTCGACGGTGGCTCTATCGTGATGCAGCCATCCCATCCATGGGCACAGACGTACGTGAACCTCGGCATCGGTAACAACGTCACGAGTCTGAAAGTGCCCCTCGTCTTGCCATTCAACCAAACCGGAAAAGGAACATACTGCTTCAAACATGTGCCTATTCCCGACAGTATCAGGTCGGTTAACGTAACAGAAGGCGTCAATGCGACTCTCCAGGTTATCCAGCTTTCAACGTCCGGAGGCGCGCTGTACAATGTGAGTTTTTTTTTTTTTTTTTTTTTGCGCGATTCTAAATGCTAATGCGTGCATGGGGGGACAGTGCATGGACATCACATTCTCCTCCAAGGCAACCCACCCAGACGACACGGTCTGCTTCAACAGCACTGGCGTCGGCGCTGCGAACCTGGACTACCCCGACGTCGTCCCTGAAGCCAGCAAGGCCGGCGCGGACATCCTGAGGAGCAGCATGGGCGCCATTGCGGCCGCGGCTGTAGCGGGAGTGGCGGTGTTGATGGTTTAATCTGGGGGAATATGTTGGGGACTGTGTTGTTTTCGTTGGGAAAATGTATACCACCTTCTTCTTCTTCTTCTTGGGCGATTTGCTTCGCCCGGGCGTCCTTGGTCTTATGGGGTTACAATTTTTTTTTTTTTTTTTTTTTTTTTTTTTCGGTTGTTTGTTTTCTTTCCGCGGGGTTAATGTTTGCCGGTGGGGACCTCAATGCAAGGAGAGATTTAATGCCCAATACACACACACATATATATATATCTGAATTCCACCAGCGCCCGTTTGCACCGACACGCTTGCCCGCAACTTCAGGGTAACTACTCCACAGCCGAAAAATATTCCCTTACACTGCACCTCTCCCACCCTCCCTTCTCCCTGCCCTGCCCCGGCGCCAAGGTAACCCCCGCAACAAACCGACACAACTTCCCCTTCTCCCGCGGCGTGTATGCATGCAATGTAGTACCCCTTATCCGCGCTCCCTGATACTGCAGCTATTGCTACATTTTTTTTCTGGTCTTGGATATATGTATCTTGCACCAGCGCCGGCCGTAGCGCATCCCATGTTGCGGGCTGGGACCGACACCTTACATACAGGACCTGGCTAGAAGAGATATGCATGCAGCAAGGGATTACTCAAGGGAACGCTGCGATGCAAGATGCACGCACCCATGGATTGCTTGATACGGGTGGAGGAATAAATGGCGAGGGCGTCATAGCATAGATTATTAGGTGCTGAGGTGGTTGTGGGATGGGGCGGCGCGGAGAGATGCGGGTGGTGTGGTGGTGGTGGTGCTGGGGGGGAGTGGTAAGGCGGTGCTTGCGCACTAGACGGGTGTGTATGCGTGCGGAATAGACGAGGAGTAGATGCCTTTTTGGTGGTGGGGGGGGGTGGAGGATGAAGGGAAGAAGAAGAAGAAGAAGAAGAAGAAGAAGAGGAAGGAGAAGAAGAAGAAGAAGAAGAAGAAGAAGAAGAAGAAGAGAAAGCCATAAAAGCCCCCAAAACCAAATTGCAGCAGAGAGGTACTGTACAGTTTATACTCTACAACGCATGCGCACTCATGCAACATAAACAAATAAATACAAACACCCCAGTCAGCAAAGTAAATACCGGTACTGCAGCAAAGTAAACACCGTGCCCCCCCCTACCTAACAATCTCCCCCGCCGCCTTCCGCAGCCTATTCATCACTGCCAGCCCCTCATCCTCCTCCGCTATGCCCTCGACATGAATGGCCGCCACTCCCCTCTCATCCAGCTCCCTCAGCGCCGCAAACAAGCCCCGGGAAATCTCCGCTCCGGAGGTGCCCAGAGAGAGTTCCTCTACTACAGGGCTGGCATGCGGCAAGCCATTCCCAGCTGCGTTTGGGTGGGCGGGCGCCGAGGACCACCAGTTTGGCGGCCAGGTGCGCGTGCGGATTATCCCTATTGAGGCGGAGGGGTCGAGGGAGGCAAGTAGCTTTTGCATGTCTGGGGGCTGCGTGTTTGGCTCGTAGAGGACTACTTTGGCTCTCGGGCTGTAATGCCTGTACTTCATGCCCGGCACAAGCGGGACCTCGTCCCCATTCTCACTGACCAGTCCGCTCTTTCCCAGCTCTGCCTGCGCACCGCCCCCACCCCCGTTGACATTCCTCAGCCCCTCCCCCCCCGCCAAACACCCCCTCCATACCCCCCCCACCTCCCTCAGCATCTCCACCGTGACCCCCCCTGGCCTCAGCACCCTCGGCGGATTGCACAGCCCACTGACCACTGTACTCTCCACTCCCACCTCCGCCTGGCCCCCGTCCAAGATCACCTCTATCCTCCCGTGCAGATCGTGCAGCACATGCCGCGCCGCAGTCGGGCTCGGGCAGCCACTTTTATTCGCGGAGGGCGCGGCGATGGGCAGATTGCTCATGTGGGCGAGCGCAAGCGCTATCGGGTGCGCCGGCATCCTTACGGCGAACGTATCCTGCGCGGCGGTCACCTCCTTGGCGAGCGGCGAGTGCGGCGGCAGGGGAAGCAGGATCGTCAAGGGCCCAGGCCAGAACCTGTCGATGAGCGGGGTGTAGACGCCGGGGATGCGGTGGCCGGCGGGGAGGAGCGCGCGGAGCTGGCAGAGCGACGAGATGTGCACGATGAGCGGGTTGTCCTGGGGGCGCGATTTTGCGGTGAAGATGGCCTTGACGGCGGCGGCGGAGAGGGCGTTTGCGCCGAGGCCGTAGACGGTTTCCGTGGGGAAGGCGACGGGGCGGTGTGTGGCCGAGAGGAGGGCAGCGGCGTGGGCGAGGTTGGCGAGCGTGGTGGGGTCGGAGACGTGCAGGGCGGGGGCATGGAAGGGATGCGTGCCTGGCGGGGAGGCGGGGTCGGGCGTGAAGCGGATGGAGGCGGGGTCTACGGGGAGGACGGCGGTGGCGAATGCGGGGTCTGCGACCTCGGGTGAAGGCGCGGGAGGGGGGGTGGGGCGCGTCATGTCGATGGCGGTGCTGGTGCGGCGGCGGAGGAGGAGGGGGTGCCTGAGGAAGCGGGTGCCTGCAGAGAGGCGGCTCGCAGCGAGCGCCTCCAAGTTTGTTGGATTCTGTGGGGGGGGGGACGAGTATGTGTATATCTGCGTAGCCTTGGGGAATAACGACCGAGGAGTTGTTTGGCTAGAGAATATATTTGAATACACGCCTGTTCTCGCGCCCAGACCGATTTATTTGATGGGTAGCTTCAATCGGGTTGGATTCTCTTCTCTATCTACTTCTCTATTACCTGTCTCTTTTTTCAATCAATTTCCATATAGCCCTGCGAGGGTTGTTTTGGTATGCGAGGAAGGGAGGAAGGAGGGGGAGAAAGTACAGGACATTGACAGGACCACTCCCGAACGGCTTCCGGTCGATGAGAGAATGCTTATATAGGTTCGAAGGGCCTTGAAGAACACCAGAAACAATACACTCCAAGTGCAGACAGCATCTATGGTGGCTATTCAAGGAAATTCGGGGGACTAGGTCAACGATGCAACCAACGGAATGGAGGGAGATGCGATGTCTACCATAGGGTACTGGGCACGATTGATAAGAAAGACACGGGTACTATTATTCAGCCGGGCTATCAAACTGTAGATAAGGCTCTATAAGGTTCCCAGTGAATAATTGTTATCTCTGATAATCGGCGTGCCGAGAAATTCAAGAGCCGAAGGACAACTAGCTAGTGCACGTGTTGTTGAGTCGGAGGAACTTGTGTTGAATTTCAGCGGGAGTGTAGTTAGATTGCTGTATTATCAAGACAGGTAGGAGAGTAATGGGAAAACATTCCACAGTACTTGAGGATGTGCTAGGGGAAACTTTGTCGATAGCATGCGAGGTGAACCTATAGAGGTGAGAGGGCATCGAGCGGGGGGATATTATGTGCTGGGGGTGATGGGAGGAGTGAGGGAAAATATGAAGCAAGGAGGAAAGGCGGTATATAGTGGGCCATCAACTGGGAGGCAAGTAGAGGGTAATTTACTACACCAGACCGATTCGGAGCGTTTAGTAACGCAGAGCAACAATCTCGTACTCTATTCAAGCCCTCACTGATATTGATATTATACTCTGTTTTTCTTTGTTTATTGGCATTAAATTTAGCCTTGGCTTGCGGATTTGTCTGGTTACGATCTGAGTTGCGTTGCCCAGGTTCAGGTAATGTATACCGATCAAGACTTTTCTGTCATTCCCGTTTGCAGCCAGAAAATGACGGTTTCTTTATCAGCTTTGCCAGGCACTAGATAATAGAATCTGGTAATGTGCCTTGAGTTTGGGGATAGATTCGCAATCTTGCACCGAGAGGTACAGCGCTAAGCAGCATCGCAATCACATGACCAAGGGACACAGCGACCAGGCCTCTCCACGTTCAAGAGCGTGGGTTCGAGGCTAGATTTGCAGAATCTAGGGCGAATTCTAGTAAGGATACCGACTCCTCTCATATACAAGGCCTATCACCGAACTGCCTGTGGATAAGGCTAGCCTGCGGAAGATGAATATCAATTCATAGTCCTCACCTCAGCAAAAAGAAAAGGTGATGATCCGTGTGGCATGAAAAGCAGACCAAAATACAGATGACAGATGACAGATGTTGAATTTTTTGATTTTGTTTAAAAAGCTACTACTATACTATATACTCGTTTAGGGATTGCAGGTAGTCCAGTTTATGAGGAATGGGTGCAAATGCCGTATAAGTATATGTTGAGTCGGGCAGCTTCAATATATGAGCATAAGGAAAGTGGAGTGGTAGGGAGAGTTCAAGATAACGTCAGCAAGGCGCTTATCAGGCCTTTCATTAAATCGCACGACTTGACAAGTTCCTTTTCAGACGGTGGGGGTATAGGGGAGGGGGTTTATATTTGCCTTTTCCAGATGATAACGTAGTTGAAGACTACAAGCATGCTCTTTTAATATCGCCTCGGAGAACTTTCACAGAAATCTACTTAGTTACTTGGGCTCGAAGGAAGGATATGGACATACAGGTTCTGCTTCTTAGCGTTCCGGTATACTCGATAAAAGTTTTCTATCAATGATGCATTTCCTTTTCATTTGCAACCATGTCCTTAGAGGGAGCCAGTCAACCCAAGATTTTCCGAAAATGCTACAACATCATCATGATTTTAGAATTATGATGTATCTCATGCAATTGCTACACCGTAGCCCAGCTTGAACCCACGGGGTGATCTCCCCTCATGAGTCCATGAACACCACTATGCCTCTAGTAAAAGATTTTGGCTTCAGGAGCATTGCGAGAGAAACTACCGTTTTGCATCTAGTCGATGTCCAGCTTGATTAGTTGGAATTGGTGAGAGGACTGGAATGGATGCTACGGGAGCTGATCGACACGGCAGAGACCTTCTCTAAGTGGAACCCCTTTGAGGAACATGCTGAGAGTGAGGAGCATATACAGAGGCCTTTTTTCTTTTCCTTTTATTACTCCCTAGGGTTGGAGGGATAGATAGTTTTATGCCTGTTGCTCTGAAGACACACGGACCCGTAAGAGTACCATCGGAGCCTCGCTATGGCATTTCCATCACAATCTTATCTTTATTTTTTCTTTGGTTTAATTCTCCTTTCATATGTTTTTCTATTAAAGCAATCCTTTCTACTGTAAAATAGATTCATATTTCTAGATCTTTTTTTCCTTGATTTAATTGTATTCTTTTTTGGGCCGCTCATTTTAAAATCCGATAGATATGGTCACTCGTTGAGCCCCCGGGAGGAGGTTTACTAACCCAAGCAAATTAAAGTTCAGGGTAATGCCAATAACGCCCCAGTAATTTCTCAATTTTATATTTAATTACCACGTTAAACCTGTCAAAATTTCTAAGGTTGACGTAATAGAGTGAGGAGAGAGCACGTAAATAGTTCGTAATCCATCGCCGTGGTAGGAAAAGCTTGAGTAATAATTAGCTTGGGGTTGGGCATAGACACGAGGGGAGGGGTTATTCACATCTTTCCTTGCTTTAAATCGTATTGACGGGATGAGTTCGTGGTGGTAGCTCGCGGCAGATCAGGGGAAACCTCTAACCAGTCGGGCACTAAATCTTAAGCTTTTATTATCAGATCTTACATCCAATCACAAGGCTTGGCGCTCTCCTTTTCAAGTTGGTTTTGGGTTGGGGGGGGTAGTCGTGATTCGAACCAGAATACTGCAACCTCAGCAACGACTAGACTTGCTTTGTGGTCGTCTATTGAGAGGCGGAGTGGTCTTAGATCCGAGGGTTTAGATTAATTTTTTTTTTACAATTGTGCTTTTGGGGGGGATAATTGCAAATTCGGGGTAACAGCCTCAGCCCAGCATCCACAATCATAGCCAATTTCAAAGCTACAGTATCCTCAGCAGCAAACGACAGCAGACCTACCTCAACACCGATCGGGAGAGGGTGGCCGAGAGTACATGCCTTAATACCTTTCTTAGGGCCCTTGTCCTAATTGCCTTCATCTCTCATAAGCGAATGAGGATAGTTTTCCATCGAAGACTATGCGGTTCTGTACAGTCAGTCCCTCGCTGTTAAAATGTAACGTGCAGATATACATACACAGCCGCCCGTCGATACCCAAAATGAAGAGACTGCGAAATCACCCCAACCCCCTCCCGCATCAATATCTAATTAGCCCAGCCCTCAATTACATTCTTACTATTTGATTACCCTGACTTCCCATAGCACCACCTAATTTAGGGGTTGCACTTTTTGCCTTCCTCAGCTGCAGGAGAATAGGTGCCGTTCCGTTTACGGCTAAGTGAGCTAAACCACAGGTGAAGAAGTACAGTAAGGGAATTGGGGTTGGTAGCGCAATCAGACTCGACGTTGTGTATTAGCAAGACCACAGGGTAATCCTACCCAGTAGCAACCTCACCATAACCACCGCCACCAAACCAAATTCAGGAAGTAAGGAACGGAAAGATCATCATGCAATCGTTCTATTTTTCTACTGTCAGAGAAGTTCCTGGAGGGGTTAGGCGCTGATGTTGGAACCGAGGTTATACCTTACTATCCCGAGCGCTCATATACGATAGCACATGGGATGTAAAGATTGAAGGGAGGGATATATCTCACCAACTGTTAATCTAAACTTTCAGTCCGACATAGACTATGTGGTTGCATGTCGTCGGCATTACGTAGCCGGGGTATCCTGGAGGAATGAGGGGCATGGCTGCCCAAGTTGTAGATAATAGTTAGCCGCCAGATCCACTGCGCCTTTTACATATCCTATTTCGTTTTCAGGGTAACACGTATGTACCGTGAAACCTTGCCTCATGAGATGCTTACCTATGTACATAGGCAGCCTGGGGTCGGCATTTCTAGCCCACACTGACAGGCAGGCTTGATCACCTCCCCCAATTCTTTTACCTATGCTCCGGCAGTTGAATGTTTGATGATCATGTTACATACTGAGTGCATCTCCCCTGTTACTAGGTGAATTTATACTGGATAGAATAAGAGTGCTTTATTGTAAAACAAATAGATATCCATGCTTTCCCAATGCAACCCAGAGGAAGAAAAGCAGGAGGAAAAAAGAATGAAAAACTCCGCACCCACGACTACCATTTCATTGCTTCTTCTTCTCGTCCTCTTGTGCCTTCCGCTCTCCCCGTCCCACCACTAACCCCTCCGCAAGTAGCACCCCCCCACATAGCCATGCCGGCCACCAAACACACCACACAACGACCTGCGTCCACATGCCGCTCACCCACCACCCAAAACTCGCCTCTCTCAACACCTCCTCTACGCCCACTTCCCAATAATACGCAATCCCCGCCAACGCCATCCCGGGGCTCAAGCACTGCAACACCATATACAGCAGCCCCCTCACGATCTTCCCTTTCCCCTCGACGGGAATAAACGTCAGCGCCGCGCTCCCCACACCCACCCCTAGCGCAAGGGAGAAGTTGAGTGTTGCTAGCGCCGAGAGCGCCATTCCGAGGAAAAGGAGGGAGAAGCATTTAATCAGCTTTAATTGCCGCTCGCGGGTTGCTGCTGGGATGAAATGTGTTAGGGTTGACGAGAGGAGGAATGGGAGGACGAGGTTTATGAAGAGGAACGCTGAGAATGTGGGGGTGAAGAGCCGGGTGGGGAGGTGGTTAAAGAGAGTTAGTGGGAGGATGCCGAGGAAGTGGAGTGTTAGGACAGTGGTTAAGGGGAAGCAGAGGTCTCGCTCTATCGCCGCTGTTGTTGGGGATGTAGATTTTCCGGTCGAGGAGGCGGTGGCAAGGGGGGAGGAGCTGAGAGAATCAACCCATAGCCCAATTGCGCCCAGCGTAAAATTCACCGCAATCAACATTGCGCTAGGAAGGTATGTGCCTATACTCACAAAGCGTTTCTGCGCCATAAGGAGGTAGAAGAAGAAGCTCTGGTGGAAGTGTTCAAGGAGGTTATTTAGAGACCTGAACATTGATTCCAAAAATCGGCCGAGGGAGACCTCGTTGTGCCATCCATCGCCGTGGACCTGCACCGTGACTGCATCAACGTGATATGGAACAAAGACGCTGTGCCCTCCCCTAGCGTGACCAAGGCCTTGGTTTACCATCCCCCGGAGCATCGTGCGCAAGCGGTCCTTATAGCTGTCATTGTGGTCCCACATTTCCTGTAGCGTTGGTCGAATCCCAAAGTGATGAAGAGCTACATTTCCAGCCGTGTTCACTAGGTCTAGGTTTGGTAGCTGGCCGTTGACACCATCATATACAATATGGATACTCTCGAAATTCCCGCCACTCGGATAATCTAGCACAATTGCACCTTGGATTGCGCCGGACTTCAACGGCAGCGACTCCACCCCTGGATTCGCCGTATGCTGGTCATGGTACGCATCCACCCAGGCCTGGGGGCCAGCAAGCGAGTCGGAGGTGATTAGGAATATAATATCCTTTGACCAGACCGACCAGCGCTTGAGGTACCTTGCGAGGGTAGTTACGAGGGCTACCCCGCCGGTGTTTTGGATATCGTCGAGGTTTTTCCATGGCGCGGAGAGGACAGTCGCTTCAGTTGCGTCGCCGCGGGGGGCTTGCAGGATTGCGTAGACGTTTTCGCCAGAATAGGTCTGCCCGGAGGCGGTGTAGGTATATTTTTGGCGGCCGACCTTGAGGCCTGCGGCGGCGAAGATGTTGCCGAGGACTTCTACCCTCCTAGACCACCGGGGGTGGGTTAGCTTGGCGCGATCAATTGAGGCAGGAGGACGTGGCTGGGGAAGGAATGTTGGATATGTACTTGGCATCAGTCGCATTCGCCAAATCAGCGACTTCATGTCGATATGCCCAGAAGATGTTCTGCTCGCTCCCACCAAAATACGTGCTGGCTTGGCCGGGGAGGAGGGCGTTTTCGGAGATGTATGTGCGGCGGGAGTTTGATTCGAGAGGGAGAAGGAGGAGCCAGGTTATGCCGACGACGACGCAGAGGGCAGAGAGGTATGGGAGGACTGTGAGGATGCGGATGGTGGAGAGGCGCCCTGTAGTCGGGGTGGGTAGAGTGAAGGTTAGCTTAGTAGCACTTTGAAGGAGAGGAAATTGTGGGGGGAAATCTCTGGGGGAAGGGGGGGGTGGGGAATATGACTGACCAGATAGGAGGCCCATGATGCTGCATAAACGGGAGGGGGGGGGAAAACGGGTGATGGGGGGGGAAACGTGTAGGTAGCCCTTCAGGACGCCAAGACTAGCATTCGGATGCAGGGGCTGGACGGGCTGTACCGGAGGGCGGCGCTGCGTTTGCGGAGCGCTCCAGCCAGTTCTCGGGGGCGGGCATCTGCTGCGATTATTTTACATCGCGCAGGCTTGCTCTCTTCTCTGCTCCCCGTGCTTGTATGCAGAGTTGCTTGTATGCAGAGTCCTTACCTGTATGCAGGCCGGTGCATGCATGCAATACAAGGTATGTAAGATGTTTATATCACGCTGGATATAGGCAGCTTGGTGCCCGGCTGCGGCCTCACCATTCCTGCCCGTGCCCGGCCAGCCCATCCTCATCGCGAACCACCCCCCAATATAATGTGATATACTTGGTATGCCCCCCGCATCGGCGTGATGCCAATCTAATTCATACATACCCACCAAACATAATGTAACTCTCCATCAAACAAGCTACTCCCACCGCCCAGATTGATCTCGCGAACTAGTCTGTCCTTACAAACCAAAACATCCCCCATCCACCATCCATCCTCTCGACCGGTTTCGACACAGTTTCCCCCTCAACCAGCTAGAGTCGCTTCCCCCCCCCACCCCAAACGATGAGAGTCAAAGTCCGCTACATCACAGGGTCCTCCCCACCCGTCGTCCTCACCCTCCCAGACACCCTCCCCATCTCCTCCCTCCTCACCCAAATCCAGACCTCGGGCAATCTCCCCACCTCCAACATCGAAATCAAACACAGCTTCCCCCCTAAGCTCCTCGACCTCAGCGCTCTTCCCCCAGAAACCCCCCTCTCCTCCCTCCCCTTCAAACTCGACGGTGACCAACTCACCGTCCGCTCGCTCGATGTCCCCACCTCCACACCCCCACTCCCATCCCCTCCCGTCTCCCAGGTCTCTAAACCAAAACCAAAGCCCCAACAAACCACCTTCTCCCCCACTCCCCCCAACGAATTCGACCCCCCCGACGCCTACCTCCCCGGCCGGGGGACCGTAGTCCTGAGGGTAATGGAAGACGACAACTCGTGCCTCTTCCGCGCGCTCTCGTACGTTCTCACCAACGGGCTCACCTCGCCGACCGAGCTCCGGCAAATTGTAACCATCGGGATTCAAGGCGATCCAGAAACCTACTCCGCGGCGGTCCTAGGGCAACCTGTTGACGACTACTGTCAGTGGATCAGCATGGAGAGCAGTTGGGGCGGAGGTATCGAGCTCGCCATCTTGGCCAAGTTCTTCGATATCGAGGTAATCACCCTTCCAAGGAAAAAAAAAAAAAAAAAAAAATTTCTCACCAACATTTCACCCTAACTAACCTCCAACCCCCGCTCACTAGATTCTCGCCATCGATGTCTCCACCCTCTCAACCATGCGGTTCAACGACCCCTGCCCGCGCTTCTGCATGCTCGTCTACTCCGGGATCCACTACGACGCGCTCGCCCTCTCCCCGCTCACAGAGTACTCCTCACTCCTACAAGGCCCAGACGCGGATACCTGTATCTTCGATAGGGGCGATGAGGGGGTCCTACAGGCGGCTATGGAGCTGGTGAGGAAGTTGAAGCAGAAGAAGTATTTTACGGATACAAAGAGGTTTACCTTGAGGTGTGGGGGATGTGGGGTGGGGTTGGTGGGGGAGGAGGAGGCGAGGGGCCATGCGAGGAGTACGGGACATACTGAGTTTGGGGAGTATTGAGGGGGGTATGTCGACTTTGCTTCTTTTTCTTCTTTTTTTGTTTTGATTCTTTGCTTTTTTTTCAGTGCATCTTTTCTTTTGTTGATGGTAATGATACATACATACCTTCACATACATACATACACACACATATACATTTCTCCCCTTTAGCTTTTGTCAGCCATAGCGATTCCCCTTTCTTGAACCATCTAAATCTAGAAATCAGACATGAATGAATTACAGTTTGAGGGAAGGTTGGGGGGGAGGTTGAATGTCCCTGACCTGGTGCCCTACGGATTTATAAAGATGCTTGTATCCGATGGATTTTGGGGGGAGCAGCTCACAGGCAAAGGTAGCGGAGATTACGGGCATTCCAGGACTCCCAGATTTAATCGGAGGAAGCGATTATCAGTATACGGCAGGTTACGCACAACAGCGGAGGGGACATTGAGGGACACGCTCGAAGAGGATACAATTGTGACGGCGCGTGGTGGCGAGAGCGGAAAACTCTGGAGTTTTGTGACGGAGGAGTTGCACAGAATGCGGCACATCTACTAGAATGCCCGGGGGTGGCTGATGGCAGAGGGCGGAAGTGGGAGCACTGAGTGGTGTGAGTCGCTAGCGGAGGCATTGAGAGGGCAACAGACCCCCTTCTTCTTTCTCTTGGATTTTCGGCGGCTTGTTTGGTTATATCTTTTCTTCGGAGGTGGCCAGTAGTCACGGGGCAGGGAGCGGCTTAGAGGTTGGATCAGTGAGTACTGATTTACCCCTCCCCCTAAAAAAACAAAAAAAACGTGAACAAACTGCTTATATTCTAGACCCATATAGACAGCCTGAGACTATGTACCGTATAAAATGGCCTAATAAACATGACAAGTACGGTATTCTGCGTTTGATATCAACGGAGCAGAAGTGACGCGCAAGTCTGTGAGTTATCTAGCTGTGGAAAAGGAAAGAAACAAAAAAACAAAGAGTTCCCAGCCCCCAATCACATAGCACGCTTGTACAATTCTAATCTCGATCCCAATAGCCAGCCAGCCAAACATACAACAGAAGAAAAAAATAGAAAAATGCAACAGAATGAAGTAGAATTGGTTTTTTTGTTTCTACCGTAAATGAACGGTACATGTGTCGTGTAGAAGGAAAAAAAAAAGACTGTTGAAAGCCTCATGTATTGTATTACTATAAGCTAAGCCCGCTCTTCTCAATAGTAACACTGATCAACTAATCCTGTCTCTGCGATAGTTAATATACCAAGGTAATGTTATGGAATAGTTCTCCTATGGGTAAAACAGAACTTTTGAATATTTAAAGCACTTTAGAATTATTGTGGGTTAGTATTAGCACCTTTAGCAAGCTACTACCACCACCTTTACGATGGCGGTGCAAGGTTTGGGAGACATGGCCAATAAGAGGGCTATTGTATATAGCCCGGTGAGGGATTGGAGTAAAGGAGACATTAAAGTGCTGGTGAAGAACGGACCAGCAGGCAGGCAGTATACTTTGGAGGGAGTCACGGAGTGGGAGAAGATTGAGAGATTCCAAGAACTGTAGGGCAGCGTGAGGATGAGTGAAGTGATAGACAGGTCAAAAGACGAAGCAGGCGAAAGGCGAAGAGGGATTTGGGATTATTTACACAAGGGAGGAATGCAAATCAAGGGAAAGCAATAAGGTTTTGGTAGTTAAGGATGGAACTAAAGCGGAAAGGGCGATTGAAATCATTTCAAGTAGAATGGTTATTCAGGACGTTATGGAGACGAACGAGATCTGGAGTGGAGCGATTAGAAGTAGAAGTAGTTATTGTAAAGGTATAAAGTAATACTTATTTATAGGATATATATTTATTTATTAATAGTTTGAATATTAACATTTAAAGAGATTGATATATAACTAATAGAAATTACTAATTCGGCTTATAAGTAGAGTTTTATACTTGCTAAACATTTTTCTTTTGATATATGAATATAATAAAGGGTATTAAATAGATAAAGGTATGAAATTTCAAGTTTCTTTTGATATAAAGTTTCAAAAGAAGTTATTTTTTATAAAATTGAGTATAGTAGCAATTAATTTCTAAAATAAAAAGCTATTATACAAGCTTTTGCCTATAATTATTTATCAAAATTAATTTATATGGCTCATATAGTTTAAAATGTAGGGATGGCTACTTGGATCTAGTTAAAGGTAGAGTACCCCGGCCAAAGTATTTGCGACACCCCCTGCAAATATATATGGGGAGCCTCGCAAATACTTTCGCCGGGGTATTGTACTTAGATGCCGATATGTGTAGGTGCAGTGTGATGCATATCTCGCTTTCATTTCGTTGGCTGTGTTTGGTTGTGCTTGGCTGGGGAGATGCGGATTGTACTTTATACCCAAAGACGTAAGTGAGAAGTGAGAATATGCATACGCATGTGAGTTTTCTATGGAGACTGTACGCTGATTGCCAAAAACACAGAGATTGCCAATGATCCTACAGCTAAGCTCTTTCTTGTTGGCTTCACAGTATAAATTGGTGCTCTGGACCGTGATAGTTCGCTTAGCTAAGCTTATGCTTATGTAAGAAACCCCCACCATGCCCCACCACGCATCCCATCCGAGGCTCCCAACCTTCGGATTCGCAACTGGAAAACATCATCATACACATAACAATGGATTCCCGCACAATAGGCATCCTCGGCGGTGGCCAGGTATGTTTCCTGTGATTCACACACTTACATAAGTTTCATAGATACTGACACCCAACTCCATAGCTCGGCCGCATGATGGTTGAAGCCGCTCACCGCCTTAACCTCTCCACCACCCTCCTCGATACCCCCCCCGACTGCCCGGCAAAGCAAATAAACGCACTGAATACGCACATCCACGGGTCCTTCGCCGACGCCGGCTCCATCTACAAGCTCGCGACCAAATGCGACATCATCACCGCGGAAATCGAGCACGTGGATACATACATCCTCGAGGAGCTAGAAAAGCCCGAATACCAGGCCACCAAGCTCAGTGGGAAGAAAGTTGAGATTCAGCCTGATTGGAAGACGATCCGGACGATCCAGGATAAATACCTCCAGCATAGGGCACTTATCGACGGAGGAGTCCCCACGGCAGAAGTTCTACTGGTTGAGGAGGCGAGTGAGCAGGCGCTGAGGGATGTTGGGAATGTGTTCGGGTATCCGTATATGCTGAAGAGTAGGACGATGGCGTATGATGGGCGCGGGAACTTTGCTGTGACTAGCGAGCAGGATATTCCAGAGGCGCTGAGTCAGCTTGGACTGAGGCCGCTGTATGCGGAGAAATGGGCGCATTTCAAGATGGAGCTGGCGGTGATGGTGGTTAGGGGGAAGGATACGGTTATGGGGTATCCTGTTGCGGAGACGGTACATGAGAAGAGCATCTTGAGGGTGTGCTACGTTCCCGCGAGGGGCGTTAGCAAGGAAATTCAAGAGCGGGCGAGGAAGTTGGCGGAGCAAGCGGTCTCATTATTCCCTGGAAAAGGTGTCTTTGGAGTAGAGATGTTCTTAATGGATGATGGTGTGTAAACCCCTTTCCCGTTCGTTCTTATCGCCATTAACTTATGTTAGACAACCTTCTCATCAACGAGCTCGCCCCTAGGCCACACAACTCCGGCCACTACACCATCGACGCCTGCCCCACGTCTCAATTCGAGATCCACCTCCGCGCCATTCTCGATCTCCCCATCCCCCCCACCGCCACCTCCCTCTCCACCCCCACCACCTCCTCGATCATGGTCAACATCCTCGGCTCTCCGGACCCACACACTCCCTGGGCGCACCTCTCCCTCGCGCGCTCTGCCCTCTCTATCCCTGGCGCGACTGTCCATCTTTACGGGAAAGGCCCTGGTCGTCCCGGGCGAAAGATGGGACACATCACCATCGTCGGCGGATCCATGGCCGAAGTCCAAACCAACGCCGCTCCACTCATCGCCGCCGCATTCGACACGGGAGAAATCCCCGTTTCGAAGCACCCTGTTCGACAACCACCAATCGTCTCTATCATCATGGGCTCCGACTCGGACCTCCCCGTTCTTATCCCCGCCTGCCAAACCCTGCAGAAATTCCAAATCCCCTTTGAATGCACCGTCGTCTCCGCGCACCGCACCCCCGCGCGGATGGTGGCCTTTGCGCATGGTGCTGTCGAGAGGGGAATCAGGGTAATCGTTGCGGCGGCGGGCGGCGCGGCACATTTACCGGGGATGGTTGCGTCAGAGACTAGTTTACCCGTGATTGGAGTCCCCGTGAGAGGGAGCCAGTTGGTGGGCGTGGATAGTATACTGAGCATTGTGCAGATGCCGAGGGGGATTCCCGTCGCGACCGTGGGGATTAATAATGGTACCAATGCGGCGTTGTTGGCGATTAGGATTCTGGCGAGTGGGGATAGGGGTTTGACGGAAAGGTATGAGAGGTTTGTTAAGGGGATGGAGGAGGAGGTTTTGGCCAAGGCGGAGAAGTTGGAGAGGTTTAATGAGGAGCTGGGGAAGGAGGGCTGGGAGGTGTATTTGGGAAGTAAGTAGATTCTGGGTCAGGGAGTGGTGGACTGGAATAGAGGAGTGTATGTATATAATCAGGCCTTTTATCTTGGGTTGCTAGATTGGATTAGAAAGCAGGGGTTGGGTGTGTAAGTTTTAAGTTTTATGTTTATGTTTTATATTGCTTTTTTGTTGGAAAAAGTTCTTCTTGGGTTCAGGGTAAACTGAATACTTGAATATATATGTATACCCACAACGGATGAGAGCTAGATAAGTACCGTAGAAACTCTCGGACAAGACTGCAGTCTTATTTATAGGACGGCGGTTTTGGCACAAGCTGTCTCAGCGTCTTATTCTCGGTTACTTCCTTAATCATAGGTACTTTCTTAATCATAGTTATTTTCTTAATCATAGTTACTTTCTTACTTTCTTAACATACAATTTCAATGAAAACCCAGATTCTTGCTACTATTACACCCCGGTCCCCGGACAACAGAGCCCCCTGCCCTGTCAAATAATTTCTTCACCTAGGTGAATATGAGATGGGAGCCCTGCCCCATCAGGCTCGCTTAGCAGTGTTTTGGGATGTAGGACCACGCCGCTTTGGAGGCATATTGGGCTTGATGAGGGGGTGTCTGTGTACTAAGGTGGTGGTGGTGGTGATGGCGGTGGTGTTTGTGTATAAACACTCTACTAGCGCTAGAACTTTCTGGCTCTACTACCCATAGCAACTCCTTTCTTATTCGCGATCCATACCCCAAGCAAATCAGGTCAGAGCATTTTGCCTGCCTTATTCGAGGTTACTTTCTTAAACATTGTTACTTTCTTGTCCGAGAGTTTCTACGGTAGTAACCAGGTACTTAGGTACTTTGTTATGCTGATCAGTTTCAAGTGCAGCTAGCTGCGAGCGGGGCCAATTCCGATATGGACTTTAGATCTACACTAACATACATATATAGGCAAGTAAAGTTATTTACTACTTAGAAGTAACTAAATAATTTAGCTGAATGATTAAACAATTAGTGAATTTTTGAAGTATATAGTTTAATAATTATTATAACTAATAAATAGTTTAGTAGTTGTTTAGTTTAGCAATTGCCTTTGATTTGAAGATTGCTGAATAGTTTAGCTGAATAGTTTAGCAATTACCTAGCTTTTGCTTTCGCTTTAGCTTTAGCTTTAGTTTTAGCTTCGCGTTATTGTTCTTTTGGGACTAGTTCAAGACTGCCAAATACAATAAGGGAGGGCCAGACTAACGCAACCAGACTAGACTAACGCTAAGAATAATCTCATGCCAAGCGAGGCGTCGTCGCTAGTATAAGAACCCCCCTTCCTCGGACAATATTTTCTCCTCACTGACCACCACTTCCTTAACCACCACACCACCACACCACCACACCACCCCTCAACCTCCCAAATCTTCGGAAAAAATGGCAGCTATTATTCCACAACCATTCGATGTCCACACCCCTTCTGCTGATATCAATCAATTTCTTGATCAGCTTGCGCACAATCCTCACAACAGATTTCGAATCCACCCCCAAGTTATTGCGTACAAATCCAAAAACATGAAGAACAATGCTATCCAATTAGCACTGGAGGCGGACAGGAGGGATTATGAGGCCTGCGACATTATGCAACAGGCCAAGCACAGCATGGTTTCTAGTGGCTCCTTGTTGTGGCTCTGCGGAAATATCAGCGGTATACAACAGGATGGAAATCACTGGCATTCATATGCCTTGATTTATTTCGAACGCAAGGTCTTTATCATAGACCCCGAATACCGACCACCTGCACCCGAAAGAGTACGAAGATTAGTTGAAATCGAGCATCTGGATTTAGCAAGGGAGTTTATTGCTCTCATCAGTGCTCAAAAAATACAAGTCAAAATCAACAGCCTTACAGCCACGCAGTCTTACCTCGTTAAATGTACGGAAGACTAAGAAAGTAAATAGAGATGAAGAAGAGAATGTGGCCTCAGAATGGGTAGATGAGGATGTGTCGGAGGTTTCCAAAAAATCAACAAAGACTCGGAAGTCTTGGACTAGAGAGTTTAAGCTGCGTGCTATTACTATGGTTCATAGTAGTCGCGTGACTAAAGGGAATGGATCACGGTGTGGTGCGACAAAAACTCAGCCTGCATTGCAGCAGCAACTAAGCCAGAGGCAGTATCAACATCAATAATCTGGTGAGCACTGGCCTCTCGTATGGTAGATGATACCTTTACGCGTCAAGATACCCCTATAGTCAAGATACCCCTATAGCACAACATCCCTTCCCAACATCCTCTATCGCATACTCCTCACAACATCAGCATAACCACACCAATACCAATATCACCAATATCAGTATTACCAATATCAGTATTACCTACCAATATCACCTATCATGTACTTCTATCTTATTACCTTCCTTCTTGGCCTATTGGTCGGGCGCGTGGTTACCACCACCACCACTACTACCACCACTACCACCACCCCTATCATCGATCTTGATGCTGTTCTGCAGAGATCGATTCTGGTGGAGATAGAGGCAGAACACCAACGGAGGACAAAGTCGCAATTAATCTTGCAATATTGCCGTGAACAATCTGTATATCGATCTGCATATGGATCTGCACATCTTCGAGCCGCAAGGCTAGCAATGGACCATGACCTCTGTAGCCAACTTTCTTTGTTAACAATAATGAACAGAGTTAGTTGGGCTGATGGTTGGGTTGACTCTGGTTTGGAGGAGTCAATGACGGACTCGGATGACTCTGATTTGGAGAGGTCAGCAACGGACTCTACTGTTGACACAATACCAGATTCGCAATGTGGTGAGTGGCGGTACTGAATAGTCAGTGGTAGAGAGGGCAAGGGAGGGTTGTTTTCTTTTTTGCGGAGAGGGCTGGCGGGAGGGGTGGGGGCTTGTGGGGGTGGGGAGGGCTGGCAGGAGGGCTGGCGGGAGTAGGGAGGGCTGGCGGGGGTGGGGAGGGAGGGCTGGCAGGAGGGCTGGCGGGAGTAGGGAGGGCTGGCGGGGGTGGGGAGGGAGGGCTGGCGGGGGTAGGGAGGGCTGGCGGGAGCGTTGTTTCTTTTGTATGCTTATATGTTCTGTCTTTTTCCTCCTATCTTTGCTCCCATATACTGGCTAGGCTCTTCGGGTGATAAAAGTAAGTACCTCACTTCCTTATTCCTTAGTTGCTATAGATGCTAACCAACCTACATACCACACAGGCAGCGGCGAACTTTAGCTTTGGCCTATTAGATAGTATCTATTCTATATCTATTGTCTATTCTATAGCTATTATCTATGTATATAATACACAATAAGGAGATTTACAAATATTACATATATAGTATGTACGAGAAGGCAACCAATAGCTTTACAAGCCCGTTGAGTCTTTTTCTTGACAAGAATGTGAATATGGTCTGTAACTGCTGTATCTGCTGGCACTGGCATTGACTTGGAACTGCATAGTGCATGTGCTACCTCGAGTCTGAACTCCTTGTGTGATACAGAAGGATCATACATACGATACAGAATGTAGCTGTTCACAAGCGCAGTGTCCAATAGCCAGTAAAAGAGTGGCAGCCATGAACGGCAACTTGCTAGCTGTGTATAGTTGTATGATCGCAACTGATCAGCAATGTCTACCCCCCCCATATGATTGTTGAAATCATTAATCATGAGTGGAATTGTGAGCAGCTTGCGCACACTAGAGCCAAATACTTGACGAACAGCAGAATTGCGCTTTCTGGGTCTTTTTCGATTAGTAACTACACCATCATTAAGATCATGAATAGTAGTCATAATGAAAACACCAGCATTGTCCTGCCACCGTGCACACATGACATTATCTTTGGGAAGTGAAGCTAAGTCACCCCACTCAGCATCTTTACTGTTATCATCATCATATGCTTGCAAGTCAGTTGGAAGCTGAGCTTTGCGTGTAGTACCACAAGCACCAATACCCAACTCTCGAAGGGTTGCAAATAATGCAGTATTACTAAAGAAACTGTCAAAATATATGCTAAATTGGTACTTGTGGTATGGCAATAGCTGTGCCAGCCGCAAGCATGTTGTAGATGTTGGAGTAAGATCCCGAGAAATTGGCAAAGGCATTGGCAGAGTTGGCGGAGGCAGCGCAGGTAGCGTTGACAAAAAAGACATTAGTGGAGGTAGTATTGGCAGAGGCAGCGAAGGCATTGGCAGGACCAGGGGAGGCAGCTGAGACATTAGCGGAGGCAGAGGCTGAGGCTGAGGCAGCGGAGTAGTCTGGTGTAGTGGAGGCAGTCCAATATTGCCTGAAGACCCATCAACTCTAGAGTAGAATTCAAAGCCATATGTATAGCCATGATCACATATAGCATATATCTTATACCCCTCATTAATTGGCTTATTCGGCATTTTTAATGAGTGCTGTGAGCGCCCCGTAAACCGTACCATCATCTCATCAATAGAGCAATTTCTTGATGGCATATATACTGATCTAAACTGATTTGCTAGTATAGATGCCATCGGTTCAAGCTTCATATACCATGCTGGTGGTGCTGGTGGTGCTGCTGTCGGGGGCGGTGCTAGTAGTGTGGGTGCTGTTGGTGCTGCCGGTGGTGCCGGCGCTGCTGGTGGTGCCCTCACCAGTAGCGATATATGAATATATCGCTGTATTTGCTCAAATCGGCACAACCCCATTGCATCCATAGGCTTCTGCCGTGTTTTTTCTGCCCAATAGTCCGGAACACTTGGGCAACTAATAACACCCATATAGATCACAAGCCCTATCCATATCTTTAGGTCCCTAATAGTGACCGGCTTCCATTGTCGCTCCCTACTAGGCCCAGCAGCCTGAGCTGTAGTATGTTTGGAGGCATAATATGCATTGGTGCCATCACGAAGGACCTCCCAAATTTTCAAGTTGAAAAAGTGGCTAAAGCACTCGATTGGGGAGGTCGGTTGCTGCGGAAGTAATGATGCGGTATCATACTGGTGACGCTCTAATGGCATATACACTTCCGGTACTAATGGCACTTCCGGTACTAATGGCACTTCCGGTACTAATGGATGGTTCACATTAGAGTCCAAATCAGCTAAAGCCTTGCGTTTTGCAGACTTGGGTTTTGGATCCGTGGCCTTGGGTTTTGGAACCTTTGGTTTTGCAACCTTGGGCTTTGCAACCTTGGGCTTTACAACCTTGGGTTTTGGAGGCATGGCATTAGAGTCAACATCAGCTAAAGCCTTGCGTTTTGGAGGCATGGTTGTTTGTGGACGCGGTTGTTTATGGACGCGGTTGTTGTGGACGCGGTTGTTTGTGGACGCGGGTGTATTACTACTGGCAATATGATAATAACAATATATTCATACCATACGAGAGGCCAGTGCTCACCAGATTATTGATGTTGATACTGCCTCTGGCTTAGTTGCTGCTGCAATGCAGGCTGAGTTTTTGTCGCACCACACCATGAGTAAGGGACATGGAACAAGATGTAAGTAAATATCCTAGTAAATAATATATATAGCTAACGGTTGTAGGGGTATGGGAGCAATTAGGTGTTTCAAGATCCATGCTACAACGATGGGAAGATGAAATTGTCGCATCACAGAAGGGATCAAGAATTGTAGAAAGAGCACGAGTTGGACAATGGCCTCAAATGGAACAAGCACTACATACGAAATTTCTAGCAATACGTGCTCTTGGAAAGCCAGTAGGACAGCGATGGTTTATACGAGAGGGAAAAAAAAAATCTTTCAACAGCTTTATCCTGAACAGGTGGATCGTGATGAGCAGAATAAAGTGACATATCGGTGTCAGTTTTCTGGAGGATGGTTTAATGGGTTTAAAGAGCGATGGAATATTTCCTGGCGTATTAAAACGAAAGTAGCTCAAAAGACACCAGAGGAGAAAATACCGGCAGTTCAGAGCTTTCTACAGGAAATACGGCGGAAATCGCAACCTATCGACTTAGACATAATATGGATCAAACTCCACTTCCTTTTGAGTTTCTTCAAACTCGTACCTATGATACGAAAGGTGCAACTACTGTTCTTATTCACTCTGAACATGTTTCATGGACAAAACGACAAGCATCCTTAATGCTCACAGCATGTTCTGATGGATATTTACGATGCAAGCCAATTCTGATCTTCCATGGACATGCAACTAAAGAAAGTGCAGCTCGTCGAATTGAACGAACAAAGTACAGTTCAGAGGTACATACATACTTCAATCCTACTGCTTATAGTAATGAAAGTATTACATTAGGTTGGCTAAAGCATGATATATGTGGGATTCCAAAGAATTCGATTGAAATATATCTTCCTCAACCTGAACGGTTGGTTGTGTTAGATGTTTTTAGTGGACAAAAGTCTAAAGCAGTCTTTGAAGTCATGAAAGAGTTGGATGTTACTGCTGTATATATTCCGGATGGCTGTACTGGATATGTACAACCAATGGATACTATTATTAACAAGCTAGTAAAGGATAAAATCAGTGATATTCTGGAGGAAACATTGGCAAATGAGGATGAAGGTACTAGCATTGGACATCGCCGAATTGCAATTACACATGCAGTGGCAGCTGCTTGGTTATGGCTTCATGGACATAAGCAAGATACAATTATCAAGGCGTTTAAGCAGACTGGTATTTCACTTTGTCCGACTGGTAAGGCGACGAACAAGCCAAACTACGCCTTGCAGTTAACTCTCTCTCCGACGAAGCACTTGACCAAGTCATACCATACGTTCAGAACAACAATGTGAATTTGACTAACCTGAAAGCCCTCGTCACAATACTCGAACATGTATTCGGAGATCCCAATAGGGTAGCAAATGCCGAATACAAGCTCCACACCATCATCCAGGGAACCCGCGACTTTGCGGCCTACTTTGCGGAATTCCAGCGACATGCAGCTGAGACCACCTGGAACGATGTAGCCAAGCTAGCCGCTCTCAAGAGAGGTCTGTCCTTTCGACTTTAACAAGACCTTTTGGGAGTACATCCCGAACCAACTACCTTCGATGAATTTGTTGCTATCTGTCAACGTCTAGATATCCGGCCTTGGATCACCAACTTCTCGTCCGGCCACTCGCCCAGGACTAAATGCCCCTATTGTATCTCCAACACCAGCTGCTACCCTATCAACAGCCACAGGAACTCATGCGGGGCCGATGGATATTTCGGCCGGACGAAGGAAAGTATCCCCAGAAGAACGAGCCAAGCGAATGGCCGAAGGTCGTTGTTATTATTGCGGTGGATTGGGTCACGGGGTGAAAGCCTGTCCCCAAGCACAACGCCGCCCTCTTCAAGCGGCCGAAGCTACAATAGAGGAACCCAACACTGCACCAACGTTGAAAGAATAGCCTCACCTCAGCATGATGGCGCTGACGTGAGGCCACCGAAATCTTCTACTTTGTGCATTTCTAGTTTATCGTTACAGTCTATGTTGGAGGAAGAGTCCTTGGAAGGGAATCATCTTGTAGTTACTTGCCAATTAAAAGATGATAACAACAACATCCCAACTCATGCTCTCGTAGACTGTGGAGCCACTGGATATGCATTTATAGACAAAAACTTCGCAACCCATCACCAACTTCCGTTATACAAACTCAAGCAACCCCGAATATTAGAAGTAATCGATGGACGACCAATTGACTCAGGAATCATCACCCACGTAACCAAATTACAGATGACTTGGACAACATCAAGAACAACTATTCTTATTTGTCGGACATTACCCTATTGTGTTAGGAATTCCTTGGCTTCGTGGTCATGATGTAAGCGTACGGTTTGTACGAAACACAATCACCTTCGACTCCGAATATTGTATACAACACTGTTGTCCTAAGCCTTCATCTATTACGGGAATTTCAATACCAATTCCTGAACGACCTCAAATCACCATGATTACCGACTCCACTTTCAGTAGACTAGTTAAAAGGGGAAAAGGAGTAGAAATAGCATTTCGGCTAACCGATGTATGAGCTTAACCAAGCCCCTAAGCCACCCAAAAAAGAACAGACGACAAGATTAAAGAATTGCTCCATTGAAGGACGCCACCATTTGGACCTCTATATTCCTTATCAAAACCGGAATTAGAAGCCCTTAAAGACTGGATAGATGAGAATCTATCTAAGGGATTCATTCGCGCCTCATCTTCCCCTACAGGAGCCCCCAATACTGTTTGTCAAGAAAAAAGACGGGTCATTGATGAAATCCTCCGCATCATTAATGAGGGATTCCCATCGATTGAACCTGCCCCCATGTATGAGGCTCCCAACTCCGCTCAACCATACCCAGCCATGGCTTCAAATATTGCATACCCCCTGGACAATCTAGATTCAGAATTACACTGTATTGACCCCACAGTAATTAACAGAGTGGCGGAGCAACTACTGGCACCCATTCAAACCCAACTTCCACCACCAGTACGTCTTCGTCTACAACCATGATTCTTGTCCACGTCTAAGCTATTGTCTTCATCTCTACGTGCGCTCCCTAGAGTTACGTTCACGGTCCATTGTCACTGTGTCTCCGCCATAACACTGAATAGTTTAACTAAATAGTTCAGCAATTGCCTTTAATTCGAAGATTGCCAGTAGTAGATAGGTAGTTTAGCTGAACAGTTTGGCAATTGCCTTTAATTTGAAGATTAGTAGATAGTTTAGCTGAACGGTTCGGCAATTATTATAATTGCTAAATAGTTTAGCTGAATGGTTTGGTAATTACCTTTAATTTGAAGATTGGTAGATATTTAGCTAAATGATTTAGTAATCATTATGATTGCTAAATAGTTTAGCTGAATAGTTTAGTATCTAATTAGCTTATAGTTCTCTAATAAATATTTCTATCTTTTATATTTTTTTTTTAAATATATATAATGGGATACTCGAAGAAACGTCCTGTCAACCTAATGATACGTTTCCAACTCTGCACTGGTCACAGGTCCTCCACCTATCACCTATTGACGTAGATGTCCATACTTTTGGATCGAAGGCTCTTCGACACCTTGATTGATTTGGTGTGTGTTCTGAGAGTTGATTTCTGAGGATCAGTGATAGTAGAAAGTTAATACTTGGCAAGTTTAATCACGTGGCTGCCCTCGCCAAGAGTGCTAGCGTGCAAGATGTCCCAGTACCTACCGGTAAATGAAAATAACAAAACTTCGTTCCAATATTGAAATTATTACTTACAAAGTCATATTAAACAAGTCACGGAGTGAGACTAGAGTGAAACCAGTTACATAAGATCGCTTGGGTTACGTACCGATACAACACGTGATATGTATCAAACAATTGCAACAACGCCTCCCTTGAGCTCCCTCTACTTCTTCCCCCAGTTCACTCCCATCTTCGTATACAACAGAATTTCACTCCTATGCACCGAGTCGTAGTAACCGGCCTCGGCGCTGTCACGCCCTTAGGCGTAGGTACGTCCCTTCATTGAGCTCCTCACATCTAATTCTACCCTAACTTCGCAGCAGGTATCTGCCGCACCTGGCAGCGCATCCTCGCTAGTGACTGCGGGATCATAAATATCCTCGATAGAGACGAACGATATGCTCAGTTACCGTGCCAGATTGCAGCCGTAGTGCCTAGGGGGAAGAAGGTTGATGGGGGTTGGGACCCGAGTGAGTGGTTGGCGCCGGGGGTAGGCTTACTCTTGTATCCATGTCGAAGATTACGGATAGCGCTAGATTGGGGAGCGGGGGCTGGTAGAGATGAATGCTGATGGTGGGATGGATGTAGGATGATCGACGAATGGCACTATTCTCGCAGTATGCGATTGCGGCGGCGGAGGAGGCGTTGGGGGATGCGGGGTTATTGGGGAATATGAGTGAGGAGCAGAAGGATATGACTGTGCGTACTATTTCTGCCCGTCTAGCTTCTCACTTGCCTCGTGCGGGGTCAGGCCGAGGTGCTGATGTGTGAGGTCAAATTATAGGGTGTCTGTATAGGATCTGGGATTGGGAGCCTGGATGATGTGTATAATACATCGGTGGCATATGAGAAAGGTGTGAGTCCCTTTTGTCTCGATTTGGGCTTGGGGCTTACGGGATATAGAGTCGCTGATGTAGGGGATTTTTGGGGGTTTCAGGGATATAAGAAGATCTCGCCTCTATTTGTTCCAAGGCTGTTGATTAACATGGCCGCGGGGCATATTACCATGAAGCACGGGCTCCGAGTAACAGCCCCCATCACATCGCAGCCCTTCCCCAACCAGCTATCCATAATTGAAATCTAACATCCTCGCTTCACTACAGGGCCCCAACCACGCAGCCTCAACCGCCTGCACCACCGGCGCGCACGCCCTCGGCGATGCCTCGCGGTTCATCCTGCACTCCGACGCAACTATCATGCTCGCCGGCGGCTCCGAATCCTGCATCCACCCACTGTCCCTCTCCGGCTTCTGCCGCGCAAAATCCCTCTGTACAACATTCAACTCCACCCCGCAACTCTCCTCCCGGCCTTTCGACTCCCTCCGCTCAGGATTCGTCATGGGCGAAGGCGCGGGGGTGGTCGTCCTCGAGGAACTCAAACATGCGAAAGCTAGGGGTGCGAAGATCTATGCGGAGTTAAAGGGGTATGGGTTAAGCGGGGATGCGTACCATATAACTGCTCCGCGAGAGGACGGGTCAGGCGCGGAGAGAGCGATGAAGGCGGCGCTAAGGAATGCGGGGGTCGAGCCGAGGAGGGTGGGGTATGTTAATGCGCATGCGACGAGTACGATGCTAGGGGATAGAGTGGAGAATAGGGCGATTAAGAAAGTGATGTTGGGGGAGGGAGGGTTGGATAGAGCGGGGATGGTTAATATTAGTAGTACGAAGGGGGCAATTGGGCATTTACTCGGGGCGGCGGGGGTAGTGGAGGCGATTTTTGCAATTTTGGCGGTGAAGGAGGTGAGTTTTTACCCCTATAACGCCCGAACGGCAGTTGGAAGTATGATGCTGATTAATGGGGGTGTGGTAGAATGTATTACCGCCGACGCTCAATTTGAAAAATCCGGGGGACCCGCCGGAGGAGTTTGATTGTAATTATGTACCTGAAGTGGCGCAGGAGAAGGTGGTGGATGCTGCTTTGACGAATAGCTTTGGCTTTGGGGGAACCAATGCTAGTTTATGTTTTGCTAAATATGAATAAATCAAAATTGTGATCGACTGATGGAGTTGACTTCCACTGAGTAAACGACAGTTCCCCCTCCAAGTATAAGCCAGTGCTCGTCAATGAAGGCTTAATTGGTATCATTAAATGATTATCAATTCGTTTATCAGAATTTAACAATAAGCCAATGCACTATCTGCTTGCATTAATATGCTTGGAGTGCGCATAATATGTGGTGTGGTCAGTTAAGACACCATTTTGCGCCTGGCGCCATACAAAAAACTAAAGTATTTCCCCAGACCCACCTACGGAGGGTGTTGTGCCAACTAGACTATACTCTTTTTTTGGTAAATCAGTACTCGCATAGACTATACTCTTGTATATGTGTAGAAAAACTATGTAGACGATATGTGTAACCAGACTCAGGTTACATACAAATTGTGGTTTCTTCCGCTAAGGCACCAAAAATCGACTACTTACATACAAATTAATTAATGTTTTAAACCAGACCCTCCACAGGAGGTGGGTCGTGCAACCAGACTACAAAGATGGTGTTCAGAAGCGTGGGAGGAAACCAGGGCCTCGGACATACAAGGTGCGCTTCATGCCGCTATCAACACCCGGTGCGAGTTCAAGGTGCGCTTCATGCCGCTATCAACACCCGGTGCGAGTTGGGAGGGGGTGAAGTGGGATGGGTGTGTGAGGTGGGCGAAGGAGTCATACAGTAGATAGCTAGTTGTAGATAGCCAACTTGAATCCGAACTGATATGCATATGCAAAGTATATATGCGTGCATATGTACGAATATGCATGCATATGCAGGGTTTTCCCAAAGAAGAAAGGGGAAAAGACTTTTGTTCCGCGCATCCGTACGTGAGATTGACATCATATGCGTGGGTGGTATATCGCCACAACGTCATATGCTAGATTAGCTCACGTACTTTTCAACACCCCTCCTCAGCAGATACTGCTGTATAGCAAGACAAACATGATTAGTCTCGTTATTATTTAGGGAAGTATAGCATAAGTCGAGTAGTCCTATGAAATATAAGGTAGGATGGAATCAGAGGAGATTTGCTACCACTATTCCTAATTTGTATATGATGTCTCATATAGGATCTTTAGTATTAACCTTTAGTATTAATAACACAATGAATATTTACCCGATTGCTTCAAACTTTTGCACAGAACCTGAACATATATATATCTAAATATTCTGAAGCTGAGGCCCTATATTGTTTGGGATAATGGCAGCCGTGTAGTGCCCAAATGGTACCTTTTACCTCTGTGGGTCTTTGAGATGCAGAGGGTGTGAGGGAGGTATGGGACACCCTAAAGGCCCTCAAGAAGAACCGCCCAAAGTTTCATGAACATTGGAATGAAATCGGTGGAGATACCCGTAAGAACGTCTGATTCGACATTGCCAAGAACGTGATCCGCATCCCTGTCGTGACCCTCTTCCCCGTCATATACAGTAGAGTGCATTGATAATAAAAGCTCTAATCAGCCTCGCCATCCTTAAATCGCAGAACTTTAGGCTCTCTCGTCATACGAACCCCCGGGTCCATGAATAAGATTCGCTTCCGGGGAGTACCAGTGGTATAGATGCTCATTATCGGGATGTGCATAATCATTCACAGGCTTGTCATACTGGATGAACTTGTTCGCATAGAATTCCCTAGTATGCCTTCTAGCCCGCTGGGGTAAGTGTTTTTGCTGTCGGGCCTTCCTCTGAATTTGGTTGTTGAGGAGGACAGCGTTGTCTTTGATAGGCAGCATTTGCAGTATGTGATTCGGCGCTCCGTCCTTGAAAGTCAACCAGGTTTGCTCCTGCCCAGGCTCTATATTGTTGATATTGAGGAAACCATACTGCTGAGCCACGTCCAACCAGTATCTGGCAATTTCCCGCTCTGTGAAGATAGTTTTGTTCTGACTGACATTTGCAGGCTGCTGCGCCAGATGATCTGAAGCAAGTGTATCGTCCGCAGCATCGATGAAACGTACTATGTTTTCCCGTATCTTATCCTGCAAGTTGAAGAGGAATGTCAATATATTATAGGCGCCGCGCATCCGGGTGAGATGATGTTGTTTTTCCTCTTCTGTAATTCCTGGAGCTAGCGCTGTGACTTTTGGAGCTGGACCTTGGTCTGAGTTGTCCGAATCTGAGAATCCGTGGGTAGCCTGTTTTCGCCCGTAATTGGCTGAGAAGAGCTTAAATTCATGGAGGGCATCAACTATAATCTCTAAATGCTCCTTTTCCTTCCTCCAGAGTCCCTGTAGCCCTTCAATCACAAGTCTAGGAGGCCCGAGAGCCCCCGCGGGGGGTGGGACAGGGGGTGGCTGATAATTCACATCATCAAGTGATAACATAAAGCCCATCGGAAGTTCGAATGAGAGTGCGAGGAGATGATCGATCGCCCGCTTCAGTTCTTGATCTTTTGATTCCTCTTCATGATCCCAGTACCGGGTGAGATATGCGGCTCTTGAATGTACCTTCATACAATATTGTTGGTCATGTAGATTGCTATATTCGCCCTGGAAAAACTGTGCAAACATGAAATCGAAATCCATCAGGTCCGTGTCTTCACACATATAGAGATACTGTTTCCACCACTGGAAGGCATCCTGAGGTGCTTTATCGACTTTCCGCTCAGTATCATTGTTACCCAGGTTTGGCTGTAACTTCCGTCTCTTAAAAATGTGGTCCAAATATCCCTTTCCCGGATTTGCAAACCCACTTGCTTTGCAGAAATCTTCAAAATGGACACAGATACGATCGATTGAAAGATTCAGCATGTGAGCCCGTTCTTTTGGGAGATGCTCTTCAAAGAGATGAAGTAAAATCTGTAGGTTGCGATACCAATAAATTTGCAGCATTCCCCAGAATATACTCGGCGTAATAGATATAGGGAATCTTTTCTGATCCACTGGTATATGAAACGTGAACTTTTCGTTTGCAGAGGATTTGCCATGCATTTGGTATGGTTCTCGGGCAAATAGGTTGCCTTTCTCAGCTATTCTGGTATTCAGGGTTTTGCTGCCCTTCACCAAAATCGGTTGTCTTTCGTTGACCTCTAGCTGCAGCATGTAATACTTGTGCACCATCCGCAACGGTACACTGTGTTTAAGCCCGGCCCAATTCGTCTCCCACAAACGAGAATAATAAATGTTACTTACGGCAGAAGAAAATCTTGCCCATAAGCCGACTTCGCCTGTTGCATATTTTTGCTTGATAGGTTTGTTTTGAGTGTCTCTACATTGATCCCAGCGTGACAGGGGAACGTTTAGGTGGTCCACGTTTCCTTGTGTCTTTGCCACGTCGAAGTTATCAAAGTCCCACCCTATCTGCCCCTCCACCCATTTTGCCCTTCGGGGCGTGCCTACGTCAATGCTCTCCAGCTCAAGTTTACCGAGGGTTATCACAATTATGTGCCGAACTTCACCCCATAATAGTGCAAGGCTATTATATTGCTGCTTTTTCAGTCCGGTGGCTTTGAATGAGATTTCTGACGTATCTAAAGTTCCTCTTAGTTGCGCAAGACCTCGGAGCCGCTCCCCAATGGCAGTTGCACCATTACCATCACTGCTCATAGTGCCAAGACCTCACCAGAGTTGTTGTGGGAAGATATAAATCGAGGATCTTGTAGAGACTAAATATATGGGAAAGTGAACTTGGTGGTGGTATATGAGAGAAATGGGCACGCACGGTGAATATCTGCAGCTGGCTCAGATAGTGGTTTATTCGTATGTCCGCGTGCTTTTTCGTATCCAAGAAGTAGTAGTCGATGTGGTGGCACATTGCAAATGTCGGGCTGGAAGGGTTTTTCATTGTTCCTTCATTTCTTTTACCCCCGTAGTTACTAGAGTGCACATGCCACAAGAGACTGCCCCGGCCAGCAGTAACTAGGTTAGGTCTTCCCAAAGATACTTACCTAGTATTTCTGATTTAGGAGATATATTACAGTCCCTTTGTTTTGACCTTTGCCACAGGGGGAAATATCTATATCCTTTGTTTCACAATCTCCCTTTGTGCGGTGCCTAGATTTAGACGAGAACGTTTAGTTTGCGCCGCGCTTTGTTCTTGATTCTACCCACGTCATGTATACATTATCTTAGGCACTGGCTTGTAACTAATTGACTGGCGTGTTCATAGATTTGAGTCGATTGGGGATTTTCAAGCAATGAACCAGAGTACTTGTCTGGTTATAGAGAGATTACACGCAGAATCTAGCCTAATCTAGTCTAATCTAGCTTAAAACTATTCCTAGTTAACTAGTCGATTGACTTATGTAACCAGACGCCAGACTACCAGACTACCGATATTTCTAACCAGAAATATGTACTGTACATCCCAGATCACCTTTGCCGCATAGGAGACTAGCTTAAAATTAATCCGATTGCAAATGCCCTATTCATGTCTCGATATGTTGCAAGGGGGCAACAGCCAGCCTAGGATGCAGCCGGGGTAATCTTGATTCTGGTCATAATGTGGTAGTTTTTTACTTTGGTACTGCTTACTTGCTTGTATTTTAATGGGCTACGGTATAAACATAGAGAGGTATAATACAAAATTATTGCTCTCTTTGGAGGGGTGTTATGATTGAACAGGTGCCAGTATATTCCATTCTCAGCTGATTTAGCAGAAACAATGGTATTACGATGTCAACCCACCAAATACAAACAACCTCATTACCCAATATCAACCTACTGAGCAGAAAAAAATGATGCTCAATACATATGGAAGATGGCTAAAGCCCGAACTCATAGATGCTATCTATGATGCTGGCATCATACTATCCTATTGCATCACCCCGTGAGGGATATTGATGCTCGTCAGTCATGGATATTAATGAGCAACTTGCTGTCTTCAATGTCAATCAACGCCTTATGTGTGCGGTAAAGTCTTCCTACGCAGCATCAAATAGGAAATCCTTAATCAAGACATTCTATTTTCTCTAGGGTTCGATAGTTGCCTTTTTAGGGAAATAACAGTACCCAGCCAATAACGAGCATATGTATTGTAGTCCTTCGAGAGGCAAGGAGGATCCTAAGCCTAAGCTCGTAAATTGTCTCCGTCCTGAGAGAGGGACGAGGTAAGATTTATTCTTTTACCCACTAGCTGAGGAAGCGATTTCATTGGACATAGCTAATACCTCTCCTAGGACTTAGCGATGGGCTAACAGTTTTGCCAGGCCTAGGCAGGAGCAATCCCTTGACTTGCCAGCTGAGGAATCGATTTCGTCGGAAATTGCTAATACGTTTCCCAGGACTCAGCGGTTGAGGTAGCGACTTTGCCAATGGAAACCCATGTGAGGAATCAATTTCGTCGAACATAGCTAATGCCTCTCCCAGTGTAGCTGTCAATACTCATCGGGATAGACCACTTATAAATGATTCGAGAGGGTTGGGATACTCGAGAGTGGAAGGAGCCTGATCATCAACTGGGGCTATATTGGATCCTTGCCTTAAAACTTGCTCGGTTCAGTAGATATACCCAGAAGAGCGAGCAATATCGATACATGGGCAAGGCGTATGCCCGATGTAGATGTAGTGTATATTATAAAGTTATCAGCCACCAGCCTCCCGCCTTGGGCAGTCAATGTAAACAATATTCATTAAAACAGTATTACTTATCACAGGGTGGGAGAGGTAGTGCCTGGGCGACGTTTTGCACCTGTTACCGCCGCAGAAAAGCTTCAACAGGATAGCATGGCAGGATAAGAAAGGAGTGGCAGAGGAGTCATGCATAGACATTTGTTTATCTATTATGTTCGCTTTATTAGAGTTGCATCAAACTTCGTTAAGTTCATGGCACAGCATATCAGTGGAATCAAACTCTCCACTAGGCTATGTCAGTATGAACTTATTGCAAGGGGAAGGTTTGCATACCTCAGCCACAATGTCGATATTACGACTCTACTGCAGCCATTGCAGCTCTCCAGAAAGCGGGGAAGAGAAGTCAGGCCAGGACAGCAGACCTACGGAAGGCGGCTGTTGGAGTGAAGGAGAGGCAAGAGAAGCTGCCAGTGAGAATTGGGTGGGTAAAGGCTCACGTCGGTATTCCCGGCAACGAGAGAGCAGACATCCTAGCAAAAGAGGGGCAGTAAAGGAGAATCCGGAGGAACCACAGGTTACAGAGGGGGGTTGGAGGCAAGAGTGGAAAAGAATGAGAGAAAGGGAGAGAAAGGTAGCGGGGGCGGGAGGAGGCAGAGTAGTGAGGTGGGAAAGAAAGGCGCGGCTCAACTACGTTCACTGCCAGACTGGGAAGGGCAACCTCCAATCCTGGCGTGCAAAATTGGACGACACGGTAGATCCAACCTGCCGGACATGTGGAAGACACGTAGAGATAGGCAGGCACGTAGCCCTGGTCTGTCCGCGTGGGGAAGAAATTGGGCGGAAGTGGGGGGATTGGGAAGAAATGGACGAGCGGAAGAAGTGGATGAAGAAGATTAAGGACGGCGGGGGCGAGTACACGGTAGACCTAGTCGAGACATTTTTCTCGAATCTTGACCTAGGTTGAGTTATAGTAAGCTCGGAGGACAATCTCTTTGGTTGGGTTTTCATGGGGGTTACCTCATGAAGGATTCCATCGAAGCATTGCTCCGGGCAGCCCTTAACTCCGCACAGAGAAGGAAAAAGAAATTCCCTACCTCATCTTGTTGTTCTTGCCAGCGTGATCGCAGTGGCTTCAGTTGGCTGATCGCGGCGTTGAATTTAGACGTAACAAGATGAAGGTAAGGGCTGTCTTCGCTCCGTAGGTAGAGGAAAGTAAGAAAGGATGCGAAGGTTATGTAGGAAGGTTAGGGATGCAAGAAGGAGGGTTGTGGGCCAAGTGTTTGTGGGCCAAGTGTATTGTGGGCCATGGCAGTCACTTATCGATAGGGAAGGGCGGTTAGGAGCGTGGCGGAGGGTTATTTCGGTAGTATTGTTCTCGTTGGCACAACTCGTTGTTCCGTGATTAAACCAAGAACAAAGGGATAGAGCAAAAGTAATTAAACATCATGGAGGTAATAATAAAGCACAAGTGGTATAGAGCACGGCGATACAGATACCTCTAGAGGTAGCTTAAAAGACTCGAGTAATAACCATAACTGTTGAACTTTACCAAATACTATGGTATGAGATCACAATTCAAACGGCTTATAGAACCTCTTATCTATACTAGAACTATGGCAGTTATATATGTCGTTCGATACTTTAAAAGCCAACATTGAGGATTGGTTAGTAGAGGGATTTCGCAACTAGATTTATGGCTGATAATGTTAAGTTTCCATGGTAACCCGACAACTTCCGAGGTTACCATAGCAACCATTTGTTAGTAAATAAAAATAGCCGCACACTTATGGTTATGTACTATCAATACCTACCCCTCTTGCACTTGCTCCCTCTCTTTGAATAATTGTCGGAACACATTCATACTTTCCGTATGGCTCCTCCAAATCAAGCTCCTCTTCAAGCTTCAGAGTGCGAGTTATCTCCTAGCTTAGATCAAACACAAAATGCACATATACAACCTCCTATTTTTAGTGTAATCTCAAGCAACAGAACACCAACTCCGAGATCAACCCCGAGTGGTTCAACACCAATGCCCAGTGGTAGAATAGGTAGTAGAGTAAGGCTTACAGAAGAAGAAAAAGTCAAGCTTATTCGTCTATGTATTTTGCATCAACATCATTAAAGATGACCGACTGCCATGTTCTACTCTTTCCAAATAATGTGATATCATCCTTTAAGCGCTTATTACTAAACAGTCTAGATAGTAACATGCATAAAGCTTCCTCTGGTGATGCTTTCCGCCAATTGCGATAGGTGATCTGGTCAAGGCAGGGATATGGAAGTATCTGTTGCATGTCGGTCTTTGTGAATCGAAAGAATTCGAGGCACTCGATCTCTGAAAACTGATTGAATGCAGCAACCTCTGGGGGTGACAATGGCGGTCGATAACGCGGATTTTGCACGAGTGCCATAGTTACATTCTGACTTTCATTTACAGTCGCTATAGCTAATATTGCCGCCGCCGCCGCCGCCGCTGCTGCTACTGCCATGATGTCCGTTGCGTTGTTGATGTGTAGTTGATCGCACTTAACATTAACATTAACATCAGATCTTGCGAAACCTCTTTTTTTTTTTTCTGCTAACTTTAGCCTATTTCTGCTTAGTAATTGTAGCCATAACAATAACAAGAAAAGTTTGCGAAATCCCTCTAGTACATGAAAAATTCCATTTCACAGTTACAGCTAAGGATATCGCTTGAGTCATATTTAAGTACAAAGACAATACATATGACTGGCGACTTTGAGCTAATAAACAGGTCGATGATAACATCAAAATCAGTTTATTAAATCCTCAACATATTTGTATTGCACCTTCAAACTCACATCAAACTACCAGCATTGACTCCAGTGACATATTCCACAAACCTACTCATGCACATGTCGGACTCCTCATATTATCTGATATTTAATCATTTGCGTTTATCCCCTTCATGTTGTAAAGTTACTTGCCCTTTGTTCTTTAATTTACTAGGTAACTAGCTATAACGTAACTTTAATATTATATAGTGGCCGATACTGCATATCCTGCCCGGCTAAGCCTAATTTATGCGCGCTAAATGTAAAACATGCACACCCCCTTATGCAAGCAGTATGATTCTTTTTGCCACCTAGCTGTATTACTGTACCGAGGGTAAGACATCCAGAAGAAGAAAAGGTTAAAGCTGTATGCCTTTGTATTTTACATCAAGGGGACCATAGATAAGAAGGCATTTTGGACTAAGATCCGTGAACTGTTGAATAGCGAAGTGAGTAAAGAGCTATGAGATCCTCAGCATACGGCGAATACGAAATCGCAATATTTCTGTTGTCCCAGTGCTATTACCATTCCTATAGCGACAGTAGCAGCGGCTGCTACTATCATCACGGTGGAGGGAAGCATGCACGCAGCGGGGGATAGATATGTATTAATACAGCTAAGCGATGTTGGTAATGCCTAGCTTTCCAAGCCCAATTTGTGGAAACCGAATTTTGCATCAGGAGTTGCCCTAGACTTTGGCTCAGCAGTGCCTCTCTACCTGAATGCCTCCGACCTCAGCTACCCTTCGCTGTTCATAGGATGGATAGATGTCCCATGGGTTCTCTGTATATCATTCATACGCATAGAGTTATATGGTGACCTCATCCGTGTACTGCATGCATTCGCAAAAGGTCAAAAGTAATACTGCATGCTTGAACCTCTACAAGGTATTTCGTAAACTATTTTCAAGCTACTATGTTCTGAGGAGTGCCCGGACCGCGCGCCTTAATGGCCGGTATGGCGCGGTTGAGTGGTTTGAGTCGCCATTTTCAACAGCAAAATTTGATTCCTGCCCTGTTTTTGATAGAAACTTGCCAATGCAGCTCAAAATTTGCAGAATTTTCGGTGTGAAGATGAGCGGTGGGGGGCAAAGCTTCTGAAATTCGTTGCCATACAATTTTATTTAGGAAGGGCAGATGCCTACAATCCCCTGGCCCTCTTGCTTATTATGAACCTGATCTCAACTATAAAACTTACTACAGTCCTATTCAAATATTCTTGGTGATGTATGCAGTATGAAGGTTGAAATGGCAGCAATATACTCTACATAAGCATTAAAGAGATTCATGGGAACTGAGGGTAATCTTCTGTGTCTACCAGTGAGAAGCTCGACTTTCTGTGTTGTTCCGGGTTTTTCTCCGCTGCATCCTACGTATGAACCCAGCCTGTTCACCTGTATGTATCGCACCCCAACTGCCCTCTTCCAGTAACCCAGAGCTATCCTACTTCCGAGTTACTCTGGTATATACGGTGCATGGCTGCTGTATGTTTACTACGGCTGCTGCATATTGGGGGTGCGTGATGACTTCCACTCACGTACTGTATATTCAAACAAGAAATAGCTCACAATCATATAAACCCTACTGCGCCCGATTCACTCTATATATAGATTCTAACATAAGTGACATATCGACCTCTTTTCCTAAGGCCCGGAGTTCTCCCGCTGTCTCCACAATTCTACCAGGAATTTATTAAACTCATCACTCGTTTCCTCTTGAATCTTGCGCAGGAGATCTCCTCTGACGGCCTGTTCCGACTTGCTTCGCAATAGCGTCACATATCTAGCGTCTACCTCGCGCAAATAGCTTCCTCTCTTGTAAATCCCACCATTTCCATTCGGCTTTGCCCTACCTTCCAGCATTTGATCCTGCCACACCACCTTTACAATCATGACTGCAAGCTCCTCTTGCTTTAGGCTTCTGAGTGGAAATCTACCAGACTTTCCGAGCCGGAATCCAGATTTCGTGAGGCTTTCCTCCACCATCATAGCATCTCTCATAGCTCTATCCCTAGCTGAGGATAGGATATACAGAAGTGCATCTTCCAAGTCACCATGGAATCTTTCCTCAATCCGTTCTTCCAAAGTGTCGGTATCCCGCGTAATTTCCTTCCACTTATAGCTGATGCTTGCAAGCCTGTGATAGCTTGCGGAAACGAAATATTTCAAGACCTTATCAACGTCAAGTTCCCCTGTGAGTGCAGCACTGAGGTCGAGAATATTCCCCTGTAGTTCCACGCGGGGGATAGTAGTACCAGGGTCTTCCCAACGACGAGTCGCAAGGAGAATGCCAAAGTATAGTTTTCGAAGATTCCCGCGTACATCCCCCTCTAGTGCTGACCTGAGTGTCTCCGCTTCTTTCCCTGCCACCATTGCCCGTTTGCGGGAGTTTGCTTCATATTGCGCGGCAATTGCCTTGATCTCGTGGTTGGTCCTACCCAACAAAACTAATTGGAGGTAATCCTCGTTAGTCCCTGCCCCAGCCATGGCTCGAGAGAGGAGGTGTGCATCCAACTCTAGGGGTCCTGCGAGTAGCGCATGGACCAAACTCCGAAAGCCACTAGAGAAATCACGGGAGGGCTCTTCCACAAAATCCAGGAGTTCCCTGGCCTTTGGGGTAGTGAATTTACGCCGATAGGCGAGTTTACGGGATGCAATGTCGAAGGGGTGGGAATGCCTTGAAAGGATAATTATCAGATCCTCCACATCTGGGTGACTGCTCGAAAGAGCAGTGATAATCCGTTGAGTATCATGCTCAGCCTCTGAAGGTGAATACCATGTAGTTTCTTCTACTGTAATGAGTGAATAGCCAGGGGTCGTAGGCTCCTCGAGCCTGCTCTGGATATTTATCGAAGAACCTAGCTGACTAGCATCACCACCACTACCTTTACCGTATCCATGTGACCTCAAGGAACTCCAACGCTGTGTAGGTGGCGCTTGCTGTGATGAACTCCTATGAATTTGACTACCAAGGGACTCTTGGTGGTTATGTCGAGAAGTATGCGCATGCTAAATTATATATAAGCCTCATGAGCTTGTGAATTTGAGTTCGACGGGATACTTCAGAACCACGGGAATTATGAACTCACCTGGAGCTTCGGGGAACCCCCCTGTGGAAGAGAATAGGGTTCTGGTTGTGGATCAGCACGGAATGGCCGCCAGTGTTGATTTGCAGTGCATACGTGTGCGTATACGGCACTAACCTCGTGAGGGCGGCTGGTAAACGGTGATGGAAAACGCACTGGCTCGAGCTCCTCTACTGGAATCAAACCAGGCTGTTCGGCGAGCGGAGGAGAGCTAGACACTTCCACATGTGTTGCAGTGCCTTGCCCATGGTCAGTTGGTTGAGATAGTTGGCTACGTTTTTGTGGGGAAGGAAGCCACGATCCGGTAGTCATGAACGGAGCTTCCTCGCCATGATCGGCATCGATATCACCCGACGCTTTGGCAAGGCTGAGAACACCTAGGCTTGAAACCAGTTGTGTTGTATCGTCTTCCGTAGACATCTTCGTCTGTGTAAGAGTATGAATTCTTAGATATTGATGGAGGTGCCTGGAGACCTGCTACAGATAATTGCATACTATTTATACCAGTGCGCGTGGCTGTGACGGAGACAGCCTGCAGTCCGGCTGCAAGGTAAGATGTACAGTATGTACTTCTTATATGTTAATGTTATTATATCCAGTGAATGTGGGCTGATACTTGGCATGAACCTTCGTTGTGGCATATCGCAAGAAAAAGCTCATCAAAACAACTAAACAAAGTGTCTCTACGAGAGGCCGGTGCCCGCCAGACTAAACAAAGTGCTCCAACTCCAAATGACCCTGCAAGGTCGACCATCACAGTTCTGTCGCCCTCACACTGTAAGAATATACAAGGTTATGGCGAGAAATTGTGGGGAAAAACTTTATAATATACATGAGGGCGGTCTAGCTTATGTGCTTGCCCTTCTGCCCACAATGTTGCCATTTTCGTACTCCCCACCTTTACCCACAAAACCCTCCTTCGGAGTGTTGTGCCAACCAGACTGCCACAAACCTTCGATGCAGACATCATTGGATATACAACTGGTCTTTTCTTGATTCGATGCATAACAAACAGGGTTGACTATTAGAGGAGGCAACAGTTTGATTCCCAAGAGCGTCCGATTTTGCACCGATGTATGGAATGCCTAATTCGCCTCCGTCCATCCCTGCATTGTCAATGTCTGCCCTATCATGGCCTCACACATAATCTTCCTCGCCCAGCATCACCCGACTCAAGGTGAACGTCATGAACAGGCTCCTTACATGGTGGTTTTTCGAGCTTAGATGATATTTCCTCGTGACTTTGCCAGGCTACTAGACACTGGTCTCGTGCCCTAGACACCTGTGATATCATTAACCAACTTCGGTAGAAATTTGATTTTCGAAGGGATTATGACTTGATATGGTTTACGTCTGAGATAATCACTGGTTGCCATGGTATAACGCTTCAGACATGCTGAGTGTGAATGATCTCAATACAAATTATGCCAAAGCTACACCAAAGTATTCGGAGAACGTTGCTTGTGGATGGTAAGTTTTGATTCTATATATGGAACATGATCATTAACATTCAAAAACGCCATACGTCAAAATTCGGGATTGAAAGAAGATTAGAAAAAAAAACCCAGAAACCCAAGGAAGAAAATAAATAAACTTTATGCGCACTTCCAGCCCCATTGATCCATGGCCACTCAAAGTTCCTCGCCCAGTATACAGGGTTAATATACCGCCGTTCCTGCAAACAAAACCTATATCCCCCCACCCCTCTCCTTCATCCTCCTCTCCTCCCCCTCCTTTGCCTTCTTCCTCGCCAAATACCTTTCTCTCGCTCCCATTAGCTCCCTCTCCGTTTTCCCTCTCTTCACCTGCCGCTCTATCAACTCCTTCGCCTTCGCCTCCTCTTCCTCCCTAGCCCGCTTCTGCGTCGCCGCAAGCTGCTCCTCCAGCATTCTCGTTTGCCGCACGCGACGGTCCATTTCAACTTTATCTTTTCCCTGGTAGCCCCTTGCACTGACGTTTGCAGAAGTAGATGATGATTGTTGCGCAGAGGTAGGTTTCTTGCTTGCCGAGGGTGCGGCGAGAAGGTTTAACCCCCCTGAGAGAAGTTGTCGCTTATCCACCATGACCCCCTCATCATTAACTTCCACATGCGCTGGTAACGGTGTCTTCTCCTCCATCTTTTCCTCCTCACGCTCCCCTTCCCCTTCCCCCTTCCCCCCAACCGCAGCCTCCTTCGCCGCCTCCACTGCCCTCTCATGCGCCTTCTCCCCCCTTTCCAACAGCCCCCTATAAAGGCTACTTAAACCCTTACTCTTCTTCCACTCCTCCTCCTCCCTCTTTGCTTCCTCCTCCTCTAACTTCCTCAACTCCTCCTGCTGCGCTTTATACGCCCCCGTAACAAAAGTCTCCTTATCATTAAACTCCTCTCCCTCCGCCTCCCGTTCCTTCTGCAGCATTCGTTCCTTCGCTCGAAGGAGGTCCCGTTTTCGGGTTTCCGCCGCAGCAAGGAGGGAGGTCATGTATTTTGGCTGCCGGGTCGACGGATCATCGAGAGCGGCGGTGCTGTTTGCGCAGGAGGCGGTGGATGTGGCGGATTTCATGCTGTCGTAGAGGGAGTCGTAGGCATAGATGGTGGGATCTTCGGCTGCGGCTGCGGCTGCCGCTGCGGCGGTTTGTAGAGTAGAGTGCGCAGTGTGCGTAGCAAGATCGGTGTTTACGGTGGATTTTAAGGAGGAGGCAGGGGGCTTTGTAGGGGGCTTTGTTGGGTCACGTTTGGAGGGCTTTTTGAACTTGGGTTCTTTGGCGAAAATGCCTTCTTTTTCGTCGGAGTTTTTGCTGTCGGCATCGTCGTCGTTAGCGCCGGCGCCGAAGAAGCCGGGCGGTGGTTTTCGCGCGATGGGTTTTCGGGTTGGAGGGCCAGTGGGTGCGTTTAGTTTTTTGGATTTGGAGGGGATGTTGAGGCCAAAGCCGATGGAGGCCATGATGGGAGGAGATACGTGAGTTACAATTGATGCTGGTGGTGTTGGTAGGTGAGAATCTTGGGATGCGGTGAGCTCGGAGTTGTGACAGGCACTGAACCATTATCCAGACATTGTGCATACGCAACACTTTATGCACTGCCAAGAATTGCATGTCGGCTCGCTTGAAGATCTTGTAAGTCGGAGCTTGAGCTCTCCTCCGGCACGAGAAATTGCGACGACGGAAATATACACACATTTTCCATGGCCTCTTCACCCTTCCGGCGGCTACTCGCTTCACAAACCGGCGCCTCTACTGGTGTCCCCATATGCCTTGCACGCCCAATTGCCATCCCGCGACTCCACCTCCTCCGCGCCAGTACCCTCCCACCACGGCTACAGCACTTACGGTTCATCTCACTCAAACCCCAACGCCTCCCCCGCAACGAAGAGATTATCCAGGCCAATCACCTCACCGCGTTATATGTCGACCATAAAGAAGTGTACCACGGGCTCGTGCATGTCCCTCCCCTTCTTGCCTCAATCGACCGGTCAATATACCACCTCGTCCTCATCAACCCCGGGGACGGCACCGAGGGCTCCCCCCCAATCATAAGACAATACACGCACGAAGGACTACTTCAATACGAGGAACAACAAGCCCTGAAAGCGAAAGAGCAGCACCAAAAGCGAAAAGATCAGAAGGCCGCAAATTTGACGAAGGAATACCAGTTTACCTGGGCGATTGGTCCGCATGACCTGGGGATTAAATTGAGGAAGGCGGGGGAAATGCTGGCGAAGGGGATGAGGGTAGAGATTATGATTAAGGGAAGAAAGGGGATGACGAAGGTTACGAGAGCGCAGGCTGAGGAGCTGGTATTGAAGATTGAGGAGACGCTGGCCGAGAAAGGGGAAGAGTGGAAGGAACGAGAAGGAGGTATTGGAATGATGATGACAATGAGTTATCAGCCGCTCGGTAGAGGAAAGAAGGGGCCGGTGAAGAAGACGGAGCCTTCGCTTGAGGGAGAGGGAAGAGCGGGAAGAGCGGGAGAAGAGGGAGGAGAGGGAAAAGAGGGAAGAGAGGGAGAGGGAGGAGCGGGAGGAGAGGGAGGAGAGGGAGGAGAGGGAGGAGAGGGAAGAGAGAGAGAGAGAGGAGAGGTAGAGCTAGGAGTGGGGAGAATTCAACCAGAGGAGCAAGTGGCCCAGGGTCACCAAGAGTACCCGCCCCCGCCGTATGCAGGATGGGAGGGGCCAAGGTGATTGGTGTAGTTACTTGGGGGTCGAGTGAATTTCCTTGTCCCCTTATTGTAATGGCGTTATTCATTATTTGTTGCATATATATTTAGCCTTCCAGCACAGATAGAGAATACATCCGAGAGCAGGAATCAGGTTTATTAATTGGCGAATGAGTTAGTCTGGTATTGTAAAGATGTAAGAACTATAAATACATAAGTATGTTTCCGTATGTAACGCATATCTCTGTACATACGGAGGCGCGGAACAAAAGTCTTTTCCTCTTTCCTATCTGGGAGTTGCATATGCAGGACTATGCATGCATGGATACTTGGCATATGCATAGGTATTCATGCATATTTACGGATATAGTCTCAGTGCTATGGCCTTCCCACATTATCAGTTGTCTTACTTTCTTACTGTCCAACCTCTCAATTTACTAGATATTACCAACATCTCAATTGGCTAGATATCCACTCTTCTCTAACTATGGAATTCATCATATAGAGTAACATACTGCGTAACGATCGACACCGGCTCCCCTGCCACATGCAGTAACATTCCAATATCTCCATCAATAGATGCAATATCGACGCAGTAAGAACAATGAATATGGGCTAAAAACACTCGAAAAAGTCAAATCTAACATCTGCAGCCCACTCCGATCTACTCTGAACCCTCTATAGCACCTGAACCCCCAATACCTCTTACGACCGCCCTCTAGCATAACTACCCCCCCCAAACCCCCCACGTTGCCGATGACAGCCACTAATAGCAGCCATAGGTTCCCTATAGGTTTACTCTATTAAGCCTCATTAGTATAGACTCAAGTTGCCTACTGTATATAGAACTATACACACTGCAAACTGGGAGAAATGTTATAACTTATGCAAACAAGCCTCCTCGGTATCGAATTTCAGCTATTTTGAGCGATTCAATTAAGCTATATTTGTGGTACTACAATCCTAATATCTTAAGGTACCCCTCTATGCAATATTTTAAGCCCAGCATCTTCCATATCCCTGGCATCATGCAAATCTCTGACAAACCTCCATATATCTTGATATGCAACCTATTCGCCTTAACGGTCCTAGCAATCATACTATTAAGCCTCTCGGATTCAATACAGGCTTAGCCGAGACTTGTGAAGGCTCTTGATCTACTTCTTCGACTGGGGCTTCACCTCTGGGCCATTATTAAGTAATTTGAGGGTTTGGGTACATTTTACAACCTCCGCTAGATATCTTACTATTATTGGTGGGGAAGCGACACATAAGGGGGAAACGACATGCATCGATATCCCTGTTTGCCAAGACCACCCCTCCTTCTCCAGGCCCGATATCTCCAATATCCGTGTAAGAAACCACCCAATAGCTATATCATTTGAATTGTCGGGTCTAGATCTATCCACTCGAACTCTCTAGAACTGTCTACTCAACAACATGAATGCGCAATCAGAATCTAAGATGCAAGCAGCGCTTGAATATTGCTGGAGACACCCCCGTGAGAAGCAGGTGCATATTGCACGCAAATTTGGGGTTCACCCAGTAACATTAGGTCGTAGGATTAAGGGAACACAGGTTTCTCGGAGGGCAGCACATCGAGACCAGTAGCTATTTACTACGGGAGAGGAGAGTGCCATTGTTGAGTACTGTGAGCTGATGGCTGATTGCGGATTTCCGCTAGCGTGGGATTTGCTACAGCGGATAGCACAAGATGTACTCAATGAGCGCAACAACAACAAAATAGACAACAATAAGCCTGTAGGACATGAGATAGGTACTCAGTGGGTAGAACGGTTCCTTTCTCGCCACCCTTCATTAAGCAAGCGCTATATCACCTATCAGGAGAGAGTTCGCAAACAGGCTGCAAAAGAGGAGATACGATGGGAATTCCTTCAAGATTTAGCTAATCTTGTACGGTGAAAAAAAGTTACACCGGATAATATATGGAATTGTGATGAGAAAGGAATCACTATGGGTCGAGGTGGTCAACGTGAGAAGGTAATTGTTCGTGCAGGTCGGAAGGACGCCATGGCATTGAGTGAAGGGTCACGAGAATTCGTTAGTGTTTTAGAAATGATTTCTGCAGCTGGGCGCATTATCTCACCATTCATTATCTACCAAGGCAAAACACATCGAGCATCATATTGTCTTAATGGGTTATCAACTACTGAGCTACCTATCCGTAAGAAGGGAGGATTGCTAAGACAGTGCGAGGAAGTTCCAAGAGTACTGGTGAATGTAGGGGCAAAAGGCATTTCTCAAGCTGCAGTATCAATGCAATATTTCATGGCCTATTAACCTTAACAAGACAAGAAGTCTTTACTGCCGAAGTCATTTTGGCAGCTTGGAAGAAGTCTGGCTGCTGGCCAATCGATTTAGATTATGCATATGGTTATGCCAATGCAGACGGCACTAGTACTCCTCCTCCCTCAAGTTACCGGATTGCCGATACACCTGTTAGGATGAAGCAGATTGCTGCAGAGGTCGAAGCTGAAATTCCAGCTGGTATAGGTGGGGTAGTGCTTAAAGAGAAGCTTCGAGTATGCACTCATTTTATGGTTCAGAAGGTTACCAAATATCGAGATATTGAGAAGAGATCGGCCACCCTCCTACAGCTTCGAAGTGGCAAAACTATCAAACCAGCTGCTAGTAGGGCATACGTGGGTAAAGGTCGAGTGTTAAGTCAGAAGGAGGTTGATAAGGGTATTGCTAAGGTGATAAAAAAGAAAGAGGATGAGCAAGCAGCTGCTATCAAAAGGACAGAGAGAGCGACTGCTAAAAAAAGGTCGGAGGAAGCAAAGGCAATGCGTGAGGCAGAATATAAGGTAGCATGTGATGCTGCATTGGCTAGTGGACTTCCCAAGCCTAAAAAGCCTCGAGCTCCAACTAAGCTGAAGACTGTAAGTGGAGGAATAGTAGCAAGTAAGGAGGGGGGGGGTAGGGGGGTTGTTAGTCACAATTGTGATGGCAATCGAGATGATAGTAGGGCGGCTGGTAGGGCAGATAATAGGAGGAGAGGACAGGTAGCGATAGACAGCAATTTAGAGGTCGGTGATGATTATGAAGAGCTAGATGAGGTGGAAATTGAGGAGCGGCAGCGAATTCTACAAATTCAGGAGTTTTTTGATGTAAGTATATACCCACCATTCAATACAGGTTGAGATACTTGTCTTTTTACATATACTCATATATATATAGGGCCTTGAGTAATCTCTAGATATCTATCCGGGTAAATTCTAGGCAGAGTAAGCGGTTTTAATATGGTATATGCACAAGAGGGGGGTATTAGGTATATTTTTTATTTAAGTGCTATATACTGGGATATATATTTGTTTTGTCACTTTCTTAGTATGCGCATATTGTAGAGCAGGTTCGATTATACTTTGTATACCGCTCAAGCATAGATATATCTTCATCGAAAGCATCTTGGAGCATGCGGAGGAGCGCCAAGTATGCAAGGGTTCATCTGTCGCTTCCCCCTCACCTGTCGCTTCCCGTCCAATAATAGTAATATTTTAGAGGAACTTGCAATTTTCCTTGTGAGTAGGAGGATGCAGGAGTATTCACGACAACCTGAAGGAAAACTAAGAGGCTTAAGTAGGTTGAGAGAGGTTGAAAGGTTGAGGGTAGCTAATATACGTTGGGTGGAGGGAGGTCTAAGTACTACTATGGTCAGGAGTACCAGTACCATAGACTTGCACCAGCAGGGAAGTAGGGCCAGCTCCAATACCAGCACTGAATACAGGCATGTAGTGAAGGCGTCTACCTCGCGCTTGGGCAAATATGGCTCAATTGAAGCTCGTGAAATTGCTGAGCCTCAATCCTAGAGCTGATATAATGTCAAACCCTGAAAAAACTTAACAATGGAACAGAGGTAAAGCCCCAGTCGTAGAAGTAGATCAAGAGCCTTCACAAGTCTCGGCTAAGCCTGTATTGAATCCGAGAGGCTTAATAGTATGATTGCTAGGACCGTTAAGGCGAATAGGTTGCATATCAAGATATATGGAGGTTTGTCAGAGATTTGCATGATGCCAGGGATATGGAAGATGCTGGGCTTAAAATATTGCATAGAGGGGTACCTTAAGATATTAGGATTGTAGTACCACAAATATAGCTTAATTGAATCGCTCAAAATAGCTGAAATTCGATACCGAGGAGGCTTGTTTGCATAAGTTTGCATAAGTTATAACATTTCTCCCAGTTTGCAGTGTGTGGCATAAACAAATAAAGTAGCTTTCACGAGTTGGTGTTGTAGTTCTAGCCAGATCAGGTACTTCCCTATTGAAATATACTTAGTTTGGATAGTCTTAAGCTAGCATGCACATAGTCTGGTTGGCACAAGCCGCTGCTCTACGAGCGGCTTATACTAACCAGACTAATATGCACAGCGCATTGATACACAAAATCTTTGCTTCTACCCGAAGCATGTATACCATTGCATCTGATCTTCTACCCCCCCTGTATACCTTGGATAAATTATGTTTCTGTAATTGTCACGACCACGACTCCTTCCGGCTAACACTCACGTAGAAGCCGCTACGTGAGTGTCGGCTCACCCATTGCTGCGGCTGTTGCGAGCCTAATCTCTCTTATTGCCTTCTGTCTGCTCCTTGTTACCCTCAAGTGCGATATCTTATCTTGTGTTGTGATTGTCTCGTGTTGTGTTTCCCTCGGGTTGTGGTTATCGCGGGTTGTGGCTATCTCGGGTTGTGTTTCTCGTCCTTGCTAATGTTAAATTGTTAAATAGCTTGCCTTCCCCTCTTCTCTCTTCTTCTCTCTTCTTCTCTCTTCACCCAACGTCTTGTTCTCTCTCCTTGTACCTAGGATATCTATAGCAGCTGTCTCTCCCTCCGTGACACCCTTCCGTGACACCCCTCCGTGACAACCTCCTACGCCTCCGCCGTACCCCTTGGTCGCTCCCCCGTGCCCTCCCCGTTACAGTAATACTCTACTGAGTGGACTATGCCAAAGTATATGTTGTCTATCCTATGGCTGACTAACTCTGGAACCTACTTAGTTCACTCTCATTAACATGTAGTCACATACATACATGTCTACGTCGTGTGCAAGATAAAAATTCAAAAATAAAAATTTTACCTCGCCATGGAAATTTCTATATGCGAGTATTGAATAAAAAAAAAAAAAAAAAAAAGATAAAATTTCGGCATACAGCAATTATATTACTTAGGTTGGAAACTTCAGTTTGAAGTGACTTACCGACAATTAGAGCCTGCCCCATGGAATACCTATATAGATTGACAGAGTTTTTGCTAGCTCCCATTTTCATGTGTATGTTATGATCGTTCCTACGCTAAATTAGATTTTTTATAGCACTTCTTAAGACCAGCTATCCTGACAGTTGAATGCACACAACTGCTATGTTTCATGTACATGCAGCCACCGAGAATCAGTTCTAGATTGAGGACTATCGACTTGTGTACAGAGGAGGTGATAAAGATACTGATACCTAGAAAGTAAATTTTCATTCCTCTCCCAAAAATACCAGCCTACTTTATAGAATGCTATGGCAGTGAGGGGATCGAGGGGGAAGGAGCAGCGATCTTTCGGTAGGGAATGAACTAACCACTTGTCCGAGTAAGCCTTCTGCCACATCCCCATCAGGATTAATAAACAACTCTACGATACCTCTACCTAAGCGTCTCTAGCGATAGGTGAATCACTTGCATATTGTGCATCACTTCGACTCACTCGCTCGCTTCTTGATCTACGGGAGTTTCTCTCCGCGGAGTCACAGGGAATGACGACGTGCGGTGTGATTCTGCTGTCTGAGTTGGAGATTATCACCCGACCACGAGCAGGATAGCACTCTATTTGATGCATAATTTCCTGGGCGTCTGTCGAGCCGTCAAGAATGGCAGGGGAGGGTGGCCGCCATCGTTCCCGAGGCCTCTTGGGTTCAACTAAGTCGTTATCGATAGGAAACCTTACGTGCAGCGAGGCATGTAGAGGAATAGGATCTTCACAAATGTCAAATTGCCATCCTGGTGGCTGGGATCCGGTCGCTGTCGACAGTGTTGTGTTTTGAGTCCATTCTGCCTGAGATATCAAATTTCTGGGTGACCTTGGGATTAGGTGTGGTGCGTTCCAGTCAAGTGGATCATTATCAATAGAAGAATTCCAACCAACAGGGTTTGAGTGAGCTTGTGGCATAGTAAACTGGTGAGTAAGAGTCAATATGCGGATAAGGTACTAGAGGTGGGTTCGAGTGGGTTTGCTCGTTTAAATATGTAAGATTTTAATTGATGGGGTGTACGCCAGTAGCGGGCCAGGTATGACCATTTGCAGGTCATGCAATCTATGCTCTGATCCCAGAGGTTGTATGCGCAATTTTGCCCTGGCGCTCAGAAGCGGAATTCCTGTTCAAACTATTTTTTTCTACAAGATTATTTTTCATATGAAGTGTAGGTTTTGGATCGAGAATGATATAAATATAGAATTAGCGAAGCTGAAACACGCATTACAGTACTTTTGCTGAATAACAGGTAGGCAGCTTTTAGTATTTTAGCTACAGTGATTTGCTAGAGGACTTTTTGTTTTTTGTCAATATTCGCGTTCGGCCATGGCGAGGTTCCGGTGGTCACCCTCTGGAAGGTTCCCTATGCCCCGCCCGGTTCTGTGGGCTACACGAATTAATTAGAGGAGTTTGATTTCGTATGTTCATGGCGCTGGCTTCAATTTGGAATATTCTTGAGACCGTTATCATGGTCAGTCTTGGTTCGTATTGTACCTATACCGTTCAGTGTAATTTAACCAAAGGCAAATTATTATTTTCAAAAATATTGTGCAGCTCCAAATCGATACGTGCAGGGCGAGCCCGCTTGGTGGATCTCAACAGCCCGAGTGTTTCCCAAAAAATTAAATCTCGCAGTCATTAGAGGAGAATCCTGAAATTCCCTCCTGGTCAAGTTTTGATCTTCTACAACCCTTGATCATAAGGCCAAAATTCCATATGGCGTCTATAAAAAGCTAACAATGGAGAAAGCTTAGTTGTATTAGTCTGGTTGCATGACCCACCTCCTGTGGAGGGTCTGGTTTATAACATTAATTAATTTGTATGTAAGTAGTCGATTTTTGGTGCCTTAGCGGAAGAAACCACAATTTGTATGTAACCTGAGTCTGGTTGCACGTATCGTCTATATAGGTTTTCTACACATATACAAGAGTATAGTCTATGCGAGTACTGATTTACCAAAAAAAAAAGAGCATAGTCTAGTTGGCACAACACCCTCCGTAGGAGGGTCTGGGGGAATACTTTACTTTTTTGTATGGCGCCAGGCGCAAAATGGTGTCTTAACTGACCACACCAATATGCGCGCTCCAAGCATATTAATGCAAGCAGATAGTGCAAGTGATTAAACACCAAATAAAGAGACAAATAGAACTTAGTTATGAGGAGTCCGACATGTGCGTAAGTTGCTAGACTATTGTGAATTGTCGCGCAACTACCAAGCATTGTGTAATTCCTCCTTCAACAGGAAGGTTCAGCAATTAATGGATTCATTGAGTAGAGGGTTGAGCAAGTGAAGCAATTTTTTATACCCCTCATATTATTTAGTTACTTGTGCTCTATCTCTTTGTTCTTGTTTAATTAAGTAACTTGTTATAAAGTAACTGTAATATTAGACACACTACGGATACTGTATAGGAGAACTCGAAACTTTTCTAGTAGCAAAAGATGGAGGTATGTCAATGTCATGTTCGCTGATCAAAAGCGACAGACACCGCAACCATGTATACTGAAGTACATAGTAAGTAGTTAGCCATCCATTGAGCCATGAAGTCTAATCCACCATCAGCTATGCCAGGAATCAACCATTACTGGAGCCTGCTTGTTTTGGTTCCTCATCTACACAGCCACCTCAGAAAGTAAACTTGTAGAATTCCACAGAATGAAATTGAGGAAGCCCAGAAATCTGGAACTTAATGCTGTAAATACCAGAGAATTGGGTTCTGGAGACCATGGTAGCCTGCTGCGATTGCTGCTTGTGAGTCTGGCAGGATAAGAGGTTTTCCTTCCTCTGCGAGGGTTAGTGCAACCAGACTACGCTGGATCCTATTGCTCCCTTTATTTCGGCGATTTCCCCATCCCAGACAGTAGCGAACCTGTCCTAGGGATTGATAACTCCTCAACATCCTTCTCATCTTTCCCGAATTTGTTCTCCCCAAGGTCTTGCATAAAGTAAGTACAGTGCATGAGTAATCGCTTAGTTGCACTACCCCACTGCGGCTCTGCTCTCCCCCTGTCTTGTTCCTGGGAGCTGTTAAATTTTGTTCCAACCCAGGTATATTGTGACGCAATTGCGGCTGCATCTGTATGTGGCTCTGTCTAGTACGATTGCTGTGCAGAAGACCGCCCTGGACAAGCAGAGCACAGCATCGAGTTCGACTATCCCAGCCCATACGGATACAATTCGACTTACCGCGATCGCTGTCGCCGCAATTCTGGACGTACTCGTCAACGGCAATTGCTCCAGCGTTTTCACTCCCCCCCGGCCAGCATCACCAACAACTCCAACCCAGCACGTGCACAATTACAGAAATGCCAGACACCACCAACCCCCTCGCAGGCCCAAAGCCCACTCACTCCACCCAGGTCAAAATCACCGAAGATGGCGGCGAGAAGGAGTATACGGCTATTACGGAGGGGAAAGCTACGATCCTGTTTCCGGGGGGAGGAGAGGTGTTTTATAATCCGATTCAGAATTTTAATAGAGATTTGAGTGTGCTTGCAATCAAGACGTTTGGGGAGGGTTTTTTGAGGGAGAGGGAGGAGGGGAGGAGGAGGGCGAGGGGTGGTGGGAAGGGTGGGAAGGATGGGAAGGCAAAGAAACAGAGTACGATGGGAGAGGGGAGAGAGTTAAAAGAAAAAGAGAAGGAGGAATTAGAGAAGGATAATCATGATCATGGGGAAAATCCTGATGCAATGGACGTGGACTACTCCCCCTCCTCCGAGGCGACCCCGAATTTAGAGCCAACCCCTCCACCATTTCGCATCCTCGACGCTCTCTCCGCCACCGGCCTCCGTGCCCTACGCTACGCCCTCGAAATCCCCTTCACAACACACCTCACTGCCAACGACGTCTCTCCGGCAGCCGTGCAGGCCATCCACCGCAACCTCCTCTACAACCACCCCAGCAACCCCTCCTCCATCCAAAAGATCACACCCACCACCTCCCCTGCCCAAGCACACATGTACTCCTCTCCACACAATTACCACGTGATTGATCTAGATCCCTACGGCACCGCCTCCCCCTTCCTCGACTCCGCGCTCCAAGCTATTGTCACCAAGGACTCTGGCCCTGGACACGGCACGGGGAGTGGTGGAGGCCTACTTTGTGTTACTTGTACTGATGCAGGAGTCTGGGCATCGACCGGGTACGCGGAGAAATGTTTTGCGCTATACGGGGGAATGCCAATAAAAGGCGACGCTTCGCACGAAGTCGGCCTCCGGCTCATAATCTACAGCATCGCGACTACCGCTGCAAAATACGGGTTTGCAATCGAGCCTTTATTAAGCCTAAGCATAGATTTCTATGCAAGGGTGTTTATCCGCGTGAAGAAGAGCGCGGCGGAGGTAAAGAACCTCGCGAGTAAATCTATGCTTGTGTATAACTGCGACAGCGGGTGTGGTGCTTGGCGAACTGTGGCTTTGGGGCGAGCGAAAACGGAGATTGGGAGAACGGGGGGCGAGTTTGTCAAGTATAGTCTTGCACCGGTGCCAGAAGGGGAGAAGGGGTGCGAGTGGTGTGGGTTTAGGGAGCATATTGGAGGGCCGATGTGGGGAGGGGAGTTGCATGAAGAGGGGTTTGTGAGGAAATTGTTAGAGATGGTGGAGGGTGCGGATGAGGACGTGTATACTACCCTGCCAAGGATTAGGGGCATGGTTATGACGGCCCTGGATGAGTGTACTTTTGCGAAGAATCCGATTCCCGTAGCTGCTCGGGGGGGAGGAGAAATGGTGGATATAAAGGAGGGGGATGCAGCGATAGCGGTAGAATCATTGACGACAATACCCAGCAACACCGACACTACCACCCCAAGCATAATTCCACCTGTGGAAACTCCCGCTCCACCGACACCCCCCTACCCCCCCCTGCCCCAACCCTACTTCTTCCTCCTCCCCACCCGCCTCTCAAAGACCCTCCACAGTGTTTCCCCTACGCAAGCCTCCCTACGCGGAGCCCTCCTCTCCCTTGGCTACCCCGTCGGCCGCTCCCACTGCCGCCCTAATAGCATTAAAACCACCGCGCCGTGGATCGTCGTGTGGGAAGTAATGAGGCAGTGGGTTGAGAGGTACGCCCCTGTGAAAATCGAAGGTTTGAACCCCAAGGGTCCAGGAATTAGGGTGCTGAAGGGTATGAGTGGCAATGGTAAGGATGAGAGCGGGGAAGGTGGCGGAGCACGGGAAGAGGTTAGGATAAAAGTTGGGGAAGTAAGGTTTGATGAGGAACTGGGGAAGGATAGGGAGAGAAGTAGGGGGGGGAAGCAGGGTGGGAAGAAGGAGGTCAGGTATCAAATGAATCCGACGTGGGGCTGGGGCCCCATGAAGGCTGCCAAAGGAGCACCTCCGGGTTTAGATTTGCAGAAGGGCAGGGAGGGGAAGAGGAAGGAGGTTGAGGAGCAGGGCGAAGCTGAGGCGGAGGTTGAGGCGCAGGTGAGAGAGGGAGAGGGTGAGGTGGGAGTGGAGAAGGTGGGGAAGAAGATAAAGTGAGTAGGTTTCTTGGGTTGATTTTGAAAATGACTGACTGACTGACTGACTGTCTAATGGGGGATGGTAGATTAGATAGTTAGGAAATGAGAACCTAAGAGCTACATAAGCCGCCACCTCCACAACGGCACTTGTATATTAATACCTGTTTCTTATCTTTTTCTTTGCATGTGGTGCTGGTGGTGGCATTGGTGGTGGTGGTGGTGACATGGTATTATAGTGGTATAGTATCAATAGTCCTTGTATAATACCCTTTCCATATTGAAAAATAAAAATATAAAACTGTTCAGTTGAGGCTATGTCTATTATTGTATAAATATTTAGCACCTTGAGAGGATAGTATACTGTAGCTTGATGTATTGAATCTTTAAAGATATTATGATGAGGTAGGTGGGCTACTTTATCCCCACAAACCAACTTAAATTCCAATTTCATTTAGATGTTATATTCAGCTGTGTGGGATTCGAATTGCATATGGTTTTGTTGGTATAGCGCCACGGGGCCCCCTCTTTTGTATTGCCGCTCTGAAGGAAAGGAAAGAAGGTAGCAACACCTCGTTCTTCGAGGCAACCCCCCCTTTTTTTTTACTGAGATCTTCTCCTATCCTATTCAGACCACTCCCCACTGAGCCGAAGCTCTGGCAGAGATCGGGAGCTTCTAGCCTAGACAAGAAAACCACCACCTCGGGAAGCTCTGAGAAGCTCAGAGTGAGAACGGAACAACTACAGGAGACAAGGATGTCTCGCCCCTCAGCCCTTCCCAGGACACCTCCAGGAACTGGCAGAGCAGGGACTAGGCTAGACGAGATCGGAGAAGCTGAAGAAGACCTATACCCTCCACTACCACTAGGTCACAGGCGTGACGAAGGGGATGACAGTGAAGAATACGAACCCTACGAGCCAGACGACAGGGAAACAGGAGACGAACAACCACAAGTGGCACCAGCCACGACGAGAACCCAGACGTTTCCTCCCCCCCCTAAGAAGACAAACAAGACCACCCGGGGCCCAACCCTCGAGAATGTCACCTCGAGACGGCCTTTTGGGGGAAGAACCACAACAACGCAGGACAACCCTGAAGCACAGCGAATCCTAACTTGCACCGGGTGTTGATAGCGGCATGAAGCGCACCTTGTATGTTCGAGGGCCCTCGGAATATGCTCTAAGATGAGATACTAAACTGCAAGCTAAGCTGAACAAGTGTCTTCTCCCGACCGTACTGATCCTTAGTGACTGCATCCATAATAGCCTGCTCCACTGCGGGAGTGATCTTTTTTTTCCTCCCACAGCGATCCCTATTTTGGACATGCTCTATTTTTAATAAGATGCCAGGTTCCCATCCTCTTTGCTGTGCTTCAGTATAGAGATTCCGGACATGTCTTGGAGTTATTCCAGTTTGCTGCTGAATAATGGCTAGAGTCTCTCCTATAGATCGCAAGATCACCGCCTGAGTGCGAAACACAATATTAAACATCCCAATTAGAGGGATTGTTGGGGATACTCGATTGGCAGGTTTGGGAGGTGCTCGATTGGTAGGTTAGGAGGTGTTCGATTGGTAGGTTAGGAGGTGCTTGATTGGTAGGTTGAGAGGTGCTCGATTGGTAGGTTGGGAGGTGCTCGATTGGTAGGTTAGGAAGTGCTTGATTGGCAGGCTCGAAGGGTACTCAATTGGCTATTCGATTGGCAGGTTTAGGGGGGTATGCGCTTGGAGAGTTGATATCTAAGAAATTGAGGTCAATATAAGCAATTTAAGAGGGCGAAGAAGGGTAATATACTTGATAAATTATAGGGAAGAGTTAGTTGAAGGGTTAAGGGTCGAGGAAGGGCTGATATATGATGAATTCCATAGTTAGAGAAGAGTGGATATCTAGCCAATTGAGATGTCGATAATATCTAGTAAATTGAGAGGTTGGACAGTGAGAAAGTAAGACAACTGATGATGTGGGAAGGCCATAGCACTGAGACTATATCCGTAAATATGCATGAATGCCTATGCATATGCCAAGTATCCATGCATGCATAGTCCTGCATATGCAACTCCCAGATAGGAAAGGGGAAAAGACTTTTGTTCCGCGCCTCCGTACATATGCATGCATATGCAGGTTTCCCAAAGAAGAAAGGGGAAATGACTTTTGTTCTGCACCTCATGCATGAATGCCTATGCATATGCCAAGTATCCATGCATGCATAGTCCTGCATATGCAACTCCCAGATAGGAAAGGGGAAAGAACTTTTGTTCCGCGCCTCCGTACTATTTTGTATTTACTACGTGTGATATTGGAGTGTTGCTGTAGTATTGTAGAACTATTGTGGTATTGTAGAAGTCACCGTGGCATTGAAAACCTTTGACCAAAATTTTAATTCCGCAATGGCCTGGGCCGTTGCAGAATCCAGGCCGTTCCGGAATGGCCTGGGCCATACCGGAACGGCCCAGAACATATATACGTAATTAACTTACTACGAGAGTACTACGGACATACAGAGAATTTGATGGATTATTCCACTCGACACAAATGGGCTCTATCTCATCGCCTACTTGTGTGATTCCAAAGCTGCTTCGCAGATCCTAGAACCGATGAACTCTGCATTTATTTTCTGTCAAACCTAAAAACACGAACCGTACGCTTTGCTTTTCCTAGTGCGAATCCATATCCATAAGGTCTTAGGGTTGAATACTGGTACTTAGTACTGGAGTGGGAGTTATTGCTCGCGGCTAACTAAAGCGAGGGAAGAGTCGCACCTTCTAGCATTTGGTGCTGAGTTTAAGGTAATTTTTTTCACAGCGTTTCAAAGACTCAACGTTGCCACGTGATGATCCCCGGTGCGAACATTCCCGAGATACTTTTTGTTTCTGCCATTCAAGCGGGGAGGACTAAATTCTCTACGAGAGGCGGTGTCCACCAGACTAGGACTAAATAAAAGGCAACGCCCGCGTAGGAGGCAAGGGGTGCATGATAATCAATCAGACTAGTGACTTTGTCGTCGGTCCCCGCTAGGTAGTCTGTCTTGCTCGGTAGAGGTACTTACCATGTTGTACTCCAGTCTATAGATTTCCGAAGCCCATCATAAAGTAAGCACCCATTGCGCCTCCCCCCCAAAATGGCCCTGATGAGGCGAATGCCAAGCCTTGAGACCAAGATAAGCAGTTTGACCTTAGTGTTAAGTTACCCTGAACCATGATCTAATTATTCCCCTCAGGTGATAGGTTTAGGGCTAAACAACCAGAAGTTGCCCCCCCTCACACCCTGATCCTTTGCGAAAGCGGAAAGGTGAGCGCCAAGCTAATGTACATAAGATCTTTAAGTTTCGTCGCTACTGTAATTGACATGCCGCTAATTAAATTACCGCCCGACCTCCAGTATTACTTTAAATCTACAACCTATCTGTTTTCGTTGCTACAACTATACCTGAGGCCTCTTATACTCGTGCCCGAACAGAGGCCTCTACCCAACCAGACAAGCCCCTCCCCTAAAAATAAAAGAAAAACAGATACCACTATCGGCAAAGTAGGTATGTGTAATAACCCCAAACTCTATATATGCACCAGCAACAACCAAAACTTGCTGACTTCCACACACACAAAAAAGGAATAGGATGTTATAATCAGGAAAATGTAGTATATCGTACACAACGCTCACGGGATGATGGGAGCAAGACTCTTGACTCGGACCCCCCACTCCCCTCTATTGTCATGCAGTCAAAATCACCAAATCCACCGGAGGGTATGGGGTATTAAGATTGCCTCTAAGTCCTCTCCCTCCCTCCAACACCTCTGCTCATCAGATACACTACACATTATGCCACAAGAAATTCTTCCACCCATCCCACGTATCCGAATCCACATATAGATACTTCATACTACTCCTCAAACTCGGCTGAATTGTTTCTGGATGCCATCTAAACAGGTACATCACCGCGCCCCAAGACAAACTCGCAAAAACCGGCCATGCCACTTGCGACACATCTTTCCCCACAACTGTACTCGGGAAAACTTGATTTCCCCCCACGCTTGAGGGTGTTACGGCGAGTTTCGCCAGTGCCATAGCTACCCGTCCGAAGACGTAGAGCACAATTTGCTGGTTTACGGCGTGCGCGGTGGAGTTGGCGCTGCGGCCGAAGATGAGGTAGCCCCCAAGAAGGCCGGCGAGGAGGGAATGGTATTTTGGTTCTATTTTTGTCGTGGAGGAGGTATAGGGGAAAAAGAACTGCGTGATGCCACGGGAGTGTAGGTAGTTGAGGAGATAGAGGGTGGATTTGTAAATGGTCACGAAGGAGGCGAGGTTGAGAGCGTGTTGTTTGGTGGCAGTGAGGATGGAGGTGAGTTTTTGCCGGAAAGTGCCGTCGCGGAAGAGGATAGTCATACTAGGGAGAGAGTTAGTATCTGTTCTGTGGCCTGGGAGTGGGGATGGGAACGAACACAAGGGCATGGGGAAATCGGATTTTGGTCCCGTAGACAAGACCATTCCGAAGGCCTTTGAGGATGGCGAGGACGTCGTGGTTTTTGGGGTCGAGGAGGAAGGCGGTGAGGGTTTGCTGCGGATAATGGTTAATTTCCAGAGCTTCGACTTTGGTATTGTGGGAACGCACCTTTATGGGGTCCATGATAATTATTGAATTGGTATATCGTCACCGAAGCTCAATGGATGGAAATAACAGGCGAAGGTTCGAAGCGCGGGCGGGCGGACCCCACTGTCGGAACTATTGAAATTACCGCGCGGTTCCAAATATTAATGACGTCGTTACCCGGAGCTGAGCTGAGATGCAGCGCAATTCACGTTGAATCTCGCCTCTCCAAAAGGTTGAAATATAACATTAACAAACCTGTGATAACTTGTATTCCTGGTGGTTTATGTTCCTGAGCAATCATGGCCAGTAAACTGTCGAAGTTCCCAAGGCTCGGTACTTCGGGAAGTGGCCTCCAGCAGCGGGGGATAGGGAATGCATGTGATGCCGCCGCGATGAGGGGATGACCGATGACGCTAAGAAAGGGCTGGCCAAGCAAATGACGAGCCATATCTTGCGCGCTAGCCCAGTCACGTGGAGAACTTTTCGGCCAAATTTGAGAGAAAAAAGCTATTGAGCTCTCAACCACCAACACCAGCACCAGCATTGGAGATAGCAACAATGCTCCGCACAGTGTACGCCCTCACATCCCCTCTCTTCCCGGAAGTTGGTGAATAGAGGGGCTAACATACTCACTCCTAGAAAACCACGCAATGCCCGCTCCAAGCGTGCCCTCGAAAAGCGAGAACCCAAAGCCATCGAGAACCCCAAAAAGACGCTTTTCCTCCGGGGCACATCCGCATCCGAACTCGTCCAGACTGCACTCAATGACATCGTACGCTTCTTCCTTCCCCCTACACAGCTCCCCTATTCCCCAATCTCCAAATTAACACACCTCATCTAACAGCACTCCCTCAAAAAACCCTTCACCCTAAAATTCACCAAAAAAAACGCCATCCACCCCTTCGAAGACTCCACACCTCTCGAATTCTTTTCTCAAAAGAACGACACCTCCCTAGTCCTCTTCGCCAGCCACTCCAAAAAGCGTCCTCACAACCTTACCTTCCTGCGGACCTTCTCCCACCGCACCCTCGACATCTTCGAGTTCTCCCTAGACCCAAATACGTTCCTCCCTCTGTCAGCATTCAAAAACCAGAAACCGGCGATTGGAATGAAACCTATGCTTCTCTTTTGCGGGGCGCCGTGGGACTCGAACCCACGGTTCCAGGCGCTGAAGAGCCTGTTTATGGATTTCTTCAAGGGCCCGACCGTGGATAGGGTGGATGTGGAAGGATTGCAGTATATTATTCAGCTCTCGGCTCCGGAGATTCCTGCGCAGACGGAGGCCGCGGGGCAGGCGGGGCCAGCATTAAAAATCCATATTAGAGCATACCTCGTCCGGTCTCTCCACTCGGGGCAAAAGCTTCCTCGCATCGAACTCGAGGAGATGGGTCCTAGGATGGATCTAACGCTCGGGAGAGTTAGAGAGCCAGAAGACGAGATGTGGAAGGAGGCAATGAAGAAGGCGAAGAAGGTCGAGTTGAGGACGAAGAAGAATGTCACGATGGATATCATGGGAGATAAGCTTGGGCGGATTCATACTGGAAAACAAGATTTGAGTAAGTTGCAGAGTAGGAAGATGAAGGGGTTGAAGAGGGGGAAGGAGGATGATGAGACTGTTGTGGGGGAGGAAGAGGGGCCAGTGGAGAAGGTGAAAAGGGCGAGGAGGGAGTAGAGGATAGGTTCTAGGTGCGACGGGGGAAGTGAGGGGGTGGAGGGGGGAAGAGACGTACTCTAACATGCATACTGTCCAGCTAAAGCGCCAGAGGAGGTTCTCGAAGAGTCAAGGTCAGCCGTATATCACACCGCAACAAGACCTAAAAGTAGGTGCTGGAACAGGTGCTCCGGGTGGTATATTCTTTATTCATTTTTATTCTTTTTTCGGCTACTTGGTAGTCTTAGCTACTTTCTCAAATTTCCTCCTGTTTTCTTTTTTTTTTCGGAGTCTTTGGAATAAAAAAGGAGAATTTTTAAACTTTATAAATCCCTCAACTCCCATTCGATATTCAAGATCGTGTATATCAGCAGGTCAACTCCTTAGGCTCGCTGCAATAAGAAGGATATCTACTGACTACACCACCCCCTAGCAGCCCGACAATATTGCACAGAAAACCTCCAAGCCCAAAGTACAAAAGCACTAGCCGCCCTCTCTCCTCTCAACGCCCAACTATTTCCAAGAATACACGCAAGTTTCAGATTGCGATCCCTGAGGGCTGTCTATCTCCAACGTGTTGCTTAGTATGGGACACAAATACGGAGGAGGGATGGCGGAATGTATGTGCAAGTATAGGCTCAAATTTAATAAAGCGTAATAAATGCCATATAGCATTTCCCCATACGCACTGAAATGCGAGATCAGGAAATGTTGATAATTATATATGTTCTGGTCCGTTCCGGGATTCAGTCCATACCGGTATGGACCGGGCCGTTGCGAGATTGCCGGGCCGTTCAGGGATGGCATAAATATCACATATCGAGACTAATGTAGCTTATACGAAAGATATATACTATACATAAGAAAAGCTCTACTGTACTATCCCCCGCTTGCTCAATCCCCCCACTTGCTTAACGCCCTGCCTCGTACATGGGTGCTGCCCTGACCCAGTATGGCAATAGGTAGTACATGGTCAGATTGCATTTGCAGCGAACTATAGATCCAGCAGAGCCAAGACGTGCAACTTCATGTAGCGACTTCGGTTTTTGACTTTGCCATTCCAATGGAATAGACTTGACTCAAGATAGGCTGGTCTAATACTAGAAGGAAGCCGCTCCAATTCTCTAGTAGGATAGTATCGATCCAATAGGCCATATTCACAATATAGCTGATGTCAGTCAGGATGAGGCTTGTAGACAACTCTACAAAAAATCCGGCGATGGTCGGTAGAAGCTCGATCAATTCCAGGAATTCGCAAACTAACGAGATCACCTATTGTAAAGGTATCTATATTGTGCTGTTGAATATATCGATTTGCCATTTGCTTGCGAGCTGTTGTAGTACGTTGGCGAACTTTTGCTAGCATAATATCGGTACTAGCAAGTTTAAGTTGAATGGGAGTAGATTGACTTGAAAGTTCATTTAAACTGTCCTCCTCTTGCTCATCCTCCTCTTTATCATCCTCTTCTTGTTCATCCTCCTCCTCATCATCATCCTCCTCTTCCTCCTCTTCCTCTTCTTTATCTTTTTCCTCTTCATCCTGATTATCTTCATTATCTTTATTATCCTCATCTTCTGCTTTTTTATCATCATCCTCCACTTCTTCATTATTTGCATCTAGGATTGTAGATAAATGATTTGGAAGATGATATACTTTTTGTTTAAATACAACTTCATATGGACTATATCCAGTTGTTGAGTGAATCTAATATTATTAGTTTTATTATAAGACCAGTATTAGAAATGATTTATTACTTGTTGATTCATAGCTAAAATCACAATCGGTAAAAACTGTACCCATCGATTATCACCTGATTTAGCTTTTGCCATTCGAATCTTCTGCTTTAGTACAGCATTTGCTTGTTCAATCAATCCTTGTGTTTGAGGATGGCGTGGACGTCCTCGTATTAAAGAAATTCCATGATATTCTATAACAACAAGTACTTCACCTTTAAACTCATTACTATTATCGCATTGAAGAATTTTTGGTGGAACAAATTGTCCAATCCATATTAGGAGGATATTAGCAACTTCAGTACTTTCTTTAGACTTCAAAGGATAAGCACTAGAATATTTACTAAAATGATCTCGAATATGTAAAATCCATTCCATCTGGATCAGCTCGCATATCGATTAGATCATTCTCTACGCGCTCCCAGCTCTAGCTCTATACCCTCCGCACTCCCAGCTCCAGCTCCATACCCCACGCACTCCCAGCTTCCACATTCCTACCCTCCATACCCTACGCACTCCTGGCTTTGGCTCCATACCCCACGCACTCCCAGCTCCTGCATTCCTACCCTACACACTCCCAGCTCCTACATTCCTACCCCTTTTTTTTTTTTTGGAGTCTGTACGTCTGTGAAGCTTAAGGCTATAAGACGGCCCCGTTCCGCCCCTTTAAAGGTTTGGTACTCTCACGGAACAACGAGAGCCATAATACTACCGAAATCAACCCCGTCTCCCCCGGCCACGCTCCTAACCTAAGCGACTGCCGTGGCAACCTTGGCCCACAAAACCATTGGCTTGGCCCACAATACCCCGCAACCCTTCTTCTTGCATCCCTAACCTTCGCATCCTTTCTTCTTCCCTCTCTCTACCTACCTCAACCCCGCCTTACCTTCATCTTGTTGCATCTAAATTCAACGCCGCGATCAGCCATCTGAAGCCACTGCGATCCTGCTGGCAAGAACAACAAGATGAGGTAGAGGATTTCTTTCCTTCTCGCCTCTAACCCCCATGAAAACGAAAACCCAACCAAATTGTCTTCCAAGCTAAATCTCAACCTAGATCAAGATTCGAGAAAAACGTCTCGACCAGATCTACTGTGTGTTCTTCCCCCCCATCCTTTATCTTCTTTATCCACCGCTTCCGCTCATCCATTTCTTCCCAATTACCCCACCTCCGCCCAATTTCTTCCCCACGTGGACAGACCAGGGCTACGTGCCTACCAGTCTCGACATGCCTTCCACATGTTCGGCATGTAGGATCGACAGTATCGTCCAACTTTGCTCGCCAGGCTTGGAGGTTCCCTTTCCCGGTCCTGCAGTGACATTCCTACCCTCTATACCCTATGCACTCCCAGCTCCGGCTCCATACCCTTCATACCCCACGCACTCCCAGCTTCGGCTCCATACCCTTCATACCCCACGCACTCCCAGCTCCGGCTCCATACCCTTCATACCCTACACACCACCAGCTCTGGCTCCATACCCCTCGCATATTGGTCTACCAACCCTCAGGGTAGACTTAGAGGTAGCCAACATACCAAAACAGGATATTGCCATTTTGGGATTCTTACCAGAACTAATATTTGGAGTTTTGCTTATATATAGTTGGTCAGGGTTGTAATTGTCACCAGTCATATCAATTGTCACCGGTTATATCAGCTTCACAACATGGCAGAATACCACAATCCTGAAGACGAAGTTGCTTTCGAAGAGTTCCGGCAACTATGGAGAGACACTATTGGGCTGCAACGCTTCCTTAGTCTACGTGGTACGGAATTGGTAACATACCAGTCTACCCAGTTGGTTATGGACCGATTCGACCCCAACAAGATTCTCTCCCGAGCAGTAGCCATGGAGCTTCTAGAGAGGATTTGGATTAATCAGTATAATATACTCCCCTTGGACATCCCCGGAAGTGCAGAGACTACTTGGGATCCCTTTTACCTGGATGACTATACTCTTTATGATTTGTTATGGATTACTCTTTTCCACCATTACTTGGCTGGCCAGCAAGAATCATGGGGTTTATGTGCAAGTTGTCGATTCCCATCGGTAAGTTAACTCCTACGCTAGAACTTGGGTTCTGACTTACCCTATGTTAGATACTCTCCCAGACCCATCCGGATCCCTGACGGCGCAATCATTCGGCATCCTGTGTATATACCGGTCCAATGTCATCCCCCACCTAAAATAACAGTACTATGTTGTGGGCAAGAAGTCTAGCTTCAGCCTTCAAGAAGGTATATTTCTAATCTTACACATAGACAGTGTGGCAGGCTAACTATGTGTAGACCTCGAGAGATTTTGCAACTCACCGAGAGCCCCGATTGGCCATTGAGATGCAGCATACTACATCTGGATTTGACCAATATCCCCGACAATACAGATGTGGGCCAAAAGTGTCGGACCACCCTGGCCCATAGCAACCGATATGACCTTGCATTCTCTTCTTTCAACAACCACAACATGCCGACCGATCGAGATACCGGAAAGCGACGTGAGCCCACAATATTAGAGAGGGTCTGAATTATTGAATTAAATGCACAAGGGTTCTCTCAGCGTGATATAGCCCTCCGAACTAAGATCTCTAAAACAACAGTCCAGCGACTTCTAAAACAGTGGAAGACAACGCAACAGCTGGAACCCGCACCACGCAGCGGTCGCCCGGAAATCCTGAATACTAGGGATAAGAGAAGACTCTGCAGGCTATCTGATGCAAATTCCTATGCCTCCCTTGCAGAACTCACAGCAGAATCGGGGCTAAATATCTCACCAGGCACAGCAGGTCGGAACCTATTAAACCCGTTGTAATTTAGATTCTTTGTACCTAGTACTCGATTACCCTCTATAGCCTGTTTTTTGTTACACTACTATACCTTCGCAAATGCTAAGATTGCTAGGGTGGTCCGACACTTTTGGACCACATCTGTATATCAGAGCCGGATGGGCAACTAAAACTTAATATCACTGACAGCTCCAGCCCCATTGATAGCCCTAGCTCCACTAAGACCAAAGTGGAGAGTGACTCTGAGGACGAAATGACACTCTACAACTCAGAAGACTCATTCCCAGCTCCGGCTTCCTACTCCACGTACTCCCAGCTCCGGCTCCATACTCCACGCACTCCCAGCTCCAGCTTCATACCCTATGCACTTCCAGCTCCGGCTCCATACCTCTTGCACTCCTAGCTCCGGCTCCATACCTCTTGCACTCCCAGCTCCAGCTCCATACCCCACGCACCTCCAGCTTCCACATTCCTACTTTCCATACCCTACGCACTCCCGGCTCTGGCTCCATACCCCCCTCGCATTCCCAGCTCCGGCTTCCTACTCCACGCACTCCCAGCTCCGGCTCCATACCCCTCGCATTCCCAGCTCCGGCTTCCTACCCCATGCAATCCCAGCTCCGGCTCCATACCTCTTGCACTCCCAGCTCCAGCTCCATACTTCTTGCACTCCCAGCTCCGGCTCCATACCCTACGCATTCCCAGCTCCAGCTTCCTTATTTTCCTGCTAATCTATATACTCTCAATTCTAGCTCAGTTTAGTTTTGTTAAGGTTGCTAAAAATCCCTTTCCGACGATATCTCTGCCCTTCGCATCCTCCTCACGTTCTTACTCAAGGCTGTCTAGCTGTGGCTTCTCTATTCTACGTGCTCCAGCTCGGGCCTCCCTACTTTATTTCCTCCTAGCCTACCTGTGGAAAATTCCATTCCATGTGGGCACGCATTTGCCTTTCTTGAAGATCTACAAGCCGATCATATCCCAACGACGCCTCGACCTGCTTACTTTATTCCAAGACATTTTCGAACTGAGATATGGCATTCTACATATCAGAAAAATATCCTCCCGATTTTAACCTCTGAGTTAGCTGTATCAAACGAGATACAGGCACCTACACAACAGCAAAATAACAGAGGGCGTCCAAAGATCAAACGATTTCAATCAAAATCTTTGCGAAAAATAGCTCGAGCACAGGCAAGCCTGAATGGTGTAGGAGCTCCTACTGAGTATGGACAAAGGAGTCAAGCATGTAGGAGATGTCGCAAATATGGACATAACCGTCGTACTTGCAAAGCTGAAGAACAACTACAAATGTTCCAACTTGGAGGAGCAGGAAGTGAGGAAGATGAAGGAAACGAATTTGAAGAAGATGAGGAAACGGAGCTTGAGGAAGATGAGGAAAGGGAGCTTGAGGAAGATGAGGAAAGCAGCCTTAAATAAGAACGTGAGGAGGATGCGAAGGGCAGGGGTAGTGTCGGAAAGAGTTTTTTTGGCAACCTTAACAAAACTAAGCTGAGCTAGAATTGAGAGTATATAGATTAGCAGGAAAATAAGGAAGCTGGAGCTGGGAGTGCGTAGGGTATGGAGCCGGAGCTGGGAGTGCAAGAAGTATGGAGCTGGAGCTGGGAGTGCAAGAGGTATGGAGCCGGAGCTGGGATTGCATGGGGTAGGAAGCCGGAGCTGGGAATGCGAGGGGTATGGAGCCGGAGCTGGGGGGAGGGTAGGAATGTGGAAGCTGGCAGTGCGTGGGGTATGGAGCCGGAGCTGGGAGTGCAAGAGGTATGGAGCCGGAGCTGGGAGTGCAAGAGGTATGGAGCCGGAGCTGGGAGTGCGTGGAGTAGGAAGCCGGAGCTGTGAATGCGAGGGGTATGAAGCCAGAGCCGGGAGTGCGTAGGGTATGGAAAGTAGGAATGTGGAAGCTGGAAGTGCGTGGGGTATGGAGCTGGAGACACTGTTACCCTGGCCCTCCAGCAAGATGACCCAAATTGGGTCTTTACGTATAGGATTCCATGCTAAGCATCGAATGAAATATAATTGTATTAGGGCTCTTGACCTGAGCTGATGAAATGGTTCACTTTCCTGCTGGGCTCGTGTTCTAAATTGCCTTGCATATATACAAGAACCAAGAACCTAGAAATGTCTATCATGATCAGTTTAGGTATCTAGCTTCAGTACTCAGCACCGCTTTGGCATAACGGAATGATAAAAAATGTTATAATCCAGGACAAATTTAGTCATGTGTGAACTGGTGTAGGCTTACGGCAAGGTGAGAGTTGTGCTTCTCATATACAGATAGTACCTTGGTTCCGTGTGCTTAATGCAGCAGGCATAGTTAGTCGGAGAATGCTGAAGCCACATACGTTGCTTGGTGAGTGCAAAGCTCTGGAAGTGGCGCTGCAGCGGACGTAGGGTTGAAGTAGAGAAGTGTTTCGAGGTGCTCCTCCCAGAGAGACAACCCTCCTTGTCTTTGCGGACCCAGACGCGCAGATCCTTGATCCCTAGAAAATAAGACAAGACCGATGTAGCCAGAGTGTGGGTATGATGATCAACAGTCAGTACAACTACATACTCATTTTCTCACTTAATCATGTACATATATAGAGGCGTTTTGCATTCCTTACTCTATACATACTTTCTAAGCACTTCAGATAGTGGTACTACCTATACTACTAATACTAAAGTCTACTATATATATTATTAGTTTCTACTTTACCTCTTACCTACAACCTTGCCTAATGTATTTCTTAGTTACCTCATCCTCTCTTGCCTTATTACAATAGATATCAAATTATAATATACTCTTGATTATATGTTTCTTATTTTATTTGAAAACTTAAACTTACTTGGTTTTATATCAAATTTGGTTTCATTAGAAACTATATAAAAACCTATAATATATATATTAGTTGAACTTATAATATTACTAAGAGCAGATATTTGAGATTCTGTAGAGCTACATGTCTTAGACAGTAGTCAATAGACGTTAAGTAGTATAATAATAATTACTAATGTACTGATAACTAAAGCTATCAAAATCATTCACATATTTTTCTGCATATATTCTCATAGAATATTCGAAGACCACAGCACAGAATACGTACTCAAGGCTGAAGTACATGGCTATCCTATACAAATCTGTATATAAAAGGTGCATGAGAACCATATCTCCAAGTTTGTAGAGCTTACTATAATGCGCAAAACTCAGTTTCTGATATGGAGGCAACAATATGTCAGAGAAGTAGTCTCCCTTAATGTACTTAGGCAAGCTCCGGCGAATTGGTTATATGGTTGATTTATGACCTGGATGATCTTCAATGGTGGGTTGCGAACAAGGATGGCACCTATTATATACTCACCAACCAGCATCAAAATCTGTCACTATCCAAGAAGATATAACGGTTGCCTTTCTGAACGGTTTTCGTCAAGGGGTCTAGGCGCCTTGCTGACAGTCTGTCAAGTTGAATGGTCTGGCAAGCTTACTGGCTGAACTGCACCAAGTGAAATACTTTTTGTGAGACGAACGCAGCCCATAAGTTTTTCTTTGTAATTTCTTTCATAATCTAATTTGTACATACTATAGACACACATATAGTTCGCCATTTCTATACTCTGGGGCCAGGACTGTATTTACTACACCATTAGTCCTTGTGTCGGATTATCGATACCAAGTAATTAATATCGGTGTTCAATAAACCGCCGCAGAGGTGCAGTCTTTTCGGTAGTTATCCCTTATTAAATATTTCCAATCCAGGCCAGGCTTGAAGAAGTCATCGAAAGTACCGAGCATAGATATGGGGGTGGGTATTGAGCTCGCAGTAATGTTTTTCAGTACTTAGGTGCTTATATAGTGCATTTCTGGTGGTGAAGCTTTGGAAGCATAAATTGCATCTTTTTTGGTTCTCATCGCTGAATTGTAGACCCATGAGCCTGGTGAGACTTTCGTGTCGTTCTCGAGGTAGAGGTTTCGTCAAGTGCATCGGCAATCATTGTTCGAGTTGAGACGTATGATATAGTGCATTGGGCGCTTTGTACCATATGTGTGATAAAATGCTCGCGGGCATGGATGTGTTTTGTGCGGGGTCTAAAACCGTCGTTTTTGCTAGAGCCAGCGCACCTTAGTTATCACCGTAAAGATTAGGGGTTTCAGCTTTTAAACCTAGATCTTGAAGAAAGTTCATTATCCAAGCTAACTCTGTTGCAGCTTCCATTCCTGCAATAAATTCCGCTTCCGTGCTGGATAGTGCAATTGAGCCTTGTTTTTTCGAGGCCCAGATGCAAGACCCCTTGAGAAAGAATATGTAGGCTCCTATACTTTTTCTTCTCTCCTTCTTTTGGTAGGATCATCTCTTTCCTTTCTTCTTTTTCTAGTATCATCCGTTCTTCTATTATTATTATCCCTATCCTTTGTATTCCACCACTTTGGAGCCTTGTCTGGGTATTTGTGCCAGTAGTCCTACTTCGTACGAGGTCATGTTGCAGTGGGAACATCTTTTGGTTTTCTATAATAGGATAGGCAAGTGGGGTCGGTTGGTATGGATGAGGAATAGTTGGTTTCATCGAGGGTTGGTACAGTAGCAGACCCTCTATCAAACTTTGTAGGTAACTCGTAGTTATCCATGGTAAGAGAGAGGATATTTGGGGCTCGGGAGGTTCAGTTATAGTAGATATAGCAACAAGAGGAGCTCATAACCTGATGGAGCCCAGGCAAGATCTTGTCTTCATTATCTGTCTCGTTCATGTCATGCTCATCCTAGGGGGCTTCTCCTGGAGTATAAGTACAAATTGCCAAGTCCACATACTAAAGGCCTATTACCCTAGGGAAGTTTAGACTCGGGAGGGTCTTGGCAGAAGGGGGTTTAATTCGGGGAATCGGTCTGTCTTCTTTATCTAAACTATTCTTTATCATCATCATTGTCTTCAATACACTTTCAGATTCCTCACGATAGGTACATAGTGAGTTGAGCTTTACTCTGAGTGTTCTTATTCTCAGTACACGTCCCTGTTCATATAACTCCTCCAGCCTCTAGGGGCCTCACTGCCTCCTAGTCTCGATCTGCCTCTGTAGTCTACAACTACTCATTTAGGTATCTAATCACCTCATTTCCTCATTAGTCCATTCCTACCCCAACATTAGGAATATGAATCTTTAGTCTGGTTAGAACAATACCCTCCACAGATGAATCTTGTTGATCTGAGCTTCTTTGTGTTGGAGAGTGTAACCGCTAGGACAAAACGCGATTACTGGGTGCCAGGTTTGCCTAGACACCGATAGTATATCGTACGCTCACACTTTGCTCTCCCTTACCCTGAAGCTTCACAATCTGTTCGCCATTCAGCAGACCACTCGACAGAGAATTTTTCCTCAACCACCCAGCTCAGTTTCTGCCACACTTTAATCTCTAAATTTTCCTCGTTCCGGAATCCGAGTTAGCCGTTTGAGAGCGCCCAGAAGCTACCAATGATCTAATTTATAGATCATGTAGAGTCAACTACTACGTTGATGTCATATCCACACACTGACTTTTTTTAATTGTCCCTTAGATCCACGCCTCGTTTGCAACCATGCCCCACCCGCAGTACCCACGTCTTTTACCCCAAGGTGCATATGGACCCTCCCCTCTACGCCCATTCGACTTGGCACTCAGAACCCATATAACGACTACCTTGCAGTTGGTCCCGGTAGAAACTACCAGGGTTTTTCTGGCCCTGTGTAACTATAACCTCCTCGCACACGCGATCAACGAGGATCGCCAGTATGTCAACGGGTTATTACGAAATGCTTCAGCAAGGGAACTCACGCGACTAGGCGAACAGTTTTCTAACACCATTAGACAATGTGAGACTTGAACAGCCCTAATGGTGAGTAAGACATAAGCTGAAAGTTCACTAGGGATAGCTGTAGGTGGTGGGAGCCGAGGCTCATCATCAAGTGGCCCTAGAACAACGAGATCTACAATCGTAGTTAATATGGTAGGGTGACTCGGCAGTGGCAGCTTCACACGGGGAACCATAGCTAATACCAGGTATAAGTGTAACAGGCCAGGGAACGGGATAATAACCTCTGTGTTTTATCTCAAACAGGCGTCCCCACACCAACGGTAGCCCATATCGTTCCCTATTCAATCGGAAGGGATCCCAGGGCATTAGAAGAAGCAAGGCCAGATGTATCCAGGTTTTTAACATTCTTGGCCGGTCCATCAGTAGTTAGGCAACTCATGGAATACTTATTTAATCCAACCGATCCAAGGGGACGGACAAGAATCAATCGGTTAGAAAATCTGATCTGCTTAAACCCCAACAATCATACCATGTTTGGACATGGATTGTTTGTATTGGAGCCTGTAGAGGATCCGCTTGCAAGTCTCGGAGATAACGGGGAGTTATGGTCCTACGAAGTGAAATTTTCTTGGGTCCCCCAAAACCAACCACGGAGGAGTAAGTCTCCTGTGGATGTATACCTACCAAGTGCGTGATTCTGACAACAGTCTGGACACAGTGAATGGAGTAGACAGAAGTTGGGATTTGACTCAGGTATTGGATCCTGGAGTCCAACTGCCTGAGGATGAGGACGAGACACTCGCCGATGCTCTTGTTTCTCGGAGTCCTCGACAGCTTCGGCAGCGAGCGCGACAGGAGCGGAATTTACATGTGGTCTCAGTTGAGACAGGATTTGTGTTCTCACTTACTACGACTGACCCTATTAACCATCCGTTGCCTCATCCGGATCTTCTTGCTCTACATGCAGCTGTGATGCGGATAGCAAGAGCAGCAGGTGCAGCAAACATTCCAGATACAAATGATTGGCCTTTTTCTGAGGATGGAAGCGACATACCAGTTGTGCAAGGGGTTCCGGAGGACCTATCCTATGCTTTAAGGGAGTATCTGAATGACTTCGATGAGACAGAGAACGACTATCACCTGCAGAGATAGAATCTCAAGCTTGTTGACCCGCGTGTCCTGGTCTCTTAATCGTGTTGTGATCATAGCAATGCCCTGAGCTCAAAGATAGGCATCAAGTCAGAATCCCAGCGGTGGGTTGGCTGTGATGAGCCAGGATGTTTCGTGATGTGTATATAGCTGGCGGCCTTCGTAGGTGATGCATGTTGCGTGCACTCAGAGGCAGCATAGATAATCGAAGATTTGCATATAAAAATATTCTGCCTTCGGAGACGGAGTCCTCAGGCTGTAGCTAGGTAATAGGAGTTTAATCTCTCTCAGCCCTACTAGTTGTAGGATGTGCCGGGAAGGGCGCAAGGAGCAGATTCTTTTTAAATACTCAGTACTCACACGCTGTCATAGTAAGGGGACCATGATGGCGCAGGTAGAGGATGTCGCGCTGTCATCTTGTGTGAACGGTGTGATGTTAGGGGTTACTTCTGTTTTTTTACCATTTAAGACTCGATCCCTGCCGAGGATCCCCTCCTCAACAATTATCTACGTGCATGGACTCCCAGGCTACGTCACTTCTCACGCCAGTGCCATCTAGAAACATCCGGAAAATCAAATAGAGGGATTTAGCTAGCTTTCTTGTTATTGTTATGTCTATCGTTACTAAGCAAATATATACCAAAAGTTAGCGACGAAAAGTAACGAAGAGGTTTAGAACTTTAATGTTACGTTAGTGTTAGTGCTCAGTCGATACGTATAGCAAACACATCGCCCCTATGGCAGCTGACCTAATGTTTCTCTACATAATAACCTTCATTTCGGGTATACCTCTACTGAGTATTTTCTTCGATAGGTCACCTATGTTATCTCCGATGTTCTTTGACCAAATATTGCTACAAAATTACCTTCATATCGGATATGTCCCTATTTAGTAATTATAACGTCGCTGTGGCCGCTGTGGTGTTGTGGTAAATCCCTGTTGCCATCCGTGGCATTGAACAATTTAATCCCGTAGCGGCCTGGTCCGTTGCGATATCCAGTCCATACCGGTATGGACTGGATCCCGGAACATATACATTTGATGACCCAGCACAGCTGGCATTTGGGATCCAAGCCAGACTTCAAACATGGGACTACTCTGAAATTTTTGTCTGCAGCACTGCATGACAAGGGCCTGCCTGTTGGTGTCGTGGGACTGGCGAAACTCGATCTACTTAAAAATGATAACCAGACTAAAAATGGTGTTGTAGGGAGAATACCAAGATAGGACTAGCTTAATGACAAAAAGGGTAGACTGGGAGATACCGGAAAAGGTATGGGCCAAAAAAGGACTATCTCAAAAAGGCAACCATCCAATGATACCGAAAGAAGAAGTCAAAAATTCTGAATACCCATTGCGTGCTGCGGTGGGAGACTTTCCCGCGTGGTCACCCACCGCAGTCTACGGTCTGAAGTTAGATATGGCAAAGTGGACTCGTTTTCTTCAGTCTACAGTCATAAGGGGTATTCAAACTTAAAACAATCGAGCGATTAAATGCGATCATGGTTTTGACACTAAATCCATTTAGGTTGTCGTAAATCCACTTGCGACACACAAAAATTTAATCCCGTGGCAAAAGATTTAGTACAGTGGCAACCCGTCTCTAAAGTGAAAATACCCACACAAACAACGGCGATTAAATGGGCTCTTGATCGCTCGTCATAATCGAACAATCAAAACGTGTAGATCACGTGTAGTCATGTAAGTACCAAGATCTTGACGACACTTAGTAATTTGGCAGGGGCGACTAAGACGCCCTCGCACCCGTATACTCTACCTATTGATATACTCTACTCATCGGCATATTCTACTCATCAACAATGCCACGGATAAGTGTCAAAAGGATACTAATAACTTGGTTTTTGGCAGGCATAGAGGAAGATGAAGAGGCAAGAAGATGGATGACATTATCTGAAGCGCTTGCTGAAGCCATTACAGATACACTTCATACTGCAGACGCAGAGATAGATGCTAGGTCATCATCATTAGAAGAGCTTTCAGAGACAACTTCAACATCAGAGAGTGAGTGCGGTATCGTAGTGAGTGATGTACCGTTGTATCCGCCTGCCCTCAAAACCGCTGTTAGCTGCTTCCCACGTACCACATGCGTAATCCCACTCTGAAGAACAGCTCACCTTAGAGAGAGTCCTTTGGCTGCACCTCGTATGGTACTGGCCGGGATCGTAGTGAGTGCGGTATTGCCTGGGGTCACAGTAGGTTGAGGATGAGAGAAGCTTACTAGTGGGAGCAACCTTACATCTTTCCATTACCCAAGCGCTTGGCATCATGTGATATGACTTGACATGATGCCAAGCCTGATTAGTCTCCATCACAAGCTAACAAAAATACGTGGTAATTTCCGGCCTTGATCGTGCACTTTAATCGCACCCTATGATCGAGGGTCGCTCAATCTCTAACGAGTATTTTCGACTTAGAACGTCGATTACAATTTTCAATTTAATCGATCGATTGTTTTAAGTTTGAATACCCCTATAGATGTCAATATCTCATTTGTTCTAGAATATGTGGCGGTTGTTGAACTTGGCTAGTTACACCATTGCCCAAGAGCAAAACAGCATACAGACCTTATTTTTCCATGAGGACTGCACCAACGAGTGGCTGCAGTATCTAGGGAGTGACAGAACTGGCCCAGATATTTTTGATGTTGTTTTACATCTACGAACGATTACCGCAAGCATCGGGTACTCCTCGTGGATGAAAAATCACTGATGATTTGGGATTGGTATATTTGTATGTAGTTATTTTTTAAGATCAATAAATCTCCACTCCGGTCCGGTTCTTCTACAGTCCGGTATAACGAGGAAATTTGGGTAGGAAACTAAAAAATCATCTGAGGCCGTCCGTTATAGCAAGGTTTCGAATTCCGGTATAGCTAGGTTTAACCGTAACTTGCGTATCCTTACAACAAAGCTTGACCGTGCAAGCCTTGCTCTCATCCCTGATCCCTCCAAATTCTCCGGAAAGAGAGAAAATTGGAAGGATTCAAAATCTGGGGCAACGCTGAAAATTTCCCGGTAACCAAACTCTAGGGTATCCATGCTTGCCGACTCCTGGAGAGTGAGGCGTCTGACCAGAGCATCATTACCAGAAAGAGCAATCGGATCAAGCCTTCGAAGACTTCGACAAGGTCGGAACCACCACCAAGGAGCTCAAGGTTTCTGATAGTTATCGCTGAATTCTCCCGCCTCTCCGCCTCTGTCCTATGAATTATTGGATCAAGCTGGACCAGTTTAAGCCCGGCCTCTCCGAGGAAATTAGAAATAGACTGGTCTACATGAGACCTCCTCGATGTAGGAAATTCTCTCGCTTGGCCTGCTATACTCTGACCGGGGGATCATGATGAAGGCGACAGTTATTCAACAAGCACGGATACTCGCAACAATATTCCGATAATATGTGAACATAACACCTAAACTCGGATAACATCCGAATGTACGAGTATGATGTCACATAAGAGGGCAATCTTGCAATAAGAGATATCTATGCAAGACATCCATAGTGCCTGCAAGAAAGATTATGCGCAATTCGTAATTCTAGTGCATATCCCATGGATCGCTAAAGACAATTTCAACGTTGCATTGCAGCAGCAACTAAGCCAGAAGCAGTAACAACACCAAACAGTTGGCGGCACTGGCTCTCGATGGCTATTATTATAGTACAACATTCTGATCAAGAATATTAATACATATCGTGATATGCTGTATAAATACATGTATACATATAAGTATGTTATGATCACGTTGCCAGTTTTTGTAAATACATACCTCGTCCACAAACAACCATGCCTCCAAAACGCAAGTGTCCTCCAGAGGCTTCTCTAATGCCAAAGGCTCCTCCAAAAAAAAGCAAATGTTCCCCAAAGCCAAAGGCACCTCCAAAGCCAAAATGTAAGGCTTTAGCGGATTTGGACCCGAATGTACCGATACCGGAAGAGTATACACACCAATACTATCGGAAGAGTACACACCATTAGAGCGTCACGAGTATGGTGCAAAATCGCTACTTCCACAGCAGCCGACCTCCCCAATCGAGTGCTTTAGCTACTTTTTTGACTTGAAGATTTGGGAGGTTCTTTGTGACGGCACCAATACATATCAAGCCTCCAAACAGAGCACTCAGGCTACTGGGTCTAGTGAGCGAACATGGAAGCCAGTGACTATTACTATCACTTACTAAGTAAGGATCGGCTATATAGTAAAGATCGATAGCAACCAGTTATGGGTTCATCCATTACAGAGAATGAAGTCTTCACAATATGGTTCTATATTGTAAAAAGGCAATGCCTATAGGGTAATTGCAGTCGCTGAATTCGATTATTAGGTCGACAGCTCTCTCAGTGTGGCCCTGAACTCGCTATAGCACTCACAACCTCAGCAGCGCCTGCAATGCCTCTGCTACGGTAGAGCTCCCAGCCTATGACCACTCTCCACCATATATGGCTGTTCACATTATGAATAGACTCCCTATGGGGCTCTTATATAACTGTCATAAGCATAGAGCCTAAGCCACTTTCATGGATTTGTTAGATGTATTTTAAAGAGTCAAAAATAATAGTACATGCTTAAGCAGCTTCCTCGGAATGGTATTTGCTATATTGTAAGAGCTCCAACTGTGCTATTTTCATGCAATAACGTCCTTGAGGCCCTCTAAGTATATCTTCGCATGTTTTCGGAGGCCTTAGCAGCCCCAACAGTCTCTACCGCCCTCAGCTCTTTGACGAACCTATATGGGAGCCCCCCTAGCTTCCGTAACTCCAGCCCATGCAATTCAACCTTTCTTATGGCCAATATCGGCTTGATTGGGAGCTTAAGGTACCTTCCATAGATTTCACAGTATTTGTTTGCAAGGACTCGTCAGATAACCCTACTTTGACCCCTCCCTCCCCCAAAAAAACTCGCCAAAAGCCCCTCCCGTCAAGCGACAAGGTGACCTATAAGCATAGTTAAGCATGATCAGAGCTAGCTTAAAGTATAGTTAAAATGGCCTTAAGTATGGTATAGCTACCCGAATTTAATCGCTTTTGGAAGCTTGAGCTGAACCAACCAAAAGGTGGGGAAGTATCAAGAAGGTTTTGACGGGAAAGGAAGGGATCGAAGAAGTGAGTATATCCATAATGCTAGAAACCGCACTTGCGGAACTTTTAAAAGGCATCCTAAGCTCTCAATCAAGACCATATTGGCCATAAGAAAGGTTGAATTGCATGGGCTGGAGTTACGGAAGCTGGGGGGGGCTCCCATATAGGTTCGTCAAAGAGCTGAGGGCGGTAGAGACTGTTGGGGCTGCTAAGGCCTCCGAAAACATGCGAAGATATACTTAGAGGGCCTCAAGGACGTTATTGCATGAAAATAGCACAGTTGGAGCTCTTTCAATACAGCAAATACCATTCCGAGGAAGCTGCTTAAGCATGTACTATTAATTTTGACTCTTTGAAATACATCTAACAAATTTATGAAAGTGGCTTAGGCTCTATGCTTATGACAGTTATATAAGAGCCCCATAGGGAGTCTATTCATAATGTGAACAGCCATATATGGTGGAGAGTGGTCATGGGCTGGGAGTAATCGAATTCAGCGACTGCAATTACCCTATAGGCATTGCCTTTTTACAATACAGAACCATATTGTGAAGACTTCGTTCTCTGTAATGGATGAACCCATAACTGGTTGCTATCGATCTTTACTATATAGCCGATCCTTACTTAGTAAGTGATAGTAGGGACCTCAAGATATGGATAGGGCTTGTTATCTATATGGGCATTGTTGATTGTCCAAGTGTAGAGGACTATTGGGCAGAACGCACACGGCAGAAGCCTATGGATGGAATGGGATTGACCCGATTTCAGCAAATTCATCGATATATCCATATATCGATGCCAGTAAGCGCACCAGCACCAGCGTCACCAGCAGCGCCAGTATCGCCAGCAGCACCAGCATTGCTAGCAGCGCCAGCATCACCAGCTGTTGAATCGAGATAATCGGTCGATTGATGGGAGGGCGCAATCTGCTGCAGGAAGACATCGGTCGATGGAAGGATTAATCGCACGATGGCGATTGAGAGGAAATGGGTATTTAAGGCACTGGGATTAGCACGCTGTTTCTCTTTTATTATTATCATATCTTTAAGCCAGCGAACAAGCGAATATACTCTTGTATTCACTCCGAAGAGTGCGCGACGTAGAAGCGAACTTCTACACCAGCAGCACCAGCATTGCCAGCAGCGCCAGCATCGCCAGCAGCGCCAGCAGCGCCAGCAGCGCCAGCATGGTATGAGAAGCTTGAACCGGTAGCATCTATGCTAGCAAATTCCTTCAGATCAGCATATATGCCGTCAAGTAGTTGTGCAATTGATGAGATGATGGTACGGTTTACAGGGCGCTCGAAGCACTATTAAAGATGCCAAACAAGCCAATTAATGAGGGGTATAAGATATATGCTATATGTGATCATGGCTATACATATGGCTTTGAATTCTACTCCAGAGTTGATGGAGCTTCTGGCACTATTGGAACTGCCTCCGCCACTAATACCTCTGCTACCTCCGCTGCCAATGCCTCTGCTGCCAATGCTTCCGCCTTACCTTCGCTAATACCTCTGCTGCCTCCGCAGCCAATGCCTCTGCCACCCCTGCCAATACTTCAGCTACCTCCGCCAATGCTTCAGCTGGGTCCAGCAATACCTTTACCAATACCTCCACTAATGCCTCCCCCAATGCCTCTCCCAATTCGGGATCTTACTCCAACATCTATAATATGCTTATGACTGGCAAAGCTATTGCCATACCACAAGTGCCAATATAGCATATATTTTGACAGTTTCTTTTAGCAATACTGCATTATTTGCAACTCTTAGAGAGTTAGGTATTGGTGCTTGTGGTACTGCATGCAAAGCTCAGCTTCCAGTTGAACTACAAGCATATGAGGATAGGAGTAAGGACTTTGAGTGGGGTGATAAGTCTTAGCCTCTGTTCCTAGAGATAATGTCTTATGTGTACGATGGCAGGATACTGCTGGTGTTTTCCTCATGACTACATTTCATAACCTTAATGATGGTATAGTTACAAATCGGAAAAGACCTAAAAAGGGTATTCCTGCTGTTCGTGAGGTATTTGGCACTAATATGCGGAAGCTTCTTACAATCCCTCTTATGATTAATGATTTCAACAATCATATGGGGGGGGTAGATATATCAAGATGTCTACATAACGTTAGTACTATATAAAGTACAATACCGGGATCGTAGGAAAGTACTTACAGGTGGTATGCAATTCCGGAAGCAGCTTCGTATACAGCTAGGTGGCAAAACGAATCATACTGCTTGCATAAGGGATGTGTGCATGTTTTATATTTAGCGCGCATAATTTAGGCTTAGCCGGGCAAGATATGCAGTATCGGTCACTATATACATTTGATGTGGCATAAAACAACAATTCTAGGTAGTATGTACTTTGTATACCAACCCTGTGCCTTAACCAACTTGGGATAGACGCGATTTGATGCATTGAATCTGAATCAAGTGCGCTGCACGCTCGGGCCTTTTATGCAGGGTATGAAACTTTTTGCCACCTAGCTGTACCAATCTGAAGACAAAGAAGAGCGTGATCGACAGCTACTATAGTTTCAACCTTCTAGCACTCCCAAAGATACGACCTACCCTGCTGAAGGTCATGATGGAAACCCTTGGGTCCCCTATCCCCGAGGATTCAACCCACGTACGCTGTCCACTCCTTGCCCGGCCAATTTTCTCCATAATGTTCAAACCTTAACTACTCGTGTTCCCAGCATAGGCGGTCAGTGTCTCATTACCTACATGGAAAGCAAATGTTGGCTACGAAAAAGGGGAGGATTGGGTGGTCAGCAAGATGATAACAGGGTACCCAAGGTATGCACATGAAGCTCCCCTGACTGAACTTGCAAGTCTAAGAATTGTTTCAGGTTCTTTGTGCATCTTAGCATTCGAAAACTTGTCCAAAGCATCGTGCAGGAACATGGCCAGCCAGGAGAGGATGCACTGTTAGTTCCTACGCTGGCCGTAGCCAAACGATGTGGGGATTTCATCTCAAAAGCTTCCGGAACTGCCGCAGTGAGGATTATTGAGTTTGTGCATCAGCAGTCGAAAGCGCCGTCAAAGACTCCATCTACAGAGATATGGTCGGACCTATGTGCGGTGTTCTATCCCAAAAATCTCCATAAACATGCCAAAGCCTACTGGCAGCATACGGGGGAAGGTGTCTCCAGTCGAAGGGCCGAGTTCTGTCAGCGTCAGTTCGATGAGGGTATTCTTGTCCCCAAAAAGTCATTGGGAGAGCCTCAAATTAGTGCTGAAGGAGTGGCAAAGGGTCCACGGAGATACCAGCGTGGCTCGGTAGATGTTATCCCCAAACGGGGCGCTCAGAAACCCAGTTGTATGAGCGATGGTGACGAATATTCTGTCTTCGTGGAGGAACGCTTTGGGCGGAATTTGGGTGTAGCTTTCGTACAATCTGCGAAACTCGCAATTCGGAAGAGGATTTCTGGTTCACTGAAGGCAAATCTTTGCTTGGAGGATGCGTTGAAGCTCACCGATGATAGTGGGGTGCGAGTGAAGGGATTGACTTCAGATGATGTTTATTTATTCCCCTGTGGCATGGCTGCAATCTTCAATACCCATCGAATGTTATTGTCTACATTAGGGCCGAAGAAAAGCGTGGCATTTGGGTGAGTTCTCAGTGAGAATATCATTCTTCGAGAACCCTGGTGCTAACGCCTCACAGTTTTCCATACGTGGACACTCTTAAGTGCCTAGAGAAATGGGGCCCAGGCTGCCATTTCTATGGACATGGCTCCGAGGCGGAGTTGGATACTTTGGAAAAATTGCTTGAGGGCGGAGAAAAAGTCCAAGGCTTATTTTGCGAATTTCCGTCAAACCCACTACTTAAAGCACCCAATCTCGTACGCATCAGGGCATTGGCTGATAAATATGGCTTTGCGGTTGTGGTCGATGAAACCATTGGAAACTTTATGAATATAAATGTTCTACCGTATGCAGATGTCGTTGTGAGCAGTCTAACCAAGGTTTTCAGTGGTGCTAGTAATGTTATGGGCGGATGGTAAGATAGCTCCTTACTATCTTTTTGATGTTGCTAACTCCCTCAAGTACGATCCTTAACACACAAAGTCGATACTACGGACAATTGAAAGACTTTATGGCTGAAGACTTTGAGGATAATCACTGGGCGGAGGATTCTATTTTCCTGGAGCGAAATAGTCGTGACTTTGTGTCGCGTATTGAGAAGATGAATGTCAATGCGGAGGCTGTCTGCAATCTTCTCCAGTCTCACGCTAGGGGTACCTATACTAAAAGCTCTATATACTTTGATGCTGGTATTAACAGCTTGCAGTAAAATCCATCTACTATCCAAAGTTCAATCCAACGAAGGAAAACTACGATGCTTGCCGGTGTCCTAACGGTGGATATGGAGCATTATTTTCTGCAACGTTTTATACTATTGAAGATGCCGCTTTCTTCTTCGATGCTCTCAACATCGCCAAAGGCCCCAGCTTGGGAACCAATTTCAGTCTATCGTAATGTTACCCTGAGCTATCAGCTTGGATCACTTGATACTAATGATATGCCATAGTTCACCATATACCTTGTTGGCCCATTACACTGAATTGGATTGGGTAAATCAGCCATGGGATCACGATTTGAGTCCAAACGCTAACATGTTCCATTAGGCTGCATCATATGGGGTAGATACAGCCCTCATTCGGATCAGTGTGGGTCTAGAGGAAACAGAACACTTGGTGGAAGTCTTTCAACGTGCATTGGATGCAATGAAGTAATAATGTATTGGGGATCGCTGCATATATGGAATCAGATTCTCAAGAGAATATAGACCAGTATTTTTCGTCAAACTACGCAGGTGCACGCCAAAAGTTCTTTTCCTCCTTCCGGGTGTGTCTTGGCGCCAAGCATCATACATTTGAAAATAGGAGAAAAACCTGTGGACCTCTGTATGGTGCCATACCAGACTAAAACTATAGAGCTTTCCCACTTCGGACAGACTAGGACAGCATACCTTAGTCTGGCGACGCACTACGGAGGGCATACCCTAAGCGAACTCTTGGCGTAAGACCTCACTACTCAAATAATATTATCAAGAACCTCCCAGTCGAACCACAATCAACTACTCAACACTACAACCAAACGTATCACCGCTCCAGAATAATTAAATCTGCGATGTCGTACAACAAGCCAGAAAAGGGAGATTTGGGCGAGGGCCCAAAGATCCACAAGATCCGTATCACTCTCACCTCCAGGAAGGTCCAGGCCTTGGAGAAAGTCACCACCGACTTGATTGAGCGTGCCAGGTCCAAGAGTGAGTTGGGGTTCAGACGGTGACTTCAGCGTGCAGGGGCTAATGAACATGTGGGTCAGACCTCCGTGTTAAAGGACCCGTCCGCCTCCCAACAAAGGTCCTCAAGATCACCACCCGTAAGACTCCTTGTGGTGAGGGTTCTAAAACCTGGGATTGCTTTGAGATGAGGATTCACAAGCGTTTAATTGAGTATGTCCTCTACTGTCACAAAATACCTGGGAGACTGTTGCTAATTAATATCTGTAGCCTCAATGCTCCTACTGAAATCGTCAAGCAGATCATCATCAACATCGAAGCTGGTGTTGAGGTTGAGGTTACTATTGCCGCTTAAATGACCATCCTACATCACTACGCCCTATTTCTCAAGGTTCATGTTTTGCTTCTCTCTCGAAATTCCGATGAGCACTATACTTCCTGGTGCTGCCGGCTGGTTTGTACTGGTTGTGTTGGGTTGTTTGTAATAACACGGGAAAGGTAAAAATTATGGGGAATTGTCCATGGAATTGTTTGAATGGGATGATACAGCTAGGTGGCAAAATAAATCATACCCCTTGCATATTGGCCCATGCAAGTCTTATATTTAGCGCGCATAATTTGGGCTTAGCCGCGCACAGCTATGCAATACAGGGTAAGATCAGCGGGCAATAAGAATCTCAATTAAACCCTCTTGCACTCCGAGCGTACCATTCAACCCGTAGACTATACCATTCAACCCTCCTACGCTCTGACATTAAATCTAGTACTATGTACAGCTTGGTGGCAAAAGAAACTGAACGGCCTTATGCAAGTCGTATGCACGTCTTACATTTAGCGCGCATATTTTAGGCTTAGCCGCGCACAGATACAGTATGCAGTATTGGAGCTATATAGATCCAGCGTGAAATGCATACATAGAACAAGAAATGCTACGGATCTAGTACTTGGTATACCAACCCTCTGCCTTAATAACAGCCGCTACAGGGCGAGGCATTGAGCTGTAGAGACTCTCCAATATCTCATGGGTCCCACGCTCAATATAGCACTTGATGAAGCCATGTATGGCGCCTTTTGATCGACCCATGTAGTCTGCAATTTGTTAGTAACTCCATCCTTATTCATAGGCAAAAACAATCTTTCCTTTCTCAAAGCCAGAGAGCTGTTTTTGCTTGCTCAGTGCTTGCAGAGGAGGAGTATCTAGGGGAGGAACATTTGTAGAGGAGGCATCTGTAGAGGGTTCCAGGGAATTTGAGGGACAAGGTTGGGCCATATCAGCGTGACTTAACACTAACAAAATAGTAGAGGATATAGATATTCGGAATGGACGGCCAGGAGTTCATAAGTAATAGAACATACCTCCTGACCACGTGGTAAGACATTCACCAAAGACGTGATAGGCGCGATTTGATGCATTGAATCTGAATCAAGCGCGCTGCATTCTCAGGCCTTTTATGCAGCGTTCAGTTTTTTTTGCCACCTAGCTGTATACCAACCCTCTGCCTTAATAATAGCTTCGATATGGCGGGGCATAGAGCTATAAAGACTTTCCAACAGTGACTCCGGAATATCCTTCCAAATCTCTTCCAGTGCATCTTTTAATACCTTCTTCACTACCGCTACCCCCCCCCCACGCATATTCATTAAATGCGGAAACCTTTTATTTGAGCTGGAGGAACATTAGTAAACAAGTCATTGGTGGTAGAGGTACAGCTTGGTGGCAAAATAAATCATACCCTGCATAAAAGGTCTCAGCATGCAGTGCGCTTGATTCAGATTCCATGCATCAACTCGCGGCTATCACGGTTTGGTAAATGTCTTACTTCTCCTGAATATGGGGGGCCACAACATCACAAGACTATATTTAATGGGGTCATAATCATTAGAGACGCACTTTCTTAATAGTTTCATTCCATAGAGAGTCAATAAGTACTCTGTATTGTCTATCTATTTATACTTATGTCAAGTCTAGTTGATACTTCAGTTCAAGCAAATGCCACCAATACCCCTACTACCAACGCCCCTACTACCAACGCCCTTGCTACTAACACCCCTCCTACACATATTCCTCTTCCTACCAATACATACATGTTTGCAATTGTATGAGAGTTGTCACTCCGCTAAGGGTTGGTACGGTTGCGTAAGACTAACGTACCTCTGTCGACAATATGTCAATCCCCAATATAGATAGTTTTCGGACAATTGCAGACCATGAACGAGAATTATCTCTTCAAAGCCCAATTGGTTGCTAATTCTAAGTAATGCGATCTGGCCACGTTGTACAATAATACATACACATATACCTTTGAATTCCAATCTCCCAGGCTGCAAACTCGGGTTTATACATTTTCAATATGCGCAAGCCCACTTCCAAGATCTGCTCAGAATCCAAACTCCTCGAAGGTATCTTCCAATTACACCAAACTTAACTTCTCAATCCTTGCTTCCTGCGGTAGAAACCCCGCCTCCACTATCTGCGCTAAACAATCCAAAAACGCCACTTTCCACGACGCAGGACCTTGTGCTCTTTTCGCTGCCCGCTCGGCGGCAATATTATATAACAACATCCCAGAGATGACAGCAGACAACTTCGTATCTGTAGAGCATGCAACGGGACCGATTTTCGGTGTGACGGAGAGAGCAGCTGCTAGGACTGAGCCAAGAGAACATCCAGTCTTCAACATGTTAGCGGTGAAAGGATCATGTTGGTTTTATACATATATGTACGTACCCCAGTTACCCTGGCTTGCCAAGGGTGTCCGTTATGAATAACATAGGTACTCATACCGTTACTAATAATGTCACTTTCCCCCGTCATGACAATAGTATTGTCTGTAGACATGGTTTGGTGAGCACAACTCCTTTGGAAGGTGATGGTAACAGGTGGACGTACTCTCCCTCAACGCCAGATCCCTCACAACCCTCGCCAAGTCATGTGATGACATTTCCCCATCCACAGAAGCATCATCCACCCCCCTCATAACAATATTCTCCGTTCCAGCTATTGTCAGAATCTCCCCTCTATTGCCCTTAATCACATCAAAATACCCCACCTCAACCAGTCTATGTGAAAGCTCTCTCCTCCATTTGGTAGCTCCTGCACCCACGGGGTCGAAGACAATAGGATTTCCTTTCCGATTATTCTCGACGATTGCTTTTGCGGCGACGAGCTCGAACTCGGGTAGGGATGTACCCATATTTAATACGAATCCAGAGGTTATTGCTGCTAAGTCTTTCAATTCCATAAGATTTTCAGACATTATGGGGGATGCACCAATAGCAAGGGTGACGTTTGCGGAGAAATCCTTAACAACACTATTAGTGATGTGGTGCACGAGAGGCGTATGAGTGGGGATAGACCGAATGAGGTCGCAGGCTGATTGCGGGATATGTTCCTCAGACAGAATGGGATGTGATGTGGTGGGGTTGAAAGTGGTGTTTATCTGGTTCCGAAGCTCCCGGGAGGTGATCTCTGGTGTTGGCGAAGCCATGATTGCACTTACAACAGCGACTCCGCCGAGTTGCGATATCCAAGGACAAGCTGATTTTTGCTGCTGCTCCTTGAATTCTGGATTGGGTTCGCTCATGTAGAGTACATTGTAGAGGTTTTCCTTGTTAATCCCCCCAATGGCAACGAATTGTGTGTCTGGTAAAGGCCTACCAGCACTAGTTCCAGAGAGTCTGTGTTTGTGTCTCGAAAGTGACTGGAGGATCTCTCGGATGCCCTCTGGCCCCAACGGGGGTTTGTGATCTTGTTTTGTAGCTGTAGCATAAACTGGACCAAGTCCGAGGTAGGTGGTTCCAGGGTCTGAATATACACTACTGATGTCGTCAAGAGCCTTCACAGCCTCAGTTGCATTGGTTGCTGAAATACCGATGTATGCAGAGGGCCCGAGGAGGGTACGAGTAGTGGCATAATCTAATAATCACTCCATCAGAAAATGATTCGGGACTGATACCAGTCAGCAACCCATCCTCACCCAAATCGCTCTGTCCAATATGCACTCCCTCACAACCCACCGCCAGTGCAACGTCAATCCTATCGTTGATGAGTAGTGGGATCCTATATTTTTTGGTCACCCCATGTACCTCCTTTGCCAGCTTCACAAATGGGCCTGTGTCTAAGTTTTTCTCGCGTAGCTGAACTATACTCACGCCCCCCCTGATAGCGGCCTCAACGTGCTTCGCAAGAGTTGTGTTCCTTGGGAGAAGGTTTGAAGAGGTGACCAAATACAAGGAGAGATTGAGAGGGCGTCGGGGACGAGACATCGTTCTGATAAAGTCCTCAGGGAAAGAATTGAGTGTCGACCTCAGCAGTGATAAAGCAGTTACGTAGTTATCGAGAGACCGCTGCGGGGGGGGGAATTAATGATCCAGAAACGGTCTGGCAGTCCCTCTACCAGGGCGTTGTACCAGCCAGACTACTACAGCCCTAGGGAACCGACTCGTGTGCCCAGACCGATTTACTGTGCCCGCCAGACTACGAGTATTGTATCACGTGACCTTCAAACCAATGTTACCCGGCAGAGGTACAGTACACGATATTTTCTCTTTGTGGCACGGCGGAGCTGCGTAAATAGCAATATCAGTCTGGAGTCTTGGGTCATTCTCTGCGGCGTAACCCACAATTGGAATGCTGCTATTTCCTAATGGGGTTGGTAGTACAAGCCGCCGGTTGTAGTCTGGTTCGCTGCTCATCGTATTGAATCTTGGCATCACTTCGCAATGCTTATCAGATGTAGTAGCAGGGGTATGGTGCCAAGACTACTGATAGTGAGAGCATTTAAATTAAGATTACCCTGAGCAAGATGGAGATTAACAATTTCTGCATCTGATATTCTGGATTAAGATATCCCCGCGTGTATTTTTTTTCTCAGGTGGAACTTTTATACCTACGCCGATAGTCTTCTTGCAAAACCAGTCATAGAGGATCAGTCCTACATTGCTTTGATTTGGGTATCCACTAGTGGTGGTCAATTAATAACTTGAGTTTTCAAAACTCAGGTTATGCAACCTCTTGGCAGCGCCTTGGTGTCTTGGCCTTTGCGCTGATTGGCCAGAGCCATCACTCAACTTTTACGCAACTCAGAACTCATCACGCAACTCCAGAGTGCGGTAACCAGCTAAACTGCAGTTTTCAACGATACGATCCTACTCAACAGCACGATACCATCCAACTCAACAGCACGATACCATCCAACTCAACAGCACGATACGACCTACGAGCAGCTGCAATCAACCTACGTCGCCCAATAATTTTAATCATGCCGTCCGACAGTCAAAAATCTACTCGCCAGCGCGCTTGGCCTAAGGAAGATGTTGAGCGCCTTGTGTGCTGGATGGAGGAACATCAGGAAAACCTGCGAGGCAAACAAGCAGCATGGCATAAGGATGTCAAAGAGCAGGTTTTTGCGGAGGATCCAGATATCACAGTAAACAAAATTAAAGATAAAGCTCCAGGATAATTCTTGATCAAGTTCTCCAAAACTGATGATCCGTGAAAAATCAAATGTCGGCCAGCGCTAATTTTGCGAGCTGCGATATAGCGACGTGCTGCTATTATCTTTTAGACTTCCCTCAGCTCCTTCAATAGGTCCATTAGGTCTTCTCCCGAATCATACATCATTAGCTGTATGAGCTGTTGTACTATCGCCAGAAGTTCTCCTAGCAATACTTGTCGTTGGGTCAATCGGGGCATGTTGTGATATAGAGCTGACTACGGAGGTCCGACACAAAAGTCTTTTCCTCCTTCCTATTTGGGAATAGTGGCTTGGCACCATATGCATGCATATCCTAAAATAAATATGCATAGTTTCTTGGCATATGCACAATATGGGTATATATGTATATTTTAACTATAAACAAATTCCACCCAATTCACACCCCCGTTGTTGGTTTTTTCCTTCCAGAGCGATCCTTATGCTTGACATGCTCCAAGGTTAAGGGAGTTCCACGTTCCCACCCCCTCTTCTATGCTTCATTGTGAATATTCCGAATGTGTCTTTGAGTAATTCCGGTTTGCTGCTGAATAACAGCAAGAGTTTCTCCAAGCGATCGCAAAATTACCGCCTGAGCATGAGTTATAATGTCAAACATTCTTAGACGCTTGCGCAGATGTATGGAGCTGGTTGGCAGGACCCCTCCATGGAGGTGAGCTGGCCTGACCAGTTTGCTGGTGATGCAGGAACATTTGCATATGCAAGTTACTATGCAAATACGGCTCCATATGCATGCATATATACCGCCAAGCCATTATTCCCAAATAGGAAGGAGGAAAAGACTTTTGTGTCGGACCTCCGTAAGAACGCGTAACTGATGATTTCACGTAGAGAGGGTCAATTGAAAACTCGAGGTTGTGCTGTATTGAGGCTAGTGTAGTTGTGCCAAGGCATTGCATATCAAAACTGAGTTTATTAATTGACCACCACTACTATCTGGATATCTGCAACCGGATCGATCACTACTATACTTCAATACTACTATACTTGATTTCTTCCCTATCTAGGCTGCCAGGAACAATATGGACTCTGATTCTCGCCTCTGAGCTAGTCTAATTGACATAACACCCTCCAACAGTGCTGAGCTCACGTAAGATGCATAACTATGAGTAGTCTGGGCCTACTACTTGGCATGAGACTACCTACTACTCACTTAAATCATTGGTTCTGTCTATGTGTTGAGCGCCAGTCCGACAACGTCGACTACAAAACAGCGTCCGGCGCAAGATTGTATTCGATACAGTAGTTGACGGTCCAGTCGGACGTCAGCAGGCAGTCCGGTCTGACTGTATCAACCCTATATTTTGTACAGTCTCTGAACCGCATCAACAACACTATTCCCCGCCGACGGGGATTTTACTCGCCCGACTGATGACTGGACTATCAACTAGATTCTGCGCCGTATGGTGCGCACTGAGATAATGCAATAAGTACATTCCCATGTGGTAGAAAGTTTAACCTTTAAAATCTCAAGATAAAGTCTCAGGCAGCTAAAAACTATCATAAACCTCGGCAACTACGCTTCAAAATGTGACTTTCTTGATTTGGACAGGGTTCATAAGTTCGCCTGACATTTAAAATTTGCCGATGAGCATAGTTACAGCCAGTCTATTATTGATACAGCTAGATGGCAAAATAAATCATACCCCTTGCATATTGGCCCATGCAAGTCGCGCATAATTTGGGCTTAGCCACGCACAGTTATGCAATACAGGGTAAGATCAGATGGGCAATAAGAATCTCAATTAAACCCTCCTGCACTCAGACCGTACCATTCAACCCTCGTATACCATTCAATCCTCCTACGCTCCGACATAAAATCTAGTACTTTGTATACCAACCCTCTGACTTAATAATAGCTTCGATACAGCGGGGCATAGAGCTATAAAGACTTTCCAACAGTGACTCCGGAATATCCATCCAAATCTCTTCCAGTGCATCTTTTAATGCCTCCTTCACTACCGCTACCCCCACGCATATTCGTTAAATGCGGAAAACTTTTATGAAGTTGCCGCTTTATATAGTATTTGAGCTGGAGGAGCATTGGTAAACAAGTCATTTGTGGTAGAGGTATTGGTAGGAAGAGGAATATGTGTAGGAGGGGTGTTAGTAGCAAGGGCGCTGGGAGTAGGGGCGTTGGTAGTAGGGGCGTTGGTAGTAGGGGCGTTGGTAGTAGGGGTTGGTGGCATTTGCTTGAACTGAAGTATCAACTAGACTTGACATAAGTATAAATAGGTAGACAATACGGAGGTGTAGAACAAAAGTCTTTTCCCCTTCCTTTTTTTCTAACCCTGCATATGCATATGTATGCATACGTAACTATTTGGCATACACACACTATAGCTATTTACATCTCGCATCCTTCGCCTTCACCCTCCCACCTCACATACCCACTCCACCTCACTCCCTCCTAACTCACACCTGGTGTTAATGATGGCATAAAGCGCACCTTGTATGTAGGAGGCCTCCCACGCTTTTGAACACTATCTTTAGGAGCTTTTTTTTTTCGGCATTTGAGACTAGCTGAGATTGCAATATCGATCAGATCAACACTGATAATTTGATCAGTCTCCGGTATATACCTCCATTCATCAGTATTAAGATCTGCCATATCAGCAACTTCCTGAATGCCAACCAAAGACTTAAGATATGCAACATACTTGGCTGGTAATCCAGTAGTGGCGCATTGGAAGCGTGACCATGCATTCTTGTGAATCTGGTTAATATCTCTAATGTGGAGCTGCCGCTCACGGCGAATTGCAATCTAGTGCTCTTTATCCCTTTTCATAGGAGGATGTCCTTCAGAGTATTTATTTCCACCCTCAAGTCTAATGACCTCCTGAATATAGTAGGGAATACGTTCAATCCAACACTGAATTCTCCATTGCTCAAGATCACACCATGCATTCTTCCATGCTTGCTCGGCTACTGTGCGAGAAGTGAGGGGTCCCTATTTCGGTTGTTAGCAATATGTTTGCGTAGAGGACGAGGGACGTCAAGGGATTGGCGAGATGTCAAGGGATTGGCGGGATGTCAAGGGATTGGTGGGATGTCAAGAGATTGGCGGGATGTCAAAAGATTGGCGAGATGTCAAGGGATTGGCGGGATGTCAAGGAATTGGCGGGATGTTAAGGAATTGGTGGGTGTCAAGGGATTGGCGGGATGTCAAGGGATTGGGGGGGTATTTACCTTCTTTGTAGTTATGCGCTTGAGATATGCCCAGCAAATCTCAATCATATTGAGATCAGGTAAGTTGCCTGGCTAGATAAGTCATTGCACATTGGTAGCATCAAAGTATGGCTGCTGATGTTGAGATGCATGAGACGGTGCCTTATCTTCCATAACAACAATGTTAGGAATACCGATATGCTTAAGAGCATTAGCGAAAAGCAGAAGCTTCTATAAAAGAATGCAGTTGAGATACTTAATACCACCTTTAGAGCTTCGGACAAATGCTCTATTATCTGCATTGAACCTCCACCATGGCTTTGGACCAGGCTTAGTCCCTAAGTATCATTTTTTTGTCCCATTCAGCCTTAGCTTCTTGCTCAATAGCACCATTTATGCAGTTGATATCCTCAATGGCAGCTCTCTTCTCCTCAACGGTTTCAGTCTTCCAAATATTGCAGGGCCCCTTGAAGTCATAGGTGAAACAGCCCCAGAACATGAACTCGAAATACCCCTTCCATCTCTCTCTGATGCAGGATTTAACACACCGCTCATTAGGACGCCGCCATACTCGATAACTACCCCGCCGGTGGCCTAACAATATAAAAGTCTCATCAGTCCATATAACAGACTTCCAATCTTCAACCGTCCAATGTTCATGCTGTTTGGCAAAGAGGGATCTGGCCACCTTCATATCTTTGGTAAGGCCGGGTTTTCTTGTTGGTTTTGTTTTGCGGAATTTTTTTTGCGAAGATTAAACTGCAAGTCGAGCTGAACAAGGGTCTTCTCCTGACCATACCGATCCTTAGTGACTGCATCCACAATAGCCTCCTCTACTGCTGAAGTGATCTTTTTTTCCCTCCCACGGCGATCCCTATCCTTAAAATGCTCTATTTTCAATAAGGTGCCTGGATCCCACCCCCTTTGCTGGGCTTCATTATAGAGATTACGGACATGTCTTGGAGTTATCCCAGTCTGCTGTTGGATAACAGCCAGAGCCTCTCCCATAGATCGCAATATCACCGCCTGAGCCCGAGACACAATATCGAACATCGTAATGGAGGTGTTTGCCTAGTAGGTTCGGGGGCACTCGATTGGCAGGTTCGGGGGGTTCGGGGGGTTCGGAGGGTTTGGGGGGCTCGGGGGGTTCGGGGGTTCGGGGGTTCGGGTGCACTCAATTGGCAGGTTTGGTGGCAGGTTTGAGGGCAAGTTTGGGAGCACTCAATTGGCAGGTTCGGAGGTGCTCGATTGGTAGGTTTGGGTGATGCTTAATTGGAGGGTTGATATCTGGTAAATTAAGGTCAAAATAGGCAATTAAGAGAATGGATAAAGATAATATACCTGGGAAATTAAGATGTTAAGGAGTTGGTTGAAGAGTTGAGGAGGAAAGGGTTAATATATGATGAATTCCATAGTTGTGGAAGGGTTGATATATGCATACTCACATGCTAATTGGTATTACATCGCTCCCAGTTCTGCGGGGCAGTATCAGGAGGGATAGTCTCTGCCACTTGGGGCTTGTGAGTCTGGGACATCAACCTACTGGGAAATAAGCGTCTTTGTCAGTTTTTAAGACATTTCTATCAACAGAGGGCACTAAATCTGAGTGCTACAGGTAAGATCAACTTTGTATCAGCACTGTCTCTATCTCAACCTATCCAACGTATTTTCCATCTGCCATGGCCCAACTGTTATACATATGTGGTAATCCACGTACATAAAGTGTCAATCTTCAATCCCATCAAGAGATATGGAACACCTGCCTGTTTAAATGACCTAATAATACTATCTTTTTTTCTATTTATATAACCAAAGTCATACTTATGCAACTGCTTGAGTTACAAGAATACACCAATAGCCAATGCTATTATTCGTATCTTCGTTTCAGTCCAGGATAATGCCTCACCCGTCTTGGGCACAACTAACTACAACAGTGCCTCTGAGAGCCCCATGAACGAAGCCATCGTGTTATTCGTCTTACTTGTATATCTATGCATGAATACTACACTACACTACACTACACTACACTACACTACACTACACTACACTACACTACACTACACTACAGGTCACATGCTACACTGCACTAGTCTGGTTGCATGACACAGCACACTACACTACACTACATTACACACATTGAACTACCTACAATTCCTCAAAATAAACAATGCTTTTATCTATCCCCGCCAACCCACCAAGCAAACCAACCAACCCACCAAGTAAACTAATTATACAGGTATATATACAAACTGCGTGCACGGAGTAGGTGGCTTGTGCAGTTGCGGCCGAGGGTGGGGCGGGTGAAGCTGGCTGAGCGAGAAAGCGGGATTGATCTCGTCCCGCGCATTGATGGTCTTCCGCGGCGAGTGAACTCACTGCTTCTTGGACTATCTAACTACTATGTCCATGTATATGCCATCCACATCATCCTCTATTTCTACCTCATCATCAATCTTTACCTTCTTATATCCACCCCTGATATTCCCTTTCTTTCGCCGATCGCCGAATCTCCCCGAGGATTCTCCATACATCTTGTGGTAATGCTTCTTTGCTCACCCGCCAGTATGTGTTACTCATTCCCAATCCACCGCAAAGTCCCATAAGCTCTATAATGGCCATCATAACGCCTGGCCCAAACCATACCTTGCTATCATCCTCACCCGCAGCAACGAGTGAGAACGATTCTCCGAGCTGTACCAGAAAACAAGAAAATTCAAACAAACAGAGACACCAGTATATCATGGACCCATACGGTGAAGGCAAATTCGGGAATCTGAAGAAATTGATTGACGTACGCCCGAAAAATACAAACAGCTGGTATATAGTAATATATGTTGGATAGAAGTCTCGAGTCGATTTAAACAGACCAGATGCTATGCTCCAGAATTGTGGAGGGAGATGGAATACTGTGTCGGGTAGGATCCCTTGAATAGTAGTATTCTCCAATAGCATGAGCGTAGCAAGGGGCAACATATATCCCCATACCATGGGCATGACTAGGCGTAGTTTATCTCGCACTGCAAGGTCTTTAATCTTTTCAAACTGCAGACCAGTAGTCCTTTTGACCAATACATCATCTTCGCTACCATCATCTGCATCCTCACCATGTCTCCCTCCAACTTCCATATCGGGTAATACACCAAAATATGTCCCCACCATGATCGCAGGAACCAAACCCATTCCCGCCAGCACAAACCTCATCCCTACTCCACCAACCCCAGTGAGAAGGGTATAGACCCCGCTTCCAAGCAATCCCGCAACCCCACTACCCGCAGCACACCCACCAAAACTCTTCGCGATGCTCAATGGATACCGCGGTGCTAGCTGATAAAATGTCATATCACCCAAATTCGAGCTGAGGGAGGTCAACATTATTCCCATAACCCTAAGCGGCAGGGTTGGTGCAAAAGAAAGCAACTGCAGTCCTATAAAAGAAGAGAGACAGCATACCGTGAGCCGGAAAGGGTAATTAACTTCCTTGTCCGTTAATTCACGGTGGGCATGTTGATTTTCAGACTTCTTAATCCGAGTGTAACCAGAGTTGGGTAGACGGAGTAGCCGGTGGATCGTACAGAAGCGAATGGTGAGGAAGCGAATATATGGGACAAAGGCTCGGATAAGGACAGATGGAAGGGTATATGCAAACAGAATCAATCCCAGTGGAGCTTGGTTCCCAACCAAGTCATTTGAGGCAGTCACGACAACACTGTGTTATTATATCAGTACTCCATTCGTAAAATAACAGGTATAGGGACAAACATAAACTGCATTGTTGCCAAACAGCCCAAAATCCAGAAGCTCATGAACACCCTAAACCCATGCCATTTCCTCGCCTCCTCACACTCCATATCTCCAATCAATCCCCCAACGTTCCGTTTTCCTCCCTCAGTCGCCGCTTTCGGCTTGTTTACTAACTTGGCCAAGAGCGACGAAGAAGAATCTAATCGTCTACCTAACTGGGGCCGCTGAAGAGCGGGAGGCCTGACGCGGAAGTGTCTTCAAACGAGGAATATGTCTCCCTTATTGGTGCTGATCGAGGAGGAGGGGGGGGTTGGGCGTTGGTTCAGCTTCTGTAGCGGTGGCAGGCGAGCTGTCGCGCCTGAATCTGATCCGAACATCGCTCAAGTAATGAGATAGAGTTTCGGCTTGGCTGCGACCAGAGAGTCAATTGGTTTTGGGCTTTGGGATGACTTACAGGCCGCAAGCCGGTAGGTGCTCGAACTACAGGTCTCAATTGAGCCTCGTTTCCAGATCTGCAATCTGATCGAGTGAATTCTGGTAGCCCCCGAGTTGATGCCCACAGCCACCTACGTCGCTGGCCAAGGCCTGCCGTGAGCCATTTTGCTGACCGGGAGCTCTTCGCTCGCCAGTATAAATTGGTTTTCATCCCCAATTCATCCTTTGCGGGCCGGGCCACATGTGGATCTCAGTCGATTCTCGGAGAAAATGGTTGAGACTTTCGACGTCACCAACCAATCGTCTGTACCTCTCGCACGGCATCACCGCCGTCGTTCCTCTGTTGCCATCCCTCTTGAACTTCTCCGTGCTCTTCCTCCAGATAACCAGCCGCCAGTTGTATGTCACCATCATCGGTGTCCCTCGGGCTCAATGCCATGCAATAAGAAATGTTGGGCTACTCTTCTCACCCGCCCATCATATCTCCCGGGGGTTATTCTGCTCCATCATTCTCTGCAGAAACACAGATCACAATATCCCCTACTCGTCTTGACCACCCTATCCTTGCCTCAAATGTGCATTGCGGTCCTTGATGCACTTGGTATTCAGCACCGGACAATCGAACCACTCTATCTAGAGCAAAAAGTGCACCTTATCGCATCGCGATTCGAGGATACATGGACGAAACTCAGGGTATTCGAGCTGGTGGAATATGAGACCATAGTGCTACTCGATGCAGACATGTTAGTAAGAAGAAATATGGATGAGCTGTTCATGATAAAGATGCCTGGCCCAGATTGGATTGCGGCGAGTCATGCATGTGTATGTAATATCACAAATGCTAGCTGGGCACCGGATGATTGGTGGGTTTCTCCCCCCGAACTCCCGCATCAATATCTGAGTTGGGCTCACTTGCATTACACCTACTCGCAGGGTTGAATCGAATTGTGCATATACAAACCTTACATATCCTAGTGCACTTACTAAACCTACCCCGGTTCCTTCAGGTCCACCGTATACAGTGGAACAACCCCGCACACACACTCTTCTGAACTCGGGACTGGTGGTCCTCCACCCATGCACCCATCTCTTTGGTCAAGTCAGTCATTTTCTTCGTACGTCTCCTCTCGTTCCTACCCTACTGTTTCCGGACCAGGACCTTCTCGGGGAGATTTTCCGTGACAAATGGATACCACTTGCATGGCAGTATAACGCAATCAAAACGAATCGATATCAGCACCAGAATAGTTGGAGAGATGAGGAGGTTCGTAATGTACACTATATTGTTGAGAAGCCATGGATGGTGGGGAGGACGAAGGACGGGAAGGATTCTGTATGTAATGGTTGGTGGTGGGATGAATTTGGAGACTGGAGGGCGGAAGTCTACAAGGAGCTGGGTCAGGAGAAAGCAGAGATGGTTGTCGGTGAAGTCAAAAGATGGTGCGGGGAGGAGAATACGTGAAGCGGGGATTTTAGCCCGGTATGTATATGGGGAATTGGCGTATATGTAATGGCAGGAGTCGTGGAGTATGTTGCCAGGTCAGCGATTCAGGGTAACCCGTCTATATATTTCTCTATTTGATGATGTAGTGATTAACGATATAGTGTAGCTAGGGCTATAAAGAAAATAACTTCTTCCACCCTGTTTCCTTGCCAGAGTGCACTCGAGTTTATGTTAGGACGCACAAGGTGAAGTTGAGGGGGCAGCTTGGGAACGCCCAGTTAAGAAGATGTGCAGGGAGAAATTCAAGTACTGGTGCATTAGAATTAATATTGAGTAGCCAGCGAGAAAGTAGGGGAATATTAATGTTACATCATAGAACAGCGTTTTGTTGCTTGCATTGACCTTTGCCTACCAAAAACGACTAATTTGGGATTGAGTAGAATACTACTACTAATGAATTTTCGAGGTGAAATTCAGGAAAAATTTTATATAATCTTAGGCTCAATATATTTCCGACCAATCTACTTTGTTGAAACGCTGATCCATTCTTAAATCTCTGATACAAGAACTCAGGGTAACTCAATCTCGGAAAGTCCTCCGTGTAGTTGATTTGAAGAACTCTTATGTACTGTGAAGCTCAATAGCAGTGATGCCCTTAGAGAAGCTTTACTCTCATTTGGCATATTTCAGTGAACTATATCGATTTTGTCCACATCATGGCAAGACTCTCGGCTCAACGGCATGGGAAAGCCTACATAAGGCCTGATGACGAGTTTGCCCAAGCACTTATAGTAGTGATTCCAGACATACAGTTAAGGCTCAACCTTACTGTAATTGATACCTTTGGTTAACTTTCAAATGCATATAAGTAGCAAAAGCGGTATCAGAAGAATCTTGCGCTGCTCGTGATGTGAGAGCTGTGAACACGTACAACAGGTGATATGGATGACGAAACTACGATGGAATATGCTTCACAAAAATGTACATCAAGCCAAAGCTAGCCTCGATATAGACGATGTTTATGGAAGATATCTGATGCATATAGCTGAATCAACTTTGTGCTAATTCTCCTAATCGTTTTTTTGCTTGAAGTCCCCGGTGCCCAATCGTAGTCCTCAACGTAGTCTGGTTGCATGCCACGGAGGACTATCCTCAACGAAACACCGATCTCCAACAGGAGTGTTGCCCTCAGAAAGTTACCGCTGTATCCCCATGACCGCTTCATTTGCATGGGACACTGTGGTCCTTGCTCTTGTATATCCATATTTCTACCAAAAATTACTTATCCCCGCCTATTTCAAGATTGTCCACCTATCTGGGTGATTGGCATATCTATAGATACTGCCATCGACTATTAATGGGAGTCTCGTGCCTATACCAATAATTGGTAGAATTACTAAAGGTGGTAAATCACAGCAAATAAATCGTACGAGTCATACCAATACGTTTTGTACGGTTTCTATGTACTAAAAAAGTACATGTTATACGACATTTTTCTATGGGTGCCTAGGAGTATAGTGACGAACATAGCAGCGATCATCTATGGAATGGCCCTACACATCGCTCTTGATCCTGAATTCGATAGGTAGCAGCGCTCGCTATCCCTTGAAAAGCTCAATGAAATAATTTTCGTGTTCTAGACTAGACCTGCCTGCTCTCGCAGCAGCCAACTAGGCTGGGAAGTTCACTGGCAGTCGTGGTGGCGGAATCTACATAAGTAGGCTTGAGTTAGAAGTATCCTCCCGTTAGTAAACGACATGTACATGAATCTGAGCACCTTCCCCAAAACATCTCAGTCTTTTGACCAAGAAAGATATCGATATGGCCAGGCTCACAAGAAGTGCACGTGTTCACTGAACTTCGGCGCGAAGGGCCTTGGAGCGGAATAATGAATTGAATAAGACCACCTGTAACAAAAGAACCATTAGTCTCGTTATGTAAGCGAACGAATATCATACTCACTACTAATCACCGCGATGGAAAACTCTGGTTGAGTTGCCTTTTCATATAAGGGCATTTCTCTTGACCTACAAGTATATTTCATTTATCCTTAAGTATTTCAAATTGATATCCATACATAATTATGATACAACTGCAAACAGCATTTTTCCTCCGGGAGGTAATTCGTGCTTACTTCAGAACAATGCCACATTTAGGAAGGAAGGACGGTAATCTGAGAGAAACAATATGAAAGACAGTAGCCCAATTTAATGAAAACCAACTGTAATACCAAATAGCAAGATGACAAAAATCTCACGCCTCTTCTTGGAAATTAGAAGTGCTAATATATCCTCTGTTGAAATATCACTGGGACCAAAAAAACTCAATCACGGAATGCCCCATGCTCCCATCCCACCATTCTTTCCTCGATACTCTCTAACCTCTCTTTCCTACTCCCTTCTCCTCTCATCCAAATCCATCTGTTCCCCTTCTAATATGTACCCCTGATTCAAGATAATTGGTGGACTTGGACTTCGTATAATCTCACTTCCATTTCGGGACGTTGTATCGACAATCCCCTCATCGTAAGTCATCGGACCAAGCATCTTCGCGTAATGTTTTGCCTCGCGGACGCTATTAGTAGTGAGTGTCGACGCAGGACTTGGTGCGGTGTATGGTGTATATAACCCACTTCCAGAGGCGGGAGTGGACGAGTTGCTGCTGCTTTTCGTGCTGCTATTAAGATTGTCGTTATTAGGTCCTGGGTGATTAGATGCAACTTGTGACAATGGATACCTCGCCATTGACAACGGGGTCGCCGGAGTTGGACACGGTGGGTTTGGGACATGTGTAGAGTAGCTGCTCGGCGACCTTCTAGGTGGAATCGGGAGTTTCACTTTCTTAACCAATTTATCGGTCAGTTTCTGTGTCAGGCTTGGCTTCGCAAGTGGTGTTCCTGCTGAGGAAGAGATATTAAGATTTTCCTCTAGGGTATCGTTACTTGGTCCACTCCGTCCGGAAGACCCTCCACTACTTTCACTAGTGAGCTCGCCACCTGATAACCCTGGTTCTTCTTCCAGCGGCTCGCCAGCTGTTCCAGCTTCATCGTGATCTCGCCATCCAGCCACTCGCTCGAAATAGCCCCCCCCGTCTTCGCCTACGCTTTCTGTAGCTGAAGTGCCTCTATATGCACCAAGCCTTGCCATCCTCTCCTGAGCAGCCAGGTCCCCTCCATGATGGTGACCATGAGGAATCCCTTCATGCCCATCTTTGATAGCAACCGTGGATATTCCGGACATTGGTGTTCCGGGGCACGACGTTCCCATTCCTGAAGTTGATGGATATGGTGAGAAATTGTTTAAAAGTGTTGTCATCGTCGTTAAACGCAGAAACTGTCACGATTGGTCTTGAACTTTAAAGTAGGGTATCGTGCTCCCAAGTACTTTATACGAATCAGCGTCAAGAGGTTTCTAAAAATGCGGGGAAGCCGTTATGAACTAGAATCGTGAAAGAAACCTGATACTCGGCTGCTCGGGCACTTTAATTGATAGGAACTACATTACTTGACCAATGACTGGGGTTATTATCGTACCCAGACCCTCGGAGAGGTTGCCTATACGTAAGCCAAGGCTCCAAATCCGGTCATTCTGGATTGGGCAACGTTTCACTGCAACTCCAGCCAGATGCGGTTAGCAAATTGTGCGGGTATCGTACTACGGTACCAAGCATTAGTCTATAATACCTAGTCTGGCTTCAAACACAACATTAGGGGTTAGTGCCAAAATATCATGATTCTACACACTTATGAGAATTGTAATAGCTAGCATGATTGTTGATTAGAGCTGCAACGTTACATGTATGGTAATGAATGCATTCTTAGACAGCCAGTGCCCGCCAGACTACCTTTGGTATTAGCTCTAGCCACTGAAAGCATTACTGAGACTAGTCCCAAATGGCATCGACAATGTCTGTGCCAACCAGACTAGGGACTAGCGGTTACTTACAGTACTAGTATCGATATCGTTGCCCTGTCACCAGACTTGGCGCAAAACCTTAATTGCACCTCACTAGTCTAGTACACCCAGTGAAGCACCTAGCGGGGGCTTGTGCCAGACTACACCTCACGCGAGGGGCTTGTGCCAACCAGACTAACACCTCACGAGCAAAAAGATGACCTACAAAGGGATAGTCTGGCCGACCGAAGGGAACAATTCAATGCCAGGTTAACATGTCTTCCTCTATACTCCTCATTCCTCCAGTCCAAACCCTAAGGTTCTTTCGTGCTCATGTCTCGTCACGCTGTTAAAGATTCTGACCCATCACCAACACGTACGTGACCTGACTAGGTAAGAAGAGCCTGAAGCTGTTCGGCAGCTCTGGATCTAGATCTAGAGACCGCAGCGATTGAGATCCATGCATATATATTGATACATTGCGAATTGAGGGATGTCATGATCGGGGCTGTCAAAGCTCCAAGGTGCATGTCCTACAAAGGAGCCTTGGAGCTTCCACAACCTCTCGACATGCGTGATGCGATGCGGCAGTGTGAATCGATCATAACGCATTAGTTTATATATCCGCTAAAATTCTTTGTTTACGGCAACCAATCTGGGTGCATGCGTATTCGGTGTATATCAAACGGAGACTTAAGTCGATATATGCTAAGACATCCAGCAATAATCCTCCTGGAGGTGGGTGCTTTAAGAAATCCTGAAATCATATCTTGTATTTCATGGCTGGTTGTTACATTAGATTTAGGAGCAAGTGAACATTACCTCAATTCCGAGTTTTCTAGTCTCTCATCACTGAAGTTATATTAAAATCATATGGGCTTTCTCACCAAGACCAACTGACGACCTGTTTGCTTAACACAAAATGCCACATTGGATTCTGGGGCTTTTATTTAAAGAGCTTGTTGGTTTGGTCTGAATTATTCATCACCAGCAAATTTCGAGATTAATATGTAAATACGGAACCACTTGACATAATAAAAGTTCAACGACATAACAACACATGTTTGCAACTGATTAAAGTTCAACTTGCTAGATTAAGCCTTGAACTCTGATAATCGTCACCAAAATTAAAACCAATTCTAGTTTCAGGACTAGCAATGGAGTTTGACATTTGCAAAACTCCCTTGAAATCTCTATATAGAATCGATAGATATCATTGATTATGGCTCCACCCTCTCCTAAACAAGTACGAATGGATGTCAACTAGAGTCTGTGTCTTCAAAACTGAAATTAACAATAATGTCTTCTTCACTTTCGCTCCCTACATTTACCCCAACTTTTTCAGCAAAGTATCTTTGGGCTAGACATAGCTTATACTCTATCTCATCATCTTCTGGCAAATGCTAAGTATCATGAAAGATACACTTTGAAGGTTTAATTTTATTGCGGAAAGGCCAACCTGTCACCATGACGGCGCACAGATTTAACCCAAGCCGAGTTTCTTTAAATTGGTCTGAAGGTGTCCCACTCTCTTCACCCATTTCTCCTCGAGTATCATCTTGACCTCCCACGTATGCAATATCAACCGTAGCTCAATCTTTACTGTTAGTTCCTCCGCTCCATTCTAAAATTTCACATCTAACATTTGTGCAGTCTAGGGCAACTTGCCTTGTGGTTTCTTTCAATCCTACCACCCACCCTTCGATATACCACTGGTCCTTGCAATTGACACAGAGAGGCACCGAGTGTGGCTTCTACCACGAATAGACAACCTAGGTATTACTACCCTAGGCCTATTCTCTGATATCTTGACCAAGTCGGTGTGTTTCCCCACTTTTAAGGATTTCTCCAATCTGACTATACAGGACAGGTCATTTAATCTTCACTCAAATTTTTCATACTCACCAAGATATTGAATATGTCTGGGCAACACGGGACAAGCCTCACGGCTGATACTTCGAAGAACATAACCCCTGATGCAATTCCTGTGACTCTCGGAACTTTAGCAATGTCTGCTATTGATAATATTGAGCACTCTGCCTCTGACGGTGCAGCTGTTACGGATCCCCCAATTCCTAAAGAGGCAGAAGAGTCTAGAGTCCTTACTACTATTAATGAGGATGACCTTAAGCTCAAGGATGACGGTGGCATACCACAAAAACCCGCTAACCAGACCACTCATGTCATGACCTTTACATATAAGGGGAGCGATAAACCAAAGCGGAAGCCTCGGAAGCTTGAACCTACTCCCCCAGGTCTGTTCAAACTCACTGGCGGCAAGAAAAAGACTGGCCCACTCAAGCAGTTTGAGACTTGTCCAGTGAAAGCAAATGCAAAGGAAGCCAATACGACGGAAGGCATTGCAAGTGGCAAATATTATTCGATGGTGCATCAGTTTCCAGATATAATCGCCAGCTATGAGAAAGGGCCAACTAACCTAAACCGCGATACCTGGAAAATGAGTAATGTTTCGTCTCTCTTTGTGCCACTTACCCCTAGGGGACATGAGAGGATTGCGGAGCATGAACGAGCCATGGAGGAAAAGGCGCGCGTTGCAGCCTTTGAAAGCCGCCGCTGGGTCAAATTCCGCAAAGGTCTTAACTCAGCCATGGAGAGATTAGCGCCCCAGAGGAAGTTCAAACCGGGTCAGGAATATCTAAAGGATAGGGGACCGCCTGTATTCCCTGAGGACAAAGCGCGTGCCCGACAGAAAGCGGCTGAAGAGGCTGCAGAGGCTCAAGCTTTGGAAGAAGCTGAAGAAGCTCAAAACAACAGCGATACGGCGTCAGAAACGCAAGAACCTCAAGTTGATGGACTTGCCTCCAGCCATCATTCTGAAGAACAGCTATCTCGGCCATCCTTCACGACGCAACAGAAAGCCAAAGGGCGTGGAAGTGCAGTGGACGGGGGTGATGAAGACGAGGAGGACGAGTCTTATCCCGCTTTCGATGGGCAACAAACGAATTCACTTGCAGCTCGTTCCGGCAGGTTGAACACTGACGATTCTGCCAATGCAGGATATATTGAAAAAGCTAATAGGCGCGAAAAGACCTTCAATGTACCTACCCGCAGGCAAAATGCGTTTTTGAACACAAGGGCAAATTGAGGTCAATGAGGAGAATGAGCTGGTTGCCGCAGAGGACAATCGCGCAACTTCCGCACCTCAACGATCGGAATTTGTTCATAGAGAGGAAGGTTTTTTTTTTTTTTTTTTTTTTTTTTTTTTTAATTCAGTACTCGCGTATAGGTATTCCCATGGCGAGGTAATGAAGGGGGTTTGATTTAAATGATCCAATGCATTCTGTAGATGGGGGTTCGAGTTTTAGTTGTATTTAAATGTACGTAAGTAAATGCAATAGCAAAATTGTAGAGGACGAGGTTTTCTCGGTGAGCGTAAACATATAAACATGCACCCTGTTGGCAGCTTTTCATATTACATTAAAGTGGTCCATAAGTCCTATAACTATAACATTAGTACAGGCAATATCACTTCAATTGCCATGGGGCTTTATTTGCAAATTTGGTAAAAATACTTCCTGATATAACATATCCCAACACGGACAACTATATCTAGTGGTAATATCATTACATATATCTTGAGCCCTTTTTTAACCATGAAATACAAAATACTAGGACAGTTTAATGGGTTGCCTGTAGAATAAAATATCTATTACAAGCCATGCTCGATGAGTGGATAGAGTACAAGCCAAGGCCGATTGGGCTGTACTACCAGCAAACAAGCGCGATATAAGAAGAATGGTTCCATGGTTACATCCTCTGCGAAAAAGAATAAGAAGTGCGAACGTATATGTGTGTGCAGGTATATCTCTATACACTCGTCAACTTCTAGAAGGGTGTTTCCCCAACCTATATATACATGAATAGGGATAACGCAGTAGCAAGCAAGTATTGCTGTTGATACGTGAGTGGCTTCTCATAACGTACGAGGCTTCACCTTCTTCATAACGTACGAGGCTTCATATAAAGCAGGTATATTTTTTTAATTCAATACTCGCGTGCGGCATGACCATGGCGAGGTGAAGCAGGTATATGCTGTAGTTACGTGTGTGGCATCGCTGCAAGCGGATATGTGTGACACACGTGCTTTTCAACAGGTGCTACTGTCTCTACGAGAGGTGGTTGGGCTTGGCGCGAGAGTGGCATCAAGCACGTGAACTATTTCAGGCACATGATTCATTGTTTGCTGAATAAGCATCATTCTCTTATACTGGTGGGGTTGTCGAGCTATCCGCTACGCACTTTATGCATTTGAAACACAGCGTCCATGATTCACGTTCACTGCCGGTAGCGGTAGCGATACAAACGCCAGGCGAAAAATGCTTCCAGCAGCACCTACTTTTGGGGAGTCACGAAAGGAGCAGGTTGTTCACAATGCGCCCAAGCGCATTAGGGAGATGAGATTTGGCATCTTGTAAGTGCCTTCCCCAGCCCACGTGCGCATGGTACTTTGGGGCAGTGTTTCTACCCAGGCCTGAGCTAATCATGCTCTCACCGGACTGCAGATCACCGCAAGAAATCGTCAAGCAAGGTGTCATAGAGGTGTCTACAAGGGAGCTGTTTGACTTAGAAGGTGGTGGAAGGAAAGCTAAGAAAAATGGTGCTCTTGATGGGCGCATGGTTGGCCCCTCTTTTCACCATGGAACAGGCAGCATGGAGCTAACAAATAGGACTCTCCGGGTAGGGAACGTCAAGTAAGTCAGGGACCTGTGACACTTGCGGTGAAGCACTACAGAAATGCAGTGGGCATTTTGGGCACATCAAATTGGCGCTACCAGTGTTTCACATTGGGTACTTCAAGGCAATTATCACAATGCTACAAAATATCTGCAAGGTGAACATGACAGTTTTGTGATCGAATAGAAAGATTCGGGATTGCTAACGCCTGATTGATAGGATTGCGCCCGCATATTACTCGATGATAACCAGAGGAGGGCCTTTCTCAAGGAATTACGGAGGCCGGGGATAGATAATCTTAAACGCATGCAGATTTGCAAGAAGATCAATGAACAGTGCAGGAAGACTAAGATTTGCTTTCATTGCAGTGCTATCAATGGCACAGTAAAAAAGCAGGGTGCACTTAAAATTATCCATGATAAATTCCGTGTCTTCAATGCATCTAGTTCAGCGAAGAAGGTCCCCCCAGAGGCCAAGATCCTCTTCGATCGGTCCTTTGATGAGGCTAAAAAGGGAAATAGCGAGGTGGAGAAGCATTATCGAAAAGCAATGGACGACTTGAACCCTCTAAAAGTGCTTAATTTGTTCAAGCAAGTTTTGCCGGCGGATTGTGAGTTACTGGGGATGAACCCGAGCGAAGGACGTCCAGAAATGTTTATTTGGCAGTATATCCCTGCTCCCCCAATATGTATTCGACCTTCGGTGGTGCAGGCGGATGCCAGTAATGAAGATGACCTGACTGTGAAATTGACCGATATTGTGTGGACAAGTGGGCTTCTGAGATCAGGGATTCAGAGTGGTCAGCCAATACATACGTTGATGGTTCGTAACCCCAGCTTATGGTAATACGCAAATTATAATCTGACTGGTATTGTAGGAGCAATGGGACTATATGCAACTGCAAGCAGCCTTGTATATTGACAGTGGCCTTCCTGGTCTGGCGAACAATACCCAAGGTGCAAAACCTATCAAGGGCTTTTGTCAAAGGTTGAAGGGTAAACAAGGTCGATTCCGTGGCAACCTGTCGGGGAAACGTGTAGACTTCTCTGGACGAACGGTCATTGGACCTGACCCCAACCTTAGTATTGAACAAGTCGCTGTTCCTATGCTTGTAGCGAAGAACCTCACATACCCAGAGCGTGTATCACGGTATAACAAGGAAAAGCTGAAGCAGTGTATTAGAAATGGACCAAACCAGCATCCTGGAGCCAACTATCTCGAGAAGAAGGGCGCGGATTATAAAACTAGTCTCAAGTTCGGAAACAGAGAACTACTGGCTGAGGACCTTCAGGAGGGGGATGTAGTGGAGCGACATTTGGAAGATGGTGATATCGTTCTTTTTAACCGACAGCCCTCGCTCCACAAGCTTAGTGTATTGTCTCACTATGCTAAGATTCGCCCATGGAAGACTTTCCGCCTCAATGAGTGTGTCTGCAATCCTTACAATGCCGACTTCGACGGAGACGAGATGAATCTTCACGTACCACAGACCGAAGAGGCAAGGACTGAAGCAATGCAGTTAATGGGCGTCAAAAACAACTTGTGCACCCCCAAGAATGGAGAACCAATTATTGCTGCCATCCAGGACTTCATTACAGCTGCATACTTGCTAAGTTCGAAGGACCGTTTCTACGACAGGCAGACTTTCTCACACATTTGCATGTACATGGTTGACGGTAACATGAAAATCGATATTCCCCCACCTGCAATCCTGAAACCTCAGGCACTTTGGACTGGGAAGCAGGTTTTCAACGTCATGATGAGACCCAACAAAGACCAAAACATAATTGTCAACTTGGATGCAAAGTGTCGTGATTTCAAACCAGTGCCTGGACTCGCACCCGATCTTTGTCCTAACGATGGTTGGCTGGTCATCCGAGGTAGCGAGATTATGTGCGGTGTCATGGACAAATCTACCGTCGGTTCAGGAAAGAAGGACTCCGTCTTTTATGTTATTCTCCGAGATTATGGCGCTGATGCTGCGGTGGCTGCAATGAATCGTCTGGCGAAGCTTTGTGCGAGATGGCTGGCGAATCAGGGTTTCTCGATCGGTATCAATGATGTCCAGGCTAGCCAAAGATTGCAAGACGAGAAGAAGCGCATGGTTAGAGAGGCCAATGCTGCTGTCGACGAACTCATCACACAATACAAAAATGGTACCCTTGAGCCTATGGCTGGTTGTAACGAGGAACTCACATTAGAGGTATGTTACCTATCTTGATGAGCTTAAGTTCAAGGGGCTTGGGCTAATGAAATCCATGTCGATAGAACAAAGTGCAGGGAATTCTTTCTGCCGTCCGTGACAAAGTGGGTGACGCCTGTATGAAAGAATTAAGCAGGAACAACTCCCCACTCATCATGGCCAACTCCGGTTCAAAGGGTTCTAAGATTAACGTGTCCCAAATGGTTGCCGTCGTCGGACAGCAGGTCATTGCCGGAAAACGTGTTCCTGACGGTTTCGATGACAGAAGTTTACCTCACTTCCCAAAGAACTCCAAGACGCCCTCCTCGAAAGGCTTCGTCGAAAATAGTTTTTACACCGGTCTCACACCAACGGAGTTTTTGTTCCACGCTATTTCTGGTCGTGAAGGGTTGGTAGATACCGCTGTCAAGACTGCCGAAACTGGGTACATGTCTCGTCGTTTGATGAAGTCCTTGGAGGATCTATCGTGTGCTTACGACTATACTGTTCGAAACTCTTCAGGGGGTATCGTGCAGTTCCAATATGGTGGTGATAACTTGGATCCCGTGGATATGGAAGGTTCTGCCCTGCCAGTACATTTTGATCGGACTTTCAATCATGCGGAGAATCTCACTCGCGATAATGACTCGAGCGGGCTTCAGCCATGGGAAATGAACTCGATCGCTGCGGAGATCCTTGCAAGATATGAGGCTAAGATTCCGAGAGTCAACTTCAAGGGAGAGGTTGTCCCAGACGAAAATCTCCAAGATAAGGATCTTGACGAGCATGAAGCCAAGCGTATCTTCTACCGTTCCATCAAGGACTATGTATCCAAGAAAGCTGAGAAGCTGGCCTCTGTTCGCGAGAACCTCGGTATGCCATCAGGTCTTGAGCCTCCAGTCAGCTTGCAACAGCTAGACGACGAGTATGCAGACGTAAACATGGATGATATTTACGAAGAAGAAAACAGGGCCTTAAGGCGGATAATGCTTGTTTCAAAGAGGACCCTGATGGAATTCATATCGCAATGTGTCACCAAATACGAAAAATCGAAGGTTGAACCTGGGTCTGCGGTCGGTGCGGTTGGTGCGCAGAGTATTGGCGAGCCGGGAACACAGATGACGTTGAAGACTTTCCATTTTGCTGGTGTTGCCAGTATGAATGTTACTTTGGGAGTCCCACGTATTAAGGAAATTATCAATGCGAGCAAGAATATCAGTACGCCGATTATTACGTGTAGGTTGGTGAATCAGGTAGATGAGCGTGCGGCGAGAGTCGTCAAGGGGAGAATCGAGAAAACATACTTGGAAGATGTTCGTTCCGGAATCCCTGCTTCCTACCATGAATTGATACTGACCCTGGGTATAGATTATCCACTATGTCGAGGACGTTTGTACCCCCGAAGAATGTTATGTTGGCGTCCGTGTGGATTATAACACAATCGATAAACTCCAGCTTGAGCTAACCATGGAAGACATCGTTACTGCTATCTCCAAAGCCCCCAAGCTCAAGATCTCCAAACAGGACATCCGTGTGCATAAGAACCGCATTCGTATCTACGTGCGGGACTATACTGAGAAAGAACGCAGGGCGTCCAAGACCGAAATAGATGTCTACATGCGTGTGCAAGCCCTAAAGCGAGCGTTACCAAGTATCGTCGTCAAGGGATACCCTCAGGCTACCCGTGCTGTCGTCAAGAAGGATGATAAGACTGGGAAGAACGAGTTACTCGTTGAAGGTTATGGGTTGAAACTTTGCATTAACACTGAGGGAATTGTGGGAACACATACGAAATCGAACAGTGTTATGGAGATGAGAGAAGTCTTGGGTATCGAGGCTGCTAGGTAACTATCAATCTTCCCTAGCGATAGAGGGCAAACTGACATTGTCCTTCTCCACAGATACTCCATTATCAACGAAATCTCTTACACTATGCGCGAGCACGGTATGGACATCGATCCTCGTCACATGCAGCTACTCGGAGACGTTATGACCTACAAAGGCGAGGTCCTCGGTATCACCCGATTCGGTCTCGCCAAGATGCGAGATTCCGTACTACAGCTTGCGTCGTTTGAGAAGACTACAGACCATTTATTCGATGCAGCGTTTCATATGAAGAAGGACGCTGTGGAGGGAGTGTCGGAGTGTATCATTCTTGGGCAAAGTATGAGTATTGGCACTGGATCGTTTCAGGTCGTGAGGAAATTGATGATGAGTGAAGAGGACTTGAGGATGAAGCCGACGGTGTTTGAGGCTGCGTGGGATAAGTGTTATAAGAAGCGGGGGGGGATAGGGAGGCGGTGAAGTGGTGGAATTAGAGAGAGACGGCGTGATGAGTTCGACCGCTGGTATATGCGGCTATTTCACTTTGTTTGGCGACACTAAAAATATAGCACTGGGCGTTGGTTTTCTGGTTTTACGGAATATGGTTTGCGATATTAGTCCTTGTGTAGTCTGCGGGAGGTTTTTGTATACTATGCTGAGGAGGTGTAGGATATCATGATGTTCACATATGCGATACCGTATGTATTATTTCTTCGACGCACAAGTCTTGAAACATGTGATAGCTGGGTTTGTATACTTCCTGTTCCTATTCATCAGCGGCAACATCATCGCTATCAACAGCTCATCCTGCAATGCATCGCTGCGCATGGGTAACACTCTGGCGTAACCCTCCCACAACGGACAAGATGCCGTCTGGTATTGAGACAAAAACAGGTTCCTTGGAGCCTGGTCCCCGCCTAATTGTACAGCGGGCTTGAGGATATATATTGAGCTGATTCCCTCCCACCTACCGATATTGGCAATGCGGACTATCCTCCTTACTTGCCTCCTCCTCGGAGCAGCCGCAGCCACCTCCCTCCCAGCGGCCCGCGGGAGCGGAGATACCACCGACTGCCCTTCCAAGCACTGCAAGTTCCTCTCCACAGTAACCTACCACGATGACTGGGGCCCACTCTTCGTGGAAAACTCCTACGCCTGCGACCTCCCCCCCCAATCCCATCCTCCCCATCCAACCCTACCCTCACCCGCGCCCCAAAAAAACCCACCAGCAGCACCTCCCCCTCCCTCCCGCCATCCGCGGACGCCTCCCCACCAAATCATCTCCTACGGCTGCGCAACGCCCTCTCACGCCTCCCTCTCCCCTCGACCAAACCAAAGGCTCGACCCTCCTCTACGCGAGGGGTGGTGCTGGTTGGTGATGTCAGTTGAGAAGTACTCTAGGCAGATAAGAAACGTGGCTCTCATGGATCGGTATTTGCCTGGCTTGGCCAGGTTTACAGCCATTGCTGCAGTGCCAACCAGCTAATTGCTGCAATAAGACCGTCCTCCATTAAAATTATATTCGGTGAACGCTTGTGCTATGATTGGAGTCGGCATCACAAGGATGGCAAAGTATATATATATAAATAAAGGTATAGTAGTGGTGGTCAATTAATAACTTGAGTTTTCAAAACTCAGGTTATGCAACCTCTTGGCAGCGCCTTGGTGTCTTGGCCTTTGCGCTGATTGGCCAGAGCCATCACTCAACTTTTACGCAACTCAGAACTCATCACGCAACTCCAGAGTGCGGTAACCAGCTAAACTGCAGTTTTCAACGATACGATCCTACTCAACAGCACGATACCATCCAACTCAACAGCACGATACCATCCAACTCAACAGCACGATACGACCTACGAGCAGCTGCAATCAACCTACGTCGCCCAATAATTTTAATCATGCCGTCCGACAGTCAAAAATCTACTCGCCAGCGCGCTTGGCCTAAGGAAGATGTTGAGCGCCTTGTGTGCTGGATGGAGGAACATCAGGAAAACCTGCGAGGCAAACAAGCAGCATGGCATAAGGATGTCAAAGAGCAGGTTTTTGCGGAGGATCCAGATATCACAGTAAACAAAATTAAAGATAAAGCTCCAGGATAATTCTTGATCAAGTTCTCCAAAACTGATGATCCGTGAAAAATCAAATGTCGGCCAGCGCTAATTTTGCGAGCTGCGATATAGCGACGTGCTGCTATTATCTTTTAGACTTCCCTCAGCTCCTTCAATAGGTCCATTAGGTCTTCTCCCGAATCATACATCATTAGCTGTATGAGCTGTTGTACTATCGCCAGAAGTTCTCCTAGCAATACTTGTCGTTGGGTCAATCGGGGCATGTTGTGATATAGAGCTGACTACGGAGGTCCGACACAAAAGTCTTTTCCTCCTTCCTATTTGGGAATAGTGGCTTGGCACCATATGCATGCATATCCTAAAATAAATATGCATAGTTTCTTGGCATATGCACAATATGGGTATATATGTATATTTTAACTATAAACAAATTCCACCCAATTCACACCCCCGTTGTTGGTTTTTTCCTTCCAGAGCGATCCTTATGCTTGACATGCTCCAAGGTTAAGGGAGTTCCACGTTCCCACCCCCTCTTCTATGCTTCATTGTGAATATTCCGAATGTGTCTTTGAGTAATTCCGGTTTGCTGCTGAATAACAGCAAGAGTTTCTCCAAGCGATCGCAAAATTACCGCCTGAGCATGAGTTATAATGTCAAACATTCTTAGACGCTTGCGCAGATGTATGGAGCTGGTTGGCAGGACCCCTCCATGGAGGTGAGCTGGCCTGACCAGTTTGCTGGTGATGCAGGAACATTTGCATATGCAAGTTACTATGCAAATACGGCTCCATATGCATGCATATATACCGCCAAGCCATTATTCCCAAATAGGAAGGAGGAAAAGACTTTTGTGTCGGACCTCCGTAAGAACGCGTAACTGATGATTTCACGTAGAGAGGGTCAATTGAAAACTCGAGGTTGTGCTGTATTGAGGCTAGTGTAGTTGTGCCAAGGCATTGCATATCAAAACTGAGTTTATTAATTGACCACCACTAGTAGGTCATACTTTTTCGGCGCCATTGCCATGCAAGTCTAGTCTGGTTATGCAAGTCTTGATTTCGATACAAAGCGTGCCAACCAGACTAATACAAAGCAATTATGGCCTTTAAAGACGAATATATTGGTGCCTAGACTAGGCTCTCTAACTTCCACACTCAACACAGGCTAGACCACACATACTACTACAGGCAAACCTGGCTATAGTGAAACTCGACGTACTGAAAACCCGGCTGTACGGAAGGGATTTGTCAGACCATTCCTGCACGCAGCTAAAGTACCCTGGCTATAGTGAAACTAATCGGTATAACGATGTGAAGAGAATTACGCGCCTAATAATAAATTCATTCATAGCAAAACTATATTGGCTATAGTGAAACTAGTAGTGTGCTAAAAAAACTGAATGGAAGCCAAGGGGCTTATTTTGGGACGCTATACTAGAGAGGGATAAGAGAAAACATACGTAATATACTTGATGTAATACAATATGACAAAATAGAAAGGTAGAGCTTCGAATAAAAAACTAAGAAAGTGACGGGCCAGAGAGTAGTTGCAGCTAATTGTCGAGTTCTTATGTGCCTCTATACTGACGTAAGGACTGCTCTGCAAGGCAAGAGATTTTGCAAGGTCGGAGATGTTAATTTCAGCTGATCCGAGGACTGGAGGCTTTGGCGTATAAAGAGAATACACTAGCTCTGGTCGCTGCTTCATTTTTACTGCACTGGCTCCCTCTGGTGCCTTTCCACTTATGAGTAACCGATCGGACTGCTTTAAGATTGTACACATAGTAGATAAAGGTATTGCATTTCCCTCGCAATTTGGAAGGAGCCTTTAATGTCATTTCTCCAGGCCGCTGTCCTTGAATCTGTCGAGCTTGACATATCTGCCATTTTTCTAAGGCAGTACGCCCGTATCAACGGTGAGGATGCATGTTGATTATCGAGCTGCAGTAGAGAAAACACAAATTGACTACATCCTATTTTTTTTTACTCCTTTACCCTCGCAGGCACGTGACATTTTGTTATAGCGAAACCTATAACGAAGGAAATGGGTCGGAATCTTGGCATTCGTTATAGCCAGGTTTACCTGTACTACCGTCGTAGATAGGTAGTCTGGTTGCCTCTGCGGTTCACGTCGTCTTGCACAATCCAACGCCGCGATGAGTTCCCCCACCCCCAGCCTCGCATTCCCCCCCTCGCCCACAGTTCAAGCCCGCCTATCCCGCATCCGCAGCTACGCAAACAAATCCTACCTCGCCACCCATAGATCCTCCACGTCGGATGACCCCACAATCCGCCTGCCCCGGGCGGACGACATCGCCGCTGCGCGGGAAGAGCATGAGGAGAGTGTAAGGAGGGAGGCGGAGGGGCTGAGGGCGAGGATTAGAGCCGAAAGAGAGGCACTGGGGAGGGTACTTTGCATTCATGCGCCTAGATACAGTTTGTGACCATACTGACTTATTGACCACTGGTGCTGCACAACCTAGCTTCCAGCTCAACCGAAACCGAAACCAAATCTCTCCGAAAAACGCACCCGCCTCAATGAGCTGCTCATCTCGAAACACATCTACGGCAAAAAGTTACTCGAGGAACTCCCCCCCCCCGGGGCTCCAGAGTCAACATCCCCCTTAAACCCACTCTTACTCCATCGCTTCCTAGTTTCGGAAATCGAGCGATTAGTCCGCATAAGTATCCCCCTCGCACGGAAGGAACTCTCCGAAGTAAGATGCAAAATCCGCTCTGAAGAGGATGAGTTAAAAACCACTGAAGCGCTCACATCTGCGCTGCGGGCACGGATCGAGTTGCTCGAAAGAGAAGTCCGAGGGCGGAAATTCCAGGGTGCAGATGGGGGTGATGAGAATGACGAGGTTGAGTTTGCAGATAAAATTATCCAGGAGTTGGAAAGGAGGTATAGTACATACAATAAAGCCCAAAGGAAATTTCTCCGCGAACTAAGCAAGTTTGTGAATACATATCTTGCAAAGCTCCTTGCTGCGGAGGAACTAGGCGGGCCGGTTGTGGGGGACGATTTAGACATCGACGTACCCTCCGGAGTCACATTCGATAAATCCGGGAAGGTGAGGCGGGAGAAAGGCCAACAGACTATCCACGATATGTTCTCCTCCCACGGCAAGCAGAAGGGAAAGAAACGGGGTCATGAGAGTAATAGTGATGGTGATGATGGTGATGCTGATGATGAGGAGGAAGGGGAGAAAGAGGAGGTGGAGCTGAGTGTCAAGGCGGCGAAGGAATTTAAGGGACTGCTGGAGGAGTTGATGAATAAGACGCTGGAGGCGGAGGGGTATGTGGTGCTGGAAAGGGGCGATTCAGCGGCGGCAAGGTTTCTGGTTAGGAGTGGAGTGGCGGTGTTTCATCCGAGGGATGCAAGGAGGGTGAGATTGGTAGAGTTTGGAAGGAGTGTAGAGGATTGAGGGGAGAGGGGTAGGTGGAGGGGGGCTGAGATAATGCATAACCCTTATTCATGTGGAAAGGTGTTGCTGGTTTTGGGTTTGTATATATAGGGCTATGTTAATGGGATGATGGATTACGATGCTTTACAGCCATGGGAATATATTTTGTCACGAAGCCTAGGAATTCTTTGCACCACTCTGGGCCAAGTGGTTGTGCATTTCTGATAGTATGATCCTGACTCGTCATACATGTTATGTGACGCCAAGATTCCTCAGCCAGCTTTGCCAAGATTTACAACTTCCTCCACAACGATAAAAAGTTATCGGCCCTCAGCATCCGCTAGGAGCACGTTTACCATCACCACACCGCCCACAACGGCCGATTGACTTTCGGAAAGCTGCCCCCATCTCTGGCGCCCGCCGCGCACCGTCATCCAAAATGAAAGTCACCTCCAAAAACGGCATCTCCATCTACACCGTCTCTGGCGCCAACACCTCCCGCTCCCTCCCCGACTGGCTCATCCGCAAGAGGAAAAAGAGCTTAAAGAACGACGTCGAGTTCCAGAACCGAATTGAGCTTGTGCAGGATTTCGAGTTTGAGGAGGCGAGTCAGTGTATAAGGGTTAGCGAGGATGGGGAGTATGCAATGGCTACTGGTACGTGAGGGTTCGTTCGTGAATGGTGGGATTGGGATTGGACTGCGAAGCTGATTTGAGTGTGTGAGTATCTGAGGTGGGGAACAGGGACATATAAACCCCAGCATCATACATATCACTTACCTTCTCTTGCGCTGAAATACGCCCGCCACCATATTTCACTCAATCTCACCTTCCTCCTCCTGTCCCAGGACTACACGAAATCTGTGCACCTCCAAACTGACCGAAGAATCGAATTCCACACGCCAATGGGTTGTCATTACTCGACCCGAATCCCACGGTACGGGCGAGCCCTGGGGTACCAAAAACAGCGTGCGGAGGTCGTTGTCCCAGCGGACGGGAATGAAGTGTACAGACTTGACCTCGAAGCTGGGAGGTTTCTAAGGCCATTCGAACTCGAAAAGGACGTGAAGAGTGGAGAGAGTATTGGTATCGAGGGCAATTGCCATGGATTACTCGCCTTCGGAACGAATAAAGGGACTGTCGAGTTTTGGGATCCAAGAAGCAGAGATCGGGTTGGGATATTAACCCCCCCTAGAGGTGATATGAGTACGATTGGGTTTGCGGGGGATGTATTTGCGAATAATACCGGCGACACGAATCCCGCCATAACCGCACTAGAATTCGCAATGAACGGGTTAACCCTCGGCACTGGGAGTGCAGTTGGGATTACGACGTTATTCGACATCCGCTCCCCAAAACCCCTGCTAACAAAAGACCAACAATACGGCTTCCCCATCCACACGCTCAAATTCGTCAAAATCCACGGCTCAGAAGGCGATTCCGGCCGGAAAGTCCTAAGTTCTGATAAGAAGATCATCAAGTTCTGGGATCAAGACACAGGAAAACCATGGACATCAATAGAGCCAACTGTAGACCTGAACCATATTGAACCAATTCCGGACACGGGGATGATCTTCACTGCGAACGAGGGACAGGAAATGCATTCCTTCTTTATTCCCCAGCTTGGTCCTGCGCCGAGGTGGTGCTCCTTCCTGGATAATCTAACGGAGGAAATGGCAGATGCGCATGTCAACGATCCGGACGCATATAATCGCACGGATGAGATTGGGTCTGGGGCGGCGAGTACTTATGACAATTATAAATTCCTGACAAAGGCGGAGCTTGAGAGCTTTGGCCTCGACTCCCTCGTGGGGACGCAGAAGGGAATGGGTGTCCTGAGACCATATATGCACGGATACTTTATCAGCCAGAAACTCTGGGAGGAGGTTCGTCTCGCGAGGGATCCGTTCGAGTGGGAGCGGGAGAGGCAAGCAATGATCCGTGAGCGAATCGAGAAGGAACGGGATTCGAGAATCCGAAGCCGCAAGAAGGATCTATCAATTCCAAAGGTCAAGGTCAATAAAGCCCTCGCAGAGCGGATCGTGCGGCAGGAGGAGAAACTCGCCAAGCGGAGGGAGAGGGGAAGGAAAGACGCGGAGGAGGAAGGGAAGGTTGTTCCTACAGAGGAAGCGGGTGAAGATGGCGAGGCGGTGGTGGGCAAATTCTCTTCATTGCTAAAAGACAAACGATTCGGCTCGCTATTCGAAGATCCAGACTTTGCTATCGATGAGAATACAATCGAGTATCAACAACTACACCCTGCGCAGGCGGCGAAGAACACAGCTACCACATCCTCATCTAACCTCGCTGAGCGGAAACGAGGCAGGACCGCAGCAGAGAGTGAGGAAGATACCTCCTCCAACGATAACTCCGACTCGGATATGGACTCCACTTCCGACTCAGACACATCCTCACCCCGCAAACGCACCCACCGCCCTACCAACGAGAAACCCGCCCCAGAAATGCGCATCTCCACTGCAAACTACCGCAAATCCGGCCACTCCACGCGGGGCTTCGATCCCTCCAAAAACTCCAAGAAACAGCGGAATACTAAAGAAAAGACCTTTGGTGCGCGGACGAGTCAACACCGTACTAGCACTACGACTATTACTGGCCGTGGTTCTCGGGGGGGTAAGGTACTGGGGGAGAGGGAATTTACGTTTGTGCCTGAGCGACCTAAGAAACACACAAGGTTTGGTAGTGGCGAGGGAGAGGATGCCGTGGGTGGGAATGGGAGGAATTGGAAGGCGAGAGCGAATATGTCTGCGGGAGGAGGAGAGCGGGGCGGCAGGAGAAGCGCCAGTGGAAATACTTTTAGGAGGATGGGGGTTAAGTAGCTATTATGTCTGAAGGTTACGTTGTACTATATCCTCAAAAGTCAGAATGCACCGCACTGACTATCTTGTTCTTTTGCGTCATGGTAGTGCACGTTTTGCGAACTTGTTTGAAACGGTAAAGTTCTCACTTATGTATATATGTGGGTTTTTTTTTTCACTAGAAAATTTGATGATGTAATGGATGAGGTGTCAAATGGCGGTACTAGCTTTTCTCCTCTTCTAAATCTTGATTGGAGGACTCTTCTCTATCAGAGGACTCTTCTTTATCAGAGGAGTCTTCTTCATCAAAGGAATCTTCATTATCAAAGGAATCTTCATCATCAGAGAAGTCTTCTTCATTAGGGAGCTCCACTGGGCTAAGAATAGGTGTCAGAGGGTTAGGAGATGGGTTAGAGCAACCCCTTCAGGTTCAGATTCAAGTCTGGAGGCTGGCATCTCGACCTGGTCGAGGCCTGAGACATACTTAGGAACGTCCATTGGTATCGCGGAATGATAATTAGGGTAGGATAAGTCTGACTAGCAACGGCATATAAGATGGACTAAGCACGGCCGTTATGCACAGGTATTGTGTGGAATTCAAACTGGCTAGATAAAGATAACAGGATACTCACCAGCTAGAATAGTATGATATACAATAGATACATATATAGACCAATTGCAACCAAAGAGCACACAATACAGGTGCTAATTTCCCGCGCGTTTGCAAGCTGGGGGAGCAAGGTGGTAGATACTTATGCTGTATACTTGTAGCTTACCTACAGTTATAGACTGGTTCCACTAAACCTAGATTGGAGGGTTAGTAGCTTTTTTTCCTACAGATGAAGAACAAGTTACTCTGAACGCTACTTGTTGTCCTCATAATCCCAGGGAATGGGTTATAAGATAATGACGAGACTCTGTAGTCCTAGGTTATATCAGGGTAACGTGGACGGTAGTAATTAGGCTGACTAATTAGTTCTCCCTCTGGGAAGTTGATAAATGTTACCCTCAGATCCTCTTGTAACGTTACGCCATCGATGCGTGCTTTGTAAGGTTGTTATCAGGGGGTTTGACTAAATAAATGTTGTAAGGAGGGGAGCATAAACTGCAGTCCTGAGAAAACCTGCCTCCCCAGAAGCCCAAACTGCTCACTGAAAATCAGGCCACACGTCAAGCCACCCGATGTTATTAAATGCGCCCTCCGCAAAATCCTCATCAACCATATAGATCCTTGCACCAGAATATAGCGAAGAACACACAGAAGAATGAAACTAGTGCATACAAGTATAATGCTGACGCCGTTATACAGGAAATTCTGCCACCCCTTTCGACTGAGCTTTGAAGACTTTCTTGAGTTTCCTGCGCCCCAGGGCCCGACATTCTTTGGGAGCAAATGTGAAAAAGCACGCGAATAGCAGACATGGCAAGGGTGTTCTAGAAATGATAGTGATGCCAGAAAGCGTCATACATATCTCTCCAAGGCCGTGAGGATGTAACTATTCCAGGTAGAGTAGTGAATTGCGCCGTATATGGCGGATAGTAATACCCACACGAGCCAAGTAATGAATGTCAGTGTGTTCTCTAAGGCCCGATACATATCGGCCCTCCTTGGGCGGAGCATGTAGGAATACTCTCACTTGCCGAAGAATAACTGGGATACATGGGTCAGAGGCAAGGATTCCCGAAATGGCAAGTTTGTGGTCAATAGTATGCATATAAGCGACTGGATCGCAGGATGTTAGCAGAATTCTTTCCTTAGAGCACTCGAGTCATAGCATCAAGTCTATAGCAATTCTGCAGATAGCTCAATATCACTTTATTCACCGTTACCAAGATTCCTCGCTGCATAACCTCGTAATCTTACAGGTTATGAGCCCGGCGCTCTACTAAGGCAACGCACGCACGCTAGGTTGAGATATTTGAGGCACAGCCCAATAATACCAAGCAAGCACAGCAGAGCCAAAGAAAGGAGTCGGGAGCGTTGAATAAGTTCATCCCAAATGCGCAGATCGCCAATAGCGGGACCAGCACCAGACACCGAAGGAGACGAAGGAGAAATCGATTACCCTGAACTATCCTTGTCAGGAAACGTGCAGACCCGTAGACCACGGCAAAGACAACAGCAACAACAACAGAGCGTCTTTGACACTCCTACGCCACAACCCCAGAATGACCGACTCATCACGAAAAATCCCCACGCTCGATACCAAGCTCACAGGAGCATCCACATACCCTGAATGGGTCATGTCCATCGAAAACTACCTAGACTTAGTACCAGCAGGAGACAACAGAGTATGGGATGTAGTTACCGGAGAATATCCAAAGCCTGGGGAGGCAGCCACGAGCAGAGAAACCAGAACATGGAAGGACGCAAATGCAGTCGCACTACTCACAATCAGGAAAAATTGTGATGATGATGTACGAGCACGGATTGGAAGCAAAGCGTTAGCAAAAGAAGCGTACGATGAATTAAAGAAAGCATTCGAAGGCAAGACATCAACCGAATTCTACGCCCTTCTGAACAGCATTTCGAAGACCCAGTTCGATGACAGGACACAAACCATCGACGAACACATCGCCAGTTTTGAAAGAACTTGGAACAGTTTTGTCGGAATCATCGGAAGAGCTGACTTAACGACTACACAAGATGATGGATTCGGAAAAGGGCTACAGGAATTCGCCAAATCAGACCGAGCGAAGGCAGAGTTTCTATTAATGTCACTACCACCATACTACTCCAATACCGTCGAAAATATCCGAGCAAAAGATCATGGGTACGACGACGCAGCCCGAAGACTAAAGGAGTATGTCCCGCAGAAGTTAAGAGGGCGGAAACCAAAGACCGAAGAAGGGACAAAAGAAAACCCAGTTGTACTAAAGACGGAGGTCAAGAAGGATAATGGCAAACGATGCGACTACTGTATATCCAAGGGATGGAAGGGACTCAATCATACTGAGGAAGAATGTTTCATGAAGAAGAGGGAGAAGAAAAAGGGCAAATCTAAAAAGCTCAAGACGGAATCCAATAGTGAAGAATCAGAATCAGAAGGAGTGACAATTAAGGGCATCAAGATTGGGAGAACCCAGATATCTCGGGAAGGATACTATGAGTATGATACAGCAGCGACACATCACACCACCAACGAACTCCACCGCCTAGAAAACATTCAAGAAGGGCTAGACCTTAAAGTAGAAGCATACAATGGGACTACTTCTATATGTACCATGAAAGGAGTACTAGTATTCAGATATAATGGATAAACAATAAGGCATGAGGAATGCCTATATGACCCTACCTATAGCAATATCATTAGTGGACTTAGGATGCTATTTAAGTATAAGATGAAAGCAGATGGGGGAAAAATAGAAATCAAAGTCGGGAAGAAGATATTATACCAGATAGAGAAAGATGAGTCAGGAATGTGGATTAAGCCAGAAGGAGAACTAAAGGTACATTCAGCAAAGGAGAACGCGAAGAAAGTAGTGAAGGAAATGCATGAAAGGTGTGGACATATCTTATACAGTATCCTTAAGACTCTTCTTGAATTCCTAAAAGAAGTAAGAGAGAAAATCCAATATTCTGCCTACGAAAAAGGAAAAGCTATAAAGTCTGCATCCTCAAAAATACCCAAATCATTGGCTATCTAGACTAGTCGAGTCTTGGAATGAATATATATAGACCTGGTAGGACCTATAGATCTAGTAACTCTAGGAAAGCAATATTGATATCTCCTAGTCATCATAGATGACTTCAGCTGGTACTTAGTCGTACAACCTTTAAGAAAGAAGAGTGATGCCAGGAAGGTACTAATAGAAATAATCAATAAACTCGAAGCTGCAACCAATCTAAGAGTTAGTCAAGTCCAAGTAGATTGGGGAGGAGAATTCTGTAATAATGAACTATAAGAAGAGTTCAAATAAAGAGGGATTAGCTCAAAGGAAATAATCCTAAAGCATAGTAAAACAAATACTATAATTGAATAAGTAAACTGAACTATCCTTACCATGAGCCGAGTAGCCTTAATAAGTTCAAATCTTCCGAAGGGACTATGGAATAAAGTATCAAGTTGAGCAGCATATACTAAAAACAGAATTCCATACAAAACTCTAGAAGGAAGGACACTTATCAAAATAATGCTCAAGAAATCTCTAAAGCAAGAAAGGGAAAAGTTAAGATCATTTAAGTAACAAGTCCTATGTTTTGATTATGATATAAAGGATAAACTATTATTATGAAGTTACAAAGGTAGAATTATTGGGTATACAGAGAGTTATGAAAGTTATTTGGTACAAACAGAAAGTGGGTAAATGAAACTAGTCCTAAGACCTATTCTAATTCTTATTAATGATAAAAGGTTGGAAATAGAGGAAGATGAAGTATCTATCAATAAAAGAAATAAAGGGGGCTCAACCGAAGTCAAGGAAGAATCAAGTTAAGAAACACCTATTAATAAAAGAGACAAAGGGAGCTCAACCAAAGTCGAAGAAGAATTAAGGCAAGAAATACCACCTACTACTACACTAAGTACTCCTCTACCCATTAAGTGATTAAGAAAGATACTCAAAGAATGGGAAAGTTCAGTTGAAATAAGAATATCAGCTAGAAATGCGATATGGAAAAAGCTCCATGCAGTAGAAGTAAGCCCAGACCAACCTACTGATAAATAAGCATGATTATCACCTCAAGCAGAAGAATGGGCCAAAGTAAGAGAAAAAAGAATGAAACCAACTAGCAAAATATAGTATATATACTAAAATCCATAAGTCCGACATACTAAAAGAAATAAAAATTATGGATACGAAATAGTTTTACTTAATCAAGAGAAAGGCCAATGGGAGTATAGAAAAATACAAGGCACGAAAAGTTAAAAGAGGGTTTATATAAGAAGCTAGAGTAAACTATGATGAGATGTATGTACAGATGATAAGGCTAGAGACTTTTAAGATTCTCTTAACTATTGCCCTATATAAAGGATAGAAAGTTCGTCAATGGGATATGGTAGTAGCATACCTGCAAGCAATTCTCTGATATGACATCTATATTATCAATATTAATAAAAAAGGAGAAACGGAATATTGGAAGCTAGAAAAGGCTCTATATGGTCTGAAGCAAGAAGAACATGAGTAGTTCAAGAGACTGCGAGAAATACTTGAGGGACTAAGATTTCAAAGATGTATCAGAGATGAAGGAGTATTTGTCAGCGACCGAACGATTATAGGGACATACGTCGACGATTTATTAGGGATAGGACCAACTCGAACAGACCTTGATGAAGTCGAGAAAGGGGCAGAACAAGAGGTAGAGCTAGACAAAAGAGGGAAGCTGGAAAAAATGCTCGGAATGGAACTTTCATGGGGACAAGACTATGTAATACTAACTCAGAAAGGACTCATAGGGAATTTAGAAAGGCAATACCTGATCTCGCTCGAAGGGAAAGATGGATATAAACGCTCCATGCCTACCGAAGAACACTTCTACAGAACATACAAGGAAGAGAAGGACGAACTGTGCGATCCGAAGACATACTAATCACTCATAGGGGGACTACTATATTTAAGCCGAATGACATGTCCCGATGTCTCTATACAAGTGAATCTATTGGGAAGGAGAGCCAGGAAACCATCGAACAAAAATCTCTTTACGGCCAAAAGGGTCCTACGATATCTGTGTTCAACGCGGGAAGAAGGCATAAAACTGTGCAAGCCATTACACCTCGATGTAGAGATCTACGGGGACACTTCTTACGGAGGGGAGGAGTCCAAGTCGCAAACCGGGGTATTAATAACGATAGGACAACAGCTAGTGGGATGGTACTCAAGGACACAAGACATCGTAGCTCTATCTGTCACAGAAGCGGAGTACATAGCCGCCTGCGAAGGAGCCAAGGATGCGAGCTGGGCTACCCAATTACTGAACGAACTCAAGATAACTACCGTACCGACATTGTCGACGGACAGCGAAGGAGCTCTACACGTTACCAAGACCAACAAATTCCACCGACGGAGCAGACACATCGAACACCGGTTTCACTATATTCGACAACAAGTCCGACGGAATGCCTTAACACTACGATCGATCAAGGGGAAGGAGAACCCGGCAGACCTACTGACGAAATTATATTCGGCTACGGACATCGAGAAGTGGAAAGCGAGATGGATGAACACAACTGGCTTGAGTGGGTAATGACGATAGGAAGCTGGGAACAAGAAGCTGGAAGTCACGAGTCAAATAGACTGGACAGTGAAGTATTGGGATACCACTGGCAGCTCGAGTAGGGGAGAGTGTAGGAATACTCTCACTTGCCGAAGAATAACTGGGATACATGGGTCAGAGGCAAGGATTCCCGAAATGGCAAGTTTGTGGTCAATAGTATGCATATAAGCGACTGGATCGCAGGATGTTAGCAGAATTCTTTCCTTAGAGCACTCGAGTCATAGCATCAAGTCTATAGCAATTATGCAGATAGCTCAATATCACTTTATTCACCGTTACCAAGATTCCTCGCTGCATAACCTCGTAATCTTACAGAGCACTGTACTATTATTGGTGGGGATACGACCGAGCAGGGGGAAGCGACCGACATAAATAACCCTGTTCGCCAAGGCCACCCCTTCTCCTTCTCCTCCAATATTACCAACTTCTGCGCAATTATAGTACCTAATAGCTATATTATCCGAATCGCTGAATTCAGGCCTAACTATTACAATATACTAGATACTCGTCGGCTTACAATATGGATGCAGATTCGGAGACAAGACTGCAGACAGCAATTGAATACTGCCAAAGGCACCCCCACCAGAAGGCAGCTCGTATTGTAGCCAAATATGGGGTTAACCAAGTAACACTGCGCCGTAGGGTTAAGGGTACGCAAGCCAATCGGAGGGTAGCGTATCAAGATCAGCAGCTGTTTAGTTCAGGAGAGGAGAGTGCAATAGTGGAGCTCTGTGAGTTGATGGCAGGTTACGGATTTCCATTATCACAGGATTTAGTCCATCATCGGTATTATGGATGGCCATTCATCACATATCAACTACCGAGTGGTACAATTTGCACTCAATCATGGTATCCACATGATTTGCTTACCTCCATATAGCACACATGTGCTACAGCCCCTCGATATTGGGTGTTTTGGTCTAGTGCAGAAGGCCTATCAGCGGCACCTCCGAACCTAGTTTGCAGCGAACCCAACAGCAGTAATAACAAACGCAATATTTTATGGTCTATTAACCTTGACTAGATAGTATGGAAGTTATTTTGTTGGCTTGGAAGAAGTCTGGCTGCTGGCCAATCGATCTGGATTATGCTCATGGTTTCAGTCAAACTCCTTTTAAGCCAACTTCCTCAAGCTATATTGCTGATACTCCTGGCAGAATGAAGCAAATGGTTACTGAAATTAATACTGAACTCACAGCTGGAGCTACGGTAGTGCTAAAAGAGAAATTTCAAGCATGCATCGACTTCATGATTCAAAAAGTTACGAAGTACTGGGATATTGAGAAGAGATCAGCTACACTCAAGCAGCTTTGGAGTGGTAAAACAGTCAAAACAGCTACCAGCAGAGCTTATGTAGGCAAGGGAAGGGTGCTGACACAGAAGGAGGTCGATCAAGGTATTGCAAAATTATTGAAGCGAAAAGATGAGCAAGTAGCTGCTGTCCGGCGGGCTGAGAAGGTGGCTGCTAAAAAAGCATCGGATGAAGTAAAGGCCATCTGTGAGGCTGAATATCAGGCGGCATGTGATGCTGCATTGGCTGGCAGACTTCCTAAGCCCAAACGGCCCCGAGTGCTGGTGAAGGCTAAGGCAGTAAAGGATGGGGAAGGGGCTAGTAGGGGGGGGGGTAGTAGAAGGGGTTTTAATAGAGAGAGTGCTGGTAGGAGGGGTACTAGTAGGAGGGGCGGTGGTGGCAGGAGTAGGAGGGAGGGCAGGTAGTGACTGAGATTAATATAGAGGCTGGTGATGGTTCTGAAGAGCTAGATGAGGTCGAGATTGAGGAGCAGCAGCGAGTTCTACAGATTCAGGAGTTTTTTGAGGGAGGTAGATACTTACTGCTGGTTGGAAGCTGGAAGACGTGTGCTCGTTTGTATACTAATAGGAACATAGGGTCTTGAGTGATCTTTGGGTATCTATCCGTATAGGTAATGGGCTGCGTATGGTGGTGGCAGGTGGTATATGCAAAGGGGGGGGGTATTTGGTGTTTTTTCCATCGGATTCACAGGTACTAGTGCATTGGTTTTTTTGCGGGCTTAGTTAATATGCGCATGAGATAGAGCAAGTTCGATATACCTATACTATGAGTTTACGCTGTATATGTTTGCATTGAATTCATCGTGAGGCCCGTTGAGAAGTGCCAAGTATGCAGGGGTTCATCTCGGTCGCTTCCCCCTGCTCGGTCGTATCCCCACCAATAATAGTAGAGAGGAAGCAGAAGAACAAATCAATTGTAGACGAGATTCAAGTTTATGACTGCTGATGGTGAGAACGATGGTGAAAGAGAGAGAGGGAGGGGAGAGGGGATATATATAGAGAATACAGCTAATATTTCTGTAGCGTTCGTGAGATCATTTGCACGTGACAATGCCAAGTAACTCCCCCACAAGATTACGAGGCTGTTTGTTTACTAATAATGTAGAGGCTAGTATACACATTACAGCACCAAGTAACGGACAACGCCAAGTAACTCCCCCAAGAGACAACAGGCTAGAACACGGAAGACTCCCAACAATTGCAGCTACACTAACCAGCACCTGCCCTGACTGCCCCACCCGGAGGAAGGGTTTCTTTCGCTCCCGCATCCTCTTGACCACCGCCTCATTGCTGAGGATCTCACTGCTATTAGGATAACGCTACTGGGCGTACCAAATCTGCTTCATAATGGACCTCTCGTCCGCATCGACATATTTGAACAACTTACTGGCAAAGGCTGGGCTGCTGAAAGGGGGGACCACTGTCAACTTTCATAACCCTTCCTCTGACGATGGTTCGACTACACGGATCATCAATCTTGTGCACGACTTGGTCACAAGAAGAGAAGTATGCGAGACTTCCAGCTGGTGGATGATGGTGTGGGAGTGAAGAAGAGGTGCTGACAATTTTTTCTCACTGTAGAAAGAAGAAGAGCAGCTGGAAGGTCTAGCCAACACGATACGAACACTGCGTAATGATAACGCGAAATTGCAACAGACCAATGTATGTCGCCTACAAAACTGCCCTGAAATCAAGGAATTATGCCAGAAGTAGAAGTCACAAAAGTGGGAACTATATCTGATGATTGTAATAGGAGAAACTGAATGCGAAATGCGAGGAGCTCGAACGGAAAAACGCCACATTGGAAGGACAACAAAAGGCTTTCAATTCCACTTTGCGAACCTCTGAAGCCGCTGCCAAGTCACTCCGTGATGAAACAACCCGACTAAAAATGGTCCTTCAACAAATACGAAGTCAATTTGCCATCGATATCCGGAAGCGAGACGTGCAACTTGGTAAGATCAAGGAACAGCTCCTCAACTCCCGACGAAATCCCAAGAATGTCAACACAATTACTATTACCAGCATTATGCCTCCAGCAGCTGCAGACGCAGGCCCTCAGAATGCGTGCGGCTCTGACTGCATGGCACAAGATACAGCAGACGCCCTCACAGAACTCACGCACACACTTGCGAACGAGAACGACAATCTGGTTAGCATAACACGACAAACGCTATCAACTCTTAACACAATACAAGGGATACAAGATGATTGCCATTTCCCAGCAGAGGAGGAGTCGGGAACTACATATTTATCTGTCTGCCCGCAATCTTTTGAAGCGCTATCCGAAAATTTACAGCGCTCGCTAGAAAGCCTGAGAGAGATGATAAACCAGCCCAACTACGTCGCCATTGAGGAATTGCAGGAGCGGGAAAAGAAAATTGAGGAGAGAGAGAAGGAAATAGCAAGACTACAAGCCAGGATAGAAGTTGTCGAAGAGGAGTGGAGAAAGGCGATTGAGATGGTGAAGATGTGGAACGAAAGTATGAGGGGGAGGCTTCCGAGTGCCGCAGTTGCGCCTATTGTGGCGATGAAAGAGAGTACCATGGGAGGCTTAGAACAGATTCTAGAGGAGGACGAGGAGGAAGAGGAGGTAGAGGTTAGGGCTCAGGTTCAAAAGAAGCAAGTATATTCAACCGCTGAACAACACGTTGAAGAGAGAGGAGAAGATGCGGATTCAGGAAATTTGGGTGACATCTCCTTAGATGAAGAACAACTTCAACGCGAAGCTTCCATGATTGTGGACGAGGTTGATGACGATTCAGAGGATGCCGAGGAGGATGAAGAGCAAAACTGGGAGTGCATGAAGGATATGTTGGAAACCATGGATGAAGAATACAATCCAGCAGATGGGGAGCAGTTCGGGGAAAAACAACGAGTGGAGGATAGGGAGCGAATGGAGCACGACGGTACTGAAGGAGCAGAGGCACTTGTGGAACTGGATTATGACCATCAACTTGAGGATGAAGTACCAGGGGATGAAGAACCACAAATAGAAATGGACGATAGGCAAGATGAGGGAATGGAAGATAACGAGGAACTACCTGATCAAGAGCACCCCGGCGAAATTCTGGAGGTAGCTATCAACATGGCCGCCCTAGACTCTACCCCACCACCAACGTCTCCACCAAAATCCCCTCCCCACCGTCTGAGAAGGACACATAGGGTTATCAAGACTCACAGTCTCGATGAGAATGTATCCCCCTCACCCCTAAAGCTCAGGATCACACCGTCCAAGCATCCTCGGAGATCACCAAGGAAAGCTCTTGCCCCACCTTCGCCTTCACCCATTCACACTAAAATCAATCGCTTCCTGTCGGACATACCTCAGGCTGAGCCGCCTGCCCCCCCGAAGGGGTCACCAAAGAAGGCTACTCCAAAGAAGGTTTGTTTTCCTTCAATCTGTCTCCCCTCCTACTCGCCCTTGCAACTAACATAAATGGTAAGAAAACTACCAAACGAGCACACTTCGAGTCTCCCCTCGTCCAGGATATCCCCGAACTTAGTACGCCGAAACGAGGGAAGCAAGATTCCGTGCCAATATTGCAACCGCAGCTCGTGGAGCTCGTGGAGCTCGGGGAGAACACCCCTACCACACCAAGGCGCACTCTAAGAGCATCTAATAGGAGACTCGAGTTGGACATACCTGCAAAAGGGCAGGAAAATACTCTTGACACTCCGAGGCGTAGTTCAAGGGCATCTCACAGAGAGGTCTTGTTGGATACACCCGAACAAGGGAAAGAAAAGACTCCTGGCACTCCGAGGCGCACTTCAAGAGTATCAAAGAAGAGAGTCCTGTTGGATACGCCTGATCAACCGGCTTCGACGAGGGTATCGAAAAGGCGTAAGACACCGACGATAAAGAAGCGCGGTGGAGCAAGGAGGTTGGATGACGAAGATAATGTTGAAGATTTCTCGCGTTAGGGAGTGCGGGAGTTGGAAAGGTTGTCTATTGTCTGATGCGGTCGCTTAAATACCAATGAATGCTTGATTGGATGGGTTGGGATGAGCTATAGCGCACTATTGTGGTTGGGCATTTTTCTTCCTTTTTCCTTCGCTTTCTACATTTATTTCTGGTTCGAGGATTCTTGCACATATCCTTACATTCCGTTCTCCATTCTCATCAGCGTTTTATTTCTATATTCCTTTTTCCTTGCTTTCAACGGGTTGTTGCATTTGCGTTGTTTATCTCAATCGGCGTACACAGGAAATGCGAGTATTTATTCATTTTGTTGATAGTATGATACCCTTAATACCACTAGTACTCTTTACTAATCTTCGTGTGGTTGGATAGGTAAAGTAGGGTTGGTATTTGGTTAAGGGCACGCGGGCGGGAATATGTGGTTAGGAAGTGAAATGGGCCGGGAGTTGGAATTGTATTGTATATACATTCATCACAGGCGAGGCCCAAGAGTGCATTATTTTCCATGATTTACTTTGAAGAATTTTGTTCAGTTTCAGAGATACCCGCGAACCTAGAGCTTTGTATTGACAGCAATGGGTTGAGAGTAACTTCAATGCGTCCAGCCCTAGCAACGAGTATAAAAACCCTCCCCCGCTTCGATTCGCTCGTGGACGTATATCGCACGCAGCTCTCGCATTTCAAAACGGAGCTCTGTTATAGTTAGCGGGTAGGACAATCGGAATTGAGTTATCAGGGTAACAACTCATGCTTCCTTTCCAACCACTCAGTCCTAAACTCTTACATTTGGTATTTGATTACCGGTATATTCAAAATCAAATCTAAGCATTCCCACCAAACAGGGCATAGGCAATGGCCTGATTTAGAGCACTTTGTGTCGTCCGCTCCCCCTGTAGAGAGTTTGGCAGGACTGTCTGGTACAGTATCCGCTATATATAGTGGATTTAGATAGTCTGTGATAGTAAGGTTTAGGTGTAGACGACAAGTCGAGCTTCTACTAAATACCATAGACCTACTGACTAATATAGTCTGGCTAATATAGGGTATTAATTAGCCTTGAACCCACGCTCTTGGCCGGGTCGCTGTGTCCCTTTGTCATGTGATTGCGATGCTGCTTAGCTTAGTCAGTACAGTAGTGATTCAAAATTTGATTAGTTTGATTAGCGCTGTTCCCATCTTCCATCATGCCAAGAATTCCCCAAATCAGCAACCACTACCCACCAGAAGCCCGAAGAAGTAATTCCGCCACTGCCGAGCACCTTCCATCACGCCAAGAATTCCCGAATCAACAACCACCGCCACTGTATGTAGAAGCACTCCTTCTCCAACTCAATTATGCTTGTATATTGTGGTGTCCTTGCTCTGGATGACCCACGCGTTGACTCCGATGCCCCGGATGATGATGGATGGACCCCTTCGCTGGGCGGCTGCAAATCGTAATGAGGCCATTTGTCGCAAATGCAAAGGACAAAAACGGTTGGACATCCCATGGTGGCATGGTCTGGGCGATTGACAATGCCCACAGCGCGATTACCAGAGTACTCTCCACTCATAAAGATATAAATATGCTTAAAACCAAAGAGGGAATTCAGACGTATCAGAAGCTATGGTCATGTGCTATTAAGACCGAAGACCGTGAAGTAAAGTCTTTGGTAGCGACAAGGGCTTAGGGCAGGCCTATGTAGTATTAAATACCATAGTCTCGATGACTGGACAGCGGCTATAGAACGAAATCATGGAGCCCAATCCATCAGACTGTGGTTTTCTAATCTTGAAAGAGGTGCTAGAGGTGGATGGAATTGACCCAATGTTATTTCAATGCAGAAATCTAGTTGGAGGCTTTCCATTTGGGCGCAGAAAAGGGTAATCATGCTTTTGTTGTGAATACGCAAGTAAATCCTCACCAAACGATTGTGCCCTCAGTTAGACTCGTTGCGTGGCCAGCGTCAAGACTATGACCAAACGCCACTCTATTTGGCAGTCTAGCACAGTCACGATTAGATTGTAAGATTGCTATAAGGGGACACAATCTGGGGGTGTATAATCCTAGCAAAGGGACGGCGCCGCTCGCAAAGGCCATGGTAAATGGCGATATGGCCATGGTCTGACTACTTACAGGGCGAGAGTATTATTAGAAGCAATATACGCTCCGGTGGCCAACAGATTACCACAGACATCAGGAGGCACGCGTGCACGTATACCCCTCGAATGGGTAGTGGACTCGTCACGAGTAAAGAAGCCAGGGTCAGCTGAGACCAAAACCTATGCATTGAATAATATTCTGTGCAATTCAATAAGTGTGGAGATAATGAAGGCTTGGTTGGCCTCCCTTAAAGTTGATACCACTTTCGAGCAAGGGTTTTGGAGTAATCAATGTGATAGTGCTTCATATTGCCACATACAATGTCGCAGAGTGGATAGCCGGTCACGTTTCTAAACGCCGGGTGGAATGCTTGACGGTCAATCAAATAATGTTAGCCCAACTGGAATTTTGATAGGCCATCCGAAAATAAGTCTGGAAGTCACTGATCGAGGCGGCTATACTTCTCTCGAGTTTGCCGTTCATATGATAAGGCACAGGTGCACACACGAGCAGCTAACCTCGTACGAAAGCTACTGCAAAGTAACCTTAAACAGGCTTGATTACCACGCAGTAGTGGGCATAGCGGGCACCAAGGCCAAAACAGTCAGCTCAGAGGCACCGGAAGCTCTACGAGAGGTTGTGCAACCAGACTACGAAAGCTCTATCGCCAAGATATCTTGCCTCCTATCGACGCTAACATCACATAAATGTTATTGAAGTGGCCTTGGACTAGTGAATATGGTGGTCAGGGGCTTGACTACAGGGCTCCGCTATTGAGCAGGGACATGAAGTGGCGATGGAGGGATTGATTCAAACAACCCACATGTTGGAGGTGTGGAAACAGGAGTATGATGAGTTCTATTCTCTTGTTATGATCGCACTCTGCCTTCTGAGTACATGCTTCTTGTGTATTAAAAGAACGAGAGAGAGAAGAAGAGCACTCTGAACAAGAAGCTTTTAGACATGATGATATCGGCTCTGAACAAGAAGCTTTTAGACATGATGATATCGGAGATCGCCAAACACCCAATTACCGAATCTGGAAGGAAGGGGCACTTCCACAGGAGGTTATGGATATCCTGATGACAGGAATCGCGGCAGCGAGAATCAGAATCCAGATAGGTCCAGTTAAGGAGGCTTCACAATGAACGCGAGAGAGAAGATAGATGCTTGTATGAATTGATATGAGGGTGTAGGTATTTTTATTTTTTTTTTGAACTCAGTACTCGTATGCACAACCTTAAGGGTCGTACAGTATGACGAGCCACCCGGAAACCCGGGTGGATTCAAGGGACAGTCAGCGTTAGTCTGACGCCCTGCGCGAACTATGTACAAATAGAAAGAGGACGAAAAGGAAAGAGCAACCAAAATATGCGCAACCTCCGACGAGTGAGCGGCGAGCCCCACCCCCCTCCTGAAGCCTCCCTGCCTGCGCCTTAGCGTCCAGCAAGGGGGCGGTAGAGGTAGGCGAAGTACGCCTCCACCGCGTCCCACTCCTCCTTCCCCCCCTCTTCTTTCTTCCAAATTGGTGTGTCCAAATCTTCCCATGTCCTGGCATCTCCGATGAACTCCTGGCGTTCGGGGTGGCTCGTCATACGACCCTTAAGGTTGTGCATACGAGTACTGAGTTCAAAAAAAAAAAAAAAAAAAAAAAACTCCTGGCGTTGCTGATGGTGGTGGGGGCAATCGAAGGTGATATGGTAGCCGTCCTCCGAGGGGTGATCGCAGTTGGGGCAGGCTGGGGAGTCGACCTTGCGGATGAAGTGCAGCCAGTAGTTCTGTGGGCCTCGGTTGGTGCGCAGCCAAGTGTAGGCTGAAAGGGCATGCCTGTGCCAAAGGCTCCTGTTGACTCCGAATCCTAGTTCCGATCGCATGTCCTTCCGCCTGGCCTTGGCTGCTGTCCTGATACCCGCTGCTGTTGCCACCTGCTGACTCCCCGGCGATGCGGCCCAATGCCGATTCGTATGCCGCCCTGTTGTCCGCCTTTACGTTGCCCGGGATGCCTATGTGGCTGCGGACCCACCCTATCGATGTTTCCAGGTGTGTCCGCTTGTGCAGGAGTTCCTTCAGCTCACGTTCAATGCCGGATCTGGGTGGAGCGCCTTTGCCGAGATTGAGGAGGGCTTGCCTGCTCGCCATGGAGTCTGTCAGGATTAGGAGCTTGTCTGCGTTGGAACCGAGTGCCAAAGCGATCCCTTTCTCCTCCCCGTCGGCCGCCGTGGCTAGAGTGCCCAGGAAAGCACCCCGTTCCGTGTCACATGTGACTGCTGCGGCTGCTACTTCCCCATTCTTGCCGCCAGTTCCATCCGTGAAGAGGAGCGACCAGCCGGAATCCTTCAGTGCTGACAGCTCCGTGTACCACTCCTTTTTCTCCTGAGAACGCTTGCTGTCGGTAGGGATGATATCCAGGCATGTGACCGGTAGGATCCGGTGGTCTTCCCGATCCCCGTAAGAGAGCTCGTCAGGACCGGCTCCTGTCAGGAAGAAGGCTCTGTGGATAGGCCCTGCGAGGTCGAGGTTGGGGAGGTCGGTGCCGTCGTGCCAGTCGGTCTTGCCCTTGGTGACTTCCTCTAGCTCGTTCCTGATGTTAACGTCCCAAGTCCTGACCGCTCTCGCTGCCCAGCAAACCGAAAGGTCGTCCAGCTTGGATTCGAGGGGTTCCACGCCGGCGATCCAGGCAAGCTTTCTGTGGCTGCTGCCGAAATAGGCCCCAGTAACCTTCCTTAGCGCCCGGTATTCAAGCCTCCTGAAGGTGTGTAGGGGTTATCCTAGTATGGACGGTGCCACAGTTCCGCGCCCCATGTAAAGATCGGTCGGATCATCCCAGTGTACCTACATGGCCCTGCTGGCATTGCTGCTGATACCCTCGTTGCTGGTTGACAGGCGTTCCATGACTGCCAGGAGGGATGCTGCCTTCGCTGTCCGCAGTTTGATGTGGGCTGAGAAGCTGAGCAGGCAGTCCACCGTGATGCCCAGGGTCCTGATCGGTTTCCGGAAGGCTCCAGAACCTTCTCCAAAGCAGTTTTCTCAACGGGCCGGCCAGGCCGGCCTGGACCAGACAGACCTCAGCCGAGGCCTGGACCGCCTGGACCACCTGGACTGGCCTGCATGGCATGGACCGGCCTGCATGGCCTGGACCGGCCTGCATAGCCTAGACCGGCCTACATTTTTTTTTTTTTTTTTTTTTTTTTTTTTAATCTATACGTCTGTGGAGCCTTAGGCTATGAGACGGTCCCGTTCCCTCATCTTAAAAGACTCGGTACACCCACGGAACAACGGGCCAACTATCCACTCAACTAAATCAAACTGTAAAAGACCCGCCACCTGTATAAACTGTATAGGAGTGCGAAATGACAAACAAGGTAAAGGAAAAATGATAAGCCATCACTAGAAAATCCATTACCATTCGCTCACAAATCCACCCTCTATTTTCCTCTGTTGAAGTCATAAGCCTCCATTGGGAGCCAGCGTCCCCTCATTTTCAGGTGACTCCCAACGGCTAACTTCCTGTCAAAAAACACAACCACGGAGCTGGTGGCTTTCCCAAGTCTCCGGTTACCTCCCAAGAGCCAACGTGCTCCCATAATCCCCCTCACTCCCATATCCTGTATGATATCTGCTATGGGTCTCTGGCAGGGGACCCCGTGAATTACAACCGCCTTCACCAATTTGACATTAGGAGGTGTCTTCTGCGAGGGTATTTTAGCTGGTCGGGATTTCCCAGCCTTTGCTGCCGGACGTGGTACAGCCTGTTTTTTGGTAGTTGGAGGTGCCACTACCGGGGCCTCATCCTCATCCTCATACCCGGACAGATCTTCATACACGTTTGACCTGTCTGCCATCTCAACATCCTTACTATCTTCTACCCCCTTCTTCTCAATTTCCGCCTCCGTCTGAACTACCACTTCCAGCTGTGCTTTCCCTATCTCCCCCGCAAAATGGTCTGACTCGGTTCCGACCGATACCATCTCAACTGGTAGTGCCTTACCCTTTGCCTGCCATTTCTTCCGCTCAGAAACGACTATCTTCCTTGATCTGTCACCCACCTCTTTCTCTGCCCACTCCTTCCAATTCCTCTCACAAATCTTTCCCATCATCTCCTCTCGCTCAACCCACTTCTCTTCTCCCACCTCAACTTAAAAACCTCTTTCTCTAACCTCTCAATCGTCTCCACATGAGCTACCCTTTGGTCCGCAAAAGCTACCAAGGTCTGCTTCAAGTTAGAAAGTTCTGTGTCTATGATATTTCGTTCCTTAGACAAGCATAGAATTTCATTTTTGAGGCCCCCAATTATTCTCTCTTCCTCGACTAGCCTAGCCTCATCAGTATCACTCTTACACAATTGTCCCTCCCACTCCTGACGAGTTAAATCGAATGTTTGGGCTAGGTCTGCCTTCATTGCCACATTTTCTCCGAGAATTGTTTCAACTACACTGAGCTCGGTATCAAAGAACGTGTCCTTTAAGAAGCATATTGTATGTTGTAACAAAAACCTCCCGACTTGTTCCCACTCTCTCTTCCCCATCCTCTTAAACTTCTCTATCCTCTGCTCTTCTTCCCATCCGTCAAACTGCTCCTCATTCTCTGAGTCCCGAAACCCGATTGTAGGCAACTGTACCCTTGGTGTGGGACCCGGCGTTGGTAGTTGCATTGTATCCGGAGTTTCGTACCTTGGTCTGTTGTCTAGGTTAGGGACCACCAACGGTTTGGCGGTCTTCCCCTTGCCCTTGCGGAATTGTGGCATCCCTAAGAAGTCTCGTTAAATTCCCCGAAGAATTGTGACTTCCCACTCCGAAGGTGACCCAAGGTCCTGCGCCGCTAATTGGGTTGCAACGCGCTGCTTTTGCTGTATCCTAGAGCCTCCAATTTGCTGTTGTATACACTACCAATCACAATACGGTTGCAACGTTGGAAAAATCGCCCCGCGTCGTAGCAAACTCGACCCTCTGCGTAGCTCCCTTCAATTGAGCCCAAAAAATAAATATTCGTGCTCTGCTCGTTCCGCTCGTAAATCGCTGTTTACTCCGACGACGGAAACCCTCTGGTTGTTGAGATCGACCAAGTGGGCTCGTCCTGCACGGTGTTGTCGGTGACCGGCCTACATAGCCTGGACCGGCCTGCATAGCCTGGACCGGCCTGCATAGCCTGGACCGGCCTGCATAGCCTGGACCGGCCTGCATAGCCTGGACCGGCCTGCATAGCCTGGACTGGCCTGCATAGCCTGGACTTGCTTGCATAGCCTGGACCGGCCTGCATAGCCTGGACTGGCCTGCATAGCCTGGACTGGCCTGCATAGCCTGGACTGGCCTGCATAGCCTGGACCGGCCTGCATAGCCTGGACCAGCCTGGACCAGCCTGCATGGCCTGGACCGCCTGGACCGCCTGGACCGCCTGGACCGCCTGGACCGCCTGGACCGCCTGGACCGGCCTGCATGGCCTGGACCGCCTGGACCGCCTGGACCGGCCTGCATGGCCTGGACCGCCTGGACCGCCTGGACCGCCTGGACCGGCCTGCATGGCCTGGACTGGCCTGCGTGGCCCAGAGGTCGGCCCAGACCACCAGATATTCCGCTGGGGGCGGTCCAGGCTGTTTCAGGCCAGCACGGACCTTTGCCGGCTGGCCAGGCCTCCGGCGGCCTGGCCCGTTGCGACCACTGCTCCAAAGTCGAGCCTTGTCTCCTTCTGGATATCCCACTTGAGGTGGAACCTTTTTTTTTTTTTTTTGGTAAATCAGTACTTGCATTGAAGCTTCTTGCTTATGGCAAGGCAGCGCATCCCCCAGGTTAGGCCTGACGAGATTATCCAACCGCTAGGCCGCTCCCTGCCCCGTATCTACGTACATGACCAGATGAGGTGGAACCTTACTGCCGTTTCCTCTAGCAGCGTGCTGACCCTCCCTACCAGGTCATCGTGACCCTTCTTGCTGAGCCCTGCAGTGACAATCAAGGGGTTGACGTCGTCGACATAGCTAAAGATCTTGATGGAGGGTGTGCGGTTGTAGGGCGTAGGGCGAAGGCGAAGAGAGCTGCGGGTCTGGTGAGGGTGTAGGTATATGTGTAGCGAACTTATTAATTCAGACAAGGACTATATATATACACGAGTTCAATATGCTTCATGTGATAACACATAGGTAGGAACTTTAGCTGTAAGGGTAAGCTTGTGGAGACGGTAACTACAAAAGTAGGTGACTACACTAGGCAGGCTAGGTATATATGCATGCTGGTAACAGAGTGCAACACATGCACGCACGTATGTTCAACACGGATGTCGGATCCTGCGAATTGGTTTAAATTGTGGCTAGCCTACAGCGTAGCTTTATGCATGAAGTGTCTGTTGAAGGAGGTACATAAATATAAATTGCCTTGATAGAAGTGGCAAAGCCCCACTCTGGGTAACAATCGAGTATGCTCTTCAGGGATACTGGACACATCAAATTCTCAAGCTCGTTATTGATACATTTGTGGAGACAGGGAAAGTGACACTGTATGGGAGAGGGGACAGAAGCCGGCACACTTCTGCACCCCCAAATCGGGTCCAATTGCAGGTGGGATCATGCGCGCGACAACAATGTTAGGAAGTTTCTCGAATAGAAAAAATTCAACCCTGACCTTAAGGACAGTAATGGTAGAACTCCCTTGTCCCATGCCGCTGGATGTGGCCAACTCCAGTCGGTCAAGAGACTACTGGAGAATAATGATGTTGATCCTGTTTCCAAAGACAACATGGGACGAATGCCTTTAGAATGGGTTCTCATAGGAGGTCATACCGAGGTTGTGGAAATGCTATCGATGTACCAAATCTACGATCCTGATTCATGGATGTTGAAGGATCAAGCGGGGCGGTTGGACCGTTGGAGGCTTTTCTCGGCGTACGTTGCATTTGTACCTGCATGGAACATGAAGCTGAAGACAATAATACATTCCACATGAATTAAAATTATATGAATGTAGATTACGCAGCGGCCTGCATCTACATATCGGTGGTGGATTGGATAGTGATGGGGGAGGCTCCGTTATTGTCATGGAAGAAGAACGGCATTCAGGGCTAAGAACTTTTACTTCGTTATATTTTCTGAACTTCCTCTTATTCTGCTTGAATTTAGGTCTTTGATGAACTTTTATATATTTGGCCTCTGTGATTAGGTAAATACAGAGAATGTAGATAGCAGAACATGCCACGAGTTGCTTGGGTCTAGGAACACCTTCACTGTACATGACATCTATGTATTCTAACATTGCGTATAAAACTAGCAGAGCTCTAGCAGTCGAAAGATCAGTCAGGCTGGACGCATATTGGTTATTGTTGAGTGCGTGGCCCACCAAAAGCTGTTACACACATCGTTAGCTTCCCAAATTGTGTTATGTGTGTAAGAGTGAAGTATTCGGAATAACCAGGGTGGAACTATTCCTTAGAGGCGTTGCTCATCGATATCGGCTTAGACAGAACTTGATTACCAGATTTCGGCGTCTCTGCCTCTGGCTACTTAATTCGTTCTGTATTTATCCTATTTTTTGATGCTGATAACGTGCGCAAAGATTATTGACGGGGGTTCTTATGAATTTATATATGATAAGAATATTTCCCAGCAATTTGAAGTGTGTGATTTTGGTTGGTCATTCCAAATACTTACTCTACATAGAACTGTACAATAGGTGCTGAACAAGATTTCCCTGATGCATTAGGCTATACCCATGCATCTAAGTATAATCGAGTCCTTCCTTACTATCGTGTTCTAATCGTGCCCTCTTGTTTCGTACATCATAACTCGTATTCTAGGTATGAAGCTCGGGCAACATCTAATTCCCAACGAACCATTCCTCTTCTAGTTAGTCATGGATATTCGCCTGCTTCAATGCCAACATCTTTTCCCATTATACCAAGTCCGCTCTTTGTATCCGACGTAATAGTACCACTTAGCCTTGGAAAGGCGTGCTAGAGTTTCCTAGATCAGGGAGTAGGACGTAGCAGTTTCATGCTTAGGGGCGGCTGGCGGCGGTATTTGAGAGGCAATACCGTAATAAACAAGAAAACACTGTCTAATATTCAGCATTGGCTTATATACAGGACATGCGATCAATGGAGTCAAGTGTTTGTTGCAGCCCAGTAAGCATCCTGTCTTCCACCTATTGAACACCCAAGGTGATGATAGTGCCACCGGCTCATGGCATATGTAGACACAGCATAAGTCGTGGCTTAATTGCTGTTTGTGCAATATTGCAAATGCTCAACCTTTATTCGGGGTGTCAAACTAAATGCAAAAAGTACCCTTCACATCTCGAATTGTCATAGGGAAATCAACACAAATTGAAAGGAGATATGTGGACGTTCAACAAGGTCTTTCCGTGCTTTCCCCGTCCTCCCTGCGTGCAAATCTCAGTAAGCATATTTCCTTCTTCAGGGTAGGTGTCTATCATAAATGGCCCATCTATAGTCCCTAACCCCCAACAATAACAACAATCTTTCCATTCCTCTCTAGTGAGGTGCTTAACAATAACCTCCAGTTCGACGCCACACTCAAGTTTGTCACAAGGATGTTTTTTGTACAAGAGTTTTCTACAACAGTTTGTGCAATAGCTCACGTCTACGCGACACATTGCTGTTTTCTTTAGAGATAGCTTTTAATTTTGTTCCGCTGAACGATGGTTTGGAATGGGTGAAGCAAACGGGTGATTAAATAAGCAGTTGCACTAGGGTAAATATGGCCCGGGCTCTATAGGCCAAGAGAGTTTTGTTTCGTCAAGAATTTATTCTATTTCTTCTAGCGCTGAGCTCTTTCTTAGTTCAGTACATATTCACGGCTCCTGTATACCCGTCCGCGTACAGATCTTCTCGTCATACAACCCCTAAGGTTGTGCATACGAGTAATGAGTTTAATTAGAAATAAATAAATAAAATACAAACAGGCATATGGATCTTGAAGGATGGTTCCATAATCGGCAGAACATTGCATGGTAGCCCCGGCACCAGGAAAATTCCGTGCATGTTTGGTGCGTGACAGTTTATGCACTTGTAGAGGCAAGTCTCTACGGGAGGCCAGTGCTCGCCAGACTATAGCAAGGTAGTAAGGATATACCAGCCCGAATTGGTTCTCATAAAAGCAAATGGGCTTGAGGCGGGGCATAAAAAGGTCGTACTGTAGGCTTGTTTATATAATGGCAGATCTAGTTGTTGCTAGTCACTCGGTTAGGGACTGGCTAGAGGGCTATGTATAGAGGATGAAAATATAGAGTTTCTTCTGTATAAAGGAATACATATTGGCCGGTCACTCATGAGTTGAACAAGGAATATTAGTATTCACGCGATTGCTACCAACTGGGCGAAAGGCCATGCTGACATTTGAGTCTGCATTAAATTTGTGGTGGGATAAGAGTAGTCTGGTTTAAGAGTTATAAACGACCTACATGCAGTTACTTCACCTTATGGCCTGAAAATCGAACATAAGACGGAGAATTGTTGTAGTTTCTTCCTGAATCGGTCGATATTCTCGCATATCTCTGGTTGAGTCTTTTATCAACAGTTAGAGCATCAATTCAGTATCGTGATGTACAGTAGGCTTGAGGGGATGGATATGGACCGGGTTCCCTTGACCCTATCAATGGCCGGGAGTCCTACATCGAAGTAGCATTATTCAATTGTAGTACTAGAATCCCACAGTGGGTTTGGGTTTGGGGTAGGTTAAGCTCACAAGCTGACGTGGGGACAGTGGTTGGGTATTTAGGGGGCGTCTGGTTGCACAACACCCTCTCCAAAGGTTGTTCAGCCGTTCAGGTGGCATTAGGATTAGCATGTAGTCGCGTGATATCGTCTAGTAGTATCGTGAATATAGCTACCAATATCAGATATCCTCCTTTTCTCGTCACGCCTGTTTTTCCGGGTATCGCCAGGCAGTCCGAAATTCTGTGTAGACCTGACATGTAAGTAGACTAGAACACAAGCAATACTAGACCACAGCTCGGAAAATTTCTAACGGTTAGAAAATCTAGTATGTAATTGCGGCCTGACGCGACCTAGATTGTATGTATTAAGCTGAAAAATGCTGCGCACAAAGAAAGAGGGGAAGATTTTTCTAGCGTAAATGGGAGAAGACATGAAAAGGACGTACAGGTAAACCTGGCTATAACGAATGCCAAGATTCCGACCCATTTCCTTCGTTATAGCCAGGTTTCGCTATAACAAAATGTCACGTGCCTGCGAGGGTAAAGAGAGAAGTGCGGAGTAAAAAAAAAAAAAAAAAAAATAGGATGTAGTCAATTTGTGTTTTCTCTACTGCAGCTCGATAATCAACATGCCTCCTCACCGTTGATATGGGCGTACTGCCTTAGAAAAATGGCAGATATGTCAAGCTCGACAGATTCAAGGACAGCAGCCTGGTGAAATAACATTAGAGGAATTCTACAAGCTCCTTCCAAATCGCGAGGGAAATGCAATACCTTTATCTACTATGTGTACAATCTTAAAGCAGTCCGATCAGTTATTCATAAGTGGAAAGGCACCAGAGGGAGCCAGTGCAGTGAAAATGAAACAGCGACCAGAGCTATTCTCAATCTTTGAGAGATTGTTAGCAGAGTGGATTGAAAAGGCTATATACGCCAAAGCCTCCAGTCCAGAGCAGTCCCTAGGTCAGTATATAGAGGCACATAAGAAACAAAATACGCTCGACAATTGGCTGCAACTACTCTCTGGCCCGTCAATTTCTTAGTTTTTTATTCGAAGCTCTACCTTTCTATTTTGAGGCTCGTATTGTATTACATCAAGTATGTTACGTGTATTTTCTCGTATCCTCTCTAGTATAGCGTCCCAAAATAAGCCCCTTGGCTTCCATTTTCTTTCTTTTTTTTTTTTAGCACACTACTAGTTTCACTACTATAGCCAATATAGTTTTGCTATGAATGAATTTATTAGGCGTGTAATTCTCTTCACTATCGTTATACCGATTAGTTTCACTATAGCCAGGGTACTTTAGCTGCGTGCAGGAATGGTCTGACAAATCCCTTCCTTACAGCCGGGTTTTCAGTATGTCGAGGTTCACTATAGCCAGGTTTACTTGTAGACGGTTCTAAATTCACCAACGGAATTCCGTATGTTTCGAATATTCAGATTAGCCACATATGTAGGATCTGAGCTGGTCCGTCAACAAAGTCACTTACTATTCAACCACGGCCTAGTTCACCACCTGGGCTAGGCGGCAGAGGCAAGACGAAATGTGCAAAGGCGACTTGAGACTTGGTGACGAGATTGTGGATTGATTTTCTATTGTACATTTAAATACCCCGGCCCACATGGGCCATGTGTATAATAGGCCCCCAGAATATAAGAAACTAAATTTCGCATGCCCTGGAACTTGTACTTGACTGAGAAACATTTCCTATAACCAAGTTCTACTGTATTCCTCAGACTATCCTCCCCTTTCTTTTTTTTTTTTTTTTTTTGAACTCAGTACTCGTATGCACAACCTTAAGGGTCGTATGACGAACCGCACCGGAAACCCGGGTAGATTCAAGGCACAGTCAAGTTAATCTGACGCCCTGAGCAAACTACGTACAAACAGCAAAACGACGCAAAACAAATGGAAGAAAAAGCCTAAAATGTGCGCAAACCGGTGTCTCCCTAACGTCCAGTGAGTGTGCAGTTGAGGCCTCCTGGCCGTAGCAGCGATGGCTAGCCACTATGGGGACTATCCTCCCCTTCTGACCTAAAAGATTGTCTAGCTCACTTTAAAGCTAGTGCTTTAAACTAGAATCTGCATATATCACATCCTTAAATCTAAGCACAAAACCTCCACTTAGCCTTGGTAGGTCATGCATTGGGGGCAGACGGTGACATAAACGCTGATTGTCCGCCCGCAACTAGTGCAAGTCTTTGTGGGCCCTTGAGTAGAACCCTCAGTGATGGGCCTAGTGGTGGATTCTTGCATCTTGCTTCTGTTGTGGGAGAAGAGTTAGATCGTGGCGATGGCTGATGGCGACGTTAACTCGAAGTGTTATATCGTAGAGTGGAGTTTTTCTTTAAGCTGTAGATCTTGCTAGAGGCTAAAGAATGAGTATCTTAATAACATGGATACAATGGTAGAGCACTGGACGCTTTATATGCCAGATATTTGAGCTAGTTAGCCGTTGAAACAGGTGGGGCGTTTCGCGAACAACATATGATGGCCAACAACAACGTACGATTTTTTTGAACTCATTACTCGTATGGGCAACCTTAAGGATCGCATGACGAGCCACCCGAATGCCCGGATGTGTATAGCCAGCTGTTGAAGGGCCCTCGGTTGGTGCGGAGCCAGGTGTAGGCGGAAAGTGCATGTCGAAGCCAGTTTACCCTGTTGGTGCCATAGGTACTCAGGTTCGGACCGTTGATCTTTCCCTCTGACTTTCGCGGCTCTCTTGATTCCCGCAGCGGTTGTTGTTTGTCTGCTCCCAGCAATGCGTCCTAGGGAGAACTCGTACGCTGCCCGGCGGTCTACCTTCTCGCTCCCGGGAATGCCAATGTGACTTCTTACCCATCCGGCGGCTGTGCTTAGGCGCCCGCGCTCCGCAAGGGCATCCCTAGAGCTCCTTTTAGATCCCGGATCTGGGTGGGTCCCCTTTTGCGAGATTTAGGGTGCTTATTTGCTTACCGTCGAGTCCGTTAGGAATAAGAGTTGGTCCGTGTCCTTGTGTGCATTGAGGGCTAGTGCTAGGCCTTTCCCTTCCCCGTCGGCGACCGTGGCCAGTATGCCTAGGTAAGCACCGTGTTCCGTGTCGTGTGTGACTACCGCTACCGCTACTTCTCCGTTCTTCCCTCCTGTGCCATCAGTGAACACTATCGACCATCCGTCCTCCGCTAGCTTGTGCAGTTCCGTGGTCCACTCGCTCTTGTGGTTAGACCTGGTGCTGTCCGCCGAGATAACGTCGAGATGGGTGATCAGGGTGTCTCTTCGGTTGCCGCCTCTGCCCCCAAACGACAGCTCCTTCGGCTCCGCTCCAGTTAGATAGAATGCCGCGTGGGTAGGGCCTGCGAGGTTAACCTTGCTTGTGCCGTCATGCCACTTGATGGTGGTGGACTCCGTTCGCTTCTGATGTTGGTGTCGCGGTGGCGAGCCGGCTGTTTGTTGGCTGTGCCGGGCGGTGCCATAGTTCTGCTCCCCACGTAAAGATCGGGCGGATCATACCTGTGTACATAGCCGTGCATGCTTTGCCGCTCATTCCTCCGTTGCTGTTGGCCAGGCGCTCCAAGACTGCCGTAAGAGATGCTCGTAGGTTTTTGTCTAGTGTAATGCCAGCCTTGACTCTTTCTGCTGGTCCCACTTCAGGTGATTTTGATCGCCGCTTCCTCCAGTAGAGTGTTGACTTGGTCGACCACCGAGTCGGGGTTGATGTCATCAACGTAACCGAAGATGTGTGTCGTTGCCTGTATTATTCTTGTTTGAGAGGTCCGGGTGGAATTTTGACTGGTAGAACAACGTACGTTGGCCAATAGCAAAAGTGCCCAACAGATGCTCTGGAAGCTACATGGTCCAGATGGAAGGTCAAGAGCTTTGCCCATAGGCCCACATAGCGAAATCGCAACGATAACGTTAATCCCTCAAAGTCTACATTCTTCGGCAGCGGCTGGTTTGTGTACGTGCACATGCAAATCGAATTTGGCTGAATAGCTATTTACTTACAAGCGAGGCTCATTATAATATTACTACGAGGGTGTTGTGCTAACCAGACTACTTATTATTACAAGTCCTTTCCAAGATTGCCAACCTCTATCAGGTGACAATATCGGCCATGCGTATGGCCCTGGGTTCTGAAACACGTCAGGCCATATATAGAAACACCTAGCTCCTCAATCCACAACATGTGGCATTACATATCCTTACAAAGGCCACTGATGCCCAGTGACAGCTCTCCTCAATAGATCACGGTACACACACAACGTAAACCGAACAGGCTACGAACCATGATTTCTTCCCTGGCATTAAATTCCCAAACGCAAGCTTGATGGTGTAGTGTACATTTCGTCTACGACTAATTATGTGAAGTGGATTACAATCATGTACCCGGGTTCAGGAGCTGGAAAATGTGAACTCCGTCATTGCCCTAATTATGGTCAAAGGACACTGATGGGTTGTAGGTAGTCTGGTTGGCACAAGCCGCTCGTAGGTTGTAGGATGGTGCAGTAGTGAGTGTAGGGGGTGATTGGTTATCTCAGGTGAAAACACATTGTGGAAAACTCAAAGCAGGCTAAGTGATTAACATATATCAGTTGAAGGCACTAGAGGACCGTCCTTGTCGTGCCGGGAGAATAAGAGTCCTAGTAGCGCTGCTACCACAAATAGGAAAAATCATAAGATACTGACAAGGACGAGTTTTCCCGGTAAATCTGAATTACACCAAATCTAAACGTTTCCCAGCCCTTGGGCTTCTAAATTCGTAGTCCAAAACTTGACCTGGGGTTACTACGGAAGCCTTTCGTTACAAGCATACCTCGGCCGGTCCTACATAGCAAGTAAGCAATATTTTTGAGAATATTTCTTACTTTTCTCGCTTAGTCACATACATATGCTTGTAGCGAGAGAAACACTAAGCTCAAGTCGGTAGCATACCAAACCATAAGGGGAAGACACACCAAGTTAGGTAAGCTAATAGATAAGAAATGGCCCAATGCAGCGGAAGTTCGAGAGTTGCAATTAGTACTGACTTCAATACTACGATCGACACAATGTCGGAGTGGTTGCTTCTCTTCCTACTTCAAGCTGAGCCACGTCCTATACATATAACCGAGCTACAAGATGTCCTGAAGTATGAGAAAATGCGCATTGAGACTGTTGAGATTCAACGCAGACGCCTGCATATTCAGTGCAGGATCACAGACATTATGCATTTTCCTCCGCACCTTAATACCACCCTCGCCTATGCTCTATCGACCCTCCTCTACCGATTTGTTATTCGCATGCATGTATATTATTCATAATCTTAGTCCACAACCTTCCTACCCTCGTGCTACCTTTGTTCCATACTTCTCTACTTTCTCATAATATGTATAAGAATATATTGGTTACAAGCATATTTGTCCCGGCCCCGTATGATATACTTGTCACGAGAGTACTCTGTATATAGTCCCATGCCAATAATCTTCGCCCTTCGTCGTTTTAACACCAAATATCCCAACTTGTGAAAATACTAAAAATTATCAACACCATAACATAAGTTCGCTCTAAGTTCTAAAGTTTAGTTTTATCAAGAAATGCACTGTAAATGGAAAATGCCCTCGGCAAAAATCCAGAAGTTGCCAAGAAATCTTTTTTTTCAAATATCAGCACAATTTATAGCGTTGTTGGTTTTTGACACTCCACCGAAAAGTAAAAGAGCGAAGATTAATGTCCTAGAACTATATTTATCAACCCGACATTGCATGGTGATGTATGCTATATACTATACATCTACCCCAGCCCCGGACCATGGCCAGGCAAACATGTTCTTCCGCCTTCGGATTTTGATGATCTTTTTGTTCCCGTATATCATGCCAGAACCGGACAATTTATTCTTGCATGACTACATAACGGAAACTCCTGGAGTAGGTATCCTATAAATCAAGGTCTTAAGATCAGCTGTTGGCCGCTCTGCTAACCAGAATTATACTACATTTTGAATCAGACCATCTGTGCAAAATTCGTAGACCTCACACTTAGTTAGTATTAAATGGGAAAGCGGTTCATCAAGTTTTCTTGTAAGTGAAGTAATTAGGTTGTGTAATTTCAAACAATTCGCTAATTATCTTCAATCCACAATTTGAGCAACTCGAGCTGTTAGCGCCTCGAATTTGCGATTCGCTTTCGTCCGTTATCTTCCTTCATTAAAACCGGGCCCCACAGATGAGACAAGTGATCGCATATGTGAGTCCGGTAGGAGGGTTGGCTAAAGATTTGCATTTGCAGATTCTACATCTGCGAGAGGAATCATTGGTGACCTGAGGTATGAGTGTATTGGGGCACATGGAACGGTATTGGTGTTCTTCCTTTAGTTGTCGTACTAAACAGGTAACTGTGTGTTTTCAGTGATTATAGGAGTAAGAGAGTTGTTTATGCTGTTCTTTTCAATTGAGACTGAGCGGATTATGTTTAGAATGTCTATATACATACATCTATACACGCACCTTATGCGAGGCCAGTTTCCCCCATTTCTGTACGGGCATAACATTTTGTCAAGCAAGCTACAGGCCATGGAAAGGTTATCTGCTACACCGGAACAAAGACTCCGATTGCATTGTCACATGTTTATATTTTGCAGGAGCGCGGGACCCTACGATCGTTGTTGGCCAGAGCTACTGTCTCAAAACTTCTGTGCTACAGTTAAACCTATGAGTGCATGCACATATTCGACGGAGATCCATCAATACTTTTCCATTCCTCAAGTGCCGCCTCCCGGTCTCTCGGGCTGCCGGTATGTATATGCATGGGCATACCTTGCTCTCCAGCATCGAAAAGGCTTCCATAGCTCATTCAAGACGAGTAGGTGATCATGACCACTATCTACCAGATTTATGGCACGCGGTTCCCTATATACAAGGTTGCTGGAAGAAACAAATAACAGAAAAAGAACTGCACGCAGTGGCTAACGAACTTCAAAGTCGTATCAAGTGGTCTATTTGAATCCCAACCTTGTGGAGTGAGTGAGGATAGGATGTGTGGGCGTAACTTCATACGACCACAGCAATACATGCTTGTAATAGGTTCATAAATTAGCCAAGTTTCTTCTGTCTTTGAGTTGTTCCATAGTTATAAACAATATTGACCACCCGGACTGCCATAGATATATAGGAGGGCGACTATACTTACTTACTATAACAACAAGAGTACCGCCCATCGACCCCACACAAGCTGACTATAACCACAGTAGTACATTTATCCTTAAATACCAGCACCCTTAAACATCATACCACAAGCTATATCTAGAGTTGTTAGACCCACCCCACAAGGCAGGAAATTCAAATTGGCTTGAAATCGAAGTTAATCGCCCAGTTGATATGTACAATCTAGTTTCGTTGGCAAGAAGGATATCTATGGTATGGTATGTTAATGCAAACTTTCAAGCAAGAGAGAATTGAAGCTCCAATACAGAGGTGCACAACCAAAGTCTTTTCCTCCTTCCGCGTAGGGCTTGGCGCCAAAGCCCATAAAATATTGGGGAAAAGAACTTTTGTTCTGCACCTCAGTACAAGGCATTGCAATATACAGAATTTTACTGTATTATGACAATACCCGTGGCATACATAATACTGAAATAATACTACAGTAGAATGATTTCCATATCAATTAGGTTGCACCACCTCTTCCTGGAATTGGAGGTCCTTCCAGAATCTTGCTCAAGCGTAATCCATACCATGGGATTCATAGCCTTAGGCTGATAGACGTACAGACTTCCAAAGAAAAAAAAAAAATACCATGGGATTTTAGCCAATGTTGTTGCAAGATGTCCTAGAATCGGGGGCATACTTGAGACTGCCTACTGTACTGAAACGAGCCACTCTCACTTGACGCCAGCTATACGTATACCTGGCTGGCTCGTTAATCAACACACAGTGCCAGCCCTACAACTGCCTACGACTAACCTGTGCGTAGGTGCAGCCAGCTGCTGGGGACTCGCTAGTTGAAGTTCCACATTGTTTATGCATTATACATTCTAAAGGTTCTAGATTAATGCCGCCCACGATCTTGAACATTACACGCGATCACAACTAAATCCCAGTGCGGAAATTAATATTGGTACTGAACAGTACTTACTGTGGTCTGATGATGTTCATTCTCAGCTAACCTGAAGGCTTAAGCTTCACGAGCGCCAAGGCTCAGATCACACTGACTAATCTAAGCTAATTAAGGAGAAAACGTTTGTTGGCAACGAAGTTGCCAATTTTAAATTGGAACGAAGTTTGTTTTTATTTCACTAGACATCTTGCACGCTAACGCAATCTTGGCGATGGTCTTGGCACATTCTTGGCGAGGGCAGCCACGTGATTAGTGCTAACCACCAAGCACTTCTACCAGCTCGCTCGCTCTCACTCGCTAGCACAAACTACAGCTTCAAGCGCTAATCATGAACTCGCACCATCTCCAGTTCACTATATCTCTACCAAACCACAAGTCTACAACGAGGGCGACCTAAGAAGTAGTGTGATGGCGCTCGGAGTATAGTGAACTGGGGTAACTCGTTTTGCCTTTTCACATAAGTGTCGTTTTTGAATTTTTCTATAAAAATTAAAATCCAACAACTAGAGTCAGTGGAAATGGCAAGCTTATATGAGCTATTTAATACGACTATCATCTTTGCCCGAGTAGTGATCGTTGCCAAATCAGGGTCGTCAACCTCAGTTACCTTGTATTGCCACTGGAAATTGTGAGACTTATATGAATTGCCACTGACTTTATGGAACATGTTTGAGATACAGCGCTATACCACTCTCTCTACTAGAGTACAACAAAGTATACCAACTCTCTGCTAGGCGTGACTCTATGCAAAATATGTAGCTCAGCCAACGCGCTCATGCAACACCACTCCTGGTCTGGGGCACAAGTAAGTCTCACGCATATCCGAATCTCTAGCTCTTGCTAATAACAATATTCCGTTATTAATGCTCCCATTCACGCGCACACATGCGTAGCATACACTAAGCAGCATACGCAGCAAACCCTTCCCAGCATATCCGCATACAGACTCCAGCATACCCAGCACCCAGCATCTTTGCATACACGCGTCACTCCACGCAGTATACCCAGCATACACTACGTGGGCATACACGATATATCCCTATACACTCATTTCCGTTCGTGATACGATATCTCCCAGCACATATTTCCTTTTCTATGCGACATTCTAGCATACGCCGGCCTACCCAGCGTATTCCCTTTGCTACGCATATTTCAGCATACCCAGCATACCCGAATACCCAGCATACCCAGCATACGCAACGCATTCCTTTCTCTACGCGATGCGATATCTCCCAGTAATACTATAGTTGACTTGAGCTCCCGGAAAGAAATATATCTATCGCTGTACATGCTCCTGTGCTCTAAATTACGCGCTCATAACGGTACCTTGATGTTACGCGCTTCCGTACCTAGACATATTCTCTAGGTTAACATACTGTACATACTTAGGCATCATACAAGTATAACTGCTCTATGCGCTCCGATATGGAGGCATTCTATAAATTACGTGCTCCTATAGCTATAACTTGGCTTGATATGCTAGCTACGCTTCAGGGTAATATTCCCTCAAGTCTGGCCAACCCCTGCTTATTGGTCTTGGCTCATGATCACGCATGCGCTGCAAATAGGTAATTGTAGTACATTACCTATTATAGTAGAATATACAAAAGAATCAAACTACTTAATACATATATGTAATTTATAGACCAAACAAGAGGTGATCCTTATAAGGACTTTTCTCTTCAGCTAATAAATAATGTATATTCTCTCTGTCTTTAGTATGGGACTCAATGTGTACACTTAAAGATGTTAATGCACAGAGCATAGTATTATAACATAAGGAAGCTGTGATCTCGCTATAGATCAACGCCATGTATAGCTTTATTCTGACCCAAGAACAGTCCGATACTATGCCCTACATTCGTTCGGACGTATAATAATTAATTATAGCAGACGCTATAGGAGCAATTGCGGGAAATGAGAAATACAGTAGAGGCATAACCGGATTACCCAGAAGCGTAGTTGAGGCTACGGAAGCATATCAAGCCAAGGATAGCTTTAGGAGCACGCAATTTATAGAATACCTCCATATCGGAGCGCATAGAGCTGTTATATTTATATGATGCCTAGGTATGTACAGTATGTTAACCTAGAGAATACGTCTAGGTACGGAAGCGCGTAATTTAGAGCACAGGAGCATGTACAGCGATAGATATATTTCTTTCCGGGAGCTCAAGTCAACTATAGTATTACTGGGAGATATCGCATCGCGTAGAGAAAGGAATGCGTTGCGTATGCTGGGTATGCTGGGTATTCGGGTATGCTGGGTATTCGGGTATGCTGGGTATGCTGAAATATGCGTAGCAAAGGGAATACGCTGGGTAGGCCGGCGTATGCTAGAATGTCGCATAGAAAAGGAAATATGTCCTGGGAGATATCGTATCACGAACGGAAATGAGTGTATAGGGATATATCGTGTATGCCCACGTAGTGTATGCTGGGTATACTGCGTGGAGTGACGCGTGTATGCAAAGATGCTGGGTGCTGGGTATGCTGGAGTCTGTATGCGGATATGCTGGGAAGGGTTTGCTGCGTATGCTGCCTAGTGTATGCTACGCATGTGTGCGCGTGAATGGGAGCATTAATAACGGAATATTGTTATTAGCAAGAGCTAGAGATTCGGATATGCGTGAGACTTACTTGTGCCCCAGACCAGGAGTGGTGTTGCATGAGCGCGTTGGCTGAGCTACATATTTTGCATAGAGTCACGCCTAGCAGAGAGTTGGTATACTTTGTTGTACTCTAGTAGAGAGAGTGGTATAGCGCTGTATCTCAAACATGTTCCATAAAGTCAGTGGCAATTCATATAAGTCTCACAATTTCCAGTGGCAATACAAACGTTTTCTCGCTAATTAAGAGTGGGGCTAATATGCCCCACACTAGTCTGGCTAGCACTAGCCTCTCCAAAGGAGAGCCCCACACTTACTTAAGATAGCTGAATAGAAGGTTTGATGCCATAACACGAGAGGATACTTGTGCGCAACGTGAGCAACAGAGAGCAACAGACTGTGAGCTCCACACGACATGTTATAATTCTATTCTCATTCAATGAATGGATCAAAATGGTCATGCATTAAATCCAAAATATCATTTTAAATTAAATCTAAAACATCCACCCAATATAGGCAGCTTGTATATGTAGGTCCATTAACATTCGTAAACTTTCGCAAAAGCTTCGTTTAACGTATCTAACTCCGCAAAAGCAGCCTCCAAAGGCCCAATCAAATTAGCCCCTTCCCCATTGTTCTCTTCCGACAGACGTTTCAGCTCTTTCAGCCCAACCGAAATTCCCTGAAGGAGCTCTTTAAGACTCTTCATAAGCGCGACAGGTCTTTCCTCCCCTTTTTTGAATTTAGCCATATTGAGCATAAGTTCCTTTGTAATGTTGCGCGCAAGGTTGATGTTGTCACTGATCCCAAGATAACACATTTTGACGGCAGAAAGCTTTATTTTTATTATTTTGGTGGGCACCGACATTGTGGGTGCGGAAAGCGGTATGAAGTTTTGTGTTAACGGTAGGATTGGGTCTCTAGTAGCTGTGGTAGTTTGGAATGCTGGAGAGACAGGAAGATCGATCAAGGCTCTCTCAGGCGTCTGGCCATGCAATATATGGCACTAGGCCATGAAGCAATGGAGACTGGCCAAGTGATCAAGCACCTTTAGTGTCCATGGTCTCTTTCCCTCATGACCACACATGCAGGAAACCATCATCAAGTACCAACTGCAATGAGCTATTCCGCCATGGCTTAATAACCTCCAACCTGGTCAATTGATATGCCAACTTCCAGTATTATCCCTTCACAGCGATATCTATATGCAAGAAACCCTCTTCAGCTTAGTGGGGTCTGATGGCTGCCCTCTCCTATTATCAGTTCGATGGCGTAGCTAGCCAGTCCGTACATAAAGCTGTGGAAATTATTCAAAGTGGATGGACTGATTCGTTATCCGCCGCACCATCGGTTTGCTATGACGCTGGTCTTATATAAATCTAAGGCTGGACTTCCGTAGTGCTCCAGCACTTGGTTGTCGTGCATAATGCTTTATCAACATCAATTTCATGAACATGCAACAGCTCGAGCAGTTACCACAGCAAACCTAGTGCGCATGACCCTCCTCCGTGACTCGTCACGCTTACTCATCCGCGGATTAGCTGGGTACTGACTTAGCGTCAGGTACACTGTAACTGTAAACAACTGCTGCAGCAGCATCGCTGGAAACCCCCTTCATTTACCACAGGCACATCCGTCACTGCTTCACAGGTACGCGGACCCCTGTACATACACATTCCTTTGATCTGGCTTGCTCATATTGTTTCGGTTAATCAACCTTGTGGCGCTCCACGACTTAACTACGAACGACAAGGCACACGACCCGGCTTGACCGCCTTTTTATCTGGTTTTGTTCCTTCCAGGAGACTGACACAGTGCAACAACGCTAGAAGATTACAAAGGATTATAGATCTCGTGCGGCATACTAGCATTCAAACGTTGGCAACGTGAAGACTCCCCCGCGGGGTAAATGCCTCGCAACTACGACCCCACAGGCAACTGTGGCGGTGACCCAGCCCGAGACTCCCTCGAACTTGCCTCCCTCGCCTCATCTTCCTCCCGGTCATCTCTCGCTTCCCACTCGTCCCGGTCAGGCATCTCCTCTTCCCGCCGACTCTCCTTTGAATCCAACGACAACAATACAAGTCCCAGAAACAACGACGATGGAGATGAAGAGAGTGACAAACGCTCACGGCATTATCGCAGCTACTCTGTTTCATCCGCGTTCGATTTCAACTCCCATTTAATACCGTTAACGACTAGTTCTGGGGGATCGTCGAGTTACGCCCCGTTACCGAGTACATCCGAAATTGGGGCGGGACGAGGTGGTGGGGGCCATGGAGGGCAAGGAGGGTCGGGATTAGAGCGGAGGAAAACATTGACGTTTACAAACTCGCTGTCGCTGCTGTTGAGTTTACAGATTGGATCAGGAATATTTTCTTCGCCGAGCCAGGTAAACAACAATGCTGGCTCCCCGGGGATGTCATTGGTGATATGGATACTAGCTGGGTTACTAGCCTGGACTGGTGCAGCATCATATGCGGAGTTGGGAGGGGCAATTCCGTTGAATGGTGGGGCGCAGGCATATCTCCGGTATACTTTTGGGGAAGGAATCGCCTTTGTGTTTGCATGGGCGGCAGTTGCAGTACTAAAACCCGGCGGTGCAGCTATTATTGCAATCATTTTGGGGGAATACTTTAACAGGGTAATTTTGAGTGGGGAAGATGCAGTTGGAGCCTGGGGAAACAAAATTACGGCGATAATTGCCTTATTGGTGGTAACGGTGTTGAATGCTGTGAGCACGAGGTTGACAGCAAGATTGTCGGACGTTTTTATGGTCTTGAAGATTGGGAGTTTGATTGCAGTCACGGTGATAGGTATCGTTGTAGCGGTGACTGGATGGAGTAGAGATGGGCAGGGCCCGAGTACGGAGTGGAAAGAGAAGAATTGGTTTGCGCCAGTAGTGGTTGGGAATGGGACGGAGGTCAGCGGAGGAACTGGTGATGTATCAGGCAGCATAAGACAGACTACCCAGCTTGGAGACATAGCACTTGCGTTATACGCTGGTCTATGGGCATTCGACGGGTGGGACAACGTCAACTATGTCACCGGGGAAATGCGGCATCCATCCCGGGACCTCCCGCTGGTAATCCACACCGCTATGCCAACTGTCATCATATGCTACCTCCTGGCCAACATCGCTTACTACCTTGTCCTCCCTGCCTCTGTCGTCGGCTCGTCAAATACTGTCGCTGTCGAGTTTGGACATAAGGTTTTTGGCGCTCCAGGAGCAATACTCTTTGCGCTAACAGTATCCATGTCTTGTTTTGGGGCACTGAACGCAACAACATTTACTTCCAGCCGCCTCGTGTATGTCGCAGGAAAAGAGGGATACCTTCCGCAGGTATTTGGTCAGTTAGGTTGGTTCCCCTCAAGGAAAGCTACAGACCAAAATTATTATAATCATCCTTCCCGCTCTCGTGCTACTAGCGGGCCAATCACAAAATTGAGAGCCCGGCTAGCAGATGGTCCGTGGCAGGCTACTCCAATCTCGGCGATTCTCCTCAATACAGTAATCACAGCCTTATACATCCTTGCTGGGTCTTTTTCTACACTGATAACCTTCTACGGAGTCGCGGGATATTCGTTCTATTTCCTGACGGTTCTGGGATTAATTGTCCTACGAGCGCGGCAATCGGAATTGGAGAGACCATATAAAACATGGATCACCACCCCGATTTGCTTCTGTTGTGTGAGTTTATTTCTTGTCACCAGGGGTGTGTTTGCAGCACCAGTGGAGGCGGTGGCGGTTGTGGGGTTTGTGGGGGTGGGCTGGCCGTTGTACTATTGGAGGGTGGGGGGTGGGTGGAAGGGGTTCTGGGAGGATGTGGGTAGTATTTGGAGCACGGTGAAGGGGTGGGTGGGGTGGGGCAAGGGAAAGGGAAGAGCGAGATAGGGGTGTTCAGGTTGTGGAAGGAAGTGTTGCCAAGAAGGCACACGGTGACCTAGGAGGAGGGGCAGGGCGAATTTATGACATTAGAACGGGTTTGATAGAACTTGTAGATGGCTGTGGGCAGCAATGGTTTGGCGGACAGTCTCATCTAACATAATTGGTAATCGGAATTTGGGGTAGTCTCATGCCCAGTAATTCTAGTAGTAATGTTTCCATAGCATCATCATCCGGGTGGTGAGAACCAATAGTACATGATACAGGGCATTCGTGAATATCGAAGTTAGGCAATTGAACCAAAATCCTCGGGGCTCGATACAGAGTCACGATTTGCCGACAGCTCGGCTGATGTGTGGGCAGTATCAAACATTCCCAAATCGGCCTAGTAGCGTCTAATACAGTATAATATGAAGCTTATAGCTTAAGTCTACACGCGATATCAATATACAAGAAAACAAATAGCGACAAAAAGGTAGCATACTGACAGCTTTTAGTGATGCAGCCGTCAGCAGGTGTGTGCATTATGCCCAGCTTCTCCCGCGTATACTGCATGCAGAATTGGCTTGCATGGTCTCCTAGATCCTCTTTTAGATACGAGTAAGTGGTGGAGTGCTCTAATCCCCCTCTTGAATATCTTGTTGTAGATCTGCTATGCTAACAGGTAATAGGTTTGGCTGGTAGATTTCAGAATTAATATCAAGATTAGCGATAGAAAATAAAGGAGATGACTACAATTAGACTCCCTAATTCTACAAACAGACCACGCTAAAGGTCTCACCATCCTGTAAAGATAAAGCAGGAGGTTAGATGTCTTGCTGCTTTTGGATACAGAAAGGGGGCTCGTCATGACGAGTTGTTATTCCTATCTATGGGTCGATTTCTACTTCCAATAGGTATCCTCAGCGCGCCAATTCGTAAGACTACCTAAATCTTAGCGGCCCCGCAAATAGCCACCTGCCCCGTAAAAGATCCTGTGCCTGGAGATCACGAACAGCTTTCTATATGGTAGTACTCGGAAGTCTGACTTCATTCCTCGCTTTATATCGACAATATCTTGCCTATGCACTGTTGCTAATTTAAATTTTGGATTCGACTTTAATAACTTTTTAAAGGTCGAGCCATCACTTTCCCCAACCGCTTGGAGCCTTCATATGTGTGCCTGCCCCACGAACAGCATAGTAAATTGGAGCTGCAGAATAATATCTGGCTGCTTCAGATTTGATATACCCTCGCAATATGCTTGGTTTCTTTTATCCGGAAGCTCTCCTTGATATCATGGGTATGCGTATGCTCACCAGGGTGCTCAAAGGTGATTGCTGTACTAGCGAGACCTTTATTCGAACATGACAGGCGCTGATTTCAAATACTGGTATGCTGCCGTTTAATGACCTTGCCATTGGTATCTTGAGCACTAGCTGTTCCTGACTTCCCGCTTTTCCAGAGCCACACTCATATTTCTGAATACGTACTACATATATACTATAAGCTTGGAGCAGCGCTGACTGAAGCTTTGGATAAACCAAATCAATATATAGCCAAACTACATCAAATAATTCAAATACTCCGGGAGATATGATAACTGGTTATTGAGATCGAACAATTTATAGTGGGGTGATGCAGAACATCAGTGAAAATTGGCATCATGGCTTCAGACATTATATCCAAGAGCAGCAAGACGGTGAGACCTTAGAGGTGATCTGTTTGACGCGCTAGCGGCTGAGCCTCACAGAAAATAAAACATAACCACTCAATCAAGCACAATATGAGTGCGCACTACAATATTTCATCCCTCTGTCAGATTTCTTTTCAGATCTAAGTTAAAGTCGGAGAGGAGGGTGGGTATAACTTTAGGGAGGTGTTTCACATTTTATTAAGTAGTTGGCATTGGACTGTTTCCTTAGAGCAGTGATTGGATGATGCAACGAGAGTCTTTCCCTGTAATGCACGTGTGTCTGTAGAGTAACACATGTACGACGGCTCGCGCTTCCTCACCGGCAGGCTGGGATGTACTCTACATATACTCTATCTCCGTTTTGACTTCCTAAATTTCAACACAGAAAATAGGTACCATCAAGATGGAATATAGATTTGATAAGTGTACCTATGGTCCACAGGCTGAATCCGGAGATGATAATGAATCTGATGTGAACAGCAGGATCTAGTCTATCTAGAACCACGATATTCTAAAGCGAAATGGACTGGACGCCTTCTCACCGTGCATAGTCATATATGAATTGTGATACATACCACCAGTACTGTTCTGTGCGCAGCTGTGCATTGTACCCAGCATCTATATGTCCACATTTGATCATAATCACTCCATGGCTTCACAACCAACTGGCATTCCATCAGTTATTCCGAACCGGCGTATGGAGGCTTGAGACATACTGTAAATCAAGTTACACAGCAGGAAAGAAACATTGAAAGCAAATGGATGTTTTTTCTTTAGTCTCAGTGCCCGCGATAGCGAAGTTGAAGTCTTAAAACAACCTCATAATCGTTTTCTCCCTCTCAGCTCACAGTAGTTGATGTAAAATATTTATCATCGTCTATTCAACTGTCAATTGCTCTCGATATTAAGCCGAGTCTTACATCGCCTGATCACTTCAGAGCAACCCTGAGTACATCCTTGCACGTTTCAATATGGTCGGTTGTATAGTTTCCCCTCTGCGGCTTTTCATATATATTTTCAGTCTCTTTGTCGCAACAGTGCCGAATTTCGTACATTCTATTGCTATACATACAGAAAGAATGACTACGCCAACAGTATCGGACTCAACCTTGAGCGCCCCTTCTCCAAAAATTTACAAACGAAATGCCGTCCAAGTTGGTGGGTTCAATATGCAACAAGGCCTACATCAAGCTGCGGCTTTGGGAGCCATGACACTGCTCCTAACTGCGCATAGGGGAGTGATGAACACAGGCTTTACATTTTCCCGCACACACATATCCACCGATGTCACAATCCTCAGCGCAATAGTCAGTATAGCTACGGCCTGGACTGCGATAGTGACTATTTCTGGGTTTATTCTTGAAGAGCCGTGCCTGCGGAATGTGGAGCAGTGTCTGGCCCGACTCAGCTACGCTCCATGGATGTTGCAAATCATGTCTGGCTTCTGGCTATTTGCTCTGTGGGATGGACATCGAGGCCTCGAAAAAAGTAAGACATGGACACTTTGGTGCTCACGTGGGCCATTCGATTGGAGATTGTGTTTACATCCTTGGTTCCGCTGGTCGATTCTTGGAATAATGCTTGCTACAATTTCGGCTACCTCGTATGGAGCGTTGAGGGAGCAGCTATATACAGTCGGGATTCTGAACATGGTAGGGCTAGTATTGTTCGCTGTGGGGGCTGGAGGGTCGAATAAGTACGATCTTGCACCACATCGTTATGCGGGTAACATGATTCGGATCATCCTGGGGACTTCTCATAGCGAAGGGTCAGTCTATATTCTCCCGAGCGAGGAATGCGGATTCGACGCTGTTTGGTCACCAAAGGTGACCAGTGAGCATGCAGCAGCTGATGGCATCATTATGCCACTATTTCAAACCCTTCGCTCAGGAGAGTATCCACCTAACGAAGTACTGTCCCGCCTGAGGGAGGTCCTTCCTCCGTTTATGCGCAGCGTGGCTGTAACCCAAACCCAACTCACTCATCTTGCCATGTGGCTCTACAAAGACCCAAAATGCCCTCTCCAAATGCGAAAAATTAAGTGCTGTCGGGCTCCTCAAACACACCTAATTGGGAGGGATTTGATGTATGCACTTTGTCATGCGGAGTATCTCTTATTCATGAACCGAGGTCAGCTTCCAGCAACTCTGCAGAATCAAGTTGGGATGTTGCGGAGTGAATCAAAGAGTGGAGCGGGAGGACTCGGAACGTCAAATACGATAGGCTTCCAAGGTGGCAAAGCAGGATACCAACAAGCGGTGCAATGGGTATACGATATCTTTGATCTCCCTATTGAGGATTCGGCCTTGAACCCGAAAGCAACTCCTCCCTCAGCGACAAAGGTCATCACAGGAGCGCCTGCAACAATTGACGACTACGTCACCGCACTTTGGGACTTTTCTATCGCGAATGGAGAATCTACCGTTTCAGCTCTGTATATATTCACAACGATATGGTTCATCGAGTTGGGGAATGTAGGAGGTTTCCATATTTTTCCCTTAAGGACGATCAATAAGCAGGGGGATATGGTGGCATTTCATGTTATTTGGAGGCAGGGGTGGTACGATTGTATTATTTCGCAGTTGGTGACGATGTCGCCTATTATTTTGAGTGCATTTATTGCGGGAATTTTGCAGTGAGTCTAGAGCCGCCCTCTGTTGAAAATCTTGAGTAGGATTCATATGTATAAAAGGCGTTTCATAATTTGCTCTCTGGGCCCGAAATAAAAACCATTGTTGAAATCTGTGATTGTCGAATGTAATTAGCGCTCCATGTTTAGATACTACGTGACTTGTGGTGCTTCAACCCCAAGAAGCGGTGTGCCCTCTTTTGGGCCTTGTTTTATTCCTTTGGAAAAAGCCATAGCTCGAGTCACAGGAGCTCCACTAACTTGGAAGGTTTGTAGCTTTCCTCGTGTACTCGCGTTTATATGATACTCGCTGAAAGCACAACTATCGAGCAGCGCGTAATAAAACACCATTACAGCTTACTTTTTTTGAATTTATAACGTCTAAAGTTCAATTGCAAATCCCCGTTGGGCGTGGTTCTGATGCAAAAAATAATAGAGTATTATGAATATACTTGGGGTAGGTTATAGTAACCACATACTGATATTCTTCAGCAAAAGGTGCTACTAGACAAATATGACAAGTAGTGTTAACTTTTCCATACATCTCATGTATGTGCAGACCTGCTCACGCACCATGCATGTACGGTCGAGGAGATTTAATAAATGATGAAACGTTGGGACCACTGAACTCCAACAATTCAGGGTAAAACCCCTTGGTACAACTTCAAAATGCGATCGGGTTTCGTCTTAATTTACTATATGCAGTTACATACTTTGGGAACCCCACTTCTACTCCGCAGCTAATAAAGGACCTAAACTAATTTCAAAGCAGCGAGAGTACTATAAACCCTATTGAATCTGTGATTGCATCAACCTTCCAATACTGGCAATTTGTAGGGAAATGTTAGCCTGGCGCGCATGGCAGGACAAGGAATAGATGGAATTTGTGGACCGCGAACATTCCCTCTCCCAACTACGGATCAATAACTGCCGTTCCCCATTCCTTCTTGGGTAATGCCACCCTGCCCAATTGTTTGAATAGTCTTGGCAAGTGTGGCCGTGTATGCGCCTGTAGGTGAGCTGCTTTCGTACCACTGATCGGCAATTCAGATGATCGTTAGATATGACTGGGAATACACATAGATATGCCAGGCAGTTATAAATAGTTGCAAAAGGCAACAAAGTGCATAGATTTACCATATGCATATACATCCTCATTAGATTGACTGCCAATTGCGATATCGATCAGGTACTAGCACATGTATATACCATATACACTGGTACGTACTCCCCTTATCACTAATCTACCGAGTTTCATGAATGATACTAAGTAGTATTGTAGAAAAGGTGTCACCGTAGATTTATGTAATTGTGACCTACTGGCCTGCGAGAAGCGTGTTGTATTATTAGATAGTTGACTATAGCTTCTGATATAATAAAATATCATGCTCCTTCACATGTGGAAACGACAGCTACGAGCCAACCTCACTTATCCCACTACTACCGCCATAGTATTAGACATTCAATAAGTAGTGACCACAAGAGTTTTAAGCCATATGGAGCGTTGAAGATGAACATTAGCAAATGGCTTTGCCTACACGGGATTTTTATGTCTATATGTGGTCACTGAAAAGGGCCCCAAACTTTTCGTCGTGATCTTTATTCCCCAAAGGGGACGCTGCTCCATTTCTGACTTGTAGTTGATCTTCTAAAGTATGCGAAAGCATCGACAGGCATCAGGGCAGCCTCCAAAGCCAGAAGAAAGGGCCAACGGACAGAACCATGTTACGGTATCAACAGATACCTCTGGCACAGACATGCCCTATCCGGTTACACCTGGCTACATACGTACAGACCAATGGCCTTTCAACAGCTGGTTACGCACAGTAGGCAAAGCAGACTCGTCAGCATGTCCGCACTGTGACCACCCACGGGAGACGGTTACCACATCACGTTCGCCTGCCCCCAGCACCAACAACGCCGCACGCTCATCGGAGACTGTATTACATGGGAGGATCTGGACTAACCGATATGGGAGAAGGAACACCATACTCGCCGACCTCAACTTCTAGGAACCGAGTGCTCACAAGAACTCGACAACCAGAACGCCCCCGCTGTCGGCGGCAAGCTTAAATCAATCCTTGTGTGAACACCAGCGCAACGATCAGATTTATTCTACTAATTGATCAAAACTATAGAATCCCCCCGAGGGTCAAGTTCTCAGCTCGCCGCTCGTAAAAAGGGGCGATTACTTACCTGTGTCTCACATAAGTGGCAACCGCCCCAATCTACATTGGTCTGGTTCCGCCACGCTAGTTTCACTTCTAGGTCAGGAAATCACAGGCTCTGGCTAATTTTTCTCTCGCATCCAACTAACCAACTCCCTAATTTTTTTTGAATCTAATTAAAATCAATAATTTGATTTTGTTAGATTCAAAATATGTTGGAATATCAAAAAAAAAAAAAAAAGGGTCTGGGGTGGGGCCAAAGCGACAGGGTTCACATTTGATGCGGCCGATGCAGCGGAGGCATCTAAGTTGGTTAAAGAAGGGCTAATGTGGGACGGGAGAAGACGAAGGGTAGCTATGTTCGAACAGGGTAGAACGGGGCAGGCGGAGAGCAGGACGGTGACGGTGCCGGTAGGTCCAAGAGGCTGGAAACCAGTATCAAACCCACTATGGATACCAGGGCCAAGCACAACAAAGACTGAGTGAGGTGCATTGCCATAGCTGTGGGGGACGGGGGCACATCAGGCGGAACTGCATCTCGACCAGCAGGGCCGCCCCAAGCAAAATCACGGGAAAAAGGGAGGAGGTTGGAAAGAGCAAGGAGAAGAAGGAGAAGAAGATAGACGAGGATGGGTTTGAGACAGTCGAACACAGAAGGGTGGCTCAAGGAGAGTGGAGGAGGTAGGTATGAAGCCAGACTGGACGCCATCAATCAAGAAAGTGCGGGTTAGCCCGAATGGGGAAAGCGAGGGATGGTCAGCGTGCGAAGGTCCTTCCAGAGGGCCAGCTCGCTGGTAAAGTTATCAAGGTAGCATACTAGAACGTGGGTGGAAGCCATGTGAATACCCACGCATTCTTAGAATGGTGCAGGGAGGAAGAGGTGGACTTGGTATTTGTGGGGGAGGCTTGGATTAACAAGGGGACCCAGAGCCACCCTTCGTTACATTGGGCTCTGAGGTCAAGAAAGGCAGAAGAGTTATGGCTTTCTGGAGGAAGAGGTGGGACGGAAGGGTTAAGGTTATAAGTGAGGAGGATAATCTGGTATTTCTAGAGTTTGAGGGGAAAAGAGTTGGAGGTGTATATGCAGACGGAAAATTACACGGGACGGCTTGGAAGGAATGGCTGGGAAAGGTAGAGGGGCTGACAAGTTGGGAGGGAGGAGTGGTAGGTGATTGGAACGCTCACAGTAAGCTTTGGGACAGCGGGAATAAAGAGGACAGTAGGGGTAAGATCATGGCGGACTGGGTAGTACCGTAGTAGGTAGCGGCCTTGAGATTGCTGAAGGAGGAGGCCCCTGGACATGGGAAAGAGAAAGGGAAGGTAGACTCGAGAGAAGCAGAATCGACTTATTCTTAAGCAGGGGGGCTAAGAGATGGGGGGATATTGAAATCGTGAAATTGGGCTCAGATCACTGGGCCATAGCAGTGGAAATAGATTGGGGGATGAGCCAGGGGGACATAGTTAAGGAGGTGGTGGATTGAAAGATGCTGGAAAAACTAGTAGAAAGGGTAATAGAATGCGAAGAAGAGGAAGCGTGGTTTGAGAGGTTTGAGGGGTGCACACTATATGAGAAACTCAAGGCACTCCGAAGGCAATGCTCAAAGAAGCTCAGGATCACAGAAAAGTCAAAAAGGTGGTGGGATAATGAGCTCACAGAACAGCTCAAAGTAACTAGAAAGAGTCGGAGGGAGAGCCGGGGGAAAGCTTTAATCAAGACGCCAGAATAAGGAGGTGGAAGGCTGAGAAAGAACGGCTAAGGAAGATGATAAGGGAAAAGCAGAAGGAATGCTGGCAGAAGTTCTGTGAGGAGAATGGGGAAAAGAACCCCTGGGAAGTAGTAAAATGGGCGAAGGATCCCTGGCACCTACGCCAGCAGATGAAGAGTCTGACGGACATGGACAGTAAGGAGCTCAGGGAGGATCATGAGAAGGTGGCAGGATTGGTAGCAGATCATTTTAGTTGGAGGGCAGAAGGTAGAGGCTTGGAAGAAGAAGAGGTTCTAACACGAGATGAAGAGAGGGAGCTGGAGGAAGGGTCAGGGGAATCATGAGAAGGTGAGGTCAGGAAGGCACTGCAAAGAACGAGTAATTCTTCAGCAGCCGGACCCGATGGGATTAGCTATCGGTTTATCAAGGCCATCCTGAAAACCAAGCTGGGTTCTAAGGTTATTAGAGAGGTGGCAGACAATTTGGCTAAAAGAAAGATCCCGAAAGCCTGGCAGTTCAGCAAAGTTGTCATGATCCCGAAGCCAGGAAAAGACCACAGGAAAACGAAAGGGTGGAGACCGATCAATCTTATCAATTGCATTGGGAAGTTGGGTGAGAAGGTGGTGGCGGACAGGCTACAAACGGCAGGCCTGCTACATAAACACCAATTCGGTTCTGTCAAGGGACGTTCTGCTACAGAAGCGGCCTTGAGAACAGTGACAAGGGCTCAAAGGTGTATGGCGAAGGGGGGGCAGTGTAGGCTGGGCTTTCTGGGACGTGAAGGGAGGCTTTCAGAATGTAGGGAAGAGGATGAGAGTTCTTTAGAACTAGGGAATTTGAACTGGAATGGGACGGAATAGTAAGAGGCAGAGGAAAGACTAACCTAGGGTCTCCACAGGGCTCACCGCTTTCGCCAGTAATTTTCCTTATCTGGATGGCACCTATTATCAGCGCAGCTGAACTGATTATATATATATATAAGGAAAATGGAAGAGAGGCTGGCTGAAGAATTAGGGGAGGTAGCGGATATGGAGCTCCCTTCGTATGTGGACGACCTACATCTAATGGATGAATGGTTGATAAGTGCGGATAGAGTGGTGAACAGGGTTGCGGAGGAGAATCATCTGCCGCTGGAAGAAAGCAAGCACGAAAAGCTAGTGCTGAGAACGAAAGGAGGGGGGAGAAGAAAGACGTGAAGTGGGTCAAGTGGATCGGCATTATCATGGACGAGAGCCTCACATTCAAAATGCATTGGGAAAACAGGATCCGAAAGGCTCGGAAGATGCTGGGACAACTAAACGGGCTAGGAAGCTCGACTTGGGGAATGAGCGCCAACAGCTGGAGGGCAGCATATACGGAAATGATCAGGGCGGTGGCGCTGTGGGGCTCAGAACTAGGTTGGAGGGGTGAACGGGATTGGGAAGAAGAGTTCGAGAAGCTGCAGTACCAAGCCCTCAAGGAATGCGTCAACGCGACCCATGGATCGAGACATGAGCTGATAAGCCAAATTGCGGGGGTAGAGAGCCCAAGAATGGTGATGGACGCAGCTCAAGCTAGGCTGATGGGAAAATTGATGCGAGATCCAGAGGCACTGGGGGATCTATGGCTTGACAACGGTAGGCAAGGTAGGAACATGGAGGAAGGTAGGGCATGGGATTACTTCCGGGAGCCGTTTCCATTTCAAGACGGCTTTACGTCAGTATCGACGGCGATCCGCAGCAAGGCTGCGATACTAAAGGAAGATGGGAACGAGGAGCTAAGTGTAGGAGAAAGCTACGAAATGGTTGACATACCGGCTGAGGACCTAGGCTTGACTAGAGAAGATAAGCCAGACCGGTGGACGAAGAAGATCGAGGAGGTAAAAGAAGATGCGGGGGTAATATATACGGATGGCAGTATGAGGGGGGGTGCTCAGAGGGGGGGACAAAGAAAGGGAGCGTCGGATTAGGGAGATTGTGCACGGTATGGGGCGGCGAAGTAGCAGGCATCAGAAAGGCGTTAGAGAAGACACCGATGGATTGGAAGCTTCTGATCCTGACGGACTCGAAGGCGGCGGTTGCAGCGCTCAGAAAGGCAGGAAGGAGAGGCAAAGCAAGAACGAGGGATTTGAGGAAAGCAGTGGCTAGTATAAAGGAGAGGCAAGAGAGGCTCGGGGCAGGGGCTGTAAGGATAGGCTGGGTGAAAGCCCATGTAGGCATCCCCGGTCACGGTAATGAGCGAGCAGACGTGCTGGCAAAAGAGGGGGCGGAGGAATTATTCCCCGAAGCACCGCAAATTACGGAAGGGGGGCTCAGACAGGAATGGAAGAGACTGCGAGAGGCGGAGAGAAAGGTAGCTGGGACGGGAGGGGGTAGGGTGGTTAGGTGGGGAAGGAAGGCAAGGGTCAACTACGTCCACTGCAGGACCGGGAAAGGGAACCTCCAATCCTGGCGAGCCAAGTTGGATGATACCGTCGATCCTACATGCCGAACATGCGGAAGGCACGTTGAGATAGGCAAGCACGTAGCCCTGGTCTGTTCGCGTGGGGAAGAAATTGGCCGGAGATGGGGGAACTGGGAAGAGATGGATGAGCCGAGGAGGTGGCTGAAGAAGGTAAAAGATGGGGGGGATGAATACATGGTAGACCTGGTCGAGACGTTCTTCTCTCGAATCTTGACCTAGTTTGAGGGTTAACAGATTGTTAGAAAGAAAGGAAAACAATATTAGGAGGACATTTTCTTTGGTTGGGTCTACCTACTTATAAAGGGTTCCATCAAAGCGTTGTCCCAGGCAACCCTTAAGCCCGCACAGAGAAGGAAAGAAATACCCCACCTCATCTTGTTGTTCTTGCCAGCGTGGTCGCAGTGGCTTCAGGTGGCTGATCGTGGCGTTGAATTTAGACCCAACAAGATGAAGGTAAGGGCTGTCTTCGCTCTGGCAGGGTCAGGGTGGAGGGAAGAAAAGGAGGATATGAAGATGCAAGAAGGAAAGAAATCCCCTGCCTCATCTTGTTGTTCTTGCCAGCGTGATCGCAGTGGCTTCAGTTGGCTGATCGCGGCGTTGAATTTAGACGCAACAAGATGAAGGTAAGGCGGGGTTGGGGTAGGTAGAGGGAAGAAAGAAAGGATACGAAGGGAGGGAGGGTTGCGGGGTATTGTGGGCCAAGCCAATGGTTTTGTGGGCCAAGGTTGCCACGGCAGTCACTTAGGTGCGTGGCGGGGGGAGACGGGGCTGATTTCCGTAGTATTGCTCTCGTTGTTCCGTGAGAGTACCAAACCTTTAAGGGGCGGAACGGGGCCGTCTCATAGCCTTAGGCTTCATAGACGTACAGACTTAAAAAAAAAAAAAAAATGGGAGAAGGAAGAAGGAGAGAACGAAGAGTGGGACGCGGTTGAAGCCTATTTCGCCTACCTCTATTCCCCTTTCGCTGCGCTAAGGGAGACAATGGATGCTTCCACGGGCCAGGACCGGACCAGAAGACCGACAGCGGAGGTTTTCAGCTACGTAGATGACGGCAACCCCCTCATCATTTCCGACGGGCTCAGCAGGAAGCAACACGACGACCTAGTCGGGAGGATAAATCACTTACTCGAAGAGACCGCGGCAAGATACCATCTGAGGTGGGACGCTCAGAAAGAGACACGGCTTGACTTTAGCAGGCCAGGCACGGGCGGCCCCAACAAACCCATCAAGACTCTGGGTATCACTGTCGACAGCCAGCTCCGTTTCTCGGCTCACGTTAAGAGCGGGACAGCCAAGGCAGCAGCCCTTCTGACAGTTATGGAGCGCCTCTCGAACAGTAATGGAGGCATCAGCAGCAGTGCCAGCAGGGCCATGTACACCGGCATGATCCGCCCCATCTTTACTTGGGGAGCGGAACTCTGGCACCGGGCTTACCAGGTCAACCCTCATACGCTTCCATTCAAGAGGCTCGAATACCGAGCGCTGAGGAAGATAACTGGAGCCTACTTCGGCAGCAGCCACAGGAAACTCGCCTGGATCGCTGGTGTGGAACCTCTCGAGCCCAAACTGGACGACCTCGCGGTGTGCTGGGCAGCAAGAGCGGTCAGGACTGGAGACATAAACATTAGAAGCGAACTGGAATCAAGCACCAGAGGGAAAACCAACTGGCACGATGGCAGTGGCCGCAACGGGCCAGGCCGCCCTACAGGCCGCCGGAAGCCTGGCCAGCCGGCAAAGGTCCGTGCTGGCCTGAAACAGCCTGGACCGCCCCCGGCGGAATATCTGGTGGTCTGGGCCGACCTCTGGGCCACGCAGGCCAGTCCAGGCCATGCAGGCCATGCAGGCCATGCAGGCCGGTCCAGGCGGTCCAGGCCGCGGTCCAGGCGGTCCAGGCCGCGGTCCAGGCGGTCCAGGCCGCGGTCCAGGCGGTCCAGGCCGCGGTCCAGGCGGTCCAGGCCGCGGTCCAGGCGGTCCAGGCCGCGGTCCAGGCGGTCCAGGCCGCGGTCCAGGCGGTCCAGGCCGGTCCAGGCCATGCAGGCCGGTCCATGGTCGAGGCTATGCAGGCTGGTCCATGGTCGAGGCTATGCAGGCTGGTCCAGGCCATGCATCCAGGCCATGCAGGCCGGTCCAGGCCATGCAAACTATCGATCAGTCTTATGTATTTTCCTTTCTTAATCTATTGAAGAGTTGTGTTTAGTTAGCCTCATATCATGATTGTTTATAATCCGGGGTTTTTACCACAATGGTACTAAGTCTGTGAACTTAACCCAGTCGCTCCAGGCCATGCAGGCTCCAGGCGGTCCAGGCCATGCAGGCCGGTCCAGGCCGGTCCAGGCTACGCAGGCCGGTCCAGGCTATGCAGGCCAGTCCAGGCTATGCAGGCCAGTCCAGGCAGTCCAGGCTATGCAGGCCAGTCCAGGCTATGCAGGCTGGCCCAGGCTATGCAGGCCGGCCCAGGCTATGCAGGCCGGTCCAGGCTATGCAGGCCAGTCCAGGCTATGCAGGCCGGTCCAGGCCGGTCCAGGCTATGCAGGCTGGTCGAGGCTATGCAGGCTGGTCGAGGCTATGCAGGCTGGTCGAGGCTATGCAGGCTGGTCGAGGCTATGCAGGCTGGTCCAGGCCATGCAGGCCGGTCTAGGTTATATGCAGGCTGGTCTAGGCTATGCAGGCTGGTCTAGGCTATGCAGGCTGGTCTAGGCTATGCAGGCTGGCCCAGGCTATGCAGGCTGGCCCAGGCCGGCCCGTTGAGAAAACTGCACGATGGCACCGACCTCCCCAACCTCGACCTCGTAGGACCTATCCACAGAGCCTTCTTCCTGTCAGGAGCTGGACCCGACGAGCTCTCCTACGGGGATCGGGACGACCACCGGAGCCTACCGATCACATGCGGAACTGGCGGCAAGAATGGGGAAGTGGCAGGCGCAGCGGTCACGCACGACACGGAACAGGGCGCCTACTTGGGCACTCTGGCCACGGTAGCCGACAGGGAAGAGAAAGGGATCACCTTGGCACTACGCTCGAAGTCAGACAAACTCCTGGTCCTGACGGACTCCATGGCGAGCAAGCAGGCCCTACTCAACCTCGGCAGGTGTGCCCCACCTAGGTCCGGCATCGAGAAGGAACTGAAGGAACTACTCCACAAGCGGGCACACTAGGAGACAGCCATCGGCTGGGTCAGAAGTCACATAGGCATCCCAGGGAACGAGAAGGCAGACAAGAGGGCGGCCTACGAGTCAGCTCTGGGTCGCATCGCCGGGAGCCAGCAGGTGGCAACAGCGGCAGGCATCAGAGCGGCAGCCAAAGCCAGGCGGAAGGACATGCGAACAGAACCCGGGTTCGGAGTACACAGGTGCCTCTGGCACAGGCATGCCCTGTCGGCCTACACCTGGCTGCGCACAACCGGGGCCCCCAGAACTACTGGCTCCACTTCATCCGCAAGGTCGACTCCCCGGAGTGCCCTAACTGCGACCACCGGCTACCACGTCACTTTTGACTGCCCCCATCACCGCCAGCAACGCAAGGAGCTTATTGGGGACGCCAGGGCTTGGGAAGAACTAGACACACCAATATGGAGAAAGGAGGAGGGAGAGGAGGAGGAGTGGGATGCGGTGGAGGCATACTTCGCCTACCTCTACCGCCCCCTCGCTGGACGATAAGAAAGCGGACATATTTTTATTTGCTGCGTTGTTTTATGTTATTCGCTTGCGTTGTCTTGATTTTGTACGTAGCTTGCACAGGGCGTCAGATTAACTTGACTGTCCCTTGAATCCACCCGGGTTTCCGGGTGGTCGTCATACGACCCTTTAGGTTGTGCATCCGAGTACTGAGTTCAAAAAAAAAAAAAAAAGAGACATGGATGCCCCGCTCAGTTGAGTTATGGTGGTAGTCATATTTTATTTCATTTCCGTTTATTGTCTTTTGGTACATAGCCGCGTCGGTTAGCTCATGCGGATAAAATATTGTGAGAATATTATGTAATGATATACTATTCCTGCCAGTGCGTGGTTTGATAGAAGTGAGCCAGTGTAATGAATTTATAGAAAAGAATAGAACATAAACATGTCGCGTACAGTAAATTTTGTTGGACTATAGACCCAACTGGAGCTTAAGAATTCGTATCTTCCTGCTTACATCACGACTACGGGAATATAATTTTTTCAATATAACTAGTGAAACAGAAGCCAACTAGCCTAGATCGGGAAACAAAAGAAACAGAGGAGTAACGTGACTTGTGACGCTCCGGCTCAGACTCGAGCTCGTGCGGCCTATGATTTCTAACGACGTCGAGGCTGGCTCGATTCTGTAGTGCTTGCAGATGCTGGAACCAATGTCACGGTGCCAGACATTTCTAGTTGCTCGTTAGTTATTTCAGATGACATAGTGGGTAACAAGGGGAGGTGCCTTGATATGGTTTGAAGCGTTGGTTGACAAAGAATATGAATTTGGCACGAGGCTAATGAAATTAGAGCTTGGGGAGTGGCTATGGGGCTAAGCTACATAGTAGTGCAAGCTAGACTAGGGCTAAGCTAGACTAGGGCTAAGCCAGTCTTGAAGCTAGCCCGCATGCAGTCCCAAGTCTTGCGTGAGTCAAAATTCATGTAAAGCGGTGCCTGCCAGACTAGCAAATCAGATGGCTAGTCTGGTAGTCTGGTTGGCACAAGAGACTAGCGGCTTGTGCCAGACTACCAAATGGCATTGGGTTAGGACTGTTGAAAAGTACGTGAGCTAATCTAGCATATGACGTTGTGGCGATATACCACCCACGCATATGATGTCAATCTCACGTATCTCCAGCACATACCTGTTAGTAATAGCTATTCGCATTGTCCCTTCATGTATATAATAGCTTCATGTTGCGACTCTAAATAGAGTGAGTAACAAGGGGAAATACTTGAACGTCTCATATACTTATATACTTCTCGCATACCCATACACGCACATCAGTCACTCTCATACCCATACACGCATATCAGGTGAAGTGTCCCTTTACTGGCCATTCATCTATCTATTCGCTGTCAGTGTTGCTATGCATGATCTCCTCATCTCATTTCAAGAGGTTATGAGCCCGGATAAGGCACATTGATAGATATTCACCGAATACAATTGATCCGACCGAAGACAATTGATTCACCACTAACCAGGTCTCCGGAAGCACCTCCAATATGGCCTCTAATCAGGTCTTTGGAAGCTCCTCTAACGAGGTCTCCGGATCCACATTAAAACGAGCTTCTGAACCTGAACATACGGATCAAGCCACCAAACGGGCTAAAACACAGGCCCATATACCCTTATCGTTTGCCTTCTGGCACTGTTCATTAGGGCATTCGAGTAAGGTAGCACGTATGGCATATGTGGATGGCTCTTTAATACCTCCCATGCCTACTGAATTCGCATGTAAAGCATGCATAATGGCAAAATCCGTGAATGCAGTTCCACAAAGACTTACTGAATCTAGATCCAGTCGGCCATTCGAGCTGATCTACAGTGATCTAAGTGGAAAGCAATCCTTACCCTCCTACGGTAACTCTCAATACTATATAACGTTTATTGATGATTTTACTCGGATGGGCTGGATCTTCTTCAAGAACAAATTGGACGCTGTCAAAGTGATCCAAGAATATATCAGTTATATAGAGAGGTAGTTCCAGACCACTGTCCTATGCCTTATATCTGATAACGGTGGGGAATATGTGGAAGCTGACAAATTTCTCTGAAGGGCATTAAACACATATATACACCACCATATTCCCACCAATCGAATGGAGTCCCTGAGCGATATAATCGAACTATACAAACAATGGTCAGAAGCATGCTTATAGACCTTACTCCTACTGACCCCAGGTTGTGGGCTAAAGCATGCTCTGCAGCTGTGTATATTCGCAATCGCTTACCCCATTCACAGCTACCTCAAAGCAAAACACCCTTTGAGATGCTGTTTAATAAACTGCCTTCGATAGCACACCTGAAACCCTTCGGCAGCCACTGCTACATCTATGTCCCTGAAGAACGGCAGGTTACCGGGTAGCAAGCTTCAGCCTTCGTTGGTGGCTGCACATGGTGGGAAGGGCGGACGACCCCTTGTGCGGTTTGTGTAAGGGAGGGGGTAGCTCAGAACACGGTTCACCTGCTCGGCTGCACTGGGGTAGCTGATGGGAAGGGGCGGAGTTGGGTGTATTATCCAGACTAGACAAAGCAGGTCTAGGGGTAAACCTCCGGAAGAGCGAGTTCCATAAGGATTCGGTTGAGTTCCTAGGATACGGGATTTCACCAGAAGGAATCCGAATGACTGACAAGAAGATTGAAGAAGTTAAGAACTGGCAAGTACCACGAAAAGTCAAGGAGGTACAAGAATTCCTGGGATTTGCAAACTTCTACCGTAGATTCATTGAAGGATTCTCAAAGATTGCATACCCCTTGACCGAACTCACTAAGAAGGACCGTCAGTGGAATTGGACAGCTAAATGCAGGCAAGCCTTTGAAGAACTGAAAAGGCGATTTACAACTGCCCCTGTCCTCGTCCATTCCATTCAGAAGCCGAAACTGTCATCGAGACCGATGCAAGCGACTACGCTATTGGAGCAGTCATGTCACAAAAGCAGTCGAGTGGAAAAGTACACCCTTGTGCATTTTTGTCCCGGAAGTTCTCCCCAGCGGAGATGAACTACGATATCCATGATAAAGAAATGACAGCAATAGTACAGGCATTCAAGGAATGGGAACCGCTAATGAAGTCTTGTCAACAACAAGTAGTGGTCTGGACAGACCATAAAAATCTAGAATATTTCACCAATACGAAGACATTGACAAAGCGACAAGCGCGGTGGGCAGAATTCCTAGCCGAATTTGAATTTGTTGTCAAATATAGGCCTGGTGAGAAAAATGGAAAGTCAGATGCGTTATCAAGGCGCTGGGACTTGCGCCCTCAGGAGGGGAGTAAAGACCTGCAATCGGTACAGCTCTTGTTTCGACCTGGACAACTCCGAATCGCAGCATCAAAAGTTGTTCGACTACGCGATACATTCAAGGAAGAGTTGCTTAAGAAAGGACTACAAGATGCTAACTGGGTAGCGACTAGGAAGGCAGTATTAGGTGGAGTTAAGGAGGTTGATAAGAACTTTTCGGTTGAGGATAACCTACTACTATGGAAAGGTAGATGGTATATCCCGGAAGATAAGGACCTTCGCACAAAGATCCTCTGAGACAACTATGACAGCCGAATTGCAGGACATTTCGGTATCTACAAGCCCCTCGAACGCTTTAAGCATAATTACCATTGGATCCAGCTTGAGAAGGATGTTAGCGATTACGTTCGATCCTACGACACATGCCAACGGGATAAGCCAAGACGATATAAGAAGTATGGACTACTAGAGCCACTAGAAGTACCATACCGATCTTGGACATCGATCTCGATGGATTGGATCACCGAGCTACCGGAGTCTAATGGGAACACGCAAATATGGGTAATTGTGGATAGGTTTCTGAAGATGGTATAGCTAGTACCTCTCCCTACTAATACTACTGCAAAAGACCTCGCCAGAGCATTCCTCACACATTTTTGGCGATACCGTGGTCTCCCTGATGATATTATCTCGGACCGAGATAGTAAAATCACCTCTCACTTCTGGCAAGCTTTAATGGATAGCTTGGGAATTACAAGCAAACTCTCAACTGCATTCCATTCAGAAACTGATGGACAGACTGAGCGGATGAATCAGATATTAGAGGAATATCTCCGCCACTATTGTTCATGGAAGCAGGACGATTGGGACGAATTACTACCCCTTGCTGAGTTCGCTATTAATTCGGCATCCTCAGAAGCTACAGGAATGTCACCGTTCGAAACGAATTACGGATTCCTGCCGAGGCAGTCTTGGGAGCCTTAAGGGAAGGTCACCTACGCGAATCCAGCAAGCCAGTGGTTAGAGGGAGTATGGAAGAGGTTTCAGCAACCACAGTTTAAGGAAGGAGACATGGTAATGCTTGATAGTCGGAATATCACTACACAGCGACCAAGCAGGAAACTGGATCACAAGAAAATCAGACCTCTACGAATAACTCAGCTAGTAGGCATGCGAGCCTATAAGTTAGAGCTACTGGCAAACTCGAAGGTACATCCAGTATTCCATACCAGTCTTCTCGAACCCTACCGCCAGAGCACGGATCCGACTCGAAAAATAGAACCCCCTCGGTCGAAGTATTGGAAGGAGAAGAGAATTAGGTAGTTAGGGAAGTAGTAGAGAGTCAAGGAATGGCCGGAAGAGAGGAAGACCGGTAGAGTACTTAGTTCTATGGATGGGTTACCCTGATGAAGACGCTACATGGGAACCCTATGAACATATGAAGGGAACGGCAGAAAGAGTTCTGAAGGAGTTCCATAGGAAGAACCCTAAGGCAGTACGGGATAGTAGGATCAGGATATAATGTATAGAATAGATTTCCTGTATATAAGTTCTCAAGGACAAGAAGCCTAGAAGGGGAGTAGTGTCACGGGTGCGACACATTGTCACGGGTGTGACATATTACCTAGAATACCCTTTAGTATAGGAAGCTACGGGCTAGTGGGGTAGCTCCCCAAGTACCGATAGTCTACTATGCTAAAGAGGGAAGCACCATCCGAGTTATCTAGAAATAGGTAGTATGACGATATTACCTAGAGGCTAGATAATAGACCGGAGGTAGGAACCTCCTCGGATTGGAAGGCGATAAGCACTATCGAGTATGAGACGAGATAGCTAGGTCGTGAGTGCCCAGGGTGAGTGGGGCCGATGATTGGAGATACCGACTAAGGCACCCACACCTGAAGAAAGTTTTCCAGAGGAGGCTCTAGTATTCCGAGGTGGGTATTTAACTATGCCCGCTGAGAAGGGATTCTATCCTCACGGACATCACACAGGAATAGTGGAAGCAATAGCTTAATATTATTTCATACTTGCGAATAATACTCTGTTACCTTTATTCTATGGCTGTGATAGCACCCCCGTTATACTATTGCTATGGGGAGACTCAGAGTGGTGCGAGAAGCTGGCGGGGGCGCTGCGGAGTTAGTTTCCTTGGGTGACGTTGGGAAGGGGAAAGAGGGGGGGGAATTCCATTCCGGGGAGTATCTGGTCATGTACGTAGATACGGGGCAGGGAGCGGCCTGGTGGTTGGATAATTTCCTTCAGGCTTAACCTGGGGAATGCGCTGCCTCGTCATAAGCGAGAAGTTTCAATACGAGTACTGATTTACCAAAAAAAAAAAAAAAAAAAGCTTCAGCCTAGGGCAGAACATGCTATATTCGTTGGCTATACTGAAAGCCCTTCTATTTATAAGGTCCAGCTTGCTAACAAGCATATGTTCACTGTTAAGGCTTCAAACTGCACATTTCTCAAGCCTACTGAGCTTACCTCGAGCGAGCAGCCTAATCAGCCTACCTCGAGCGAGCAGCTACCTACCTCACTTAAGCCTACTGAGTCTACCTCGCTCAAGCTTACAGAGCCTGTCTCTAGCAATCCTACTGAATCTACCGCTACTAAGTCTACTCTCAATTCGCATACATTGCTTGCAACCGCTCTGGCGGTCAACGAAGTTGAGCCTAAAACGTACAAGCAAGCAACTGAGTGTGAAGACTCTCCACGATGGTACAAAGCCATGGAAGAAGAGCTTAAAAATTTAGCGGATCAGTCAGTCTGGACGGTGGTACCTTTACCTGCACCAAGACATAATATTGTTGGCTGCAAGTGGGTATACAAAATTAAGAGAGACTCATCTGGGAATATAAGTCGCTACAAGGCAAGGCTAGTTGCTCAAGGTTTCTCTCAACAACTGGGGACAGATTTTGACGAGATCTTTTCTCCTGTTGTGAGGTATGATTCCTTAAGGTTGCTAATAGCACTCTCAATATCTTTAGGCTGGTCTCAACCCGATCAGCTAGATATCAAGGGCGCTTTCCTCTATAGATCTCTAAATGAAGAGATCTATATGAAGCTTCCGCCGGGGTATGAGCAACCAGGTCAGTGTGCACGCCTTCACAGGTCCATATACGGCCTTAAAAAATCACCGAGACAGTGGTATCAGAGATTAACCGGATTTCTTGTACCACTTGGATACGTGACTACCAACTTTGATCCATGTGTACTAATACACATGACGCACCAAGTAATAATCGCCATATATGTGGATGATATTACTCTTGCGGGTCCCAATAGCTATGAAAGAGAGAGATTAAAGGAATCACATAAGAAAGAGTTCAGTCTAAGCGAACTCGGTCCTCTAAGCTGGCTATTGGGTATCCAGATTGAATGGCATGAAGACTACGTTACCTTATCACAAAGGACATATATTGACCAATTACTTCTTAAATTCGGTATGCACGAATGCAACCCGGTCTCTCTTCCCTTGGATCCTCACAAACCTTTGTTACAGGCCCAAGAGCAAGAAGATCTTGCAGACGCATCCCGCTTTAGGCAAATTATTGGTTCTCTCATGTACCTTGTGATTGGTACTAGGCCTGACATTGCCTTTACCGTCGTTGTGGCGATATACCACCCACGCATATGATGTCAATCTCACGTATCTCCAGCACATACCTGCTAGTAATAGCTATTCGCATTGTCCCTTCATGTATATAATAGCTTCATGTTGCGACTCTAGATAGAGTGAATAACAAGGGAAAATACTTGAACGTCTCATATACTTATATACTTCTCGCATACCCATACACGCACATCAGTCACTCTCATACCCATACACGCATATTAGGTGAAGTGTCCCTTTACTGGCCATTCATCTATCTATTCGCTGTCAGTGTTGCTATGCATGATCTCCTCATCTCATTTCAAGAAGGACGAGTCTACGAGACCAGACTAGGTTGGACTATCGTGTAAAGCTTAGCATATTAGTTATCGTACGGATTTAATACATCACGGTCTGGGCACGAGAACATCTTTTCATAGCAGTCTATCTGCCAACCAGACTCTCTATCTGTATCTGCTCAAGGCTATATCCCCATGGCCAGTAACACAATAGCTACCAACAAAGACTAATAGCAAACAGGTTCGAATCCGAGGATCACCAGACCCACGTTTCATCCAAGGATGTGCAACAGTAGTCTGGTCTAGTCTGGTCTAGTCTGGTCTAGGTGCGACAGAGTGATTATTATTAGTCCACACAATCATTCTGGAAAGGATGAGGAAGGTCTTGGCAGCCCGCACCAATCTGATAAGATAAGTACATCGAACTATGAGCTCATCATTGGCCAACGAATGCACGTCTCGTCATAAAGTCGTTACCATCGCCATTAAAGGCGCTCACCTGTGTAAACACTGCCTCCAGGCACTCTTACTTCTATCTTCCCACCATGAGTATAACAAACATCGCTCTCACTTCATCATGTTCCCTCAGCTCCCTGGCACTCCGAGTCTTGAGCTACATATTTCTACGCTGGGTACGTTCCCATCTTGGTTGAAAGCTTGCAAAGTAAAATTGCTAATCTAGAGCTCGCTGACAGATCCCTGGACATGTGGGTGAACCAGACGCAGGCATGTAGACGCCATGTGCTGATGGGCTGTTGCATTAGGTATTCCCAGATTTCATTTACACAGCATACGCCATATTTCTGGCAAGCTTCGCAGCTTTGTACTATAAGAAACCGAAATATGAATTGATAGCAAAGCAATCCGAAGTTAAGTTCACTGAAGCGGAAGCTGTCACTCCTCCGGTCACTGCGGTCGACGAAGACAGGATGGAAGTTACTCTACTAGAGCCCCAGAAACCAATTGCAATTGAAGCCACTCAAACAATTATCAGGAGGAAGGACCGCCCAAATAAGCTCAGGTCATTACTCCTCGGGATTCCAGAACCCAATTCGAAATTGTTGACCTTGGCCAATTTGCTCATCAATACTCTTTTGGTGGGGTTCACTGCCGATATGGTCTACCGTTCTGAGCTCTTCTATCCCGAGACAGACTTGTCTTTTGCTCGAACGGGATATGTGTCGCAGACAGATGCGAAAATTCTTCTCAGAGAGCCAGATGCATCAAAGCTCCCGTTATATGTCTACCACCGTATCGAGCCCGAGGAGGGTGATATAGAATATCCATGGATTAAATCACCGCCACTCGACCAACTCACAGCTGCTACAGATTATGCCCTTCCAGTCCAAATTCGCAATCTTCACCCGAGTACAAGGTATAGGTACACGACGTCCAACAATCACACAGGGACGTTTCACACTGCACCCACCAAACTCAATTCGTTAGACATGGCACTCGGAGAAACCGCGAGGAAAACAAAATTCACCTTCTTGACTAGCTCTTGTGTGAAAGCTCGAGTTCCATATAATCCATTCGATCATCCTTTATACATTAGGGGTTTCAAGCTTCTGGGGGATCTGCTGCGGAAGAAAGTCGTGATTCCGGATTTCATGATGTTCCTGGGCGATTTCATCTACATCGATGTCCCGAAACGGCCAAGTAAGGATACCCCCATTGTGGAGGGTTATAGGAAGTATGTACTTTTGAGCCCGGTTTGAGCGATGATCTGACAGAGTCCTAGACATTACCGCCAAATGTATGCATCTCCTGATTGGCCTGCTGTCAGTGAAGATCTTCCTTGGTTACATGTGGTCGATGACCACGAAATAGCAAACGATTGGTCTGCAAATAACAGCGGCATTTACTCATATGCTATGGAGCCGTTCTACATCTACCAGCATTCCGTAAACCCCCCTGCTCCCCGTCCAGGGGTGACATACTACACTTTCAACCATGGCACCGCGTCCTTCTTTATGATGGACTCCCGTCGATACCGTTCTGACAATTGGGCCCCCGACGGCCCTGAAAAGACAATGCTTGGAGAGCCCCAGAAAACCGACTTACTCAGATGGCTAAATAGAGACGAACCTGGCATTCATTGGAAGATTCTTGTCTCTTCTGTGCCATTTACAAAGAACTGGAGGTATAATAGTGAGGACACATGGGCAGGCTACCTGTATGAGCGACAGGAGCTTCTTAACGAGATGTGGAAGGTTGGTGCTGAGGGTCGAGGCGGCGTCATTGTCCTCTCAGGTGATAGGCATGAGTTTGGTGCAACTGCCTTCCCCCCCCCACCAGACCATTCCGCATACGAGCATAAGCAAGCTGCGACGGTCCACGAGTTCAGCTGTTCCCCGTTGTCACAATTCTACATCCCTAAGCGCACGTATGTACAGAAGGACGATAAGGATGTCTTGATCAAATACATCCCTGATGGAAATAGTAAGTTTGGAGCGGTAGAGGTGGATAGTACCAATGTGGCAGGGGAACAGGCCGTGTTGAAATACAGACTGTTTGTTGAAGGCAAGGAAGTGTGGGACTGGGTATTGACAGCGGATATGAGCACACGGAGGATCCGGGGAGATGTTAACGACGAAGGGGAGAAGACACGGGCCCGGGGATTGTAGGAGTAGGGTACATACCTTCCGTATCTCTTTTTTTATCTAAGGCGTACGTTCTGCATTATTTTTATATAGATCTATATAGTTTCAAATATATGTCAGGGGAGGAGATGGAGTACAGAGACAGAGCAAGTTAATAAAACTTTACTCCACCATCGAGAATAATCACGCCGAAGAGTCCGTTGTGTAAGTAGATTCAATGAGAGGTTGCCTTGAAAAGGACAGCCTGTTGACAATGTTACTCAAGTGTGTCTGGTTATTATAAGTAACTACAGGCAAGAACATCTACCTCACATGGTGTCAAATGCCAAGACTCTCAGAAGTTACTTGGGATTGGCCCATCTTAATTTACCCTGAATGTTAATTTTTATCGCCCCTTGAATTATTGACAACCAATTATATGTTACGATATTGAATCAGTCCCGCACCTGGTAGTGATGTATATATTGTACGATTATTTATGTATGTAGGAGCTTATCTCAACGAAAGAATCGTTCAAAGCAAGAGACAACGATGAACAGGACCCAAGAACCATTGAGGAAAAGAAAATGTACAAAGTCCCAAACAGTTAAACGCCGCTGTTCGCCCGTAATAGCTCTGCCACCTGCTCATCTAAACAACCCAAAGGAAAAACAAGGGAATGCTGACGATAATTTGGTTCTCCAACTCCGACGCTCCTGATACCCGCACATTCTGCCTCCCTAAGGGAGGATCTATTTCGATTTGGAGAAATCCTTAATAATGTGTGACATGTGTGTATTCGTAATTCGCCCGGCTCTTTGTCTCTTCGGCTTCTTTCTCTGAGCGTTACTCGTCGTAGCCTTTTTGATACTCGCTGGATCCACACTTGTCGGCTTCAACCCAGCCTCCTGTAAAGCCCTTGGCAACTCTGCCGGCTCCGGGATTTGTATCCTGTTCCAAATAGCTTTGAACTCGTCTTCCACGTCCACATCTAAGCTCTTGTCATTCTTCCAGACCATTCGTGGTTGATTATCTTTCTTCGTCCTAGTAACAAGGATTTCCCTGTCCGCTTCCAGCTTCCCTATGGTTTCAATAGCGCCAGACCATCCATCCTTGAGTTCCTTCACTGAAAGTCCCTGTGCGGTGGTTTGATTCTGAAGGTAGCCAAGGAGAGCTTGAGGGGAGCGGATATTATGGATCGGCTTGAATGCATATGTTTCAGACTTGGGGTCGTAATGAATACGCTCGTTGTCTTTCAGCACTGTACGGAGGTTATCCGTGAATTTAATGCTGAGTTTTGCAGAGAGCTCTTGAGCTGTCAGAGCGACTTCGTGGTCTTTGAGGTAGGTTATAGCAACGTGGACTTGGGACATAAGATCCCGGACTTGTCCAGAGTCTGCGGGCTGTGAGTAGACTACTTTTGGCGCAGAGGGGGCGGGGGTAGTAATGGGGCGTTTGCGCTTGAGGAGGGAGGCATTGGATTGTTCATTGTTTGGAGCAGAGGGTTGGGGGTTGACTGAGCGCCTTTGAGAAAAGAAGGTGGCAGACTGGTTCTTGACAGAGGTACTAAAGGATTTGAGTGAGTTGTTGAGGTAGTTAGACATCTTAAAGAGTGACGGTTTAATTTTTGTGTCGTGGGAGGTGTTCACAGACGGTCGCGTGCAGCAAGTCTGGAATTTAAAGTAGAAATGCACGTACGCTGCACTTGGCATAGAGCAGCAAGCTCTGACCAGGTTTCGACAAGGCGGGCTACATCAACATCGCCGCGGCAAACTTACTTCAGCTCCTCCAACGAGCACCCATCAATACAGATAACTTCACAGCTTCACCCCGACGATCCTTCAACCTACACTGGCAACAGGGCTACAAGACCATCCAACGCCTCCACACTCAAGCGCAAACGCCCTATTACTACCCACAACCCTCTGCGCTAAAAGTAGTCTACTCAGCCCGCAGACTCTGGATCTTATGTCCCAAGTCCACGTTGCTTATAACTTACCTCAAAGACCACGAAGTCGCTCTGACAGCTCAAGAGCTCTCTGCAAAACTCAGCAATTAAATTCGCCGATAACCTCCGTACAGTGCTGAAAGACAACGAGCGTACCCCCATGTCCGAATCAAGCAGATCCATAATATCCGCTCCCTTCAAGCGCTCCTTGGCTCCGCTAGTAATAGTCTTGAAGTCCTGGTAGTCTTCTTTGACTGTATCGATGGGGTGCTCGTTGGAGCGTAAGTTCGCCCGAGCGATGAAGCAGCTAGCCAGACTGCTTAGCCGAAACTAGGTGAGGGCCTGCTCTATGCAGTTTATGCAGGGCATGCGAAGAGCAGTGTGTGAATTTCTGGAATATAGATAGTTTACAAATATTTGGACAGTTGAATGATAAAGAGTGAGTCTTCCGGCCCTTCAACATAAGTCCGGCTCCTACGCTCTTAAAGTACTCGACCTTCGTAATTCACCTGGTCAACTACAGTTGCAGGGGATGACTTCAGCTTCCTGGTTGAGTATATGGTTGAATGAACTCACTGAGTATAAAGCTTTGGCATCTGTTAGATTGAATCAAGCCCATTCCCTAATTTCAAGCTGTATTATGATTCTCAAAATTATGGGGAAAAGTATAAGGAATAAGCAGCTACGTGACACCCAATGCCATTGCGGAAGTCTTTTCTCTCGGTCAGCAACGATTTCCTGCTCCATGTAGCACTGCAGATTCCAGTACTCTTACGCCTCTACTACGCCTCTCATTACTTCCATCGCTACTAGATGCGAGGGGAACTGGCCATCGCATACAAAGGCTAGGGTTACATCCAGGGCTGTTATTCCCCTACGTTAGACAAACCTAGCACAAGGCATTCAAACATAATCTGCAAATATCTTCTTTGTTCCACCCGACTTGTCCGATTGTTTGATACAACGGCCTGTGAAGCTGGTACCTGGTTCGAAAAATACAGGGTTTTGTCGTGATACCCGAGAGAGTAAATGACCTATTAAGCGTAGGATCTGTACTTGGATCTACATCGTGAAAGGAATTGAAGGGCAGAGGTCGCAAAAACGGGCCAAGGACAGTGCGCAAGTAAAAGGGTACTGGAGGCCTTGATTGGAGTAATTGTAATTGCTTTGGATAAGGAACATTTTTGGGTTACTTCAGATGGGTAGGCATAATCTCGTACGTTCAGTACCTGATATAATGCTTTTTTCCACATGGACTTGATAATTCCTGCGTGCAAGGGCAAGCTTAACGGGCGCTCCTCTGCAGGTGCACTAGTTCTTAAGTAAGATGTATTTCTTTTTCAGTTAACCTTGTAAAATGATATTGCTAGTCCCCGTGCCCAGACCCTCGTAGAGGATTACAAGATAGGAGACACATTTATTGTTAAACTACAGTACTGTAAGCAGAAAGCGATGGAAATCAACAACAAATTTTGCATATTGAATGTGTTTAGTATCTAGGCAAAATCTCACTATGCATGGCACTCGCTTCAGCGGTACTTACAAAAATTCTAGTCTGGCATGCGAAGCATGATCCTGAAAAAAACTACAAGCCAGGGAAGATGAGAAGGTGGATTGAAGAAGACAACAAAGGCATGGAGTACATGGGGATCAGGTGGGCATCCTCCCTTGTCATCTACATGAAATTTTCTGCACCAGTAGTAGAAAAAAGGGAGGGGGGAAGGTAAATGAAGAGCAGCACTGGTAGAAATAGGATCGGTTATAACACATACTGGGCCAATTTCCCCCGCGCCCATCGTATTCATACAGTAGATGTCTAATTGAATTATTCAATTCACTACCAGTTGATCACTCGGAAATGAACAAGTATGGTCCAAGCAATGACTTTGGGTTTACCCTTATCTCCTCCAAAGTGGTGGACCTGGTGCAATGGAGCAAGGAGCATGGCTGCATCATGAATTCATGGGAGAACTAAAGCTGTCAAACGTAGTTCCCATAATGTCTCACCTGAAGAGGTTGAAATTGTCCCATGATATCCCTTTCCGCCTTCCCGAAGTTCGGCAGAACTTCAATTTGTTGGAAGGAATTACCTTTTAGGGCGACTGAAGACATATATTGAAGTAGGAGCGGGAAGAGAAACTGTGAATGAGGTAGTACCGGAGGTATGGTGAAGTCCCAGATTGCGTTGGAATATGTTTCTGGATACTATTCTTTAGTATTTGGATCTCTGAAGCTTGGGTTTACCAACATAATACAGCAACTGAATTAATATCATGCCCAACTATTGGACAAGGTAGCTGCTTGCTATGGCTGCCAAGCTCTATGCAGTGGGGAGATTCACCATACAGCAACTAGGTAATTACGTAGCAAGCTTCTACACCTGATTTTATGGTGTATTACAGAAAACCTTCCTGAGTAACTGCTCTTGGGAGATAAACGCACCCGCACAATAAATGACCAACACAACTCCAGGGGCGAGTTCAGGGTAAGGCTCCTAGGGCTGGCAAATTATGGAATTTAGTCTATTAGCAGCTACAAAGGTAGTTTATAAAACTCTACGAAAATATGTCCCGCATTACAGTCAAACATATATGCTTATCGGGCAGGTAGGTATATAATCACAACCCTACTTGTTGGCGTCACAATGTTCAGACGTCCTTTTGCTACTAAGTAATAGCCCCAGGCTACTCCCGAACCTCGTTTGTGAAGAGTATATCTCAGCAGTCATTCCAGAATTATTCACGTCCAGAGTTGCTTAAAACTAGAGGCCCGGAGGAACAAGGACAGCACGAGAATATACAGTAACATTCTAAACCACAAACCTATTCTAAGAGGAACTACATAGCTATTATTCCAAGGCTACCTGTCACTCAGTCCAGCACCCCCTGTTAGATATCTGCCTTCCCGTGGTAGGTTCATAAGTACTCAAGTGCTTAGCTACTTTACCAACCAGACTATTAATTAGCCGGTTAGCCAGCTGGAGGGTATTTATGTGGCTTCACAAGCGTTTCGGGATGCTTCTATAGAGGAATTCGATAAGAGAAGAAAATGTATTGCAATTCCTAGAACTTTAGCTTCGAGGCCAGGCATCCTTTCTTCTCAGCAGTGGCGGGAGTAAGATGGGTTATTATGTCCCTCCCCACCCATGAGCCCTTAGCATATAGGTAGGCCTCAACTTCCCAAAGCGCTTCAAAAATCCCCAGGTAAGTACAAATTCTCACTTCCCTAGGACATACGTATACCCCCCTCTTTCCCCCAAAGATAACCCAACTACCTCGCCATCCACCCCCCATCCACAACCACCGTCTCCCCCGTAACATACCCACTCGCCCTACTACTCGCCAAAAACACTACGACCCCCTTAAAATCCTCCGGAGTCCCCCATCTCTGTGCGGGTATCCTCTCTATGATCTGCCTCCCTCTCACCTCTTTATCCGCTATCAGTGCCGTGTTCATCTCCGTATCGCAGTACCCGGGTGCTATATTATTCACTCTAATCCCCGATTTCGCCCACTCGTTGCTAAGCGCTTTTGTCACTTGGGCTAAGCCTCCTTTGGAAGCAGAATACGCTGGGACAGTAAATCCTCCTTGGAATGAGAGGAGGGAGGCGATATTTATAACTGTTCGGTCGCTGAGAGGGACTCCTCTGGGGCCGACGCACGAGAGCCAGTAGTTGCCTATATCCCTAGCGAGGCAGAATGGAGTGGTGAGGTTCGTTTGAATTATGTGACTGTATGTGGGGAGGGGGAATTTGTGAGAGGGGTGGCGGGCTTGGATCCCGGCGGCGTTGAGGAGGATGTGGATGTCGTTGTTTGGAATTGCGGGGTTGGGTGGGTTGGAGGTGAGTTTGGAGGAGTGGCATTCAGTGATGGTTGAAGTTTGGGAGAGGGGTTTGTCGTGGGGGATGGGGGGGAGGTGAACGGGGGGGGAGAGGGCGAGGAGGAGTTGGGAGATGAGGGAGGAGACGGCGATGGGGTCAGAGAGGTCGCATTGAACTTGGAGGCATTGGCGGGGCGTGGGGAGCGTGCGGATAATGTCCCGGGTTTCGACGTTGCTTAGATCTCGCTTGTAGCAAGTTTTTGTTAGCAATGGGTCATTATCAACAGTTCTGGAGGCTTGTGGTACTCCATTTCGATCCAGAGTAGATTAGAATACCTGTACCAGTATAATATCCGCCCCCGCCTCAGCCAACGCAATTGCCATTGCAGCACCTAATCCTCGTGTTCCACCAGTCACCATGGCAGTCTTCCCCGTCAAGTCGAATAAATTGGCCATTGCTGTGGAATGCCTTCGAAGCTGCTCCTGCAAATTCGAGCAATTGTACCTTTCTGTAGGGTCCAGTTGTGAATGTTTAGACTCCGACTTCAGTGACCATGAGCTTCGATCGGCCTGCTTGAAGCTGAAGAACTATCGTCAGCAGAGGCCCAAGTGAGGTGTATGCAATGAGTCGTGCATATGGCTAGGCACTGAAAGCCGTTTCAAAAGTGGGGTAATACTAGTCTGGTTGCATGACCCTCTCGGTACCCGGAGGAGTGGTCATGCAACCAGACTACTTGTGTTGACCCTTCCTCCTATCATAGCTCCAAAACTCGACTAGCTTATCAGATTGTGTAGCTAATTTTTATTATTAAATATGCTTTCATGCCACAAGACGGAAGTTACACGAGGGCCGAGAATGTACATCATCTATATACTGGACGTAGTGAGACAGCATGTGCGACGTTTTGACCTCGCAACACCCCGTGCGCAACTAGGAATGAACTGTCAATGATCTACATCGTACTATGCAAGGTTGGGTATATAATCGACATCTTATTTTATTTCACATTCTTCGGGTTTTCTGGTTTTGTTAGTAGCGCTTGGCCCGTTCTACTAGCAAGGTTAGAGCCTGTGTTCGATTCCCAGTACCCCTCCGTAAAGGGCTAAATTCGAATTTATCCTTCGGCTGCGCTGATGTGGATGGTTCAAAAAAAAAAAAAATTATCTTTGTTTATTTAACCCTGTTCAGAATAACTAATCTCTAAAACATGTCTCTAAAAATTGTGGGTTCTTGGCTTCTGTACTGGGATGAAGGTGCAGGTGTTTTTACTCCTTTTTGTCTTTACATCCTTCGGCTCTCCTCTCCCCTCCAGCTCTCCTCTCAGCTCTCTCACGCAGCCAGCTCTCTTTCACGCAGCCAGCTCTTCTACCAGCTCCGACTCTACTGCCACCTCCAACTCTACCACTACCTCCAACTCTACCGCTACCTCCAACTCTACCACCAGCTATCCAGCTCTCCCTCCAGCCGCTATGGCTACTACAACCTCCGCTGATACCTCTGCAGCCACTGACACTCCTACCACTACCTCCGCCTCTACCACCACTACCACCATTCCAGCTGCCTTACTTTCAGAGCAGGCATTTGAAGTCCGTTTAGCCCATTTAGTTGCCAGTAGAGCATTTAATAAAGATCATCCGCGGACTATGCCAACATGTCAAACGGCTTCTACAATCTTGGGAAAAAGAGAGAACAACGCGAATCTTTTGGGAAGCTCCTACAAGTATTTCTGCATTGAAATGGTCTTTAAAGAATAAAAAAGGTTCATATACTTCTCATAATTCTTATAATTCAGAGCTAATTATAAGGAATAAAGGTCAATATTCTTTACCCATAATGAAAAATTCTCAACTTTCATCTTTCCGACGATTTCAATCAGGTCTCAGGCATTTGGAGATCAGAGATAAAGATGGCTGTCTCTTAGCTTACCGGCTCAGAATTCCAGACTTTTTGGTAGGAGGCTTAGTTGAAACTGATGCGCTTTTACCTGAAATAGATGTGCATCATCAACGAAGGATAGATTCTGTGGCAAATTTCCGATCCGACACTATACTACTTGGGCTGATAATAGCTTAGATATCTTTCATAGTAAAGATTATTTAACTTAACTGGTCTCGATTACTTGGATTGAAAGGAACAAATCCCTATGGCGGTATCATGGAGATTGTTTGAAGCTTATTTTCCCTGAAGCATACAATAAGCTTACCAACATCACACTTCCCGACCCCCTTCAATTGTTATGCTATCCTTGGGCTGGAGCTGCCATTAACCAATAAATGACACTAGACAGTATTTTACAACATCATTAAGATTGGAAGAAAGTTCGTTCTGCCCCCAATGCAGTTGTACCATATGGCAATTATAATGGAGGTGACTTGGTATTATGGCAAGCCAAATATATTTTGGAGCTTCGACCAGGAGATGCTTTATTATTTATGGGTTCTTTAATCTGTCATAGGAATACTAAGATTACTCGAGGTGTTAGGGATAGTGTTAATCTGTTTACGCATAAGAGTATCATGGATTAGATCAAGCAGAACCAGGCTCTTTCACAGGCTCTTCCGCAGGCTCTTCTGCAGGCTCTTCTGCAGGCTCTTCTACAGGCAGGCTCTTCTGCAGGCTCTTCACTCTTCCGTTAGTTCTCCCTTTCTAGATATTATATAAATACATGTTCTAACTGCTAGACCTTTCACTGTGTCCTATCACTTCTACCAGTTCTATTATGTATAGAGATTTTGCCAATTCCACCAATTCTCCTGATTCTTGCATAGTAGCTACTTCTTCCATTTCCTCCTTTTCAGTCAATTCAATCGCTTCCTCTGCCGGTTTCACCTCCATAGCCAATTCAGCCAATTTAACCAATGCTGCCGCTTCCGCTGCCGCTTGCACTGCCGCTTCCACTGCCACTTTCACTACCGCTTCCGCTGCCACTTCGATTGCCGCTTCCACTTCGATTGCCGCTTCCACTTCCACTGCCACTTCCATTTTCTTAGCCAATTCAGTTGCTTCCTCTACCGCTTCTACTTCCTTTGCCTCTGCTGCTGCTTTTGAAATCCACTTAAATCATTTGGTTGCCAGTGGTGCTTTCAATGATGATCACCCCCGTAGGGCAAAAGGATTGTGAGCACATATAAAAAGATGTTTAGAGTCTTGGGAATTGCTACGAACAGACCGAGTCTATTGGAAAGCCCAAACATCTATCTCTATATTGAAATGGTCTTTGAAAAATAATTGAGGTATGTTTTTCATAAATTCTGAATTTTGGTATGTACTTTGCTTATTAGAATATAAGGTCAATACTCTTTGCCCGTGATGCAGAATTCCAAACTTTCTATATTTCGCAAGTTTGAATCATAGAACATTTAGAGATTAAGGATAAGGATGGTTGTTTGCTGGCATATCATTTTAAAATCCCCGTCTTTTTAGTTGAAGGTTTGGTTGAAACACATGAGTTATTACCAGAATCAACAAAGGAAGATTGATCCCCGTGGAGAATTTCCTATTCGTCACTATGCAACTTTTGCTGAGAGCAGTTTGGATATCTTTTATAGTAAAGATTATCTAACTCAACAACCTGCTTTGGGGAATTGGATTGAGAAAAATCAGTCATATAGCCAGCAATACCGCCAGCTATACCGACAGTCATACACTGCAATACTCCTAACTATACCGATAGTCATATACCCAGCAATACCGCTAGCTATACCGACAGTCATATATACTGTAATACTGCTAGCTATACCGATAGTTATATACCCAGCAATATCGCTAGCTATACTGATAGTCATATATCTAGCAATACTGCCAGTCATATACCCAGCAATACTGACAGTTATATACTTAGTAATACTATCAGCTATATACACTACAATACTACCAGCTATATATGTTACAATACTACTACAGCAATACCGCCACCCATATATGCAGTAATATCAACAACCATACTAATAGATCACTAGCTATACTACAGATTTCGGGTAGAGAATTTGATGGGAAAAGAAAACTTATACTTTAGATTTTATTAGCTACTATAGAAGAAGAACTTCTATTTAATTTAAGATGCAAACAATTTCCTATTAAGCTTTCTTTTGTAATGACCGTCAATAAGTTACAGGGACAAATATTAGGTATTGTTGGGTTAGATTTACGTACTTCTATATCTACACATGGGGCAGTTTTATATGAGTAACTAATATAACTAACTTTACAGTACTACACATATTTCTCCTGTTATATCAAATATTGTTTACCCGAAATTATTATTATCATAGACTATTATTTTATATAGATATAGGTCATTTGTTAGAGAAGCTATTGTTTTCTGCCCCCAGTATTTACGCGAGCGTAGCGAGCGACAAAGTCTCGTATATACATACTTACTTAAGAACTTAGGTTTATGACGTGCTTTGAATAAAAAAAATTTGATTTTATTATTGTCCGAATTGGCAATGATTCAAAATCGTGGAATTGCCGGCGGAGCCCCATGCGGTGTGAACAGCTGGGGGTCAAATCTAATTTTCAAAACCCCACATTTGTACTCTTAGGCAGTTTGGTTAGGTATGTTAAATCACAACCATGAGCAAGGGCAACGGGAATGATAGGCTCATGCATCCATTGGCAGTCCAGTCGTTGTTAGTAGTCGCCTGGGCATTAGCGCGACTTCTCGCAGAATCTAGATCTGATAAAAAATCTTCCTGGTCAAGCGTTGTTTTTGGTATGCGCGATTTTTTATCAGATCAATGTGGGAGCTCCCGATCTGATAATAACTGCTTGGGGATTCCCCACTCTTGTCCAGGTGAGTGGGGAACACTGTGTAACCAGTTTTTAGTTTGGGTTCGACATCAGCGACTTGTGACAGCTTTTGGTACCTGTTAATCTATTCTGGTGCTGTTAATCTTATCCTTTGCTAATCAGATGGAGGTTGGTGGAATGGTTTGCATCAGCTAGTCCCTCAGAATTTTATCAGATTTTTCGATCAAGGTTATCAACAGATTAATACGGCACATTCCCCTCGGCTAGGTAAGAAAGCGGAATAGACGAGCTTGCGTGGTGCACAGTGCCGAAGCGAAGAAGAAAAAAATCACAGAAAATAAAATACCATCCAACCGTATCTGGGAACTGTGGCGTTAATCAGATCCGCCGAATGTTGCGTAGCGAGCTGGGGTACGGAACCTTGAGGGGAGTATGATAGTATGGGCCAGATGCCTACTTTAAGGCCCCATCCGACCAGTGCTTCGTCGAGTCACTCTGTATCAGGCGAATTGAGTGATTTGGGTTTTGTCTTCGGTAGATCAGACGAATTGAACTCAGAGTTTGCCTCGAAGAACACCTCAACGGACTTTAAATTGTAAGTTGGAACGTTCCCCCTTCGAACATTTAAATCCGCGGAGGGCACACTGCAGATTCCGTCCCATATCTCTTTTCTTATATACGTTGGGTTCCCGATACCCTTTGCTGCTTACACTCCCACTGTTGATCACTGTAACCCATGACTGTGAGTGGAAGTAGTATTAATCTGAATCCCGATATTCTAGCCGGAGCAGAACATTTAGTAGATTAGCCATTCTCCAAAATCCTGGAGGGCAATTATCAAACTTTTACAATGTCTTTGCAAGAAGAAAAAGTCGCACCTGATACGACAAACACCGATGTCGAAAGCAATTCCCAAACACCGAGCATTAGCGACTCTACGACCACACAAGCTGGTGTTACCAAGGTTGAGGCATTGGCACAGGCATGGGGAAAGTCGGGGCTCATTATAGCATACGTTGGGTATACAACTATCCTCATTGGAATAAAGAAGGGGTCCAGGGCATAGCTAACCATTCACTGTAGTCTCCTCGTGGGAGCCATTGTTCAATCATTGGAGACCATGACCACATTTGTGTATACTCCTGCGGCGACCTCTGCGTTCTCCCAGCACAGTCTCCTGTCGACGGTGGGTGTTGTTAGCAGCGTTCTATATGCCACTGTCAAGCCCCCGGTTGCCAAAATCTCGGATGTATTCGGACGTACCGAGGCACTCTCCATCTCGCTGCTGTTAACTATCCTCGGATTTATCATGAAGGCCGCTAGTAGAAATGTGAAAACCTAGTACGAATATCCATTCTCATAGCTGGCAAGGTACGAAAGCTAATTTCCTACGACAGCGCTGCCTCAACACTTTTCTCCGCCGCTGGCTCCACCGGTCTGATCATCTTTACCCAGATTTTCATCGCAGACACCACATCTCTCCTTAACCGTGCTCTATTCTCCTCTCTCCCCGACTTGCCATACCTTTTCACTACCTGGTGTGGTGGACCCCTTGCGCAGGCTGTCGGACCACAGGAGAACTGGCGATGGGGTTATGGAATGTGGGCGATCATATATCCGATTGCCTATCTTCCGCTACTCTTCTCTCTTATCATGGCGCACAGGCGCGCGAAGCAATTGAATTTGTATCCTCCAAAAATAAATTCCAACCGTAGCTGGGTTCAGGCCATTCAGGCCATTAAGGAAACCGCTACTGAGCTGGACTTGATGGGTTTGCTGTTGTTTACTGCGGGATTGATTATGCTGCTTGTGCCATTGACCTTGACTGGAACCGTTGGGACTTGGCCGTGGAAGTCCGCTAAGACTATTTGCTTGATTGTCTTTGGTGTCGTTGTGCTGGTTATCTTTGCCGGATGGGAAATGACAAAGAAGCTTTGTGCAAAGCCCATGATGAGCTTGAGGTTTATGTCTGACCCTACGTGAGTCATACCCCGGCTTTGCAAGTTATTGGAAAAGCCAACTGACCCTTAAATAGAATCGGTGGTGCCTGTGCTCTTGGGTTTTTCTATTTCTTCGTCTACTACCTCCCCGGAGCATATTTCTACACCTGGCTACAGGTTGTCCGCAACTACTCCGTCAAAGAAGCAGGTAACATCTCCAATACCTTTACCTTCTCCTCTTCCACGATCTCCATAATTATCTCTTTGGCAATCAAGTACACTGGTCATTACAAATGGTGGATGATGGCCGGTATCCCCCTCTACGTCCTCGGATATGGACTTATGATCGCCTTCCGAACCTCCACTGCCACCACCGCACAGATCGTCATCGCGCAAGTATTTACTGGTATTGGTGGTGGAACTATCAACGTTCCTGCACAGGTTGGTCTGCAAGCTGCTTGCAGGCATCAGGACGTTGCTATTGGCACGGCTATGTTCTTGACATTTACCTCCGTCGGAGGAGCGTTCGGAAATGCCGTCACTGGTGCCATCTGGGCAAATTTGCTCCCTGGGTATCTTGAGGATAGGTTGGCTGGAACAGCTGCGGCTAATGCGTCAACGTCAATTTATGGAAATTACTTCAATGCATTTTCGTATGCTCCTGGGACTCTGGAGCGAGATGCTATCAACTCAGCGTACTCGGATGTGTATAGGATCCAGCTCATTGTGGCGTGCTGTGCTGCTGTATGTTTCCTTCCTTCTCCCCGCCCATCCCTACTGAAATCACTTACTAAGATATATCAATTGGTAGATTCCAATGATTCCACTCGGATTAATGATGAAGAACATAAACCTTCGCGAGGTGGACTTGAGCAACACCAAGGGTACCGTTATAGGAAACATGAGCGGGGAGGAAAACTCACAAGCGTATCCTAGCACTGTTGCCCGACAATAGTGAAGGCTTCTTTGCTTTGTTTGTCCATTATAATTGAGTGCTTATTCGCGGTGACTTTTGGATAGCGAAAGTGCACAGGATAGCTTCCTACAGCATATGCCTTCTTAAGCGAGTGTGGCCTGTATTTTACATATCTATTCTACGCCATTGATAAGGCCATCAAATAAATCAGCAGTATTTAGGATTCAGAAATTCTAGCTTACATATTATTGGCCAAAAATCATGGTGATCTAGTCGCACAAGGACAAGCGGCAGAGGATACGCGTTCATGGCGGTTTGCTTGGATTTCCATACGACATCTATGATACAGCTCCCTAATCTATGCGAGTGAAGTCATGGAGGCTGTAGGTGAAAGGCAGTCGAACCTCTCTACTGGTAGTTATTATTTTCGCAATGGGAAGAGCATCGAAGCATCTATTTTATCTCATATACAGTACCGCATAGACTGAGAATGAGAACCCCATGCTCTTGGTTCATTCAGTACATGGTAAGGGAATTCTGAAGGCCAATAAATTAAGGTGTACAGTATGCAGGATGATGTGCATGCAGTAGCATATGATCGGCAATCGTAATTCTACATAAATACTTTTAAGTAATACAGGGTTAGTATAGTTTTGATACATTGTATATGCCGCATAATGAGTAATCAAATAGGTTAGCACGTTCCTGGCGTTAGCACTCGTCGAGGCTCATCTTGTGAAGCGCTGCAGCACACAATTGGCATAAAATTCAATATTATGTCAAAGAACGTTATTTATCATCTAGAAGTAGGTACCTATGAACAGATTCATCTCATATATGCTACATCTCCATTAGCAAGAGATTTGCTGATCTCTGATATGTATGTATAATCATCCGCACTCTGTCGCAAATAATCCCCACTACGTCCAATACGTACTTCACCAGCTTAGATCTTCCGATTCTCTACATCTCTGCAAGTATACTAAATGGCCTCAGCACATGTGGATTGAAGATATTCTCAAGGCCCCTAATCTCACTACTTTCAAAAAGACCCCTTGTCAGTGGTTGTAAGTGTGCTAGTGAATTCAGGGTAACTCTGAGATGGCTCTTGATGATTGAGTGATGTTAGCCTATAGACGTGGTTGTAGACTCTAATGCCACGATATGATTGAATAGCATGAAGAATTCGCTGAACACAGTGGGTTACTCATGTCGATCGCTCGATCTGATGGTTTGGTATCGTCGTAACAAACAGTACGAGGGGTAGTGCAACCAGACTAGGGTAACAGAACTAATGCAAGGTTAAGTCGGATCTTGTCAAGCAACTAGTAATCTGGTTGCTTGCAACCAGACTAGCCATACCTGGACTCTATGAGCGGCTTGTGCCAACACTACCTCCGTGGCTATCTATGCAATTAGCTGTCTCAGCCGTGATGGGCCCTACGAGCGGCTTGTGCCAACCAGATCACCGTGGATGTTGCTATAGAATATTTTTGAGGTCCGCTCCGTTACGTGCCAGCTTCCCGCGGCGGGCTTATTCGCCACAATATTCGGCACTATGTACAGTTGGACTTTACATGCGTTTGCGTTGCACGGCACAGGGATATGCTCGCCTTTCGCCTGCCTGGGAGTGCCTAATTTCGCCGTGTTGCCTGACTTCAGAATAAATCTGCACATAACAGTAGGTACTAGGAGCGCAGTGAGAGCCTGTTTATTACAACCTTTGCGGCCTCTCGCACCTCAATTATGCCAGACTAAAATAAGACTGGCCGAGGCAGAATGTGGAATGGCGCCAGACTGCGGGTAGCAGGCTCTCGAGATGAGCATTGGAGCGGGTGTGCCCCTTTTTTAGCTTTTTACCCAAGCAAGTCCCCTCTTGTTTTCCTTCTGTAAACTTCTCCCAAAACAAACCAAAAATACTCCCAGACCTTCTTTCAGTTCTCACGATTTGCTTTCAGTTCGGTACCAGCACGCTTCACTCCTTCAGCTGCGGTATCGTTCCAGCTATTCGCTCCTTAGCCTTGAATTCCCTTTGCCGAGATTTCGATTTTCAGTTCACGGTATACCAAGTCTGTCGGCATCTTTAGAACTTGGATTCTTGCTGCCTTGCAGCTCCGACGCAGCAATTGGCCGCTCAGTTCCTCGTACGTTACCAAGCCTCATAACCGCAGCACACAATACATCACGTCAAAACTGAATCACTTTTGCTGGCACGATATGATTGCATTCAAGCTAATTCGGTAGGGAAATAGGTGTTACATACATAAGTCGCTACTCAGTGTACCAGAAAGTTACTTGGCGCTATCTACGGGAGTCCTCTGTTCGTTCTTTTTTTGGTTTGGAAATTCGTTCATTACATTCACTCGCCCAGACAACCGTCAGTCGTTATACATCAGTCATGGCCTCACTATTCAAACGAGAGGGCTTCGATCAATCAGCGTTGGGTAACAACTTAGCGCCTTTGGTGGTTGCGCTTCTAATTTTGGTTAGTGTTGGGATGCTTCTTGGCGGGTCTTTGTTTTTCATTCGGCGACATCGAAGAGGCATCAAAGATTTGGAGAACCAAAGCCATGGGAATACCAGAAATACCCGTCAACTGACAATTAAAACAATTCCATTCAGGGATAATCGACGATCGTATTCTGAGAAACAGGGTTTGATGGACAACTCTTCGCCAATGCCTTTAACTCCTGACTCCATTCCGGAAATCAGAATTACATTTCCTGAGGAAGAGGATGCACAAGGTCGAAGGAAGTCTGGAAGGGTTGTTATTGTGCAGGTTGGGGAAGCTGGTGTTGGCTATGTGCGGCCTGTGCCTGAAGAAAACCTCCCCCCGTATCAACAGCATGATGGGTTTTCGTCAGTCGACTTGGACAAGATCGGTGGACTTAAAGAGAAGGATCGTACGCAATTGGTGTAGTGTGAGTGCGAAGGGTCACATGGCAGATTTGTTTTCTTTTCAGCAGGTCTGCCGCCTGAACTCAGTTTTTATTTGAGTCCAAGGAATGTAAAAACTTTTACACTTCGTTTCACCGTTTTATTTTCAACTTTAATGTCTGGATATGGGTAATTGATATTTTTGCGATGGCTGATGGAAAGGTTTTCTTTTTGTTAACTGATGGGACCACATCCTATTCGATTTCTACAATGTCTCAGGTTCATAGAGGAACAGGCACCGGGAAAATGGTGAATAGCAGGTCAGGTCCGATAAAGGAGTTAAGAAGGGGACTTTGTTGTGTCGATTTGGGTCCTTCCTATTTTGACGGAGGGTTTTGTTTGATGCAGTTCTTTTTGCCAACGCTATATACCCCCAACTGCAGCTGAGACAGCTGACACTTCGTTCTTGCCCATGCTGGTCCTTTTGTTTTCACGCGGAATGACTCTTCTTCTTTAACCCCCTCAGTTACTAACCTAATGTACCCTACTACATGTATTATCTAATCATCGTTACATGTTCTTGGAAAGAGCTCGGGAGCGAAGAGACATGCTTGTGGCAGCCGGACCATCAATATCAGCAATATTTATGTACTCAGAATTCCAGATTGTAGTTTAGCATGCTAAGGGAGACAAGTACAGTACTTCGTACTACTTATATGTACTTTGTAAGGGCTAGACGAGGATAAGTATTTGTCGATCTAGGCTGATGAGGCACTCTCGAGTGTGCATTTACGAGTTTGAATTGTAATAACAATTGTAATAACGAGCCTGGCCAATCAGAGTGGGCGCCAAGTTGCCAAGGCGCTTCGTTATTGCAATTTTCATTATTGCAATTAAGAAGTGACCACCACTACGGAGGTGCAGAACAAAAGTCTTTTCCCCTTTCCTATCTGGGACTTGCATATGCAGCGCCATGCATGCATGAATACTTGGCATATGCATGGGCATTCACACATATTTGCACATATAGTCTCAGTGCTCTGGCCTCAACCACATCATCAGTTGTCTTACTTTCTTATACTGTCCAACCTCTCAATTTACCAGATATCATCGAGGGCTCAATTTGTCAAATATAACTCTGCTCTAACTATGGAATTCATTATATATGAGCCCTTCCCCAACTCTTTCCCTTCATCAAGTTTCTCTGTCCTCTTAAATTGCTTATATTGACCTCCTTAGATATCAACTCTCCAATTGCATACCCCCTGAACTTGCCAATCGAGCACCCTCCAGCCTCCCTAATCGAGCACCCCCCAACCTGACAATCGAGCACCTCCCGAATCTGCCAATCGAGCACCTCCCAAATCTGCCAATCGAGCCTTCCGAATCTGCCAATCGAGCACCTTGAACACCCAATCCCCGAACACCCAATCCCGCGAACACCCAATCCTCAACTCAGATAGTAGTGCTTAGGCAAATTATTGCTAATAACTGAAATAGGGACCTCTGACTTCCCGCAAGGCAGCTGAGCAAGCATGGAAGAATGCATGGCATGACCTAGAGCAATAGAGAATTCAGTGTTGGATTGAACACATTCCCTACCATATCCAAGAGGTCATCAGACTTGAGGGTGGAAATGAATATTCTGAAGGACACCCTCCCGTGAAAAGAGATAAAGAGCACAGGATTGCAATCCACCGTGAGCGGTAGCTCCACATTCAGGAAACCAACAAAATCCATCAGAATGCATGGTCGTTCTTTCAATGTACTACTGTTGGATTGCCAGCCAAGTATGTTGCACATCTTAAGTTTCTTATTGGTATTCAAGAAGTTGTTGATCTGGAGGATCTTAACACCGATAAATGGAGGCATATGCCGGAGACTGACCAAATTGTCAGTGTCGATCCAATCGACATCGTGATCTCAGCTAGTCCTAAAGGCCGAAAAAAGAAGGCCCCCAAAGATGGTGTTCAGAAGCGTGGTAGGAAACCAGGGCTTCGGATATACAAGGTGCGCTTCATGCCACTATTAACACCTGGTGTGAGTTGGGAAGGAGTGAGGTGGGCGAAGGGCGAGGGCATTGAGTAGATACTTAGCTGTCATAGATTGAATCCAAACTAATATACATATGCCAAATATGTATGTATGCATGTACTTGCATATGCCAAGTATGTATGTATGTATGTATGTATGCATATTCGCATATGCCAAGTATGTATGTATACATATGCATGCATATGCAGGTTTCCCAAAGAAGAAAGGGGAAATGACTTTTGTTCTGCACCTCCGTACTGATCGTTAATATAGATGTTTTTTTGAAAGGACAACAGCTTCAAAGCCAAGACCACCGGATACTTTCTCTAAAGCGGATACAACACAATACAACAACGCGCCTGCAGTGTCTATCGCTTCTCTAAAGTCCTAATACAAATGCAAAGGGAGCCCACGCACCGGCATTCTCAATGAATACTTCCCTTCCTGAAGGATTGGCCGCCAGATTTGCAGAGGCGAAAGCACGCATGAGTGAGGAAGAGCGCAAGTCGAAACAAAACGTCAAGAGGGCCAATCTCCGTGACGAGGTTCAGTTCAAAGCAACCCATGGCCTTTTGGTGGTTTTCTTCTTGTGGATAATTGCACTCCATGCAATCGGCCTCTTTCTTTTCACCAGAGGATTCCTTCTCACAAGGCTAGTTCTAGAACAGCAATCTCAATGCGAGATTTCTTCCATTGAGGGAGTGGTGAACAGTATGACGGACCTTACTATTCAGCGGAAACATGGTTGCTGGCATCCTAAAACCTTTGACAAGATCATCATAATTGTGATAGATGCACTACGGTTCGACTTCACGGTACCATATGAAGCACGGGACAACGCATCTGAGCCACATTACTTTCACAATGCGTTTACTGTTCTTTCCGAGGTGGCAGCTTCGGAACCTAATAATGCCATTTTGTTTCCTTTCATTGCGGATCCTCCTACAACCACCCTACAGCGATTGAAGGGGCTTACGACTGGGACTTTACCGACCTTCATCGATGCTGGCTCAAATTTTGCTGGATCTGAGATTGACGAAGACAATCTCATAGCTCAGCTAAGGCGGCAAGGGAAAAGGATTGCATTCCTAGGGGATGACACGTGGGTTGCGCTTTTTGGTAAACATTTCGAGCAAAACCTTACTCATCCGTATGACTCTCTCAATGTCTGGGATTTACATACTGTGGATAATGGAGTTAACGAACACATATTTCCGCTCCTAGAAGAAAAGGAGTCTAAGAACTGGGATGTGTTGATTGGCCATTACTTGGGTGTGGATCATGCCGGGCATCGTTATGGTCCCGACCACCCTGCTATGAATACCAAGCTCAAACAAATGGATGGGGTAGTCAGGAATCTCGTCGAAGCTGTCGATACCAAGACACTACTGATTGTAATGGGTGATCATGGGATGGACCCTAAGGGTGACCATGGTGGGGAGTCTCAGGGGGAAATAGAGGCTGCTCTATGGATGTACTCGAAAAAAGGGATTTTTGGGAAATACCCCGGAGCAGCCGCCTCTGCAGTCAATCCTAGGCCAGTTGCTCAGATTGACATTGTACCGACTCTGGCGCTACTGCTTGGGATTCCCATACCATACAATAACCTCGGTGCCCCAATTGCAGAGGCATTTATTGGACCAGACAGTGATAATTGGGAAAATCTAGTCGAGGTCAATCGCATTACAGGTGCACAGATCAGACGGTACCAACAAGCTTATGCGGTTGCAAGAAAGGAGGAGATAGATGGCGATTCGATAGCATCGTCATATTGGGCAAGAGGAGAAAGTAAATACAATGCTCTCATGACTGGAGAAGTACCACATGCGAATGCAGAACATTGGTTAAGCGTATTCAATGATTTCTCAGCATTCCAAGAGGAGAACCTTCGGGTTTGCAGAAACTTGTGGGCACGGTTTGACCTTATGAGCATGAGCGCAGGAATTCTGGTCCTCATAGGAAGCATCGCAGTCCTTGCTGTTTATGCACGGGGGATTTCTGGAAGCAGGATCGAGATAACCGGGCTTTTCCTGCAGCGTATAGCAACTGGGATGTCAGCTGGAGTACTGACAGCTTATGTCTTTAGCTTCGCCGTGTCTCCCGATTTGTCACGAGCAAATACGGCACTGCTGGGTACTGCCTTGGGCAGCATGGCCGGATTTGCCTATGCCATTGTCTATATTAAAAGGCGTTTACTACCTCTGTGGGCGACGTCGGTATGGGGAGCCCTGGCTACGCTATTTACTGTGTCTCATGCCTTACTATTTGTATCCAACTCCTTCATCATTTGGGAAGATAAGGTTTTGAATTTCTTTCTTGCTACCTTCGGCATTGGTACACTCATCCACTCACAGAGGCAATCAGACCTCACAGCAAGAGCGCTCGGGACATATCACTCACTCGTTTTCCTTATTCTTGTACGAGTTGCGTCTCTCTCCAAGCAATGTCGTGAGGAGCAAATACCGCATTGCGTGTCGACTTTTTATGCCTCAGCTACTACATCGGTTTCAGCACCCTACAGTCTCGGTCTCCTTCTCGTTATGGCAATTGCTTTACCATCAGTCATCAAATCCTTCTATAAGGGGACGAAATCCTACGAGGGTCCGGCAAGGTTCTGGATCGGATTCTCATTCAGGATTGGACTGGTGCTAAACGCAGTTTATTGGGTTATGGATTCTGCTGATAATGGCGAATGGTTATCTATTGATGAGAGGCTCCTAAAGGCCATCAAGATGCTTGTCTCACAATTGATCCTGGCAATGGGCTTTGTGGCAGGCCAAGTTGGCTTCGCATGGGCCCAGATTTGCCTGGGCATCAAACTTCCCTCGAAACAGGGAAAGAAATTGACATCATCAGAACTAAGCTCTAATTCCAGGAGGATTTCATCTGAGAGTGGAGAGAGTGTGGTTCTTCTGGGATACTCTAACCTCCATGGGGCGCGGTTTCTCTTATTGGTAATTACTTGGGTGTTGCCATTGATTTTACTCCAGAAACCTCTTGGCGGTATTTCAATGGGGATTCTCCTCTGGCAAATCCTCAACGTCCTCGAGATAATTGACTGCAACCAATTGGATGACAGTGCGATCGGACCTGTTGTACTTGGGTTGTTGGGAAATGCACATTTCTTCTCCACCGGGCATCAAGCTACTTTACCCTCGATACAGTGGGAAACTGCATTCATCCCCTTCACAACCATAGTATATCCATGGTCCCCCCTTCTTATTGTATTGAACACTGTGGGACCACAAATTCTCACAGCCTTGTCAGTCCCCTTGATTGCATTATGGAAGAAGCAACCACAGCAAAGTGGGATGCTGAGCAGCGTCATGGTGTGTGCTGCGACGTTCGTCCTCTATCACACCGTTGTTGCAGCGTCAGCAGCGGCATGTGCTGGATGGCTACGGAGACACTTGATGCTGCACAAGGTATTCAGTCCAAGATTTATGTTGGGTGGTGTTGTGTTGTTGGTTATAGATGTTATTACTGTAATCTCTCTGGGTGCATTAAGGTGGAATTTCATGGCTGTTGCAGAGATATTTGGCTATCGATATTAGAGCGATGGGGCAAAAACATGCATATATTAGATAGTATAGGATAGAGGAGTGATTTTGTATATATAGCCGCTGCATTTTGTGATGATTAGAGTTCATATATGTATGGCGAGGGGTAGTGCAACCAGACTAATATAATAGGGGTATTCAAACCTGATTTTGAACGCCGTTTAAACCGTTCCCTGAACGAATTCGTTCAAGTGGGTTGAACGGTTTGCGCGTACTAAATTTTAAGTGAGGATGGTCACGCTTAAACCGACCGTTTAAACGGGTCGTTTAAACGGCCTTTTGAACGACACGCTAAAATTAGTACTTAGCCCAATTCGGCATAGAGATATCAGGGTAGTCGCTAGTTGCTGGCAGCAGCACGTAAGTGCATTGCCAAGTGCACCTGAAAGAGTGTACGTGAAATGCCAAAGAGTCCATAAGGGGAGTGTCAGCCAGTGTTCAGCAGCCTTAGTCTCGCAGCAGTCTCATAGTTACCCCCCCGCGGGACAGTTCTACTTCATCGTCAAGTATGCCTCGAGTCAGCCAACGGAAGGCTCTTATCGAATGGTTCCTATGTGGTATCGAAAGACACCAAGCTCACTTGGATCAGGAAAGATTCCAGGATTTTTTACGGCGAACTATGCGCCAGTTACAGCAAGGGCTAGATGATGCAATGGACATAGTCATGGGTGAACCCAGAGGAGATGACGGAGATAACGGCTCAAGCGTGACCCTCACCGTCACCGTGACTCTCAGCGAGACGGAGGATTCGGATAGCATGAGTTCGCTTCTAAGTAGCGAATGGGACTCGGAGGATGACGAGGTGGATCATGAAAGAGAGATGCTATGGAAGTTGAGGACCTTGAGGGCTATTTTGGCTAAGAGATACCTGCGAGAAAGGGGGGGGAACTCATCAATTCCAAAATCCAAGTACTGGAGAAATGAGGTCTTTGGGAGTCTTCCATATGACCGGTTTCGGCATTTCTTCAGGATGAATCCGGATTCTTTCTTACGAATTCTGGACCGAATAGAAGATCATGAGGTGTTCAAAAGCTTATGCAGGACAGAACCTTGTCCGTGATGTGACGTGACGCTTGCTTTTATCCGTATGGCTTTTATATTCATATGAGTTTGCAAGGTTTCGGAGAACATCCCATGAACTTGGCATACGTAGCATCTGACCTAGCGCCAGAACACGTGAAAAATCTGGCCCCCCACCCCAATTGAGACTAGCTGTTTTCAGGCTTGGCGCCCAAGAGACAAAAATCAATGAGCATAAGCGGTCATTTAATCGGCTGTTTTGCGCGGTCGCAAAACAGGTATTTACCTCGCCATGGTCATGCCGCACGCGAGTATTGAATTAAAAAAAAAAAAAAAAAAAAACAGGGTATTCACACCTAGAACGGTTAAAATCGCCCAACTTACCGTTCAAAAAAAAAAATCGTTCAAAATTAGGTTTGAATACCCCTAATGTCTACTTTATATTTTTAAATAAAGCGAAGCATATTTATGAAGCACAAGCCAAGTACTTTCGACATGGTTAGACTTCAACAGGTTACCCTTTGGCGGGGTTGGTATATATTCTGGCCATGTGTCACTGCGAGTGATGGCGACTTTGATTAAACTAGGTAACGTACAGGCAATGAAAACATTCCCCTACCACAATACTACAAACGAAGGTACTTGAGAAGTAGATTTGCGGGAACTAGACTGGGACGGGCTCGTTTTGCATTCTTTTTAAAAACCCTTAGTTGTACGGATACTCCGTACCTCTGGTACTCTTTCCGAAACTGACTACCCCTTCATCAGCCTTAATCCCCATCCAGCTCAGCCCAGCCCTCATTCTACTCTCCAGAGCAATACAACCCACCTAAACAGCTCCCTGCGCTGATTTACATCCCAAACTACTCCACCCTCTCCCCTCCACCATCATCGTCAATCCCACCAACGCCACCCAACGTTCCTCCCTCTCGCACTCCGATGTCTTACTCGACCAGCCCCTCCTATACAAACATTTCCTAGACTATCCCCTCCAGCAATTTTCTCTTTCACGTGTGGCACATTGAAGCAGTTGGGGGTAAACAGGTTGCATTAAAGGATGCTTATCCGTACTTATAACCAACTTACATAGATAAGGGGTTACCATTTCCCTTACTTAGTTTACAAGCTTCTTAACCTAAACGAAATATAGGCCGCGTGAACTCCTGGTTGATAAGTGCCCGCCAGACTAGGTTGTATACGTATGCGTGGGTTATCACATACTACTACACCACCACGAGCATGCTTCGAACGTCAGAGAGAACCCACAGGGCAGGGAACGGGGTTGGCTAATTGTTGCAGCTTCTTTGGTCTGGAATTTTTTCCTTTTATTATATACTCGTCATCGATATGGGTTGTCGATTGATGAATACAGCTAACTTACTTGAAAACATTTACTTTGCTGTTTCGTCTGGGATTCAACTTATGCCGCCATGAATTTGGGCGGTGAGCGTTGCTGCCTTGGTAGTTAGTGGAGGATGGTTAGGGAATTTGATAAACCTACAAGATACCTACGTACAGGAGTACAGTATTTCATCCTATGGTAGCGATTGGTGCTTGCATAACTTGTAGTATTAAAGATACAAAAAGTTACTAGAGTATACGACCAGGTTTCCGCTCACGACAGGGTTTCCGCCCAGTCTCAGATTTGCTTTTTTTTATGCGGCTGAATCAGGAGGCGGGGGATTCTTGGGAGATGAACAAGGACAGCGACCCCCGCAACGTGAATGCGCAATCTACCAAGCACCAAATACTACATAGAAGCGCTAGATTGTGCAGATACATAAAGTAGGTATCATGAGCGAGTGGTGTATGCAGTGTACTAATTTTGATGACCTGGTAGATATGGGACGAGTGAAGGCAAGAGAAGAAGCTGCAAAAGTACGAGCCAAGCATGAAGATACAATGAAGAAGGCACTTGATGCAATTCAAGCTGGAATCATGTCACTTCGAGATGCAGAAAGTGCTTTTGAAATACCTTACTCAAATCTACGAGGGAGATTGCTCGGCGCAAAACCACATTCTATAGCTCACTCGAAGCAACAGATTTTAACTCCTACAGATGAAAAGGTTGTAGTACGACTGGTAACAAGACTCGAGAATTGTGGTTTTCCACCTCGCATAGAGCATGTATGGCAAGCAGCTGAATTTATAATCAAAGCTGCAGTTGGAGAGCATTGGATTACTCGGTTTCTCAATCGCCACTCAGCATTAGCTACCAAATTGACAAGTCCTCTTGAACGTGATCGAATGGAAGCTGAAGACCCATGAATTATTCGAGATCACTTTGCAAAAGTCCAACGCATTATGATCAACAAGAAGATTCAGCAAAGGAATATATACAATATGGATGAGAAGGAATTTCTAATGGGATTAGCTGAGTGGTCAAAGGTAATATGTACATATAAAGGACGTACATATAAGATGATAGATGATGGGAATTGAGAACTAATTACAGCAATTGAGTTTATATTTGCTGATAGACGAGTCCTACCTTCCTTGATTATATACAGTATAAGGGAGCTACTTATTATATGGGATGGCATAAGTTTATGAGAAAAGATGAGGAGTTCAAAAACTTTTGTTTTACATATTCTCCAAAAGGGTGGACAGATTGTGTATTGAGTATAGATTGGGTGGAAAATATCTTTAATCTCTATACTAAAGAGATTGTTGATAAAGATTGGAGGTTATTAATTCTTGATAGCCATTATTCCTACGTTATTATTGAATTTATAGAATATTGTGAGGCAAATCAAATTGCCTTATATTACCTTCCTCCACACTCTACACACATCTTACAACCATTAGATGTTGGCCTATTTGGACCATTACAGTATTATTACAGCAAGGTTGTTGATGATAGTGTATGAAGAGGTATTCATGGAATCTATAAAGGTGTAAGGAATACATTTTCTTTCTATTTTTAGTCTCCCGTATTTTTCAGATTTCCTTAATTGTTTTTCTTTATTATTACTTGTTTTGGTATTGGGCCTATTACGGCAGTCAGCAGATCTTGGGTTAGTATGTCTCAGTTGTTATATCATTTGTTTCTTTTAGTTTCCATCTCGTTCTACCTGTTCCTCTGACTCATGTATTAGAGGGATTTCGCAAACTTTATTGTTAATGTTAAGTGTAGAGTTAGTAAGCAGAAATAGACTTAAAGTTAGCCAAGAAAGACAAAGAAGAGGTTTCGCATACTTTTATGTTAAGTCGTAGTCTATTCTGGTTGCCGACCGACTGGCGACCGCCCTGCACAACCCATACGACCCGCACAACCCACACGACCCGTATAACCCATACGACCCCCAATGACATCGGAATTAGCAGTGTCAGCAGCAATTCTAGCGATAGCAACTGCAGATGAGGCACAAAACACAGCTATCGCACTGCTTCAGTGTCCACGTTATCATTGTTATTGCTTAAACTAGAAGTTCCACGGCTTAAAGATGAGCTTGGAATAGATGGCAATTGAGCGCGTTCAACTTCAGCAGGCAACACGCACTCTGCATTGTAAGGAGTGTTTCGGTCTTGAGAAGCCATATGTAAAGCGATAAGCTGTTTGGATAGCTATGCGTTGAGTGAGAGGCAATGTAAGAGGGGTAGATATTTGGTATAATTATACCTCAAGGTGCGGCTAATTTTATTTACTAACAAGTCGTTACCATAGTAATATCGGAAGTTGTCGGGTTGCTATGGCAACTTAACAAGAAAGTTAACAAGAAACTAAGTTGCGAAATCCCTCTATTTCGTTCTACCTTATTCTTTTCGTCAGCCTCGTTTCTATTTGTTTCTACCACTAGCTACAATAGGTAGTAGTTAGGTTCGGAACTCTTCTATTCTCTTCTATCAGTTTCCACGAGTTTCTATTCTCTGACGCATTACCGTCAGCCCTGTTTCTACAGTCTTCCACCGCTTTCTACGACTCATTTGAGATGACTCGTCTTGTATTCATCATGACAGGAATCATGACTCATGTACCTAGTATAGCGGATATTCAAGTGTCTATAAAAGACCAGAATTCTGCATACTCTAGACGGACAGATCTCCTTCAGTTCAGTCCAGTTCAGCTACATCAGAATATACAAGCTACACCGGTAATATTCTCATTCAGACGCCTATATCGTGACAACAACAATAAGCCGGTTAATCACAAAGGCACCTGTATAGGGCTCGTGAGTAACTAGCTCCTAACCAAGTCAGTAGGGCTGTATTTCCCTCCCAGAAATACCTCTACTAACTTGGCCCTCGCTTACATTTTTTTTACCGGTGTAGCTTGTATATTCTGATGTAGCTGAACTGGACTGAACTGAAGAGGAGATCTGTCCGTCTAGAGTATGCAGAATTCTTATTCCTCTTCCTCTTGGTTATACGGCGGAAAACTTGGTTGAACTCTTCATGTTACATGTCTATCCTCACTTTGGTTACCCTGAAGATATTGTAACAGTCCAGGACCGTTTATTTACCTCTAACACGTGGAAAACCTTCTGCATGACAAACAATATCCACCAGTCTATGTCAACAGCCTATCATCCCCAAACAGATGGGCAATCCGAGATTGCAAATAAGGCAGTTCTAGCTATTCTTCGGGCTAAGCAACAAGAACATGGTGGGAGTTGGATTCCTAATCTCCCACATGTACAAGAAGCTATCAACAATTCTATCGACTCTACTAGAGGAACGACTCCTCATACACTTGTCTTTCATTTCTCTCCTACATTCCATGATATACTCCATCGACCTCTGATATCCCTTCTCCAAGACCTGATGGCCTAACACAGGCGATTTGGTCAGCAGTTAAGGAGAAAATGGAAACGGCACGAGTAGAAATGACCAGGCAAGCCAACAAAAAGCGACGAGCCAGCCCCGAGTATCAGATTGGTGATCTTGTTAAGATCCACCACTCTGCCTTCAACCGAGAATCTCAGTAGTCTAAGTTAGAACCGATCTATCTTGGACCATATCCAATCTCTGCTACTAATCCGGATATTGATAATTACACAATCGAGACCCCATTGGCTCCATCTGGACATATCAGAGTCCATTCCTCTCTCCTCGCACCATGGTACAGCAATCCTGACCATATCTTCCCATCTCGATCTCTTCCTAAACCAGGACCTGCCGAACATGACGCGCTAGGTCCTAGGTACGTATTTGAACGAATCGTTAAACACAGTACTAAGAAGAATGGGAAGACTCGGTACTTTGTCAAATGGGAAGGATGGGGAGATGAAGATAATACATGGGAACCAGCGGAAAATATCCCGGCAGATGCAGTACAGAACTATTGGGATATGCTATCATGGACGGGTAAGCAGTTAAAGAGTAGGGGTTGTCACCAATTAAAAAAACTGCTTAAACACTCTTGTTGCTTAACCTTAGCGTGGGGTACCCATGCAAATCGACAAGGGCAACCAGCCAATGAGCAACCATATCACCGTTAAGCAACTTTAAGCAAGTTAAAGCACTCCAGAGTGCTTTAAAACTGTTTAAAGTTGCTTAAGTTGCTGAGTCATAAGGCAATGAATGCATAGCTTAGTGAACTCAACGAAGGCTCAATAAGCACAATTACCATAGGCAATCAACGACTTCATGATGTTTTCTCAATTCACCGCTTAGTTCCCACCTCCGTCTGGCCAGCCAGCTCAATCCTGCCCTCCATCCCCATCTGAACAGCCAAATACACCCTCCCCATCTAACCGACCAAGCACACCGATCGGAAAGACGTCAGTGTCGGCGTCGGCATCTGCTACAGTGACAGAGGTGTCAAAAGGAAATAAAGCATGGGATAAATCAGATGTAGAAAGGCTTGTTGCTTGGATGGAGGACAATCAAGAGAAGTTGCGGGGGAAGAAATCTGCATGGCATAAGGATGTGAAAGAGGAGTTATTCAAAGATGAAGATGATATGACTATCAAGCGGATTCGAGAGAAAGCTGTTAATATGAAGACAGCTTGGACAAAGACAAAGGCCTTGGTGGTTAAAACTGGTTGGGGATTAAGGCCGGAAAAAACGAAGCCTCTATCAACGAGACTTTAGAATCCCGGTGTGCATTCTTTTGGAGGTTGGATGTCATTTATATACCTAGACTCAAAAAAGATATCATAGATATCCACCAAGTCCCTAATCACTCTCCAGTCTGATCTCAAATCTTCCAAATCTTCCAAATCTTCCAAATCTTCCGAATCCTCTTCTTCATCTGAATCCCCCCTATTTTGAGTCTCTAGTGCCATAACTGTGCATACGTCCTCTATCACTTCCTCAAATTCAGCTCTTATCATAAACTTCTCGCTTGAACGGGGCATGCTGGCTTCGTTTGGAGTATGCGGAATAGGTATGTGGAATAGGTATGCGGATTAGGTATGCAGGAAGCTAGGTACGCATGCTGGAATGACCGTGTTGATTTGCCTTATGAGTCAGCAGTTAAATTAAAATGCAAATGGTTGTGTCGCAAGGTGGTATCAGCAATTAAATCATATCCCCAAGCACACCGACATCAACTTTGATAAAACGAGCTCTTGCGAGATCTCCACAACCAAAGCACCTCTGGTTTCGGCAATAAGCACATTCTATTCTCCTTGCTCACACGAGCAAGAATATCTACTTTTTTCACATAATCGACAGCTTCCACAAAATCCCCCCGAGGGTTTGTTTTCCTTTGGACTTTTGGGGATTTCTGGGATTTGGAGTGGCGTGGCATCCCCCAATTTTTTGATTGGGCGATACCTCCACACTCGTCTCAGAGTTGCTATCGGTTGCTACGAGCCTGCTGGCTTGTCACTATTGGTCACCCTAGGATAGGCATCCACGGTACACTTACACGGATTAGGCAGGTGAAAGCTATCATGTCGGGTGGGAAAGACGTGGTTTTTGGACCAATCAAAGATTGGGGAAAAAAGGGCATTAAAGTACTTTTGAGGAACGGGGAGCAATCTAGACAGTATACCCTGGAAGGTATAACGGAGTGGGCAAAGTTGGACCGTTTCAATGAGCTCAATGGGGGGGACATTCTGAGGAAGGCTGCGGAGAGAGCAGAAGAAGAGGCAAGTAGGTTAGTGGGAGAACCCGAGGCTTTTACTATGAAATACTCGAGGGAAGAAAGGGCCTCACGAGCCTCGAGCGAGACCCTAGTAGTAAGGGATGGCACGACTGTGGAGCGTGCCCTCGAGATCATTTCTAGCGGGGTGGTAATTCAGGACCTCACGGAGGCGGGGAATATTCCTGCGTCGGCGGTGTCGTCTGTTCGGAGGATTGAAGGGGACGAGGAAGTGGAGGCCGTGGCGGTGCGTTTGGGGGACGGAGTGAGGTCGTGGGAGATCAGGACGCCGAAGACGAGGAGGATCGCGGAGCGAGGAAGCCTCGTCATGAGCCAGATTCGGAAGGACAGCGATGAGTCGGATTGCGAGAGAACGCTCAGAGTCTCCAGAAGGAAAGGGAAAGGGCGCATGCCGGGGGACTGCCTACGACAATTGGCCAAGGACTTAACGAGCCTTGGGGAAGCATTCCCCCCCCCACCTGTTGGGGAAGGTACAGCTCGGAGACTCTTCCAGATGGGAAGGGAAGTCCCCGATTCGCAGGTCTGCGTAGAGGGCGAATGGGCAGGTAGGAGGTTTGGTTCGTGGGCGGAAATTGATTGCTTGAAAGCAGTGGTGAAGAAGGAAATGGTGGGTGGGACTGAGATTCCCAGGAAGCGTATCAGGCGGATCCCGCTAAAATTCTCACCATCCCTTAGAGGAAAAGCACCAACATCGATGTCTAGCTGTTTTTAGATGCGGAGGGTCATGTCGTCCGACTAGGTAGGTCATGACGAGGTTTGTTTGGAACGCGTTGTAATAACACATCGGAATCCAATCCAACACATCACGGGCACCACATCACTTATCATATCAACTCAACATGTCGGAAGCTATGATGCCGATTTCTCCTGATGCTCTCCACCACCGAACTAGGTTATTTGACCTTACAAAACCAGTCACCATATCTGCAGAAAAATTCAATGAGGTTTGGCCATATGTCGATGCAGTTTACACAAAGCTTCAGTCAGAGCGGTTGCAGGCTTATGGTACACTACGCGTTCAGAAATATGAGTGCAGACTCCGGAAAAGCAAGAAGTCAAGCACAACTCGAGAAGATACTGAAGGCAAAGCTATGTAAACGTCGGCATAGCAGTATTCGAACTCAGGATCTTTGCCACGTTCGAATAAAGGTCACGCGTCCAGTGGATGGTACCACAGTTACGATTGAGCGTCTAGATGAGCATACCCACAACCACGATATTGAGGAGAGCTTTCGGATTAAGAAACCAAGTATACTTATCAATTCTATTAAAGCTGAAGCCGTAAAAAATTATTCTGCATCTCAGATATTTCATGCGCTCCGTGGAGCTGGAACACATGAAGGTTCAGAGCGACTACAGGTAGTTGGTGGTGCATCTTTAACGAGGTATACCTAAGCTCTCTGCCCCACTTCATATGGAAATTAATAGAAGTCTATAGACATGATATTGCAAACTTGAAGCGCGGGACAAAGACCGAGGATAAGCGAAATTTGCCATATGGCACAAATTTTGAAGATGATGTGAAGCAAGCATGCGGCTTGCTGACGGAGAAGAAATGGCTATATGAAGAGCTGCAAGTTATTGATAGCAAAAAGGAGTGTCGATGGGGTCTAGTATTTGCAGACCCCAAAAGGCTATTAATACTGCAAAGACGAGGATGGTTCACACAATTTGATGCTACACACAAGCTAAATCGATGGAGCCACAATATGTTTTCATTTCTTATTCGTAATGAGCATAATATATGGATTCCGGCAGTACACTTGGTAGTTGAGCGAGAAAATGGAGATATTATTGCTGAAGGATTAAGGACTATAAAGAAATGGTGCAATAGTATGTTTAGCACCCCCCTTCTGTTTCCCATATATTAACATCTATACTCTTAGACAAGTGGCAACCAGTATACCGCCTTCTGAAGCAAGCTATGTACTGCTTTACTCAAATTAAAAACCAGGAGCTGTGCATGCAGGCAATTGCTACTGCAAGTAGTATGAATGATCAAGAAACTGCAAAATACATTCAGACTCATTGGCTTCAGACTGCATCTAAGTGGGCTATGTACGCTCGACAGCATAGTCCTCTCCTACTTCAAGTTACCACCACAAATGCATGTGAGGCATGGCATCGCAAGCTAAAGTCTGGCGCAGGATTGTCAAAAGGACAAGTAGCATCACATGGAATTTATGGCATGATTTTGAATATCATGGATGCTGCAAATGATGTTGATAATCGTGCTGCAGTGGCAAAAAGTCATTTCCGAAATCGAAAGCTTGCTATTTGTACTAAACAGTACCCGGAAATTGGTCAACTACCGGTTCCTATACAGAAACTACTTGCTAGTGAACTTGATGCTGTTGCAGAGCGTATTGCTAAGGGAAAGGAGGTACCTACTAGTTTCGAAGAAAATCTGCAGTGCTATTGCAAGTTCTATCGGCAATACTTACTGCCATGCCGACATATCTTCCACCTTGATACTGAAATTAAGGTCTTGACTACTATCCGATGGCAAGAATATGTAATGATGTTTGCAGAGTGTGGTATGGAGGTCTATGAGACTATCGGCACAGTATGGGTTGAGCTTGAAACATCTGAGAGGAGGAACAGATCAGCAAATTCCATTGTACTTCAGCTGCGAGAAAGCATGGAGCGATTTCAACAGAAAATTTATGCCGTACAGGAAGCAATGGATCAGATGAGTTTGGAGGAAACAATTCAGAGTGCATGGTTGGGAGAATGGGTAGGTCATGTAGTAGAAACATTGGATGCTTGGGAAAGGATACCGAATATAGATCTTGCGAGTAGACATAGGCCGTGGGAGTTGTAGTTAGTTAACTAGGCAATAGAAGCACTGTTATTAGGATATTCCGATGTGTTATTGCGGAAGCATAGCTTCCGACATGTTGAGTTGATATGATAAGTGATGTGGTGCCCGTGATGTGTTGGATTGGATTCCGATGTGTTATTACAACGCGTTCCAAACAAACCTCGTCATGACCTACCTAGTCGGACGACATGACCCTCCGCATCTAAAAACAGCTAGACATCGATGTTGGTGCTTTTCCTCTAAGGGATGGTGAGAATTTTAGCGGGATCCGCCTGATACGCTTCCCCTAGCGGAGATCTTCTTCTCTAACCTCCGATCGTGTTGATCGGAGCACGGGGGTAAGAGTGGGGGGTGAACAGGGTGAAAGGAAGTCGAGTGGATTTAGTGTATTTAGTCAGTTTCGCCTCGGGAACAGGGGGCATAGGGTATTAGGCCCGTCTGAACCTCGCCGTGGCTATGCCGTATGCGAGTAATGAATTTAAAAAAAAAAAAAAAAAAATCATATTCTCATCTCTATTTAGTTAAACACTTAGCCACGCTAAGGTTAAGCAACAAGGGTGTTTAAGCAGTTGCTTTAATTGGTGACAACCCCTAGTATTTCGTTCTATCTAATTCTTTTCGTCAGCCTCGTTTCTATTTGTTTCTACCACTAGCTACAATGGGTAGTAGTTAGGTTCGGAACTCTTCTATTCTGTTCTATCAGTTTCCACGAGTTTCTATTCTCTGACGCATTACCGTCAGCCCTGTTTCTACAGTCTTCCACCGCTTTCTACGACTCATTTGAGATGACTCGTCTTGTATTCATCATGACAGGAATCATGACTCATGTACCTAGTATAGCGGATATTCAAGTGTCTATAAAAGACCAGAATTCTGCATACGCTAGACGGATAGATCTCCTTCAGTTCAGTCCAGTTCAGCTACATCAGAATATACAAGCTACACCGGTAATATTCTCATTCAGACACCTATATCGTGACAACAACAATAAGCCGGTTAATCACAAAGGCACCTGTATAGGGCTCCGTGAGTAACTAGCTCCTAACAAAGTCAGTAGGGCTGTATTTCCCTCCCGGAAATACCTCTACTAACTTGGCCCTCGCTTACAAAAGGCAATTTTCTTCCTTTATATCTTTAAGCATGACAAGCCACATATACTTCCACCAAAATTGCCAAAGGCTTTGAAGCTTGTAAGCTTTTTCTATTTAACTCTAGAGTTGTTCTAAACAAGCTTCAACAAGCCAAAGAAATATATCAAATAAATATTGCTTCTTCGAGCTCACAACAACCACCTCCAACACCTCAGAGCTCTAGCCATATCGCTCGCCTTGTACGCTAGAAGAAACTTCAACTTACACAAGAAACCAATCCAGATGTTCATAAAAGCATTTATGAAGATCTAATGGATCAGCTATCAAGATTTGGAATTGTAAAAGAGCGGGACTACCAGTTAGTTGAGCAGTCATTTGCACAATGGCATGAGACTTACTCTAAGGATACAAAGTAAGATAGACGTCGTTTAGGCAAGAAAGAGTTGAAGTTAGGGCGAGTGCTAGATGGTGAAGAGATTGCAAGACTTTATAAGGTATGGGAAGAGGCGGATCAGAAAAAGGCTACCAAAATGGCCACCAAATGCCAGCGTGCACAGACATCTGCAACTGGTCCTGGAAAATCTAAGACATCCAGTAAGACATCCGGCAAGACATCCCGAAGGAAACGATCTACCAAACCCCATCGTGGCAAACAAAAAGCAGCAGATCCAATTGACATCCCTAGCGACTCCTCTAGCTACTATGAGATTACAAATGAGTCTGAAGATGATTTAGAGCCACCTGGTGCTAGCACTCCAGCAGCCCCTTCTCCGCAGGCCTACCCCAGGCCCCTCAACCAACCCCAGTACACCTCCAGGCCAACGCCAGCTCTCTAGGATGCCTGGGCCCTCTATTGGTGGCATACGGCGTTCCCTTAGGTTCCGTAGATAGTTTCTGTACCTGTTTTTATGTATGTAGTTTGAAATATATACAAGTGAGCGGAAACTCGGTCGTAGACTCTATACTACTTTTCTTAGGGGTTTTTTTATATGTAACAGTACTACGATATAGCATAGCATGCGTGATAATTTAATCCGAAATTGTGGATATCTCGGGCACCAGCTGGAATAGGATACAGCAAGTTTCTGCGATACTTCCAATTGGGCTCCTCCCAATCCCCAAGATTTCTAACAGCAAAGCCGAATCCCAAGCCCACAACAGTTCCACCCATCTAGTACTCCCATAAGGGATCTTTTCAATATCCTACATCCCTATCCACATGTATCCCACTCTCCCTATCCTCTCTAATCACCCCCCTCAACCACCGCCGCCTCCTCCTCTACCCTCCTCCTCGCCCTCTCCTTTACCTCTTTCCTCGCCAATACACTAACCATCCACTCCTCCATCTCCTCCTCTGCCTCCCTCTCCAGCCTCTTCAACTCCCTCCACTTATCCCCCATCACCTCTCCCCCCAGTCCATCATCGCCTCTAACTTTCCTCCGCAGCTCCTCTATATCAGTGACATCCAGCGCAAACATCCCCCCTCCCACCAGCGTCACTGCGAATGCGGTAATGTTCAATGTAGCAAGGTTTAGGGCCTCGAGGGCTTCGAAGGGACCAGAAGGGAGGTGCAGGGGAGGGTTGTTGTTAGGGTGGAATTGAGGGGGAATCATCTGGAGGGCTTTGCGGCGGAGGGCACGGCGTGTGATGAGGATGCTGGCGGAGAGGAAGATAGGGCCAGCGAGGAGAAGGGTGAGTTGTCGACGAAGCCGGACGGGCTCGGGGAGGGGAGTGTAGGTACTTGAGCTAGGGGACAAGTCTATAGCTAGTGTTGTTGATGGAGTGTCGGTTCGAACTGCAGGAAGGGTAGCAGCTGGAATTGGTAAGGAGGAGGAAGAGGGGGAGGAGGCCCCCCCCATATACCACGGCCAGCTCCAACCCATTTTCGATGTCTATCTTGTGCCGTGGGGTATTCAGCTTCAGATGTGTGCAATGTACTAGCGACTGCCTGGAAAGGACTAGTCGCCAAGGCAGTGACCGGACCAGGATTAAGTAAGTCAAGTCCCAGTGATGCAGTGCCAAAGTGTATATATAGACAGAAGGTCTTCTCCTAGGTCTTCTCTCAGTGCCACTCTACGGTATTGCTTCGCTCTGCCTCCAGTGCCCCTAACCAGCTAAATCCTTTTTTATCGGTGAGTATAAGCTTGGTTTGTTCAAGTTAAGGCAGTCAGAGACTGGTCATTTTAGAAATGGATGACGATAGCAGCAATGAGGAAGGAAAGTTCGTATGGAAGACTTCATACTCCAATATTGGAGAGGAAGAAGCACAGCGGAGACTCGGATTCAGAATTCAATCGCTCAAACCGATAGCGGTTGATAGAATATTGGCCGAAGTCAACGACGGTTTCGGAGATGATCATGTGTTAAAAACAAAGGAAAAGGTCTACAACCAGATATTGCAATATCTTGAAATAGAAGGATATCCCACGGAGGTGGAGCCAGATTTCAAAGAGGCCAGCATTAGTGACTTAATTTATGCCACTATCAGTCCAATACTCAGTGATTTCATACGCAAGACAGGACGGAAGGATCTAGTATTACGCAGTGAGAAAGAGATTATTGCCACGGACAAGGAGACAGGTGGTTATGAGGAATTTGTTGTGGTGGATCTGATTTCAGTGACGGAAGAGAGATTTGTCTTCGTTGTGGATGGAACAGTTGGAAAAGCTATGAGACAGTGTCTGTTGGCTATGAAAGATATGAGAGACAACAATGGCGATGGTAAAGTGTATGGCTTCGTTACGACTGGAGAGTTGTGGCAAATGCTTGAATATGATGGTAAATCATTCCGGATGACAGACAGCATTCCCGTCGTATTTAGGTCAATGGATCGGGAGAAAGAGAGGTGGATGAAGGAGGGGTCTCTTTTGGTGAATTGTATGAATATGGCGTTGAAGAGAGGTGGATGAAGGAATATGGCGTTGAAGAGCGAAGGGATTGTCAAGAAGGACGTATTTGTTTAGTCTGGTGTGGTTGTTTAAGATGGTGAAAGTGGTTTACGCAGATAGAGGTTAACTTATGTTGAGGGTTACGTGATATTACTGTACTTCTAACCCTTTTATCAGTGATTTCAAATCTGGCTTTTCTGAATTAACTGCGTTGGAGACTGAGGGGCAAGCGTTCAAGAGATAGGTGACGAGAACAGGAATCAGAAGAAGCAAAGCAAAGGTGAACGATTTTGTATTCTAATATGTCAATGGATGAGGCTAGGCATCATGATGTATAAGAAATTACGAGATTATGGCGAGGGATTTCGTGAAGAGAATTGTATTTGAGTAGTTTCTGCTCTCAAGCTCACTATAGTGCTTAATGACTATAGCGCCCCTGTATTCCGTCCGTCACTATCCTTTTAGGCGAGAGTACACCAACATGATGGATACAATCTTGATATGTTGGCAGAAGGCCGATGCATGATTAAAAGTTTTGGAAGCGATGTTATTTCGAAGACGAAGGACCTGGTCTATGACTTGGTTTTACGGTATCTTGAAGGCGAAGGTTATCCCTCGCAGTCAAATGAAGATTTTAAACAGACCAGCGTTAGCGACATAGTTAGTAGTCTATTCTATCATCATTCCTATCGCTACGGATTTCAAGCGCGAGGCAGGACATGGATCTATTTACGGTAAAGAGCAAGAAATTAGTGCCCGTTTTGGGAAGCAAAGCGATCCTCTCGAAGCAAAAAGCAATGCTTATTGAAAATGAGGGATATGCATGGGAAGTACGGAGTACGGTTTACGGTTTTGTGACAACAGGGAAAATTGGCAAATGCTACGATATGACGGTAAAGATTTTACTCAGAGGGAGAATATATCAGTAGTGTTTCGGAATATGGGACGGGGAAATGAGAAATGAGCGGGATTTTGGTGGATTGTATTAACACGGCATTGAGGAGTGGAAGGATTGTAGAGGATATGGTAGTTAGATAAGTGACTAGAGCGTTGCTGGCTTTTGTATGAAGTTATAAGAGGACAATTTTTGTCCTTGTACCTCAGTATAAGTGTCGGGGTGCATATGCAGTAGATTGTTTCGAGCACTTGGCACAAGCACCCGTGGGGCATAACATCCCTGTTTTCTATTACATTAGATATTTCTCACGACGGTAAGGGCCAGTTCCAGCTAAATTAATATTCATGGAATCTACATTTAAGTATTACGAGGTTATGAATGCAGGAATTGTGAATAAGAGAGATATTTGAATAGTTATTCTGTACAGGTGCGGTCCTGCCGCTAATATCCTTTAACTCTCTCTGTAGTTTGCCGTTTCCGTTACATATCCTAGCAAACCGTCACTATCACTAGCCATTTTAGGTATTGTGGGTGAAGCTAGCTACTTAATGTATGCCAACCAGAGCGACCCTAGCTACAGTGTCATTGTGCTGCAAACCTAAATTTCAGAAAGTCTCACCACTACCAGTGAGGAGAGAGATATAAAGTTTGAAGGCTCATACTCACGCAACTTCCTGTAGCTTTGTTGATTGTACTAATTGAGTAGGAGGAGAGTCTTAATCTCTGGGGATAGAAGTGAAAAGTATTTCATCTCAGCTGGAACTATGCCCATATATAGCAGTAGCAAGCTGAGTATTCTTACAGAGTGGAGAAAATATCTGCCAACCGAGGGAGAAAGATGCGTATAATTCTAGCTTCTCGGAACCCTTGTGAATGCAGTCGGGTGGCCGGAACTAAATTAAAGTGTGATCGCAATTGTTTACCATTGTGCCTAGGGTCTCCTACTTTGGGATGCCGTGATGAAATTATAATCGAGCTAAAGTTACATCAACCTCAAATTGAGGGTAACTACTAAGACCAGACTCGGCCTGTAATTGCCTAGTCAACATTTGACTAAATCAGGGTAATTAAATTAATAAGCAATCAAGGACGACTTCAATCCACCGAGTTTGAATAACCCTACACTGCATAGATATACTTATAAACATGAGGACTTACCTGCTACTGAACAATACCAACCCCAATGCTTCCAAATCATGAGGATATGGGCAGACTAGGGCCAAGCCGAAAGACGAAGTAACATAATAAAACGAAAACACATTCATTTCCTTGGAATTCTCCGTTAGCTCACGGAAATCCACACCACTGTTTTTTTTTTTTTTTTTTTTTCAAATCGCGCTCCAATACTTTTCAATTTCCACAAAACAAACACAAAATTCAATCCAACCTAGCTAATCTCATTACCATCTTCGATTCCCATGAGTAATCTCTTAACCTTCCCATCTGTATACAATAAAACGGTAAGTAGGTAAGTAAGGTAAGGAAGTGGGTAAGTAAAGTGTGAGACAGTCATCTCCAGTGATAGTAGTTAGAGTTACAGTAAGCACAACTGCAACACAACCCGGCGTAAAGTATAGGCAAAAACAAGAGGGAAGAAAGAGAAATTGAACAGCTGGTTAGAGTTTTTTTTTTTTGTGATTAGTTAAGAAGCTAACATGCGGTAAGACAAGACATTGAGAACAGAGATGATAAGCAGAACCGAACATGGCGGGGCAATGGTAAGCCTCCAGATATACGCTCAGTAATACTTTGATGGTGGTGGTCCAGGAGGAGGTGGAGGTGGGGCACCACCTGGTGGAGGTGGAGGTGGAGGAGGAGCCGAGCTTGGTGGGGGAGGAGGTGGTGGAGGGAGCGAACTTCCTGGCGGAGGAGGCGGCGGGATTGACGATCCAGGAGGAGGTGGTGGCGGGATACCATATCCTCCCATACCATAGCTACCCATTCCAGACATTCCAGGTGGGGCACCCATACCAGGAGCACCAGGGAACATGCTCATCTGGTTAGACATAGCAGGAGGTGGGGGTGGAGCAGCATTCCAGGGGCTCGCGGGAGCGTGAGGAGGAGCACCATGAGAGGACTGGTGGCGGTTGTTTTGCGCCCAGGGAGCAGTAGAACCTCCACCAGAGCCGCCATGACTACCTTGTTGCCATGGGGCAGGACCTCCACCGGAGCCAGAGGGCCCAGTCGGGGCATCGCGGGGAGGACCTCGGTCGTCACGACGTTGCCAGGGCGCAGGACCACCAGTAGGACCTCGCTGCCATGGTTTAAGACTTCGGTCACTGCCATTGTCGTTTTCATAACCACGACTGCCGTACCCACCGGATCGGTTATCATCGTAGTTGCCTCCAGGACCGTTTTCAATTGCGCGGGGAACTGCGCCGCTTCCAATAGCAGCTGGACTCCCACCAGAAAGTTCTTGCATAAGTTGCTATGAGAATAGTTAGTAAGTTTAATGCTACCGTGATGAAAAGGGATACATACCTCGTATTCCCGATCAACCGCATCACCGGTTCCTGTACCTCCAGGTCTGCTTCCCCGCCTATCGTCGTTCCTCCAGTTGGCACCTCTCTGTCGATCTGAACAGTCTCGTGCCATGTGCCCGGCATTCCCGCAGACACGACAGATAATGTTTGCAGTGAAGTTTCGCTGCTCGGGACAGTCGTACTTTCTATGACCAATTTGGCCACCTAATCAAAAGTCAGTAACGGCTCAAAGTCAAGTAGAAGACGTAACTCACAGTTCTGGCAAGCCTGGTTCTCGTCATCCCGGAGGGTTCCGTTCAGCGCTGCAAGCTCACGGAGTTGGTTACGTTTTAGTTCATTCTGTCCTTCCGGAATGGATGCTGCCTAATAAAACACAGATTAATATTGGTAGACCGCGATTAAGCCAAGGTGAATGGAAATACCGTTTCAATAATGTGATTGATCAACTTCTTTGCTTTGTTAACCTTCTCCTCAGTATCTGCCATAATCAAACAATGAAGATCCTCCTCCTGGTTAGAAGTATGTGCCGCATCACTCCTTCCCTTTCCTTCTTTGACGGAACCTTTCCCACGGATGGCGATTTTAGCTCCGGATTCCGTCTCCATCTTCTTTAGAGTATGTCCACGCGGGCCGATGAGTAGTCCAACTATTAGTACAAACGAAAAATGGCGGAAAAGCCGATAGACCTAATGGTTAGAAGACTGTTTTCAAAATTGCTATTAAACTGTGTTAGGGAGGGTTAGGATGGGGCATTGGGCATAGGGGAGTAAGTAAAGCAAAAGTCAATAGAAAACTTCTCAGTTTCCTAGTCAGTGGGGGGAGGTAAGTACTAAAGTTAAGCTCCGGGTAATCATTAACCGGCACATAGATCTTCTCCTGCGTTTTTGTAGGCCTCTTATAATCACTTGGTGGATGATAGTTAGGGATAACTTTCAGTGCTCTCTCAATCAGTTTGTGGCGTTCGTCCTCGAGACGTTTCTTGTAACGGTACTCTCGAGTATTAACCCTACGACCGAAGTTATCGTACTGCGGCGGAGGAGATGCCGATCTGCAAGTCCGTCGATTAGCTTGAGAAATGCAAGTAGTAAAAAATGAAAGTATACTCACCGGTCTCCATCAGCAGGGACAACATCGTTGATACGAATCTTTTGCGAGATTTCCTCAATACGGAGATGCAGTGTATATGCCTCGAGTTGCTCACTTGTCATAGACGCATAAATCGCAGTAGGCAATCCCATCAAGCCAGCGGCCTTATTCTCTGTGGATTCTCCCCAACGATTCTTCTTCTTCCGTTTCTTTGGTTCACTTGCTGCAAGATAAGTAAAGTCAGTACACCATAATCAGAAAAGACTTGAAAAAGAATGGAAGTTTACAGTCTGCTCGCACTGGGCTTCTTCCACGCTTCTCTACCGTCGAGGACACGTACTCGTTGGAAGAAGTGGGAGAAGCCTCTCCGTCAGTCCCTCCAAATCGGCGGCGCGTCCCAAGTGGAACATTATTAGTTCCTGTAATTCCTCCATCCCTACGGTAGCTCATTGTTCAGTCTGATTTAGTTGTGCTAGATATCTGTGTTGTGAGTTGTTAGAGGGATAGAAATTTACCGAGGAGTTTACTGTGAGGAAGAATTTTGTAATGGTTGGCGATCTATTCTGTGTCACCGCTTAGTCACCAAATATGCCAAGTGAGGCCTGGTGTTTCTTTTCCTCCAAGTGTGTCTTGGCGCCAAACCCAACAATCCGTCGAGTATAGCAAGGTTTGAGGGTAATTGGAATTCTTTGCAACCCCCACTCCTCCAGAAAATGAATCCCATTATCACAACATCCACATCACTTCTCGCCAGCACATTTGTTTTACACATACGTAAACCACCATGGACCCCCGCGCCGCCAGCAGCCCATTCTTTGCCCCTCTTCCCAGCACCCCCCGCACAAAAAAACACCTCCTCCTCGCCTGCACCGGATCCATCGCCGCCATCAAGCTCCCCGACATCCTCACGGCCTTATCCCGCTACACCGCGCGCCTGTCCATCCACATAATCCTCACCCCCTCCACTCTTCATTTCCTTCCTTACACACTCACCCACCCTTCCCCGGGGGTCGCCATTCCAACACTCTACCCTATTGTGTCCCGCGCCTGGACCAACGCCGACGAATGGGTGCAATGGACTAAAATCGGGGATCCAGTCCTGCACATCGAGTTGCGGAAGTGGGCGGATATCTTAGTTATCGCGCCATTGAGCGCGGATTTTTTGGCAAAGATGGTGGGTGGGTTCGTTGATGGATTGCTTGGGGGGGTGACTAGGGCGTGGGATGTTGAGAAGAGTATTGTGGTGGCACCCGCAATGAACACACTAATGTGGCAGCATCCGGTGACGAGAGAGCAGATGGATGTATTAAGGAATAAGTGGGAATGGGTGCAAGTGTTGGAGCCGGTGGAGAAGTCGTTGGCGTGTGGCGATGTGGGGACGGGGGCGATGATAGAGTGGTGGGAGGTGGTGGAGTATGTGCTAAAGGAGCTGGGATTGGAGGGGAAAGAGGGGGAGGAAGAAGAGGAGGAAGAGGAGGAAAATGGGAAGGGGGAGGAAAGCGGAGGGGTGTTCAGAGGGGTCATGGCCGTTGTGTAATTAGGTGAGGTGGTTGGGGATTAGAGTGTGTGGTTGATACATCCATGTTTATTAAAATTGTTGTATTCTACATCCTTCATATGAAGTCATAAGCCTTGATATGAAGGCGTATGATCCACTCTCAGTGTTCATCAGGGTCATACAAATCCAGGTCAGAGAACGCCTGATTATGCTGTTCCTCCCTTGCCCTCCGCTCTCTCTCCACATCTCTAGCCGGGTGACTCTGCCCAGCCTGGCTTGCCCCACCACCCGCTCCATTCAGTGGCTCCGAACCTCCACCCTGCTCCGCTTTAACCTCCGCTCTCCTATCCGCTCCATTCGATGACTGTTCCAGAGGTTTATTCGTGATGATTCCTTCACCTGCAATTGCAATCCAAGCTAATGCACCTCTCCGCATGATCTCCTCACTTGGCCAGGGCGCGAATACCACACGCGATGATGGGTCCAAGGCAGCAGCTTCCTCGTTAGTGAGGCCGATATTGGTCGACGGCCGCTGTTCGCTATCGATGGGGAGATCGTTATCATTGAGGGCTGCTTGGGGGAGAGGTGGCTGTGGGAAGCGGGCGTTTGGGGGGACAGTGTATTTGGAGATTTTCCGGGCATACGTGAGAAGTTCTTCATAGGGGACTTCTGTTATGAACGCAATTAGTAGCATTATTAGGCATGTGTTCCCAGGATGAGCAGCAGGGAAAGAGTGGCCTACGAACCTCTAGATGGGGGGAACTTTGTAGATGGTACAGCCAGTAACTCTTTCCTCGTTTGAGTCAGTGCAGACAGTAGTTGTGTTAACCTCTGATCTAAAGCCTCAGACGTTACCCGTAAGGATTGTATTTTATGATGATTTGCCTGGTGCTCAGTAACTGCAAGGAATGATATTCCGCATCATCAGCCTTGGGATCTCTGGACGGGTATAGCTGAAAATTCATACGCAGCTCCAAACTCTTTGAAATATCATTATCGGCATATACGACTGCTGAGGCGGCGATGGGGGAGGGGTTGTATGAGGAGATGGATTCGATGAGCTGTGTGAGGGCGGTCTCGAGGGCATCGAAAGATTTTTCCATTATTTTGTCCATGCTGAGAGGTGATCTGGTACCAATTCTCACGGGCAATAGAGTGGAGACAGTGATTTGGGAGAGTTGAGGTTGAATGCAAGGGTCCTTGAGTTACACCCGCACACGCCGCAAACTAAGATCCGCCGCTTAAAGCAATGCAAGGATCTCCACCAATAAACCAACGAAGATCCGAGGAAAGCAGGAATACTCAACACATTTAAGAACCTAATATATCATCATGCCGCCGCCTTCTGCCCTTGGTATCAAGACCTCATCCGTCGTTCGCCTCATTAAGGAGGAAAGCAGCTACCACAAGGAATTAGCTTCTGCAAAGCAGAGCTTGGAGAAGATGCTTACGGGAGAGGAACCTGATGAATATGAGCTTCGACAGCAAGTAAGTCAGGCTTTGCCTAGTCCACGCACTGGTAGCTAATTTATGCCTGGCTAAACCAGAGGAAAGTCATTGAGGAGACTAAGGCCATGGTCCCGGAAGTAAGGACACGGCTACAAACTGCTTTAGAAGCATTACAACTTCAGTTGGTATGTCCCATTAGTTCCATACTTTAACTTCACAGCTACTTTGGCTGGCGAGGCTACTTTGGTTGCACCCTTTGCTGATGATCTGTACTTACAGAAAAATACCCCAGAGAGCGAAGCTGCGGAGAGTAAAGAGAAGGCACAGAAGGCAATTGATGACGCACAGAAGTTGTTGGGGGAGGTGTTGGAGTAAATTTATATCCAAATCACTTTTTCAAGTGGGCATCCCTTATAGTGGACTGGCAGCTGGGGGACTTTAGGAGATACACAAGATGAGGTGAAAATGCGGTCAGCGATGTTCTATGAAGTTCAAAAGATGCAATGTAATGAAACATATGTGGAGCAGCGCGATAGTTGTTGATGCGCAACTTCAAATACCAATAAGTCTCTGCATTCTTACAGCCAATTTTGGCAAAGTGCCCATCCTCAGAAATATTGTCAAAAACCATCGCTTTGCTAGAATCAATTTGATCATCAAAAGCCTCCACCTTATGGGAAGGCTAAGCAAAGTAGGTGGCAAAGATATACGTACGGTGCATAAAACGGCCTGTGTATAGACTGGCTACGAGGCTCATTAATTCGCTACTCAAAAATAGATGGATGGCGCGAGCAGATAGATGTTAGCACGTTATTGGTATTTGTGAGACATGGGGTAAAGAAATCATATTCATCTAGCGAATACAAAAAAAAACACAAGACCTTTGTACCTCAAGATGATCATCCTTTCCTGTCGTATGTATGTATACGTTGTTAAATCGATAGCCAAACTAGAACTGTAAGGCAGAACATTGGGAGAGTTATCTGTGAGCAGCTCAAAGATTGCACTTGGAGCCGCCTGGGCAGTTGCACATAAGGATTGTATTGCTTCAAAAAAAGAAAAGACTGGAGCAGTTATCCAGCTAGTATGGACTTCTTTTGCTGGTGCAGAGAAGGGCCCTATGGTGGCAATGGTACGGAGGCTAAAAGGGGGGGATCACTGGACAGGTCTACCTTGAGTTTATGGAATTATTTATCGGAGCTCCATCTGGATGGCTGGAGATTGATGCATGACAATGCGCATCAATACATACAGTCAACCCTTGCTATACCGGACCTCGCTATAGCAGATCCCTTGTTATACCGGACGGACCAGAAGCTTCAGGATTTCTTGCCAGCAAATTGCCTCTCGCTCTACCGGACTGCCATACAATACCGGACCGGACAGAGTGCTAGAGGAGTCAGGGGTCTTATTATCCCTGTCCCCATACATTTCTCCCTCGTTATACCGGACGAGGCATGTCTGGTTGCTGAATAATGTTAGGCTTAATATGACTTGAAATACCCTTATGGAGGGCAAAACGGGAGTTCTCAGAACCCACGTGACTGGTCAGCCCCCCTGAGGGCTAGCGCCATTTTCTATAGCGGAACCCTTGCTATACTGGACAGAAAGCTCTGGATTTCTGCCGTCCGTTATAGCAAGGGTTGACTGTACATTGTACCTATGGCTGTGTAAGCTGACCTTAATCCAATTGAGCACGTCTGGGTACACCTCAAATAAAACCTTCACAAGTACTATCCAGAATTGATCAATATGTTGGAAACTATCAAGCCGAGACTAGCTGATGCTATCATCCATTATTGTTGGACCCTGCTATCCTTGAGAATCTGGCTCGATCTATGTTCCACCGGGTCAAGGCAGTTATTGAGGCAAAGGGTGGTATATCAAGTATTAATTTCACTACTACTATTTATTTATTTATTTTTTATCTCATCTAGAGAATGTAGATAGTCTGGAGTGCTCGTGAATTTTCATTATATGGGTTATTGGTGGTTGTTGCATCGGGCGATGGCTTATGGCGTAGAACTATAGTACCTACTGTAGTTATGTCTTGTTGAGGGCTTGTATCAGAGCAAACAGTATGCAATCGTCTTACAACATGTCACTGCAGAGGCCCGTCATGATAGAGCGATATCAATCTGAACTTGCAAAACTTCCTTTACTCTGCCGCTCGCTCGCTGCATGGGTTATGAATTATCCAGCGTGCAAGGGTGCAAAACCTCTCTATAATGTGCATGAACTTGTTTATTATGGCACACTTGTTTCTTTTCTTTGGTGCACTGGGCTTGTGTTAAAACGTTCGGTTGGATAGCTCCCAACTGGCTGTAGTACCGCTTCTACTGGGAGTGCCTCTGATCCCAATTATTTCGCACATTTCTATACCAGTCAAGTGCAATGGCTGTTGAATTATCGTCGATTCTCCATGGCGGGTTCGCCCACTCATTGTCACGCAGGTGGCAGGCGGAGAGGCACTTGACCAAGGTAAGTGGGCTTCATCCCCTCTGCATTGCGCAGTGCCTGCTGAATTTATATATACAACGCTCTAAACTGATGGCGCCGCATCTAGGAAATGCTCATGTACCCTCTCTTCATCACCGACAATCCCGACGAAGAAACCCTCGTGCCCAGCCTTCCCGGCCAGCACCGGCGGGGCATCAATAAACTCATCCCCTTCCTCACTCCTCTCGTTGAGCGGGGCCTCAAATCCGTCATCCTCTTCGGTGTGCCCCTCGCCCCTACTGCAAAAGACCCCACGGGCTCACAGTCCTGCGCACACAACGGGCCCGTCGTCCAAGGAATCTTGACACTCAAATCCGCATTTCCCGGATTATTTGTTGCATGCGATGTCTGTCTCTGCGAGTATACATCCCACGGCCACTGCGGTGTGCTCCGCCCAGATGGCCGGCTAGATAACGCACTCTCTGTTCAGAGAATCAAAGAGACTGCGATTGGGTATGCCGTCGCCGGCGCGGACTGCGTTGCCCCCAGTGACATGAACGACGGCCGAGTCCGCGCCATCAAAGAAGGCCTACGGGAGGTAGGATTGGAGAACAAAGTCCTCCTCATGAGCTACGCAGCCAAGTTCGCGGGCAGCCTCTACGGCCCATTCCGAGACGCTGCGGGCTCTGCGCCGAGTTTTGGAGATAGAAAGTGTTACCAGTTGCCACCCAGCGGGAAAGGGTTGGCGCGGAGAGCGATTCTGAGGGATTTGAATGAGGGCGCGGATGTGATTATGGTGAAGCCTGCGAGTGCATATTTGGATGTTATTGCGGATGCGAAGGAGTTGGCAAGGAATGTATGTTCACCCGCGGGGGGCTGCTCCTCTGTTGTGGTGTTTGCAGGGTAGAGGGGGCTGATATATGACTACTTTTTTAGGTCCCAATCGCGGCGTACCAGGTCTCGGGGGAATATGCAATGATCCATGCCGCTGCGAAGGCAGGTGTGTTTGATCTCAAGACGATGGCGATGGAGACCTTCGAGGGTATACTCCGTGCAGGCGCCACAATCGTCATTTCCTACTTTACAGAACAGGTTCTCCTAGAGGGGTGGCTGGATGACTCTGTTCAGGGTAATGGTGAATGAAAGGCTTCTTATTACTACATGCTGCAGGTCAAAAAACGTGAATTTTTCCTACAGTGAAATGTGTATTTCTTCAAACGATAATATCCAGGTGATATAAAGTTTACCTCTTCGCTCGGCAAAGACTGTTTCTTCATTTTCTTTCTTCGGTTACTTGAACTCTACTTATTGGAAAAAATATTTAATAGAGAGTCTATGTCCCATATTTTCTCCTCCACATTCGTCCCCAGAGAAGACTGACATAATTGGTAATTTGCTAGTCACTACTACTGATATATTAACAATGAAGTTCACCAGGCCAATCTTCACGGCTTTACTAGGCATCGCCTTATTCGGTATATCACCCTCTCCCTCTCCCCCGGCCGTACCTCTCCACCAAAGCACTAGTTAGCTAACCAACCTCACAGCCTCCGCCGCACTCCCCATCCCTGTACCCTACGGCGAACCCAATGGCCCTGGTAAATTCTCCATCCATGACATCAACGCCTTCATGGACCAAGTCCCCGACGAAGTCCTCGATCTGGCAAGACAGACCTTCCCTAGCATGACCGATGCAGAAATTATGACGATGCTACTGGAGGGGAGTGAGGAGGATATACAGATTATGGTTGGGAATGCGGTGGGGGAGGGGCCGAATGTGAGGGCGCCGAAGGGGAAAGTTGTGGCCCCGGGGGTTGGGGGAGGAAAGATGAGGAAGCCGAGATTGAGGGAGGTGCCGGTCGTGGCCAGGGCAGGGGTTGAGGTTGGAGTGGAGAACGAGAACAAGGTGGCGGAGGAGCAGGAGAAGGTGGCGGAGGAGCAGGAGGAGGCGGCGAAGGTGGTGCAGCCGCAAGCCGCAGAGAACGCAGAAGTGAAATCTATCACCCCAGCTGCAGTCCCAGCTCCATCAGCACCAGCACTTCAGGTTCGTCCCCCGCCTAAACGCTACGACTCCCTCGCAGAGGAACTCGCTGCTATGACCCCAGCGGAGAAGGCCGAAGTGGCAGAGTTCATGGCGTCCCTTGGGCTCCCTGATATCACAAAGGGCCTTCCGGCGGGCTTTGATCCCATGTTGTACCCCCCCGAAATTCAGGATCTTGCAAAAATGCTTGTTGAGCAGCTTGGGCCCACCACCATGGTGGGCCAACAACCAGTGCAGCCAATGCCATCAGTGCAGCCAGTGCAGCCACAGCAGCCTCAGGGTGTGGTGTATGACGCGAGCACGCTCTCGCCGGAGCAAATCGAGGCTATATGGGCCATCATCTACGCCCCGCAGACTCCATCCACACCACCATCTGTATCTGCACCTGCATCTCCCTCCTCCAAACCTCCCAAAACCTCCGCTCCCCCTCCAAAACCCCAAGCCACCTCCGTAGCCGCCTCCCCAAAGAAAAACTTCTCCGCCGACCTCCCCCCCGACATCCGCACGCTTATTCCCCCTCGCCCACTGAACCAAATCCCCTCCTACCCCGGAAACCAACTCCCCACGCCCCACAACCCACTCTACACCTACCCCCTCTCGCAGCTCAACCACGTGGATCCGTACCACGCCCTCGATCCCACCCATCCCCATTCCAAACCCACCACCTACACCCGCTTTCCCCCTCTGCCAGACGCACACACCCGCTACCACATCAACAACCCCATCTGCATTCCCCCCGAGTCGACCTCCTCCCCTGCTGGGCCTCCTCGGTTCACAGACTGCTCCCGCGCGGTATCAAATATCCTCTCCTCACTTACAGCTCAAACCTGCACGGAAGCGAAAGGGTGGAGTGTAACCCGGCATGTTGTGAGTGAATTTGGGACGTGCAGGGTCGTGGTAAGGAATGAGCGGGGGAAGGCGGGCTGTGTCGAGCTGGAGAAGGTGAAGCATTTAGCTGGGAGGGTGTTGCGGGAGTGTGGAGTGGGGGTGATGAGGGATAGGAGGCTAAGGACCGTGGAAGGGCATGTGGGGTATTTGTTTGTGGATGAGGAGAAGGGGGTATGGGATACGATGGAAGTGGCGATTGAGAGGGCGAGTTTTGAATAGGAGTGGAGTTAGTGTTAGTGATGAGGAAGGGAGGTGGAAGGTGGAGAGAATGAAATGAGGAGGAAACTTTGTTTAGTGGGGTTTGTTTATTTATGTCTTGTGTTTAGTGGGCGTTATCGGCTTATCATTGATAACATGTATTTACAAGCCTCACTAAGCGGCAGCACCTGCATCGTGTTTGCATATTACAATAACCCATTGCATACGGCACCTCAGGCTTCGCATGCAGCGGCTGGTATCCCCTTGCTTGAACCAACGTGGCTGCGTATTGCATAGATATTCGGGGAACAAAGTACTAAGTACCTTATAACCACATATCAACTTGGTAAGTAAATGATATAGGATAACTCGCTATCAGTCGAGATGACCGTCCCGATGCAACTCAGGCCCCGATAGGCCACTTTAGCAGCTGAATTACTGATGGAGAGCTTGTCCAAACACATTAGGGGTATTCAAACCTAAAATAATCGATCGATTAAATTGAAAATTGTAATCGACATTAATGTGAGGTCGGATAACATCAACATTGAACAGCAGTAGTCTAGGGGTAGCAATAATAACTTAATAGAAAGTAATATACTTTAAATAAAAAAATAGTATTAAGACCTTTTACTAAGGTAATAATTATATGAAAACTAATATAACTTTTAAATCAGCTCTTCCGCCAGCTCTTCCGTTAGGCCTGGATCTAGATTGAGATATTAGTACACGAAATCACAGATTTTTTTGTATTGGCATTCACTATCATTAGTTATAGCACAACCCACAGAGCCATTCTGACCCTCCACCACCATTCACCGGGCTATGCGTTTTCCTCATCGCCTTCTCATTCACCATCCGCAGCATCATAAAAATTCAAAATACCTCTCCTCCGTCTTCTCCTGACTCGTAGTGGTCGGTAGTGGGCAGGTATTTCCCGCTAATTCCTCCCCAAATACAATCTTCCGATGATCATGTTTCTTTCCTCCAACTGCGGAAATCGAAACAAGCGACACTGTGAAATCCCCATCCTGTTGTGCCTGGAAGAAGCTACCATCACGAATAATCATCAATAAATAATTCCAATATAAAATAACCTAGATTGATGGTCCTTACCTCCTAATCATGATATTGAACCGCTTAATTTTCCCTGCGTCTAACTTCTTCCCCCCGTCTACAGGTCTCCCTCTATTGAATGCTTTAAAATCCCCCCAATTCGCCTTGAAATATTGCTTCGCTGGTCCCTTCTCACGATGATGCCCCACCTCCTCCAACTTCTCTTCCCCAAATTTCGGTTTAAAATTCCACTCCCAACTAACCTCCTTTCCCGCATCCAGCTCTCCCCGGATAATACAATCCTTCACAACAATAGTATAAATCCTCTCCTTAATCGGTGCTGGGGTCGGTCCATTCCCCAGCTCAATCAAACCAGCATTTGACGATGGGATAAGAACTATGACCTCAATTCCATAGTAGTCCCTTAAATCCCACCCCCTATCATCACCGACAGTTCGCTGAGATGCAAAGCCTGCTCCTCCGAGAGTCTTAGTGTCGAGGTTACCATGGAAAGTGGCTACTGCTCCAGGAGAACCGGATGAGGAGGAGGAGCCAGGAATAGGGTGTATCGTGAGGTGGGAGATGGAGATGCCGCCGCGGAGACGGTCGTCTTGGGCAGTCCATTCGGTTTTATCCCAAGGCCTATACGCAGGTCAATAATACTAAGTTCGCGAATTACAATTAAGAAAATGGTAATGAGATGTAGGGCACCATACTTTGAGCCCCCAAACAAATCGAACCTGTGATAATAGTTGAGATGATGCCCAGTCACCGGACCGCTATACACGACAGGAGCTGCCATCTTTACCGAGTGTAGAATCCCAGAGTCTGAGCTCTGCTCGAACTCTTCCCGAGTTGCACTTGGATACTGAGAACTCATCGCGAGACCTGCTTGTTTGCTACGGGACATTAAGCTCCAAAGTAGTTTGTAGATGAAGTGCACTTGTATGACGTATTTGATAAATTGGGATCTTGCAAAGTACGGTTTCGGAAATTCGATTGCCCACCCAAGCTCTAGATGTTCGCCATGTTCGAACTTTTGTAAGGAGAACGATTTTTTAATTGACTTTGCACCACATGTTCGCTCTTCTCTACTTTTATAGAATAAATTGAAAGGTGTACTTTATTTCAGAGTCGGAGTTTGAATGTATGATTGATTTAGAAGGCAGGTTACTACTGTACTTAGTGAATCTAAAGTTGTATTACTCCAAAGTCCAGCCAGCTGGTCATTATGCAGCTGCGGTTAGGGGTACAATATATGTAGTGTAATAAATTACACTCACCTGGTACACACAGTACCAGAGAATGCTTCAATTGCATTTCGAGATGGAGTGGAACCTAAGGGGTGAAACTGAGCCAAATCAATACCGCCATTATGTTGTGCCACTGACATTATTGGTTGCCCAGGAGTTAAGGTGCGAAAAACAAAATGCGAAATTTGCCTCTAATGGAAGTTGAACTCATCGATCCTTCAGCTCGACATGGAACAATCTCAGACACCTTTAAGTTCTCCTATAACTATCTCTCAGCACAGATCTATAAAGGATAATACTCTTCACTAGTGATGTGAAATCTCAACTTTCAAACGCTTTGAATCTACTTCACACCACTTGGAGATTTGGGATAAAGATAATTGTCTATCGGCATATCGTTTCAAATGCCACAAGCTTTCATTCAATAAAATACCACTTACCTTTTGAATTCCTCCAAGACATTTCGAAGTGCTTATAGAGAGGGCTTCGATCAAAGAAGGTTTTACAGGCTTATAGGTGCGTTTAGTATGAGCATCAGTATCAGTATTGGTAGCAGCAGTGGCAGCAGTGGCAGTAGTGGCAGTAGTGGCAACATAGCAGCAGCGGGTAGAGTAGAAGCGATCAAAGTGCTGAGGAGCTGGTGAAGAGCTGGTAGGAGAGCCTGCAGAAGGAGCTTTAGCAAAGGAGCTGGTAGAGGAGCAGGTAAAGGAGCTGAGGGAAGAGCTGCCGGAAGAGCGACGGAAAGACCTGGCGGAAGAGCTGACGGAAGAGCTGATAGAAGAGCTGGCGGAAGAGCTGGCGGAAGAGCAACGGAAAAGCTGATGGAAGGAGCCGGTAGAGGCTCAGGTAAAAGTAGCTGGCAGAAGAGCTGGCGGAAGAGCTGATGGAAGAGCTGACGGAAGACCTAGCTGGCGGAAGACCTGACGGAAGAGCCTACGGAGAAACACTGTGCGCTGTGTAGGAAGAAAAGTCTAGTTTGGATCATTTAGTCTTATTCTCAACGGTGCTGCAATCTTAACGTCACTTTTCCATACGGAAATGTAGTCCGGCATCGCCACTTAACACAGCGAGAAGACTTGCCGCGTTCAAAATTTACTAACACGGTGGTCTGTTAAAACCTGGCACTAATTGTGGGTATCTATATCATCGATGTAGATTTAAATGGGGCAATTTGAGCGTTGGGCATCTGGGGGCAAATGAGGAAACTAGCAAAGTTATGACCCCTCTATTACAACCTCGACCTTGCATTATTTACATCATGAAGCCTTTTGGTTGTCCCCTTGTTGACAAAACGTCATCTCACGATCAGTGCCTCGGATAATAAGGAACAAAGGCGGATTGGATGGATCTGTTTCCTAGTTTAACCTATAACAGAGAAACTTATGATAAAACTGGTCAGGCTTCCGCCATTCTCGCAGTCGATATTGCTGGAGGCAGCTGTAGATGAAGTCGAGAATTAAAGACAACAGTATCTTCTTAATTTACCGTCGCTACTTTTTCTAGATACGGAATTTCTATTATACCCTGCTTTCTACTCGTATTCTTAGGCGGATTCCTTGGTGCTTGTCTCAAAATGAGAAGATTTTACGAGTCGCAGAACATACATACTAGTGGTGAAAGTTTTCATTCCGTCGACGTGTTATTTCCGGAATATGGTTGTGGAGTTGCTATCGCTGCGTCGTTGTTCCTTGCTTTCATCACCGTTGGGTATTTTTTCCGCTCATATAAGCAATGGCGTTATTTGAAACAGGTAAGTTCATTCACAGAACGCTATTAAGGTAACACTAACCTGATTTATTAGGGCCCTGAACGACGGCATGTCCTCGAACCTCCCAAAAATAACCCCATAAATCAGATACAGGCCGACAAAGCGCTATATCACAAGCTTCAGAATCTTTCCTCTTACCCTGAATGCCTACCCCAGGCACGAATTCGACTTCTCGAGTTACTCAATCGAACGGTACATGAGGCTCTCACAGCTCAAAGTAATGAAAATACAATCCTTTCTATCTCTGAATACTCGCCAGAGGCTCTCCACACTTTTCTCAACAATACCGCACGTGCCACTGGGCGGAAATTTGAGCAATATACTGCTCGAAGAAAAGAGGGTGGTTCGCGGGAAATGCTGCCAACTTTCGAGTACGCAAAATATTGGATTAGAAAAGCTGCTCCAGTCAAATATGTGGATGGATCCTGGCTAGGTGGTATTCATCGCCTAACCACCACTCATGATGACCACCGAGCTGCAAGCAGAGTTGCATGGCAAATTCTATCCGAAGAGCTCGGGGATGGTGATCTCGGGAAAAATCATGTTGCGGTTTATAAACAATTAGTTAATACCACTGGGAGCTCCTCAATCGGGCTTGGACACGAAAGCCGATTCATCAGTGATGTCCATAACCCGAACCAAGAACCCCAAGTGTGGACTGCAGGCGTTTCTCAATTACTGATCAGTCTATTTCCAGAGGAAATGCTCCCTGAGATTCTAGGATTCAACATGGCTTATGAATGCCTGCCGTGTCATCTCCTGATCACCATACAAGAGTTGAAGGAATTGAAGCTAGATCCATATTATTTTATTCTGCACGTCAGTATAGATAATGGACACTCCGGACATGCAGCAATGGGGGCTGCTGCTGTTACAAAATACATGGATAGCTTGAAAACGGAACAAGAAATGAAGGTTGCATGGAAGAGAATACAAGTGGGATACATGATGGCAGAAGGTCTTACTACGACCCCTACTCCAATAACTGGCCTGGATCGGAAAGTGGAGAAGATATTTAAAGACAAGTGCGAAACAGCAAAGCCGATGCATACCTTCTGTAAAGGGAACATCGGGGGTGCCGGCGGCTTCGGAAAAAGTTTAAGTCAATGGCTTGATCCGGAAAGGTTTGACGATTGGGGTCTGGTTTTTGTTAAGACAATTGCAGATAGTCGATGGGTGGCTAAAGGAAACCCTTTGGAAAGCAAACTGGTGAAGGAACTAAAATGGGGTGGTAGGATGTTTGGTGCTTATACATCTGACGAGGTTCGAGCAATAGAAAAATGGATTTCTGGAATGAAGGTTAAGGATACCTTTCCAGAAAGTAGAGATGCATATAAAACATTTACTGGCAATGATATTCTATCGATCCCGCTCCCATCTTTCGACTACGCCATACAACCACCGTCGCAGAGGCTCAACACCAAATTAGGGCTCCAGAATTTAAGTTCGTATCATGACCTGCTAGAACCGCAACTGCCGGCAAATATAACAGGCCTCTCATCCTCCATATTAGGAACTTTGCTCATGCTTTCGGCGACCCCATTTGAATATTTCCCCTCATATCCTTCTCATGTTTCGACTAGCGAAGGGATGGCCGCTATCCGCACTCTTCGTGCCTTGTATGGATTTCCTCCTGGCGATGGCCTGTGCGCTGGAATGGATGAGGTAAATCGTTTGCCTGATGATGTTATTGGGGTCATTGAACTTGGTCGACGGTTGGGTGGGAAAAAGCCGCCGGAGATAAGAATTGATACTATGCTTGGAAGATTGTGTGACTATGTTACAAAGCTCAGCAGATTCCCAACGGAGGAAGTGAGCAGATTGCTAGGATGTCAGATTGGATTTGTCTCCTGTGTGCTTACGAGGGAGTCAGGATTGTGGTATGGAGCGAAGGGGAAACGGCTTGCCTCCATTGAAACCAAGGCGATGGAGGATATTGGGGCTAGAATAATGGAGGCGTGGCATGAGCTACTGATGGCCTTGACAGAAAAGGCAAGTCGTATCAAGTGGGAAGAGGTGGTGGAGGGATGGGACGTGATCGTATCTTCAATCCTGAAGATCGTACAGACATTAGATGAGGGGGAAGTGCGCAAGCCAATAAAAGGCTGCAATCGCCAATTACAGCAGACAGGCAGTAGGATGGGTCTTATGAAAGGCGCATGGGCAGTCCATTATACAGACGACATCAGGGGAAGGTTGAGTAGACGTCATACACAAAGCTTCAACACGTCATAGTTGATGCTTTCTTATGCGGGTTGTATTGATAACAACGTTGTACGATACTGCTTAAGGAGTTTGGTGTTTTTCAATCCTATTTTACTATGACATTGCATTTTGTAGCGTTTAATTGATTTTTAATGGATAATTTCCCTTCGTTCAGGCACACAGCTGCTTCCCAATGACTCGTCCATGCTCAAGGCTCCCCAGGCCTTTGAAGAATAGAGTCCGTGTCAGGACCGAATACAGCTTACGCACTGGATCGCTATTTGTGTCTCCCCTTCCGTGACAGCCCCTCCGTGACAGCCTCTCCGTGACAGCCCTTCCATGACAGTCCCCTGCCCCTCCGTAACAGCATCCTACGACCCATCCCCGCCTTCAGCGTACCCCTTGGCCGCACCCCCGCCCCCGCCTCGTTACAGATAGGGTGAAGAATGGCTGAAGGGGGGAGGAATAGCTACCTACTTATGAATGCTTTTCATGTTTCTATTTTCTTTGTCATTTAATCACTCTTATTCATGTTCATATATCCATACTTGCCACGACCGCCAAAAGCTAAACATTCGCGCTAAACCTATAATATGTGCGCTAAACCTATATTATGTGCGCTAATGCAAGACTCTTATGCAAGGGGGGTATCAAATTCATTGCCACCTACTTACCTAGCTATATCAGATGCTCATGGGGGCATCTCGAGCTTTGCACTTTGTGACTATACCCACCTATACATCATGAATGAGCATCACCCAACTGGGGCCACAGGCAATCAGGTGGTTGACTATACCAACCTATACGTCATGTAGCCAATGAGCATCACTCAACTGGGGCCAGGTAGTCTGGTGGTCCAATATTCATAATATTCATCTAAGCCCAACAGCTCCGGGTTCATTGTTCCGCTAGCAAGGGCAGTTGGTTGTACAATATGGCTCGCTAGCTTCGAGGATTTATATTCAATGAGCTAAGACACAGCTACAGGGCAATGTGGCGCTTGCTCTGACGAAAGGTGGAGCTTGTAACAAAGTGGCGTTGCCTCGACTCGTATATACCTTGTGGTTCACCCGTGCCTCCACAGGTACCTACACATATTCAACTTTGACGATACTACCATACTACATCGCTCTGCAGTAGCTGAATAATTCTGGCCAATAGTAACCATGTGTATAGCTCTGTTGTCCACTCAGCATCCTCGATATCCGTTAATTATACTCAATAACCGCGATGTAGGTCACATAGTCCTCCAAGGAGCATCCTTTCTGAGCCAATGAATTATCATACTCCAGACAAAAGTTTCTACTACTGCGGGCGTGCTGAATTCCAACTTTTGATCGCCAGGAATTCCTCCACCGAGCAACTGCCCGCGCCTCATGGTGGGACACACCTGATACTGCCCACATATTTTCTGGACGAGACTTAACCCGTCCAGAACGAGGTACGTTCAGTTGCTCTTCTACTGGCCCGCCCTCGATGCCTTACCGAGACCCCTCCTCTCGACCCCGCTGCATGTTGACTTTGGTTCAATATGCACGACACTTGGTACCACTGCTCGATTATATTGATGAACATACCGACTAACTTTTTCTTTTTTTACCTGGCGATAGGCACCTGGCTAGGAGTCACCCAGCAAGGGCGTATAACGATTCTAACCAATTTTCGAGAATCTTCCTCTGCTGCGGCAGCAGGGACTCGATCTCGGGGGGCAGTGGTTAATGCCTTCCTGACGGCATCGGATACCTCTATACGGTCAGTCAAGGAATGGGTCCATCACCTGCTCACTGCAGACGGAGACGAGGGGTGCAAGAACGTTGGGGGCTTTACCCTAATTTGTGGGACAATTCGTCCAAAGAGGGGAGCCACAGACAGAGGAGAAAGGGTCCAATTGGAACCACTCGCTGTCATATCCAATCGGACACAGAAAACTGGTGAAGACAATGAAGCACATTGGATATGTAGTAATCCTGACCAAGTGCATGTTCTTTCCAATGATCCATTCGAGAGCCCCCATCCTTGGCCGAAAGTCATGCTAGGGAAGGACCTCATGAGACAAGCTGTCGAGAAAGCTATCAAGGAGGAATCTTCTGAGGATGAAATGATAGAAGCCTTTTTTGACGTCCTCAATCACAACACCATTCCAATAATTCCCGGCAGACAGACAATTGACACAGACTTGGAGTCCTTAAGGCACAGTATCTTTATCCCCGCTTTCGAAGTCCACAAAGAAGGTCAACACCCTTCAGACGCAGCCACCGGCAAGGAAGGTGAAGAAGACTCAGACATCACACACTCACCACTACTACTACCGAATGGAAACGAGACTATACCACCAATACCAACCCCCTCACCCAATATTCGTGCAACACCCACCAATTCAGATTTTCCTAATGGCCTATATCCTCCCTGTGGCGTCCCGTTCGACTCGCCCCGTGTGTACGGGACGCAAAAACAGACTATCATTCTGGTCGATCGGACTGGTAGGCTGAAATATATTGAAAGAATGTTATATGATGATAATGCAGAGTGGGTTGGTGGAGTGGAAAATGAAGATCGAGATGTTGTGTGTGAGTTTCAGATTGAGGGGTGGGGAGCTTAACTATCCCCGGAAACGCATACCCAGCGATCTGACAGCTTTCGTCAATTAATATCCGTCGGTGCATTGTTGTCTAATTGTAGCAATCTCTTTCATTGGTCTTATAATGACACCACATGAAGATGGTGGGGTAGAGGCTGGCGTGGGGGTTGGGGTGGGGTGGACTAGACGCTTGTTACAATCGATCATAACAGGCAATGATGTTAATATTGGAGTTTGGGAGGTTGAAAAATACCTTGTGCCGTATTTTTATGTGTATTTTGACTTTTGGCATGAGACGGTATTACCAATTCCTGGTGCACATTTTACTGCTCACAGATGGGGAATTATTTTTTAGGTGTATTGATTGTTAGACTACTCTCAAATCCTTGGGCCTTGGATATTGATGCTCGGTGAATGTGTGGTTTTCTCCTCGCTCACCGTCACTCCTTGCGCGCTCGCATATACATCTTCAGGATATAAACACGAGACTACACTTTGAGCTCCTATTGTTAAGAATGGGTGTCGGGTATCACCTGCGACGCAGGTGTTGGGAAATCGTGCACGTAGGTAGTTAGGGACCAAGGCAGGAATACTGACACACGCGTAAGGAGCTTACACGTGTGATGGGATTGGGCAAGTGGGCTAGGTCGAAGAGTTCGAGATTCGGGCAAGGTCGAGAAAGTTAGAGATTCAGGCAAGACGTGGAGACAAGGAAGTCTGAGCTACGCTCAAGTAGAGATAGATATTGTAGGGCTTAGATACAAGAGAGTGAACGAGTTGTTGCGTGAGGAAGAAAGACAACATAGAAGGCAAAGACTGACCCCTTTTATAGAGAATCAGCGCACTTGTCAAATAACCCAGTCTAATCACAACGAAAGAGAAGCAAGCAAGCACATGTCGAAATACCTAATTGAGGCGTATCAGCATAACGGAAGATAGAATATACAAAGGACGCGCAAACAACCATCACGGATGTACGGAAAATGATCACGCAATCGTATCAAGAGAGGTTCTTAGTTGACAGTTGTGCCAATTCCGGCACGATCGTCACGTGGGACCGGCTCGAGTTGTTGCAGGACATAAGGTTCAGGGAAATAAGGTTCGAGGGAGATAAGGTTAATCTACTAGATCCTTTCTAGTGGATTTCCTAAACAAGCGAGTACCTAGGACTTCCGGGATGCGGTCGGTCGTTACACTAGTCGCGGCTAGGATCGAGTGCGAGCTTTGTGTATGTATACAGGCAAGTGCGTGGGTTACCGGTATAATGTCGAGGTTCGCGGCGCGATAGTCATGGTAGTCATGATGGTATCCGTGACAGTGTTCGTGACAGGATCCGTGACACCTATCCTACGTTCCTGGCGGTGAACTGAATTTTCTGCCCATTCCGCGTCAATGATTACCCTGAACTCGGAAAATTCTGGGCAGCAAACTTGCTGATTCCGCACACCACGACTTATACTTAGAAGAGGGAGAAATAGTATATTTTTGCACAACAGAACCCAACCCCACAACAAGAAAGAAAGAGGGTGAAGAATTATCAGCAAGGAATGTTTCAAGATTCGCAAGCCAAGTAAATTACAACCTTAGAAAGCCCATATATGTGACCCAGTATACTCTATACTAGACCAAGTGCCAATTCCCCATGAAATCTAAGATGCACACTCTCAATTCCGCCCCTCCACCGCCATCCTTCCCACAAAACCCAGTCCTCTCATCCCCCTAGCAGTCATGCCGAGTTTGGTGATCATAGGCCCCTTCATACCCGCCCCTCCTCCGCTCTGCACCTTCCCCTCCTGCGTCGTTTTATCAAAGAATCCCAGAAATGTCGAAAAATTATTAACCGGCGAAACCGGAGATGCAGTGACTTCCGCATCCTCACTACCAGTGGCCACTCTCACGCCATTATTAAGGCCATACCTATCCTATTGGTAAGTCCTGATAAGATTCTTGAGATACCACTCGACAAGCTTTCGGCCGACCTTTGCTTCCGAGACTTGAATGAGATCCTATATTGTAATCTACGTTAGTCTTTCGTTAAGGGGGCTAGTTTGTGGGAGCTATTGTGGGAGAAGAAGTACGTACTCCTTTCAAGGCAAAGTCAACATCACTTGTGTTGACAATCTCTCCTTCAACCAAGCCTCCCTCAACCCACCTCGTCTGCCTACTCCTCTGCTTAAAAACTAACAAATGATTCCTAAGCTCCTCCTTATCCACATCCAAGAACGCGGCCAACTTGCTCAAGTCCACAGTAGTATAGAGCTTCAAGTAACTCTTGATTATAGGCCCAAGGACCATCGCATTTTTCACATCTGCCATAAAGACCTGCAAGTGGTGCTGGCTTGGATCCACATTCACAGCTGGGTTATCCCAATCCGGTGGGATTGGGGAAATAAATTTGGGGCAGGCAGCAAGGAAGAGCTCTTCAAAGACTGGAAGGGACTCTGGTCCACCCCGTTGGAGCTTTGCGAATTGGTCTCCATATTTCTCGCGCATAGCGGTGAGTATTGTGTCATCAAGACGGGTGGGGGAGAGTGCAACACACATGGCGAGAAGAGCGTACATCTGGTCATTCTTCTTTGTGATGGAGTCAAATTGAGCATTTTGCTTGTGGAAGTTCTTGGTGCGGGAGACGTAGATGAGGATATGGCTGAATGCCTTAATGGCGTCGGCGTACCGTCGGAGCATCATGTAGGAAAATCCAACGTAGTAATAGGTGGTGAAGTGAGCGGCCATAACACGGGCAAAAACAGCCTTCTTGGAGAGCTCGATATCATCTAGGGTTTGTAGGGCGAGAGTAAAGTCTCCGAGGAGACAGTGTACTCGGAGAAGGCCGATGATAGAGAAGTATCCCAACATGCGGTACAAGGGGCGGGAACCGTACTCCCCGGCGTATTGAGCTGGATCCTCGCCACGCTTGATGGCAGCAAGCTGGTCATTCATTTGGGAACGTTGGATGAGGGAGTAGAGGACGTTGAGGACGGAATAGCATCCCCATGTCTGTGGGTTATCCCTTAACGACTGGATTTCCTCCTCAGAGTGGCCTTTTCGCGCTACTCGGTTACGGTAGATGCAGAAGCTGTTGAATTGGTAAATGAACTCGTCTATTACGTCCCATGCCCAATTAAACTACTTCCCGGGAGTTTATATCAGCCATGTTCTAATCCCGACTACGCATAGTTACTCCTTATAGCATTCAGACATATAGGATATGTGCATATCCGATTCCCCACTCACCGTTGGCAACTCCAACTCCACTGGCCCCTCGCTGTTCAGTATAAAGTGGAACAAGCTGCAATAATTGTCGTAGCTCGCGAACCTAACTTCCAACGGAGCAGAAAAGTCCAAGGGCTGGGCCGCAGCTTGTAGCCGGGCTTGGAGGTTGTCCTGTGTATTCTGCATGGAGAGAGCCTGGGCAGCAAGGAGGTTGGGGTCTGCCACCTCCTCATCGAGAAACTCATCGTCAAGGTCATCGTCATTATTCTGTAGAGCCTGTACTAGGGTTGAGGCAAGGGCCTGCTCGTCGTCAGAGTCGTCGGCAAGCTGGACGTGTGTATTTGTGGGCCGGGACCCATTCTGGAGTGTAGTGGGCTGCTGAGAGAGCATGTTGAGGGGCAGGGGACCTGTCGAGCAGTCTGTGTTGTTTTGTGGTATCTGTAACTATATCCCTGCTGTACAATTAGGGATTATCCAATATAAGACTGCGGAGATGGGGAGGAGGGGTTGGGTTCGATACGTAGTAGATCTGCGTTCTTTTTTGGGGGGGTCATCCAGAGCGGAATCTTGGCGGGTTGCGACGTGATCCTCTAGGCTTGGCACAGCTGATAAGATCAGGGTAAACCCCTCATCAGCAAAGCACACTCAATTAGGATTAGGTATGTACTGTACAATCCGTGGGCGAAAGTCTTGGTGAAATATCGAAAACACAGCCAAAATGGCCAAAAGTGGCCGTCGTAAAAAAAAGTTAAAAATTGAGTTTACAGGAGAAAAACACGAAATTTTTTGGAATTCAAGAAAGAGGTTCAGAGTTCTTATGAGGGGCTTGTGCCAACCAGACTAGTTCAGAGTCTCTTCTCTGAATTTTTGAGGTAGCTGCGAGGCCCTGGACAGGTACAGTGGCCTACAGCGTTGAAGCCGTTTCAAAAAAAAAAAAAGCAAAAATGGCGCTAATTTGTATGGGGAATAGCGTATTGTGGCAACTTTTCACTTTTCATTGACTTCGCTGGCACTGCTCTAGATCTCTAAACTTGGACTTCATATCAAGCTTAAGCTCTATACCAAAAATCGTCACAGAATTCAGAGGATAAGTACAATACTACTAACCGCGAATCTCAGAGTAATTAGCTCTTTGACATAGATTGATATAGTTAATATCATTGAATAGCACTGTGTTTGGACTGCACAAGCTGTATTATAATTGTTAGGGGTGGACTAGTGAAGACAATATTGTTGGAATATAGGTATATGATCACAAACTCGGGCCTAATTGCTACATGCGGACGCGTGCGGGAAGGGGTCGTGATAACCAGGTGGTAGGGGCATTCAAAAAGAGGCTTAGTTGATTTGTAATAGAAGTCAGGTGATACCAGGGCATCCCGGCAGTACCATTAGACTGGGGACTTGACCCCCATACTTTAGTGGTTGTGCCAAGTCTCATGCCTAGGGTGAATTATTAGAGGACTATTGTACTTAGAGGGACTCTTCGTTCTACTCTTCGCTTCGCTAGCAGCTGACCTAGACTTGATAAACTTGCTCAAGAGGTATTCCAAGCCCTCAAAGACGGCTCTAAATGCTACATGGCACGAGTCTACCCCAGCCTTTATTTCCGGTAACAAATAGTGGCCCGGGAATGAAGCATGCATATACGAATACGGATCACGGAGTGGTCATGCTCAACCTACATCCAGAGCATGTAGAAAAACAAGCCCCACTGACTATATCGAACCTATCCCGGGTCGCTGAGAGATACCAAGCGGGGCATAGAATTGGCTATCCAATGGGGTGACCATTTTCACTTCAGAATTCGCTGGCTGGTCGCTTGCACTAGCGTATAACTGGATTTACCTGCATGCGAGCCTGTGCGAGCTATCGTGGCTGGTGAGGTCTTGTGCATTGAAATGATGATTTGAGTCGCTTACAGAACTGACATTTTGATATCGATAGATATCACCAGCAACGATTCTCGTGTTTGTACTGTATGTATGTGTGCAGGTGTGCGCACTACGCGCCCAAACCCAGCAATCTCGACTGAGCTTGTTGATCTGGCATGGGATATAGCATTACACACTACAGCAATACAGCAGGCACTGAAGATTGATTATTATGATCGGACAAAGCCGCACTGTTGAATATTAGATCTTGCAAAGATGTTGTCTAACAGCAGAGCAACATGTCGACCTGAACTCGGTGGTTAAGCCACAACCACTCTATCATTAAGATCATATTATTAACTCCAATATAAGAAACTTGCACTTTTGTATGTATTACTAAGCGAATACTTAAGAAACCTGCTAGTAACAAGGGTTTCTTATTTTGCCATACAGATTCCGACAAGACCGGGGCATAGTTTCTTATATCGAGAGGTTTCTTATATCAAGACACCACTGTACAGTATAAACGGGGTCACTTGTAATTACCTTGATACTGAATAATTTGGCCAGAGCGTGAAACTAAATGGCTACATATATATCAGATAGACTAAGTCCATATGTCTACAGTGAAGTCTCGTTATAAGGTTGGTTTTGCCCACTTGTGACATTGGCTCAGCCTGAAATTAAATGTAAATATAAAGGTAAATTTCCAACCCGCCACTGTTCCTGTTTGCCTTGGAGCCGAGAATGTACTACCCAAGGTCATCCTACAAATCTCGTTCCAGTTTGCCCTCATCAGAATCCTAAGGAAGACGCAATACATGTTGCTGGCCCTTCTACTTAATGTCCAATCTCATTTCCTACTTTACTCCCACTTTGTATTCCATTGCGTGCTTTATTCCACGTTATATCTACTATACCGTATTAATTCGCAAGTAAGAATGCTGTCTTACTTACAAACGGGCGGTCGGAGGGGCCGTAAATTTATTGTCTTATATACGGTACTAGCTTAAACACGGGATACTGTCTTATAAAAGAATTCCGGAAACAAAAAAATTTTCCGGAATGACGCCGACAGTGGTATAATAGATACTTACGTATCTGGGTACACGACTTCCTCCCCGAGTGTAATCGTAGCATATTGAACAGCCTCATCTTCTGTAATATAGTCTCCCTGCCCATCATGACTTCCATCCGCCTCCTACCTACTCAACATCTAAAAAATCTCAAGGTTTTTTAATTCCCGAGTGTATTGATGTCTTCGAACAAGAGCATTCAAAGCGGTTTCATCCTTTCCAGCCTCACGTAGGCATTGATAGCTTGTGCCACTTCAGGTCCTTCGGAATCTACCTTTGATAGTGGTGGAATCTGTGTTGGCTTGCCAGCCTTCAGCAGTTGCAAAACAGTGGTTGCTCGAGGGTTTTGGCTTGTTGTTTGTGCATTGGGTCTAGCACAAGGTACCAGCGGAATTGATATTGGAACAAGTCATGGTGATGAGTGAAAGAAACCGGCAGCGCCAGTCAAAACTGTCCTATAAGAAAAATTTGCTGTCTCATACACGATTCCGATATCTCGGCCAAAATTAGGCTGTTTTACCCCTGTCTTATACATGAATACTGTCCTGCCGAGTGGTACTGACTTACTCGCGAATTAATACGGTATATCAATTTTACTTACTTGGGTAATTATGAGCTCCCGTGTTCTCCGGAGGGCCCCAGGCCATCCACGAGCCAGGCCGCTCACGAATATTGAGTTTTCGCGGCTGGCCCGGAATAGGCGGAGAAGGCCTGTCTATTCCAATCTGACACTCCCCGTGTCCCGTACCCTGCCTTCCTTCTTGCCTGCCTTCGGATGGCCTTGGAGGCTGCTCGCAACCCCCTTCTGTGACTGTGCGGGGTGAGCCTCTGATATGGCCTAATGTGACTCGAGTGCGGCCTAGCGATCGGCTTTCTCATTGCCTTCTATGCCAATGTGGCCTCTTACCCAAGAGATCCTGACGTCCCTTCTGGTGGCTTCAGCCATGGCTGATTTGATGTCCACCTCAACTCACATCATTGAAATTATCATTATACCATGAACCTCAATTTTCTCATACTCGTGGGTGGCCCGGCCATTCCGTAGTCTCCCGAGCGGCGCGGGCCTTCCGCGAGTTTAATTTTCTCACGGCTAGCCTAGAAGATATATACACAAAAAACATCATGCAAGAGTTTTACATTCATCTGGCGAGATTGGGTCTGCTTTGATGCCATGCCTCCTGTAGCACTTAGATAATAATTGATCTTGTACACGCAGTTATAGATGAGTAGCATAAGACTTTATTTGCCTAATTCTAATATGAACATGTTGAGTAAATTCACAAAATACAGGGTAAAATATGTGGCTCCAGCAACACCAACCACACCTCGATACAAGTAACTGTATGTATTACTTAGCAAAGACTTGAGAAACCTGCTAATACAGTATACTCTCGATATAAGAATATCATCCGGCTGGGGGGGTAATATTTTTATCCCAAATATATTCTTATGTCAAATGTCAGGGTAACTGCTAAAGGTGTACATCAAATAAGAGAATTAACGTGAGGTAGAGGAAGAACTAGGTAGAGGAGGCAGGTTATTTCATGTTGGATATGTATCTTGAAACCAACTTTTGATGCCTTCCCATGGGAGATCGGGATGTGCATTTGCATCGTCATATCTCTCCTTGCGTTCTTCTTCAGCCCACCCTTGACGGTTCAATGCACCACTAGCAGGCATATAGAATAATTCGGGAGTTCGGAGGTGGTATTGTGGGTGTAGCAGCATTGTGTCGCACTGTTGTGTGCTTACGGTATTGTGTGTTATAGCATTGTTGGTTGTGCCGTATTTCTTATCCATGAGCCTTCCTATTCTGGCTAGGCTGTTTATACATTACCCAATCAGGTACTCTTGCTATAAGAATAGCTTAGTAAACAATCTCGAGGAAAAGCGGCTGTATGACTTGTCAGTGAAGCTCTCACCGTCAACAATACCGAAGGGGGGTTACCAGGTGGAGAATTCGCCCTGCCATGTACGTCCTCCGTCTTTGTACATTTAGTGGATGCTAATAAATGTCCGATGCAACAGATCCAAGCCTATTGTCATCGGCAAGCGTGCAAACTATGTTTTCGTTACCCTGGCAAACTTCAGCACGACTCCTACTGATGTGGATGATGATGGACCATTCGGCAGTTGGAAACCTCTGATCATAGGATGTACGGTTTCTGGGGAACTTGGATTATATGAAGTCCCCACCCCTGATGGCAATTTGGTCAGGTCAACGGCCCCGGCCAGGACGTATAACAACTTGCATATGGCACCTATCCTAGCTGTCTGTGTGCTCAGAGGAAAATATCTCCTCACCGGCTCCATGCAAGGAACTGTGGCCCTGCACCGTGCACACGATGGCAAAGAAATATGGCGTGTGAAAGACCACAATAAATTCGTCGTCAAGGCGGAGGTATCCGAGGAAGTAGATGAAGAGGATGCACGAGGGTGGTGGTTTGCAACAGCAGGGTATGATAAGCGGGTGCACGTGTATCGAATACACATCCTGGGGGAGTCTGAACAACATGAGGAGTGCAAAATTGAACATGTTGGCTCCATAGAATACGACACAATCCCAGAGGCGTTGTGCTTTATCCCCTCGCCTCCCCTACTGATACACCATACCGGAACTCCACAAGCGGAACCACCAATTTTGATCGTTTCCCGCCGGGACAGCACCAAACTCTATTACTATAGCCTACTTCCAAAACCTACCGTGATCAAGAAACACGAGCTCGTCCCAGAAACCTCCTCACATATCATATTTTCACCTATGTCCCTTGCCCTTTCCCCGGGGCCACAGCCTCTTCTTGCCATTGCTACAGACTCCATCCCTGTGATGAAATATCTTCTTGTCGAGCCCCATACTGGTCGAGTTCTCGTTGAGTGTTTCACTGGTGCACCACAGACAGCTTATAGTACTGCTGCGGTCGTCTGGCGACCCAGTAGTAAAGGTGGGGTCTGGGTAAATGCGGATGACGGGGTGATTAGAGGGGTTGAGGCAGGGAGTGGGAAGGTAGTTGCGGAATTAAATGGGGGCCATAAACGCAGGAGAAAGGTCAGGACACTATAGGCAGGAGAAGTCGAGGGGAGGGAGGTGCTGGTTTCTGGGGGGTTTGATGGACAGTTGATCCTGTGGGAAGTTGTGCGGGAAAGTCAACCGCGAAGAGTGGAAGATGCTGACTTCGTCAGTGCATTATGACCGAAGGTTGGCGAGTGCGTAATGAGGTGGGCGGGAAGTACAAATAATTTATCTCGAGTGGATATTAATCCGAAAAATAAATGTGGATGATACAGTATGTTGAGAGGTAATATATGAAGCTTGCAGTGTAACTTTCGTGGTCGTGGTAATCTGGTTTGGGCCCCGGATGTCAGATCCGAATTTGGAATGTTAGATATGAATGCCGTAAATCCTCATTTCGTATTCCGAACGGAGGTATGTGCGTATTGTACAATTTATCCTAACACCCCTCAAGACAAATAATACCTCAGCTTCATCAACCACATTTGTGCTTTAACAGTCTGATGATGCATTAATATTGCTGCCTTCTCTACGGCTGGATCTAAACCCAGTAACTCTTTGACTTCCCCCGCCTTCGTTGATAATTCATCTGCTGTGGGGAACATTGCACTGATGTCGTGTACGGGGACCGTTTTCCCACTAGATAAAGTACGAAGCATCCCTGTTGGCTGTAAATACCGTGGGTTCCTATTTCCCTTCACAATCCCATTACTCACACCCGATAGGGTATCCCCCCCCAATGTAATCCCCTCCTCCGGAGATTTCCAAGAAAGTATACACCCCACCTCAGGCTCTTTCCCGTCCTCTGTGGTTAAACCGTTCCTCACCTCCACCACTCCTTTACCAGGTAATACCTTCACCATCCGCATCAACTCCCACACTACCCTCCTTCGTATACCCCTCTCCACATAAACTGGCATATCCCCCCTCCACTTCACATTCCCCGCCCCCCGACTCCCCTCATCTGGAATCAGCTTCTTCCACGCCCCCTTCTTCATCATGGCACTAAACACACTCCTCCGACAAGCCACATGAATACCCTGCATTGTAGTCTGTCTATTTCTCGTCTCTGGCAACAGATTCGTCGGTAGCATGTACACACCACCACTTTCTTTCCCCTCGGCACCTTTGGTCTCAGGCCGTCTCAATACCCCCAATCGAACCAGTAGAAATGCGGGTAACCTCAATTGATGCGGGAAAGCATTTCGCGCAGGTGTAGCGAGAATTCGTGCATAAGGGTTGGTTTTTAGTTTTGCTGATAGCTCGGTAGGCGGGCGGTTTGGTCCGGGAATTGGGCGAAGTTTGGGTTTGCGTTTGGAGTAGGGGAGGTAGTGAGTTGGAAATTCGAGGAGTGGGGAGAGAGGGAGGGGTGTTGAGGTCTGGGGTAGGTCGACAGCCGGGGGACCGTTTGGCCGGGGTGGAGGGAGACGATAGCCTAGGATATTTGGGGTTCTAGTATTTATAGAGGCAAAGTCTCGTCGGAGGATAGAATGGGGTGTGGGCGGAGGTGGGAAGTGGAGCGGTCGTGGCTTCATTGTTTGGTTAGGTGGAAGAATTCAACTGGCGTATCAGAACGGTTTTCCAGTCTCAAAACTATTCGGTGCTGTTTTTTTTCAGATACTTGGCAAGGGTCAGACCTGGGAGCCTGTCAAGCGGATCACGCCTACTATTCCACATGTAGAATTAATTGCAAAACACCTGAACCTCCAGATCTACCATCTGCTCCTTAGAACTATTCTGCATGCATATACATGAATGATTACGCTACTTTTCCCCACAAATGGAAGGACCAAAGAGTTGAAGTGCAGCTGAATAAGCATAGCAAGGGGGGCCCCGAAGGCGCATTTATATCCTTGGGGGGAGGGGGAAAGGAAAAAGGTTCTTTCTCCCCCCGGGAGATCTGTCGGACGCCGGCCCAGCCAGGTTGGCTGAGGAGAGGGCGGTTGAGTAGGCCTCTGATGGAACGCTCACTCCACTAAACTCTAAAGTCAAGGGCACAAATCACTCTCTACAGCTCTACGAGAGGCGGTGCCCGCCAGACTATACAGATCATACTTGCGAGTGTAGCAATTTCATTGCAAGAGAACTGGCCGAGTCTTGGCTGCGGACCGACTCTCATCTTAAAGAATTCTTAATGGTAAACACATTTGAGAATTAAAGTGCCTTACCTTTCGATAATCGGATACTATTATTGGTGTGGATACGACCGAGCAGGGGGAAGCGACCGAGATGAACCCCTGCATACTTGGCACTTCTCAACGGGCCTCATGATGAATTTAATACAAACATATACAGCGTAAACTCATAGTATAGGTATATCGAACTTGCTCTATCTCATGCGTATATTAACTAAGCCCGCAAAAAAACCAATGCACTAGTACCTGTGAATCCAATAGAAAAAACACCAAATACCCCCCCCTTTTACATATACCACCTGCCACCATACGCAGCCCATTACCTATGCGGATAGATACCCAAAGATCACTCAAGGCCCTATGTTCCTATTAGTATACAAGCGAGCACACGTCTTCTAGCTTCCAACTAGCAGTAGGTATCTACATACCTCAAAAAACTCCTAAATCTGTAGAACTCGCTTCTGCTCCTCAATCTCGACCTCATCTAGCTCTTCAGAACCATCACCAGCTTCTATATTAATCTCAGTCACTACCTGCTCTCCCCCCTACTTCTGCCACCACCGCCCCTCCTACTAGCACCCCTCCTACCAGTACCCTCTCTATTAAAACCCCTTCTACTACTCCCCCCCTACTAGCCCTTCCCCCACCCTTTACTGCCTTAGCCTTCACCGGCACTCGAGGCCGTTTGGGCTTAGGAAGTCCGCCAGCTAATGCAGCATCATATGCCACCTGATATTCAGCCTCACAGATGGCCTTTACTTCATCCGATGCTTTTTTAGCAGCCACCTTCTCAGCTTACCGGACAGCAGCTACTTGCTCATCTCCTTTTCGCTTCAATAATTTTGCAATATCTTGATCGACCTCCTTCTGTGTCAGCACCCTTCCCTTGCCTACATAAGCTCTGCTGGTAGCTGTTTTGACTGTTTTGCCACTCTGAAGCTGTTTGAGTGTAACTGATCTCTTCTCAATATCCCGGTACTTCGTAACTTTTTGAATTATGAAGTCAATGCATACTTGAAATTTCTCTTTTAGCACTACCGTAGCTCTAGCTGTAAGTTCAGCATTAATTTCAGTAACCATTTGCTTCATTCTGCCAGGAGTATCGGCAACATAGCTTGAGGAAGTTGGCTTAAAAGGAGTTTGACTGAAACTATGAGCATAATCCAGATCGATTAGCCAGTAGCCAGACTTCTTCCAAGCCGACAAAATAACTTCCATACTAAAAACCTCTTCTCTAGTCAAGGTTAATAGACCATGAAATATTGCTTTTGTTATTACTGCTATTGGGTTCACTGCAAACTAGATTCGGAGGTGCCACTGATAGGCCTTCTGCACTAAACCAAAACACCTAATATCGAGGGGCTGTACCACATGTGTGCTATGTGGAGGTAAGCAAATCATGTGGATACCATGATTGAGTGCAAATTGTGCTACTCGATAGTTGATATATGATGAATGGCCATCCATAATACCAATGGAGTAAATCCTGTAATAATGGAAATCTGCAACCTGCCATCAACTCACAGAGCTCCACTATTGCACTCTCCTCTCCTGAACTAAACAGCTGCTGATCTTGATACGCTACCCTCCGATTGACTTGCGTACCCTTAACCCTATGGCGCAGTGTTACTTGGTTAACCCCATATTTGGCTACAATACGAGCTGCATTCTGGTAGGGGTGCCTTCGGCAGTATTCAATTGCTGTCTGCAGTCTTGTCTCCGAATCTGCATCCATATTGTAAGCCGACGAGTATCTAGTATGTTGTAATAGATAGGCCTGAATTCAGCGATTCGGATAATATAGCTATTAGGTACTATAATTGCGCAAAAGTTGGTAATATTGGAGGAGAAGGAGGAGGGGTGGCCTTGGCGAACAGGGTTATTCATGTCGGTCGCTTCCCCCTGCTCGGTCGTATCCCCACCAATAATAGTAAAAGTTCACCGATTCTCGAAAGGGTGACAAATCTAGGCCCGAAGGTGAATCATTCGTTTGTGCCAACCAGACTAGGGCTAAACTTGTCTAGGCGTTGAACTAGGCTGGGGTTGAGTGTGTGATGTTAGCGCGATCCATTCATCAATCGAGCCGTTAGCGCCAACAAAATGCTGCGAAATCGTTCAACTGCATAATCTAGCATTTTTGGGTACATGCAATTTCATAATATAAGCCAATTCTGCAGAATTTAGCATGAACTGACGGTAGGCATGGCGCAGTGGTAAGTACTTTACTTTACGGTCATGGTTACTTATTGAGGGCCAAAGTTTGAATCCCAGTGGAGGCAAAAAATTAATTGTCTTAATATCCTTGGAAAGGATGAGGGAGCAGGGTTGTCGGGTATCCATTCCTTAATGCTCCAGTTCTATATCTCCACCAAATCACAAGTCTACAACGAGGGTGACCTAAGAAGTAGTGTGATGGCACTCGGAATATAGTGGACTGGGGCAACTCGTTTTGCCTTTTAAAATAGAAGTTATTTTTCTGATTTTTTCTATTAAAATTTAATACTAGCAACTATAGTCAGTAGAAATGGCAGGCTTATATGAGCTTTTGGTAATTAGCTTATGCGAGCTATTGGGAGTGGGCTTATATAAATTGCTTGGAAGTAGCTTATATCATGAGTTCTAGATTAACAATTGCTTTTATCAGGAATATGTTTTGGGAGAACCCAACTAGGTTAGGGAAACATGAACTTGGCTTCCTATTTATACTTTCATTGGATATGGAAGCTTCTGTACGGAGGTGTGGAACAAAAAGTTTTTTTCACCTTCTTAATTGGGAATTGCATATACGTTCATATGCAAGTATATGTATGTGTATATGCATTGGTATGCACGTATATTCAGTGCGTGGGGAAAGGTTATGGTACACCCCTTTGTTATGCAGCGATCAGCAACCAATATGCAGATTACAAGTGATGTCATAGTATATACTAACCAGATTATCACCACTATATACAAAATAAGAAACTTATTAATACTTAGTCTATCCCTCAGCTTTAATGGCTGCAGCAACCCGTAGAGGCATAGATTTGGAAGAGAGTCTAGCAGGCTACTAGGAATCTCCTTCCATGCTTCTGCCAAACATTTAGCTATTCTGTTTTAACAGCCGCTGGTTCACCTGGAAAGGAAGCAAGCTTAGGAAACTTTTGGGTGCAAAACCCTCTTTAGGTAGTGCCTGACATGCTCAATAGGATTAAAGTCTGGAGACCAAGCTGGATGATCCGCCACTTCCCACCCTGCCTCTTGTAACCATATTAGGGCACGATATGAATTATGGATAGGAGAGTTATCTTGTATGAAGATAGGATTGGAAATTCCGGCAGCCTCCATATCTACTTTCACTTGTGGTGGGAATTCTTCCAATATCTCCACATAGCACTGCATTATTTTGACCTTCTATCATAGCATAAAGATATCCCAGTGTCGCATCCCAAAAGCATCTATGCATCTACCACTGGCAGCTGCCGACATCGTCACGAGTTGTTCTGATTTATATACCAGTGCAAACTCAATTGGAAGCTCATGATCTCGAGCTCCAAGTAATAACCCGCTCAGATGCCAGCATGGCCGCTGCAGCTGGTGTCTTAACACTGCTGTATGTCTCACAATCAGCCGCCGACTGGTGCTGCATAATATGCGGGGCGGGCGCGCCATAACTTTTTCCCCCACGCACTGTATATCTGGCCTATGCATAGAATGATTTATGTATTTGGAGTGGAAATCTGCAAGGCGGCTGAGGAAGCATGGACGAATGCATGGCATGACCTTGTGCAATGGAGGATTTAGTCTGGCGGGCACTGCCTCTCGTAGTGGAGGATTCAGTTGTTGGATTGAACGCATTCCCTAGCATATTCAAGAGGTTATCAGACTTGAAGGTGTAAATGAATACTCCGAGGATCACCCTGCTGTAAGAAGAGATAAAGAGTATTGGATTACAATCCGCCGCTACATTCAGGAGACTGACAGGTTCCACAAGAATGCATGGTCACTCTTCCATCTACTACCGGATTGCCAAAAACTATGTTGCATATCTGAAGTCTCATGTTGGCATTCAGGATGATATGGAAGATCTTAATTCTGAAGAATGGAGGGACAGACCAAATTGTCAGTGTTAATCCGGTAAAGATTGTGATCTCAGCTAGTCCCAAAGGCCGAAAGAAGCAAGCCTCTAAAGACAAGTGTTCGCAAGCGTGGAACGAAGGGCCTCCGATATATAAAGTACGATTCATATTACTATTGAAGCCGGGTATGAGCTGGGAAGGGCGTGTCAAGTGGGTGGGGGTTGAGTGGCATAGATAGTTTGTTCTGCTTGTAGCAAGCTGAATCAGGGCTGTACATATACAGATATTTATGCCTACAGATATTTATGCCTACAGGTATTTATGCCTACAGATATTTATGCCTACAGATATTTATGCCTACAGATATGCCTGCATATGCACCTTTCCCAAGTGGTAAGGAGGAAAAGACTTTGTTTCGCACCTCCATATGACTACCTTAATCTGCAGGATACACTTAGTATCAACTGAGGGGTTGTGTAAGCTCTGACCACCAGCTGAATTGTGCAGAAAATTCCACTGTCATGCTCATTTTTGATAGATCCAAAGTCTGAGGATAAGTATTGTTAGGTTTACTTTTGCCTCATTCTATTTTTCATTCTATGTAAGTAGTTACAGATGCATCACAAATTGACGAGGCTGTAATGCCCAAGCTTCCCCAAAATTGTATGTACTAGTATACACTCCTCGTGTCGGTTATTATTAGTGAGATCCGATCTACTTACATTCCGAACCAGGTAACGGAATGGAAGGGGTAGTGAGGTGGCTCAAAATTTCACCGAGGCGCAGGGCTGCAAGCTTAGGTTGAAGCTGTGAAGGCTTGCAGTATACAAACATGCCTTCTCTGAATCCCTACGCATGTAAAGGTCCGAGCTCATTAAGGAGCTAAAAGTTAATTCCGCACCGGGGAGTCGAACCCCGGTCTCCGAGGAGCTTCCCTTCGTGAGGGGAATGAAAGCTCGGTATGCTAGCCGTTACACCAGTGCGGACAAGTTGTAATACGAAATACTCTTATTAATGCTCTATAATCTTACTCCTACTCCGTATTGCAATAAACAGTTCCACATCAAATTCTTTAATTTCTTGAATGGCTTTGCAATTACTTTTGGTCAAGAGTAGAAGGTAAGAGCCCCACGGCACTACCATGCTATACATATAAGTAATTATTGAACTGCTCATGGCCATTAGTGTCTAGTTACTTGCAAAAAATCCCAAAGGCGAGCTCTTTAGAATAACGAAAATAAATGGTTCCTGACCTGGATTAGCATCCACAACTCTGAATTACAAAATACCTGTCTAGGAGAAGCCTTTCTTCAAAGATCATGAACAACATCTAGTGAGGTGTAGTCTGGTGGGCACCGCCTCTCGTAGAGAGAGTGTGAGGGTAGTAGATGTAAAATCACGTCTCCTTAAAAATTCTGCCAAGACCACACAAATTTTAATTCTGAAATCCGAACCAGTTTGCACCATGAATACTCCTCCCATATTGGGAGAGATATGCTAACTTCAATAGTATTGATTAATTGTGAGAGTATCAGACTAATTACTTCACTTTGGAGTGAGTAACAGTGGTTGCAACTTGGTCAGTTTGCCCTGATTTCGCAAATGTCCGGAGACTTCTGGATTTTTTTTTATTTTTAATTCAATACTCGCATAAGGCATGACCACGGTTCTGGATTTTGCTCGACTACCTATAACCTTATTTTGACAGCTGACGAAGGAACAGAGTTAAGATACCAGAACCCTCTTTGTTTTCGACTTTCATGAGCAAATGAAGTAGGTTTGCGCCTTGTCTTAACTCTACTAAGAATGGTTACACGCGGAATGCCTGGACTCACCAGGTCAAATCAAGAACACTAAATTCTTGTTCCTTTTTTTTTTCAAGTGCTAATAGGTAATACGTAAGGCTGTTGAAGCATCATATATGTATACTCATTTCCAGGTTTTAATATGTTGACGTGTGAGTACTAGTTTGAGTAAGTAGTTGAGTATCCTTATTCAAAGGACAGCTGGCCATGGAACTCCCTCATTACCGAAATACTTTATAAGTTGAGAAGAGCTACTTAGTATCGAACATTTTATATAAATTTATGAGGAGTTGTGGAACAAGTTTTACACTCAGTACACCTTCCTTAATATCAATATTTCTCAACAAGTCCTCATCCTCCAATCCTCAAAAGCTCCAATAGCATTCTCCACTTTGGATAGCTGTCACCTCTCGATTTTTTAATAACTTGGAAAGCTGTTCCCGACGGTGCACCCAGGTATCCCTTAAATCTCTTAACCTGAGCATCTTGGTAGCCTTTGTGTTCGGAAGTGTTCAGATGGTACTAATGCCCGCATAGAAACAACATATACGTCTAACATTTGCTTAAAGCAATTCAGCAATGAACATGGTTGCTCTTGAGGAACCCAACACCGATTTGGATCTGAATATTTCCATGTCTGACCTTCTAGGAGATCCGGACGAATGGAAATACTTCTCATTTTGTTCTGATTCTCCTTCTGAATCCCCAAATAATGAGGTCATGGCAAAACCACCTGCGGCAAATTCGACAGCGGGGGGTCCGGTGCCCCATACCGATGAATATGATGCGGTCCCACTTGCAGATATCACTCCCAGTTCTTCGCCCTATACTGGTGAATACTATCAACCCACCGGAGCTATTGCTGTGCCTGCCAGAGAAGCCAGAAGTGAACGTATAATTTCTGATGAGCACACTGGAACTCAAAGTACTGGGGGCCGGAATGTCCAAAAATCTGATCAGGTGCTGGAGTCAGAAGCTGCAGCCAACAACCCGTTCGCCCGTTCACAGTCAACCTCGAGGGCTCCGTCAAACGTCTTAGGGAAAAGAAAAGAGAGAGAGCAACCAAAACCCCAAAAGGGAAAGAGGTTTAGGGGTGCGATGCGCGGGAGGGATTATCCGTTGCACGAGAACGACTATGATTATGTGGATGCACCTTCCCAGAATAAGGACAATGGGTACTGGAAGGGTATGACTTTGCGTCACGAGGAGAAAGTCTCTAAGGCACGAAAGAAGTGGCAGGAAGAAGGAAATACCTTGGCTCCAGGTATTTCCCTTCGAGCGCGAGCTGAGGTGCCAGATCTATCGGACAAAGAGGCTAGCCTTGACTTCTGGTACAGTGAATATGTACATGTTATCAGGGTGCTTCAACAACTCAAAGTTGATGTTGAATTGGAAAAGCGTCGGAAACGATCCCTAACCCCAAGCTTCAACCCACAACGAAATGTGCTACAGATTCCATCGAGTCAGTCCCAGCTGCCACAGGATATGACACAAAGTCTCGGTCAGCGTTCTATGGATCCCACGTATTACAGTGTACAGGGAGCACAGCTGTATCCTGCTTCGTTGCAAGATGGCACTGGATATTCACCACTAGGGGCGCTCGACCGCGGTGTAGCTTTCCCACTAGGTTTTATGGGAAGAATGAGGACTGGAACTTCCAGCCAAGCGATTGCAGCACTAGCTCCGCACAGCCTTTGCTCTCAGCATGTTATGGGGCAATATGCACAACAGCAATAGCATCAATGGTCGCAGCGGCGGCAGTGACACACGAGTCAGAACGGGGCTCGTTCCTAGGGACTCTAGCCACGGTAGCAGACGGGGAAGAAAAGGGAATCGCCCTCGCCCTCCACTCGTCGAGGACGGACAGACTCCTAATCCTAACGGACTCCATGGCAAGCAAACAGGCAGTATCCAACCTCGGCAAGGGCACTCCACCCAGGTCCGGCATCGAACGCGAGCTGAAGAACCTCCTGCATAAACGGGCACACCTGGATACGGCGATAGGATGGGTCCACAGTCATATAGGCATTCCAGGCAACGAAAAGGCAGAAAAGAGGGCGGCTTACGAGTCGGCATTAGGCCGCATCGCCGGGAGTCAGCAGGTGGCAACAGCAGCGGGGATCAGAGCGGCAGCCAAAGCCAGGCGGAAGGACATGCGTTCGGAACCCGGGTTTGGCACCAACAGATGCCTGTGCACAGACACGCCCTGTCGGCCTACACCTGGCTGCGCACCAACCGAGGCCCACAGAACTACTGGCTACACTTCATCCGCAAGGTCGACTCCCCGGCTTGCCTCAACTGCGACCACCCCTCGGAGGACGGCTTTCACATCACCTTCGACTGCCCCCACCACCACCAGCAGCGCCAAAAGTACATCGGGAATATTAGGAGAGCAGAAGGAGTGGGATGCGGTAGAGGCTTACTTCGCTCACCTCTACCGCCCCCTCGCTGGGCGATAAGGGAGAAGACATTCGTTTCTTGCTGCTGTCCCTTTTTATCTGTTCGCGTTGTAATTTTGTACATAGCTCGCGCAGGGCGTCAGATTAACTTGACTGTCCCTTGAATCCACCCGGGTTTCCGGGTGGCTCGTCATACGACCCTTCAGGTTGTGCATACGAGTAATGAGTTCAAAAAAAAAAAAAAAAATCAATGGGTGCCTCTGCATGGCCCCGGTGACTGGGCGAGTCGAAGGTATATAGCTGGAGACACATAAATTTCAGTTATCAACAAGGCCGGCCCCTGGGCATAACCTCGGCATATATATGGGTATCTGGGAGCGGAAGTAAGTGAGGGACCGGTAGAAATCAGCGATCAACCGGACAGCTGGAAGAGATGGTAGGAGAAGAGATAGAAGCATTGTTGGAAGGGCCCTGTTGGTAGGACTAGACGAGCGGGTGCTCGAGTGAGGGAGGGCGTTGGAAACCACTCCCATACCATTCCGTAAACGGCCGACAGGAAGCAAGAGTGCCTATTCGGCCGTAGATAGAATAGCCAGGGGCATATAAGCAGCTAGATCACGCTCATATATCGCTAGAGTTTTCTTACCCATAGGCAATCAGGTCTAAAGCGGGCTAAGAAATAAGGACTCTCAACACAAAATATCGTCTGGGTGCGTGGTGGTGTAATTGCTATTGCAAAAAAGAAGGTGCGGAGTTGCGATATGTATATGTTTTGAGGGAAAGAATAGAACTTTGGTTAGTCAGACGATGTTTCGTGATCGTCATGTAATTATTTCCAAATGAAGTTTGTGAGAGATATTAATAGAAGAGAGTATAGCTGTAGGAGAACAACTCGGCCAGTAAAGAGGGTTGCCAATTGTAAGCCTCTATGACTTTGTTGGCCTTCAAGTCCGTATAAGCAAGCACTAGGTGCTGAGAAGGGAAGAAGGGAGGTTATGTTCTAACTCCTGTTTAAGCAACGTAAAACCCCTCAAGACTATTAAGACCTGTCAGATTTACCAAGAACTTAGGGCACGAAGTGCTTCCCATGCGGGCGAAAACCGTAAGGCACGATGACTCATGATTTCATGACAGAAACCAGCAAACGATAAAACGTCGCTAGTTCTTCGAGTTTCGATACTGTTAATCTAAAAACTATAAGAGCTATGTAGTCTGGTTGATAAGAATAACATAAATGCTAGATCTCTTCGGCACGTCTCGCAACGACTACTTTCTACAGCAAGCGAGACTAACTCTCGAGCCATATAGACATCTAGGTCGTTCATTGTGAGTAAAATTCCTCCATCCCTTTTTATTAAGGTCTATCATTATGATTTGAAATAGATGGCTCTGACCACGGAGGTGAAGGGACTTTTCCAAGCCCAGAGGGGGTGGTAAGCAACCCAGGAAATTTGGATGAATTCTATTGATCGGTGTGGGTTCGGGAAAGCTTACGATTGGCAGGCAAGGAATAATCTCGACTATACTTCTCGCATTTTCTAATGTTTAGTGCATATGTATCGTGACCATGCACTTACGGCACCCAATCATGAATGCTTCAGCTCATTTGATGTAAGGTTGGAAAGTACTTATATCCTTCAAAGCGCATTGGCAATTCCTCATATATTTAACCCTAGTATCGAAGCCCTCTTCTGAGAATGTCCCGTGTGGCTAATAGATAACTTAGTGTGCCATACTGGCTAGATTATTTCCAACTGTATGATGAACACCCCTATAATTCGCAATGTCTCCGGTATGAGGTCAGATTGGAAATGAATTACAATTGAATTTGGCTTAGTATCTGTGAGTTTGAGTGGCCTCATTGAAAGGCTCTATCAAAACGCTTTCCAAAAAAAGGCACCAATCCTCCCCAATCGCTTCCACTGATCAACTGCCTTCAGTATTGTTTTGTTTTTGCCAACTTCCAAAAATTTCCCCAGCCCGATTGAGTTTTAAAGGATGAAGACAAAATAACAGGGATAAAAACATGAGACATGAGACATGAAACATGAAATAGAAATATATATAGAAAATTAATCGCTAAACTCTGGATCTTTATAATGACAGTACTTATTCCGCAGAAGACTGGGAACTCTGAACTAGGCCTGAAGACCTGGGAGAAGGTTCTCGAGGAACCTAAAATCCAAGTCTTTTGAAGGTTTCTTCCAACAACCTCCTACACCTCTCTGTAATCGCCCCAAGGTGTTGGGCGGGCGTGTCGCCAGGCCGGCGCCACGGCGACCATCCACTTTTCGAGCAAGCTTGTGACCAAGGGGCTCATGTCGTCTTATGATTTCCATGAGTTCTGCGAGTGTCCCAGTGAATGGGACTAGTGGTAGTTGTGCACGACAGCTTCGTGGCAAGTACCGGTACCTCGACTTGAAGCAGTCGGCGTAGTTCTCGATTTTCGCCCGGAGCTCCGCGGGAGAGGCTGGGACGGACTCGGAAGCAGTAGAGAGGCTTTTTTTTTTTTTTGAACTCGGTACTCATGTGCGAAACCTTAAGGGTCGCATGACGAGCCACACCGGAATCTCAGGGTCGGTCAAGTTAATCTGTCCAGAATATGCGCAACCGATGTCTCCCCTAACGTCCAGCTAGGGGGCGGTAGAGGTAGGCGAAGTACGCTTCCACCACGTCCCACTCTTCTTCCTCTCTCCTTAGTAGAGAAGCTAGATGACGGTGGTGTGGACCTGAGTTGGCAGCAGAAGTGGTTGGAGGGCTGGCGTAGCTCTACTACATAGATGATCTGTAATCTGAGCTGGTGGGGGAGGGGGTTAAAGCGGGTTTGGGGGTGCAGGGGCCTGGGTGATCGCAGTGCTGGGCTGGAGGACTGCGCGTCGGTAGTTACAGCGGCGGGAGTTGTATTGCTTGCCGTGAACGGTCTATGGCCATATGGGCCGGGCTCGTTGGCGCAGATGCCACTATATGTGCAGGCTTAGCCTTGCAATGCTGCTGGCCTTGTCTAGGTAGCTGATATCTCGCCATTGAGCTTCATTCTTGGGGGCTCGTCAGGGAACACGTATTGGATTGACTACTAAGGGTTAGTAATAGGATCGTACATGTTTGGACACCAAAAAATAACGAAGGTGATGTAAAAAAAAGAAAAAAGAAGAAATCGGGGCAGAAAAGGAGGAAAAGGGGTGTTTTTTTTAATATTTTTATATTTATTTTAATTAAATTAATACTCGTATTGTAGCAGCTCTCTAATGACGAGTTAGCGCATCCCCCAGGTTAAGCCTGGGCGATTACCCAACTCTCGGGCCGCTCCCTCCCTCGTATCTATCTATGTACATGACCAGAAAGGAGGAATAGGCTTTGAATTATTAGAGGAAGTAACTACTTACTGCTTTTTCCAATGCAGTGGGCATGCTAACTGAGGGATGCATGGACGCGTTGGAGTAATATCTGTAGTCTTGGGCTGGGGCCTTCGCTGGGTCTTGGGCTAGTATAAGAAGAACAATTGGGCTCGTACTCATCTGAGCCCGAATGGCTTGTGCCGGCACTCGGGCTGGGATAGATGCCTTGGGGTGCATACCAGCCTGAGCTCGAGGGGCTGCTGCTGGGACTTGGGCTGCGGGAGTTGCCATTGGATACATACCCAAATGAGTGGCTCGTGTACGGGACGCATTTATAGAGGTCTGAAGAAAGTCCGGTAAAGGCATTGACAAAGAGAGATAGGGAACACGTACGAATAGTCGGTTGACTAACATTTGATTACGGGATGTAGGAAAAGAGTGGGCGTGGTAATATATGGAAAGGAATTCAAAGAGCTGATGAGGAGGTCTAGGATATATATGAGTGGATTGGAAGAAGAAAGGATGTATGCGTGGGATTGATATGTCAAGGATGAACTCTGGTATTTGAGGAATTAGTGAAGATAAAGAAAAGAAAAGAAACACTCAGGGAGATCTGTTGGATTTATAACAGATTTTTGAGGATAGATCTGAGGGACAAGCCCTATACTGTGTTTTGAAATGCTTTGTACAAGTGCAGTGTGTGTAAGTGAAGTCTATATCTTCACCCCCCAAAAAGGATATCTCACTAAGTGTAGAGAAGGGGGAAAATGTGAAAAGCTAGCTAACTTTAGGAAACAAAAGATGATGCATGACTGAGATGAAAACATTACTGTAGTAAGTGATGGACTGTCTTTGTTAGTACCACTTGGATATTCGACAGATCTGTGCAAGATTCCCCCATTCTCAATTCTTTCTTGCTGGCCGGTGCTGTAGTAGATTGCATATAATATATCTCTTGACGTAGAATTTCCATGGTCATGATCCGTACGGCCGTTCGCAATTCTGGGTGCCGTTCTTCTGACTGCCCACAGCCTTTCCTTCGTCTCCAAAGTGCCCGTCAGATGACTCTAAAGCTTATTACAAGAGGTCTCCAACCGACAGGATCAGTCAACATTCCCGGGCCGGAATTGCTGCCCGTGAACTTTCCTGGCCCGCACTGTCAACATCGACGTAGATGAAGCAATAGGTAAGTTGATCAATTGACAGACGGAAATCCTTAGTTCCTGCAGAATCCCACATTCTACTTCTTCCCTCACAGTACTTGGAAGTAGTACTTGAGAGGCCTCTAAGATCACATCTACGCAGTGACTAATTTAGGTTTTGGAAATTCGATCAAGATCACCTGTAACTCCGTGTTCCATTAGATTGTGAGATCTAAAGCCGAGGACCCATAATGTGCCTGCGGGTGGCACAGAACGCAGTACATATATTAGAGTACCTGAGAATTGCAGATAGTGACGAAAACTAAGAAGGTCGGAGAGGCAGTAGAGACGGTGATGATATGAGGAGGTGTTCCTTTGAACGGCTCTCAAAGGGGAAGAGCGGCCGATATACTTTCGGGGATACACTAGTCTGAGACTAGGGAGGCTAGAAAGCTTTTTTTTCCCCTTTTCTTTAAATCAATATTCGCGTGTAGCTTAAGGCCATGGCGAGGTTTGTAGCCCGCGGGACCGGGGCAGAGAGACCCATCGGGGAACCGCCGGAACCTCGCCATGCCTTAAGCTACACACGAGTATTTATTTATTTATTTTCTTTTTTTTAATAAAAAGAAAGCTTAAATGCGCGAGTTACAAAGAAAAAAAAGGGGTTTTATAGTGGTTTGTATGCTTGGAGTGGCTGGGGGGGGTTACATTTGGGGCCTTCCCGGAGGCTTCATATGTATACGTTTACCAGTTGATACCGCTATCAGTTACTGATACCTTTTTGCGCTGTTGTATACAAAGTTAAAGTTGGTAAAGCTTTTGGCATGGACAATCTCTGCATATTCACCAGAATATTCTCGGAGAATTTTTTATAGTATTGGGTTCAGCATAAGATTTATTGTAGAGACGGTCTTCTCAGAGCTTCCGACTGTACATTCAGCCAAATTGTTGGCTTGTTGCAATCAATTCAGGTAGTGAACACATCTACGGCCTAAGTTGCATACCTGGGCAGACTCTCTATCAGACCCCTGGTTCTGCTCCAGCGATATTCTTCCTTTCGAAATGAATAGACTATTGATTTCGGTCCTTCGCAAGTTTTCCCTACCATCGCTGAATATATCTGCTAGGTGCTTCTGCCCTGCATGTTTGTGTTGGTTGATTGTCTTTACCACGTTAATACTTACTATGATTACAATACTTACAAGCTATCGCAACGGGCATGTGGAGAATCCGGAACGAAGAGTTTACTTTGCCAGCTTACCATGGTTTGGTTGGCCACTGCACGCGCCATACCAAGGAATGCCTATGCAGTTAACGCTCAATTACTTCCGTCAATTTATGAGCTTTACTGTGAGTCTATTAATTTACGTACTTAGACATTCCTACCAATGGGAGAAGTTAACTAAAATGTGTCCTTCAACTGATCTGAATACAAAAGGAATGACGAGCAAAATGCAGAATCTCATCGCCCTTATCCAGTGATTTCTGGAGTCTGCAAAATTGGCTTGCTTTATTTCAAGAAGAATTCGTTCATATCCAACTCAACGGTTACGAGATCCTCCCACCCTGCAAGCCAGTCATGCAGCATAATACCAGTTGGCAATTCGAAATCTTGATGCTCATCTATTAAAAGCATTGCCTGTTTGGTCGCACCAATTTCCTTTACCAGAGTGGCATAGCACCTTATGGCGAACAATACACGAACCACTTTCACCTTGGAGCTACCACCCGTGGTAATGTTTCTGAAGGTAGAAGGTTCGGACACATCTCTGTGGAATGCGGCCAACGCATTGCGCATCTCACGCCGCCAATTGGTGATATTTTCAAGGGATCGGCGAGCAAGATTTGAAGCAGAGTTAGGTGGAAGGGTTTGGGCAAGCCTCTCTAGGCCTTCTTTTGCCAGTAAAAGAGGCTGTAGGAGACGGTGATTGAATGGTGCGGGGTCATAGTCCTCTGGAATGTCAAAGAACCCAGAGTTGTCTGAATAAGAGTGTAAGGATTCTGGCATGCCTTCAAAACAAGAGTTTGTGTCGTTTGATACCTCATCAGCATTTCGGATCAGCATAACATCAATATTCCTATCCTTTGGTATCTCTCCCTTCATGATGAAACACTCCATTCTGTATTCCACAGTGTGCAAGTCCATCCGTATCTCCCACAATACCTCAGCCATACCGACCTCCTGTGCATGAAGTTCTGCAGCCTTGAACGCAGCCCGTGCCTCCCGCATTTGTTTTAACAAATCATCATATACTCGGATGGCAAGAAATGCCCGCAGCTTCGAAACTTTATGGCTAGTGAGCAGATTACTTAACAGTTTTGGCTGTTCCCTTGCATCTTGATAGAATAATATGAGGGCTTGGAACATTTTCTCTCGCCAGATTTTCATCTTGTTGCGGATATCGGGGTAATGAGGGAGAGTATTCGTTTTTTTTTTTGTCAACTGGTAGACGAGTCTTGTGCATGTTTCAAGCTCTGTAAGCAAAGGATGCATGTATCCAGTTCCATAGGTGTAGTCTTGTGGTAAAGTGAAAAAGGCGGAGGAGGGCATTGTTAATAGTGCGAGATTGTCGAAATCGTAAGGAGTTCCGTTGATTTCTTTTAATTATATCCCCGAAGTAGGAAGATTTTGGTGTAAAAAGCGTTAAGGTACAGCAGGCTTCCATCCTATATACCGTTCGTTTTTACAGCTAGCATCCTAGCTACCTGTCTTCCCTTTAATTTGCATGGCCTAGGACCAAATTTGGCCTTCCCCTAGAGAATGATAAATTTATGTACTTTACTATATCCATTCCATAGTTGACCTAATGTAGGAGCGACTCTAGCAACAGCATCTGGGAGTAAATCTAAGGGAGAATTCAAATTCTTCCACAAACAACTTATTTGTCTCCCTAGGGAGGTATGATTTACAGGTAAAATTGGGGAAAGCTTCGAAGATATCCTGTTATAAATTTACGCTAAGCTTTTGTAGCGTTGCAGCACACCAGATTAGTCTGTAGTTATGTCGGTGTATATGTGACTATTTGGTTGTCTTAGTCCTTGTGCAACCGTACGCTCAACATGCAGTATGTAGGACATGTATACGTACACAATTTATATAATTCTTCACAACTTAAACCTCAACAGATCCCATTTAGAATAAAAAAGGGGCTAAGATACAAGGTGTACAATAAACCTTTTGAGGTTTCAAGGTAATTTATAAGTTAAACTTATTTCTAATCATAGTTTGAGATATATTCCATAGCTAATAGGTTGAAGCCTTGAGAGATATATTAGGTAGAAATAAGGCTTCTTACAGACTTACACCTGAATATATGTATTCACTCCTACTGCTAGGGTTTCCTCTTGTCTCAACCTATCATAAATCTCTTCCCTCTGTGAGCCTAGTGCATGTACATGCATACAAGGCTCTGGAGGCAAGTAGCCGAGACTCATTATATATCTAATTACTAAACCTGGAAATAATCTCAGCGGAGAAATAGAATATCGCTTGATGAAGGTTAAACTCCAGTTTAAGACCGACCTATTCGGTCTGCAATCTCCTGGAGGGATAATCCATACTCATAGAGTCCTATTAGTTTTACTTTTCAAAGTCTGTATACTCCTTGCGTGCTGAAGCAGTTGGCTCCTCCGCTATTAGGCAGATAGCGGCACTTGATTAGAGATTGTATAGTTACTGGTAATGTTTAACGTATCGATACCTAACATTTCTGTGCCTGCTGTCTGAGACATTGCTGATCTGGCACGTCAACATCCGAATGAAGCGCCTTATGCACAGGCCCGTACATATATCTTTGCCATCTGACTGTACATACCCTCAATCGGGAGTGCCTAATTTGTATAAGTATAACTATAGTAATGATTTTATCACCATATATTGAATCTCAAATTCTTCCCACACTGACAGACAGCCCGTGCTGGTGATTCATTTATTAATTTATATTGCTGTATTGGCTAACTGGTTGCTATGGCAGGGGTTAGTCACCTGTGATTAGAAGTAGAAAGGGATTATTTGATTGGTTCGAGAATACGGTTTAGCGTTTTAGTTAACACTGGCTGAGCCTCACGCTGTTCAAAAAGTAACATTTCACACTTACCCATCAGGATGGCTGTGCAGCTGAAAGCACTTGGCTTTATATGCTGGTCTGTAGAATCATTTGAATCCATCATCCCATTGTTGTCAACACACAGCTCGAAGACACTTCAGGAATCCCACTTATAGCTACGGTAAGCATCGTTGCGTGTACAGACTGCTCCCGAACTGATCCAACAGTACTTAGCAGTAATGAGATCAACGCATCTAGGACAACACCTCCGTACGATATTCATATCTACAATCCTCCAAGGGCTCGCTATATACCCTCTTTTCGTACTTGCCGCACGCTATCACCTACAATCTAGATCTACTGCCTCACTATATACCACAGATGTTTTCATTCATGGCCATCAGAAACGAGTTGACTGGGAGTGTAGCGGATTCGAAGGCGACGAAGATACATACGGTCTTGGGATCCGCATTGGTCTATATTTCCAATGGATTACCTCTTCGATTGCATACAACTTCGTACCCTCCGAAGCCATTATGATGCGGGGGATTAATAACTGTTTTCAGGCAGCTATGTTCGCAGGATTACTCTTCGTTACAATCGATAAGGGCTCGCATGGTAAATTACATGCTGTCGAGGCGTATTTGATGTTGATCTTTTGCATGGGGGGAGTGTGTTCTGGGAATTTAGTCGACGATGTTCAAGACGACGGTCTTGAAGATGGAAGGGGGATTGGAGGCGAAGGAGGGCTTGGTGCTACGGTGACGGCGGAGCGGGGTTGGGTGAAAACTGGATACGCATACTTGGAGACAAGTACCCTTGGTGGCTATGTACGGCTGCTGTTGGCATGTGGATTCATAGCCTACGGTTTGTGGTTTGTTTTTGTGGGGATGGACGAGATGTTAGATGCATTTCCAAATGATTGCAGATATGCCTTCTTCCTTGCCCGCGTGGATCTGTCAGGTTCGTTCAGGAAATTTCTGAAAGCCCTATTCATTCTTGTTGCGATACCAGCACTGGTGTCACTCAAGAGAGGTACAGCGACACTCGCGAGAGCCACCCAGAACTTCTTCTTCGAGCAAGGGTGGCAGGGAAGGGCCAAACCTAAGCCTGAGATTTACAATGAGTCGCCAGTGACCACGCCTCCAGAGTCCCAAACTCTATCTCCTTCAAACAACGAGGTCCCAGGTTTGCAATATGTTAAAATCCGGCTGCTTGATGTAATATTGAGTGGTACATTGTTGATTTTCATCATTGCAGTCGAGCTCATAATCAGGTGGAATAAGATTGAGAAAGTACAAAGCATAAGAAGCACAGGGCAACTGCTACCAGTGATCATTGGAGTGGGGGGTGTTGGGCGGGTGTTAATGCGGTTGATATCTGACTCGTTAGAGCAGGCGGCTTTGCACAGACAAAGAGGCAGATAGTCCGACCGCGGGATAACAGTCATGACGGATGGAAGTCTTAGAGGTGATAGTATACGACGTAAGCAAACGACGCTTCCATCCATTGAATACTTTGGTTGATTTGGGGCCTGACCTTCGACTCGGAGGGAACACTCCACCGAAGACAGACATGGTGGGCTGTTTTGGGAACACTGATGACAAGGGGATGTGCTTCTTTTCGTTAGATATGATGTATACTTTGTATTTCCTTGTGGAAGCGCTTGTAGTAATGGGCTTATTTATTGAGCGCGCTGTATAATTTGGGGAGTAGTTTGGAAGTTGAAAATGTCCACTTTATCTCGCTTCATGTTTATTTATTTTGTTTCTTATTTTGATGAGATACCCTATGAAGTAGTATATGAATTCATCACGGAATTGCATTTCGATGCCAGTGGGACCTGGGAATATGTTCTCTGGTGCGATTACAATTTCAGAGCGACGGTACGAGATTAAGGCCGTATAAACAAACTCTTTAATTTATACGTATAGCCACTTGCATTCATGTTGAGTCTACAGAGCGAGTACGAGGCTATCATCACTCCATATGGAAGAATCGGCTGTTATGTTAGTGTACTGAATCTCTGGTGGTAGCCCATGATATCACAGATCTCATTTGTGGACTTTGAGAATTTTCTTGCAACAGCATAGTCTAGTTGGATGACAACATAGTAGTTACAGTAGCGAATAAATTCAATCAGGCAATAGCACATTAAGGAGCCTTCAAAATGATTATCCGAATTATGTATTTATTCCGTATAGGCACTCAAGCTTTCTTTCCACCAAACACATCCCTGTATTTGGCAAAATGACTGACTTCGGAGATGTGATTCTCCATGAATATGGTCATCCCATGTCTTCTACTAACCAATGATAAAGCAGTATTTAACTATTCAACAAGATGGATATAGCTTCAGATCAGATGATATTGGATTGGCCAAGGAACACGTCAGTAGAGGCAGGCTCGATGGGATAGACTGGGTAGATGTTATGGATAAGGGAAGATCAAGATTATAAGCTGTGAGGAGAATTTGTAATTTTCCAAGTTGTTTGAGTTGGGTTATAAGGCTCAGGGGAAGACTCGGAGCCTAGGGTTTGTTTGGAGGTGAGTGTGGTAGTCTGGGTTATCCTCATGATAGTGGTGATAGAGGTAGTATATTAGGTATATAAGTTGTATAGAGAAGAAAGAAAGGCAGCGCAGATGGTATCTGTGTATTGAAAACCTTGTTGAGTACTTAGATAACGATTTCTACAAATGTCAAATCTGTTGGGATAGTAATGAATTACTTACATAATATTTGTATTGGAATTCAGTATACAAATTTGGCAGCTTCATACATATATTACAAAAAAAAAGCTAATCACTAAGTAGCGTATTTAGCACGGTAACATATAGATGAGTTCTTATGTTCTGTATGCCAATACCAACCAGAACTAAAGCAATACCTCTTGCACACGCATACTCACCTGCACAGCTATTCAGACATTACAATAAGCTACAGGACTTTGTTCATCTAACCTGCAATGGTCCCTTCCGTTCTCTGGAAGCTATAGTTTTAATGATGAAAATCCAACAGTCATAACTGAATTGTTACTTCTTATCCTCCCCCGTTTTATTCTTCCTATACCATGCCTAGCCAACACATTTTCTCTATCCTCTGATTTGGATTCTTTTACTCCGTACTAAACAGCTAAATATGACTACCCAGACTACTAGTAAAGTACAGCTTGCGAGAGAGATAGAATACTACCAAGTCTGGGCTACATTAGCTTATCAGGGGGCTCGCAAGAGGTGCAAATTCGCGGGTTTCAATAGAACTGCACTAATCTATATGTTCTATCGTAGGGAATTAGATTGCAAGGTGCGGCTCTTCGCGGCACAACCTTCTTCACTTGTAAGTTAGAGAAAAACGGTGCTTGTCAGCCCCAATCTCCCGGTATTTCTATCCATATGCATCTCCTCCTCTACTCATAATGTCCCTAAACCAACATTGTGAAAAGATAATCATCAAGCTCGACCAGGGACATACCAACTCCATCATAACTCCTCTTTACAGAATAGATACCTTATAATATTCGCCCACAGGAACTCCTTGCTTCGACAATACTCAAATTATATAGCCCGTATTCAACCTCTTCCAGCAATCCATGACAAGTACCCATGCCTCCTGTACCATGCTCCTGCGGACCGACACAATAATATAAAGATTGAGACAGTAAGTTTTCAGTATCCTCCTTCAACCTGAGAGTAACTTTTCTATATATCCCCATCTGGTCTTACTCCCAAGTTCATTCACTAATGAACCCAGCTCTTGAAATCAATATCTCCTTGACATGAACCAAGATCTGGTTATCAAGGCCAAATTGATTTTGGGAGTTTTAAAGACTCTCAATATAGTCCGTCAACTCCTTTGTATCGAGCTGAAGGCATAAAATTGATGGATACCTATTGTTTATCAGCTAGTAAGCTGTAAAGACGCAGAACCCGCCTGTTCCCATCCCGGAAATGACAGATGTAAAGCAGCGCTGACAGAAGTCTGCACGCATCCAGGATCGGGTGGAAGATGAAGTCAATTGAAGTATCTCGAAAGTTAAGATTTTTTTCATCAAGGTTGGTAAAGTTCTAGGACATTAGTTTTTGCCTTTCGTCGTTTTTACACCAAAGTGCCAGTAGGGTGTCAAAAACCAACAATGCCATAAATTCTGCTGATATCCGGTAAATAGATATAGTTTATGAAAGGCTACATTCAAGCTAGAAAAGATAACTCTTGACCTGGTATTTCATTGGCTGGAAGCCGTAATATATTGGGGAGCAGTATAGATACAAGGTGTTGCCTTACAAATTTGTATGAGAAAGGTACTCTGCAACCATTCTTCAAACTTCTAGATTCTTCACCGAGGGCATTTTCTATTTACAGTGCATTTAAGGTGCATAATCTTTAAGTTCTTGATTAAAACTAAATTTTATAACTTCGAGTGAATTTAATTCATGGTGTTGATAGTTTTTAATGTTTTCGCAAAGTTGGCGTGTTTTGGTGTAAAAACGACGAAGGGCGAAGATTAATGGCACGGAACTATACCTCTCGCGGGTACTATGATTAACAGCATTTAATAGAAGTGTTAGAGGATATTCTGAAATGGAAAGCCACTGGATATATGGGTAATGGCATTCTGCGTGCCTGCATCACCATCTTTCAATAATCTCCCGCAACCTGGTCTTGATTCCAAGTATAAAAATGTTCCATTGGTGGATCTTCCATCCAAAGGCGATGGAGTAGTTTGATGAGGTCTTCTTCTGAAATTCGCTTGCCGGGCTTACACAAGTTCTGTCTGACATATTCGAAGACAACAATGGAGTTTCGGACAATGTACTGGCGTTGCAGTGGGAAGTACCACCTCTGCAGCTTGGGCTTTCGGTCTACAAGCGTTGGGTTAAGATCTAGTGGTAAGACCTGTGACAAATTTTTTTTTTTTGAACTCAGTACTCGTATGCACAGCCCTAAGGGCCGTATGACGAGACCTGTGACATAAGGTTTGTCCAGATCATCTGAGAGTCTGCGGAGGTCAATCTATTACCCTGCAGGAGACAGTTTTGGTGAGCAACTGCTGTTTTGATATTGTCAAGGAATTCGTAGGAACTGAAGCACTCCTTCATTTTGTCTATGGCTTGTAATTCTGTACGTACAGACCCTGCAAAGAGTCTTGGTGAAACAGCTGCCAGGCGGGAAGTTCACATGCAGAATGCAACGGAGCAGTATATTAGCATAATCGCTCCTCAACCGCAAACAACATAGAGAGTTGATGATAGATTTTTAACTAGTAGACATGGAGGAGCCTCTTGCCAATTCCCAGTTCCTGTTTGATTCTTATCCAGTGTATATTGCTACTACTGAGGCTAGCATATGAATTGCGCACAGAAGCGACCTGGCGGCTGTTTCATCAAGACTTTATGCAGGGGATGTACTTCGTTTGGTTTTCTGTAGTCACATCATTCTTTAAATTGGGCCAGCGCAGTGAGGTGGTAGTTGAGACATACCAACGTCCTCTTCGGTCCATTCAAAAGTCTTCCTAGCACTTGTAGGTATACAGCGGCTGTAGAGGGGAACTGTATGTATCTGAGTTGGTGGAGTCGTGCAACCAGACAGTACAAGGCTGTTTTATGGAAGGAACGGATTACTTAAAGATTTCAGCATCTCATGAACACTATCAATTTGATAAAATTTTGGCTAGCAAGTACCTAATAGTGGAGTTCAATATGTGCATGATAATATCAACTGTGTTGGTACCCATCTCGGGCATGTGTGGTTGTGTGGTCATGTGCGGACTTGGCGTCTCTCTTTAGCTTAGAGAGTCATGTCTCCATATCTAGTTTATCACTGAATACGAGATTCTTAATGGGAGATCCTGAGTTCCATCAGGTTATGAGTCCCTCTCGTTGCTATTGAGCTTACTCTATACCTTCTTCCTACAGTGGCTCTGCCACTGTCCCTCCTCTAGACGGGACCAACTATTCTTCATGGTAGCATACTATTCATGAAGGTCGGTGTTTTACTGTTGATCGACGACCACCGACCCCTGGATGCGGATGCCGTGCAAACCGATGGACTTTCTCAGAGATATTTTTTAACTGCAGCCCTCAGCAACAACTATGTCTTGATGAAAACATGACTGCTTGTCAAGCATAGAATCCTATACCAATCTGCTTCCCTAGGTAACATCTTTAAATTAACCGCTAAATTTAACTCTATTAAATAGCGCCCCAACCAGCAAGCTATTCAGTTCATTATATTGGTTTACATAGTTGCATCCGAACTCCGATACTTAGGTGAAGATGTCAATGACCAAAAGCTGAAATGGCAAATTTTCGGAAACCTATGTCTGTCTCTCCAATAAAAGAGGCTATTCTCAGGGAAGAATGCCAAAACCTACTCAATAAAGATACCTCACAACTAGCCGCTCCCCAAGTATCGAAGCTGCAAACGATTAGCTTGGATTATGAATTTTCTGCAAGATTTGGGTCTAAAACCCGAAACCCCAATTTTATGTGGTAATAACTAAGGTGCCTTAGCCCTTAGTAAGGAATGATGCCTTTAGACCTTGCATAAAATATATCTATACTCGAGAATACCATGAAGCCTTAATAAGACTTATGGGTCTACAATTTGGAGATGAAGAACGGAAAAGATGCAATAAGTATCACGAATGCTTCCTTACCTTTTTTTTTTTTTTTATTCAATACTCGTGTGCGGCATGACCATGGCAAGGTAGTGCTTCCTTACCTGAAATATACTATACAGATCAGCTTGAGGAAGATCTTAATAATGAGACCAGATGAATCATCTTAGATTATTTCTTTTCCAAAGGATGCGTACATAATTCCACTCATTGTGGCATACATTATTTTCACTCATCGTGCCTGCTGATGTCCCTCTGGCTTCCAGATGAATTATCTGGCAGTGGATTAGATCATCTCTTTTCCAAAGGGTTTCTATCTATACTACTCATTATGGATGATGGTAATTACAATATGACAGGAACTTTGCTGGGAATTACACATAGCCAGGGAAGGGTCTATGTTCTCCTTATATAGATCCAGCGTTTTTTTTTTGTTTTTTTTGAGTCTGTACGTCTATGAAGCCTAAGGCTATGAGATGGCTCCGTTCCGCCCCTTTAAAGGTTTGGTACTCTCACGGAACAAACGAGAGCAATACTACCGAAATCAACCCCGTCTCCTCCGCCACGCTCCTAACCTAAGTGACTGCCGTGGCAACCTTGGCCCACAAAACCATTGGCTTGGCCCACAATACCCCGCAACCCTCCTTCTTGCATCCCTAACCTTCGCATCCTTTTTTCTTCCCTCTACCTACCCCAACCCCGCCTTACCTTCATCTTGTTGCGTCTAAATTCAACGCCGTGATCAGCCATCTGAAGCCACCGCGATCCCGCTGGCAAGAACAACAAGATGAGGTATGGTGCCGGCAGTCAAGGGGGTACCATTCTTGGCAAAATGGGTAATTCGTCCTGAGCCTTAGTCACCACGGTTTTATTTTTTTTATTTTTTCGTTTGACGCGAATGTGACGCGGAATAGATTGCCAACCACCCCGAACATTGCCAACCACCCTGAACTACCGGTACATACCCTGAACAATGCCTCCGCTCAGCAAAAAGAGAAAAGCGTGTATTGCTTCCACCGCGAAAGCTCGTAAAGCTCTAAGACAACAGGATTCAGAGGAGGAGTTGGAGCTTGATCATGAGGGGGGTCTTGGGGGTGCGGACTCCGATGTTGCGGATTCGGATGTTGAAGAAGAACTGGTTATAGAAGAAGATGCTTTGGCACGCTTGATGGCTATAGCTAATAGCATAGACTCAGACTCAGAAGAACCTCATTTCAAATACCAGCGAGGGTTTCAACAGTCTCGTAAAACGTTATATCTAGCTCGAAAAAAGCAAGGGGATTTGCAGCACGCAGCTGCTAATACAGCAAAAATTACGGAGTTCTTTACACAACCAAAAGAACCAAAAGCGACTGTCATACCGGTGACTTACTGCAATCAATTGCAGTTAGCTATAGACGACCTTAAAGCTCTATTTCGGTCAAAACATGCGCCTATCGGTCAGAATCTTACTCGTCACAATATGGTTCTATTGTTTATACAGCTTCAGCTTGGGAAACCACAAGAGAGTCGGAGATCACTGTCACTATTTCTCGCGGAGGCTTGTAGTTATAGTGAAAAAATGGCACGACGGATACGCAGTTGGACAGATTCCTGGATTTCTTCTCGATATATTAGAGTTGGAATGCGAGGCAGTTCTCTAAAGTCTCAAGCTGGTTGACTAATGAGGGAGTCCTCTTAACTATACGGGAGCATATTGCAGCTGTTGGTGAGAAATTGACCTCGCATGGGTTAGCCAAAGCTGTAAATGAGTATCTGAAAGAAGAGAATATTATTGCTGGGGCAGAGGATTGGGAGCGCTCAATGGAAATTTCAGAGTGGACTGCTCGAATATGGCTAAATAAGCTTGGATTTCGATGGAAGGATATTCGAAAGGGAGTATATGTGGATGGCCATGAGCGAGATGATGTTGTTGCCTATCGACAAAACATATTCTTGCCACAAATTGATGAAATACAATCTTCAGGCTCATTACGGCAGTGGGACGAAGATGGCAACATTATCCCAGTATATTTACCGCTACCACTAGGAGAGAAAGAGAAGATCCTTGTTACACATGATGAGTCGACATTCAATGCAAATGATGGAAAGCGACAGATGTGGGTCAAGGATGATGCATACCCCCTGCGGAAGAAAGGACGAGGAAAAGGAATCATGGTATCAGAGTTTATAACGCCGCGTGGTCGACTAGCAGTACCCCCTCATATCTATGCGGAAGATCTTCCTCGTCGTCAAGCAACTGAATTCCTTGAATATGGCCAGGACAATTGGTGGACAGGAGAGAAAATGGTTGAGCATGTTGTCAATATTGCTATTCCGATTTTCGAAAGAGCATATCCTGGCTGTCAAGCTGTATTTCTATTTGATAATGCTTCTAATCATGCTGCATTTGCTCCAGATGCCTTGGTAGTAACAGATATGAATTTGGGACCGGGTGGAAAGCAGCCAGTGATGCGAGAAGGATTTATACACTCAAAACAACGCCCACAACCTATGATCTTTCCTGAGAATTACCCAGATTCAGCACTCCGTGGAAAGCCGAAAGGTATAAAGCAAGTGCTCCTTGAAAGAGGGCTTTGGCGGGATGGTATGCGCCTTGATTGTAAGCCGAAGTGCGGAATGCAGGCTGGTGAACCTCAAGCTGGCGTCCGCCACATCACCGACACCAACTTTGACAGGACGAGCGCTTGCGAGAACTCCACCACCAAAGCACTTCTGGTTTCGGCGATAACTTCATTCTATTCCTCTTGTTCACACGAGCAAGAGCATCTAACTTTTTTATTAAACCGACGGTTTCTACAAAATCCCCCCGAGGGTCTCGTTTCTCTCGGTTTTTTGGGAATTTCTGGGAATTTGGGTGACGTGGCACTCCACTGATTTTTGATTGGTCGAGGCCTCCACACTCGTCTCAGGGCTTCTTTCGGTTCGACAGGCTCTCGAGTCTGTCTTGATTGGTTCGCCGTCTACCAATCCCCGCGCACAGATTCCAGACCCTTTGGGTAACTGGAAGCGAGGATGGCAGGCGGAAAGGCAGTGGTCTTTGGGCCAGTAAAGGATTGGGGCAAGAGTGGTATCAAGGTTTTACTAAGGAATGGAACGGAGAGCAGACAGTATACCCTAGAAGGGGTCACGAACTGGGGAACGGTTGAACGATTTAGGGAATTGGACGGGGAAGGGAAACTTCGGGAGGCGATGGAAAAGGCGAAGGGGGAGGCGGACAGGATGGCAGGAGAGGACGGAGGATTCGGGATTGTTTATTCCCGGGAGGAACGTCTGTCCAGGGCAGGGAATGAGGTGGTTGTCGTCAAGGATGCCTCCTCGGCGGAACGAGCTATTGAGCTGATTTCGGGTGGGTTAGTGATTCAGGATGTTACGGAGTCGGGTGAGATCCCGGAGGATTCCATCTCGGTAACCACGATGGTGGAGGAGGATACGACCGTTGAAAAAATCAAGGTACGCACGGCTTCTGGCGAGAAATCTTGGGTGATCAGGACCCCAAAATCAGTGAGGTTCGTGGATCCGGAGGTGCTTGTTAGTACGTTTGGGGATGGAGACGAAGAGGGTGACTCCGACAATGAGGTGATGAGGGTCAGGTCCGCGAAGAAGGGAAAAAAGAGAATGGTGGGTCAGAGTCTGGTACAGATGGTGAAAGACTTAGGGTCTTCGGCGAGCTTTTTGGGGAGCGCACCTGAGATCCCGGTAGCTCGGAGTCTCTTCCCGGGGGGGAAGACGATCCCGGCCGGAAGGGCGGAGGACTCGGATGTTGAGATTGAGGATGTGGTAAGGGACGATTACGTCACTAATGAGGCAGCTGGGGGCCTCAGGGAGAGTCGACACGCTGTCAAAGGGCTCTCTCCGGAAGAGGCGAGTCAGGTGGTCCGAGCGATTTTGGACAAGGCAGATGAGGTTCACGGAGCGGAAGCTGATGACAAGGATGCGACAGGGGAGGATGAGATTATGGGAGATGGGACCGGGGATGATGAAAGGGAAGCGACTTCGGGGTCGTATGAGCTCCCGAGCGACAGTAGGGGAATGTGGGCGTTAGTCGACGATATCGTCGCGAACCTCAAGACGATTGAGGAAATCGAGATGATCAAGGGTGGACGGCCCTTCGGAGTCAGGAAATGCCTCGCGACTGCTAGGTCTGCGGTTAACACGGCAGGCTTGATGCTAGATCAGGGGTATGCCGTCGATGGCACGGGGTCAAACTCGTGGGAGGAATTGGAGGATGAAGCAGTGGAATGCGGGGAACCGGGAAAGAAGGCTGTGGTCCGGAAAGCGAGGAGAGGGTATGAAAGGGTCCGAGAAGAAGGATCGTCGGTGTCTGAGGGCTTGTCTCGTGAAGTCAAGAGACTCACGGAGATGGTCACGATCCTGGCCGCTTTGAACGGCGTCGGTACTCCCGAAGAGTGCGGCAGAGCACGTAAGCTCCAAGCGAGAAGGCAGGCACAGGTAGCAGAAGCGAACAGAGCCGCGGCGGAGGTGAAGAGGATATCGGAGAAAGAAAAGGAGGATAGGGCGTTAAAGAAGAAGGAAGAAGAAGCTAAGGAGTTGGCAAGAAAAGCGGTGGAACAAGTGGAACGACCCGAGGAGAGGGAGGAGGAGGTGAAGGCGGCTGCGGGTGAGGAAACCGAGAAGTACGAGGCGATGGATAAAATACGGCAGATCCGGAGGTAGTTGCAGATATGGCGAAGAGATTTCAAGAAGCCAAGTCACAGATCGAGAAGATCGAGAAAAGGAGGGCTACTGAGAACGAGGTCAGTGTCGGGAAGGGTTTGGTGGTGATTGACAAGAAGGTCCACAGAACCGTGACCGTCATGGTAGCTCACAAGAGTGAGATCATCGGGGTTAAGAAGGCTAGCCTCCAGGCGGGAGCCGTGAAAGTTGCCTCTCTGTTGAGGGAAGTAGCCCAGACGGAGGGAAGGACCGCATGGTCTGCTTCAGTGTGCGTAGACGCTGCGAAGGGGAAGAAGGAGTCAAGGTGGGAAATTGGGAGGGTTCCGGAAGAAGTTAGTGATAAGGGCGTGTTAGGACGGGTTGTCCCTCAGTTGGTAGCGGTCTTCGGAGCGTCGGACGACTTTGAGCAAGCCTGGGTAAAGAGGGATAGCACCGTCACCCTTGTGGCGGCGGATGCCCCTATGGGAGGGGAAGAGTCAGGGAAGGCTCTTGACATTTTGTTGAGGGAGGAAAACGTGGGGGTGAAGTGGGGTGACCGATACCCTAGGGTCCATGAATGTTGGAACAAGAGCCTAGGAGTGGTTTTCGAGGTGGAGAACAGCGAGGAGGCGAAAAAGGTGATTAAGAAGGGCATCGTCTGGAGGGGAAAGAACAGGAAGGTCGCGTATGGATCCGGTGCGGAGGCCCAGAAAGGCGAGCAGCAGAAGGACTCTACCCCGAAGGGGTATGCCCCCCCGGTGGGACCGCGAGGTAATGGGATTGGGGGCAAAGCAGGGTTGACGGGGAAGGGCAAAAGCGTGAGCCCCCCGACAGGCCCTCGTAAGGGGCAATCGATGAATGGACGCCCCGTGGGGAACTGGAGGCGTGAAGGGTTTTCCCGCCCGTACATCGGATGGAGTAATGTGAGGTGCTTTGGCTGTGGAGGGGCCGGCCATATGGTAAATAGCTGCACATCCGCAAAGGGGGTATCTGCAAGAAGTAATTGAAGCTCGGGGGCATCGAGTGATTTTTTATCCTAAATTTCACTGTGAGTTGAACTTCATTGAATTCTTCTGGGCAGCAGCAAAGAGATATGCTCGTGAGAATTGTGAATATTCTCTCCAAGGGCTACGGGACACCATACCTCATGCACTTGAGGCTGTACCAGAGGTGACTATATGGCGATTTTATCGAAAGTGTCAACGGACGATGCAAGCATATCGTGATGGTTGCCAATTTGGTACTGTAGAGTTCAAAGATCGTGTATATAAAAGCCACCGTAGAACTCATGTATTGAATGAAGACTAGCGATTCGACCCAACTGCCAAGTCTGCCAAGCTGGGTTGGATTGAGACTAGTCTGGCCCCCACAGTATGCAGATATTCCCTATTTTAGTAATTTTGGTCAATCTTGGCATGGGTAATTCATTGGCCCTCCCATACAAAACGGTCTTTTCTTTTACCTATCTACTCACTCAGTTTTTTCATAAATTTTTTTTTAATCAGTAATTATTGTTCTCCATAGCCAATACTATCGATTTTACTGTAAAAATATCCGAAATCTGTTATGGTGGTGTTGTTGATACGTTAGTGGCACACCCCCTTAAAATGGTACCCCCTTGACTGCCGGCACCACAGGGGATTTCTTTCCTTCTCGCCTTCGCCTCCATGACCTTCACCTCCATGACTCATTCGTCCCTTACATCTCTCTTTTTATCTTCTCTGTCATCTACCTGTTCTTGCTATGTAATTAACTGCTTGTCACGGATTGCACCTCTTGTCACGGATTGCACTTCTTGTCACGAATTGCTCCTGCCGTCGCCTATCTGCGTTCCAGTCCTGAATATATTCTCCTCCTATAGATCACGGTTCGTTCCACCGATCCTATCAATTCACGTTCGTGTCCAGGCTCTTGTGCCGGTTCATTGTTTTCTCTACATCCCTATTCTTGTCACGGATCGCTATAGTTGTCACGGATCCCTATATTATCACGGATCCCTATCGTTCTCACGGATTGCTTCTGCTGTCATGGTTTCCCGAACTATTCTTTCCACATTTATCTTCTCATGCACTCTATGCTCTCCCACTCATCTCACTTTCCGTTCGTTCTGCCATACATGCTTTGCCCTCGCACACACCCCATATCCAACGTCCTGCCTCCTCGCCCTCCCTGCAATCTCTTCTCCACCAACAAAAACAACCCTCACATCTCCAAACCCTCCATCCGCATTACGCTAATAATAATTCACATATAACCGCTCCCCACATGCCCCAAGAAACTTACTGCTGCCCAACATGCGCCCATAGTTGCATACCGTAAATTACCCCCATTCTCCCCAAACTCAATTCATAGCCCGTAAATAATGAATAATGAAAACAAAAAAATACAAGGTCGTAGTCCACTACAACCAATGGTTGTTAGTAATAATCTTTAGGAACGAGTACAAATTGATCTAATCAATATGCGAGCTGATCTAGATGGGGAATACCGATGGATCTTACATATTCGAGATCATTTTAGTAAATATTCTAGTGCTTATCCTTAAAGTCTAAGGAAAGTACTGAAGTTGCTAATATCCTCATGATATGGATTGGACAATTTAGTCTACCAAAAATTCTTCAATGCGATAATGGTAATGAGTTTAAAGGTGAACTACTTGTTGTGAAATATCATGGAATTTCTTTAATACGAGGACGTCCACGCTATCCTCAAACATAAGGATTGATTGAACAAGCAAATGCTGTACTAAAGCAGAAGATTCGAATGGCAAAAGCTAAATTAGATGACAATTGATGGGTACAGTTTTTACCTATTGTGATTTTAGCTATGAATCAACAAGTAAGTAATCATTTCTAATACTGGTCTTATAATAAAACTAATAATATTAGATTCACCCAACAACTGGATATAGTCCATATGAAGTTGTATTTAAACAAAAAGTATATCATCTTTCAGGTCGTTTATCTCCAATCCTAGATGCAAATGATGAGGAAGCGGAGGATGATGATGAGGAAGCAGAAGATGAGGATAATGAGGATAATGAGGATAATCCGGATGAGGAGGAGGAGGAGAAGGAGGAGGAGGAGGAGGAGGAGGAGGAGGAGGAGGAGGAGGAGGAGGATGAGAAGGAGGAGGATGAGCAAGAGGAGGATGAGGAGGAGGCAGATGAGCAAGAGGAGGACAGTTTGAATGAACTTTCAAGTCAATCTACTCCAATTCAACTTGAACTTCCCAGTACCGATATTATGCTAGCAAAAGTTCGCAACCGTACCACAACAGCTCGCAAGCAAATGGCGAATTGATATATTCAACAGCACAAAATAGATACCTTTACAATAGGTGATCTCGTTAGCTTGCGAATTCCTGGTATTGATCGAGCTTCTACCGACCATCGCCGGATTTTTTGTAGAGTTGTCTACAAGCCTCATCCTGACCGACATCAGCTATATTGTGAATATGGCCTATTGGATCGATACTATCCCACTAGAGAATTGGAGCAACTTCCTTCTAGTATTAGACCAGCCTACCTTGAGTCTATTCCATTGGAATGGCAAAGTCAAAAACCGAAGTCGCTGCATGAAGTTGCACGTCTTGCCTCTGCTGGATCTATAGTTCGCTGCAAATGCAAAGGCCTATGTTCTGACCGTCGCTGCCAATGCAAAAAACAAGGACGTTCATGTACTGCCCACTGCCATACTGGGTCAGGGCAGCACCCTTGTACGAATTCAGTGTAAGAGCTGGCAGGGCGTTAAGCAAGTGGGGGATTGAGCAAGTAGGGGATGAGCGTAGGGGATTGAGCAAGTAGGTGATTGAGCAAGCGGGGGATTGAGCAAGTGGGGGATTGAGCAAGCGGGTGATTGAGCAAGCGGGGGATTGAGCAAGCGGGGGATTGAGCAAGCGGGTGATTGAGCAAGCGGGTGATTGAGCAAGCGGGGGATTGAGCAAGTGGGTGATTGAGCAAGCGGGTTATTGAGCAAGCGGAGGATTGAGCAAGCGGGGGATGGCAGAGCTTTTCTTATGTATATATCTTATGTATAAGTTACATTAGTCTCGATAACTACATATGTGATATTTATGCCATCCCGGAACGGAACGGCAATCTCGCAACGGCCCGGTCCATACCGGTATGGACTGAATCCCGGAACGGACCAGAACATATACATTTGACTACCCAGCACAGCTGGCATTTGGGATCCAAGTCAGACCCCAAACATGAGGCTACTCCGAAATTTTTGTCTGCAGCACTTCGTGTCAAGGGCTCGCCTCAGCTGCCTGTTGGCGTCGTGGAGTCTCGATCTAAAAATGATAACCAGACTAAAAATGGTTGTGGTAGGGAGACTACCAAGATAGGACTAGCTTAATTACAAAAAGGGTAGACTAAAAGGCAACCATCCAACGCTACCGAAACAAGAAGTCAAAAATTCTAAATACCCATTGCGTGCTGTGGTGGGAGACTTATCGCGGGATCTCCTACTGTTAATTGACACTACCTAGACCTGCTAGTATAGTCACTACAACCTTCAACTCAGATGATCTCAAATGGCACTAAGCTTATCAGTGTAGTTACTTCATGTTGGAAATATCTAGTGTCCTTCACATGTTCTAAGAATAATACTATATTTCTACTATTAATTGTTGGTTTCGACGCTATGGAGGTATTTCTTTCCTAACGGAGAGAACATACACTGTGTGACCGGAATGAAGACCAGCAAGAGCGAGAGGTAGAGAATAATGACAGAGTCGACAAATATATATGAAGAAGACAAAAGCCGTAATAGTAGCTGTAATTTTTAATCGTATGTACGTGCGAATACGTACATAATATCACCCCAAAAGCCCACTTTTTTCGCAAAGAACCCAAAAAACCTCGCCTGCCTTAACCACAACATACGAAGCGACACACTTTTAAACGAAAAGATAGCACTAAGACCTTCTGCCAAAGTGACAGTCGTGCCGATACTGGCACGACTCTCGCGGGTCCCAAGACCGTTTTACCACTCACACTTACGACAGTGGGCGAACACTTGGAGACTCTCGTACCTGCTAGAACTTTCCTGCCGATAACCGCAACCATGCAGCGTGTAGGACTCATATGACACTGACAGTCGTGCCAAAACTGGCACGGCTCTCGTGGGTCCATAGCGCAAAGATCACTGCATATCACGAAGACCCCTTTCCACGTGACAGTCGTGCCAATACTGGCGCAGATCCCAACAATGAACGACTCGCATGCAAACATAACTACGCATAAACTGCAGACCAAAACAAATAAATTAACCCAAAGTGGTAAACTAACTAATCAAAACTCATATGAAAACACCATTTCCCCCACAGCGGTTGTGACTTGAACTAGGCTTTTCTCCAAAGAGACACTGAGTACAAATCACTCAGCGTGCCAACCAGACCCAAGGGGCACACCCCATTGTATAGGGCTATTCCGCTCCAGGCCTAGCTTGGCGTGGTGCCGAGACTACCAAGATGGGGCTAGCTAAATTACCAAAAGGGTAGGCGATGTAGTACCAGAAAAGGTCGGAGCCAAATCAGGACTATCTGTGTGATTTCCCAAAACCATCTATACGGAAAAAAACGCCAAAAATGCGGATTACCTGTTTCGTGCTGCGTAGGGAGACTTTATCGCGTGGTCACCCACCGCAGTCTGCGGTCTGAAGCTTAGATATGGCAGAGCGGACAGTCTATGGTCATAGATGTCAATATCTCATTTGTTCTAGAATATATGGCGGTTGTTGAACTTGGCCAGTTACACCATTGCCCAAGAGCAAAACAGCATACAGACCTTATTTTTCCATGAGGACTGCACCAACGAGTGGCTCCATTATCTGGAAAGTGACAGAACTGGCCCAGATATTTTTGATGTTGTTTACGTCTAACAATTACCGCAATCAGGGGGTGAATAAAAAATCCTCATGATTTGGGATTGGCTCAGTTCTGCCTTGGGGGACCAAACAACACCGTGTGTATAGTGAGTCCACTACTAAATGCCGCTTCCTATAAGTTTCTCAGTAAGCTGAAGGAAGCACTAAAGTTAGCACCAGAGCTTATATATACTGAGCGGCTTGTAGGATGAGAATGCATTGAGCCTAATATTGCCTGAAGAGAGACTCGGATCAGGTAGGGGCTGTCATGTGAGAGTACCAATTGTGTGATGTGTTATTGTGAAGATTATCATTCAGAGTTTCGACTTGATACTCAGAATTCCCAAACTTTATCTACAGTAGCGAATCCCACCTGACATGGTTTAACTGGTAAAGATTACGTATGTACTTAATAGTAGCAGAATATAAAAAGCGAGTCCGTTCCGCTCCGTGTCCAATAGAACTAACTACACAAGGAACTCTCGATTGCGAGGATCGAACTACTGGATCAGGTATATAATTAATTATACAAGACTGAGTGATGTCTAGACTACCTATTCCGACAGTTCAATCTTGCAGTGATCATGGAGATATCGAATTAGGAAGGCAGTCAGAATATTCTGCCATCTATCTAGATATATCTTCTTCTGCTTCTCCTCCTCCTTCTTCTTCTTTTCCTTTTCTTCACCCCCCATTATTATCGATCCTTATCGTTATACTTTTTTTTATATACTTTGCATCTAGACAAATGTGAGTGTTTCACTGTTCATTTACAAGGTATAACGTTTGTGTAAAGCTGCTAATAGGAAGTAGGGACGACTGGGCTGTTGTCACGATGATAGGACTGGGACTAGCGTTCCTAGTCTTTGCGATGATCTTCACAAAACTTATTATCCAACCGGGGTCTGGGTAGTGAGAAGGGTGTAAAAATATAAAATAAAAAAAATAAAAAAAAATAAAAAAAGGCGAGGGTTGTGTTACTAGGGACCCTTGCAAAATGTGGAGGGGTGGGGCCACATTGTCAAGCCCTCGGGGGGCAGCGGATGATCATGAGGTTAGTGTCCTATGTCTAGTTATTTCTATAGGCATAGCTGATGGCTCTCTTAGGTACTTCTGGACTAAGGATATTGAGTTCTCTTAGGCAACAATCAGATAGAGGATGATAGTGAGATCAACTACCCTATGTCTGGTGGTATCAATTGCATAGCTAATGCCCTACCCCTAGGTACTCCTGGATCCAACTACGTCTAGTTCTCTCCTATACAGCAGTCTGACAGAGGATGGTGGTGAGATTAACTGCCTATGTCTAGTTCTTCCTATGGACATAGCTGATGGCTCTCCCAGGTACTCCTAGACCCAAGGATATTGAGTTCTCTTAAGCAACAATCAGATAGAGGATGGTGGTGAGATCAACTGCCCTATATTTGGCAGTACCAATGGCATAGCTAATGGCCCCCATAGGCACTCCTGGATCCAACTACGTCTAGTTCTCTCCTATGCAGCAGTCTGACAAAGGAAAGTGGTGAGACTCAGCTGCCTATATCTAGTTCTTCCTACGGACATAGGTACAGTAGCTAATGACTCTCCAAGGTACTCCTGGACGCAAAAATATTGAGTTCTCTTAAGCAACAATCAGATAGAGGATGGTGGTGAGATCAACTGCCCTATGTCTGGTGGTATTAATTGCATAGCTAATGCCCCCCCAAGGCACTCCTGGATCCAACTACGTCTAGTTCTCTCCTATGCAGCAGCCCAACAGAGGATGGTAGTGAAATTAACTGCCTATGTCTAGTTCTTCCTATGGACATAGCTGATGGCTCTTCCAGGTACTCCTGGACCCAAGGATGTTGAGTTCTCTTAGGCACTAGTCAGATCAGGTGTAGACACGGTTTCACCATGGCTAGGTTGAAGCGGGGTTGACGATACCCAGTCCGGTGGACTAGCACGCCCCTAATTCCCCTGCCTGCTGCCGCCAATAGGCTATGCGGTAGCTGCCGCTGGCACACGATGCACACCCCTCAAGCCTGAAGGACATAGAGATTTTCAACCACAACACAAGTCAACGAAACTCATGAAATACAATCTAGGTGAGAGCATTGCCAGACCTCCGACAAGTACATGAATAACTAATTATCTCACAGGGTTCTGGAAGCGACCGAGCAAGTTCAGTTCATATTGGTGAGAGCATTGCCAGACCTCCGACAAGTGCACGTATAACTAATCTATTTCACAGGGTTCTGCAGCAGCATAGACGCTGCGATAACTCCAATATCGATACTGTAATATCTGCAATATCGACACTTCCATGGCTCCGATGTCGATACTTTTATGGCTCCGATATCTACACTTCCATAGCTCCGATGTCGACAGTTCTATAGCTCCGATGTCGACTTCGATATACTACCTGTTATGGCACAAGGCTGACGGGGGTGGGGGATACCCGATTTGATCAGGGTCAGGTCATGTGTGGGAATTTGACGGATTGGAGCGAGCCCCGCTTCCAAAATATGTACCCACATCATGTATCTAGCTTTGGGCTCTTCTAGCAATTTTCTAAGTTCAAACCGCACCCGTACGTGCTGTAGTTAGGCCCGAGTTTGTAATCTTGCCTTCGATTGACCCTATATTCCACCTGTGGCATGCAGGGGCCACATAAGCTAAGAATGAGGGGATCGTTTCGAATCCCCTATTCTTAGCTTATCTACACGCCAGGGGATTCCCCCACCGCAAATTTTCTAGCTCAGCTTATATTCCGACAATATTGCCTTGATCACCAGCTAGCCCGTAACACTACCATTCTCGGATCGGCTCATTAATTGTCAGGAGTAAGTAAGACGAGTAGAGGTGGTAGTTTTGGAACTATTGTTGGCAGGTCTATGTTAGGGGCAGGCAATATGGGCTGGGGATGGCCAGGGACATGGGGTGTGGTATTGCCTTATACCATACCTCTAGAAGTCTTGGCATGATGTATATGTAGACGAGCTTTTAGCATAGCATAGAGAAGACGAACAACCTTCTACATCATTTATGTATTGAAACAGGGTTTTTCATGTATGGGTCTGACGAGACAAAAACCTACCGTCACCAGTACAGGCTCTAACTCTGCGAGATGTCTGAATTAACTCATGCTCGAGATGTCTGAATTTAGTAGCCAGACTAGTCTGAATTAGCTCATGCACGACATGTCTGAATTAGCTTATGCTCGACATGCCTGAATTAGCTTATGCTCGTGATGTCTGAATTCACATTGAAGGAACTTGTTGACGTTAGTAGCACTCAGGGTTCCACGGTGGCCACTGTGTAGGGTCTTTGAGATCATTCGCAGTTGGGTCAATTCCGTCTGGATTATTGAATGAAGCTTTTGCTCGTCCAATAGCAACTGTAGGTATGGAATGATAATATCGGTGGTATATTTTACCTGCGTCATGTTTAACATGTCACAGCAGAATCTGCTGAACCACTTCTCAACACCGTTCAGCTTTCTCACGTGCCCTTCTGGTAAGCTTTCTTCGGGATGGAGGCATCTTCGGTTGTCAAGAGGGCTTGGAGCTGCTGATAATGGGCGATGTTGTGAATTTCTGGTTAGTAAGGAGGCAAATAACCGTACATATATATATTTGACTACCCAGCACAGCTGGCATTTGGGATCCAAGTCAGACTTCAAACATGAGGCTACTCCGAAATTTTTGTCTGTAGCACTTCGTGTCAAGGGCTCGCCTCAGCTGCCTGTTGGCATCATGGAGTCTCGATCTAAAAATGATAACCAGACTAAAAATGGTTGTGGTAGGGAGACTACCAAGATAGGACTAGCTTAATTACAAAAAGGGTAGACTAAAAGGCAACCATGTCGGTTAGTATTAAAGCTAATCTTATATGTTGTCTTTGTCCCACCACCATTGCAACTCGAGGATTGCACCATCATGTGGCCACTTTGCAGCGCCATGTTCATAAGTATCATCACGCTCTGGCCAGTCCATCAGCTGCTCCAACCTGGATACCAGTGCTAGGGGCCTCAATATGGAAAGTCGAAGAGGATTTTAAACTTCCGCCGGGATGGAAACATTTCCTCCATGCCTCTTCGTCACTTATTAGCTCATCATAAGTTGGCTGTTGGTTTATACGCAGGAGATAGAAGAGTCCTTGCTGTGATGCATAACGCCTAGATATCTCTCTAGTAAGGTCATACATGCTACAGCCCCCCGTGGCCAGTATGCTGGCAGCAAGCCTTAGAATAGGGCGAATAGCGGCTCTCAATGTCGTGGTATTCTCCCCTACTTTAGCTTTTGTGTTAAGGATAATACGCTTATTGTCCCGTGACATACATAGGCCCCCGTTGAAGGTCATACTCTCTGTACTTATTTCCTGCAAGGTTCAAGCTCGCCGAAGCCAGTGCCGTTGGTCGTCCTAAGAGCATTGAAATAACGTACGACACGCTCTGTAGCACGGTATATGTTACCAATGGTAGGAACATTGATCTTCCGTTTGTTCTGTTTCACTGAGTCTAAGGAGCTGTTGTGTGATTACTTGGTTTCTGTCGCAGGCATAGGGTATCTAGCCATACGTACTCTGCCCCGAAATTAAGCAGTGCTGTCCGTACGTCGCGCTCCAAGTCGACACTGTCAGGAAGTGGGACAGGCCACCGGAAATTTTTTTTTTGAACTCCTTATTTGTGAGGCCACTGGTACTGATTAATGGGTGTCTTAGCCAATGGCTTCATATCATTTTTTTTTTTTTTTGGTAAATCAGTACTCGCATTGAAGCATCTTGCTTATGGCAAGGCAGCGCATCACCACAGGTTACGCCTGGAGGATTATGCTACCACTGGGCCGCTCCCTGTCCGTCTGTCAGCAGTCCAGCTTTGTGTTATAGCCCAAAAGGTAGGGTACCGTGGAGATTGGTTTGTAGATCGTTGTTCCCAGCACGGATAGACTGCATTTCGGCATGCAACATTTAATGATTACCCGAGTGCGTGCTTCATCAAGCCTTGTACTGAGATATCGACCTTTCAAATTTTTTTTTTTTTTTTTTTTTTGAACTTAGTACTCGTATGCACAACCTTAAGGGTCGTATGACGAGCCACGACCTTTCAATTGAAGTGCTTCCACCTAACACGAGGGGCGGAATATGCTAGATCAAAGTCAAACTTCTTTGGAAAGGGAGGCCGACTTGTCAGTTCCACTTCATGGCGGCTGTGATCCACATCCATGTTTTTGCCCATGGCTCTTTTCAATTCCCCCCCGATAACACTCGCCACGAGTGCAATTAGGCCTGGGGCAGCTTTCCCAGACCGAGCTGCGTCCAGGGCAGTTGAATACTCATCTTGGGCAGTATCATAGAGGCCACCGATGTAGATGGCATTTGTACCCCGGTTCAACAGCAGGGCCACCATGTCCTGATCGCCTGGTCTGCAGCTATACCTAGTGAGTACCACATCTACCATATACCATATCGATTAGTCTGGTTAGCACAAGCCGCTCGTAATCTGCTCCTCGATCAAGTAGCAAGGCCACAGCCTTCTTATTATGCGACTATATCTGCCATCCACAGCGTTGAAACCTGCCCCTCAGTCTAGCAGCAAAGTTACAATCCTCACATTCCCTGCTCCTGCAGCCGCGCAGAGCGCAGATCCACATTATCACTTGTACTAGTTCGCACGGGGCGGCTAGACTAGCTTTACTGCCCCTGAATCCGGGCGGCCCCTCTAAGGTTGCCCACATGAATATGTAAGGAGTTTTTAAAGGGAAAAAAAAAAAAAATCCTAGTGTTCTCAACCGACCGGTCGCCGACCAAGCCGCCTGGCCTGGGGGCCATGGTCCGTGCAGGCCTGAAACCGCCTGGGGCGGCCCCAGCCTCCATTCAGGCCCGGCCCCGACCTTAATTGTAGAGGCGAGAAAACCTTTGAAATGCCCTTCGCTTAAGTGAGACTCCTGTGAAACACCCTTCGTTCAGTGGAACATGTGTGACCTACAACACTAGACCTATCTCTTATATAGTCGTGACTTGGCCTGACTCGCCGTGAGTCTATGCAAGAACTCGTAGGTTATGCGCCAGCTGGCCAGCTGGCTTCTCGCGACGTGACGCGGCTTGTTATTATGACGGGGCTTCTCACTCGACACATCACGAGCTTTCTCACAACGCGACATGGCTTCTTCTCAATGGTGAGGCTCTCTGTTTTCTATGCCAGCTTAGTCTAATATTTAATTTGCAGTTCACGAGCTGGATATCCAGCAATACCGCTAGCTATACCGACAGCCATATACGCAGCAATACCGACAGCCATATACGCAGCAATACCGACAGCCATATAGCAAGCAATACCGCCAGCCATATACGCAGCAATACCGCCAGCCATATAGCCAGCAAATACCGCCAGCAATATACGTAGCAATACCGACAGCCATAGAGCCAGCCATATAGCCAGCACTCCGCAGCCATATAGCCAGCAATACCGCCAGCAATATACGCAGCAATACCGACAGCTATATCGCCAGCCATACCACCAGCCATATAGCCAGCAATACCGCCAGCTATAATACCGACAGAAATACCGACAGCAATACCGACAGAAATACCGACTGCTATACCCACAACAATACCGCCAGCCATATAGCCAGCGATACCGACAGCAATACTGACAGCAATACTGCCAGCTATACCGCCAGCCATACCGCCAGCCATACCGCCAGCCATATTCAGATACTCAGGCAGGTTTTGGTATTAAAAAAATAAAAAACACCAACTCAGCGCCCTCTACCACCATAGTCGAAATAAAACAATCTACTCCCAGCCGTGCATACCCACACACAACAAACGCATAAAATAACCAACATGAATCAATATATATAATAGTGTAATAAAGAAAATACTAGAAAATTCCCATTTCCCCCATAGCTAGAAAAAAAAATATACCCCTAGTTAATTCTCCTACAACTTCTTCGGTTATGACCGTACTCTCCACATAAGCCACAAGATTGACTCCCATTACCTTGCACTGGTCCAACCACTGTTCCATTGAGCTCAGCCTGCACTTTAAGAATCTTTCTCCTAGACTCTCCTGCTACCATTCGCTTTACTTTTAGCCGACCCATTAATTTCCGTTCTGCATTTGGTGCATGCAAAACAGCAGAACCTTGCTCTACTTCTGATGCTTTCACTTGATCAAGTGATATTGGAGAGAGAGGCTGTTGGTAGGTTTTCTGGCAGGCAAGATTTGTAAAGTAGTATGGAACATAAGCGCGTGGATCTGGATGAGGTGGGCTTGGAGGGCGAGTGAGAGCTTGTAGCTCATAAATAAGAGTAAATGCGTGTCCACAAGGAATTCCATTTTCTTGAAAATGGCCGCAAGTACAGGTACGATATAATAGATCAGTAACGAAAGTCTTATGGTTGATTTGTGTGATAAGACCACGAGTTTGGGAGGAGAGTTGAACTGTATTGCCTTTAGCCCAACGTTGATTTTCTTGAAGCTTTCAATATGCATAATCGGTATAGAATTGAGGTCCAGCTTGTATAGCTTTTATATACTGCTTGAATCTATGATTCATGACATAATTCCAAATAGTATCAAGAAGGTCTAATATAGGTAATTCACGTTGCTCCTTGAATACCTTATTTGTTGACTCTACCACATTGGAAGTTTTATGTCCATGATATGGTCCAACATAATATGCTGTTACCCAAAGCTTTGGATCAATCGCTCTCAGATATGTTGCAGCTCCAAGATTAAACTGCTCTAATCTTGACATCTCAAGATTATACTTTTCTACTGTTTGGGAATTTGCAATTGCCCAAAAGTATGAAGCAACCGAGTTCGAGTATCGTTTGCAAACATTTCCTAAAATGGTACATGTCAGAATTAGGAAATGTTTTGGATGATCATTTATAACAAAGGGTCTGACCACAACTATACCTTTTAGATGAAAGCAACAAATTAATGTATGGATAGTATTTCCATATACAGCCTGTTCAGCTGCTAAAAGTCCTTTGTCTCGGTCACTAATTAGAGTCATTCCAACTGACTCAGGGATAGCAATCTTTAGGTGAGACAAAAACCAAGTCCATGACTCGGTATTTTCACTTTCAACAATAGCCCATGCTAATGGCAAGTTCTTGCCATTTCCATCAATCCCAACAGCAAATAATAATGTCTGAACAAATCTTGCTTTTAGAAATGTTCCATCAACTGCCATAAATTTTCACATTTGTCGAAAGGAATTTTTGGATTGGCTAGGACAAATGAATATTCGCTGGAATATAGTTGATTTTTGACATTATAACTGAATATATATGTCAGGATGTTGTTCTTGGAGAGCAGTTAGATAGCGAGGAATTTGCTGAAACTGCTGTAACTGATGCTCACGTCGGTCTTGGATGAGTGCCATTTTGACTAGCCGAGCCGATTCATAGGAGGTGGTTTGTAAGTATTCCATTCGAATACAATCAACTATCTCTTATACTTTAGTTACTTTAGTAACAAAGAGATGTTTAGGTATTACTCGACGTAGCTAAAGTTGATGATTTGCTATCGAAGTTGATTGCCCACTTCTCCCAAGACCAGCACAAGTATGTTGTCCATATAGCGCTCTCACTTCAATGTACTTATCATCATTGTATGAAGCAGATAATCGCCATAAGCATCCACTAGTACTATGTTGACAAGTATAGGAGGCACGTAATTTATCTTTCTTCAAGACTTGGAAATCAAACTGTGTTTGAATAGCCCAATCCTCCAATTCAGAGCGCAGGTCCTCCCAGCTTGCAAAACACTGTCCAATCTTTATTGCCATATTATAGATAGTGATACAAGTGAATAAAAACTGCAAAAGCTAATAAGAGTGTAGAAGATAAAGTGCGATAGTAAGTGTAGAAGGTTAAAATACAGAAGGTAAATGCGGAAGGTAAGTGTGGAAGTATGAGTGTGGAAGTATGAGTACGGAAGGTAAGAATGCCGAAAGTATGAGTGAACTTGCGAAGACTGTAAGAGCTTAGAAGGTATACTGAAATTGAGAACTATAAAAGAAATTGAGAATTATACAAACTATTTAAGAACCACACATATAAGATAAAAGAAAGCTAGAAAGGCTTAAGAAAGCTAAAGAGTAAAACAAACCCGGAAATGAAGTTTTTAGAGAGGGTCAAAGAGGCCAGAATTGCCAAACAATTATGGAAATGAAGTATCCAAAAGAGGCCTATGAAGGTTAGAAGAGCAAGACAAGCACGGAAATGAAGTATCCAAAGAGGCTCAGGATAGGTCACAAAAGACAAGTACAGAAATGAAGTATCAAAAAGAGGCCTATGAAGGTTAGAAAAGCAAGACAAGCACAGAAATGAAGTATCCAAAGAGGCTCGGGATAGGTCACAAAAGACAAGCACAGAAATGAAGTATCCAAAGAGGCTCGGGATAGGTCACAAAAGACAAGTACGGAAATGAAGTATCCAAAGAGGCTCGGGATAGGTCACAAAAGACAAGTACAGAAATGAAGTATCAAAAGAGGCTAGAAGCTCAGCTCAGCTGGCTATATGGCTGGCTGTATTGCTGCGTATATGGCTGGCTGTATTGCTGCGTATATGGCTGGCTGTATTGCTGCGTATATGGCTGGCGGTATTGCTGCGTATATGGCTGGCGGTATTGCTGGCTATATGGCTAGCGGTATTGCTGCGTATATGGCTAGCGGTATTGCTGGCTCTATGGCTGGCGGTATTGCTGCGTATATGGCTGGCGGTATTGCTGGCTATATGGCTGCGGAGTGCTGGCTATATGGCTGCGGATACTGCTGCGGATATGGCTGGCAGTATGGCTGCATATATGGCTGGCGGTTTGGCTCGCGATATGGCTGGCTCGTGAACTGCAATATTCAATGTTAGACTAAGCTGGCACAGAAAACAGAGAGCCTCACCATGAGAAGCCATGTCGCGTTGTGAGAAACCTCGTGATGTCGAGTCGTGAGAAACCCCGTCATAATAAGAAGCCGCGTCACGTCGCAAGAAGCCAGCTTAGCCAGCCGGTGCATAACCTACGAGTTCTTGCATAGACTCACGGCGAGTCAGGCCAAGTCACGACTATATAAGAGATAGGTCTAGTGTTGTAACTGACACATGTTCTACTAAGCGAAGGGCATTTCACAGGAGTCTCAGTTAAGCGAAGGGCATTTCAAAGGTTTTCTCGTCGACCACCGCGTCCAACAAACTCTCCCCCAGGGGGGTATCCATAACAAGCTTGATCAACCTGTACCCGATACCATCGGGGCCAGGTGCTGACTTGTTCTTGGTCTTTTGCAGCGCCTCCCTAACTTCATCCCTCAGAATCGCCCTCTCAGTCTCCAAGTTCTCATCCTCCGGCGGGCTTTCAGCCTCCTCCCCAATCGCCTTCCCGTTTACGTCCCACCCAAAATGATCTCTCACCAGTCCTGCCCTCTTCTCATCATCGTCTCTTAACTCCTTCCCCTCGGAGTCTCGCAAGAGCCTCATGGAATGTTTCAGGCGGTACGGGTCCTTCGCCCACCGCACAATCTCCCAGGGGTTCTTTTCCCCATTCTCCTCACAAAAGGCCTCCCAACATCGTTGTTTCTTCTCCTTGATCATCCTCTTCAGCTCCCTTTGCTCTCTTCCATCTTTCCACACGCTCCCTCTGCCCCAAGCCCGCGTTTGCTCCTACTCCCCCTCTACGCTCCCGACGCACGCGTCGCATTTGGTCCCCCAGCTCCTCATCCCACCACCTCTTGGACCGCTGGCACACGAAAGATTCGATGAGGTATTGGTCCCTCAGGCTCCGAAGCTTTTCGTACGCCGACGACCCTGGCAGACCTTCGGCCCATGCCGCAATGGCCAATAGGCCCTTGTCCTTCAGCTTTTCTAGCATGCTGACCAGGCGATCCCAGTCGATTCTCCAAATCTTCTTTCCCGAACTCTCCTGGAGGGAGTCGACCTCGAACAAAAGACAGAAGTGGTCTGACGTCAGCTTTTCTTTCCCGAGGCCCCCATCCAAGCGCGAGACGCCGACCCCTTTCGCGAAGACTAAATCAATCGTGCTTCTTAACCAAACATTGTCGACCAGTCTTTCCCAAGTGGGGCCTTCGATCTCGAGTCTCTCCAAGCCTTCCTCCACAACAAACTCTGCTAACTCTTTTCCCCTAACATTCGCCACCCTCTCTTGATCCCACATCTCATGGCAGGCATTGAAATCGCCACACCACACGACCCTATCCTTCCTCGTCTTCGCCCACACTTTGGACGCCCAACTCTCCAATTTCCCTGTCGACCAGGAACTATTCCCATATACTCCCACCACCTCTACATCTCCAATCCTCACCCCCACTGCCCTATCTTCATTCAAGAACACCAAGGGTTCAGGTGTTAATCCATCCTTCCAGTACACTGCCACCTTCGACTTTTTCCCAATCGTGTTCCCCAGCTTCAGACCTGGCCTATTTTGCGTTCCTCCTTTTTTTTTTTTTTTTGTAAATCAGTACTTGCATTGAAGCGTCTTGCTTATGGCAAGGCAGCGCATCCCCCAGGTTAGGCCTGGCGAGATTATCCAACCGCTGGGCCGCTCCCTGCCCCGTATCTACGTACATGACTAGATACCCCCCCGAACACTAATATCTACCGCGCCGCCCCGTGACTCAGGAAATCACCGCCTCACCGCCTCACCGCCTCTGCTACCCCCGCGCACCACTCCGGATCATCCCATATCTCCTCCCACCTCCGCCCCTTACCATCCTCCACGCCGGGACACCTCAGCAGATGCGCAGCATTCTGCGCAACCCCCACCTCACATAGCCCGCACACCGGGTCCGCCGCCCTGCCCACCTTGTGCAGCCACCAACGCTGCGGTCCTCGGTCCGTGACTATATATGTCAACCCCCGCAGCGCCTCCCGGTTCCACTTCGTTTGCTTAGAAGGGCGTCCCATGGGGAAGGCCTGTCGGATGCCTGCCGGTGTAACGATGTCAGGCCGTAGCATCCTCTTGCCCACCCAAGCCGCCTCCTTCGCCTTCCTATCCGCCCTTTCATTTCCTTCCACTCCGTCATGCCCCTTCACCCACATCACCACCCTGCCGCCCTTCCCCATCTCCTCCACCGCCAGATCCTCTATCCATGACCGCGGTTGTTCAAAGCGTAGGTTCCGAAGTCGACCGATGGCCCCTTGGCTGTCGAGTGCCACTACCGCCCTCCCCGCCTGCCACGCACGCACTACACCTAGCATCTCCGCGTCCATGACAGTGGCAAGGGAGCCCAGATAGATCCCTTCCTCCCATCTCTCTCCCGCTCTCCCTCCAACTGCCGCTGCTGCTGCCACCCCTTCCTGCCGTGACCCGTCTGACCACGCTGTCACCTCCTCTGTGTCTAGCTCTGCAATACCTACTTCCCTCCCCGTGGTCCCACCCTTCCCAGACATCCAGTGAAACACCGCATCTGGTTCTACCACCTCTCGCAATATCCCCTCCGCGACCTTCCTCAGCTCCGGTAGTGCTCTCCCATATATTGACGCTGCCCACCGGACCCTCTTTGCCTGCATCCACGACCCCAGGTCTGGGATCCCAGTGATATCCTCGATCCTCGTCCTCGCACTTCCCCTCCAGCCTCCACATATCCACCTTCCCCACTCTGCCGCTAGCCTCTCCATCACCTCCGAAGGTTCGGTATGTAGCTCCGCACCGTATGTCAATATCGGAAGCAGTTGTCCACACACTATCTGCTTCTTTCCCTTGGGTGGTAGCTTGGTTAGTCGCCGAACTAGGTCCCATGCAGCCTTACCCTTTGCTGTCCGATATGCCTGGTGTCGCCTCCTTGACTTCATGTTGACTCCCAGGTGGGGTGCCTCCCCCTCCTTCCACCCCTTGCTTTTATCCCACTCTAACCCATACTCATCTGCCGCTGCCCCCAGAATCACATCTAGCCTCTTCTCGCTCCCCCAGTATACTGAGTTGACATCGTCTACGTATGACAGGGGTACTAATAATGTGCTCCTCTCCATACGCTTGCGGAGCCCTGTCCTGCCACCTTCTCTTGCCTTCTCCTCCGCCCTCCTTATCATCGCTGACATATATATCGTAAAAAGGGACGGGCTCAGCGGCGAGCCTTGTGGTGTCCCCTGTGTCATTCTTGCCCTACCGATACATCTGCCATCGACCTCCACTGCAAAGGATCTTGGTTGTAGGAATGCATTGATCCACCAGCGGAGCTGTTCGTGTCCTTCCAGTATCCTCCCCATCTCCTGCCGCCTCAGATGGTTGAAAGCCGACTTGATATCTCGACCATACAACTTCGCCCCCGGATTGCCCTTCATCACCTCGTCCATTAACATCACACTGTCTATCGCACCTCGCCCCTTCCTCCCGGCGAAAGCCAGCTCATGCCACAACTCTGGTATCCCTTGTAGCTCCTCCGCAATGATCTTCTCCGCAAGTTTGCCAACTGTATTTGCTAACACTATTGGCCGCCAACCCTTGACTTTTGAGTGGTCCTTACCCGGTTTTGGGATCATTACCATCTTCATTTCCCTCCACTCCCTCGGCTGAGCCGTGTCGAGATCCACCGAGGCACACTGTGCTACATCCCTTAATACCTCTTTTCCTAAGCTCGTCCCTTGTATCTTTTTCAGGAGCCGCCACGAGATGCCGTCTGGCCCTGGTGCGCTACTGTTCTTAGTCGTCTTTAACGCCCTCCTCACCCGTTCATACATTCGCCCCTCTACCTTCTTCCTACCGACCAGCAGTCTCTGAGGCTCGAGGCTGCCTTCCTCCCTTTCTGCATCATCGTCCACCAAATTGTGGTTGCTGAACGCCGCCAGCTTCTCCTCTTCCGTACGTGCCACACTCCCATCCTCCGCTATCAAAACTCCGCACCTAGGCTTGATGCCGAAGGGGTTGCGCGATATCCTCGCGATGTCCCAAACGCTCTTCCCCTCTGAGACCCACTGGCTCCACATTTCTGCCTTCGCCTTCTTGACCTCTCTTCCTAATTCCTTTCTCGCCTCTTTTGACCTCCTGCTCCTCCTCCGCAGTTCCTTCCACTCCTTCTTCCACCACCTCTTACTTCTTCCGCACAAGCGGACCTCCCTAGTCCACTCCTCTGCTAGTTTCCTCTGGAGCTCCTTGTAGGCATCCCCGAAAAATTCAAAGACTTGTTCCGTTGGCTTCTTCTCCTCCCCCAATACATACTGCTCCACCTTCACCCAGTCTGTTTCCTTCCTTCTGACCTCCTTCCGTTCCACCGCCACCCTGACACCGACCATACAGTGGTCGCTGTTAGCAGCCCAGGCGTTCGGAATCTTCCACGGACTCCCCGTCCCTCCTGTTAATACCCGATCGATGATGCACTTATGCTGTCCCCACTCGTGTGTGTGCTCCTCTACTCCAATATCCATCCACTCTCTTTGCTCCACCCACTCTTCCAGTGCCTCTCTCTTTCTCTTGCCACAGCAGTTTAGATCCCCAATAATAACGTCTGCCCTTCCTGCCATCGCATTCATCTTCCGCACCACCTCTGCTGCTGTGCGTTGAGGGTGGATATAGGCCGCTGCAACTCTGTCCCCAATCAGCACCCACTCGCCATTCCCCTTCACCGACACCTCTATCTCCTTGGACACATATATCGTCAACTCCTTCGAGCGATATGCTACTTCGTAGCTGGGATGCGTCTGCCTTCTATCCATTTGCTCCACCGGTTCCGCTAGCACTATGACATCCGCCCCTACATCACTCCCTTCCTGTAATCCCACGTCTCCTATAATCCTCCCCTTCCTCGAGTTCAGATAGGCGACTTTAAGCATAGAGCTCCCAATCGGGGTCCTCCCGAGTTACCTGTGGCGGTGGGGTGTCATCTGGCATCCTCCTATTCTTGTCCTCCTTTTCCCTCTTCGTCATCCAACAATGCTCCCACCAGTGCCCCAACTGGAAACAACGATCACAAGATGGACAACCCGGGTCCCTCTTACACTTCGTTGACCAATGTCCGAACACGCCACAATTCCAGCACCCCTTCGCATCTCTATTGTCTGGCTTGCGCGGAGCCCACTGTTGTGGTCGCCATTGTGATGGTCGTCCCTCGTTAATTGTTTCACCCAAGACGTCCTGGTACCAGGCCATGTCCCCTTTTCGGCAGTACAAGTAATTGCGTTCCTCCTTCTCGTACCCAGCACTCTCCCACGAAGACAACATCCAAGTCCAACTCCCTCCCTCTTTCCAGAAACATGTGGGCGTTCGCCACTCCCCGTCCCACGTTCTGGTACCCCACTCTAATGCCCTTAGTACCGGCGCCCTCCGAAAGCCGGAGGGCCAGCACCAAACCTGCCTGCACCCGGGGCACTTCCCTCCCCCGGCCTCTTCATGCCCTACCCCTTTCCAAAACTCCCACGGACATTTCCCCCCTGGGCCATTGGGGCGGCCGGACCCCTATACTCGATCCCTGGGGCAAACATCCTGCTCCTCGACGTGCAACTGCTCACAATGTGCCCCGCCCCTCCACAACCGAAACATCGTACGTTACTCCAGCCGATGTACGGGCGCGAGAAACCTTCGTGCCTCCAATTTCCCCTAACACCTCCAACAGTTGTCTGATCCTTCCGGGGGCCAGCAGGGGCGAAGCCTCCCTTCCCCGATGTGCCCTTCACGGCCGACCTCCCAGCAGGAGCAATACCACCATTGCGTGGTCCCGTCGGGGGGGACACATTCTTGGGGGTGGTCCCTTTCGGAGCCTCCTCCTTTTTCCCGTCCCCGCCACATCCATACGCCACCTTCCTCGGCTTCCCCCTCCACATTATCCCCTTCTTCACGATCCTCTTAGCCTCCTCACCATTCTCCACTTCAAAGACGATCCCCAGGCTTTTGTTCCAGCACCCATGGGCCCTCGGGTATCTGTCTTCCCACTTCACTCCCGCGTTTTCTTCCCTCAGCACCGTGTCTAAATTCTTGCCCGGCTTTTCGCCTCCCACCGGGGCGTCGGCCGCGATAAGAACCACGGTATCCTCCCTCCTGATCCATGCTTGTTCAAAGTCGTCAGTGTCTCCAAACACGGCGACAAGTTGTGGGACCAGTTTTCCCAGTACGCCCCTCGGGCTTACTTCCTCCGGGACCCTCCCGATGTCCCACCTCGACTCACATTTGCTCTTCGTAGCGTCCACGCACGCCACTACAGACCACACGGGCTTACCCTCCGTGTGGGCTACCTCTCGTAATAGCGAGGCAACCTTAATCACCCCCGCCTGGAGGTTAGCCTTCCGTACCCCGACCAGCTCCTCCTTGTGCGCCATCATGATTGAAACGGTCTTGTGGACCTTCTTTCCAATCACGACCAAGCCTTTCCCAACGCTCACCTCACTATCAACGTTCCTCCTTTTCTCAATCTTTTCAATCTGAGATTTCGCCTCTTGAAACCTCCTCGCCATCTCAGCCACCTCCACCGGGTCAGCCGTGTTCTTGTCCATGGCTTCATACTTCTCGATCTCTTCTACCGCCGCAGCCTTAACGGCTTCCTCCTTTTCCTCCAGGCGCTCCACCTGCTCTACGGCCTTCCGCGCAGTCTCCTTGGCCTCTTCCGATTTCTTCCTCAACTCAGCGTCTTCCTTCTCCCTTGCCGTAATCTTCTTGACCTCCATCGCCGCCCTCTTCGCTTCTGCCACCTGTGCTTGTCTCCTCGCTTGTAACTTGCGAGCCTTTTCACAATCCTCAGGGGTACCCACCCCGTTCAGCGCAGCCAGAATTGTCACCATCTCGGTGAGCTTCTTAACCTCCCGAGATACGCCTTCTGTCGCCAAAGCTCCCTCCTCCCTCACCCGGTTATAGCCTCTCCTGGCCTTCCTAACCGCCAGCTTCCTTTCCGCGTCTCCGTCTTCCTGCGCTTCGTCCTCAAGTTCCTCCCAGGAGTTAGCTCCCGTGCCGTCGGCTGCCACTCCCTGGTCGAGCATCATCCCTGCTGCGCTAACCGCCGATCTCGCCGCCGCAAGGCTCCTTCTTGTCCCATAAGACCTCCCGCCCTTGATCATGCCAATCTCCTCAATCGTCTTAAGGTTGGCAAGAATGTCGTTCACCAAGGTCCACATATTCCTGCTGTCACTGGGCGATTCAAAAGAGCCCGACGTTAACTCCTCCTCCTGAGTCCCAGTTCTATCCTCCATTGTTTCATCCTCCCCTACCATGTCAGCATCATCTCCTTCGATCCCATGCACCTCATCAGCCTTTTCCAAGGTCATCCGAACGACCTGTTCCGCTTCCTCCGTAGACAATCCTTTCACCGCATGTTTGCTCTCCTTCAGGCCGCCCAGAGCCTCGTTGACCACAAAACCTTCCTGCATCACATCCTCAATTTCAATATCAGAATCCCCCTCCTGATCCTGCGAGTCGGGGACTTCCCTTCCCTTCTGGAAGAGTCTTCGAGCTGTACCTTCTCCAACGGGTGCGGGAGGGAAAGCTTCCCCAAGGCTTGTTAGGTCCTTAGCCAATTGTCGTAGGCAGTCCCCCGGCATGCGTCCTTTCCCCTTCCTTCTGGAGGCTCTGAGCGTCCTCTCGCAATCGGACTCATCACTGTCCTCCCGAATCTGGCTCATGACGAGGCTTCCTCGCTCCGCGATCCTCCTCGTTTTCGGCGTCCTGATCTCCCACGACCTTACTCCTTCCCCCAAACGTACCGCCACGACCTCCACTTCCTCGTTCCCTTCAGTCTTCCGAACAGACGACACCGCCGACGCAGGAATATTCCCCGCCTCCGTGAGGTCTTGAATTACCACCCCGCTAGAAATGATCTCGAGGGCACGTTCCACGGTCGTGCCATCCCTTACTATTAGGGTCTCGCTCGAGGCTCGTGAGACCCTCTCTTCCCTCGAGTATTTCATGGTGAAACCCTCGGGTTCTCCCACTAACCTGCTTGCCTCCTCTTCTGCTTTCTCCGCAGCCTTCCTCAGAATGTCCCCCCCATTAAGCTCGTTGAAGCGCCATCTTTGTCCACTCCGTTATACCTTCCAGGGTATACTGCCTAGATTGCTCCCCGTTCCTCAGAAGTACCTTAATGCCCTTTTTCCCCCAATCTTTGATTGGTCCAAAGACCACATCTTTCCCACCCGACATGATTGCTTCCACCTGCCTAATCCGTGTAAGTGTATCGTGGAAGCCTATCCTAGGGTGACCAATGGTGACAAGCCAGCAGGCTCGATGGAACCGAAAGCAACTCTGAGACGAGTGTGGAGGTATCACCCAATCAAAAAATTGGGGAAAGCCACGTCACCCCAAATCCCAGAAATTCCCAAAAATCCGAAGGAAAACAAACCCTCGGGGGAATTTTGTAGAAACCGTCGATTATGTGAAAAAAGTAGATATTCTTGCTCGTGTGAGCAAGGAGAATAGAATGCGCTTATCGCCGAAACCAGAGGTGCTTTGGTTGTGGAGTTCTCGCAAGAGCTCGTTCTGTCAAAGTTGGTGTCGGTGATGCTTTGTTCTTATTGCTTTTGCCTTGAGCGCCGGGCTCATAACCTGTAAGATTACGAGGTTATATGAGCGAGGAATCGTGAAGAAATCGAGTGTGTATATTCAAATAGATAGCAGAGTTATCTTAGGTATCGCTATAGACTTATTGCTACGGTCCTAGTACTCTACTGAAAAGAAAACTTATTCCTACCGACAAATTCCAGCTCTTTTATCCTTCCTCGAGGTATTCCAATTAGCCATATTGGGACGACTGGTTTCATACCATGAAGGTTCCAATTAGCCATTTTCAGCTGCCTGCATTTCCCGTGATCTTGCGCCACGTGAGAGTGTTTCCTACAGTTCTTGCCAGCGTGATCGCAGTGGCTTCAGATGGCTGATCGCGGCGTTGAATTTAGACGCAACAAGATGAAGGTAAGGGCTGGCAGGGTCAGGGTGGAGGGAAGAAAAGGAGGATATGAAGATGCAAGAAGGAAAGAAATCCCCTGCCTCATCTTGTTGTTCTTGCCAGCGTGATCGCAGTGGCTTCAGTTGGCTGATCGCGGCATTGAATTTAGACGTAACAAGATGAAGGTAAGGCGGGGTTGGGGTAGGTAGAGGGAAGAAAGAAAGGATGCGAAGGGAGGGAGGGTTGCGGGGTATTGTGGGCCAAGCCAATGGTTTTGTGGGCCAAGGTTGCCACGGCAGTCACTTAGGTTTGGAGCGTGGCGGGGGGGAGACGGGGCTGATTTCCGTAGTATTGCTCTCGTTGTTCCGTGAGAGTACCAAACCTTTAAGGGGCGGAACGGGGCCGTCTCATAGCCTTAGGCTTCATAGACGTACAGACTTCAAAAAAAAAAAAAAAAAAAAAATGGGAGAAGGAAGAAGGAGAGAACGAAGAGTGGGACGCGGTTGAAGCTACCTCTATTCCCCCTTCTATATAAACTACTTTAAGCAAATTAAAATCTCAACTGTAACTGCATAATGTGTTAGATTGGGGAGATGGAAGTTAAGTAGCGACAAGGTAGAGAGGGTAGAGAATCTACTATATAAGCTATATAAAGAAGGATTAGCATAGCATACAGCTTATCTGTTAGAGTGCTCGCAAATGGTAGATGAGAAGAAATAGCTCAAACAAGATACTAGAAGTTTGCCTAAAGAGGTTTATATAGCTCCACTTATATCATATATGCTACCATTATTTTAGGGAAGTATAGGATAAGTCGAGTACTTCTACAAATATATAAGGTAGAATGAAACCAGAGGAGATTAGCATCTTAGGATTAACCTTTAGTATTAATAACATAATGAACATTTACCAGATTGCTTCAAAACTTTGTACAGAACTTGAACATATATATATATAGACATCCTGAAGCTGAAGTCCTATATTATACACAATTGGGATAATTGTAGCTGTAGTAGTGACCAAATGGTACTTTTTACCTCTGTGGGTCTTTGGAATGGAGGGTGTGAGGGAGGTCTGGGGCACCTACAGGAGCACCTAAAGGCCCTCAAGAAGAACCGCCCAAAGTTTCATGAACATTGGAATGAAATCGGTGGAGAACGTCCAATTCGACATCGCCAAGAACGTGTCCCGCATCCCTGTCGTGTCTCGCTTCCCAAGTAGTCTTTCGATTCTATTTTGAACTTGCTATTAGTAGATATATTTATTCAGTTTCTCCTTAGTTTGCAAGGTTTGCTCGATGCAGGTAGTTCGAGCCTCAAGTTGTAATATATATCTGCACAAGCAATTGCTGGCCCAATCATTTTCGCAAGGCTCAAATTCAGCATTGGGACTTATTTTATGCAAATACTATAAATGCTCAAGGTATCAAAGTAAAAGGACTTACCTATGTAGAGTATATAGCGCAGGTGCCCTTTCTGACTTTATGAATCTAGAATTTACTCAAGTGAAGATGGACAATTGAGGGCTCTGGCATAAAATATGTTCTTGCACCTGGAATCGACCAAAAGTACTCTGATTTGCCGATCTAATCACCAGAGTACGATCATCGCCATAGAAGAGAACAGTACTAAGCTCGTCAATAGGACAATCGAGACTAGATTATATTAGTGTCTGTGAAGATGGTTTGCATGAGTAAGCCACCAAGACTCTGAAATTAAATGTTTGGATTAGTCATGGGATTAGCTTTTACCATCTCCTAGGCTAGTCTGGCTTGCACTAGGCCCTCTGTAGAGGCTCTTAGGTCTTCTAAAACTGTACTCCTAATAAGTGACAAGATCCTTACCCAGAGAACGGCCATTGGGCGTATAGATCCTGAATACTAAAACACTAATCTCAAGCCATTCTAGTAACCAGGTGGAGGGCTCCTAGTTATTGTTATCGTTTTGATCTGGAAGGGATAGAGAGAGAAATCGTCTACCAAGTGGATCTGGAAGCATGGGTGGTGTAACGAGAGCCCTAGGTGAATATCTGCACGTGAAGGATAAAATTCAGCTCACTATTAGCAATTTTAGTTACTTCTTGCTGGTAAATAACAGGTTTACCAATCCTCAGTCCGAAATTAAAGGCAAATATGATTAAAGTGTATATATTCCTAAGTGACAAAGATACCTACTTCATACGTAATATACCTACAAGTATCTAGAGTTGTGCATTACTATGCATTGCTAAAGTGGGATTAGCTCAATTACCTAAGTATCCAAAGGGTTAGATTTTAGTTCTGTGGGACCAACAAATCAGTGGCCAAATCTAGACTCAGCGATAGTAATAATAGGGGTATTCAAAGTTAAGATTTTCGGCCGAAAAAAACGTTTTTTTCAGATCGGTGGTTTTTCGTTTTTTTCGTTTTTTGCGACCATCGCCACACAAACTTTTTTGCGTCGATTTCGCACGGAAAAGACCGAAATCGACCCCGTTTAAACGCAAATCTGGCCCTTTTTTTTGCGAATTGTGCCAAGAACAGCAAGGACAACGTGGGTTAGCCTTAGTGAAAGGCTAGTCTGAATTCGTAGTAGGCACAAGGGTGTTAGATCCGCCAGAGGGGGCCCAGGCAAATCCCGCCTCTCAGCGACTGTGTCAAATATCAAAATACAGAACTTCACGTGAGCTAACAGGAGCGATTCAGTGACCAGACTTCTTTGAACCCTGGCGAGGACACTGCCTGGCTAGGACACCTCGGGGGTGATAGCGTTTAGGATACGGGGGGAAATCTGGGCTTCGGCGGTTCGGTATCTACTGGGGTTAAGATGCCTCGTGTGAGCAACAGGCGTCGGCTCACCCTTTGGTATCAAAGGACGCTGGATTCTATGATTGAGGAAGCGATGAGCGAGGAGCTAGTAGATTCGATTCAATCCCGCACTGCTTGCTGAAGCCTCCTCATCAATTGACTGCAGATGTCCGAAGAGGATCTCCCAATGCGGACATATGTCTTTGCACTGCTCTGTTAACGTCTTGACCACGGACACTTCCTTCCCATTAACGACCTTTGTCTCCATGATATCCCCTGACCCAGGTCGATCATACAAACACCTGGCTTCCCGATACTTCTTGAGCATAATCCCAATTGCACCCTTGGTTTTGATTCCTCGAGGATCCAGGTGACCAGTCTGGAGATCGATCGCCCACTCCTTTGCCATGTTGATCCGAGTACCGCAAACATACTTTGAGGCGTATTCATCTCGTAGCTTGTATGCCAATAGCTTTCCCAAGTGTGTATTCCACTTGATGCTCCCCTTCGGCCCCCCCTCTACCCCGACCACCGTTTCATCCTCTTGGCTCTCTTTCGGTTGTGTCTTCTTCTGAGATCGTGTCCGGTTTGGCCTCATCTACACCCCGAGTTAGCTATGACTTGATTTACCGCGATTCTCAACCCCAGACCCTACCTCGATACGTCCCTAACTCGATACGTCGTAGTGGTGTATTGAAATGTGGGGGACCTGTATCAAACCAATTACGTCGAAACCTAGTTCTAGTCTCATGGCACATGTACCAACCTGACTAACCCAACCTGACTAACTTAAAGCACTAACTACTTTTGCCCTAGCTTTCCCCTTAGCCTTAAATTCAATACATGGGGATCTTGGGAAAATTCTACGTGGAGTAAACGGGGTTTTGGGTCGCATAAAAACGCTGCTTTTTTCGCCCTTTTGCGCGTGGTACTCAAAGTTAGGCCGTTTTTTCCGGCGTAAAAAACGCACAAGAATTTTGGCTCCAAATCTAACTTTGAATACCCCTAATATATAATCCCTGAATATGCAGACCATAACAATTAAATAAGCCATGTCAGATGTGAGTGACGTGATATTATAGCTGTATGACCGGGCCGTAGAGTAATAGCGAAACATTCTATTAGAAGCCATTACTGCATGTATATGTTAGTGCTCGGCTACCACTACTTAGGCTTCCCTCATGTGTAGATTTAATTTGAGAACTGACCTATATGAAGAGTGCTTACTTATATGGATATGTTCTGGTCCGTTGCGGAATTCGGTCCATTCCGGAATGGGCCGGTCTATACCGGAATGGACTGGATTCCACAACGGACCAGTCCATTACGGAATGGAAACCTTTACTTAGTGAAAATTTTCTTCGCAACATCTTTAATGCAACATACTCCTCAACGCAACATACTCTGCACACCGCAATATTACCAGCATACTGCGACATTTCCGCTCTTACTACAATGTCAGTGGTAGAAGATAATAGTGATATTGATCTAGATATTCCGCTCCATCTCGCAGTGCAATTGAAGCATTCGTCATAGTAATGATGAGCAAGAGAGTGATAAGGAAGATAATCAAGATAAACCTCAATCTACTCTAATTCAACTTCCTAGTACCAATATTATACTAGCAAAAGTTCACAAATGTACTACAATAGCTTGCAAGCAAATGGCAAATCGATATCTTCAACAGTACAAAATAGATACCTTTACAATGAGTGATCTTGTTAGCTTACATATTCCTAATATTGATCGAGCTTCAACTGACCATCGCCAAATTTTCGGTAGAGTTGTCTACAAGCCTTATTCTAACCGACATCAGCTATATTATGAGTATGGGTTATTGGATTAATACTATCCTACTAGAGAATTGGAGCAGCTTCCTTCTAGTATTAGACCAAATTACCTTGAGTCTATCCCATCAACCTGGCAAATGCAAAAGCCAAAGTCTCTTCATGGAGTTGTACACCTTGGGTCTACTAGATCTGTAGTTTGCTGCAAATGCAAGGGCCAATGTGCAGACTGTCACTGCCAATGCAAAAATGAAGGGCATTTATGTACTGCTCATTGTCATACTGGCTTAAGGCATAATTCATGTTCTAATTCGGCCTAAGTATTGAGCAATGGATTAATTGAACAAGTGGAAGTTTAAGCATATGGAGGCATAATTGAATAGATGGAGGTTTGGGGCAAATGAAAGTATAATTGAATAGGGGGAGGTTTGGATATGCGGAGTTTTAGAGCAAGTGGAGGTTTGGGGCAAGCGGAGGTTTTGGGGCAAGCAGAGATTTTGGGCAAGCGGAGGTTTGGGGCAGGTATAATTCAATAAGGGGAGGTTTAGATATACGGAGTTTTGGAGCAAGCGGAGGTATGATTGAATAGGTGGAGGTTTGGGGCAAGGCGAAGGTATAATTCAATAGGTGGAGGTTTGGACATGCGGAGCTTTAAGCTTTAATTATGTATAAAATAACAGACTCAGTTTCCACTCAATTTGCCTTTGTACATTGCCTAGTAGAGTGCACATATATGCCATTCCGGAACGGCCCTGCAATTCCGCAACGGACCAGAACAGATATAAACTTCACCTGGGCTTTTAGGTGGCTGATTATAACATCGTATCTGATTAGTTTTTTTTTTAAAAAAAAAAGGAAAAAAAAAGGGGAAAAAAGGTGTACACTTTTAGTTGGGTTCATATTTATCCTAGCATCAATGTCTAAAACTCCTCGCCATGGTAAAGCTATATGCGAGTATTGATTTAAAAAAAAAAAAAAATGTCTAAAACTGAAATATATACTGCAATGAATATGTTCTGGTCCGTTGCGGAATTCGGTCCATTCCGGAATGGACCGGTCTACACATATATGCCATTCCGGAACGGCCCTGCAATTCCGCAACGGACCAGAACAAATACACTCTAGAGACTTTGAGAAGCTTGGCTATGATTTAAATGTCTGCGGCTGGGCCTAGTCGGAGGTCTAGCTACTACTGATCGTGTTCACTCTGCTTAATTACTGGCAGTTCAGGGTAACAAGGGTACAAGTTGGCGGGAGTGGCTCGTCTTATGAGAACAGATACTCCCTTGAATTGTATACAAGTTGTATGACAGTACAATCATTGACCTACTCTCGAGGAGTAATGTGTAGAGTGCAGTGGGTTTAAACCTTTAGCTCTGGTAGCCATATCTACAGTGTCTACTCTAGTGCCGTATTTCAGGCTGTTGCTAATGAGGCTACGACCAAGGTGGGCATTTTGCTGCCCTTTCTCAATACATAAGTAGAGACTAATTATTTTCTCGAGCGTGTTGCTGGCTCGACTGCGCTATTATCCTCCAGAATGCTTTTGCAAAAAGTTTGTTTTTATAAACATTACTCACTACAGAACACGACACATATGGCAAATCCTTTACTCTCGTACCTACCAGACTGTTAGTACCCAATATGGGACTAGCGGGCTGAGCATGTAACTATAGATAGAATATCGGGAGATCCAGAGGATCTCCCATCATCATGAGAAGGAGAATGAATATACGTTCTATCAGGTTATGAGAACCCTCAGTATCAACCACTTATTGATACTATATATCAACTTTACTAGAACACACACACAACCCTCCTAAAGAACCTCCAAGATTTCGGACTCCTCCTTATCCCCACCTCCTGACTACATGGAGGATCTCGATATTCCAAAATCTCTTCATAGAGAATCACTTATTTTCGATCTCCTAGAAAGTGGAAACTATCCCACATGGAGGAAGAATATGCGAATACTATTGATGCGGATGTCCCTTCTTGACCTCATCGACCGTGATAAGCCTCTAGACGCTGACATGAGATGGGAAAAGGCTGACAAATGGGCTTTTTCGGAAATATACTTCAGGTGTAAACCTGAAACCCAAACCTCACTTACAGACGATATGTCAGCATGACAAGTCTGGATGACGTTGGAAGATGTGTTTCATTCAGTATCTACTGCCAATATTTTCCAACTAACGACGGTTTTCAACAGCATGCATCAAACGAAAGATCAACCTATGTTGACTTTCATCAATGAGGTAGTTGCTGCAGCTACAGACTTGAAATATCTGGGTGAAGATATGAGCGATCAAAAGATCAAGTGGCAAATACTGGCCAACCTTCTTCCTGAATATGCTTCCCTGGTAACGACATTAACAAATATGGATCGTACTCGCGACCCCCTATCTATCAAGGTGTCACGGGTGAGACACTTTACTGTCACGGGTGACATATTACTGTCACGGGTGTGGCAAAATACTGTCACGGGTGTGACATACTACCTAGAATACCCTTTAGCATAGGAAGCTACGGGCTAGTGGGGTAGCGCCCCAAGCACCGATAGTCTACTGTGCTAAGGAGGGAAGCACCATCCGAGTTATCTAGAGATAGGTAGTATGACGATATTACCTAGAGGCTAGATAATAGACCGGAGGTAGAGACCTCTTCGGATTGGAAGGCGATAGGCACTATCGAGTATGAGGCGAGATAGCTAGGTTGGGTGAGAGGGGAGGCGAGCTATAGAGCAGTCTCTGCTGATGATCGAAGAGACCGACTACAGTTACAACTTGCTAAACCGGACTGCATAAATCCCTAGAATCCCGTCCGGTTTAGACTAGCGTCCGGTATAACCAAATTTGCGGGCGGGGCAACAAGAGCACCTCATCACACCGCAACACGAGCAGATCAAAGGAAAGAAGCATATTGGAAGGCACAGACATAATTCTATAGTTAATAAGTAAGATCTATAACGTTCTGACAGTGTAAGGAGGTCGCTAATAATATTATAGGATGGGTGTTAAGCGGGCATTCTCTTTGAGAGAGAAATATGAGATCTGTCTGGAGCGGGAGAAACAAGTAAAGGCAGGGAAGAAGATGCGATTGGATGAATTCGGGCTTCTATTCCCAGATTGAAGTGGCAAAGGAATCCCAAAGTCTACAACACTAAGTGATATATTAGCTATGTCAGATGAGATTTTGTAGAATCCACCGGTGGATGGAGCACATAAGAAGAAGAAGAGAGCACCGGTCTATCCAATATTTGAGGCATTGTTGGCAGAGTGGATTGAACGTGCTCATGCAGTTCGAGTTCCAATTAATGATGCTATTATACAAACTCAAGCACGTTAAGGTTCAAGCATCACTTAAGGACTTCTGGGTTCCAACTTCCGCTTCCTCAGATACCCCATCCAGTTCTGCTAATTAATTTTCGATGTATATATTTTTTTTATTCTTGAGATTGCTTGTCCGGTCCGGTTTACTATTTGTCCGGTATAGCCAATAAAATTTTGCGCTGTAGTTCCAAAACCGCCAAAGCCCGTCCGTAATAGCAAGTTTTCCGGTTAAAGGCGTTCCGGTTTAGCAAGTTGTAACTGTAGGCACCCACACCTGAAGAAAGCCTTCCGGAGGAGGCTCTAGTATTCCGAGGAGGGTATTTAATATGCCCGCTGAGAAGGGATTCTGTCCTCACGGACATCACATAGGAAGAGTGGAAGCAACAGCTTAATATTATTTCATACTTGCGAATAATACTTTACTACCTTTATTCTACGGCCGTGATAGCACCCCCCGTTATACTATAATATTAAGTACTGCTACTACTTAATAACTTTATCTATTCAGAATGTCGGCCCCCCTACAAATCGAGTGGGAGGAACAATCCCTCACCATACCCGACAATGCGAAAGGCCTCATCATTAATAGACCTCAAGAATTTGCTGTCAAGATCTTAGGCAAGGGAGTCAAAATCCCAGAACGAGGACCAATGAGGATAGATGAATTCTGGATATGGTTCCAAACTGGTATGAGTGCGTTCTTAAACGAGCAGTTGGAAACAGTCCAAGCTCGAGCGCAGCAACTAGAAGAGGAAAAAAGGGTCCAGTTCACCTATCTCCAAAAGGCAACCCAGTACATGGTACAAACTACCTTTGAGATAAAACACTCTCTTGAGAAAGCACTTAAGGTATGTATTATACCAGCAACAGAGCCTGAGAAAACGGACTGGCAATGGGACCCCCCAGCGAAACCAATACCATTCTTAGAAGAAATACTCGAACAAGAGGTCAAGGATGGTACGAGAACAGAGAAGCATGAGGAATCAGATGACGCATTTGATCGACAGCAACGAAGACGACGACATGGGGCCTTACTCCTACCACTCCCAGAGAGACGACCAGAATACAGGCCGGAATCCAGTCGAGCGAGAGGAACAAGCTTCGGCGCAGGGCCTCTACCACTGAAAGGAAAGGGGAAAGCAACAGCAGGAGGCAATGATCCAAGTGACCCCTCCAGCAGTGAGAAAGAGGACCCTGCACCACCACCCCCTAAGAAGAACAAAACGGCTTCACAAGCAACACAGGAACTCCTGGAAATGCTTGTTAAAGCAGTATCAAAGTCAAAAGAGCCGAAACCAGATGCCCCAAAACCCAAAGCATTTAAGGGAGACCCAGAAGACCTAGAGAGATTTATCCAAGGACTCGAAAATGTCTGGGCTATTAAGAAGAAGAAGTATCGGGATGACCTAGTCAAAATTCGATATACTCAGGCTGCTAATCTCTTAGAACGACTAAGTAGTACTAAACATCGAGATCCAGTTCAATGGTACGAAGCTTACTACTCCAAGATCGATCTCGCTGCAGCACGAAGACTACCAGGCGGTCACCAAACGACATTAGACCCTGCTTGGGCACAATGGGAAATATTCGTGAAGGCATTTCGGAGCTCTTTTGGGACCAAGGTAGGTAAGGAACAAGCAGTAACCGACTGGCTAAACCTTCGACATAGCAACTCCATCGATGAGTATCTAGATACTCTCACCAATCTTATGTGGAGAACCGGATACCCAGAGGAAGTTGCGAAGGACAAGCTGGTACGAGGACTCAATAAGGAAGTTGGTTTGGCATGGGCTCAGATACCCAATAAACCTCAACTTCTTGGTGAACAAATGGCAATGATACGAGACATCGGCCATAACCTAGAGAATTTCCATCATCTCCAAGGTGAGTCACGGAAGGAAGGATCAAGTGGGAAAAGAAAGAAGGCTAGGGGTCGAAAGGATAGTGAAGCATTCAAAGGACCAAGTGGGAAGAAGAGGAAAAGAGATCAAGGAGGGGATTATAAAGACCGAGAAGCGGAACTGGCAGGTATCCCTAACGACGTCATTGAAGAGCGGAAGAAGTCCGACTCTTGTCTGAAGTGTGGCAAAGGAAACCACAAGTGGTTCGAGTGCTGGACAAAGGATCCAGTCACCTCCAAAGTCGCTAACCAGAAATCCCAGGCTAAGGGAGGGAAAGCAGACAAGAAGAATGACAAGGGAGAAGTCAAGATCTCGGTGGTGAATGGGATGGAAGATAAGCATGGAGGCAGGATTATTGAATTGGCGGAAGATAGTGATGGGGACTATTTCTTGTTGAAATAATTGGAAAGGAGTCAATCAGGACTCGGAGGATTTCACATTGTGCTTAAAAAAAAAAAAAAAAAAAAGCTCATTAATATATTCGTTTCTATTTCCTCTCAACAGTGCTGCTGAGGAAGGCTTGAGTAGCCGAAACGTCTGGAACATACAGTACAATCCCCAACTACTACAACAATCACTACAATAAACCTCCATTGAACTACTACAGCAACAACGAAAAACCTCATTAATCGTACTTGACCAAGCAGACACCTTGTACTATCCTGAGAAGGAAGTATCATAGTCAAGATGAAGAGAACACGCTAACAAATATCCAAAGACCTCCCTATCCATGGCGAAAGGCTCCTAATTGAAGCCACCCTCAAGATCCAGGAGCGGGAGATATCCTGCAAATTATTGTTAGACTGTGGGGCAACAGGTCCTATACTTCGCGATGAGTTTGTTCGTGAGTCTGAGATCCTTGTGAAGAAGCGTCAGAAACCTATACAGGTACAGAGCGCTAGTCAGCAACCAATCCCAGGGGCCGGTGTGCACTATACACAACCATTAGGAGTTGTTATAGGAAAACACTCCGAGCATATAGTCTGGAAGGTTAGACAAATCGAGGATGGAGTTGACGGGTATTTACCTATCACTTGGCTCACGAAACATAATCCCGATATAGATTGGGAAAAGGGTACTCTGCAGTGGAGAAGCGAGTACTGTAAGCATAATTGCTTACAAAAGGAATTCGAGGTCAAACTAGTTGACGGATTCCAACTACAGAGGGAGGTTAAAGAAGACCCCTTCGCACAAGTAGCCAGCTTGACCTGGCATACAGATGATGGTCAGGATGTCAAGACATTCCTCCCTAACCAATATCATGAGTGGGCTCATCTCTTTAGCAGAGAACAAGCTGCGGAGTTGCCGCAACACTCCAAATTTGATCACGAGATTAAGCTGACCTCTGGAGCAGAAGCCCCATATGGACCATTATACCCATTCTCAGAGCAAGAGTTAAAAGCGCTCAAAGAATGGTTAGACAAACAGGTAGCAGCAGGGAAGATCGTGAAATCCCAATCGTCAGCAGGAGCACCAATCCTATTAGTACGAAAAACAGATGGTACTTACCGACTCTGTGTCGATTACCGAGCACTCAACAAGGTTATAGTAAAAAACCGATACCCTTTACTACTAATGACCGAGCTTAGACAGCGAGTGAATAATGCGAAATTATTCACTAAGCTTGACTTAAAAAATGGATATCATCCGAACATACGTAATACTCTTTATGCGTGCGATACCCCGACGCCTGTATAACCACTTACTCGAGTGCCGGATAAAACACTTACTCATCACCTGCATCGCAGGTAATACTCTGACACCGGCTCTTAACACTAAGACACTCCCCCATCACTTGCGTCGCAGGTGATACTCCGAGACCGATTCGTAACACATGATTATATCCCAAGATCGCCAAAATTGTTGTCTATATATAGACCAAGCTCCTTATGTCCACGACATACTCGAAGAATTCACTATGTCAAATTATATACCAGTCTCAATACCTATGGATCCGAAAGAGAAATGGGAAATAAGAGACAACGATGTGATGCTAGTTAAGAAGGAAATTAAGGTATACCAATGTGCAATAGAACGACTCATGTATCTTATGACCGCAACTCAACCGGATATAGCATATGCAGTTACCAAACTAGCACAATTCTCTTCTGCTCCGAGCTATAGACATTGGAATGGAATTATTCGCATACTACGATACCTACGTTCCCACAACTCTGTACGCCTGACATTAGGAAAAGTCAATATTCCATGCCAGATTAACCGAATCCCATCTCAACTGGTGGGATATTTTGATGCCTCCTTGATAGATTACACAAATAGTCGAAGATCTACGGGTACATATTTATTCTTTTTCAAAAATGCACTCATATCCTAGTCCTCAAAACGACAAAGATTAGTTGTGCTCAGTTCAACAGAGGCTGAATTTATCGCTGGAACTGAAGCTGCATGAGAATTGATATGGATCATGGGGTTTCTGGAAAATATCGGTCTACCTGAGAAGAATCCTATACTATATGGTGACAATAAAGGAGCTCTAGCTCTAGCTAAACACAACGAATTCAGGCCACGAACAAAACACATACACGTACGAGAATGATTCATTACACACTTAGTTGAATCAGGACAATGTCTTATTGACTACGTACCTACAAGAGACATGATCGCAGATGCCCTGACAAAGGCATTACCACGTGAACCTCACGAACGTTACATGATATCGATGGGCTTATTATTCCATGACTCTCGTCACCATCAATGTGGACAATGCTTTGGCGTTTTTCCTACAAGAAACCAACTGTACATTCATATAAAAAAGAAAGATCACTACATTGATGAACAATTCCTGAAACCAAGTACTTTTTGCTCCTAGACGGTATGCATCATAGAGATGAATATATCATTCACTCTATAAAACTGAGTTCTGATAGACGTTTTTCCTGCTGGTGGACGTTTTTCCCACAAACACACGATTTTGCAGACGTTTTTCCCACATCGTGATTAAGTCGTGAGTACATAAATAAGAACCATTCAAATAACCCTATCTACTCTACAGACATAACACTAACATGAATACTAGTACGCAATACTCGAAGAAAAACGGCAGAGCCAGGGGAGGTTTTTTCAATTTTTTTTTTCTTTCTCTCTCTTCCATTATTATTATTATTATTATTTGAGTCATTTGGTATTGTAATACAATTGTATTATAATTTTTGTTGTTTTTCTTCATCCTGGGCCCGAGGGGAGGTGTTAGTACCCAATATGGGACTAGCGGGCTGAGCATGTAACTATAGATAGAATATCGGGAGATCCAGAGGATCTCCCATCATCATGAGAAGGAGAATGAATATACGCTCTATCACAGACAACCCCACCATCTAGCTCCCAGACTAATCAAACTTAAATTTTAGGAGGGCTAAACCAGGACCAACCTATCTTCTCATACCTTCACCCCACATCTCATTTCAAACGAACAAGCAATTGACCATCTTGAGAATAGAGTCACCGTCTCTCTTCGCTACTAGCAGTTCGAAGGACACAAACCTTCTTGATAGCCTTGAATTCAACCACATTAACATTTCTAGTACTTCGGTGTCTTCAAGATTGTGCTTCCTGTTTCGGGAAGCTCTTCACATATCACCCAGTTGTAGGAGTGCTCTGGGCTTGGAATAGCGAGCGTATTGTCGATTCTCCGTGTTAGTGAAACTTCAGAGTGCGGTAAGGGCAGTAGAAACTGAAACCCCATTCCTATCTTGACTACGTATTCATTAGGGTCGCTAGTGTCAATTCTATCAACAAAGAATGACGCCTCATCTTCAACTTTGATGGTGTCCATAGGCAGGCCTAAATCAACTCTGGATTTGAAGAATCATTTAATACTTTGCAGCGGCATGTTCGTAAGTATCATCTTTTTTTTTTTTTTTTTTTTTAAATCAGTACTCGTATGCACAACCTTAAGGGTCGTATGACGAGCCACCCGGAAACCCGGGTGGATTCAAGGGACAGTCATGTTAATCTGACGCCCTGGGCAAGCTACGTACAAAATGACGACGCGAAAGAATAAAACAAAGCAAAGCAGCAAATATTCAATATGCCTACTCCCTTATCGTCCAGCGAGGGGGCGGTAGAGGTAGGCGAAGTATGCCTCTACCGCATCCCACTCCTCCTCCTCTCCCTCCTCATTTCTCCAAATGGGTTTGTCTAAATCCTCCCACGTTCTGCGTCCCCGATGAGCTCCTGGCATTGCTGGCGGTGGTGGGGGCAGTCGAAGGTGATGTGGTGGCCGTCCTCCGAGGGGTGGTCGCAGTTGGGGCAGGCTGGGGAGTCGACCTTGCGGACGAAGTGGAGCCAGTAGTTCTGGGGGCCCCGGTTGGTGCGCAGCCAGGTGTAGCCTGATAGGGCGTGTCGGTGCCATAGGCATCTGTTGGATCCGTACCCTGGTTCCGATCGCATGTCCTTCCGCCTGGCCTTGGCTGCGGTCCGGATACCCGCTGCTGTTGCCACCTGTTGAGTCCCGGCAATGCGGCCCAAGGCTGATTCGTATGCCGCCCTCTTGTCTGCCCTTTCGTTGCCTGGGATGCCTATGTGGCTGCGGACCCATCCTATCGCTGTCTGTAGGTGTGCCTCTTGTGCAGGAGGTCCTTCAATTCTCGTTCGATGCCGGATCTGGGTGGAGCGCCTTTGCCGAGGTTGAGGAGGGCTTGCTTGCTTGCCATGGAGTCTGTCAGGACCAGGAGCTTGTCGGCGTTGGAGCCGAGTGCCAGAGTGATCCCTTTCACCTCCCCATCGGCTACCGTGGCCAGAGTGCCTAGGTAAGCGCCCCGTTCCGTGACATGAGTGACTGCTGCGGCTGCCACTTCTCCATTCTTGCCGCCGGTTCCATCCGTGAAGAGCAGCGACCAGCCGGAATCCGTCAGTGCTGCCAGTTCTGTGTACCACTCCTTCTTCTCCTGAGATCGCTTGCTCTCGGCAGGGATGATGTCCAGGCCTAGGATTGGCGGGCTCCGGTGGTCGTCCCAGTCCCCATAGGAGAGCTCGTCGGGTTCGGCTCCCGTTAGGAAGAAGGCCCGGTGGATCGGACCAGCGAGATTGAGGTTGGGAAGGTCAGTGCCGTCATGCCAGAGAGTCCTCCCCTTGGTGTGTATCCCTAACTCGTTCTTGACGTCTCCATCTCCAGTCTTGACCGCCCTCGCTGCCCAGCTGACAAAGAGGTCGTCCAGTTTGGACTCCAAAGGTTCCACGCCTGCGATCCAAGCCAGCTTCCTATGGCTGCTCCCGAAGTACACTCCGGTTACCTTCCTTAGTCGTAAGTATCATCACGCTCTGGCCACTCCATCTGCTGCTTCCAACTTGATACCAGTACTCAAGACTGCGATATGGAAAGTCGAAAAGGATTTTTAAACTTCCGCCGGAATGGGAGAATATGGAAACATTTCCTCCATGCCTCTTCATCACTTAAGAGCTCATCATAACGTTGACAGTTGGACTGTGTGCAGGGGATAGAGGAATCCTGCATCTTTGCCTGTATGCTGTGATGCACAGCGCCTGGCCATTTCTCTGGTAAGGTCATACATGCTAGAGCCCCCACGGTCACCTAAGCTGGCAGCAAGCCTTAGAATAGGATAGCAGTTCTCAATGTCATGGTTTGCTCCCTTACGTGTTAAGGACGATACGCTTAGTTTCCCATGACATACCTAGGCCCCCGTTGAAGGTTATATTCTCTGTGCTTATCTCCTACAAGGCCCAAGCTCGCCGAAGCCAGTGCCGCGAGTTATCCTAACCGTGCTCACTGAAAAGCTTCCAAGGCCATTGAAATAGTGCATAACGCGCTCCGCAGCACGGTAGATATTACCAATGGTAGGAACATCTATCTTCCAATCGTTCTGTTTCACTGAGTCGAAGGATCTGTTGTGATCACTCGGTTTCTGCCGAAGGCATAGGACAGCCATACGTACTCTGCCCCGAAGCTGAGCAGTTCTGCCCCTACATTGTGTTCCAAGTCGACACTGCCATGAAATGAGTCAGGCCACCTGGTCTGCTAATGGTTGTCTTAAGCAGTGGTTTCATGCCATCAGTCCAGCTGTGTGTTATAATCCAGAAGGTAGGGAATAATAGAGACTGGGCGTGAAGATTGGTGTTTATGATCATGACATGGATAGACTGTGCAACATTCGATACTCATCCACACGATTAGCTACTCTTCTCACGAAGCAGGGAGCGGCCCAGTAATTGGATAATCCCGTCAGGCTTAACCTGAGGGGATGCGCTGCCTCGTCATAAGCGAGAAGCTTCAATACGAGTACTGATTTACAAAAAAAAAAGAAAAAAAAAGCTACTCTTCAGATCCCAAATGCGGGGTAGCATGACAGAATATTGGGATTTGATCAGCTCTTGGCCAGTGCTGCTGTGTCTAGAAATTGCCTGAGTCCGCACCTCATCAAGCTCCTTTGCTGCCTTCAGCCACCGGGCCCTTTGCACAGAGATACTGGTATCATCTGCGGTTACGCTGAAACGCTTCCACCCGACGCGAGCAGTGGCATATGCTAAACTAAAGTCAAACTTTTGTGAAACAAAGTACCGAATATCGCTCCGAATCCACTTTTAAACACCTTCAGCTTTGGATTCCGCGACCTTATGGATATCAACAAGGGACAACTGAGCACTACTTCTCCAAGCTCTTCACAAGGAACGTTTGCTTGTTCTGACGTAATGGCGATCACTGTATAGAAGAGAGTACAGCGTTGGCAGCTTGTCACTTTGAGTCCATTACAGCTATAATCCACACATAATTCCGGCCATAGCTCTTTTCAGTTCCTCTTCTGCAACACTTTCAACAAGCTCAATTAGATCTGGAGCAGCTTTCCCAGACCGAGCTGCATCCAAAGCAGTTGTAACACACCTTGTGGTGTATTAGAGGCCACCAATGTATATTGCATCTGCCCCTCGATCTAGCAGCAGGGCCACCATGCCCTGATTACCCTGGTATGCAGCTATACCTAGTGTAGTTCCATATCTACTACACACGATATCGATATCTGCCCCTCGATCCAGTAGCAAGGTCACAGTCCTTTCATGCTGCTGCCATGCAGCCACGCCCAGTGCAGTCCCATATTCTGAGGAAGATACAATATTGACATCTGCTCCTCTATCTAGCATTAAGCCCACAACACTCTCATACCCCCAGCATACAGTCACACCCAGAGCAGTCCCATACGTGCCACCCGCAGTGTTGACATCTGCCACTCGGTTCAACAGCAAGGCTACAATCACCGCATGCTCCTATTCTACCATCACTGTCTAGCAGCTTCCGTGCTTCCGACTCACCCCCATAGAGCACTACGTCGTCGAACTTGGTTCGTCAAGTTGCTATATATAGATAGCTAGCTTTTCTGAGTTCACAAGGTGCAGATAGTGTGAGCCTCATTTTTGCGTTGCTCAAATTTGAAAGTGGGATTGCAGTGACAACTTATTTGGATATACTTCACATACTGTACAGAGAGAATATACATACTTTATGCATAAAAACCTGGAAAAGTTGGCATGGGTGGCCCCATACAGTTTGTATAGGGACGAACTTTTTTTATATTTCTACTCAGTAACAACGCTGCACAACCACAAAGACGTAAGTATTTACTTTCATACTTCAGCTTTCCTCTGGTAGTAAAAAGCATCAGGAAATTCCTGAAATCGAAAGGAGAGTGTATCGCGTTGGAAGCCCGACTTTGCCAGTTCGGTTCCCCAAAAACACTAAACACGTAGTTAAGTTGGGGCGAAATAACCACCTGGTACGACAGAAACTCTCTTATTGCATTTGGGGTGTGCATGTCCATCTAATTGTATTTTCATTCCATAAATCCTCAAAGAGTCAAAAAAAAAAAAAAAAAAAAAAAAAAAAAAAAGGCAGGTATATCCTGATTCAAGTGTCAATAGTGGCGATAATTAGATATCGATTGTCTAGTTCCAATTGCCCCTTGAAGATGTACACGTAGTGACGTGAATGTATTGTGAATATGCATATGTATCCTCCCCTCTTGACTAACCTCCCAAATTGTGAAGACCTTGTGCTTGTTGGCATGAATGTACATCAACCAGACTAATTAGTACTCCCGCTTGTATCCAACCCCCTGCTCCGACTCTCCCACTCTCCACATCCCCCCCCCTCTCTCTCGCTCCTCCCCTCTACTATTCTTCCCCCCGATGCCTCGCATAACCTATTCCATACTGGGTTCATCCTAGCCTCGGTCAACTGCAAACGCATGATGATGAACTTTTTCAAATGTCAGCACGTCCCATAGCGTAAAGCAACAGCTAAACTCCTGACATGTACATCTCTAGGGTAGGTGAATGGCTTAAGAGGGAATCCCGAGGAACCTCAGTGCTTGTTGCTCCAAAGCACGTACACACACAGTGCTCACCAACCCACAGGAATGGAACAAAACATAATGCAAAACAATACTGGGTGCTGATGTTGGAACTATACCTCTCTGATGGGCTTCTCTACGTTATGGTGCTGCATCTAGCCTTTTGCTGTGCTTGGATAACAGTCGACAGCGGATGCTGTACATAAACAAAGTCGATGCACAGAATATAATTCATAGTCAAGGGAATTGGCTGTGGTTAGGGGAATTGGAATCGAATTCATGCGTGGATTTTGCTGAGTTCCGCTCAGGGTAATTTATAGCAGGTGCCCAAGACCTGGGACATCGTTGTCGTGTAGTCTTGTGTCCGAGGAGTATTCAGGGTAGATGAGTTAGAGCAACGGAAGTCTGTATAAAGCCAAATACCGTACTTGTTTAGGGTCGAGTGTAGTAGTTGGAGTCACTGCCATCTTTGATATATTTAGAAACCGTTTTGGCAAGAAACCACAACAAAAAAAAAGTAAAGTACAGAAATTAAAAAAAAATACATACATGGGAATGCAGAAATATTTTAAGACAGGCATACTATACTAAACACTACTGCAGTTTCTAGTTCTATTCATTTTGGCCGCCGTGCTGCCCGTTACGCTAAGGGACCTGCATATCGCTAATTATCATCATCATCATCATCACTTCCATAGTCCACCAGTGGGCCCTTGGGGGTAGAAGGTTTCTCCTCTTTTGAAATAATGTTCACTCCACCTCCTTTACTTGCCTCAGAATACACCTTCAGTGCCTTCAGCGTCTCCCCACTTAGTATCCCCTCATCCGAAGGTCCCTGTTCTACCGCCTTCTGCTCTTCATCACTATACCCCTCCGTCAAGTACTGAACATCCCCCCACTTCGCCGTCGCCGCCGTCGCCGCCGCCGCCGCCGCCCCCTGCTGCTGAGCCTGTCCCTTCGCATACCACACCTCCTCTGGGGCCTCATACCCCGCCAACCCAAAACTCCCTTCAATCCTCCTCCTCTTCACGCTCTCCCTATCCTTGCCCTCAATCTCCTTTACAAACTCCTCCGGTAACGCTGCTCTAATCGCCGCGGCTGCCTGCTCCTCCACCCTGCGCTTATCCCTCGCCTGTGCCATCGGATTCGGATCCACGGTCGCCCAACGCACATTTAATATCTCGTTATGGTCCAGACTTTGATGTGCCATTGCCTCCTTTGCAAACTGCGCATTCGCCTCATTCGTATACGTTACAAACGCCACCCCCCTCGAATTCAGCACTCTAATCCTCTCAATCTGACCCCACTCTGAAAAGTGTCTTGCTACAATCTCCTCGATCTCCTCAGAGACATGGATGCGCCCGACGTAGAGCGTGTGATTTTGCCGCATGAAGCTCCCCACGCCACCCATGTCGTCGCGGTAGTCACTGTGTTTGTCGCGGCCGAAGCAGTCGATATTGGGGTTGAACAGGTCCAAGACGGTGGGCAGGCGGTGGAGGTATTCGCATTCGTGCCCGCGGGGGCAGAGGCCCCGCGCGAAGAAGAGGCAGAAGAAGGACCCAGGGACCCGGTCAGCCCGTGTGTACCCGGAGTCGCGGGGGATGGAGCAGCGGCCGAGTGCGGGGGATTTGGATATGTACTTGTCTTCGCGGTCGCCGCCGGACCATTTGTTGTACCAAATGTTGAAGATGGTGCCGGTTTGGGGGGGGGGGAGGCCGCCTTTCCAGGTGGCGGGGTCGACCTGGGGGAAATGTATGTTAGCATAGAAATAGAGGGCTGAAGAGAGATGGAAGGGAATAGTGAAAAGGAGTAGTGAAACGAGTAGAGTTAAATCGAGTGCAGTGTGGCGAGTGTGAATATACCTGAGGCCGAGCAGGTCTTCGCTTCTTCTTTACAATCTTCCTTTGCCCGCTCTTCTCTGCCCCAACAGCAGCGAGTGCTTCATCTCCCCTTGTCGCCAGCGCCGTTTCGGGGATCTCGTCAGCGACCGCGTCGACAATGGCTGAGGTACCGACTGTGGCAAGGTTTGGGGGGGACGGTGTTGTCGCCATGCTGCGGAGCGCTGGGCGCCAGGCACAGATTCAGGTGCCTTGGTCTTTTTGTAATTCTTTCTTCTCTTTCGCCGATGTCGCCGATTTTTGAGTAAGGAGAGCTTGGAAGACGTGAATGTTTTTTTTGAATTAAGTAACCTGTCGCATAAAACTGTTTCTTGGTGAGCAGGGGAAGCTGTGCAGCCAAGCTGCAGGCGCCCGCAGAGCCGCCAAACGCAGTGGGGCGCGGCGGTTTTTTTGGGGTGATGAGATTCTTCAGCAGCTCTCATACCCGCACGCAGCTTCATCGCAAAATACCCGGGCAGAAATACAGAGAAATACCGCAGACAGACGGGGCTGCAGTACTAAAGCCCAGGAGAAAACATCCTGCGCAGCTTGGACAGCTTCGCACAGCTTCGCACACCCCCACCACAGGCGGCAGCCATGGGCGTCTCGGAGAAGATCAAGGTAGGCCTGTGCAACTGGAGACGAGCTCCGGGCGGGAAGGAGAAGAGAGTGGCGGCTGAACATGTTTACGTGGGATGTAGGAGATCGAGGAGGAGATGAAGAGGACGCAGAAGAATAAAGCCACAGGTGAGACTGGGATCTAAGTAAGAGAGCTCGTGGTGATGTGCTTACCGGTAGAGCTCGAGGACAGAATACCACCTGGGTCTATTGAAAGGGTAACGCTCGGCAGTCCCCGGGCTCCATACAGAATGCCCGCAAGAAAACGAATGCTAATCCCCCTTCCTCGGGCCCGACTTACAGAAAACTCGCCCGTCTCCGCGCACAGCTCCTCGAGCCCACCACCGCCGGCGGCGGCGGCGGCACCGGTTTCGATGTCTCCAAATCCGGAGGTAGTCCAGGGCCCATCCCTACCAACTTACCCCCCCCAACCATTCGCATTGAGCTAACCGCCCAATAGACGCCCGAATCGCCCTCGTCGGCTTCCCCTCCGTCGGAAAGTCTACCCTCCTCTCCAAAATCACAAAGACAAAATCCGAAGTCGCGGCCTACTCCTTCACCACCCTCACCGCCATCCCGGGCGTCCTCGAATACGGCGGCGCCGAGATCCAAATCCTCGATCTACCCGGAATCATCGAGGGGGCCTCTGAAGGAAAAGGCCGTGGTCGCCAAGTCATTTCGGCTGCAAAAGTATTTTTTTTTCCCCAAACACAACTTCAGGGTAACAGTTCATATGCACCAGCAACCAGATGCTAATGTTTCTGGCCCGACTCTACATAGACCTCCGACTTAATCATGATGGTCCTCGACGCCACCAAGAAAGCCGAGCAACGCGCGCTCCTCGAAGCCGAACTCGAAGCTGTCGGAATCCGTCTCAACCGCACACCGCCCAACATCTACCTCAAAGCCAAAAAAGCAGGCGGCATGAAGATCACATTCACCTCCCCGCCCCTGCACCTCTCTGAAAAACTCATCGCCTCCATCCTCCGCGATTACAAACTCCTCAACTGCGAGGTCCTTGTCCGCGACGAAACCGCCATCGTAGATGACTTCATCGACGTGATTATGAAAGACCACAGGAAATATATAAAGTGCCTCTACGTCTATAATAAAATCGACTGCATCTCCCTTGAGCACCTCGACTCGCTGGCGCGAGAGCCGCATACGGCAGTGATGAGCTGTGAGTTAGATCTGGGAGTAATGGATGTTGTGGATCGGGCGTGGGAGGAGCTAGCGCTGCTAAGGGTGTATACGAAGAAGAAGGGCGTGCAGCCGGATTTCAGTGAGGCCTTGATTGTCCGCGGGGGAAGCACCGTGGGCGATGTGTGTGATCAGGTGCATAGGAGTTTGAAGGAGAGTTTTAGGTACGCGCTAGTGTGGGGGAGGAGTGCGGTACATGTGCCGCAGAGAGTGGGGTTGGGGCATATGGTGTGTGATGAGGATGTTATTAGTATTGTGACGAAGTAAGTGAGTGTTGCTGCGGTTAGGGGTTATGTTGGGTATTTTCAACCAAGACCCTCTTCAAATTGCCTCAACCCCATACGAGGGAGAGTCAACAAAAGTGAAGTTGACAATCTGGAACTAGTTCTCACGATGATATGTTTTTCATAAACTACGTAGCAATTGAAGCCGTTGAGAGTGAAAGGTTCACATTAAGAGGCAGTCGCAATATTCGACCTTGTTCTTCTTTGCAATGGATCATTGGAATTGTAGCTGCATGGGTGACCTTGATAGGGAGTAGTTAACACTTTATGAAGCCGAATGCAAATATAAAGTAGGCACTTTTGCATTTCGACCAAACCAGCATCGGTCCCAGCATCAGGTGTGTCGATATATGGAGCTTGTACATGACTCAAATGATTGTACAACAGGTAATGGTTTCTCTCTTCCACCCAAATATATTGCGAGTGTATATTTCTCTATGGGTAAAACAGAGGTTCCCTCTTCTGTGGCTTAGTCTGACGTTGGTGTTCATGAACAACATTAACGGTGTCTGGGGACGACCAATTTGTTTTGCTCCCCTTGACGGCGGCTCAGCAGTTTTTTTTTTTTTTTTTTTTAATCAATACTCGCATATAGCTCTGCCATGGCGAGAAAATTAATTTTTCGGCTCAGCAGTTTGGGAATGCCTGTTTATGCGCTTTCGGCCTGATTGTATGCAACGGCTGAGGGAGCGCCTATGCAATGCATCAACTTAAAATTTCCCCGGCCAAGAAACCGCCTCTGGTGTGTTCTCGTTGCCCAGCGGTTCCTTCTTGTCTCAGGCCGGCATTGGTAAGTCAACTTTCCTCTTTCCCGCAGTCGTATGTTCCGAAGGACTAGTCTGGTTGACACAACACTACGGGAATACATATACAGTTCTAACTTGTCTTACTGCATAACTACCCCTCAGAAAGCTTTGCGATGCAAGAGAGCAGGTTATGCATATTGACCACACATTGACTGGCACCTGAAAGGTGCCCAGCCCCTCGGTTTGTTTCCGTGGGATAGACGACACCCTACCTACATGGCATCGCAAATTGGCCCACAACCCGAACTTCAACATCCTAGTTTAGGGCTTCAGCGGGAGCGGTGAATGAGAACAAGTTGATCAACCCCTAACAGGCTCTAATTGGTCAAGAAAGCCAAGTAGATGTGCTCGGTAGACATTAATGAGGTGCCCGACGCATGTTGTGTTGGCCGAGACAAAAGTCATAAGAATCATGCATAGCTACCACATACTAAAAGTTCGGTATAACTTTTGTCCAGGCGATTTCTAACTGGATTTACCTTGACAACTACACAATAATTAGCATTGCTAGAAACTCTAAAGCTGCCTGATTAAAATCCGAGAATTTGAGTGGGTGAGTGTAGTGAGTATTATAGTATAGGTAGTTCAAAAGAAGGACACGAAGAATAGGAGATGGTGTCTTTAGCATTCTTATGATTAACCTCGAGTGTGGATGAGAAGGCTCGGTTAGTAATTTGGTCCATTTATGTATATATCCTGGTTGCACATACCTGGTCTGGGTTATGCATATACCTAGTCTTGTTACATATACCCTATAGGTAAATCGGACTGATGTGAATTTCCAATTGAAGGTACCTACTGCTTCTAATTTGTAATCTTAGTCAAGCTTAACTTTAGTCTGGTTTTAACTTGTAATCTTCTGGACTAGAGATAGTCTCGTGCCCAGACCCTCGTAGAGGTAACCAGACTATCGTAGAGGTCCTGAAGTAGCAGTAATTCATCCTCCACTACTAGGAGCTATCAAATGTCTGGTTAGTTTGCCAGTGATATTATTGTCTAATGCTAACGGCGAACGCCAGGCGGCTACTACCCACTGGGATTGCCTATACTACCCACATGGGTTACCCATACTACCCATATAGGTTGCCCATACTACGCAGAGACACGATGAAAGCTCAAGAATAGAAAAGGGGAGAGGGGAGTAGAGACTGAGGGATACAGCAGCAGACGGGGAGAGGGGAAAGGCGAAGGCATAGCTGAACACGTTGAAGATAATGGGCGTTTTGGCTCTAGAAGAATACCTCCTAATATCTATTGTTTTGTGTAGAAAAGAATAGCGAATCCGATAAGAAAAGAGGAAACGCATCAACGACAGCTACCAAAAACAACGATATTCCCACAACCAGCTTCTGACGGTAGGTTATTGATATTCGGATACGAGTCCATGAGTGAAATTCGAGAAGTAGTTGAGGAAACCTTCCAGCTCAAGATACTTCTCTCTTGTTCGTCAACCGTATACCCCTGCGTCTGCGAGCACTCCACCAACCGGGACCGCTTCATTGTCCAGAGTTCCGAGCTCCATCATGACACCCAAGCTCTTCTCTGCGTCTAAGATAGCAATCACAGGGTATGAATGCCTTCTCTTCACCTTGATAGCAATCACAGGGTATGAATGCCTTCTCTTCACCTTCTGCCCTTCCTGAACAGTGGTGTTGTCACCCATTTCTAAAAACTGGACTTCCATTTCGTTTGAGGTTGCGGTTTGGTATGTACTGTAGCTTATACATCGACTGGCTATCCGTACAACCCTCTCTAATTTCGCATACTTAAGTAAGTATTGAAGAGTACGGAGTACAATTATCATTTGAAAACGTACCCGGGAGCATTTCCTTTGACTGCTCCACACGAGAATAATGAGGTCATCAATATAGCCGCGATGTGAAGGACCAGTAATTAATCTATCGATTAAAAAATAGAGCTGAAACGTGAGACTGACTGGGGGCGTGCAGGGCACAGGATCCAGGTTTCTGCATGACAGTCCCGAAGGTTTGGCTTCTAACCAGTTGTCCTTTAGCGTTGAGCATCCTTCTGTCATGCCGGCGATACTTGATGCTTCTCTGCCTCGCTGCAGCCTTCATTCTGGTATGCCCAGTCGTAACAAACAAAGGAGGAGCCCTTCTTCATGGTAGCTCATGCGGCTTGGTCCAATCGAGGTATCCACAGATGTATCTGCGTATCTACACCTTTGGAAACTCAAGAAGAAGCAGGGAAGGAAGGGGCAATAAGGTGCCACCTCGTAGCTTGCAGCAGGGGGTGGGGTTGTTAGCTACCTCGGTATTAGAACTGCCCTCCGGTCAGTCTCTTTCGACTCGTCGCCCTGTAGAGTACACAAAACAGCCTGGAGGAGGTTACCTTGCAGCTCGGCACGTCTCCTGTTTACTGCTGGACAGCATCCATCGTCATCACAGCTTACATGTCTTCATTAACCGAGCCCACTACTAACTAGCAGCTTTTAGAAAGAAAGATATTTGCTTGCAAAAAGCGAGAGAGGCCTCAGAATGCGCTTCGATTTTGTATTGGCTGTGAACCTTGCTCAACTAGCAAATTCGGCTGCTGGGAGTCAACAACCTCTACACTACACACCATCAACATCACAGTTCCGGACTGCCAATTACATCACACATGGGCTTCCGCAGCAGTGTCTTCCAAGTCCTCGCAGCCCTACAGTACCTAGGATATCAGCTTCAGAAAATGGATCTGTCAACGTGAGTCTTCCGCCGGAGACCCTTGGGGGTGTGGTGGTCACAGTAACGGAAATCCGCGAAGTCCTTCCGGTGATCAACTCTCAGTCACATCCTCAGGAAACTTATAGTAAACAAGTGGAGACTGTCAAGGATGCATCATTGCCAGTGGAAGATAACGACTCACCACTGGATAATGCCAATTTCCTTTCGTTTGAGGAATGGAGGAAACAACTTTTGGCCAAGGCAGGGCAGTCATCCGAGGATCTAGGGGAGAGGGCTCCTAGGGAGCCTCGGAGACGGCCGGGTACAGGTTCGATAAATGACTTGGACTCCCTGGGAGATGATGCGGAGATTGAACTCAGTTTCGGGTTTGGAGATCACGAAGCACCTGAAAGTACTCAGCAAAAGCCAACGGAGCAGCCTCCAGAGCAGTCATCCCCGGTATGGGGACAGCGGTCAAAAATGGCCGGGAAGACCGGAAAGGAACGATTCAACTACGCATCATTTGATTGTGCAGCTACGGTCCACAAGACGAACCGCGAGGTTAAAGGTTCATCTGCAATCTTGGTAGAGAATAAAGACAGTTATATGCTCAACGAGTGCAGAGCTGAAAATAAATTTGTCATTGTTGAGCTCTGCGATGATATCCTTGTTGATACTGTTGTGCTGGCCAACTATGAGTTTTTCTCAAGTATGTTCAAGACTTTCCGTGTCAGTGTGAGTGATCGATACCCGGTGAAGGCGAGTGGTTGGAAAGAGTTGGGTGTATTTGAGGGCAAGAACTCCAGGGAGATACAGGCCTTCCTGGTGGAGAACCCGCAGATCTGGGCAAGATATGTGAAGATTGATTTCTTGACGCATTATGGGAATGAGTTCTACTGCCCCATCAGTTTACTCAGAATTCATGGCACAACAATGCTAGAGGAGTTTCGAGCGCAGGAAGAAGCTGTTCGAGGGGTAGTCACAGAAGATTTTCTGGACGATGAAGTTACTGGGAGTATTCCCGCAGAACCTAAAAAGGGGGATGAGGGAGCATCTATACAGCCAGATGTACTTGATATCTCTACGGAGGGTGAATTGACTAAGGTTCCCACGGTACATGACAAGTTTTCTGCGCAAGATATCCCCTCCGGTGCGTGGGACATTGCAGTGGTACATGCGTCCTTGGTTACGGATACACCTGGCCCTGAAGCAACTGGATTGGCTCAGTGTAGGGTCACCGAGACAGCAGCTTTGATACTTGTCCCATGCATATGTTCAGCGGAATATAAGCCTTCTCCGACAGTACAAAGTTCGTCGAGAACAGCCTCCGACGATACTAACTCTAGCACTGAATTGGAGCCTCTTACTACCCCAACAACACCTCCTAAACAAGAGAGTACCCCAACAAGAAAGAGCCTTCCCGATTCCTCTGCACCAGGAGCTCATTCCCCTTCAGACGCCCTCTCCCATTCCCTATCTGTGAAAAAGACTACAGAGACCTACCCATCACCGGCACAGGACCCACCGCCAAGGGTATATTCTTCTCCTATTACTCCACCACTAGCTAGCCCCACGCAGGAGAGCTTCTACAAGCAGATACACAAACGCATACAATTCTTGGAAGCAAATGTAACCTTATCACTACAATACATTGAAGATCAGTCTCGAACGCTGAGGGATGCTATGGCCAAAGTTGAGAAGAGGCAGGCACAGAAGCAGGCTACGTTCATGGAAACCTTGAATGCCACAATGCAAGAACAACTGAGTGAATACGTTGGTCTCCCTGTATCCCGTGATTAACAATGGTATTGACTCGCTATGTTACAGAGGCAACAATACGATCAATTGTGGCAATCTACTGTCATTGCGCTGGAGAACCAACGTAGACAATATGAGTCTGAGATCTTGGCCGTTAGCTCACGCCTTGCACTTCTTGCGGATGAGGTACCGCTATAACCCCTCTCCATTTACCTATTCCTCCATCCTTACCATAGCGCTAACATAAATTTCCAGGTTATTTACCAAAAACGTATGGCTTACGTGCAAATGGTGCTCCTTCTTGTGTGCGTTGGCGTGGTATTGTTCAGCAAATCATCTCATTTCGACGCCCCTCTCATCCAATCCTTCCGCGACCGCAATAATACTACTCTCCGCTCCTTCGAATCACCACCAACTAGCCCGCAGGTCTTGAATTCCTCTAGCCCCAGGGAAGTCGATATCGACGACACCGAAGATGGAGACCTTACTATCAATGGCGGGCGGATGCGTAAATGGAAACGAGGGATATTCTCGACATTTACACGTAGGAAGCCGGTACGGCAGGACTCTGTGGACTCAATCGACTGTTCGTCTTTGCGGTCTCCTACATTTGCAACGGCTTTCTTGTCACCGGGCTTCGAGCCGTCAAGGGAGCGTGCGCAGTCTCCCCCTTCGCCCAGGCCGCCGAGCCCGATCATTCGCAGCTCACCAGCCACACCTACGGGCACGCGTGGCAGGCAAGGTGATGGCACTGGAGAGGATGAATGGAAGGTGTTTGGGCCGAATTCCAGAGTCGCGGAGCTGAAAGCGGCGCATGCAGGGAGTGCAAAGCAGTCTTTCCAGAAATTACCTAGTCCATTGGGGATCTATACGGGAGAGCAGCAGGATGAGAATGATGCAGGGGCAGCCATGTATGATGAAACAGAAGATAAGGACCGCGACGAGGAAGAGCTTAATCATCGAAGGAGAAAGAGTGAGTCGGCAATTCTAAGGGTTGGAAGGAAAGTCGGAGTAGGGGGGTTACCGAGTCCCTCGATGTCACCCTCAGGATCGCCAAGGCAGAGACCTAGTACCGCTATGGGAGGGTCATCGCAGTCACAGTCATCCCAGGGCCAACCAGGGTCGCAGTCTCAGTCTAAGGGACATTCGAGGGCGAATTCTAAACATCACAAGAAGAAGGGGAAAAAGTGAGACTTTAGTTAGCATCGCGTGAGTGGAGGCTGGAAAAGTACATATACCCGTTTCATTTTCACTGTTGTTTTTTCTCTTAATGAATCATGATAACGAAAAGCTTGCTTGTGTTTGACTTGCATTGTTGTTTCATTACTTGTTAAATTGAACTATGGGAAGATAACTACAATAGCGGAAGGTATGATTGATCAAATGGAAGGAGGAAGGAATTTTCATGGGAAACGGAAAAGGATGGGTCCTGGCGAAGAAGCAGTTATTATTTTTTGTAAAGCGATTTCCTCTTGGTATATTGGCGGGAGAATGGAGTGTGGGAGTGCACCGGAACGCATGTACGGAGGGTTATAATACCGTGTTTAACTTCTGCCGATGATGGCAGGTTTGGGTTTTGAGGCAACGTGGTATGGAGTTAATTCAGGTTTGTAACTAGGCGTAGATGGAGTTGGGGTGAACCTATCATGATATCAAGCAATCGACAGGAACTGATCGGTGTGCTTTTGAGGAAATTACCAGCTTTTTGTACACTTATTTAAATACAGTTTTGATTCAGAGTAAGGATTAAATCGGTTAATATGGATGTCAGTTTGAAACTCGGTTAATATGGATGTCAGTTTAAAGGTAATTGGAGCCTTCTATCACGGTGCAACTCCATTATCAAAACGGGTATCAATTGAGTTGAGTACGCTTAATTGAGGTCTGAAAGAATTTCAGAGAATCCGTCCCCTTCCCCCGTCCCTAATCAACAAAGTGCCACACAAGCAAACGCCAGATTGAATGAAAGCCAGAAGCAGCAACCCTAAAAGCGAACTATATGTAACACCATATATATGCAGAATACAAACATTTGAAAAATCCCAAGCAAAGTCATCAATGCTCATATCATGGTATCACTTCTCCTGATGCTCATCCCCTCCTCTTATGTTTCTTCCCCTTTCCCCCTTCTCCGCCTCCCTCCCCACCGTCTCCCCCCATCCCAACCACTGCCGCCACCCTTTTATCCCTCTCCGCAATCTCCGCCTTCAACCAAACTACCAACTCACCAAGCTTAATCTCCTCATCTTCCCTCTTAAACAAGTTCCTCACCTTGACAACTCTATCCTTCTCCTCGACTTGCACCACCCCACTGACCGCTGGTTTCAAAATAACCATCCAGCCAAATCCATCCCCGCGGTACACCTGCATCAGTCCTTCTGTCCCTGGGGCATCGCACGCAAGCTCCGCTTTAATATCTGCCTTCCACAGGCGCTGGACTAGATCCACGCCTTCCGTGCGGAGAAGCACAGGGTCGAATGAGGCAACTAGAACATCGCAGCGCCGGGTAGCCCAGGCGGAGGGATCGTCACCTCCATACGCAACAAAGTCGTGATGAGAAAGATTCTTCCTAGACGTGGTAGATGCAGCGTTGAGATTCCGATGGTGTCGAGACATCGCCGTGAGCAATTTCTCCCAAGACAATGAGAAACCTACAGCATGTGTCTCTGCCAAAGCGCCCTGACTATGCCCATGGCCATGCCACGGGTGATGATGGTGGTGGCTATGATGATGGACACCCCCCGCGCCCACAGCGCCCCTCATCCTTGGCTTATGGTCCGCAATCAAGCTATCATACCTCCCTCCCGCGGCAATCACATCCCGTCTCTTCTGATCATACAAACACTGAAACAATAGCCCACCTCTACAAAACTTCTCATTATACGTCCCCAATGGGCTAAGGTATATCTTCCGCGCTACCCCAAATCGTTTGATATACATTACCACCTCGGAAATATGCGCAAAAACGCCCGTGCTCTTTTCAAGACAAGGTGTGTCTGCAAAAATATTTCGTAACTTGTGGAAACATTTCTCCGGCTCGTCATGAAAGTCGAAGCGGGCGAGTTCGTCAATGGATGTAGCGGAAATGCTGAGATTGACGGAACCTCGAAGCTCGTTGCGAATGCGAGAGAAGGCCCATTGGGCAGTGTTGAGGCGGGAAAGTACGTCTTTGACGATAGGTCGTGCGGGGACGTCAATACGACAGAATTCCATAATAATGTCAAGTAAGCTGCCGTGATTGATATGATAACAAATCTGCGCATTCCTGAATGGAGGAAACATATCCACAACTATCCATTCACGGTGTTAGCTCACATCCTCCAGAATACCACTATAATAGGAGAAATGGTACCCACCCTCATCAATAACCTTCACCACCTCGGCCTCCTTCAACGCCAAATCCTCCGAATGAAAACTGACAAAATCAAAATCCACCTCCAAGTGACTAAATGGCTGCCCACCGGCAGGTTTTTCCCTGTATACAGTACCAAATGTATACGTCTTCGCGCACGGCGGCTCCTCCTTTGCCAACGCCCTCGCATTTGGCAAAGTTAAATCATACGGTAACTGCAGAAGCGTGCCAGTACTATCCAATAACTGCACCGCATTCCCGGGATAGAACCTGGACCTAGGAAACAGCACTGGCCGATCGACCTCCACAGCGCCATGCTTTCTGAAGATAGAAATCAATTTCTCCTTGACCTGGGTTTGAAGGAGCAAATCTGGAGCAGTGGTGGAGTTACGCCCCGAGTCGTATGCCATGTCTTTGTACTCCTTGGGGGCTTGGGCAAATAAGACTCGCATGAGTTTTTGATGGTAGGGATTATTTGGATCGGAGAAGGTTTTGAGGGCTTGTCGCATAGTTTCATCTTCTACCCCAAGAGGGAGCTTGCCGGATGCGAGGAGCTCGGCACTCGTGGGACGCTCGCTGGGACGGTGATTGATGAGAGATTTGATGATTGACGCTTGGAGGTCTTTCTTTTCGCCCTGGAATTCAGGGGGAAGGGAGAAATCTCTCTGTCGAAGTTGCCGAATGACCTGTGATAGCCTTTTGTCAGTGGAGCGACCGAGGCGTCAAAATTCAGGAATTGTATACATGTTCCCGCTCCATCGCGGTTTTAAGAGGGTGACACATCTCGAAGAAGATGATTCCCAACGAGTACATCTAAGCCACCCATTATCAGCAGCTGTCATGACAAAGAGAGCGACATAGTCTGATGAACACACATCAACTTTCTCATTGTACTTCCCCTGTCCATGCGATCTCAGTTCTGGTGCCACATATAGAGCGGTCCCCACATCTATTCGCGTAAAGTCAGTACATCAATTTCACAGGATAGTCGATGAAATGCCCATACCTGTCGTAAGATCCCCATCCTGGTTATCACTCTGCAACAGACTCCTACTATCATGATACGTCTGCCCACTTGTAGCCAATCCAAAATCGCCGATCCTCGGGTTTCCAGTAGCATCAATAAAAATGTTATCTGGCTTCAAATCACGATGAATAATACCCAGCCCGTGGACATGGGCAAGCCCTTCGAGAATTTGCCGGAGAAGCCGCCAGCACTCATCCACCCTTAGGTGAAGGTCGTGCTGTAAAAGATCACGAAGTGTCTGTGCATGTTCATGTCAATGATGCTAAACATAAATTCAGGGTAACAAGTGTTGTGGCTTTACCTGGCGTTGGCAAAGTTCCATTTGAATATACAGTGTTACCTTACCCTTCCCCAATCCCTTTCTTTCGGCCTTGCTCTTCTTCTGCTCTACCTTCAGTTTTTTTCCCCGATCTGACTTCGACAATGCCGACGCCGTCTCTCCCTCCGATCCATCCCCATCCTCGTCCTCACCCTCTTCCTTCTCAGAATCATCTTCACCTTCCTGTTCTTCTTGCTCTTCTTCCTCACTCTCCTCATCGTCACTTCCATACCCAAATTGAATCTTCGGGTATCCACTGTCCGAGATAAAATCCAAACCCCCTCCTGTATCAGTATGACGACTAAAGTCTATCTCTCCTTCTTCGTCCTCCTGACTTTCGCTTCCCGTCTCATCATCCTCAAAGATAACCACCTCCTCATCTGTACTTGTACCCTCCATATTTGGCAGACTATGCCCATAGTAGTCATCCTCCAGCCATGCAGTAAAATACCTCACGACATATTGGTGATTCAGCCGTGAAAGCAGCATCACTTCAGATAAAACCTCTGTCAATGAGTGCCCATGTGTCTGTGTTATCTTCTTTATGGCATACATCCGTCCATCGAGGCGATTTCGCGCTTTCACAACTTCACCAAACCCTCCTTTTCCCAACCGTCCCACTTCGCTGAAGTCATTTGCATAACGGGATAAACTCATTGATCCTGAGTTGGAGCCTAGTCGCTGGCGGTCTTGTTTCCCACCCGGCCCTGTTAATGTCCAAGATATTTTTGAAGATGTTGGAGAGTTGGGGACTGAGAACACTGGGTCATTATTCCTTAAAAACTCAGATGGGAGAAGGTCAAATGCTGTCGGCCGCTTTTTATGATCCGCGGTGAATATGTGCTCAAGGAAATCTTGCAACGACTCATGCAACCCCATAGAATTCATGAGTGTTTCCGGTGAATCATATTTTTTCATTATCCCCAGGCCAAACACCATCTGCAAGAAAACAACCCCCAGGTTCCAAATATCCTGTTTGCGATTAGGTTTCATTCCATATTGCGTTGTTTCTGGTGGACTCCATAATGCTGAAGATGAGCCACTTGCTGCGGTATCCTTTCCCACATCTCGTATCTTCAATAGTAGGTTCGTATAGCAAACATCGCTCAACTTCGCCGTAGTGGAACCCCCAGATGCTGGTTTGAACAATAAGATGTTCCCTGGATGGAGTGCCATGTGAAACACACCCTTAGAGTGTATATAATCCAGCCCCTCCAGTAACTGTATCGTCCAAGACCGAGCAATATGTACATCTATCGTACCTACCGTCTCAAGCAAGTCCCGCAAAGAACCCTTATCCGCATATTCCATGAGAATAGATACCTTCCAGCCTGTTGTCTCGGGTCTGGTTATCATTGGGATGCTAACCACCTTTGATTCATATATATCCGTAATATTGGCATGGCGCAACATCCTCAGCTTGTCGAGCTCGATCTCTAGCAGCTGGATTTGACGCTTTCCATCCGAGCAGTTGGGGTAGTTATTCTCCAATTCTACGGACTTCAGGACCAATGCTTGGCTAGAACTTTGATCCTTGGGCATGATGGGCTTAACCGTGTAAACTGCTGTCAATGGCCCCTGGGCAACCTGTACCATACCACTGACCTTGCGAAAAGCCAATTGTGGGCCCCCAAAGCGACTTTCAACAATAACGTCACGATCAAAGACTACTTGGTCGTCCGAAGATACTGTGTCATCATCATCGCCTAGTATCGCAGGTTTTTTCTTGCCTTGTGCCTCTTTGGCCTTCTCTCTCCGCTTCTTCTTCTCTTTCTCAACCATAGCTCCCATTACACGCTCAGCTTCCAAATCAGCCTTTTCTTGCTGTAGTCTTGCCTCCTCCTCCCGCTTCCTCTCCTGTTCTCGTTTGGCCTCTTCCTCCTTCAATCTTTGATCGTAGAATGTCGGCAACACCGCAGACGTCTTCCTCATCTGGACGATGTCCTCTAGGTTATCCTGGATAGCCGCTGCAATATCATGCACCATCTCCTGTCCCACCAATGTTCCAGGCAATGTTGAAAGTGTAAGATTCAGCTTTTCCAGCTCATGAGGCCTCAATCCTTTCGGATCTATGATCTTCAATTCTGGCACGGTTTTGGGATAGGTGGCAGTCATTGTGACTGATAGGGTACATCCTAAGTCGTCATCCCCAGATGACAACGATGATGGCCTCAGACACAAGTTAAATGATATGATAGATGTCTAACACATTTAGTATTAGATTAACGATTTATTTGATGCTATGAAACTATAATCTAACACACACTGAGCATGCTCACATTCCAGGCACCTGTCTTTACAACAGGTATGTAATCCTCCATCCATATTGATTGAAGTACTTCGACTTCATTTCGCTGCACTTCCTTGTAGTCGAGAGCTGGTTGGTGGGCTGGGGCTGACTTTGGTGTGCTTTTGGATTGCTGCACTCCTAAAGCAGCTGGTTTCGTGGGTTTGCCATTTGCTTTAGCATCCACAGGCATCTTATTATTGGGTAGTGATGATAGTGGGGTATTACCATTGGCAGCTTGATTTTTTGTAGTGGATGTTGTCTTGTGCTTGTTCTTGTTTAGAGGCATTCTGCCTCTATTTTATTTGTATCTCTTATTCTAAACTTGCTATGTCAAGGGCGAAAGATGTCTGCTGTCTGGCACTTATGTGCGATCAGAGTATCAAGGTGTTGTAGGGAGTCAGTTATAGTAGCAGTTTTGTTCCAGCGTTGCGTAAACTTGCTGAGCGTAGTAAACCAAGATGAAGTGACCTTAGCCACCTCTGCTCTACAACTGGTGTATCTGATGGGCATCCATGTGCAGGCCTGATAGTGATCTATTCTTTGGATGATGATGCTTCTTCGGAATGAAATGGCAACTTGACCCATCGTGGCATATCCCGGGTTACATAATAATCAATGACGAGACACTTGCCAAACTATACTTGTTGGCGCAAGGTCCTGTCACGTTGGTTGCCTGGGTAACGATATCACAAACAACGCCTGGACGACAGCTCATTTGGACAAAAGGTCAATTCTGCAAAACAGGGGTTGTTAGTTGCGTTGCAGCCTGTTTCGGGAATCTTGGCACGGCGGGTGGTGGAAGTGCTGATTCGTGTGCTGCGTGCGAAGCTTCCTCTCTATATATTCCCTCTCCTGTAGCATCATCATCATCACGTCTCTCCAGTCACTCCAGTCATAGGCTTGATCAGGTCTGGTTGATATATTCTAAAATTGATTTGTTCTTCTCTTACGCACTACTGCCGCTACACTACACAAACACGGAAATATATTTAGTTGAATTTGCAAACTAGTCTCATGCCAAGACTCTACTGCTAAGTTGTTCTGACCAAACCAACTATTTATTTATTGAATAACCCTATTAGTAATCTCAATTGGAGGGGGCTGAATTTAGAACAGTAAGGTCGACAAGAGCTTTAATTCTGATAGTAAAGAGTATACAACTGCAGATGAAAGTTCTTGATTCTTGATATTTATTTGTATATGTATATAATATTATGTTATTATCATGAACTTTAATCTATATATTAATGGGCTTGACTGGTTGTTTACCTGGCTTGGCTAATGGTTGATTAGAACAGGTTGTTAACTCTTGGTTGCGCGCTAGCGAGTTGGTTGCCATTCCTACAAATCGAGCTTCAACCACACCACATACACCACAACGGAGCAAAACTGCACTATAACAACACAACAAAACAATCAGCTGCAGTCTAGAGCAGCATCCCCACGTCCCCTTAACAAGCTCCGTTAAGAGACCTACACTCCATTTCAGCAACCATGCTGGGCTGGCTCGCTGGCGGGAATGTAAACAAGGAGAATCAAGCCCCACAGGCACAGACGAAGGCACAACAAAGCACAGCCCAATGCGCCTCACAAGGTAGGCATCACGGTTCATTCACGGTTCATTGAATATCCACATCTTCATCTTCAACTCTTATGGCTACCTTAAAACAGCACAACACACAGTACACTTGCATACCTTGGGTCAGGCACGAAGTGCTAATGCTTGAGTTCTACAGACTTTACCAATGCTCCCGAGACGCCTGCCGCCACATTCGCACTTAAGGCTTTCCGGTCGGCTGTATTTGGCACACCACATCCCAAAGCCGTCTCCCTCGCCGCTCATCCCTCAGCAGAACAACCCATATCCCAAGCATCCAAACCTAGCACATCGAAATCCCTATTCGGCGTTGTTGGTGGTGGCGATCTGACCTCCGCCCCGGATATCTCCCTCCTCCCACGAGGAAGCCGGGAAGCGCTCCAGGAACGCCCCCCCAACGTTGACCCCACCAAGGCCAAGGAGTCAATGAAGATGGACCTGGGCCTTTTGGCGGACCCAGATGACGAGACCCCCGAATCGCTGTTTTTCCGCACTCCAGTCAAACGCTCTTCCCCAAGCAGACCTCCGGTGGGAATCCTCATGACCCCCGGAATCACGAATACCAACAAGAAGAAGGCTGTGTCGTTTGCGGCATCCACCTCAGACGAAGTCAAACCTCGACCCCAGGCCCGGATCAGGTCAAATCTACCCAACGATTACCCTGGGAAGTTCCCATCTCCATGGACCCCCAAAATAGCAGCACCGAAGGATGTGGCAGTAGTGAGGAAGAGCCTATTTGATATTTCCCATGATGAGGACAACAGTAAGGCACTAGACGGGAGTAGCAGGAGTTCAATCACCAAGAAGGAATCTGACCCTGTCATGCGAGCTAAAATCGCTGCGCACAATGAGACCTTGAAACAAACCGACACTTTTATCAACTCCCTCAAGGCCAATGCAAATGCCAGCTCCGCTATAGCAGCTACCTCCACCCAAAACCAAGAAGACGACGTTACTCTCAACCTCGACTTCCCCCGCTCTGGCTCTGGTAAGTATTGGAAAGAGAGAGTAGAGGAGATTGAGGCTGCGTACGAGAAGACTTTGGTCAAAGCACAAAAATGGCAAGAGGTATGCAAAAACACTAAGGAATATGCCAACAAGAAGGATGCCCAGTACGCCGATTTGACAGAAAGGTTGAGGGAGTATATTCGCGAAAATGGACGGCTTTCGGAGGATTTGAAAGAGGCTAGGGAGATGCAAGGGATGCTTTTGAGTCGGATAGACAATGGGGCAGGGAAACAAGAAGAGTTGGTGGAGAAAAGATTTTCTGTGGGAGCTACAGCGAGGGATGTGGGGGATCTCATGGCAACTATCGAAGCTTACGAGAAGAAAATGGCAGCAATGGAGGAATTGATCCAACAGCGTGAAGAGGAGATGGCCCAAATGACAATGTGTATGGAGCAATCACCCGATGTACCCACCGACAGCGTCGTTCGCGATCTCCAAAAGCAACTTCGGAAGGCCAGGCTCGAGCTTCGCGAGATGACTCTTGTCAAGGTAGATAATGAATCCAAGAACCTCCGACTCATCACCCTCGAAAAGGGGCTATCCACCTATAAATCCGAAAGCATACGGTTAGAGGCAGAGCTGAGGGAAGCAAGGGGTGGTGTTGGCGACATTACGCATATCGCCTCCAGGAACCGTAGCCTCCACGAGAACCGCCTCCGCCTTCAAGTAGAGCGGCTCGAGCAAGACAAAATCAACTTGATGTCCGAAATCCGGGAGAAGGTATCAAAGGAAGCCCAAGACCGTAGGGAAATGGAAAAGATTTACAAGAACCAGATCCGTGACCTTGATTCACGACTTGATGCCGCACAGCTTGCTGCGGATAAACGTGAGATGGAACATGACGATTTATTGAGACGAATGGGTGAGTTGGAGAGGCAGTTGACAAGGAAAAATAAGGAACTTGATGATGCGCTGAAGCAAGGGGAGGAGCTGAGGAAGAATGTTGTCGCACTTGCACCTTCCCCAGGGGGGAGCACCGCAGCAGAGGGAGTCATGTGGCAGGCGAAACAGAGAGGGTTGTTAAGTGAAGTTAGGGCTGCGAAGGAGGAGGCAGCAGGACTTCGTCTTAAGCTAGACGAAAAGGAACGGGAATGTCAGGGTGTTAGGGAAGAGGTCGTCAGGCTACGATTCAGGCTTCACGGAATGGACGTTAGCAGACCTTTTTCCCCCGTGAAAGCCGACAAAGATCGAGATGTATTGATGGATAGTCCAGTCGAGCGAACCAGTACCCCCTCACCATTACAGGCGAGATTGAGTAGGGCCTCGTTCTCCACCAGTCCAGCAAAATCGGACCTTTTCTCAGGCCTCTCCTCCCCCTCCCGCCAACTCCAGCTCGACGCTGCCCGAAGTACCTCCCCCAACTGCTTCTTGACCCGAAGAACCTTCTCAACCATAAATAAAGGCAAGGAGGCAACTACCCCTACAAATGACCCTAGCAGGACAAACCTTTTTACCACCCGAGTCCCAACATTTTCTCTTCCTGCCTCCACATCCAAACCAAGGCCTATTCTGGATGTCAGCTCGCAGCCAAATTTGGACGAAATCTTGAATAAAACCATTATGCCCTCCTCCCCGTCCGAAATACCTGCAAAACAAAAACAAACGTTCGCAACAACAGACGACCTCACCACTCCACATAAAAATACCAACAACTTCCTCGCCCGACCCTCACCCAGACCGCATATAATCCCAATATCATTCTCTTCCTCACCACCAGAGCCCGCCCATGCAAAGATACATCCTAGACGGGTAACAAAGAGAGCAAGTTTGGGAAATGAGTCCAGTATGGTTTCAAGTTCGTCTAGGAGGGTCAGTGCTGGAGCTTCAAGGAGGATCAGCTCATCTGGGGGGTTGAGAAATGTTACTGGTAGTATCGTGAATGTTAGTACTACTACGGCAGCTACAGGGGGGGGTTCGATTGATGCGGCGAGGAGGGAGGCGGCGAAGGCAAGGTTGGCAGAGAAGAGGAAGGTGAGGCTGGCGAGGAGGGCATCTACTGGGGGAGTCTAGATTTACGATGGTTAGAGAAGGGCGAGAGCGTCGGCGGGGTTAGGATATGGTAGTTTACTGTTATGTTTGGTTCATTGGTTGTATATCGTTCTTTTATGCAGGAAAACTTGAAACTAAGGAAATGGTTATGGGATTCTACCCAAACCGTCACTGACGTTGAATTGTATGACCTACTGGAGTTTGTGCTGTTTAATTTTGCTGTGGTTATCTAGGCTTTACATTGATTGTTGTAATAGTAGATGAAACTGCTTCTCTTCCCTCCTGCTGCATAGTTGCCTGTTTTTGGATCGGGGGGCTGGATTGTATATGTTGGAAATGGTTCGGCTGGGATTGGAGTCAGTTTGATGGAGTGTAATTGCCTATGAGAGGACTGCAACCCAAACTTACATGCAGTATTTTTCTACACCCGTGCCTTGTTCTCGTATCCAGCTGTGTCTGATCTGATATACTGATAGAAGTTGTGCTGGCTATTGCAGAAAGGTATCCCAATCGTTAGTTCGAAACGTTGGGTACTTAGTGACTGAGGTACACTCGTCTAAATATTATGGGTATAAGAAGATGAGATACGGTCAACTGTAGGACGTATGTTGTTGTGCCAACCAGACTAGGATGTATGTCAGTTTTTTTTTTTTTTTTTTTTGAGTGCGAGGCGTCTGGATCCTTAAACATGTAGCCGATCAACCTATGAGTTGATTGGTGGAGTCTTTTGTTTTGCCACAATATATCAGCTTATTGGGGTGCTTGAAGTCCTTACTGCTCAGGCTACTATCTACAGCTACCACCACCATATGCACCCTCGAAATTACCCCATATCTACTAGTACCCATCCTAACTTTCTGCACCCTCCTCATATAAAAGCCCTGAAGTTCTTACTTTTCTACCACGTTGGGGGTCTAGATCTATCCTGATAACAGGTACCACTTAATCTTTATATCACATCAGGCTGTATTAAAGAATATACTACAGAAGCCGAGGAATCGGGTACATAACGCATATAGCCTTTTAACGACATATATTTGGTACTCATGCATCCTCAGGATGCTCACTTCACTAATGAGTCGGACAGAGCATGTATTAGCTATTGGAAACTGATGCATGTTAATGGCTATTGATATTGCCATGGCTTTGCAATCAACCCCCCCATCCCTGCAACCACGGGGTATTTCCGCTTCCCTACCCTACTCCGGCTGTCAGGAAGGCTTGTTTTCTGAATTTTATCCTGTTCAAAGTACAGGGATCGTATCGATCAGGCATGTCATTGACCCGTAAATACTGGTACAATTACCCTGAACTATAGATCCTATCAACTTAATTACCTGTGCTGATCTCCCATAGCCAGGCTCTCCTGACCTATACAATCTACAAATTACCCCCCTGGAGTATACCATCATTTAGTTTACCAGCCGAGACTTAAAACTGTCCATGACTACAAGAGACATTCCCACAACACAGTTTCATTGACTGGCGAGCCCCTCTTCCTGCAACGGGCACCCCATTCCACTTCCCGTCCCTGTATACTCCCATCACAACAATAATTCCTGCCGTATTAGCCATCAAGAAAAGTCTAGCAACCTACCTAGGCTGTGACACTACGGCTGCCGTGTCAACGAGACTAGAGCTCTGAAGACGGCTAGCGTTTTTTGCTCTTTTGTATAATATATTCACATACCAGTGAGGAGTAATATGTTAAGTCCTAAGTCTCAGTGGTACGTACTAACGTGGTCCCGTAGCCAGTACTCCATCTGTTACGCAACTTTCCGACGTAAAGTAGTTTGGGATGAAAATATACATGTCTCGCACTAGGATTTGTTGACGAGGAGAGAGTATCTAGCACGAATTCTTCCGTGGTGTAAGAGTATTACCCTCCCCTTGAGGTAAGTCTAAATATAGTAGTACCTCTGCGATTATTTCTGTAAGGGGTACTTAAAGAAAGTATGGATACTCTGTGTGGGGCATTACCCTGAATTCTGGAAATTATCCCTTTTTTCTCATAATTGAACGTGACTAGGGAAAATGGGCTGGGCAAAAGACAGTGGACACTATGAACTCATCTGCAGAGTTGTGGTGCACTTTGAGGGTTTTTTATGCAAGCACACATGGAGCTACCCCTCCATTCACCACTATCCAAAATATTCCACTTTCCCTTCTCTCAAAACAAGCGCCTTTTAGAGATTGTTGCTCCGCCCTCATCCAAACTCCTACCCATCCACCCACCCACTCTACTCTAGGCACAGTCCAAGTTATATAGACACAGTGAAACCTCTTCCGCCACACATTTATCCTTGAGAATCTCACCTCAACTAGTGATATCCGGCTTATGAAACACATGTAATGCCATATCAACGATGTCATACTACACTAATCCTGCCATGCCAACCCCAACCCAACAAAAACTCGCACACAATCATACCCAAAACACCAAACCTACATCATTGACATCAATGGACTCGATGCATACGCCATAGGCTTAATATCCGGATGTGGCACCTCCTTAAACTGGTTGTGCTGCAGCTCATAATTCTCGTCGACATTGATGAATGCCCCCTGGTTCTTGGACGTGTCCACGTAATTTGGTGCTGAGAAGACTAACCCCAATATCATTAGCAACCACTCGAGTTCAACCAGAAATTCCTTGTAATATAGAATTGTTGGGCAGTAGTGAGTGAACTTACCAGTGATACATCTTCCATTGTGCTCAACCTCGTACCCATCCATCCTCACCTCATGCGACCTAATAATCGCTTTCAAGTTGTTCTCATTACAGAACCTCTCTGTGACATCAGGTCCAAACATCATTCCCACTCCGCGCTTACTGGGGCTTCTCCCTTGCTCCTTCTGAGGGTCTGTCCAGAGCATTTCCATCATCCTGCATTCGTATTCCCAATGAATTAGTACTCGATTTAAACCAAGAGAGGAGATAGAACTTACAATCCACTCTGCCCAGGCTGCTTCTGCTTATGCCTATCCAAATTTCTGATGTCGTCCAAAGAAATCTTATCATCCGAGAATAACCCTCCGTGAAGAACCAAGTATTGTTTGCCAACCAGATGCGCCAGCGGTAGAGCACTGAATGCCTCCGAGAATAACTTGAACGTTCGTTCATTGTACTTGGCCTTGCATTCCCCTTCGAATCCATAAACCCTGTTCATATCGTCCGTCTCATGGTTTCCTCTGTTGACAAAGAACGATTTCGGGTAGAGAATCTTGTAGGCAAACAGCAGTAGCGCAATCTCCGTAGACCATGATCCTCGATCGACAAAGTCTCCGTTGAAGAGGTATGAGTGCTTCTCTGACGGGAATCCATTCCGCCTGAAAATCTCAAGAAGGTCAAAGTATTGACCTACAAAATTAGCAGTCTCATCTTTTCATGACTCACAATAAAAAGCCTACCATGTGTATCTCCACAAATAGTCAAAGTATTTCCCTTTTCGACGGTCACTTCGGGCATAGTTGGTTCCGCATAGAAGAAATCCTTTGCCTTAACAATGATATGGTAAACATACTTCTTATGAAGTTTCTTTCCAGTCTTGAAGCGTTCAATCATATCCTCTATAAAACCATGTGTCATATCAACACCCTCTTCTAGCCGGGCTCCATTGTAGCTGTCTTCCACAGCTGAATTGGTTCCATCGTGATTAGTACCGTACACTGAGACTCCTACGGAAATAGTTGTCTCTTACCCATCCCAGCAATATCCAACCCTGCCGATGGTGAAGGCACTTCCTCAACCTCAATCGCTTTTTCGAAATTCAGCCTCTTAACCAACTTCTCACACTCCGCTAATTTCAGCGCCGCATCCTTATCGTTCGGAGCTGGACGCAACCATATAGAGTCAGTCCGAATTTCCACCTAGACTCACGCCAACTAAAAACAAGCTCCATATCTCATCTAGGGATTGGAGCATGCCCACCAGCACCACTACTACTGCGAGGCATACTCCCACACAATCCCCTAACAAGCTTCTAGCCTGCCACCACAACTCCGGAAAGAAATGAAAGTAAGCAGCATGAGGAGTGTTGACCTTGTTTAGCGACTGTTCGGAAGTCTTTCAGGGCCTGCTTTGATTTCATGATTGCCATGTTGCTGATTGCCCTTCGATAATAGGCCTGCCGTGCATTCGGGCTTGTGTAAGCAATAAACTCTCATATCCTTTTTTTCCTTCCTCAATGGGAGGCTGGTGACGCCGCAGCATTCTGTACCTTCACATAGCCTGGGTTCAACTCTATTGCCTTTGTCGCATCTTCTATAGCAAATCCAAAGGACTCCATTTTTATATGTGCCTAGATAGATGACCAGAAGCCATTAGTCCAGCACCTCATGAACTCCACAAACCACCAGGTAGGCTCCCAAAGAGCTATGCATATAGCTATGGGATATGAGGCTCTGGGGGATTGCAGGGGATATGAGCAACTTGCGGGGAACGCGAAGGGCAAAACGAGCAATAGACCCACCTGTGCTCTATTACTATAAAACACACACTGCGTCCCATCCAACTCAATAGCCTTCGTATACAGCTCTACCGCCTTCCCCCATTCCCTGTTCGCAATGGCCTTGTTGCCCTCATCTTTGAGGGCGACTGCCTCCTCCTTAGCTCCCATCAGTTATAGGTTTGCTTTCTCGAAATGGTTGTGTGTGCTTTGCTTGCTGAGAAGTTTGGCTGGGTATACCGCAATTCAGGAGATGTCTCTAGTTGTAACTATCGTTGTTGTTCAGATACCGTTGCGGAGTTTTATATGGCAACGGATAGAACGAGAACACGGAGTGGGGCGGTTTTGTCTCGGAATGTAGATAACGCAAACAAACGATGATACTGAAGTTATTCTCCTGCTATTTGGCTTCTTGTATCCGTAAATGCCAGCTATATGGAGAAAACTTTAGAAAATAAAGTATTTTGCGGGAACATAAGTAGTTTAAGGTTGCTATTAGTTGGTAAGGTAAAGTCAAGAATAAAGTACCTCAGTCAATCAGATTATTTCTCGTGCCGAATTGCAGCATTGAACTTGACGCATGATCAGATGAAAAAAGTACGATACATTGACTGACCTACGTAGCTTACTCTGAATGATCTTTCTAGATCTCGTGCCAAAACATTGCCTGCCACCACAAGTCTGCAAGTGTCCCACACTCGCCAGCCAGTTCGTCTTATGCACTCCACTGGAAAAGGCTTAACTTACCCATGTAAACCAACCCCAGCCTATCAAACCGTCGGATGTGCAGTTGAATTTTGTGAGGCAACTAGGCACGAGATCACTCAGAAATTCCGCAAGGTTGTATTTTAATTTTCGGTTGCGTTAGTCATTACCCTTCGCCCCGGGAGCCACTATTCTTACACCCGACAACAACAACAACACTGCCGATCCTGCCCACGGACTCACTATGCCATACTAGTCTGGTTGGCATACGAGAGGCTTGTGCCAACCAGACTAATGCCATACTTCGATATCCCCAGACCAAATGAGAAATTGTCAGAAGAGTCATTACAAACGACCAATGATAATTTCCATATTCAATCCTATCAAATCCTAGAAAACTTCACTTAACAAAAAAAAACATAACATCATAAGCAAGGCGTCTCTGTATGCAATAGCAATAGCAATAGCAATAACAATCATTGTATCCCATGATTTGGTGCCCGTATCCCATATAATCCAGTATACAAGCCGGTAAGCAAGTACTAAAATAAAATAAAAAGAGCTAATCGTGCTCAAGTTACCAGACCCTTCACCCCGCTTACTACCGGGGATGAATCGCTGGGAAGAACCTCCTACCCACATATCCATAGGCACCAATAAACTGGATATCTATATTCTCTCGGCGGCTTGGGGAGAAGAACCTCGCTAGTATGAACCTTCCGGACCTAAAGATTTGCCGTAAGCATAATTTACCTAAATAACATGTATCTCCTAGGGTTACCTACAATGCAGGTTCAAACGTTAGCGTTGCCTTCACCTTATTCCCTCTATCCTCTCTTCGAATCTTAAATCTCGCTGATGGTTCCATATGTGTCTCCTCCGCCTGTAATCTTGGCTCTGTGCGATCTAGCTCGAAGAAATTTGCTGGGGATCCACGGTATGCACTAGGTGAGTGCTCACAAGGCTCGAGCAGAGGAAATTCGAGATCATTTAATTCGTCATCGTCACTTTCGTCAAGATCATTATCATCATCATCACCATCGTCGTCTTCATGGTTCTCCAAGTGGAATGGATATCTGCAGGCAGGGGCGAGGTCGTCCTTGTCCATTGTGACGAAAATCATTCCTTCTTGAACCCTGTTGAACTCGTTAGCAAGCTACGGTTTTCATAATATGGAAGAGCGCCCTACGGAGACATGTATCCCATTGATGGACCTTGGATAACCATCTTCTTCAGCGTGAAGCACTTTGCGCTGACATGCTGGAAAATCATGTTGCATTCGGAAGTTTTGGTACGGTAGACTATGCCATAGCCATTAGAAAGCACTTGCCCAACATCAAAACCGCAAACTCACCCTCTTCATTCTCATACAGCACCGCCTCTGGCCTCGTATTCGCTTCCTTGTGCTTTCCACCATCACAATATGCTAACTCCAACTCCAACTGCGCCATATCAATCTGCGCCTGATGTTGTTCGATCTTCCTTCTCTTCCCCGGGCTTGCCGTAGCTGACGAGCTCTCACCCCCGATATTCTCTCCGGGTAACAACCCCAGCGAACGTCTTCTCCTAGCCTCCAGCGAATCGGACGTCCTAGCTCTGATCGTGCGCCTAATACGCTCTAGCCGTGCCTGACGTGAAAGCTGCGAAAAGTGGCTTCGAGATGAGTTACTGCTGCTTCTTGGTGACGATCCTGTGCCGTGGTTCAGCGAGTGGTTGAATTCGTCCATGATCAGTATGTGCAGAAGACTATTACGGCTCCTCGTCATCTCCCCCGGCAGGGAAGATGCGTCGTCCGCTGTCTGGCCCTGATTGTTTGCGGAAGACAGGGCTGCGACTGCTTATCCTGCTAGTTGTAACTACTAGCCCACAAAGCCTGGCTTTCTGGAAGGGCCCTATGCGAGGAGGCTGACTTGCGTAGAAGTATTTGACTTCGCTGTGAGGGGTACTGTATTCTCTGGTTGTGTTGAGTTCGATACACGTTTGCTTTCCTTTGGTTTCGGAGGTGTGAAGATGTCGGGGGTTTAGCTCCGTGACCTCACAAGGAGAGGGGGGGTTGCTAAGTAAAGCAGCTGCGCGCATAGGTAGAGGCCTACCAACGTCACGGCATAAGGCGGTGATGACGCCAAGAATGCGATGAGACTGTTGGCCTGGTGTGCCAACCAGACTAGGCTTAGTATTACATACCTAGTCTGGTTGCATGACCCCTCCTAGTCTGGTTGCACTACCCCTCGCCAAGACCCCTCCGTAGACAGACCAAAGTCTGGTTGGCACAAGCCTCACTAACCAGACTCTACTGCTGTTCATAACGTGCCGCACGCGTGATAATAATAATGAAACGATTTCCCGCCAAGCTTTCTCACAACAAACGTTGCCTCTGCTATACGGCTGTCCGGCCGGCATCCATCTGTAGACCTCACATCCTCTTCCAACCTCACCATCACCACATCGAATGACACAATCAGCGGCCCCTTCCCACACCGTCACAATGGTCGTCCCCACTGCTAATACTCCTCCGCCTGCTGGACTCCTCACCGAGCCCAAAATGGACGCAATAACGGCTGGTACCGTACCTTACCTAGCTCTCTCCCCAACAGACAAAAACATCAACTAATCCACCGCCCACTCCCAGATGAAGTCGCCCTCTACGACCGGCAGATCCGCCTCTGGGGCATGGAAGCCCAAGCTAGGTCAGTAGCATAGGCGGAATCCTTCCAGACCCAGAGGTGCACTACACCTAGCAATGGCAGCCCACAAACACATCAACACTAACATCTCCCCGCCTCAGGATGCGCAACTCTAAAATCCTCCTGATCGGCTTGCGAGCCATAGCAAACGAGATAGCAAAAAACCTCGTCCTCGCAGGGATCGGCTCACTGACCGTCCTCGACCCAGAAGTCGTCACAGAAGACGACCTCGCCTCACAATTCTTCATCCAAGAGGAGCACATTGGCATGAACGTACGGCCCTTCCCCCAAAAAACCATTACCCTCAGCTAAAGCACACCAACAGAGAGCTGAAGCCGCCGCCCCCTCTATCCAAAAGCTCAACCCCCGTGTCACCATCCACTCGGACACCGCCTCTCCTTCCTCCAAACCCCCCACCTTCTTCTCCCAATTCGACATCACCATCGCCACCGAACTCGACCTTGATACCCTCATTTCCATCAACACCTCTTGCCGTCAGTGCTCCCGCCCTTTCTACTCCACAGCCTCATACGGCCTCTACGGATACATCTTCGCCGATCTAATCTCCCACACTTTCGTCATCGAGCGCGACAAATCCAATATCGAAACAAAACTTGCTCCAGAAACCCAAACCCGAAGAGTCATCTCTTCCCGGACCAAAAAAGAAGGCGACAAGGTAGTTGAATTTGTAACCAAGGAAGAAAATTACTCCCCCCTCGCCGACGCCGTCAACTGCCCTATCGACCCAACCTGGCGCCCTCGGAAACGTCGCACCGTCCCAGTGGCACTTCCCTGCATCAAAGCACTATGGGAATTTATCCGTATCTCTCCAACCCACAGCTACCCTACATTCTCCCGCACAGACTTGGCAACGTTTACCCGCCTTGCAACTGAAGCAATCGCAAATCTAGGCCTTCCGGCTGACATGCTCAAAGCCTCCTTCATTAGCTCCTTCGTGGAAGGGTGTACCTCTGAACTCGCCCCCGTGGCTGCTATACTAGGAGGTGTGCTTGCTCAGGATGTGATTAATGTTCTTGGGAAGAGGGAGCAGCCGTTACAGAACTTCCTTGTGTTTGATGGCGAGGTTAATGCTGGGCCGGTGTTAACTTTGCATCCAGAGGGGATGGAGAAGGAGGAGAATGGCAATGGAAATGGGGCAGGTGGAGCGATGGAGGCGTCTATGGCGGAGGTGGTGAGCTTGGATTAAGGATTTGTTGGTTTCTCGTGCCCAGTCTTCTCATTACCTGCTACATTTAGAAGTATTGTTAGACTGGGTGTTTAACGATATAATGATTGGTGGCCCCAGGCGATATTGGTACTAACTCACCTATTTTACTCAATCTCGTTTTTCTTTTCTGACGCCCAAATGGCGTCGAAAAATAGGTAGACAATGAATTTATGAAGTACATTGATTCATACCTGTGCAAATCTAAAATCTTCAACTTCACCATACTTAGATTCTTTAGAAGGTCTTGCAGTTGAGCCAACTAAGCTATATCAATGCTATATTCTACTTGTATGACAGGCCATCCATTCCCTTAACACGGAAAGGCAAAACACAAAACAGTACAAAAGAGAACTGAGGCAAAGCAAATTCTGTAATCTGGTTGCATCAGCAAATACGTTAGTGGGTAGTAGAGATGTTGCGAAATTGATACCGAGACAAAACCACGAAAAAAAATTATAAACATGTTCCATGGACCAGCGCCGAAAGCAACCAATAAACTCATAAAATTCCAGACTGTTCAGCTGAGCGATCAAGTGCCAGGGAACAGCAACCTAGTAAAAATAGGGAAATAAACAGAACCCAAACCCCCCGCTCCAAAAGATGATATTGGTTAGAATTGAGGACAAAACGCCCACATCCGTCTAGTTTGGAAAATGCTCGCTGAAAGACGTCAAGATCTCTTATGACGGGGAAAAGCACGAATACAAGACTGAAATATGAGTGGGAAAGCTGAGGTGAATGATTGCTGAAGCAACTTTGGCTGATGGACTATTTTAGGAGTAATTGCGACTGTGTTTGAGTTGCACGGCTCTATCTAGGCATGATCTTGGTGGACTTCTAATTGGGGTGCTCATTCTTCTTGGTCATCCTCGTCTGTTTCGTCTTCAGATCACGGGATTAGCTGGCAAACCAGGTATGTGTAGGGTAAAGTACACTAACCGAACTCCATATCTCCGTCACTATCCTCACCAAAGCTCTCCTCGTCGCTCTCGCACCAAAAATCATCATCCAGATCCTCTTTTGGTGGTGGTCTTGTTTCAGCCTTCTCTGGCATCTTGAACCCAGATGGAATGTCTCTCTTTGATGTTTCCACATTCTCTAGAGCGAACTGTTAGTACTCATCTGAGATCACAACTTGACTCTCGCAGTGTAACTCACCCTTCACTTTTTTCTTATATTCGTCAGGTTGTTTGCGTAACATGACGCCAGCATCTACATTGGCTGGTGACGAAACTTCGGCATCGTCGAGCAAGCTGATGATCGAAAGGAGTACTGATTCAACTCGTTGAGCAGGGGACCATCGTTCCTGAGATGTATAATAACATTAGCCTTCATACGACAGTGATGTAGAGTCGGCAGCCTGAAAAGGAACTCACCGATGCTAGCTCTCCAGACATCTCATCATCGCCAGGCTGATGCAGAATCGATATGCAAAGCTTGCCATCCTTATAGATGTTCGGGTGCCATAAAGGTCGGCTAAACTTGAATTCTGGCGGCTCATAGGGATATCGCTTGGGAAACCTCATTTCGGCCTGATACAAACACAGAGCTGTCAGCCTGATTACAACTAAGAAGAATCAAAGTCCTACCTTAAAGTATCCACCGTAGTAAAGTGATGTTGGGTTAAGAACAATCAAAGCTACTTCCCATCGGAAGATATTGTCGTCCTTGAGCTATGTACATAAAGAGGAACATAAGCTTTGTGGCCGTTTTGAAATCTCTTCAGAACCCATACCTCAACATTAACCCATTCTTCCTTCTGGAGTTCCTTGAACTCGTTCATAAGGATACGTTCAGCCATCATAGTCACGGCGTCAGTGTTGGAGCTGTGAACAATTCCAAATCCGATGGGGACGTGCCAGAGGAAGATAAGTATGAGCGAATGATGTGATAAAAATCTCGAGTAAAACGGATCCGTATAGTAGTATCTACCACCAAAGAAATAAGGGCAGAGGAGCGTTGCTGCGGACAACACAAATTCAGGAGGAATGGTGGAGGTGCGAGGATTTTTAGGGAGCTACCTGTGTGTCACTTTATTTGGGCTCCAACCTTACCGCGCCACAGCTACGCTTGGAGTAGTCTGATCCCGCTTGGAATGGATTTTCACGGCAAGGGCAAGTATGTGGAATAGAACCGCTTACGAAACACCAAATGAATGGAACCTTCGAATGCAAAGGCAAAGGCAAAAGGCAAAGGCAAAAGGCAAAGGCAAAAGGCAAAAGGCAAAAGTAAGGTAAAAGCACAAGACAAAGACAAATCTAGATTTATTGTAGGTATAATACTTAGTATATTACATATGATCTGTTGCAATTTTGAGAATGCGTTCGTTGTAGTCTGGTTGACACAACACTCTTTGAAGACAGATGTGCCATATAGAGCTCCACCCTTCCTGCAGCTACAGGTGGCGAATCTAGTCTGGCAGGCACCGCCTCTTGTAGAGATGGCGAATCCATGACATTATTACGGAGGCAGAGCCCAAGGCCGAGACTGATGTCCTCCGCGGTCTCACAATGCGACCCATGCAACCACCTACAGTAGTTGGTAACTTCTATCATGAATATTCGCGCAATGTAAATCTCCTTAAGGATCAGGCACAAATCGCTGTCTGGGGAGCAGCGCAATGCAAGAGGTTCAATTTATCCCTGATAGGTATCTGTTCGAGCGTGAGGCTGGTGGCTTAGTGGCTTACCGTCCCATCTTTGAGCGCAAATCATGGGGCCTGTGTTTGATCTGCATGACAGGTCCCTAAATTTAACCATGCTTGATTCAGGACCCTAGAGGCCCTATTAAGTGACGGCGATCTGGATCTGCAGTTTGTTGATTCATATCAAGTCGTCTCCTCAGCGTTCACAGCTGCAGCATATGTGGGATAGTTGCTCATGCTGATGTTGAGGGTAATCCCCTGTGGGGCAGCTCGCGAAATGTTACGTATGTGTCTGTACCCCGCTTCCGTGCGCTTGGGACCAGCTTTCTAGATACTTCCATACAGGTCATATTCGTACAATTGGTTGTGGTTGGGGTCAGTCACATGCCATGCACGACGCAACATGCTGTGGTGGCCTTGCAAGCCATGTGCCCTGTGTCTAGGGAATTTGAGCGAGATGATAAATAATAGAAAGTTAACGCTGCTCATGTCGGAGGATGACGATTGTATACGGCCGCTAGATGTACTTGGGTTAAGACTTGAAGGTCGCACATAAAATAAGTAGCAAGGATAGCCAAGGTAGCAGCGAGGGTCGGTGAATATTGGAACGTAGGTACTCCTCAGTGTTCTCGTGCCCAGACCGATTTATTTGATGGGTAGCTTTAAATCCTCCTCAGGTGGGTGGTGGGGGTGGCAGTTATTTGTTTACAAAAATGCGGGGCGCTTTTATCCCTGCTCCGATGTCAGGTAAATCCGTTAACGTTTAGAAGGCCCCATTATTTCCAATATCTCAATCAAACACGACACGGCTTTGACTATTCTCAGAAATTGAACCAGGAACCTATCAATATGACCATCGCCGAGCTGGAATATGAGGAGCATTACGTTGTCTCAGGTGCGCCGCAAAAGCTTAAGAGGACTGGGGCTTAAACTGATAGTAAGCCATCTACAAGGTGACATCAAAATCATTGAACGTTTCTGGAAAGTCCCACTCGACTATGAACAGACCGGCGAGGGATGTGAGAAGATACAGTTATTTGGGCGAACTGCGGTTCCGGTGGCCAAGGAGAAGGACAACTTGCCGACCAGTAAAATTCCCCAAGCTCCAGCTATTAATTGGGGTTAAGCTGATTCTACAATGACTAGTTGTATATCTTCAAGGTCCGTAATTAAGTCATGGAGCTTCATCTGGTGGGTTCGGGGAGAAATTTGGCTTGTTGACACTGTTCTAGGGGGGCCCGGCTTTGAATGCTCCCCACCGCGATCTCACCCGCTCACCTCATTCGTTCACGAGAAGGGTTACCAGGTCCGGCTCAATACTCCTACTCAGATATACTTACCGGAGACATATCTGACAAGAGAACAACATAGATTTTATATCTGGACCAAAGAGGGACAGGCCTCAGCAGCCCAATTTCTGCAGACACTGTATTCCAGAAGGGTGACAAGATATCACAGCAAGCTCGCTGGCTGAGCTTATTCCGAGCCGACAACATTGGTATGCGCAATTGACATGTTCTTGGACAACCCGACACACGGCTGACGAATATTCTGCTAACGCTAGTGAGGGATTGCGAGGCTGTAAGAAAAAGTCTATTTGGTTCGAAAGAAAAAGATGAGGACAAAAAGTGGTCCCTAGTGGGGCAAAGTTTCGGTGGATTTGCTGCCGTACATTACCTTTCTTCCCAGTGAGTCGGAATGAGTTCTACTATGGATACATTGGGTTTTATAAGGGTTGACATTCGAGTTTCTGAGGTAGCCCAGAGGGGCTGAGAGAAGGTATCCCCCGCTGCGCCATAGCTTGAGTCTGCATAGGGCTGACTTGACTTCTGTAGTCTTTACAACTGGCGGCTTGCCACCACTAGTTGATCACCCTGACGAAGTATATAAAGCACTCTATGGTATGTTAACATGGCCCGTTTTGGTTACCCTGAAGCTACCGTCTACCACCTACCGTAATATACTCATCTCCACATTTACAGAGAAGGTCAAGGAGCGTAACGAAGCATACTACAAGAAATATCCCCAAGACATCAAACGCGTCCGGGACATTCTGAAGCACCTCAAAGAAAACAAGGTCATCCTCCCCAACGGCGGGCATCTCACTCCGCGCCGATTCCTTCAATTAGGGCTGGCCTTCGGCGGCACTGGTGCGTAGCCTTCCACCCTGCAGTGTTACCATCTATCACATGACTGACAATGTCATTAGGCGGCCTTGATGGCATACACAGTACGTTCCCCGCTTTAGGGTAACTTATATAATAGAATGAGTCTAACTGTTATGAGTGCAGTTATCGTCCTTCGCGCCGCCTCCGAACTCGAATACACCTCTACCCTCTCCTACAAACTCCTCCAAAATATTGAACAAGATCAGTCCTTTGACGGGAACCTCATCTACGCCATCCTCCACGAATCAATCTACTGCCAGCAAGCCCCTTCCGTCTGGTCCGCGAACCGGCTTATCAGGTCCCACGAAGATTATTTCGATTATGAGACTTTGATAGAGAAACCTGACAATAACCCAGTTTACTTTACCGGAGAAATGGTTTATCCATGGATGTTTACAGATTATGCTGAACTCAGAAAGTTGAAGCCAGTAGCGGAACATATTGCGCAAATTGGGGACTGGCCGAGGTTGTATGATCTTGAGAAACTCAAGAAGAATACGGTTCCCATTAGCTCGGCCATTTATATCGAGGATATGTATGTGAGCTTTGACTTGTCTAGGGAGACAGCAAAGGCAATTGGGAATCACAAGGTGTTCATTACGAGTACGATGATGCATGATGCGGTCAGGACGAAGTGTACTGAGGTTATGGGGGAATTGTTTAGGTTGAGTAAGAGAGTTGAGAGTTAGTCGCTCTCGCTACTGTTTTGCTACGAGTTCTCTTTCAACTCCTAAAAGTGGGTAATAAAGAAGTCTTGAAGGAGGCAACGTAAACATATATGATACTCAGGGACCTACTATAGGAACAAAATTTATTAGCTAACATGCTTGCCTGTTTCAACCTGGGACGCTAGTTCGCTCTTATCTCTGCCCAATACCAACTAAACCTTAGAATAATTACTTCTGAATTCTAAGGTCTGCTATCGGGGTAGTCTCTCGCTCAAGCCACTTCATCGCCAAGCTATCCTTCTCGAAGAAACACTTCGTCTTTCCATACACTTCTGCATGATAGGCATTTAGCCATTCCTTCTCGTCGGGTGTAAGAAGGCCAATATCAGTAAGCTTCTTGCACATAGGGACCATGGTGAGATGCTCAAATCCAAAATATCTGAATCAGTGTTAGTCCATCCCAGTTAACTGAAGTGCGCGGCCGTGTGGGCTGCCTACGGTCTATCACCAAATTTATGTTTTGTTTCGGTCTCCTTTACAGCAACGAGATTTTCAATCCTAATGCCAAAAGCACCGTCCTCGTAGTAACCGGGTTCTAGAATTCAAAGTAATTAATTGTGTTCCAATTAGAAGAAATTGGTACTCACCATTGGATACAACATTGCCTGCAGAAAGAGACACCTCCGCATACTGAGGCCTGGTGCCGATACCGATGGGCCCCTCATGGACATTCTGAGGCCTTTACATTAGCACAAGACAAATAATTCACCCAATATATTCTCTTACCAAGAATGACCCAACTCCGTGCCCAGTTCCATGGCGATAGTCTAGACCCTCTGCCCATAGAAACTGCCTAGCAAGGACATCTAAGGCGATACCGGTAGTAGGCTTTGGAAAAATTGCTCTAGAGAGAGCAATGTGCCCCTTCAGGACAAGAGTATATGCTTTCTTCTCCATCTCTATAGGTTCCCCGAAGTGTAAAGTTCTTGTGGTATCCGTAGTTCCATCTAAATATTGTGCGCCAGAATCCTATATTTAAGGTCAATCCGACTGCCAATATCTGCTAACCTTAAGGAGCACCAACGCATAAATATATCGCCTTTGGGTCTATGACTGCACAACTGGGTTTCATTGGGTGGTAATGAATGACCGCTGCATTAGCTCCTGATGACGATATCGTAGCAAAGGAAAGCCCTTTAAAGTGTTCCTTTGTTCTAAAACCGCGAATATTAGCTCTGGCTAACGACCGTCATGAAGCTACCTACTTTCTGAACTCTTCTAGCTGGATCGCAGCGTCCACCTCGTCCAACTTGGCCCCTTTTAACAACTGATCCTCGAGCCAGGCAAAGTATTCTATCAATGCAGCACCGTCCCTGATGTGACAATTTCTCATTCCTTTCAGTTCTGTCTCGTTCTTAACAGCTTTGGCGTCTTCAATTGGGCTCCTTGTAACTTCGACTCGCTCCTGACCGCCTAGCATGTTGACCAGAGCCCACGAAGCTCTATTTGACACCAACCATTTGCTAGAATCTTTGTTCTCTTCAGTGACCTCGATAGAAGCACTCAATGCAGCGCAGTCTTCAAAGACAGCATTATAAGGGCGGATCTCAACACCTTCCAGGTGCTTCTTAATCTCATCAGAGACCTTTCTGTCGTCAACATACAAAGTCGCCTTATCCGGAGTGATGACAGCATAAGAGAATGAGACTGGGTTATACGGGATACTGTCACAAGGGTCAGTTCATAAAATCTTAAACTATGAAAGGTTGTTACATACTCGCTTCCTCGAATATTATAAAGCCACATGACCTCGTCAAGCATACTAACGACAAAGCCTGGGGACTTCTTGGTTGTAAGGGCCCCTCGCACTACCTGTAGCTTTTCTGAAAACGGTTTGCCGGCAAACTCGTTTCCCAAGACGATGATAGGCTCTGCAGGCCTCGGTGGCCTCTCACTTCCCCAAACGTCATCAACAAGATTGCGTGCAAGAGCAACCAAGCCTGCCCCTCCCTTCTTCTTGATTTTCTCCTCAAGGTTCTTTGCATTACCTATACTCTGAAGTCAGGTTACACCAATATATACTCCCGAACAATAAACTAAAGTGTCACATACGGGCCGTAATCAAGGTAGCATCCACGCCAACACTCTTGCCACCCTGAGCTTGTTCGCAAGCCCTACCCCAGACCTATTAGAAATGTAAGAAAGGTTATTGATATGAGAACGAACCAATCCTGCCAAGTTGGAACATCTGGTAGCCCTTGCTTCAATAATGTCCAATTGTCATCTAGTTGTTTTGACGCCTGATTGAAATATCTTCCGTCCGTCGAGAGGGCAGCTTTGTCGAGGGTGATTACAGCGCATCCTGCTGAGCCATTGAAGCCTGAAATATATTGTCGCCTAGCATCACAGGGAGCAATGTATTCGGATGAGTGGGCGTCTTCAGAGGGTACAACTATCCTCCAAAAATGTTGAAGTCAGTGAAATTCCCAATGGCTGTGTGATGGTGCCGCATACTGTAAACGTCCACCTTTGGTGATTCCTTTTGCATCAATTCCCGTAATTTCTCTAAACGCTGCGTTGTATTCACTTTCTCCATGGCTGGATCGATACGATATGATGAGAAGAAACGGCGGAGATTGCTGTAAGTATTGAGATGTGGTTTGAGAAGCAGTGTTGTATGAGGCTTCGTCGATGCTAGAAGCCTGGTAAGGTGGGTCATATGTACAGTCAAGATGTATGTGGTGCAACGTCAGCCAAAAACGAAGGGAAATGACAACAGACATACTTCCATAGAGTGCTACTAACTACAAACTTCCTAGTACTTATAATACATTAACCATCCTAACATTACTGTTGTTCTCGTGCCCAGACCGATTTACTTGGTGTGGTGCTTAAATTGGATGTACTCTATATCAAATGGTACTTAGTATCCAAGTAACGGACTTGTATGACGTAAATCATACTCAATAAATTGGATCCTAACCAAACAGGATTGGGATGTTGTTTGAAGATCTTCAAACAGCAATTGGCTTTTACAGGGTAAGACCAGACAATTCGTCTTGGGGATGCATACGTATTGGGAACGGTCAACAGAAAGGGTTTGGAACTAGAGATGGTTAGAAACGGGTGGTTTATGCAGCGCTGGTGCATAATGACTGAACAGAAATATTTTCATAAAGTATTCATAAGTAAATTTAAGTAGCAGCCCCGCGCTAGTCACGTTGCTTATCCCGAGTCTCGTGACTAAGTAGTACTCTAGTCCTAAACGGGATAGCGAAGGGACGCTTGCCGACTTCACGGGATTAGCATGCAGGGTCATGTCATAGGATATGCAGCCACTCGTTATCGATATCGTTGGTCGAGACCTTTATATTCTGAGCACGCGGTGGATCCACCTCAAGTTAACTCTCCATACATATTCAGATCTCTCTAACGACGGTGCCTCTCACATGGAGCCAGAAATACGGTACCCCACTTCACTGCAAGATGTCATTCAAGTACGAGCGATAAAGAGAAACCTCTGAAGGGCCCCTCAGCTAATTACAATGTTATCAGCTTGTCCAACGTCTTTACCAACCTGGCTTGCCGGCCACGATCGTCAAAGTTCAAGAAATACTTCAGCAAGTCCAGCGCTCAGCGGATGGATGGACATTAGCCAACGCACTACTCGGAAATCCAGATCAACAGGTTCAATTCTTTGGAGCTTTGACATTCACGGTGAAGCTCAATTCCGACTGGTACGCTCCCTCAGCGAGACACTCCCACTCACCTACTCAAGCTCATCTAGTCTAATCCAGGGAGAGCCTTGCAGAAGCGGATGTGTTTGTCCTGCTGGATACCCTGATCAATTGGTTAGTTCGAGCAGTTGCTGAAGGTGCTACAGCCTTGGTTATCAAGAAACTCTGTTCGACCCTTGCAGTATTTTTCATTCGATTCCCAGATAAGTGGACACATTGCATCAGGCATCTGATTTGCTGTTTGTGTGGCCACCGCGTCTCTCCCGATGACATAGACAGCTGCCCTTCAACAACAGAACTGCTTAGCAAGGCTTCATCAGCTCAAAAAATTGTTGCTCTCTGGTTCTGTGCGATCTTTCTAGAGGAGGTGTCAAAATTGGATAGCAAAAATATCAAAAAGTTGGAGACCCTTTCTTAGTAACTGAGGCAAACACAGCTGACTCTGTGCCACAAGTCAGCATTATAAAGACAAGGTCTCGATAAATTCAGGGGAAGCTGTTTTACTAATAGCAAATGCAGTTGCTTTACCAGAATATAGTATGTCCATCCCTTCAGATAGGAAGGTGATAAGGAGGTTTGCAGCTCATAAGATTGCTCAGGCAATGATGACCAGGTGGATACCGCGCTTGTCATTGAGGGTCTACAATGTTTCTCGGTGTGTATGATGGTCATATTCTGAATTTGGAAATACGTGGAGGCTTATTTCCACTTAGAGTTGGGCGCATAACTCCATCGCTCCACCTACTGCTATTGAAAAGCTCAAAGCCCTTAACAAAGCTGCCATGCGATGGCTGCAACATAGCGAGATATTCGACACCGCCGCGGAGTTCATCACTGATGCCTTGATAAATTGTTCATCCCTCTTCAACGAGGGGGATGTCAATACGCTGTTCGAAATTCTAACAGGATCCTGGGGAGTGGCAAGATTCCAAGAGGTACTGGCGGAAGAAGGCGAGATTGACCCAACTCAACTCATCAGGCTTATCATTGCATTTGCCGAAGCGAACGTCAAAAGGCTTGCGAAAAGGCATGGTGACTTACAAGTACAGACATTGATGCACATGATGCATAGCATGTTAACTACTCCTGGATATCCTGTTGTAGAAAATGAAATATCCCCACAGACATTTGAGTTTTGGTCTTCCTTAGTCGAGTATCTGTTGGACGGGGAGTTGATAGATGAATTTGAAGATCAAACCCATGCACTACCCGCTCTTGAACAGGGAAGGAGTCATATTTTTCAAGCCATTCAAGAATACTGGAGGAAGATTAAGATCCCGCCAGCTGAGATCGCTGACACCTGGAGCAAAGATTCGAGAGAAGGGTTTACCTCTTTCAGGAAAGATTTTGCTGATCTATTAGAGACGGCCTACCCACTTCTACATGCCCCGTTGTTTACGCAATTTGTTGATCATATCCTTAGTACCCTACCAGCTCATGATTGGGAGGTATGTGGCACAGAAGACTCCGCTCTCTCTACGAATGAGTCTAAGGATTAGCAGGACATAGAGGCAACAATGTTTTGTCTGAAGTCACTGAGTGACAGTCTGACGGACGAACCTAGTGAAGATGATGCCTTAGAGCAACTCTTTGGTTCTCCACTTTTTACCCTCCTCTCTGATTCACAGGCGCATATCCCTCTCAAGGCTCGTCGAACTGCTGTCAACCTGATAGGTAGAGAGTGTGGTCCATATCGTTAGGATTATATATTAACTCCTCTTTTAATAGGATCATATGCCGACTTCTTTGAAAGACACTCTGATTTTCTCCCAGCGGTGTTGAACTACTTGTTCACAACCCTGTCCGCCCCTTCATTGGCTCGAAATGCCTCCAAGTCTATTTCGCAGCTTTGTTTGTCATGTAGGGACACACTGACAGGAGAGCTGTCCACATTCCTCTATCAATACGAAGTTTTCATGAGTTCTCCATCTGTGGATGATTTCGCCAAAGAAAGAGTTACTTGTGCGATCTCATATGTCATTCAAGCACTGCCCACAGAGGAGGAAAAGGAGCAGCCAATCTTAATACTTCTGAGGTTCATTCAAAAGAATGTGGCAACATGTTTGTCCCTAGTGCAGCATGGCCAGTTCGACGCAGGAAAAGAGTCAGCCTTATCAGTGTTACATTGCCTGACTAATATGGGGCGAGGGCTTCAAGTCCCTGACGATATACCTATTGAACTCGATTCAGAAGAAAACGGAGCCCGGCCGCTTTCATTCTGGGAACAGGAAAAGGGATTACTGATCCAGGCACAGATTATTCAGATAATACAAGCAATTGTGGTGGCTCTCAAGGAGGATTCAGAAGTGGTTGAAGCTGCTTGTTGTGTATTCAAAACCGGATTCACAGAATCATCTCCAGGGGTGTTCGTATTCCCCCCGTATCTCACGACAAATTTCCTACTTGAGCGAGCAGCCAACTGCACTAGGCGAGTGGAAACCATTGTTACAACCGCAGCAACAATGATAAGCTCATATTCAACCGAGGGAGCGATGTCTATCGTGCCCCAAGCTAGAGCGTTATTAGATATGGTTGTCACTTTGGTTGAGACTTACAAAGGTAAGTAGACTAGCTACTCTCTGTCATACACTCAGCTGATGCCCATCTTTGTAGATCCACAAACTGACCCAGATGTCGCTCAAAGCATCGTGGAGTTCATGAATAGAATGCTGTTAAAATACGTGGAGGTATTTGTTAACTATGAGCCAAAGCCGCTAGTAGAAATTCTCTTTATGTTTGCCTTGAGTTCCATTGGTGTGAGGGAACAGCTGGTGAAAAAAGCAGCGTGCACATTCTGGGTATGTTTTAATCCAGTCACGTGATTTTATATTGGGATATCTAATGAGCACAGAGTACGCTGGTCAGTCTTCGAGACGACCGACCTGCAGTCCAAGCAGCCATAGATTCAATCGTCCAGGCATGCGGACCTGCGCTTGCGGAGAAACTACTATGGGTACCTTTTCCTTCTATCTAAAATTACCTTGAACATTCGGAATCTAATCAAAACATGTAGGGCTTGGGGGGGGGTGCGGCACGAAGCGAGGTTGACAGCCTATGTGAAGTATTGAAAAAGATGGTTTTCAGGCAACCCCGAACAAAGACGTGGTTGTCCGCAGCATTATTTAGGCCAGGATTCCCGTCGCCAAAGGTCACTGAACAAGAAAAGAGATTGTTCTTGGAGAAGGTTATGAGGTACTCAATATATTATCCGTTGCATGCTCTTGTCAACATTTTGCTAATCTCTGGGCGTAATCTAGTCTCCGAGGCGCACGGGGAACGAACCAGATCGCGAAGGACTTTTGGGTGCAGTGTCGGGGAAACGAGTTTGCTTATGGATCGGTGCAACTTGAGTAGGTCCATTTTTTTTTCTATTGCAGGGCACAAAGTTGGAGAGCAATGGTTGAATGAGGAGTGGGCACAAACGGGGGTTAAATATGTAGCAAAACAAGTTTCCTTTATTATGACCTCTCTTTATATTGGCGAACTAGGAATATAAGGTTTGGTCGCATCGGAAGACAGGGACGCACTTGCAGGAATAGACAGGATAGGATATTGCTATTTCAAAATTCAACAGCTTTTTTATCTTCCCAAGTCTTTGATATCGTGAAAAGGTCAGTGGTTATAAAATTAAGCAAACCAAATTTGGGAAACACCATACCCCAGCAAGCCTGTATAACGCCATGTAATCCTTTCAAATGCAATAAAGCAAAGAAAAGGCATGCAAGCCCCTTCTCCAACGAACATCATATCAACCCCAGAACCACCTCCTCCCCACCCCCCTGGTGTCTACTAATGAATTGACTCTGCTTCCCCTTTCCTCTCCTCTTCTGTGGCGCCACCACTCCAATAACATTCTCTCCTGCCGCAGCCGCAGCCGCAGCCGCCTCCTGCATCTCCCTCCTCTCCCGATCCAGCTCTTTCACCGCCTCAGCCGTTGCCCTCTCCTCCTCCTCATGCTGCGCCCTCATCTCCTCCAACTCTCTATCCAACTCCCTCGCATCACCATACTCCGTATTCGTCACCCTCGAATACTCCTCAATATCCACCTCAACCCTGTTCTTCAATGCAGCAGTCACCCTCGCCGGATTCCTCCTCTCCTCTGCCGTAAACTTATTCTTAATCTGCCTCCTACTCCTATCTGGAAATAACCCCGAGATCAACTCAAAATCAGTCCCAAACATCCCCAGTCCCTCATAGAATCTATCTGTGCTTGCTTCATCCCATCTCTCTGGTTTTTCTCTCTTCCCCCAAGTCCCAGCATTAACTCTCCTAGTTAACGAACTCTCCTCCACAATCTCCCTCGGCCCATCCTCCTGCACTAATTCCCTCCGATCAACCTGCAACGTCTCCTCATCCAGCACGATCTGCCCATTGACAACCCTAACCTGCATAGCATGCCTCTGCGACTGCGGTCTCGCAGCTTCATTTTCCTGCGCAATCCTCTCTAGTCTCTCTTCCATACTTTCCTGAGGCTGAATATCCTCACCCGCAGCCTTAGCAGCCTCCAAAGCCGCCTTCTTAGCACGCTGCTTCCGCACGACTTCAGTCCAGTCGAGTTTCTCTAGCTCTGTAAAGCGTTTAGATTTTCGCCCAATTTTCATGTCGCGGCAGAGATCGCCCATTTTGACGACTCCGGGAGCGATTTGGATTGATTCTGCGTTAGGGGGCGTGGCTTCGCGTTTGCGCCCGCGGCGGCGAACAGCAGGCGAGGCTTCGCCATCAGTGTTGGCTGCCGCGCTGGCCTCTTCTTCGGCTTCTGCTTCGGGCGCTTGGGCTGGTTGCTTTTTGGATTTTCGGGGAGCACGGGCCTTCTTTGGTGCGGATGGACTGGTTTCGGTGCCGCCAGCAGTTTCTGTCTCGGTTTTCTTTTTCCGGGGGGGCCTTGGTTTTGCTGGAGTTTTTGCTGTTGTTTTACCTTTATTTTTGCCATTAGCTTGAGTTCTAGCTTCGGATTCGGCCTCAATGTTGGCTCCGCTGTTGGCTGCACTTAGGATTGAGTTGATGCTGGCGGCAATTGTATTCCCGATCTCTGAGACGAATGATACTTCATATAGTCCATCACTTATTATAGTCCCGCCCTCTTGTGCAGTTGGTTTGTAGTTTCGGACCTCTTCCTCGTAGTCCTTGTCCCTATCGTCGTCTAATTCCTCCCCATCTTCCATTTCTTCATCTTCGTCTCCTTGGGGTGTGTATTGAGGCTTAGTTGCATTGAACCTCCTGCGTTTTCGTGGTTCTGGGTCTTCTGGGATAGGCTGCGGAGTTATTACCGTGGATGCTGTGCTGAACACTGTAGGATAACCGCTTGGGGGAGCAATGAGGACGGGGACTGGTGTAGCCTGTACTGTAGGGATAAGTGTTGGTGTTGACCGTAGTGCGGAAACAGAGGTGGGGACGGCAATTTCTGTCACCGCCACGGGAATGACTGGTGAAGCTTGCACTGTGAGGGCAATGGTTGCCGTTTCCTGTATTGTAGGTACGGGAGTTGAAGAAGATTGTATCGCCGGTACGACTGGGGGAGGCAGTGCGCAGCTTACATTTTGTGTGGGTGAGCCTGAGACATCAATTTCTTGCGTAAGTTCTCGGCTTTGCTGGTGCTGCTGCCCTGCAGTTTGTGGAATTATAGGAGGGACAGGTGTTTTACTCTCGTTGGAAGGACCTACTGTTGATGTGGGAGCTTCTATGGGGGAATGGTGGCTGACTACGAGGGATGGGATTGGGGTTGGAGCTGGTGTGAGAGATGTTCGGCTGGTTGATGGGGGCCTAGGACTGAGCGGTTTTGAGATGGGAACCTCTGGATTGGCCGTTTCATCCTGCACAGAGGTTGGGGCCAGTAGTGATTCGGCGGGGAGAGTTCTAGCTGTTGGTATTGATGCATCTGATGGTCCAGACGAGGGTGTTGGTGTTGGTGTAGGACCCCCCGGCTTCCGGCGCTGAGTTATCTTAGGGGCGAACTTCTTTGTATTCTTGTCTGCGTGGAAAATGTCAGTCTACTTTGGCTTTAGGTGCATGAAGAGCATAAGGCAAATTGGTGAGTTCAAAGTAACATACTGATACCAGATGCAAACATGGTTGGAGATGGGGCTGGAGACGAGTACTCCGGCGGGGAGTGTACTGTACGATCTGGGGAGATTGTGGTACTGCTCGCAAGACCCGCCAAGACTTCGGAGAGGCAGGCGGCAGCTTACTCAACGCGCTTCTTCGACGATCGCCGGGGAGTTCCCTCTTACCACACGTTGCTGCCTCTCTTACCACTGCTGGGGACCCTTTGCAAGCTGAGGAAAGAACGTGAGGAATGCGCCGGCTGTGGGGCTGCCAAACATTTCTGACTCCTTAGTAGGAACAAGAGGAAGAATACGAAGAACCCGAGGCTACGGAGAATCCAGCTTTCTTAGTTTGCGTGCAGCGACTGTGCCTCAGGCTAATCTTTTTCATCTGCGTCTCACTCGCTCACCCGCTCACTCGACACACGATCAAGCATCTCCGAAGAAAAGCATCTCGAAGAAAACTTACTCGACACGCTCCGCCTGTCCCCTCATCTTCCACCCCTTCCCCTCCTCTCTGTTCGTCTCCACTTGCTTCATCTTCCGTGCCTGTACGCACCCCTTCTCGTTGTCACTTTGCATGCCCTCAGGGCACTCAACTATCAGCATCATCCTAGAGACACGAACGTTACCGATAGCCAGTTCAGAGACACTTGCAGCTGGCTGTACCTGGCATAACAATACACCACCAGCCTTTGAATTGCTCGCAACCAACGACCACAAACATACACAAACGCCTGCACTTCTTTCCCTTATCCTTTCCCACATTCAGGCCCTTAATTCTCTCCTACACTCCACACACACCCCAAAATTCTCTCTACTTCTCACCACCCCTCTACACCTCACGGCTTTGCTTACTACCGATCTTCTGTTCGCCTTTTCTACATATTTCGCGAACCCTCTCTGAATGAGATCTTCCACCCTCGTTGCCGACAGAGTGCCCGTCTCCGTCATCTCTGCCATGGAGGACAGGAAGCGAGCTATCCCCCACGATTCCTCCGATGATCCCTCACCACCTCTTAAGCGACAAGCTGTGACGCCCGCCTCGTCATCAACAAACCACCAAGTGCCTCAGAGCCAGGAAGATGTCATTGTAAGTTCATAGCCCGCTCTTCTTGATCTTCTATCTAATTCGTCAAACGACCTGTCTCCCCTTTTCCTAACCAACATCCATACACATCCCGCTCGAAAAAGTTTGTCCTCCGCCACATCATATATGCAACCGGAAGGGATCATGAAATTCGAATTTTGCAGACGGGCCAGCTGACAATCCACCTCCTTGCAGCATTTTCAAAAAGAGGCCATCTTCAGGCAGATGCTTGAATACAAAAGAGAGCGAAATATGCTGGAAAATAGGGTTGAACAACTGGACAAAAAAGCAACGTATCACGATGACCACATACGAGTCATGGAAGCTTGGTGGGATCAGGTATGGTCAATTCTGTTCATCGGCTTTGTATATAGGCATTGACTGAGGGATGTGTCATATTTGAAGTTGCTCGATGAAGTTCGGCTCCTAGCAGGTGCATCAGAGGAAGGTGGAAAGGTCTATCAGAACGGAGGTAAGGCCGGCTGCTGTCACAAACTCCAGCTTAACGACTTGAGATTCTGACTGGTGTTACCTGGTCCTGAAACAGTCTCGGACAAATTCCCCTCTTCTTTACTTTTCGACAATGTCGCAAGCTTCTCTGAACATCTTGCTAGCAAGCGCAATCATATAATCTCTAATCTCACCTCTTTATTCAAGACCTTAAAAGCAACAGCGAATGGGTCAACTTCGGAGAAGATGAGCGAATTCAGGACACGGATTGGAGAATTACTTGCTGCGGAAAAGGCGTATTTAGCGCACATTGAACGGCTAGAGAAGGAAAAGGAAGAGGCGACATCACAACTCACCACGGCGACAATAAAGTACATGACTGCAGAGAAAAGGATGGACAGGTTGAAAAGTCAATCGCTAGCAAAAATAGAACGTCAAGCCATGAACAACTCTACAACTTACTCGGACGCCAGGCGAGAGGGTGGTAGTACTGATATGTCTGCAAAGGATAGGGAGATTGATGCAAAATTGTCCGAGGGTCAATTTGCGGATGCAGACCAGGCTCGGAAGGAAGCACAGGCTATTGCTAGCAAACAGAAAGAAGAGATCCAGCAACTCCAGGCAGATAACACCCGGCTCTCTGAACAGGTGACAACATTTACAATCAAATTTGGAAAATTGTCGGAAGAGGATGTAGCATCATGCGATGTGTACAAAAATCTTAAACTTAAATTGGAGGATATCGTTACCAGGTTTAATCACATTGAAGCTGAGAATGCAAACTACCGGAAGGCTGCCGAAAAGCTAGAAGCGGAAAGGACAGATTTCAAGGAGCAAATCCTGAGCGAGAATCAAAACGCAGTTACAGAACTGCAGAATCAATTGTCAAGAGTGGAACAAGATTTGGCTAGGGTTAGAGCGAATCGAGACGAGTTGATTCAAGAACAAAATCTACGGAGGGCAAGGGATGAACATAAGTCGGGGACATCAAAGGAGGCCAATGACAATGCAGATATTCTTACGTCAAGAGTAGCAGCATTAGAACATGAAGCATTAGAACATGAGGTAGAAAGGCTGCAAATAGAGCTCGGCCGGAATCAGGGATCCAGGTTGTACGGCTCGGAAGCATCCAAGCTGAGTTACGAAGAACTTTTAGATAAGTTTACTCAGCTCGAAAAGGCATATAGAGCACTTTCCAGTGAACTGCCACTTCTCGAAACTGCTTTCAAGAAGGCTAAGGAAGTTATGGCTAAGAAGGCTAAGGAAGCGGAGGAAAAGGAATCTTCTATGGCACGGTTAATGGCAGAAAAGGGAAAGGCCGAACAGAAATTTTTCGCGGCAATGAAGGCAAAGGAGACCTTACAACAGGAGAATCGGGTATTGAAGAACCAGAACTCCAAGAGTTCAGAGATCATTGCCCAGCTCAAGGATGCCGAAAAATCCGTCACCCACCTCGTGGTATGTTGTCTCAGTTCCAGAGATCGTTAAGGGAATTCGTCTAATCGACCAAAATAGTCAAATTTTGAAAAGCAATTGGCAGAAATGAAGGTCGTCCAGAACAACCTAATCTCTAAAGGCCGGGAAAACGAGATCAAAGTGACAGAGCATGCCAATACTATCGAGTCATACAAACGACAAGCAGCTGAAATGACCACCGCCTTGAAGGCGCGGGATGCATCTCTGGCGAGGGAATCAAGCTCGAGAAGAGAAGCAGAAATCGAGCTTGAGAAGTTACAAGTTAGAGTAGATGAGATCACCCGTACCTTGGAGGCAGAAAGGACAAAGGGTACTGAGAATAACCAGCTAGAGGCTCTGAGGGTATGTCACCCATATCCAGGATAAGAAGTGGAAAATCAGAACTAATTTCTTATGGCAGTCAATTGCTCTCTGTTCTGTTTGCAAATCCAGGTGGAAAGACACGGCAATTCGCTCCTGTGGTCACGTGTTTTGCAAGCAATGTGCCGAAGAAAGAATTACTTCACGCTCGCGAAAATGTCCGAATTGTGCACGAGCATTTGCTGCCAATGATGTCATTCCTGTCTACTTAGGGATTTAAGACTTCTAATCTTGAATTTTTCTTTTGCAATCCTTGCTGCTTTATATCTTGGGGTTTGGGTTACATACTTCTTCTGTTTCAAATTGCTTTTTCTTGCTATGTTTAAAAGGGCTCTGGGAATGCAACAGCTATCGGTTTTTTTTCGTTCAGCGCGGGCAACATCTTCTGCTCGGAAGGAGGGAAGACGTGGGCATCCGTGTGTTCCTAGTTATTCTTGACATAGGGTCGGGGAGAGTGTTTGGGTTTTTTTCAGACTACTATCTAGTTCTGTACCATAGTTTCCTTCTAATCACTCGATACTTTTTCCCACTTTCATCTTGCAAGAAAAATCTACTGGTCTTTTTGTCTCTCCTCTGCAGATTTCATTCCTTCGGAACTCATGTCTTGATATGTGTATAGTTTTCGGGTCTTGGAGGGAGGGAAGGCGGGGAATGCTCGGCCGGATAAAGAATGAAAACATCTCTAGAAGGGAGGGCCATGTGCTGTATGAGTGGATATGAGTATGAGGCTGGTTTGTGATGAATGAGACAAGTTGCAGCTGGGGCCAGCATGCTTCCTAAAGTGACTCCCAGTTCTGGCTGTACAATATTAATCTCTATGTGTATGCCGTTGAAGAGACTGTTAATTAATGCATGGAACGGCTTTGATTAGTTATCCAAACCACCTTGCTTGAGTAGTTGTCTTTTACTGAACGAGAATACACGTCAGACACTGGTACCTACATTGCAATCTGAGGGTAATAGGGCCTGTATGGCTTGAGATATACACTAAAGTAGTCCTAGTATCTTCATATCACTTATGAAAAATATTAAAGTCTAATTTCCAGCCAATAAATAGCTTAATCCCCCACATTATCCTCGCTAATGCCCTAGTTAGCCTGGCCTGATTTCTTACCATACTGAACGCTCATCAATTTACTAGTGAATGTTCGAACAAAGGGAGGTCATGATAGCGAGATAGCACTTATTCATTAGGAAAGCGATAATAATTTACTAGTGCCATATGTCACCTTCTCTCATTCTCTTCGTCTCAAATCGTCAACGCAAATTTCACCCCACTCATCTACAGTGTTTGATAATCTTGGCAGTACCTAACTCACCTGCTTAGTAATAACCACGGCAGGGCTAATACCAGGAACAGCTATGCTAGCCGCGACTTCCACCAGCACCATCAAGGTGAACGCTTCAACCCCCGAGAATCGTGGAGCTGGGAACCGTCGCACGACTACGAAAACCACGCGATTTGTGCCATCAGTGACGCGAGGGCAGACGGCTGAGGGATCTCGCGGCCACGGGAGTATTAGAGAAAGAAAAGTTGGGATCAGAGGGGACAGCCGTGGTCAAGGTCGGGGAGATTATAGCGGTGGAACTGCGAGAGGCAGTTCAACCCCAGGGAGCAAGGGGTTCCGTAGTGGAGGAGAGAAGGCTGTGATTGGCGTTCAGGTTCAGCAGCAGCAGCAACCAGGGCAGTTTCAACTACAACGGAGCACAGGTTCCGAGACAGAACGAGGACGGGGAACACCAAGAAAGAGAGGCATTGAAGGTATTACGACTCCACGTGGGAGAGGGCGAGGGCAAGCCTCTTCATCGTCGACAGCGGAATTAGGACAAGCGATAGGGCAAGCCTTAGCACCATCAGTACGAGGACGAGGGTCAACGTCATCAGCTTCGCAATTGGGACAGAAATTAGGACTATTTTTAGGCCGTAATAGGACAGCATCACAGGTGCAATTACCAGAAGCACAAATCCCTCATTCACCCCTTCACAATCAACAGGACTCTCCACGCCCAACAGGCTCGAGATCCCACCTCCAGCAGCCAGCTCCACGCAATCTACAACCTCAACACTACCAGCGTCATCGTGGCCCCATCCTTGGTAACATAAGCGCTAACACTGATACTACCGAGGACCCTTTAGCAGCAAGACCACGAAGTGCTCTAGGAGCATACACTGAAGGGGAGAGGACACAGTTAGAGAACGGGGTCGCTGTTTGGCGTACTGGTAGACCGTCTGCGCAGGTTTCTACAATACGACAATTCGAAGGAGGGCAGCGGGTCCAGAATGAGAATTGGGCACACGGTGGAGATAATAACGAGGTTACTTTAGTTCCGATAGTCGATCTAACGAATATGACGGATGGTATTGTGAGTGCGTTTGGTGGGGGAAGAGGAGGAACAACCAGGGGAAGAGAACGAGGGAGGAATGGAGAGGGCGGGTCTGGGAGGGAAAGGGGAACTGCAGAAGGAGGCAGTAACAGGGGAAGAGCAGGTGGTGATAACGGGGGTGGGAGGGGGCGGGCGCCAGGGGGGCGGGGGTGGGGTGGGGGGCGCGGGTGGGGGGGGGCAGATGGCGGTTCAGCAAGGGGGACAGCGAGAGGTGGCAGAGGTGGTAGAGGGAGAGGCGGGAATGCAGGAGGTAGTAGTCCAGGCAGCGGTGCAGAAACTAATGGATACGGGAGCGGTTATGAAAGTGGAGGGGGCGTCGCTTCTGGATCGTTATTCATTACAGATGGGAATGATGACGATATGGATTCTGAAATGGAGTCGGAGCGAGAAAATGGGGACCGGTTTGTCAGCAAGGATGACCGTGCAGTAAGATTCTCAGAAGGAACCACTAGGCATCAAAAAATGACAAAGGTATACTTTCCCTGTTCGTAGTCCAGGTATTTAAATCACAAAGCAAGGCTAACCAGGGGGTTTATAATTGCGGTGGGATTCCATAGCTAAAAGCTGCTCGTGAACGAGAGCGAGCCGACTTAATACGGCGTGGTATAATTGACGACCCGAACAATCGAAAGCCGTTATCGGAAGCTTTGACCTTCGTTGGGACGTGTATGGATATGTGCCCAATGTTTGAGCGCGAGGAAAGGCAGTTCCAGAAGAGTGTGGATAAGTTGGAGATTGTGTGGTTCCACATTTCTTAATGTGTAAGGCCCTGATAGTCCTCCTTACTAATTGTTGTGTATGTTGTCTTTTAGGATCCAGCGACTGGTTTGATAGACCCGAGGAAAGCAGTGAAGGCATTCCATCGGCCGGCCGCGGGTAATGAGTCTGCTTTGCCCTCTGATGTTAGGCCGCCGAAGGTTTTAGTGGTATGTATGCCCTACGGTTAGTACATTTGAAGAGATGGACTAATTTTGGTGATATAGTGGACCTTGGATTACCTTGTGAAGAATATTGTTGGTGGGAACCCGGATCTTATGAGCACGCATGGTTTTGTAAGAGACCGAACAAGAGGTATACGACAAGATTTCACTCTTCAGAACTACCGTGGACTAGAAACAATCGACTGCCATGAACGGATAACGCGATATCATATTTTATGTATACATCAGTTGGCACAAGACGACCGATTTGTATTACAACAGGAGATGGAACAACTCCAAAAGTGCATGACTACACTGAACGAGCTTTACGACGATGCGAAAAAAGATGGCATTCCGTGTCCGAACGAACCCGAGCTCAGAGCCTATCAGATTATAGTATATATTCACGACACAGAATGTCAGCGAGCGGCACAGAAATGGGGTTTCGCTGATACCGATCCTGGGGTGCAACAAGCCCTGCGGCTTCACCAGGCAGCATTTAAGAATGCTCCCAGGTTCTTCAATCTCCTCCGGAGACGTGAAACGACGTACTTGATGGGTTGTATTGCCGAGGCACACTTCTACCACATTCGAAAGGAGCACTTCAGGAAGATGCGCCAGGCATACAACAAGGACACGACCTCGGTGACACTAGCGGACGTGGAGAGGCAGTTGGGCTTCGATCACAAGAGTGATCTCGATCGCTATCTGGAGCATTTCGGGATCGAGACGGCACTAGATGGGCAAGGGGAGGAATATATTGTGCCGAATAGGAACTTTGATGGTATGGCGTGATCACCACGTGCATGTGATTTGGACTTTTTCCCCTTACGATCTCCGGCTAATGATGGTCCGTCGAATTTGCAGACAGTCGACCACAACTTCGGCCAACATGTAATCAGAGGATCGTGGAGATGAAGAGGGAAGGGAGAAAGATACCGGACGTCATCAATGGGGCAACGGGGTCATTCACAAAAGGAAAGGCTAGGGCTGGCCCATTCGAAGAGGATTCTGATCTGGGCTCCAGGAAGATTCAGTCCTGGGTACCAGACGAGGAGGAGCCAAGCGGTTCACATGGGCAATTCTGGGAAGACTCACAGGCGTACGCAAACCCCATGTCGGAATATCGGCAGTCATCCCAGGGTTTTCAGCAGGGTAGGATACCGTTCCAACAGCAGAACAAAGGGAATGTGTTCCAGCAGAAGCAGCTAGGAGCACCCAATGGGCTTCCACCACAGATTGCGCTCGCTAGCCAGAACAAGCCACCTTCACCTTTCGCACCCAACGCGTCCCAGCAAAAGACGCCAGCATTTGTTGGGACCCAACAAGGGGTACCGCAACAACTGCCTTCGGCCTTCCAGCAGGCCATATCTTCCTTTTCGAAACCACCAGTTTCTGCCTTCTCGAAACCCTCTAGTAGCACATCCATATTCAATCCGGCGGCATCTGCGTTCAAGCCTACGGCACCTGCATTCCAACAAGTGGCACCGACGTTTGTGAAGCCTACGACTGGTCCATTCTCGCAAACGGCGCCGGCGTTCTCGGGTGGTGTTAATGCTTCTGCGGCCTCTCTAAGCAGTGGTTCCAGTGCAAAGTTTGGTCAAAGTTCGGCTCCGATTTCGGAATCTACTCCACTGCATAAATTGCCCGCGGACTCTCACCTGATTAACAATGCCCCATCGCCTACTCCTGCGCCTAACCAGCAATCACATACACCAAGCCAAGGATTCGGGTATAATGATTCGGGGGATCAGTCAGGTGCAGCATGGCAGCAGGAGGGTGACTGGGGCCAGGAAGGATATTACCAGGGAGAAGGTGGGGAGGAAGGTTATTATGAAGAGCTTGCAGGTGGAGGTGGTGATGAAGATGACGAATATACCATGAGGCAGGCCGACATTGTAAGGCGACAGGGGGAAGTAGCGCAAATGAAAGCGCAAGTTGATGCACAGCTTGAGGAAGCAAAAAGGATGTTGGCGGAGAAAGAAGCGGTGGCTCAGCAGAGGAAGAAAGATAAGAAGCAGTCAGAATTGAGGCAGAGATTGTTGAACCACAATTTCGCCCAGAACGTTGCTCAGCAAGGTATTCAACAGCATCAAAAGTCGGTATCTGATCTGCCACCGCAGCAGCCGCCAGCAGCAACACCGTTATTTAGCTTCTCGAAACCAGCAGAAGAGTCTTCATCTCCGAAGGGTGCTTCGTCGGCTTTCCTCCAAAGCTTCAAGATACCCCAATTATCCCTATCTTTGGGATTGGAAAATAGAATTTCTTTCGATCTCGAGAAAGCGGCAGATGATGAGCGGAGGAGAAACGCCTCCGGAGCTAAACCAAACACCCCTCCGGCCCTAGAACCAAGGCCTGAAAGAGAGCCATCCCCGGAGCCATCTCCGCCGCAGCAAGACCCGGCTGTCCTGCTTGAACAGTTCTCGTTATACGGTTAGTGGCTCACTGCATATAACTATCAGTTTGTGAAGAAATAGCTAATCTGAGTAACATGTAACAGTCAACGCACGCATGCGCGATGTAGTCCAGGCCGCGAACCCCATGGCTCGGAATAAGGTCTTGGATGAGCTCAGAGCCGATCTCCAGGATGCACTCGACACTCAGCCGGGATTAGAGGAATGTTGCAATATCCTCGCTACCGCCTTCTACCGGGGGAATATCTCCTACGCTGCCTTTACCTTCTGGCGGAAATGCACCGCCGCCAAAGTCCGCAAAGCCAGAATGGCTGTCCTGCGAGCCGAAAAACGACGGTTGCTGGCTGAGCGAGAGAAAGGCCTAGGCACAATAGAAGAGCAATGGGTCCCAGTGAAGATTAAGATTCGCCCGGGTGATAATCTAGTTCGACAAGGTGACTTGTTTAGAGACTTCAACTTTCACGAGCTACCTCTGGACGATATCTTCGCCAATCCGTTACAGAAGGCTTTCATGAGTCGAGGGATTATTAGGACTAATTTCTCCCTAATCTGTGTTAATGCGGAGCCGAAAGCTGAGTATTGGTGGTTAAGAAAATTCGGCATTTCATCTAGAGTTGGGATTGGGGTTTTGCCAAGACAAAAGAAGCTGGCGAACGAGAACACCTTTGCGGTGGAAAGAGTGCTTAGGGAGCCGGAACCACCTACGGACGTGGGCGCATTGATATTTGGTTGTAGAGCGGACTGGAGCGTGGATAATGGGGAGAGATTTGAGGCGGACAAAAAAGATTTACACGCAGTGGTGGAGTACGCGCTGAGGAGTTGTAGGTATGAGAAGATTGCAGTAATGGTAATATGTTATCGGAGTCCGTTGGATAAGAGGGATGCAGATCCATATGGGGAGGAGGTAGATAGGACGGAGGGGGAAGGGAGGAAGAATAGGTTGAAATTAATAAGGAGGGCTTTGGGATTGAATGCATTGCCGAAGGAGAGGGTAATTACAAAGGATATTGTGTTGTTAGAGACGTTGCAGGATTTGAACATGATTTCGGCGGTGAAAAGGTTTGCGAAGTCGGCTGCAGGTGTGGTGGGTAGGGAGGGATTAGGAAAGAAAAAAGAGGAGAAAGTTATACCAAGCGTGGAGAGTGCGATGGCGTTGATGCCGTATGAGGAAGTGGTAACAGATAGGGAGGAGGACTTGCGAAACAGACAACACAGGAGACCGACGAAACGGAAAATATCGATATCGTCACCTGTAGGAGGTCCGCATAACGCCAATATCTTCACAAACGGAATATCAAAAACCAAAAAGCGAGCGTCCATCTCACCTCCGCGCCTCAATGGCACTTTCTCCACCACCCGAAAGTTGCCCACAACAAACGGTATTATATTAACAAAACATACACTATCCACTCCTGGCTCTGAATACTTCAAACTCAAATCTCATGGAATTTATGTTTCCCCTCCACCAATTACCAATACCACCACCGCTTCGTCAACAACAGCCACCCCAATCCCCCTTTCAAACCATCATGTTAGCTCCGTCACCTCCTCCTCACTCGACTCTCAACACCGCGGATACCCGCTTCCACTCCTCCCCCGCTCCTCCGCCTCAGCAGCTGCTTTCAAAAAAAAGGTTATAAAATCCACCCCCCTTAATTCTCAGTCCCAACCTCAAGCATCTCGAAAACGGACCCGCGCCTTAGATTCCATCTCAAACTACCAGCTCGGCGACTACCGATCGTCAAGCCCACCGAAACGCCACGCGTCAGAGGAGCGGGAAGAGCGGGAACGGAGGGAGATGGAAGAACATGATAAAAGAACATCTGCTATTCGAGCGGCGCTGTATGATTTTGAGAATGATCCTGTGGTGGTAGAAGCTAGGAGGATTAGGGAGGCACCGGAGTATCATCCGGAGTTGGAATGGCCGGAGCTGGTTATGGGGGGGCTGTAAAGTTTTCAGCTTGGTAGTGATTCTGGATTTTCGTATTTTCATTGGTTGGCTGGGTTATTTCGCTTCTCTGTGACGTTTTATTGGCTTTGGAAATCACGGTGTGCTATCATTTTCCTTATATTATTTGTATTTGTATGTGCTATATGCTATGTGCTATGTACGAGTTGTTTACAGTGGAGTGGAGTTTGAGTTTGCATATACAGTATTATGAGCGGTTTTCATTTATTCATGTTGTGTTGTTCACAGTAAGAGTAATCTGCATAGAAGGCTCATGGCAAAATTTGAATGGATATGTACTACTATGGTACATGGTTTTCTGTTTTGTTTTGTTTTTTGGGGGGAAGACAGACTGGCTATCTATATTTCCAGCATTATTCTACTTACGAATCTGAATCCCATAGAGCAGCACGTTACCCTGAGCTTGAGGGAGGTATAGTGCTTTGTTTTATGTGTATTGATGAATTGAAAAAGCAGTTCATTTATTCCTAAATCCTCATTCTTATGTTCATTGCTCTGCTATACAGCCTCAAAAAGACCCTGAAACTCGGATCCCAGTAGTCGATTCCAGCGTCAAAAGGACTTCTTCCTCACGATAAAATGAGCACCAACTAGAAACCCCATACTAATCAACTTCAATATCCCCACCCCTTTCAATGCTATCCACCCCTTTCAACATTATTCCCACCCCTTAAAGCCTCACCCAACATCCACTCCGGTTCCTCTGGTGGAGGCACATTAGGAAACAAATGAGCATGTAGGTGCTGGAGCTTCCCAAAGATTTCCATTATGTCTAGACCATGGTATAGTAGGGCTGTAGTCAGGTATTGACGGGGTTTGGTGAAGCTCCTCATGCCACGGAGCTTCCCAAATGGAAAATCCGGGAGCAGGTGAGAGAAGAGCTTCACTACCCGCAGCGACAGACCGAATGCCGACATGTCAATCTTTCCCTCCTTACGGTGCCACTCAACCTTTTCGTATTCAGAAAAGCGAGGAAATGGGACTAACTTTAACTCCCAGACATACTGCTCTGCGAGCATCGCCACCACAATCCTTGTCCTGAGAGATATTGCTAACCACTCATCGTCATTCAGAGTCCACTGGCGGCTCGGGAGTCGGCCTTCGAACTTCTCAATCTTGCCTTCCAAAATTGTGTTACTGGCAGCTGTGTCGGAACCTGGGCGTAGTAAATGATATGTGCGGATCATGCGTCGAAGAACAGATCTTAGCGCAACGAGGGCTGACGCATGTCCTAATGAGCGTCCAGCCCGGGCTGCCTCTCTATCTGTGGTATCTGCAGCTGGACTTGGTAGCACGGAAGGGAGTCTTTCGAAGATGTGCCGATAGAATCCACCACCGGGTTTCCGCTCAACACCGGGTTTCCGCTCACTTGCATATATTTCAAATAACGTACATAAAATAAGGGCAGATGCTATTTACGAAACCTAAGAGACCGCCTGACGCCACCAATAGACGGTGGAGGCATGCCAGAGAGCTGGCGTTGGATGCCGGGTGTCCTAGGGTTGGTTGAGGGACCAGGGGTAGGTATATGGGGGGGAGGGGGGGTTGCTGGCATGGTGAGGATAAGTGATTCTGAACAATCGTCAGACTCATTCTCGATCTCATAGTAGCTAGAGGAGTCACTGGGAATGTCGATTGGACTAGCTGCTTTTTGGGGTTTGGTCTGGGAGCGTTTGGTAGGATGTCTCTGATGGGATGTCTTAGCTGCACTCTTGCGTAATTTTGATGTCTGTGCACGCTGGTGTTTAGCAGCCTCCTGGGCAGCCTTTTTCGCAGCCTTTCCAAAATCCGCCTCCTTTCGTGCTTGATAAAGACTTGCAATTGCCTGACCATCAAGTATACATCCTAACTTCAACTCTTTCTTGCCTAAGTGACACCCATCATGCCCTGTATTTTTTGAATTGGCTGCCTGCCACTGCTCAAATGTTTGTTCAACCAACTGTTGATCTCGCTCCCGAGCAATCCCAAATCATGATAGCTGATCCACCAAATTCTCTAAAATATGCTTACGAGCTTCTGAATTAGTTTCCTGTACTAGTAGAAGCTTTTGTTGGCAAACTAAATGAGTTATTTGACTAGAGTTCTTTGGTGTCGGAGGTGGTAGATTAGCTGTAATAGCTGCAGAAGAAATTTCTGTATGGTGTATTTGTTGTATAGTCTGAAGTTTATTCAGAACAACTCGAGGATTAAAGGGATATAGCCCACAAGTCTCAAAAGCCTTCATAATAGATAACTGCAAATAAGTAGCTTGTCGTGCTTGCAGATATATTGGAAGAAAATTGCCTTTGTGAATACCATAAACTCCACGTCGAACATAATCATCCACCCATCCATCTGCAGATACACACTCAATTATAGTAAGTAGCTCCCGATTTCCATCATCCATCATTTTAAACCTACGTCCTTGATAAGTACATATTACTTTAAAACGTTCTGCTAATCCCATCAAAAACCCCTTTTCATCCATATTATATGTATTCTCTTGCTGAATCCCTTTGGATATCATGATTCGTTTAACCTTAGCAAAGTGATCTCGAACAATACGTGGATTCTCCGCCTCCACTCTGCTCCACTCTAGAGGGCTAGTTAATTTTGTTGCTAGCTTCGGATGTCGATTCAGAAACCGTGTAATCCAGTTTTCTCCAACAGCAGCTTTAATAATTAATTCTGCTGCTTGTCTAACATGCTCTATATGTGGTGGAAAACCGCAGTTCTCCAAATTCTGGATCCACCGTACTACAGATTTTTCATCTGTAGGTATCAATAGCTGTTGTTTGGAGTGAGCTACAAAATGAGGTTTTACACCCTTTTGTCTTCCGCGTAATGTTGAGTATGGTATCATGAATGCACTTTCAGCATCTCGGAGCGACATAGTACCAGTGTGGATTGCATTCAGCGCCTTCTGTATAGTGTCTTCACGCTTTGCTCGAGCCTTTGCAGCTTCTTCTCTAACTTTAACGCGCCCCATCTATATACCACCAATGCTGTTAGTACCTTATCACTATACTCGTACATATGACACTTACATTGTATATAGCGCTTCTATATGGTCTGGAGGATTGGGTATGAGCGCTATGAAGAGGACTGTTCATTTTCATTGCACGAATACTTGTCCCGCTTCCGTATTTGATGTGCGATCAGCCGCAAAAAAGCAAAAAAAGGCCTGAGCGGAAACCCAGTGGTGAGCGGAAACCCGGTGCCGGATTCTAGTGCTCTTGCACTCTCTTCAACCCTGTCATACTGGAAGCATCCTGATCCCACTGGTTGGCCTGAGCGCTGTACACCGGGGGATGATCTTCAACGACAAGGGCAAAAATTCTCTCCAGATGGGCAGTGACATCGTCGGTGACCTTGCGATAGGAGCTAGTAGTGATCCCGGCACAAAGGGTATTTATCAGAGCTTGAGTGAAGAGACCTCCCCGCAGGCACTCCGAGGCAGACCGCTGATAGCTATCAGACTCATGGTCCTTAGAAACTGCGGCCATGACGGAACTGTCAACAGACAACCATCCCCCTGAGTAACAAGACGTCAAAATGATAGCGACATTTGTACCAGCAGGCAGGTAAGCATTCGTGATCTCATCCACCTCACTTCGTAACAACACTTCCTCTCTCTCCTCTTCACCAATGCATAATCCGTAAGTCTCTTCCTCCCCATGCCCAACCATAACCAATAGTAACTTATCGGATGTTTGACAAGTCCTGCAAACGGCCCTAAGCTGTTGCAAGAATGCGTTCCGAATATCCTCCACCGCACACTCAGTCACATCATGTAGCGGATTTCTTCGGCTGCAAACCACCTTTCTTTCTCTAAAGGGGTTCCCGTGCACAATATCACCATGATCAACGATTGCTTCGTCTACGTTCATCGCCATGAACCAACTCTGCGTCTTTCCTGTATCCCGCAAAAGTTGATTTAGGAGGCAAAAGTCCGCCAACAGCCATCCATCACCTTCCCCAGGGTCAGGGTCGGTGACCCCGAGAATGGCCATCACATGCGTGTTTGACGTTACTTCTGGGATGGTGTTCATAAGGGGAGCTGACAAGGTAACGGGAATTGCCAAAACTTGAGCCACAGTTCCGATGTAGAATGGCTGCAGAGGAGCAGGCTTGATAGAGTGGTAAAATCTCGTGATGAATGATGGAACCCTATTGATCATGAACTAATGATGATATTTAGTCTCGTGCCCACATGTTTCCACTCAGATAATCCAAATCAGGCATAGCGTACTTCCCGATTGGGGCACTGGTGGTGCCACTATGACTGGCAATAACCTCACGTATGACTCGTTCAGCATACATGGCCACAGCCCAGCTGGTATAGTGCTGGGATTTACCTCAGCAAGGCTCTAAAGAGAAGGACGCTGTCAATCATCCAGATTTCCACTCCAGTCGTGATAGTAGTGTTTAGATAGATCCTGCTTAGTGCTAGTAAGGGCGTTAATATCACAGCGAGTGGCTATTTGCCTGAGACTAGCTATATAGTGCTAGGTTATACGTCAACATTCGCATAGCAAACGAAAACCATCACTTGGTAGTTCAAGTAAAAATTATAGGGCGTCCAATATGTAACACCGATCGAAATACTTCTCACATATTGTCTCGATTTAATGTAGCGTATTCCTATGCGTTACAGAGGACGGACAATACCAGAGAGGCAGTGTCCTGCATACAAACTAGTAAGAGATAAAGCTCTATGTCATCCAATACTAATCCCTAGTGTCTAGACCTTTTTACAAAGTATAAAACACTTCGGCTCCCTAAAGCTAGTCTAGAATTGGCTTGCTGATTATCCATGTGGTGCGCCTTCCGCAATTTTGGTGTTGAAACTAGCAGAGTGCGAACACGTATGGCCTAATACTGTAAACATAAGCGAGAACCAGATCGAACACGTTTCATAAATTCCATCCAAGGATTAATTCTGCAATCCCCAAAGCTAGAGTACTGGGCAGGAAAACTCTAGTACTGAGTGTGTTAAGTATGTGTACAAGGTCTGTCACACCACCCCATGTTACCCTGAACCCCCACCTGGGCAATATGGACACGAGTCGGCTAGGCTAGGTAAACAAAAGACATACAACGATAGCACACGTTCTCGTGCCAACTTCATTACACGCTTCACCAATCACACATTACCCCCTTAACCTGAAGTAAGCTATCCACGCGTTGAGAAAAAGCTATGTAACAAATCTCGCACGTGGGTCCTACTCAGATCCCTCAGGCCAGTAACCCGGTCAAGTTCCCAACCCGACCGTAACTTGGCCCAACCACAGGGCGGGCCTCCAACACGCGACTCCGTGTCACTCCTCTTTAACTCTACTCATGACAGATACAGTTCACATCCACCAAAACGTCGGATGCATCTCCGGCATGGTATACATGGTACATGCATGCATGACAAGTCACATGAATTTCTCGTGGACCAATGATATATGCTCCAATTGATATTTGAGGAAATTCAGGAGAAAAGTAGAGTTAAACCAGTGTCGTGCCTTAGACAGACATAGGAATTAATGTGTCTATAACTTATGGGTACGTGGCGTGTGTATAATCTGGAGTTTTGAGTTCCACCTCCTGCATATGATACAAATGTGTCGAGAATGTAATGTGGATGTGGAAATGATAGACGAAGTGTCTTGTAATTGGCAGCTGAATATTCGTGTAGATTATTATAGGGCTGCAAGCCATTAAATCCCAGGCTAGAATAGGGGACCACCATCGGCGACTAACATGTATGACGGGAAAAAGAAACTTGCGGATCAGTGGGGTGTGGGGCACCTACTGGGCGTAGTTGTAATGCTTAACCTGTGTCTATCCATGAAAAGGCTTGCGCTACCTTAATCTCGAAGCCGCCAGGACTAGATCCATTAGTGGTTTCTTCCAGCTGTAGACAGGCTCATGCCAAGACCCTCTGGGCATAGACAAGTGGCGCTTGGTCCGGGAGGAGCTCGAGGTATCTCAAGTACAAGAAATAATTTTGAAAATACCCCATATTGTTTTGACTCCTGCTGTCACTTGTGCGTCTCTCGTATATGTACCGCAAAATATCATGAGTTGTCCTGCTTCTACAAGCATAGATACATTGATATCCCTGAGATATGCAAGTGCGTACATATATCTATCCATAGAATCAGTTTTAACGTGAGAACCTGACACCCTGAACGATGAAGTGTACGTACCGAAATAAATAAAAAATATTTTCGTATTGTAGATCTCCCGCTTCTGCTGGGAAATATTGAAGTTGCTTCTGTCAGTTGGTCACGGATGACGCATAGGTCCAGAGGGTAACACGCAGAAGGTATCGGTATATGAAACAAATCAAACAGGGAACCAGAGCACGCGAAATAAAATTCATAAACCCATGAACCATGCTCTCACCTCCCAGACCTTTAGGACCTCATCTATAGGAATCTGATAACCCCAGTTGTCTCCAAGTATGAAAATGCAAATTGATATGGGCAAGTCGTCATTAGTACATCAAATCAACTGTTCTAGACAGGACGGGGCTACGGCGGAGGCAGGGTCTACTCTGCATTGATCCTACATACCATGACAGCTAGCCCAGCATGCGCAGCTATCTCGAATTGCAGGGTTCCTATGGATAGGGGGCAGATGCAAGAGCTAAGATACAGCACAATGCAAGTGGTATACGCTGGATGGTAAGGCGGGGTATGGATGATGTGTAACTCCCGCGATTGCTCCACACCTTGATCTCATGTGATGATGTTGTCTCGTGCCCCGCTCGACAAGGAGTTTTTTGAGGTAAATTTCCTTATGGCTTCATGCCATTGACAGGTAGTTAGAGGTTCGCTACGTAGTCGACATATCTCCTATGATTTATTCTTAATCAATTCCTCTGTGCCACGCATATGAAAGATCCATGGAAGGGCCGAATTGTAAATCGATCTGGCATCTCAAAAGATCTCTTTTCGTCATTGTACGTCTATGACGGTGCCCTACTGCCGGATCGAATAAACAAGATACCAGGTGCTCCGCACCACCAGCAACGCCAGCGGAAGCAACGCACCAAATTTTCTTTTGTGGTAGTTCCGCGGGGTTAGCTTGTGGGGCATCGTCGACGTGTTCTAGAACCGCGGGGAGGACGCGGTCTAATGCATGCGTGCTGCGCATCATCATCATCATCAACAATAACAACAACATTAGCCTGATGAGTTAGGTGTAAACTGAATCAATTATATCATTATTTGAATTGCTTTGCTGGAGCCAGATGTCCAATGCGAATTACGCAAGGAAATTGATGTCGTTTGCTGCCTGTTAATGTTTCAAACGCAATAAGCCCTTCGACTTCTTGAGCCAATTGCTCACATGTTGCCTTATCCTCAAAATAAATAAACAACTCTGGAATCTACTATGCCAAATTGTTTTCTTTGTCTTACCTCTTCTTCTTGAGACACCAGGCATCTACTTCCTTATCCGGAAGTCCTCAAGGCAACGCTGAAGTCATGCAACATAACACCTTGCAAATAAAGAAAAAAATTGTGCGCCCTGGATGGTTGGGGCTTGACTGCTCGTGATTGCACACGTGAACGCCCGTTCTTCCTCTACGGTAATTGCGGTATTAATGCGAAATCTGTCCTCTGTAATTTCCTGTAATTTATGGGTTGTTATATTTCGGGATTTATTTTCGTTTGTCGTGCTTATCCGGCCAAATTTCAGAAATAGTCGTAGGATGGCGCGATTTTGACCCCGGGTGTATAACCAGGTGGTCTGATGAATCGACAGTATGAAAACATCAGCCGTAGTAGTACTTGCATTTAAAGATTATGAAGTATCATTGCGCTTGATGCAAGTACCCTACGTATGACTGAGGTTTTGCCCATGCCCATCGGAATTGTTCATGGAAGGGACTTTTAAATTCAAACGTTTTGTGCATGAACGGGCCGAAGGAGACAATAAGGTTGAGAAGTAGTCAGAACAGAACATTCCAGATATGTACAGTAAAGTGCACATCTTGCAGCCCATCTCACGCAGCTAGCGATATTAGTGTGCGAAAGACTACGGTCACGCCGCGACCAAAGAGGCCCAAGTAGTAACTTCGGGAGATACTTTGTCTAGTGAACCGTTTGAGCCAGCCATAACCGGGTGGACTTGTTCGCTGAGTGAAGCAGCTACAGTATTCACATGTGGGATGTGGAACGCGCCTGAATGCAAGGTCTATGGCAGTAAACCAAATCCAGTGGTCAATGCAAATGCATGCCTTACAGTCAGTGTAAATGTGATATTTCAAAAGGGTTCGATCCAGGGGATTAGGTACAGCCTCGACCTCTTTGTGGGTTCGGGTTTCAACATAGGTAACATATTGAAGATGCAAGCCGTTCCGACGCGAGCCTTGTTCATACGATGGTAAGTCTAGTATCTTTCAATTTCTGGGTTCAAAGCACGTACAAGAACGATCGGTAATCTGATGCATTAAGAGTCTATGAGTAACGCGTATACAGTAGTATGACACCCACCTAGCACGCAAAGATATATCGATCGAATTTACTTCCTTAAAGTACTAGACTTCCTTTGTTTGTACCACCGTAGCCCTTGCGCCTCGGCTCTTAAAGTCCCCATTGATAGCCACTTACTGTGACCACCAAATTCTCCCACACTTGCATGTACCGTGTATGCAGTTTGCTCCCCACGATACTGCACCTCCAGATGATCCCCCCAATAGCGCAATCCCTCCCTTTCAATCCCCAAACCTGCGTCAGGCAACACAACTAAGCTTCCCAACCTGAAATTACCTGCCAGGGGCAGGCACCATCTCCCAATTCATATTAGCCTCCTCAGCCAGGGGGGGGGGCAAAGTTCGTGTTCGCGTGGGTGGTGTCCTTACGTAAGGATCATTTAGTGTGTACGTTAACGCCCCCCAAAAAAACCCGCGATAACACACCGACCCCTAATGCCTGTCACTCTGGGAAAGTGATTCGATCACAGGATTGAACTTGGCTAAAAAAAAAAAAAGGGCTCATACATATCATGATATCTTTCAAAACGCAAGCCTTGCATTCATATATACTTTACACTTCGAATTCGTATTATGTACCTCCTAATATAAGTTATTTTCTAGGCAATTAAAATTCACCTTATGTCATTGCGGACCCCTTCCAAAATGTTCAAAATTAAACATGAAGGAAAATGCACAAGCCTCCCCTCCCTCTTGTCACCCCACCCTCCAACTAGCTAGCACCTTTAAAATTTTTATTTAATTTTCTTTTTGAGGGGAATGGTGACATGCCATATGCGTTCCTGTGCCCAATACATTACATTATATTTTCTACCAACATTTCCCGGGCCTCCCCCCAATTGCAAATGCAATTCAAACGCGCCCCCCGACAGCATTGAGGGTTCTTGCAGCACACCAGGCCGGGCAGGGCTCAACGGAAACGAGAGCCGGAGAAGATTAGAAAACAGGAAGAAATTGGGTCATTGACATTGAATATAGAGGAAGACGAGGCTATGCATACAATAGTTCGGGGAAAAAAAGGGAGAATAATGAACGCATTGCTCCAAAAAAGCTACCTGGGAGGGAGAAGGTAGGGAGCCGGTCTGGGTTTGGATTTGCAACTAAGTAGGGACCAAGAAAGGGGGAGAAAAAAAAAAAAAAAGGTGGATGGAAGAATCTTAGCAAAAAGAAAAAAAAGTTTCGAATAGTCGGGCTCTTTTTTTTCCTTTTCGATTGTTCCCCATTTTACATTTATTTAATTTCAATTCCTCCTATTTCCATTCATCCCCTTGAATCCAACCACAGATTTTCCACGAAAAAAGTCCGTTCCCCACCTCTCTCGTATTTGGGCTGAGCTTTAGATTCTTTCCGTCTCAAACCCACCCCTATCGCAATACACCATAAACGTTTCGAACTCTCCCTTCAGCACAATCACCAACGACTCTGTTTTACCCTAAACAAACGACGAAGAAAACCCAGATCGGAGATCGCCCGCGCATCACTATCATCAACAAACCTTCCTTGCTGTTACTACAGTCTTGAATAGAGATAACAGCGTGCGGAAGACGTATTCCATATCTGTTTGTCCCACGCAAGCTATTGCTCCGATAGCTGCTATCATCTCAAATAAATATACAAGCGAAGCAGCTGCAGCATTTTCACACGATTAGTACACTCCCTCACGCACATCTAGTCTACGCAATGGCAAAAGAAAGTGGTGCTCCTATAACCATCAATTGGTCGGACTCTGAAAAGGTACACTCCACCACACCTCTTCCAACCCTTTGTTTATCCTTTCCTCCCATAGTATATTGTATACTGTTTACTCCAGCGTTAATTATCCTGGAACCATCACTAATTTTGAAAACTCCATGTCTAGGTCAGTCTCCTTCTCGAGGTCATTAAGCATAAGAACGTTATTCCCGATTGGAAGTCTATCAAGGTTCCACAAGGTAAAAATGCCTCACTTTCAGTAACCCACCCAATGGGTGCTAATGTGTGCACTCTAGGACGGACATTAGCTTCAGCACAATCGGAATACCTGAAGTTGACCAGTACATTTCCCATCCGCGCCCCAGTAGCGAAAGCAGACGAGGATGAAGAGATGGAAGATGCATCCGACTCGGCAACCTCCCCGCCGGCTGCGAAGAAACAGCGCCGCGACTCTTCATCAGAAGAGGCATCTTCTACCAGCGGGGTAGATGGTACTGCGAGCAGCAACGGCTCGGAGAATGGAACCATTCCCATGAAATCAATCGCTACTCCCCTAACCCCCACTGCCACCGCCCAACAAAACCCGCTTCTCCCAGTCAAACGCAAGAGGGGCCGCCCAACGAAGGCAGAATCCGAGGCCCGGAAGGCTGCACAGCTGAGAGGTGAGGCACTTCCACCGAAGCCACCATCATATACCCCTGTGGCAACTCCGGTATACACTGTTGGCCCAGACGGTGTTCAGCGGAGGAGGAGGGGAAGGCCCTCAAAGGCCGAAGTTGCAGCTCGTAAAGCTGCCGAGGCCGAGGCAGCTGGGGCCGTACCTGCTGCTCCTTCTACTGTTCCGGCGCCCCCTGTTGCTGCCACGGCTTTCGCCCTTCCGCCTACTGTTAAGTCAGATGCCTCATAAGTCAGTGGAATCTACCGGAATTGGAGTGGAATTGATTGAGAATCTCATCTGCAGTTTTTTACGATCGGCAGCCTGCATTTCTCATCAAGGATGGTCCTATTAACGAATCTAGGCAGTATCAGGAAGGAATGGGCGTAGGCGTTGGCTTTATTTGTATTCTTCTGGCTGTTACATTGTGGACTAGGGCTTTTCTGTTGATTGCCCAACCCGAAGGCAGTTGGCTCATTGGGCCACACCTCTCCGATACGGAGACCTTCATGTTGCTTTTTTGTATTTCTATGACCTTTACTTTCTTTCTTCTCCGGAGGGCTGTGGTTATTTTGGGTGGCTTGTGTTGCTTCTGGCGGACTCTTGATTTGCTTTTGTTGTTCAAGTGCTGATTGACATGACGGAAAGATAAAAATGGAGTATCAATCTTGCTTAAAGGAAATAGGATCAAATGGTTAGTTGAGTTATTAGCAGATTCCTTCTCAAGTTTAATAGGGTGGCTCTCCGCTTCTTCTTTAGTCTGTCAACGGCACTTTTTGCTATTCAGCCTCTATTCCACTCTGATTCCACTCCGAGAACACAATGAATTCCTATTTAGATGTACCTTCTTGCCTAGTTGGAATGTCTCTTGTCGATACTTGTACTGAGCGAAGCCTTCGATCTGTAGATTCCTCTGTTAGTGGTCTGAGCACTGGACCGAAGACGGCGGTAAACTTAAGCTTGATATCTTGCTTAGATTGTGAGCTACTCCGGTAATCCGGGCTGGAATGCAATTGTGCAAGCCCCACCTCATGAACAGAATATGTTTATTGAGGAAAGTTGAACTTGTAATCTCCCAATGAGCTGGAGGCTGAGGTCGAGGCTGTTGCTCCATGAAATTGTATGAGGCCATTTCGCTTCTGAGCCTTCGAAGGGGGAATTCAGAGGGGGTAATTCGGCAAAATGAAGGCTCTTCTTTCAATTCGCGCAATTGAGGTGCCTGGCACGCCTACTGAAAACCAGACTACCTTCTAACCAAGATTTCAAATCTGACCACAGTTATTGTTAATATAAACTAGTCATGTAGATCCATAACTAGGCTGTGGCAAGTTATTATCTTTCTTTTACCGAAAGATTTCATGTGTTGGTGAAATCGGCAGTGTGTTTGGTGGATAAACGGACCGGATGGTATGCCTCACCGAGCCGGCCGAACACCTCTTGCCAAGCTGGAAGACGCGTTATCTGTACATCATTTCAGTGATTCAACCCAGAAACCCAGCATGGCCAATTCACCAAATTGGGCTTCGATGTTACTAGACTGGCTTCTTGCTATCACTAGGTTAATTATATCGGGAATATCAAATGCGTATGCAACAGAACCTTCACTCGGGCTTATCATTCAATATAGTCCAGTTTAGCATCTGTTGGTAAAAAGCTGGTGTATAATCTGGCCAATCAGACTGGGGTCAATATAGCCAACGTCTCTCCTCATTCCGTACTTAGTGTTAACGTGGCAATTTTGTGCTAGTCTGCCTTACAATTGGACGATATATATTGCAGTTAGGCCACAGGCTCAATGTTAACAGTACCCTTGGTACTGAAGTATTAGCGGCCAATGATTTCTTGACAAGCACGCATATATGTTCCCACTTGGTCTCATATTTGTGCCTATTCTTCGATACCTCAAAACATCTCTATGCACAAGCAGACTCTTGTTTCAATGATACTTTGGACTGAAACCTACAAAGTTCCCTAAAGTAACCATCTGCATGTAATCTGGATCACCCTTATCTGAGTTAATTATGTCCTTGTGCATTAGTTTGGTCTAGCACAGTGTGGTCATGCATACTTCTTGGGGTTATTGGGCCCCTGTTTCCCTTACAAAGTTTCAGTACTGTACCATGAGAGGTATTTCCTGGTATTAGTGACTACCGACACAGATTGACTGTTGATGAGGGAATACCTTGTGAGGTTCAAAGTCCTTGTTTTTGAGATTTAATGTAATCCTTGCGATGGTGGGATAACAAATTGGGGTGAAAGATCGTAAACATCATGCCTTAGATGTCTGCCTTGACGATAGGCAAATCAGGTTTTAGACAAGTTCCCAATCAGCCCACCAATATTGATCTTTCGGAGGCCTCTGGTAGTAGTCTGGTTCATCGTTTGTCCATTTCAAACCAATCCCATGATCAGTACTGGTTGGAATGGATTACCTACCCATATCCAAAGGGTGACCCGCTCCGAGGAAGGTTATCAGCGCCCTTCTTACATTATACAGCTTAGCCGTTCTTCCATCAGCAAGCTACGAAAAAATTCCTGTATGTGCGGCAGATCTTCATGCAGTGCATATGAATCATATCGGGAAACATGTACAAGCCCCGGGCATGTAACTGACTTGAGGTAACAAAACTGCTGTATTACTGATAAGCTGCTATCACTGATGATGCTGGCTATCCACTTTGATACACACCGGTATTTCGATAAGGCTATATTGAGAATCGTGTAACCGGAACCGGCTATTCTCTGCTTGTAAGCGAAGCGTTATCTGTCTTTCTCATAAAGGTCCAAGAAATATATTAGAAGCTTATCTGTATAACTACAATATCTTGAAATCAGTAATGGACGCTAAGGTGAAACTGGTAGAGGACCATAAGGGTGCGGAATCACCTCAATCCAAACTATAAATTTTTAAGCCTCACCAGTTCACGAGACTATAACATCCACTAGCTGTCAAGCTAGACATAACAGAGTCTTGCCTATGCATGTGGACTCGCTTATGAAAGTTTGGCTTCAGTGCAGTCTTCCTTTCACTTGCCCCAAACTTTGGGAACATTGTTTGGTCCTCTAGAGAATTTGGCCTTAATCGACATTGATAGCCGTGAACTTGATTGTGGAAGTCTGGAAATCCTGGCTGTGGATGTGATATAGAGTCATTGCGGTTGGGAGCGTAACTAGGCAAATATGGAAGCGTATATGACTCCTGTCCACTTTGCTAAGTATGAAAGAGCTGAACTAGACTACATAGCACACCTTCTGGCAGTGCTCGAGTTGCGTACTCAGCTTCAACTTCCCGACGAACGACGCGAGCACTACTAAATAGGTAAGATAGCAGTGATTTCTGTATGAAGAAGTAAGTCTGGAATCTATGTGCCAATAAGACTAAAAATCTATCGACCGCTGTGAATTGGATTAGGCCGCCATGGGATTGCATACCTAAGTGCTCAGTAAGGAAGCCAGACTAGTGCAGTCCATCGTGTGATGGGTCGAAGCGCGACGATACTTGCACTCTGTGGTCTGAGACAGTGCAACCCTGGGTTAATTTCAAAACGCTTAGTTATACACAGTGCCTGTTTACTGAGTCACGTTTCACGTGCTCTGACTGTTTGAATCTCTAATTTACTCTGAATTCTCGACTCTAACTCGGCTAGCCCTCTACGAGGTTCTGGGTACGAGACTACGGCTAGCTTAAGGAAGATATTCTCAGCTGGGAAAGATGCAAATGCATGCATTGTATTACCCTGAGGAGTCCTACTTGCCTTTTCGGGTAGTCGACCATTCCGAATGTGCTACTAGTAGTCTCCGCAAGTTGTATCTCTATGTTCAAGCTTGAGCATGCATAAATAAGTAGGCGTCTAAAGGACCTTGCGAAGGACACCGTTCTGTTGCACTCTAAGCTGTAACTACACTGCCCAAATTTTCAGTATCTATTATATTATCATTAGGCATATTGATCGACATTATATTATGCTTGTATGGTACCAACTGCCTGTTGATGCGATTACAATACATATCCCCAAGGTCTTAGGCAGGATCTGAGTTATATATGACTCCCTGCGGCCCTGACCGTTGCCCAATACACAAGCCTCGGCCCTAGGTACCCTGCCTCAGAGGTACTCTAGGCCCATTTAATCATGATGGTGTTCGTTGTACTGGCAGAGATCCCAGTAACTACTCTCAACGTACCAAAAGGATCTCCATCTTTGTTCACGAATACCTAGACGTCGAGGCAGATTAGAGTGTACTCAGGGCCTATCCAGCTCCCACACGAAGTAGAAGACTCCAGCATACTGTGTATCACTACTATATGTCAAATCAGATCTAGTTACATTATTGTGAATTGTACAGCATGAAGCGTCAATATCGGATGGCCTTTAAATATTATCATGCATCAAAGGTACAATTGCAATACGTACGTGTAACTACTGATTTGCCAATTAGACAATTGGAAACCTGCCGTAGCTCCTAGTACCGGTTCGCAATCCGCCATGTCCGCTCCTCGCATGACACTTGGCACCCCAGGTGTTAAAGAATGGCGCTATATGTGAGCTGCTGATGGCCACTGAAAAGCCTTCCCGAATTTGTGGCCGGTGGTGATCCTTTTTTCCTGCGGTGTTGGTCTCAATGCTGAGACCAAGCTGAATCCGCGTAATCTACTAATTAAAAGTCTTGAGATCGGCCTCTGTCATTCATGTCAACACCAACATCGTCCATTGTCCAGGCCCTAAGAGCTCAGGTGCGCAAATTACCCTTTCGGTTCTGATGGCTGGCGCGAGCGCGAGTTTGTGAAGTTGACGCTGGCATCTACTATATCACAGACGTTCATATGCCCATCCCAACTCTTTGTGAGCCACCCAGCAATTTGTAATTGTAAGTACTGTAGATACCACCTTACCTCAACCGCCACATTTTACATCATAACGTGAGGGGGATATTTTAAAATATACCCTGTATGCATGAATTCCTCTACCCCAATATGCGTTCCCCACTGCACCTCTCGCCTCTCATTGGTCCCCATGTCCTGCATGCATCACATCACATCCCAGTCCGGTACTACAACTATTCTCGTTAACGTTTCAGGCACTAGATACCCAACCCCGTTCTCTTATATCTTTATAGCAAACAAACTTTTAAAAGCGATTTTGACACAAACCCATGTCCTCACCGCGCTTATATATCACAACACAATTCACCCAGCCGGTACCTGATAGGATTCAATGAGTTTAATTGTGTATCGACCCGCCAGGTATATTGGAAACTCGACGTATGATCCCAAGCTTTCCACCACATTATTGCTCCCTACAGTAACCTCTTGCACCACCCTAGCCCCTGATAGATACCCTGATCTAGGTATATCCATGTCTATATTAATAAACAAGGTTGATAGCATGTACGTTTGGGGTAATTGCAAGTGTCTTGTTCAACTCTAATCTCACGTACATACCTACTCCACCTCCGCCTAGCTTCGGCACCTGGCATTGCGCCTCTAATCTTGCCTACATATTCCACAATAGCCAATGCATAGGAAGTATACACAACACTGACTGGTAAGTAGGTATACGCAGAGCTACAGTCGTTCATTCCTCAAACTCTATATTCGTAGGTGCCTTGTCCTTACAGTCCTTCACCGACACCTGTCTCCCCACCACAAAATCCAAGACTTTCTCCCAACGACCTGTCTCCCAACGACAACGACAAGTAAGCAGAATTTTGCCTGTCTGTAAAGTAGAATGTAAGGATCAAATTTAGTATTGAAGTCCCAGAAATCACAACGATACGGAAATGGGGGAATGTCAAGTATAACAGGGACATACTCCTCTCTCGATCCTGTAATAGGCTACTTCCGCCCCCGTGCCTCACCATAGCCGTGGAACCACTCCCCATGTTCCAGTTGCCAGCTGCCACCGGGTATATTACGATAAAAGGTTAAAAAAAAATTGAAAAAAAATGCACGAAAAGAAAAAATCTAAATGAAATCACTTGCCTTGGATGATCTTGATGGGAGCTACCTATTGCATGGACAAGATCCGCAACCGCCATGCCTTGCCGTGAAATGGTGATCTGTATGTCTTGATGCGTTGGCAACATGCCTTTGAGTTGACTCAGGGAAAGCTTGCACAGTGGACCTCATTATTTCACAGTCCTCAAATGATTGAATTTTTTAGTAAGTGGTATGAGCATCGTCTTGTCTCAGACGGTGGACAGTGGCAGTAAGACAGCCTGAAGCGCTGGCCCGGAAGTCGAACCTCGCTTCGAGCTATGCATGGACCAATAAGTGAACGCATAGAGAGCTATATCTCTGCAGATGTGCTTTATGATAGAAGCTTCTAGTGTGGGGTAATATATGGAGAGAAGATCGGAGCTGGCCATCTATTATTGACGCGCTTATTATAGAATTCACATATCGGAGGGCATGAAGTCTCTTGGGGGCGTGAATGATTGAATAAAGAAGGGCCATGCGGTGGTTGGTGCTTGCTGGGAGCATACAGGTCATCTGCCTTTAACACAGAAACCTAGTACTTAGCGCACCTACAGTTCTCAAGGTCTGTTTGGTAAGGGTGCATTTTAAACCGTCTTAGAGTCTCAGGGTTCATTATCTTTCTTATTCGTTCCTCTCCAGCCTGTAGTTGCCCTTTTGGATCTTTCAGTCCTCAATGTACAAAATGAGATGCCAGCCTGAGAGCCTCGGAAGGAGGGCAAGAAGGTGGTAAATAAAGTAGGAAGCGTAGCAGCGTGATAGGATGCCGTACGAGAAATCACGAGACCTTGTCTGAAGGAAAATTGCGCAGCAGAAGATAAAAACGATATACAAAGACATGTCAATGAACTTCGCCTCTAAAGGAACACTGTGCTCTGCTCGACTCCCTGTAAGGACTGCACATATACTTGAGTAATTCTGAGAGGGACAACCCTGAGCACATCTGTCTTTGGCCTAAACCACCACATCCTCCGGAATGTAAAACGGACAAATTATATTCAAAATTTGAGAGAGCGATGGGAAGGGACTGAGATAGTAGATATAAGAGAACCGCAGAAAGATGGATACTATAGTAATCAGCTTGTACAAGCCAGATTCATTGTTTATTGTATCTTCTTTTTCTGGGAACTTAAGAGAAACCTCTATTTCGAAAAGAAAGGCATACTTCAAGTCCACCCCTCAATCTTTTAAAATAAGGAAAAGAAAGAGAATTGGGGTCTATAGGGACTGAGAGTTAAATCCCTTTTGGTTTGAACCAATCCAGCAGCTCACTATACAATGCCTTTTTCTCCATTGTGCCACCCACTTGTTTGAAGATTCCTCCTTAACCCTAGCCAAGATACCAACCCGTTCCTCCTTTAGACCGAACCTCCCCCACTCTCTCAGAACCCTTATGACCACGAGAAACCGCGTCAAATTTGCGATTTTCCCAAGCCGTCGCTGCTCCTTTCTCTGATTGTTACAAAATGAGAAAAAACACTTTCACCCAGATATGGAAAGGAAATTGAAAAGAGAATATGATGAATAGTAGCTTGAATTGGATATAACCCTCCTCTTTAACCTTAATGTCCCGTTGTCTCCTCGCTACTTCAAGTGATATCGGTGATATCAGAGGCCGAAGACAAAAGGATAAGTGATGAAAATACGATAAAGAAACCAAAATCAAACAATAACAAACAGTGTTCAGCATTTCGCTCTCCACTCGTCCATAAAATGTTCGCTTAAGGAATCTTTCACCACATTCCCCAAACCCCCGTATCCTAGTCCAGCCTCCAAGCAAGGTTGACGATGATGACATGGTGAGGAAGGTCATTATTGTAGAGGTAGCCAGTATCCCTTGTGAAGGATCAGTGTGTGGATGCCGCCAGTGGCGTCGCAAATTGTTGCGCCGTTAGACATAAAGGAAAGGTAATCAAGAACCCCAAGCCCATCCGATGATATATCACACCCACTCAAAACACCAAAACCGACCATATACCACAAAGAGAATAACCCTCGAATAAACATAAAGAAAAAGAATAATACAATGAAAGACAAGAGATTGAGATATATACGCTGATGGTTGAGTGGAAATAAAAAAGTGAGCAAGACAAAATACCACGGCGTTGGCCGGAGATGCATGAAAAACGAAAAGCCTGCCCATGAACCTTCCAGGCGTGCATCGTGATAGACAACACCTTTGAATTTATGCAAGTGGCGAGGGTCTGAGAAGTAACAAAATATACGAGCACGTTGAAGTAAATCAGTAACTACATGGCGACAACGTCTTCTTCCCAGCCCCCAATCCACTCAACATCGTCTCCAAAGTCCTCCGCAGCCCCGACTGGTTCGTAACTCCAGCTGAGGCGCTTCCGGGCCTCTCCGCGCTCACGTTCTTCCACTTCTTCATCATCAATCCAATCACTCCAGCTCGTAGAGACATGGGGAACTTCTTTGGAGAAAGATATAGTAGAAGCCTTGTTGCTGTTGGTGATTGGAATATTCTCGGACCTCATTTTACTGAAGCCAGAAGACTTCATAGCCACCGATGTGAAAGAGGCACCAAGTGCGGAGTCGTAAGATGCTGGAGCAGGGACGTAAAAACCCATCTCCCTGACATACTCCCCATCACTGAGGCACCTTCCCTCAGACATGTCTGAAATGCCCTCATCTTCGTCATAAACAACAGGAAGTTGGTCTTTTTGAGACGTCATTTGAAGAGCTTGAGCCCACTGGAAGTATCCAGACTGAGTAACCTGCGGTGTCTGAATTGACGGTGTGCGGAGTGGTTCGCGGTTGGCCGGGGCGGTCACAACCTCCTTGTCCTCGATGCAGAAATCATCCAAGAGGTCATCTTCCGTCGTAAAGCTACCGACACGCTCAATGGCCTCACGGACAGTTTGTAAGTTGCGTTCTTCAGGATCAAGCGCAAGGCAGTGAACGAGCACTTCGTACGCATCGTAGCTGAGAGTTGGAAAGATATCGAAGAGAGACTCTCTGTCACGAGCGAAATCGGCAAAGAGAAGATCATCCTGAGTTGGAGTGACAAAAGGGTTACGAGCGAAAAGGATGTTCAGAAGGCAGATACCGATTGCCCAGATATCAGCCTTCTCGGGAGAATATCCACCCATGTATTGCTCAGGGGACATGTAACGATCACTACCAACACTGCTCTCTTCAGACCATTCATCCGTTGTAGCCAGACCGAAATCACCAAGCTTCATAGAACCATTTTGTGTCAAGAAAATATTCTCAGGTTTAATGTCTCTGTGGTAAACACCTCTTGTGTGCATGTGCTCTACCGCATCGACAAGCTGGAGCATAAATTCCCTAACATGCTCAGTCTCCAAAGGACCTCGGCCAAGGCGAATCGCCTCATACAGATCACCATTAGAACAGAATTCCAACACAATAAAAAGATGGGACTCAGTCTCGAAGTGATGAATCAGGTTGACGACATTGGGATGCGAGCCTAAGCGCGAGTGGTATTGAAATTCCACAGTTAGATCATCTGCGAAATATCCATCAACAGAAGAGGCTGCTGCCGGCTTGGTTAGACACTTGACTGCAACCAACTCTTCTGTGAAGATATCCTTGGCAAGAGAGACAAGACCAAAAGAACCTTGATTGAGAGGTGATAAGGTTAGGTAGCGCCTATATTAGAGTTAATGACTTGACCTCAGCATAATGCAACAAGTCAAAAGAAAACGTACCCATCCAAGAGAAGCCCCTCGCTGAATTTCTCGCGCATGCACTCCATTGATGGCGATGGATTATAAACTAATGTAAGGCAATGACGATATAATATTGAGCTCCTTGGTCGAATCGATATGTAAACACTGAATCTATCGATTGGCAAAACCTATCCTGGTGGTGATAATACAATGGGTGTCTCTTTCGAAGTGACCAATCCCTGGGTTTTAAGAGCTGAGTATGAATCTCTTGGATCCGTTATGTGTAGTTGTACTGCGCCGTGTTTGTTGCTATAGTTGCTGTGCGAAACCGAGAAGAAAATTGAGGAAGAAAAAAAACAATAATTTCCGCCAGATAACTCCTGTAAAGACGAAGCCTTCCAATACCCAATTCGTAAGTTGCTAGTTGTTATAAAAACATAGAGAGCGTGCGTGATATAAAGAATAGAAAAATTCCAAAGAAAGAACGAAAGATGAAGTGAAATTCGTTAGGTGATGGAAGTGTTTTCGAGGTCCACACCAATCCTCGAACGGTGTACTGTGTGTTTCTCTCCTAGTGGTGCTTGAAAGGTTTGAAGAGCAGAACTACTGCTCTTCAGTTGAGATATGAACGAGGACAGCTGCTGGAGGTATTGGACTCAATGTGTACCAGAATTCACTTGTTGCTAGAGCTATGTTGTGATGTTGATCAAGCTATAGCTACTATAATCGAATAGTGCAAAAAAAACGTGTGATTCAAAGCTTTCTGTCTCGTTCTTGCTGCCCCCTCGTGTATGTTGATGTCAATTCGTGTAAGGTTCCCGAAAGCTTGCTTGCGCGTTCGATGAGTCTTGTCAATGCTGAAGCAGTTGAGATGGGAGGACCTTGGACGGAGAAGTTCCGGAGACCAGAACAATTGCAATACTATTGGCTGTATTGTTTGGAGTGCCGGTTTCAAGATGACTGATAGGCGTTGCAATTGCTGGCTGATTGACAACAGAGGGGGAGGGAGAGAAAAAGGAGTAGGGAGAGAGCGGGGAGCTCTGTTGATATGCTTTAGTGTATCCCTCTCTCTCTTTCTGTATTTCCTTAAGCTGGGATGTATTGATATAGAGAAGGACAGCTCTGAGGAGGGGTTGGCTAAGATTAGGTAGGTGGACAAGCAACTGTATGGTAAGCTGAAAGTAAATGGGGGAATAAGGGCTGGCGATCCTTATGGACGCTTTGGGGTTTGCTTGAATATGTATGTATGTCTTGTTTATTTGGTATGGGCGTTGAATAAAAAAAGAAGGTGTGAGGAAGTGTGAGGAAGAGCGTCGAAAGGAAAGGAAAGGCTTGTGTGTTAATAATGGAGATTTTCGGTGTCGGGGTGTGAGAGTTGAAGAAAGATGGGAGGACGGACGAGAGGAAGCCGACGGGGGTACGAAAAGCAAACGTAGGGCAAGAGCAGAAGCCATCACGGCAGCTTGGGGGGCGAGGTCCTTTTAGGATGGGGGGAACAGGGCGGGGCCGGCAAGAGGAATAGTGCTGGGATAGGCCTGATTCATATTGGCCCAGTGCGTGAGGTGTTCCAGAAACTGGGCGAATCACATCACCACGCCAGCGTTATCCTCCCACCCTGCTTCCCTACCTGCACCCATGCCCCAGTGGCACTACTCCGTAGAGCGCCAGACCTATAAGCCCAGCGTTAGTTGAAATTCTTGTCAGTGTCATAGGTACTTAGTATGTAGTGGCTCGAGCCTGCCATAGCAGAGCTCTATTGGCAATGGGCCTCAATTCTAACGCCCTAGTTTGAAACCAGTTAGTCGTGGGGATAATAATACCTTCGTCAGAATGGTGATGGACCATGCTAGGGTTCATACGTACGCTGAAGCGTGCCGAGAGCTACAGCGGTCACACGCAGAGAAACATCTAGCCTTGAGATGAAGTGGGTAACGACATTTGAGTTCCGCCTAGTCTGGTTCCGCCTGTGGGTTGTAATAAGTAAGTTCCCTTGTGGTATTTTATTGACCCCTCTATCCTAAATGTTAACCATTTTACACCGTTCAGCTAGTGGCCAACTCCAAACCCGGAAGGCCGGTGCCTAAAACTCGCTATGACTGATCCTGATCGCCTTCGCTAAGTCCCATTCTCTTAATTTGATACCCATTTCCCTAACATCTACTTGTTCCAAGAGGTGCGATCTGCTCTTTTGTTTCCTGCAATCTACTGGGTTTCGAGGTCACAGAGCTCTTGGTATTGCAACTGCGTCTAGTTACATGCAAAATTGTTGGGCCCCTGTTCATGGCTTAGCGCCGTCAAGGGGTCTGTGACCATAAAAAGAAAGAACGTTCACACTATCACACGTAATTTCAATTTTGCCGTGGACCATGATGCCATGCAAATTACCATATCTAACATTTATTCATAGGACCACCCAATCAGCTCACGTCGCAATGTGGCTTGTAGCCTCTGCCGGAAACTTGGCTGATCGCCACTCAACAGCCTCATCGCAACCTTGCAAAGGGGTTGTGTGAGTGAACATTCGCTAATAACTCCGGCCGCTGTAATCTGCATGGCCAAGACCTTTTATTGCAACGTTGTCCTCTTCAACTATGAGCATGTGTCCGATGACGAAGCTTTGTTGCATAAGGGATACGTATCTACATAGAACTTCCATGTCACAAGGCCCGGGATAAACACAGGAGCGGGAATTTAAGTATCTGGGTTGCCTCTTCTTGTCTGAAGGGGATGTTGCCCCCTCGATCGTGAGAAGTCCATCCTCCGTAATCCGTTTTGGCTATCGTTCATAAAGTATGTACATATGATCTCCATTGGGCACACGGGCTATAGCTCATGGTACAGAGGTGCCCACATCGTAAGTAACCAATAACTGCGAGCCCAAACCTTGCAGCTCCGGATCCTACTTCTCCGAGGACACATCCGATCGCTGGCCCCACTTCGCGAAAGTTCGTTAGCGGTCTCTAAGGCTTTGTGCACAGGAGTTCTGGGCAAGACTAATGGTGCTATGTGGCATCATGACATTTGGCTATTGCATTCTATTGCAATTTTTTGGTGTCGATGGTGTGCAACTTCCATTTAATTTTTGCTTTTGCCTGGCCTGCCCAATTGCCTACTCCTTGGGTTTAGCATCCATCTCATCGAAGTACCCCGCCAAATTGCATCGTTGCTCGAGCTTACCTTGCTAGCCCAGAGGCCGATGCCCGCCAGACTACCCTTGAGATAGATCGAATCCGTCCTAAAGCGATTCCAACGAAAACTACACCAAACAGATTGGCCCTGTTGATACAATCGCCTTAGACGCAGTATCACAATCATTCCCGTCACCCACTCTCAGGAATCATCGACACAGGACATGGCCGCTGAAGGTTCCATCAAGGCTGTGCTATTGGACATTGGTGAGTCGCCCTGAGCGGAGCCGCTGCTATTTCCCCTACACCGATAACACAACCCCCTTCCCCCACCGGGCAAATTCTTTCATCCTATTCATAGCCGCATAACCGCCAGCTCTACATAACATCTCTTGGCTTACATATTTGTGTTCATTGTTAGAGGGTTCGTCCCCTTCAGAGTTGTCGCAATCTCTATCACGTCTAAACCTTTCTCCATACTATTGTTAGGCACCGTGTGTTCTATAAGCTTTGTGCGAGATGTTCTGGTAAGACATAAATCTGAGCCCGCGGTTCCTTGCCTTCAGCACCACGGTTGCAGGTCCCTCAACGGGGGGCTTGGTGAGACGCATAATTGTGACCTCTTGGACATGTCGGCTGCTAAGATGTCCAATCAATTGTTTTGAGACCTTTTGACACTCGTTGATGTACAAATAACAGACGGCAAATTCCCTTCATCTTATCATCTCATTAATTGATAATGCATTACTAGTTCCCTTACGCACTCAATGCTCTTCCCAAATTCCTCGAGGAAAACTGGAGTTCACCAGATTTCGCACCCTACAAAGCAGCGTTTCCTGCACATGCACAAGAAACGCCAGCAGCACTCGAGTCGTACGTGCGTGAGCTCACTGAGAAGGACGTCAAAGTTGCATGTTTGAAAACCTTGCAAGGTAACGTGGTTTCCTCTACTCGTGTCACGCTTTGACCCCTCGCTTGCTGGGAAAGGTAGAATGCCTCTACCGTGCTCCATATGTCTGGCGGTTGTCGTTACCCCACATTTTGGCGTCTCCACATGCTATTCTTTGTCCCCTAGCTCCGCATAGAAGATTTATGCGGAGTGCAGATCAAACACATCTCTCATGTACTCTGAACAGTACACGGAATGGATGCTCACCATGGCCCCCGCGAACAGGGGCCCAGGTCGCTGTCACACCACTCCCAGACGTTTCCTTATTCGCAGTACCATATTGGGAAACATCCTTCACTTATGCACCCTTCCCAATACATTTTATCTTCCGTGTACCAATATTATCAAAATTCTGACATTATCGTCACATCGGACATGCTAATCAGGTATCCTCTGGCGTGCCGGCTACGAAAATGGATCCATCAAGGCGCCGATATACCCAGATGTCTTTCCTGCAATCAGGATATGGGTTCGGGAAAGAGGCCTGAAGGTCATGATTTACTCGTCTGGTTCTGTGTCAGCCCAGAAGCTACTCTTTCGCCATACAGATATAGTTGATTTGGAGAATGGAGATCTAACGCCATATCTCACGGGATATTATGATACGGTTAATGCAGGGATGAAACAGGACCCCCAAAGCTATAGGAATATAGTGGAGGATACGGGAATTCAACCTGAGGAATGGCTCTTTCTGAGCGATAACGTCAAAGGTATGTGGAGATGTGTGTAGTCTACATATCTCAAACTTGCGTGTTGTGGAGAAGGTGAAGGGGGCTATCGGCCCGAGCTAGCGTGTCCCCGAATGGAGATCTAAGACTTGTGAGCTTCATGACGATCCCTGAATGAGAATGTCATATCACGGCCCAAAAGAGTTTACTTCAATTTCAATGGTAAATTAAGCTAACGGTCTAACTGTCAAAGAGGTCGAGGTAGCAAAAGCTGCTGGCATGAATTCTATGATTATTGTTCGACCAGGCAACGAACCCTTGACACTTGGTGACCGTGCTCACCACCGTGTTCTTGATAATGGATTTGGGGAATTGGTTGAGACCTTCCTTGGTTGAGTTGATCGGTCTCTCGAAAGTTGGGAGATGTAACCTGGATTGGCTGAATTTGGAGCTAGGTAGGCGTGGATGTGTGGGGATGATAACCATAGTTGAGAGGCAGGCTTGTACTGTTGGGTAGGATGTCTGAGATTCAATATTTCAGATAAAAGATTGGATAAGGAAATAAATGGAAAGAGTACTTTATTCTTCAACAGGCATACATTGCATAGTACCTTCGCCGTTTTTTCGACTGGGGTATGTTTATTTACCCAGCTATTTGCGCACGGTTCAACGAATGAATTCATTTGGCCAGAGACTGCCAAGTCTGGGCCTCAAAACTCACTCTGCTTTGGGTTCGCGATTGAGATAGATTGGCACGGTACATAAAGGTGCTTCCCATTCAGGTGATCGCTGCTGTGTCATCACGCTTTACCTCATGTTGCCATAGCACAATATTTTGGATTGCGACTACGTTCGAGGCGTCAGCAACTGAGTGTCGCCTGGTCTTACATACATACATACGTGCATGCTCCTTTTTTACGGCAGTTCTCAGCGGACACCGGTACATATGTGCCCTTTGAGTACAGTATTATATCATCATACTTTGGTCGGAGCACTGACTCTGATTGGTGTAAATATGGTTTTTTCCTCATACATAGATATCGTACATGCATCGTAATTGTTCTCAGGCATATAGCTCAGCGAGGAAATTGCTCGATTCGGTAAGGATTTGCAATCGGGGGGAAGTTGAATTTTTGTATACATAGTTCTGTGGATCACCTTCAGTGTGCTTGAGGACCATGGGGACTAGTGCATGCCTAGGCTGTCCGTTCAAGGGGAAAGGAATTAGCGGAGAGTCGTCCGCCAGCTGTCTCGACCACCTTCGTCTGCCCGGAACTCCCCAAAAGTACTTACGAGATCGATTTGAGCAACAAAATATCTGCCTAACTCCATCTCCTGTCAGGTATCAGGCTAATTGTTGTTGAATAGAATGTTATGGGTGCAGTAAATCCTTGTGCTATAACATGAGTACATAATTAGCGAGGTCTCCTAGGCTCACGCACATAGTGACTTTTTAGTTACCCGAGATGCCTGTGGGGCCAAGACATCGATCCGGCCTATAAGGTACATTTGACGGATTCCTGAGCTTCTAGGCAGTTGCGAGCATGAGCATTTGCCTATCTGCTAGCTGTCTATTTGTCAGTATTTACTTTTGTGTTTTGAGAATTGGACTGCATGAGCAGTAGCTGCGTTCGTGGTAGGAATCTTAATATTAACAGGATCAGTCCAATGTGGGATTAACGATTCGATGCAGGTGGATTGATCAGTGCCAACCAGCTAGATTGATCACACGCCCGCCATGCGCGCCGCGAATTTAAAAAATAACAAAAACAATAACAAAACAACACAGCTTACCGTAGTGCGCAGTGCGTGTGTTCATCAACCGCTGTGTTGCATGAGTGAGTTATATGTACAGTGAGGCTCCTGATTAACGACTACGATACGACACTACGATGCATATGGTGGTTGCACCTCGTTGCCACGATAGCTGCGCCTGTGGACGTCGTTGTTCCGAATTCGTGGATAGATCTCGTGCCAACTTAGAACTTGAACCAACGCAGCAAAGCTTTGATTGTGATCACCATGGGTTCTCAGGTCTACGTATGCAGCCAACAAAAGCGGAGTCATGCTAGATCGCATGCGCATGCCACCTGTTACTTTGCAATCCACAATGGAAATTACGAACGGCATTAGACGATTGGCGTCATTTTTGGTGGCTTAATATTCATACATATTGGCATAACAACGAATCTCAGCCAGCAAATAATTCTCTGAGGAATGATCCGTTCTGATATTGTGACTTTAAAAGCTCTTTTTCGAAGTACTAGACTCTATGCGGTAGTGACTACCCGAGTAGGGAAGTCAATTATTCACTTGCGTGCACGAGCTTGGGCATTTTGAACCTTGGCGCCTTAATTCCCGGGCTACCGCGATCCCGGAACCCAAGCGAGAATCCACTGACCATGCATCATACTACATTGCTAATCCTCTCAGCGGGACCCCAAGGAGTCCATGGATATCTGATTTTACAGGGAGTGTCCGTACTGGGGACTAGAAAGTCTTAAGCTATCAATCATGATTTCATGCAGCGCCATGGTGCATATCTATGACACTTCCTCGAGACTCGCCAGCTAGCTAGGCTACAAAGTCGACACATTTTACAGGGAACGGATATCGAAGCCATGACTATAGTTGGGGGCTCGCCTGAGGACTTTATTTGCCGATCATGGAGATCTATACTCCACCATGTCTCCTCAATTGGTCCTTGAGAAGGCATCGATGTTAGTTTCGGAATTGCTAACTTGTATCTCGAAGTGTCGAAAATACTAGAAGGAATTGAACGGATTGACGCGGCTACATTGGCTACTCTGAAAACCCATTTTGTGGCAGTGCCAAAGAACACTGATGTGCAGCGGTACAGATGACTCGTAGCTTACCGGGTATTCAAAGCCCTGTTCTACTCGCACTTGTCCCCTGTGAGAAGAATAATTCAATACCTTATACCACTGGTTTTATCTGATCGTCCACAAGTGAGTAGCGTCTGCCTTCCGGAACACCAAAGCCAACAGTGTGTTTGCGTTGACCACCTTAACACACTAATGCCTTCACTGCAAACAGTTCAGGTTCAGTACTAACTCACAAGGCCCGCTTACGGCAGTTCCTAGAACAGTCCAACTTACATATGTCCAAGTCATATGTTGCACCAAGACATATTGATCTTCATACTGTATGCATGGCGCACAGCATTGAGAGGTCATGTGTCTTCTGTTCCCCTCACTGTACGAACGACCAACCAGCCGACTATCCTCCTCCAGGCAGGGCCCTAAGTGATGCAGCCTAAGATGTACACCCCCTCCTCCTCCCAGAGCCCTGGATATCTATACACCACCTATAGCTTTATCATAGCTTTATCCAATTACAATATCCCATAAAGCTCAAGGGCTAGAAATTATGAGATCATACTCTCATTCCAACGTTATCCTGACTAGCTCTCTAGTGAGCCAAGGAACGTAAATTCCCCGCGTTTGGCGTTTTATGGCACTGCTGCTGTGGGGCGACGACATTCCGCATACGCACAAACATGAGACAGTTCGAACGACCGCATATACATGCGGCACATACATCGGGCGGAGTTCGACTCCAGACATGAGAGATAGCATAGAGAATTGTCGATGTCTCCAGCATTGGATTCGAAGCTGACGTTACATTTAGCGTTCTGAGTTTTGGATAAAGTTAACGTTCCATGTCGCATGGCAATGCGGGACGCTCGTCATTGTTTTGATTTACCAGTATGTATTAGTAGAAAACGTGAGAATGTGGCTTTTCTAAAGGTAGTGTCCTGGAGCCAGTGAGGATAAACAAGTTTGGGAGGGATGGGGAGCGAAATTCTTCACATGTAAACATCGGGGGTTTGAGCTGGGTATCTTATCGATAAGACCTACGTTAAACCTAGAACATCATCCTCTAACCGCCTAGAGTTGCACTTCCAAAGGTTGAATATTCGCACCCGTCGGACTAGAATATTCGAGCTGTGAGACACTGGTGCCGGGTCGCCAAGTCAGCTGAGCGGGATGAGATGAACGACACGCCAGACACACCACCAGAAGCCAACACTCTAAACACGCAAGCTCCATATGCATAATGTGGTTCGCTTACCGTAAGCTACATAGAAGATTGGAAGAACAACACTAACCAGACTAAACAAATACCATGATTAATTATCTAAATGCAGGTCTGGATAGATGGATAAGGGCTTGCATTGATTGCAACTGTGTGACTGGATATTGCGATAAGACTACCTATATGTTGGTTACCAGATTTGGCTATTTAGCTATCTGTCGGAGGTTGAAGTGTCTAAATTACAGAAGCTATGGTTTATCGATTTTACATAATAACGAGATAGAAAGGATCAAGAACGAGACTAGGTCTGGAAAATGATTCCATAGCATCAACAAAATGTGTTGGCTATTCCTCAACCAGTGAGATTGTCTTTCAAAAGCATGATACCACTAACACTTCACAGAGCTACTTTCATCTGCTTCCTCTTGAAACAAATACAGACAGCTGTTCTGCACATGGCCTTCTACCAACTATGATCCCACAATCTGTATGCAAAGAGGTATGATCATAATGCCCTCCTACCACGAGGTAAGAATTCGATGCTGACAGGTGAATCAGTAAATTCTGGTACAATATACTCACTAGAAGATCGGCCAAAGCTCACTACATCTAATTATGAAGGATTGCTTCTAGTGTGACTGGTATTACTCTCCGGTATCTCCTCCCTGCCTTTCCTTCAGTTGCAGGCATGGAACATTCCCTTGGTGTGTAGGAATAAAAAGCCGTGAGCATTTGTGAAGAAGCATCTGTATTTGCAAAGACCATCCGTGAAATACTGCAGCCAAACAATTCGAACCGTGACTGGGACACAGATGCCATACTGCAAATTAATATCCCCCTGCATCCAACCCTACGGTCTCATCTTAAGACAAAATCACACTAGAGACATGAAATATTGAGCAGGCCACCACACGGAAGAATTTCCGTCTCAAATAACCCTTCTCTTGAATATTCTCATTAGATCCACCCAAGACGGCCCTCCGCCAGCCTGTTCCTGGGCAGCCTAGTAGGCCACTTGTTGGCCCTGTTAGGCTTAGATTTCCAGATATTGCTCGTAGATGATGTTGGGAATTCTGGATATCTTTCCAGAGAATCATTACAGGCTCGACTTAGGACTATCAAACCCCAAGCCTATTAATTGGAGAAATTCATAAGGAATATTGCTTAGGCAATGAATTACAGGATTACCCTCCGTAATGGAGACAAAAAAGATTTATTTTAGAATCGTCCCAATAATTGGATTGAGGGTAAGGTTCCCACAATTGGCAAAAAGAAGTGTGAATAACTGAACTATAGTTCTCTTCTACCTGATCCCTCTACACCGATACTGTCAACTTTTCCCAACATTAAGATCGCCTTACTTTATCTCAAATACTATCTGGTGTGATAATGAGCACGAAATGGGCGCAGTTAGTACTCTCTATTGTCATAGAACTACAATATGGCGGGAAATCCAATTCTTTCATCTGGCCCCAGCAAAAGTAAGCTTAAGATTCTGCTGGATGTCTATGACAACTCAGAAAAGGTCCCCATGCAACAATCATTTGCTCGTAGAAAACCCAGTTCAACTGTCAATCTTCACTGGTGAAACCGCAACTCACAAATCACAGCGGAGGTGCCAAACTTCCATCGTTACCACTGGCTCAACAGTGCAGGAGGACATAGGATTAGCGTCGAGCTCCATACAATCCCCGACTTTCTCCGAGAAACCAACAGGGCACCCTGTGCTTGCACAGTATCCACTTCCCCCGAGTTAAGATTTTCGGTCTCCAGAAAGGAAGAGAACGTTAGGTAGGTATCTGGTACATTCAATTCTATGTGGCCCTCCTGCTCCATCGAGGTCAACGGACGCCCATCCAGACCAGACCGGACCAGACCGGACCCAGCAAAGTTGGGAAGGAAGAAAAACTGAAAGCCAGAAACCCAATATGAATTCCCCTTGATGCCATATGTCCCTCACGTATTTCTTCTAATATTACCCAGCCCGAAATGGCGGATACAGAAGGATACATCTATCAACAACGCCACCCTCCATGCCAGATCGACCGATAGACTAACCCAACATATGGGAGTTTACCCCAAACCCAATCCACAGCTTAATACCAAGTCTCTACTAGAGTCTCCCTCAAGCTTCCCCGGACATTATCTGGCCCCATTCCCTCACCAAGCTTGAATACCGACTCAATAACACTCAATTCAGTTGCAGTAGTATCCAGTCCTGTTACCGCCAGCCAATCATTGACAACCATTCCAGCTCCAACAACAGGTGAACCCCGGTTGATACTTCCCGCTACAAGTGGTACCTGGAGGAGTGAAGAAAGCTCGTCCTGATCTTGTATCGATGTCTTGGGATGCACAATTCCTCCTAAACGATGTGTCAACTTCCGTTCAACATTCTCCCAGCACCAGTAAAACATCCCAAATCTGGATGCCAACGTTGGGATCCACAGGGGCAACTCTGGTTGGGACCAGCTCAGAACCCATCCATCACATACCTTGATTACTCAATGCACAGTAACTTCCCGTCAACACATTATCCTGACCAATCGTCTGCCTGAACACCTCCACCCCCAACACATCTGCAATGATCTCTTCCGTTTCTCGTTCTATATCTGGGTGTACTAGTGCCACGTAGTCGTTACAACAGATGACGTTTCCGAGTGCTGATAGACGTTCTTCTATCCGCTGGATTTTGACGACATCAGGAAGTGAGTTTCGGAGATGCTGGAGTTCTTGGTCGGTAGTGGAGGTAGGGACGAGAAGACCCTTGCGGTTGCTGTGCAGCGTGTTAGCATGTGAGGAATGAAATTTTCAATACGAACGCTCAATGAAGGCGTTGTTAGTATGTGCGCATTGGGGTGGGTGTTCACCCAGCAGTCAATCGCCCAACAATCCTGGTACCAGCTATAGTAGTGTGACATATTGGGATGACATCAGCGAGTTCTGCTTCGAATACACTGTTACCAAGTAGATTGGATTAGCAATTATCCACCAGACTCCATAAATCATCCATCGTGGCTCCCTCTCCTTCTGTGATGGATTCCCCATACCTGTAAAAGTTCATCGATCCACCAGTAGCGACTAACGCATACGAATTGGTGAGAGTAGCAAACACTCCGACTCTGCATCTCCATTAATCCACTTTTAGCACTTCACATTCCATACCATCCATTCACCATCCCCATGATTTCCTCCATCTCTTTTTATGCAGGCTGTTGGTTTGCACATGAGAGCTTCTTTGGCTTGCTAGGGTGTATTGGAAGGAATCAACTCAACTCATTAGAATTCTCAAACTAAATACCCGAATACCAATTAGTGTTTCCTTCTCCGGAACTCTGCCCCTCCACACTGCGGGATCAACTTGCGGAGGGAACCAAAAACGTACCTGCGCACGAACAGCCATCCTTTCTGTATGAACGAAATGTAGCTGAACTTCCTAAGTGTTATTATCGATTATGTTGAGATGCTTGTACACCGAAATGAAACGATTTTTCGTAAACTCTACTAAAATCCTACACAGGGTAAAATCTTGGCAACTCAATTGCCTGATTAGTCAGTCAGTTTGAGACCTGGGGTGGTAGTCTCGTACCTACCTATTTCTGTGCAGCACTCAAAGTCGGCATGATTATCCTGGAGTATGGCCAATACTATATATATAAAGCATCGGAAATCTAGGATGGCAATTGCAGACTGTCTCAATAGGGTCTTCAGCTGCATAGCGGAAGACTCATAGTGATGCTCTCCACTCTCATCACATAGACCTGCTGTGACTCATGTTGCAACTGAAATTATCACCTCTTGAACTGCGTATTTGTTTTGATTATTGAAGTAGGAAAGCGAAAATGAGAATTTACGTGTACTTGACCTGACATTGGAAAATAGAGGAAATAACGAAACGCAAAAAAGGAAAACAAAAGAATCATTGGCAAATGGAAGTGAGGAGTAACCACGGAATCCACCTGGCCTGTAACTCGAGTCATACGCCACAGACCATTTCCACCCGACATAGACTATGTCCAATCTTCATCGTCCCTTCCACCTATTACCACAACCACATCAAATGACCCTCCAATACTTACTCGTCATCTCCTTCCGGCTGCTCAAAAAGGAAGTTTGCTGCCAATTCCTCATTTTTGTCAAATGCAAAATAGGCTTGGATGACAAGATCTCGTTCAAAACCCAGACGGCACAACTAACGGATATCAGTAAGCATACAAGTATCCAATGTATCATATTCTAAGGACTTACCCGCTCAATTGCCTGTCGTTCCTCCTCCGTTACCACGACTTGGTGTGTTCCAGGTGGCATGGCGCCACCAGGTCCGTCATCATCATTATCAGAGTTTTCACCCAACAGCTGCAAAAACTGCTCTTGGTTTTGATTTATCAGAGCAGCCAATCCAGGATTTCCTTGACTGACTTGCTGCAAGATGGGCTCCAGCATCTGTGGCTGTTGTTGAACAACCTGCCGTAGTTGTTGGAATTGAGGGTTGTTACGAAGGAACTCCAAATTCCCCAAACCAGCACCAGCACCAGCGCCCCCGCCTTGCTGTCTTTGCCTTGCAGCGTTAGCCGCAGCCTCGAACAAGTTGACGTTTTCTCCTTCAGCTGCCGCACTGGCTGGTGATACTGCTGCAGGAGGACTGGCGGGGTTGGCCGCCGGCTCTTCTGTTGCTGCTTGACGTGGTGGTTGTCGCTGTTCCTGTTGTAGGTGTTCTGGGATACCCTAATTATACGTTAATTTTGAACCATTTATATTGCCCTAGTTGATGACATACCATCAAGAGATATTCCACAGCTCTATCGGGATTGTAGAATGCAGCTCTCATCGCACGGTCAATATTCTCACGCTCGTAACCCATTTCCAACATATTCTGTATCGCAGCTTCCCGTTGCGGACCCATAGCTAATGCGGATGGGTCGTTAAAGCTTGGTGCTGCTGCAGGCTCAGGAGTGGCAGCAGCAGCGACAGCGGCGCCAGCTGGTGATGGTGTCTCCGGTACATTCTGGGCTCTCGGGGCAGCCGACGGTGCAGCCGACGGTGCAGCAGGGGTAGTGAGAGGTGTAGCTTGGTGGGCCGGTGTTGAGGGAGCGACCTTCTTGGGGGTCGAGGCAGAAGATCCAGCAGCTTCCTTATCAGCTGGGGGTGCTTTAGGCTGTGTAGCATTATATAAGCTACTAGTGATGCATATACAAAGAAGTAATACAAACCTTAGAAATCATGCAGACAATGAAGCCCTTCTCTTCAATGTTGTAGGATCCAATAGTATTTTGGTCCTGCAGGATTTTTCCTATAGGCAGCTAGGCAGTTAAAAAGTCATTGTCCACCAGAGTACAAAAAACCCTGTGACTTGCCTGAGTAGATGAGCTTCTGTTGAGCAACTTCCCATCCTTTCTCGGTTGAGATCTTCTCCTTGAGCGTAGCGATCTGTATCTACAATGAGCATCCAGCCCACTTCGTCAGTAGTGTATCGACTCACCGTTTCAGAAGGCTCTGCCTCAATGAAGAATTTTTGCTGTTTAAGATCCTATATTCATAGTTAGTGGTGACCAAGACATTTCTCGGAGTACACGAGCGACATACCTTGAATGTGAGCTTCATGTCGGGGATAAACTAAACTCGTTGTAGACGTTAGATAACTAACGAAGTCTTCGAGGGTGGTTGAAGGTTGTGATTATTGAAGGCGGGGGAGGGGAGTGGGGGTGGTACAGCAAGCACTTGAAAGGTCTTGAGATGTCTGGGGTGAGGCAAGGCAACAGCGAATTCGTGGCGAAACAGTTTTAATGAGACTGCTTATTGCGTGTTACGTTGCTGACTGTACAAAGTTTATTAGTATGGTAGCAAAGGTAGGTTGCAAAGGTGTACATCTACTCAGTCTGGTCGGCACATGCCTCTCGGTAGAGGCCTCCGGGGGTCTCTAGCCCAACCAGACTAGGTCTCTAGCTGTATCCAGAATTTCTCTATCAGACCACAGCGTACCCAGACTACCCAGACTCATCCAAAATACAAAGTAGTCCAAAAAGGCCCTGACTCAGGAAAAAAAGCCCTCTCATGAATTGTGGTCAACATTACATAATTAGATAGAGAATAGTATAGATTTACATGTATGATTTCTAAATAGTTGCTTCTAAGATAATTTCATGATTTACTAGTTGTGTTCTCGTGCCCAACCTAGTTGCTACCTTGGTAATTATAAAATCAAGGTCTCGAATTCAAACACAGTAACACGTCAGGTCTATAGCTCCAGGGATCCAAGCCACATTTACTTATACATATACAGCTCTCGCTGCCCCAACATGTTCTCATGCCCAGACCGATTTATTTGAGTGTTAACTTTTTTTGATTTTTTTTGAAAGTTAACACTCAAATAAATCGGTCTGGGCATGAGACCAATAGGCAACATGTTGTGGTCCTTCAATAATATGAGCCAATACAAATAAAACCCTATTATTTAACCTATTGATAAAAACTTCTAGTGCCCTTCGTTCTATGGTATATATCGATTGAGTGAGGTGACCTAAGAATAATTAGTCTCTAGATACACTTGCTGACGGCATCCTCCGTCCCTGCGTAAATGTTAGAATCCCAAGCGTATCGTCCGAACTCTAAACCTACCTTAGAAACTATGTACAAGTAAGCCCGTATCAAACTCCAACCTCTCTACGAGAGGCCGGTGCCCGCGGGCCTACTATTCAATGCCCCTATAAACAACATTAGAGCTGTCCGGTCCTCACCCAACAATCTATCAACGCCAATATTCTAGCAACGTCTAAAAGCAACGCTCATGGAGCTACCATCATGTACTCTAGTCAGAGTCAGGAAGATCCCAATCCCAGATATGTGAGAAAGAGAGGTTTGAAGCAAACAAAAACTCGTAAAATCATCATTTGTCTCAACCGGGAGATATAAAATATCAAAAATGAAAGGTGCTTACCCTCAGTACCTTCCCCCAAGAAAGACCCAGCTCTTCGCTATGCTCGACCTTGCTGTTCATATTATATCTTCTTGACTTAATATCGATTGGATGGGAAGTCATGCATCAGGCATGGAGTTTACAATTGAAGTTCTACTTGCAAGGGCATGGGATATGAGTGCGCAAGTGCACTAGTTCAATTTCCTGGGAGAGCATAGTAGCACTAGCCACAAGTAGAACATACTGTACCGGTACTTCTTGCACTGGTACTATTATTGGTGGGGATACGACCGAGCAGGGGGAAGCGACCGAGATGAACCCCTGCATACTTGGCACTTCTCAACGGGCCTCTCGATGAATTCAATGCAAACATATACAGCGTAAACTCATAGTGTAGGTATATCGAACCTGCTCTATCTCATGCGCATATTAACTAAGCCTGCAAAAAAACCAATGGACCAGTACCTGTGAATCCGATGGAAAAAACACCAAATACCCCCCCCCCCTTTGCATATACCATCTGCCACCACCGTACGCAGCCCATTACCTATATGGATAGATAGCCAAAGATCACTCAAGACCCTATGTTCCTATTAGTATACAAGCGAGCACACGTCTTCCAGCTTCCAACTAGCAGTAGGTATCTACATACCTCAAAAAACTCTTAAATCTGTAGAACTCGCTGCTGCTCCTCAATCTCGACCTCATCTAGCTCTTTAGAACCATCACCAGCTTCTATATTAATCTTAGTCACTACCTGCCCTCCCCCCTACTCCTGCTACTACCGCCCCTCCTACTAGCACCTTTCCTACTAGCACCTTTCCTACTAGCACCTTTCCTACTAGCACCCTCTCTATTAAAACCCCTTCTACTACCCCTCCCTTTACTAGCCCCCTCTCTACCCTTTATTGCCTTAGTCTTCACCGGCGCTCAGGGCCGTTTAGGCTTAGGAAGTCCGCCAGCTAATGCAGCATCATATGCCGCCTGATATTCAGTCTCATAGATGGCCTTTACTTCATCTGATGCTTGTTTAGCAGCCACCTTCTCAGCCCATCGGATAGCAGCTACTTGCTTATCTTCTTTCCACTTCAATAATTTTGCAATACCTTGATCGACCTCCTTCTGTGTCAGCACTCTTCCCTTGCCTACATAAGTTCTGCTGGTAGCTGTTTTGATTGTTTTGCTACTCCAAAGCTACTTGAGTGTACGGAGGTCTACACCAAAAGTCTTTTCCTCCTTCCTGTTCTGGAATTGAGCGCTTGGCAGCATATGCAAATATTCCTACATCGGCGAGGCCATCAGCAATTCTATATATTCTCCAGTTATTCCTTCCATTCATTCTCCAGCTATTTCTTCTACTCATCATCCAGCTATTCCTTCCATTCATTCTCCAGCTATTCCTTCCGCTCATTATCCAGCTATTCTTTCCGCCCTTCCAATATGTTCGACATTGTAACTCGTGCGCAGGCGGTGATTTTGCGGTCGCTCTGAGTTCGAGGAAGAACGCTCCTAGAGATGGCATTAGTATCCGTGAGCGCGGAAGAAAACCAGGACCTCCAACATACAAGGTGCGGTTTGTATCACCATTAACGCCAGGTGTGAGCTGGGAAGGTGTGAGTTGGGAAGGAGGTGTGAGCTGGGAGGGTATGAGTTAGGAGGGAGGTGTAAGCTGCCAGTGGAAGGGCTAATGAGCTGCTGTGTATATGCCAAGAAATTGTTCTTGCATATACCTGAATATATGTGCATATATGTGCATATGCAAATAAGAATGAGGAAAAGACTTTTGGTGTGGACCTCCGTAGCTGATCTCTTCTTAATATCCTGGTACTTTGTAACTTTCTGATTCATAAAGTCGGTACATGCTTGAAATTTCTCTTTTAGCACTACTGTAACTCCAGCTGTGAGTTTAGTATTAATTTCAGTAACCATTTGCTTCATTCTGCCAGGAGTATCGGCAACATAGCCTGTGGAAGTTGGCTTAGAGAAGGTTTGACTGAAACCATGAGCATAATCTAAATCGATTGGCTAGCAGCCAGACTTCTTCCAAGCCGATAAAATAACTTCCATATTAAAAACCTCTTCTCTAGTCAAGGTTAATAGACCATGGAATATTGCTTTTGTTATTACTGCTGTTGGGTTCGCTGCAAACCAGGTTCGGAGGTACCGCTGATAGGCCTTCTGTACTAGATCAAAACACCCAATATCGAGGGGCTGTAGTACATGTGTGCTATGTGGAGGTAAGCAAATCATGTGGATACCATGATTAAGTGCAAATTGTACCACTCGGTAGTGGATATATGATGAATGGCTATCTACAATAAGAATCTGTGGTTTACCCTGATTTCGTGTCCTCGGCTCAAAATGATCAGAGATATAGGCAAATCCTAAATCATCATCCATATATCTACTAGGTGAGACTGCAAATGTAGTTTCCTTACACTCCATACCATGCCAGGTCGATATTATCGATGCTACAGCTTGGGAGATTCATTTTGACCCTACATTCATTGGAACTAATAACAACCCCCCCCCCCCCCCCGAAACACGCCTGTTCTTATGAGTCAGTAGCTTACTAGCAGTGGTTGATAACTTATTAAGATAATAGGATATCCGATGAGTTTTGCCTTGATAGATAATAAATGATGAGATAATGTGACCAGCTGTAGAGATTGTTTCCAAGATTCTAACGAATTCTCGTGAGCCTTCACTTAATGCCATAGCTTCCTTTCGGCCTGTACGAACAATTGCCTTCTCACATTAACCACCTCTACTCATAGTCTGGTTATAAAACTCTATCCATCATAGTAATCCTTTTCTCATCACAATTCCATATGTTATCTGGTGTAACATTCTTCCAACAGGCAAGATTAGCCAAGTCCCGAAGAAACTCCTTCCGTATCTCCTCTTTGGCAGCCTGTTTGCGTACTCTTTGCTGGTAGGTAATATACCACTTATTTACTGAGGGATAGTGAGTAAGAAATCTATCTACCCATTGTTATGTGGTGGCTTATTGCTGGTGTTTTTGCGTTCATTCAGCACATCTTGTACTATCCGATGGAGTAAATCCTGTGATAACAAAAATCCACAATCTACCATCAAGTCACAGAGCTCCACTATTGCACTCTCCTCTTTTGAACTAAACAACTGCTGATCTTGATGTGCTATCCTCCGATTGACTTGCGTATCCTTAACCCTATGGCGCAGTGTTACTTGATTAACCCCATATTTAGCTGCAATACGAGCTGCCTTCTAGTGAGGGTGCCTTTAGCAGTATTCAATTGCTGTCTGCAGTCTTGCCTCCGAATCTGTATCCATATTGTAAGCCGACAAGTATCTAGTATGTTGTAATAGATAGGCCTGAATTCAGCGATTCGGATAATATAGCTATTAGATACTATAATTGCGCAGAAGTTGGTAATATTGGAGGAGAAGGAGGAAGGGTGGCCTTGGCGGACAGGGTTATTCTCGGTCGCTTCCCCCTGCTCGGTCGTATCCCCACTAATTGCACTACGACAGGCTTGTGCCAACCAGACTAGTGCAATTTAGTCTGGTTGGCACAAGTTTTGGCGGGGGGCTTGTGCCAACCAGACTAAAATTGCACTGGCGTGCAGGTTACACTTTGGGTTAGTCTGGTTGGCACAACGACCTCTGAAACTTTGCCTGGTGCCAACCAGATGGCGGGCACTAAGCAGTCTAGCAGCATGCCTCTCCATCACAACGGCGAAAACAGTGATTCCCAAAACCTAGCGAAGGGTAGTGCCCTCTCGTAGGGACATTCTGCTCGTACATCAGGATAAAAGGTTATCTTATAAGTTTACTTTCGCTACTCATGAACTATATGAAGGAAGCAATGTTGAACTCGATTTCTAATTATCACTCAGGTGGAGTCTGAGAAATCTACCGAATGTAGTGAACCTGAGCAGGTGAGGCGTAGAGGACTGACAACGCCTTGTTGGTATTTTATTTACTAACCATGTCGTTAGTTCTATCGAGAGTTTTTTCCCCATCCTCCACACAATTTTCTTCCGTCAAGTCATGTAGTTGCGGAAAGGGTTACGAGATGACATGCAGGGAAAACCTTCAAAGCTGTGCTCCCGAGGCTTTATGATATCGAAGGTACATATATGCCACTAGCGCATGCCGGAAGACAAGCCTTCCTAATTAGGCAACTTGGGAACGCGGGTACGGAGACCGGCTGACGGTTTTTGGGCAAGCAATGCAGCCAAGGCCCACCCTTGGCAGCTCTCTGGGATCCATAACTATTTGAGTCCCGTGGGGCTACTTTGCCAGATCAGCATGTCTCAGGCCTGACTTTTGTCTTCCCAGTTTCTTGGTTTCATATAACATCCTTGTCGTATGCTGTTCTATTAGATAGGTATGCTGAACGTTTGCTTATGGATCAATGATCATGTAAAATGCTCTTAACTATTTTTGGCTCTACGCATACTCATACTTGAGCCTGAAGTACCGCTACTGTAGGTACTCGAGTACGTGGGTTTAAACAATGCGCAGGTCTAATATGGATCAGACTGGCAATTGTGAGGGACTCTAATATATCCACCATGGAGGAAGGAATTGCTCGTATAGGCGCGATGACCGAAGCAGTTGGCCTTGCCCGCCATCCACCCTGGTCTTTGGCTATGTTTCTGGCGGCTCTGGCCATGCGATGTCACCGTAGGACGACTTGCTGAGTTGTTCCACCCATTGAGCCCAATTGGTCAACTCCATTCCGAACACACAAGTCTTCACATCCGGACCAGTTATATACCATGACGGGAGAGCTAGTGAGGCACACCATGAACATTCTATGCAGGCTTGCTTCATTGCTGTTGTTCTTCCGTCTGTATCAAGATCAACACCACGCATCACGAACAGCTCGAAGCCTCATATTCCAAACATAGTCTTAAATTGTGGGACTGAATCATAACGAAACGATTGCAAAGGACGAGGTGTGTTCAATCTTTCTGGGCTGTTACTTGACCATCCGTGCAGATAGGTTCATGCTGAGGGGTGTTAACCGTCATTTACCCTACGGGTGAAGAGAGGTTCAATCTCCAGACGCTGGACAGGAAAATACACTGGATTTATTTCAGTTTTTCCAGGTTGTCCGGAGAGGAGCGCTTGGTTCTCGTTAATGACAGAGCCATATATTATGGTTAATATCTAGAGTTAGAGCTGATGTTGGAAATACCCCTGTTAGATTTCCTATATTTTACCACTTTTTCTCAGCTCAAGCCATTTGATTTCAAGAGTTTCTTTTGTGAATTTATAACCATTCATTGGTTTGTGCTCTGCCCTGGGCAAGGCCCCGTGACTTTCTGTAATCCGGGCGGAGAACATCTCTGTTTGTTGGTTCGGATTCGGATTATCGGCCTACTTTGATCTCTTATCTGATTTACTCAGTTAAGAGCTGGTTACACGCCTGTTCTGGGTATTTTTTGGTCAATGATTGTTTGCCCTCTGTGTTTGCTCTCGTTCACCCCCTCTGGTACTCTGCTTGCAAGTATCAATTCTCAACTCTACTTTCACATCACAGCACCCATCTTCTGTCTATCCTCCATCCGTTTTTTGACACGCAACGTGCAATCTACTTAGTTTTGACTTAATGAGTCCCCAACCCGGCAACCAACTGCCTCGCTCGGGGCCAGAAACGCCAACACCTCCGTCCACTGCCAGTTCTTTTGCAAAACAGGAATTACTCCCAGCTGCTGAAAAGAAAGAAAATGCTTACCCTCAGCACTTTTGCCGAACAAAGACCCGGCTCCTCGCTACACTCAACCTTGGTGTTCATATCATGGTCTCCCTGACCTTAACATTGATCGGATGGGAAGTCATGTATTCAGGCACGGAGTTTACCATTGAAGTTCTCCTTGCAGGGATTTGGGGTTTTATTGTTTGTGGGTTAATTGGCGTGATCATTGCACACCCAGATTCTGCCCTTACGGATTTCTTGATAGGGCCCATTGCGTTTTCCATGATTGGTTTTGTTTTAAATGCAATGGCCTTTAGCCACATGGGTACACACATGTCGTTTATGCCAGAACACGATATTCGTGGGTACCCGCCAGATCTTGTGTTCTCCGGTGGGATCATCTTCTGGGCGTCCTCGACCCTTTTACAGAGTATGCTATATACATTCCTTTTTACTTATGGACGCATGATCCGGCCTCTCAGAGCACCCCAAAAAGATTTCGAGAAAGGCACCAATGGCGGGCGAGAAGATGAACGACCCAAAGGCCTGACACTCCTCAAAGGTGCCGACAAGGACAATCAGGACCCAAAAAAGCTGGATCCCAAGAAGCGTCGAGGGCTTCTGTTCCCTGTTGGGAGCCACCAGCCATCAGAAAGTTCCTCTACTGTTGGTCATCATCGATCACCATCTCAGTGCTCATGGAAGACAGCCAGCGAAGCAGGTCCTCCATTATCTCCCAGACAACGCACCGTCTCACTTTCAAACTCAAGAATATACCAAGCCCGCAATCCCCGACCTCATGCAGCAAATCATCCTCAATCTGTGTCCGCCGGTCATCCTGTGCCGATAATTCATTGCACACCAAGTTTCTACAATAGTGAAAACAGTTTCAATCCAAATATGGGACTAATGAGACCAATCAGTGTAGCTTGTCAGAGTACGACGACTGTCTCAGACATGTCTGAACGCAGCGTTTCAATGGCCGTTGGAGACAATGATGCACGCTCTCTGCATCGTGCGTCGTCTACCTATTCTTATGATCATCTTTCAACTGCCGATCTCAACAGCAACAGGGCTTCCGTGGTAACATTCATTCCAGCCCCAGGACAGTTAAACATGCATCCTACAAGGTCATATGAGATGGTTGTAAAGGACTATGCGTCAAATCCGGACGATATAGTCCTGAAAGTTATTCCAGAAGAGTTCCGTAGGCGACACGACATACCTCCAAATGATGCGCAATGTCTTTCTTATTATCATATGCAACCTCATCATCACGTGCCCGCTCAACATGTCCCTCCTCAGTTTGGTGAACCACAGGGTCAACAGAGGGTTCCTGAGCGCAGGGTTGTCAGGGAAATTCCAGGGCAGCATATGGCTCTTAATAACTTTAAATTCGGTGGGAGAAATGCTACTCCTGCTACTCCTACTGCCCGCCACCAGGCTCTTGGACTACAACACCCACAGAGGACTATTGGGAACAATATGGACATGCAAATTCCAGGTGGTCATTTTACCGCTCATGCGACTCCTTATGCCCCCGTTGCTGGATCGAGCAAGCCAAGAACGCCACCAGAACAGACACCCATGTTTGATGAAGGCGATAATGGGATGATTCCTGCCTTTGTCTATGGAGGAAAACCTGCAGGAGCGGCCATGGGGGAATCCGAATTAGAGAAGCTCAACTTCATGTGTTAAGTGACTGGAATCATGAAGGATTCTATACGAGGAAATTGCTTTTAATCAGATCACGAACGGTGAGAAGGTTTCTCGGAGCGTATTGGTATTAATGTTTTGATCTTATCTTCTTTCACTGATGATGATGATGGTGATAATGTTGATTTACGAATTTGCAACCGCCCTCCCTTTTGGTACTTTTTATCTCTCGTTGAGACGGTGATGATGATGATTTTACTAATTTGTTTGCTTCATACTTCTCTTTTCTTTCATATTTGGGACTAGCATTTTCCTGCCTCTGACTAGCATTATTTCTAGCTACCATATTCTCATGTTTCATTGACACTTGGCCTTGCGGGGCACACTAACGAGCTAATGTGGCGTACGGGAGAAAAGTACTTGTTTTTCTGATTTTATATTTGCTATATAGGGCGGGAAGGCGTTGAGATGTCTCTTTTCTTCTTTGGTGGGTTTACGAGTCTCTGTCTGGTTCCTGGATGAGTTGGGTTTTCCTGAGATCGAGGGTTTGTTGACGAATCGGAATAATGGAAATGGTAAGTCTGCATTATGCGTTCACTTTACATTTACTTCTCGCGGATCATTCAATAGTTTTTTTTGCTATTATGGCCCATGCAATTGTCCTTGAGGCTGGACAACGAGAATTGTTTTCTGTTTGATTTTACTTACTTGTAGTCCATGCAATTGACCTTCAGGCTGGATATCAATTACTGCGTTGTTCATTGTGGTATGTGATCCTATAAGTATCTCGACGGTCGACGTCTAGATTTCTATATTCATGCACATCTAAGACTTTTTCAAGGTTTCGGTCCCTGCATAGGATCCCGTGTTACTTTGCGTCTCGTGAAAAGCTTGGCTTCGGGAGTGAGCAGGGTTCAATTTACGTAGTTTTCTTATGGAATGACGGTAATGGCATCGATTCGAGAAGTTGTTTTCGATAATGGGAGATTGGTATGTAGTAATAGAGCTTGAGTGGAGAAACTTATTGAGTGGGTAGCCTCGTAGAGGTGTTCAGGCTACTTATGTTTGTAAGAGATAGGTCATTGTTTTTATTTTATTTTATTTTATTTTTAGAGTCGGTGCCCAAATATAGCTTAAGAACATGACGAGGCAGTTGGTTGTCTTAATATAAAACTGTGTGGTATGATGTTGTAGTTGTAGATATACCGCAGGTACTGAATGAAGCACCCATGAATTCTAATAAGTAAGTACTCGTGGACAGGGATACTAGGATTGGGATGGCAATGGAATACCAAACCAAAGGTAGAGAAATTAAGGAAATGTATAGAGTCGTTCTTTTACCGATCTATGACCTCTGCTCTGACCCATAAACCTCCAACGATGATGGTACAAAAACTCCATAGATATAATGAAAGTTAATACCAAATATGTAACTCCAGTATCGGTGAGGTATATACAGTACATTACCAATTTTCATGCCAAAAACGCCCTGACCATCTTGAATATTGCAACTCCAGGGTTCAGTTCTTCAAATCCATAGCATGCAAGCCCATTCCCACACACCCTCAAACGACATTGATCCCATGACCTCGGACCCCACTGCTGCCGCTCTTATCATTAGTAGCTCGGGCTGCCCGCCGTATTCGTCCAGATTCAACATAGGAGCACTATCTTCAGAGTTATTATGAAGAAACTGCTCCGGGAGGCGCTATGTGGAATTCATGGCATTCATCCACTCTGGTAGTTCCACATAGTTTTGGTAGCTGGTTGAAGTTCATTGGTAGTAGCTTTAGGTGTAGAGCAGTGATTATTTCGTAAATCTAGACAATTAGTTTCTAGAAGGTTATAACGTATAGGGGAGGAAACTCCCAGTCTTACGATCAAATTACAGATTGCATAAGAATTTACTATCAGGAAGTCAATGGACTCTTGCACTATATTAAGCTTCGGGGTTCATTTATGATCAATCTCCATGCTCCTATCGTCGGGCTCATGTTTTCGAATAGGCACGTGCTTGATACACATATTTGTGCAAGCACAACCCCAGTACCTAAATTAAAGATCCCAATTTTCATCAGGATTGCGTTCAGCTTTTCACGCACTAGAGAAGTTATGTTGTCAGTATAAATTCAGCTGGTGGGAAGAAGTATGCTCATTGATAATGAGTGTATGAAGAGGGTACTTATCACTGTATCGGCTATATTGCTGTTTTTGAGCTTTATATAAGATACCAATCTGCATAATTGGGAATTTGTAGGGTACTTAGTCTTTCATCTTCTAGAATAGCGATAGTATTTTGGTAGGCTATGGTAGGTTGGGCTAGCAGGAGGCTGTATCTAGGCTTTATGTCGAACAAACTTGTGAGTGAGCTGATAGGCCGGCCTCGATACGGGGGTATATAAGCGTAATCCAGTCAATCCCTTGGACCCTTCTTATGTCAAAGGCCAGATTAGACAGAGTCTGCTTTGACCTCGCTGCGAATTCACTTGGTGCTGACGGCCATAAAGTAGTGGCTAACGTTACGACCTCATAATTGCTATAGCTCTAGTAAGGAAGTGAACGGCCAGGAAGGTGGAATTCCAGAGCTTTTCGCTCCAAAAATGTTAGTTACCTGATATGGATCTTGGCGTTTCCTTTTGCGCCTGGCCTGCTTAGAGCAGCGCCCGCATTGGACGGCCGCCAAGAGCGAGGTGTAGCGGGACCTTCCACTTTGGGCATTTGCTCGGAACTCTCGTCTTCTTAGGTAATATGGGGGATGTAACATCAGACTGACCCGCACAAGTGCGCCCTAGTTAAATCTGACTGAGCACCCTCACGTTTCTTTATGGTGAATGACCTGCGGCCAGAGTGTTTGTATTGAGGCAGTATGGCTCTTGATATTTTCCGGTATTTGGTTTTGCGATTGAGCATGAGGCCCGTCGGCACTGTACTTATACCTGTAAGATGACATGCGCCCGCCGTGGCTGTCTAAGCAGAGCTGAAGCCTGTAAGGTTCTAAGATACCACAGCCATTAGCATAGCTCTGTGACCAAAGCCCGTAGCGTCAATATAATAGTGAATCGATATAATCGTTTTTTTGGGTAGGGGAATCTAGCGCTCGAGGTCAGTCTGGATGATAGCGTCGGTCTAAGCAAGTGCAATGCCGCCATTGTCAGAATTGATAGAAGATGCCGTATGCATTCGAGCCGCCAAACTACCATTTGACTAATCTGCACGCAAGTAAAAAGGAAACCTTCAATAACCATTGTAATATACTTATCCATGGTCGAGCTAGTGTCGCCAGGAGAGGTAAGCGATGCGACAAGCGAGTACTGAAAGGAGACAAATCCCATTCACGGCTGGCAACAACAAATTTCCGCACATCACCATTTGCTTCCAGCTCATGGCGTCAAAACATCTCCTCTGCCCCTAGCTCTTTTCAAAGCCTTCTTTACCAAGAGCGGCGCCTCTTTTGCAGCATTGAAGCAGCTTAACGCGCGCGTTTGCGGTGCAGCCCATCTCCTCGCCGCCGATCGAGGTAGCTATACAAGCACCACTTAAGTCTGCAGCCGGGCAATTAAAATATATATCGAACAGCTTGTGTACAGAAGCACAACTCGAGTTGTACTAAGAATAAGGCAAAACGAGGTTAATTTAGTATTGTGTGGGGATTATATGGAACAAATGCCTATAGCTTCTTGGATATCTTGGGTTTAAACATATCGTCACCCCAGAAGCCCACGAGCCGGTACTGGTGAACTGTAGTCTCTTCCCACTCTGGCGTCGACGACGACGAGCTCTAGTCGTGCAGACAGGCCTCTCCTGCATCCTGGCGTAGTGACAGCTAAGGAACAACGAAACATTTACTCTTATTCCATCCTCGACAACCAAAAGCAGCTTCTTTCTTTGCAAAAGGGATGCTCAAGCCGACTGATCCCTAAGACTTTAATCACCGCTCCCACAGCTTATAATCCGTCGAAATCGCGAGGTATGTAAATAGTTACCCCTTCTCCATCTTTCCATAATTCTGCATTTGCTCTGAGGGACCGTGTTCGACACCATATTGGTGGTCATTTGGCGCCCTCACCGCTGCTCATGCCAACTGTTCCTCAAGCTACTCTGCAGGTTTCTTATAGAGAAGTCTTTGATGAATGAGCTCATATCTGTTGATGATTCAGGTACATAAACCCGTATACTAACAGCTGGCTACCTGAATACTTAGCAGCACCATTCCTTGTTGCCTCGGAGATCCGTCTATTCAAAGTATCCCGTGGCCCGGACCCCATTCACAGCAACGGACACAGCCTACAGGCACCGGCCAGGAGCTATACTTAGTCCTCACCATATCCAACCTTTTGCGAAGCGGATTCCCGGCACTTTGCACGTCCCTGTCCCCCAACGATTCAACCCGTACGTTGCTCGATCGTGATCCGATCCGTCTCGGGGGTCCCAGCTCTCCTCTGAGCCGCATCGTCTAAACACGGTAATACACCCAAACCCGAAGTATACTAACGTTGCTCCCTAGCACAAATTAATCGCTGTGAAGCTCTGCAAACCTCCCCCATCCCACCCCCTCCCCCCAAGAACGCAACGCACGCCTCGTGCTCTCACGAGCTGTCGCATTCCTCTAGAGTATAGTGCTAATTAAATCCCCGTGGTCTCTATCAGGCCCTGGTTGATTACGGAAGATTTTTTTCTGGTTGCTTGCAATTGCAACGTAACTTTTTCTGATTTCCCTTTTGAGACATGGTGAAGCGCATTTCACTTCAATTAAGAACTAAGACTACTGAAGCCCAACCAGCTGTATCCGACCCCCCACCAACACCCCCTTCGTCTTCACAAGAATATACACAGTCTGATAAAGCAGAGCCTGTGGCAAAGGGCCGACCGTCAAGACTCAAGCCGACTGTCCCTTTGCATATGACCACAAGGAGACATAAATCCGAGCTTGAATCAGCAGTTCATACAGCACCACCAGATATCCAAGCGACAAAGCACGAATCTCGTACCCTCGAGGTTCAGCGATCTACTACTTCTACTACTGCGTCTACATTTGACAAGATGCCTCCCAAACGAATTAACAGTGCCATTTCTGGTGCACAAGATTCCGATGAACATATGAAAAAGCGCCTGCGGGGATCTCAAGTCCCCAAAACTAACGGAGTTTCATATTCCGGTCCTTCGAGTGTACTCAAGGAAGCCAATGATACCCCACGAGCAGATACCGTGAAACCTGCCCCAGCTGTGGTAAAGCGACCAAGAGGAAGGCCGCCTCTCAAGCCAAAGCCCAGTCTGCCTACAGTTGAGAGAGTTGATATTACTGCAAGTACTGTTACAGCACCTTGCAAGGAATCACCCTTGGTACCGGTGCAAATTGCAACAGAGCCAAAGTCATCCACCAATTCAAGGGCTCCTTCTGACATCGTCCGTCCCAAAGTCCCGAGACAGACCCTCATTGAACAGTATCTTCGCAAACAGCAACTCGCTATGAAGCATGCTACTACTGAGCAACTACGGCGAAGGCAGGCGCGAATTCAACACCAATATAACCTTCTTGGTCAACTAGCCAAGAAAAACAATACCGCTCTCATCGACAAGAGTATCGAGATTTTGAACAACGTCAGTGATGTTGACCTTGCCCGGACAGAATGGGCTACTTCTATCCTCGCGGGGTTAGAGAAGGCAGAAGAGAAAAGAGTGGAGCAGATTCACTTTGAGCAAAAAATTGGGCTGATTAATGCATTTCATGCATATGATGCCGAACGGCAGCGTATTGAGGAAGAATACCAGGTGAGTCGTTTGAAACTGTGCTAAGTATTAGTGGAACGCGAGGCTAACTCGATTTAAATTACAGCAGCGAGCCTCGGAAATACAAGAGGTATATATGCAGAAGAGTAAAGACGAAATCGAGCGTTTCAAGTGGGAACATGGCCTCCTCGAACTTCCTAACCGACCTACTGAAAGCCCACCTCCGGAAAAATGTTCAACATATCTACCACGAGGTAAGAAAACTCTTTTGGCTTGATTGAATATTGTCTATAGACATACTCATTGCCTGAGCGGTTTTCAGGAACAAGAAACCTGGATGCCCTCGCTGTGCTGGCGCAAGAGTGTGAGCAACAAATTCACGTGGAACCTGAGAAGACTGGCGCGGGGTTTTCCGTGAAGTGATTGCAGCTTCATCACCACATCTACTACAAAGCGAGCTAGTATGGAAGTAATCTAATCGTGGGAGTAATGCATTTTGAAACATCACGTCTAGCATATTTTTCATATCTTTGGTTTCGTAGCGCGTCATCTATTTTGGTGTTCTTTTGTACTTTAATAGGGTTCATTGTTTAGGATAACTTGTAGAATTTGCTCCTTTCAGCTTTTGCTTCAATCATGTATTATACTTTCTATTTCTTTCTTTGTATTCATGTTTCTCATATAGCCTTTTTTAACCTTGATTCATTGATTTGTTTGTCTCGCTTGTTGTATAGTCATTCTTAGCTACCTACTAAGCAGGTACACATTGCAGTCTTGGGTTAGTGGTGAATGACTCAATAAGAAGTACTTACTCTTATTCCGTTAGTCGGTGTGTGAAAATGAAACATCGATGACTAAGCCGACTGTAAACTAACAAATACTAACAAAGGAACAAAAGGATCTACAGTACTTTCCCACCTTACATATATCGTTCTCGTTCATCACGACCTTCACTCGAACACTTTTTTGTACTGAGATAACTTGCTGTCTCCTCTAACGAGTCTCTCTAAGCACCTACGAAATCCCATCAATCTAGTATCACAATGTCAGCTGCTGCAAATGTTGAGAAGCTTAAGCTCCTAAGCTCTGATGGTATCGAAAAAGAGGTTGGTACGTAGCTGGTTTACCTTTAATATCATATAACCACTCTTAACAGACCTCTATCAGCCTTGGGAGATCCGTACTGATGATAAATGTCTTTACTACAGCGAGGGATGTTGCGGAACGATCGATCTTGATCAAAAACATGTTGGAGGACTGTGGAGAGATCGACCAGGCCATCCCCATCCCTAACGTACGATTTTAGACCTACCAACTTAAAGTTTCTTCCATCTAGAAGGACATGATCCTTCCATGAAATTCTCTCACTTACTTGGTCTTTTTCCAGGTCAACGGCTCAGTTCTCACTAAGGTCATCGAATGGTGCGAGCACCATAAGAACGATCCTGCCCCTGCCGCCGACGAGGAGACAGACTCTCGCAAGAAGAGCACCGACATTGATGAGTGGGATCAGAAGTTCATGCAGGTGGATCAGGAGATGCTTTTTGAAATTATCTTGGTGCGTTTATTTCTTCCTCTTTACAAGTTCAGCCTCATCGCTGCAAATCTACTGCAACATGAGTACCTGAACCAACCGACCCATTGACGGTTGGCTAACAACGAAGCGAATTATATAAAATACAGGCAGCAAACTATCTCGACATCAAGCCCCTTCTTGATGTTGGATGTAAAACAGTCGCCAATATGATTAAGGGAAAGTCGCCGGAGGAGATTAGGAAGACCTTCAACATCCAGAATGACTTCACCCCAGATGAGGAGGATCAAATCAGGCGGGAGAATGAGTGGGCTGAGGAGTGAGTTGCCACGCTATGGTCTCATCTACCCTTATAGGCTAACAAAGTTCCAGTCGTTAAACGTTCGATACCCTGGTTCGCTTGGCCGAGATGGTTGGTTCCCTTGCGCGACCCATGACAAACTTTTCCTTTCCTCCCCTCCTTTATCAATCTCATTGTCTTCGTCTTTTGTCTTTGGGTCTTTTTAATAGTACGGCAGGTTGGCTGAGTAGTGGTCTTTGATCGGGTTTCATTTGATTAGTTGCTTTGGCTGGTGTGGGGCGCAGAGGCAAGCCTTTGTCATGTCAATGCTTGAGCTCTTGAATCTTACAGCCGTAATTACAGAACGTTGCAATAAATTCCTGGATGTTGAGCGAATAGTTTTTGTTGCCACTTTTTTTGATATATCGCTTGTTTGTTTATTCGCTCCATTATATTCCCTTGGGAATTCTCTGCGCACGTAGGAGGGCGAACCTTGGAATGTCTAAATGGGGATTGGCAGGGAGAAATAAACCGTTGCATTAGAGTTAATATATTAAGGTCATTGCTGCACAATTGACAAGGGAGCGTTTTAGCATTGTTCAATATATTTCGATAATATATGCTCGGGGGGTTACTTCGTGATGAGAACGCTAAAGTCTTGGCACTGGTTATGGGGTTAAGCTACTTCTCTAAACATTCTTACGCGTCCTTTTTCTGGACTCAAATCCTCAGGTTTTTAATCAGGCAGCTTTGGAGTTTCTAACGATGCTAATTATCCTGTAGTTGTCATTGTAAAAACAAATAGAAATTACCTTCACAAAAGTCATGCGAACTTTTTGTATGTGGTAGCTATGCATAATTCTTATGACTTTGTCCCAGCCAACACACATAGAACCGAATATTACATATTAATGTATGCAAAGTGAGATATGCAGGTCTCTGTATTGAAATTAATTCCACCATATTACTCCTCCAACTTGGTAAAAGCTCGTGAACTCCTAAAATCTCTAGACAGAAAATTGTAGATGTAAGATGTCGATGAACATGATTGCATTCTGTATCATTAAATGCAGGCACTCGATCAATTACACTCATCCGCCCAACATAGCATATCTCACAACTACTAGTTTCTCTGAGGCAGAACAAGACTCTGTATTAGTTTAGGGTATTCAAAGTCATCGATAAATATGAAATTGTAGAGACGCTCCGCTTTCACTTCCTAAAATCATTATACTCGGATTGTAAAAGGAATGAGAAAACAAGCTCAAGATCACAAAAAGAGGAAAAAAACAAAACCTAACGCACTGCCTAATACCTTCCCTTCCATGGATGTTACACCAAATCTAACTAGCCACATATTCCACACTTTTCTCTAAAGTTATTTTGCAGTTCATCGCAGTAGGTCGTCGTTCGTAGGTTTCGTAGTCATAGGTCAAGTCATAAACGGGGCGTGATCTGGGACCAAATGAAACTAGATAGGGTATTAGTACGTGACTAGAGGAAGAACATTAGATGGAGTACCTAACAAAAACAATCATGAATCACCTTCATCCCCATCCATTAGTTACCTATCTACTCATCTATAGCGGGCAGGCCATCAGTCTGCTGCTGTCCTCCCTGCACCAGTGTACTCGCGCTCGACATCCTCGCCGCGGCATCTACAAGCAATGAATATATCAGCAATTTCCTTCTCAACCCTCCCCTCTTCTCTTCCTTCCCATTCTGCTCACCCGCCTGCGCCTCCTCTTCCATCTCCTTCTCCTTCTCCTTCAGCAAAAGCCATGGGTTCTTACCACCGTCTTGTTCAATGCCCAATACACTTTCCCCGTTTGCACCCTCTATCTTAGCCCGCTGTAATGCTGCCTGGGCAGAGACAATGTCGGCAATCCTTCTTAACCTAGGGCAAGGAAGCCATGAGGGAGTATATGTCTCCAAGGCGGTAATCTGTCTTGGCTCAGCAATATCATACGGTCCAGAATCATCCATATCGACAGCTTGCAAGAGCAAGACGTCGTTCTTCTCGGTGACACGGGAGGCGACGGCACGCATAATGTCCCCGTTAATAGGTTGTTCGTAGTCCGCGACGAGATATTGGTTGAGGAGCTTCTGAATTTGGTTTGGTGTGAGCCTGTAACATACCAAATTGGTCAGCATTTAATTCCTCAAATTCAATTATTGAATCCACCAAAAGGGATACGGATACGCACATCCAACAAATATCTTGAATAATCTCGATATCGTTTAACGTCGCCTTCTTCAACTGCAGTAACTTGGTCGCCTGCATAAGATGCTCAAGTTGAAGCGTTCCCTCGGGCATATCATGACTCTTACACCATTCCTCAATCCTGGTGATGTTGTAATTGATCTGCAAACCTCTCTTCCAGGACAAGAAGTTCCTCCTAAGCAAGAGGTCGTTGAATGCAGTAACACCCACAAGCCTTAAAAGCTCGGTAACAGTCTGAGTGATAATTGAGTCCTCCAAGAAATAAGCCCTCATTGCACGGTAGACCTTGTTGAGCAGGGAGAGGAGATCGTCCATGCTGAATTGTGGAGTCCCGGTAGTCTGAAGAATTCTGTTCAGGAATCTGTTACCATCGTTCGTGACGAAGCCCGGCAATGACTGTGATTCGATAATAGCGGGAACAATCATCTTATGAAGTTTCCGCTTGAGGACCTTCATCCAAGTATGATAGATGTTAAACTCCAAGCTCTCCAGATCATGCTTGACAATCTCCAACAGCCTATCATACTCATAGTCCTCTTTCTTCTGTGCGTCATACCAGTCCTCAGCCAAGAAAACAAATGATAGCATCTCATGGACATTCGAAAGCCAGAAAGCACCAGGATTAATAGCATCCTCTCCGTCATGAGACATCACCTCAGTCTGCACACTCTGCATAACATTCGCCAAAAACCTCTCACTCTCCTTCACAAAGCCATTATTCCACATCTCACTCGTCACAACATTAATAAGATAAGCTGGGAACAACACTTCCTTCTCCTGTAAAGGAGTCTGTGTGCCCGGAACTGGAATCTTCAAGTTGCGGATTAATCCAATCGAGACTTCCTCGTTAAGAGTCTCCTCATCCTCCAGTAGCCTCTGAAGTTCATACTCCGTATTTTCAACCTGTGGAGAATACGCTAAATCGAAATCCCTGGTCCTGAGAGGCATCGAGCTCGGCATCATCGAGACAGGGCGGGTCTGGTACGAAGACCTGTAGATATCCGCGCTGCCATACAATGCCCCAACATCGGCACTACGTCTCTTAGGTTTCTTGTTCGAAACAAGATTGATAAGTCCATTGGTGAGTCCTGGGGAAGGCTCTGGGACGCCATTATCCAACGCCGGTCCTGCATTCTGCAATGCCTCCTCCAATGCAGCAATCTGTGCCTTGAGGGCAACCTTCTCCTCCTCAACAGTCTTGTTCTTATTGTTAGCTTGATCAAGCTGAGTGGTCTTAACCGACAGTGACTCCCTCAAGGCCTTTGCTTCCTCCTGGAGACGCTTTAGATTGGCAGTTGATTCGTCGAACTGTCTCTGAAGACCCTTCATCTCTTCATCCATCTGTTGCAAACGAGCCTGGGCAATACCGTATTGATTTGCCTCAATTTGTAGCTCCTTGTTTCTGTTCTCGAGAGCGTTATGCTTGTTACGCCAGGACTTGACTTGAGTGTCGAAGCTCTCGACCTTCTCTAGCAAGCTCTTGTTCTCACCTTTAAGCTTACCAACAGTCTGGGTGAGCTCAATAACCTTGTTCTCAAGCTTGTAAGAAATTTGCTTGAGATCTCGAGCCTCTTCACGCATTTTCTTGTACTCCTTTCGTGCCTGCTTACCACGCCAGACACTCTGGATATAAACGGCTCTTTGTCGGTATAACTTCCAAGCACGGAGGAAACGCCTATAACCACGTTAGCAGATAAAACAAATAGCACACCTGGGAAAAACATACCTTGACTTCCATGCCCTCTGGATATACCTGGCAGCATTCCCAATTCGCTGGTCCATAATGTTCTTCCTGCACAAGTAACCCTTGGCAAAAGCCTGCACCAAGACAACACTGTTCCTGATAACATTGAACTTCTTTCTCTCATAATATCCCCTCCAATATCTCTGTATTGTGATAGCAGCTTTGGTCTTTCGCATCTCTTGTGCTTCCCTCCTAGCAATTTGACCTCTGCAATAGCTCTGTACGGCAATAATCGAAGCCCGAGCCTCGAGATACTTCCTTCTGTAGTACTTCTTCCTTAGATTCTTCTGAATCAAAATAGCACAGTCATTGAGCCTGGAAGTACGGAGGTTTTCAAGGTATGCCAACTGTCAAATATCCGCATTAGCAACCGTTTGCAAGCAAACCGCCAACATAACAACACAACTTACCATTCCCGCTCTAAAGAAGATCTTGGACATCCCCAGCTGGAACTTATCCTTGCCGTCCTTCTGTCCATCCTTTGGATGTCCCTCCTCTGGGATCGTCTTCTTCAAGATTGCCAACCCCACATCTCTGATACTACCTTGCTTCCAGGTACTAGAATGTATCAACATATAGTACCTCCCCGCAAACTCCTCATAAGTCCATCTAGTTGGGTATCCAGCGCAAGAGATCTTGACAGTCTCCAAAACACCACAAGCCTGAAGCTGAGAAAGAACCATAGGACCCTCAAACTTCCACGCAACCTTTGCCTCGTTTGGTTTGATACAGCGAATGTAATGCACGTTCGTTCCACCAATAGTATTCATCAAGTCAATCAACGAAGACTTGAAGATACCGCCCAATGTGGGCTTCCTATTCGCCGCACCAACCCCCCTTCTTGGCTGCCCTGGGAGCGCCGCTGCCTTTGGCGCAGTCTCTTTTTCTCTCAATGAGACCGCCGCTGCCAGGACCTCCCCGAGGAAAGGATTTGTGCTGAGTTGTAAAACCTCCATATGCTCATCCGGGACCGTGTCACGATTCTTTTCAATAAACCCTTCCGAGTCATAAGTAACATCCACAGCATAATGGCAGACAGTAAATGCCGACTTTCCAAATCTCGGCTTTTGATACGGGAACGCTTTGCCCTTGGTTCCATAGTTCGCGTGGAGTTTCTGCACAAAAGAGTCATCACTTCCAGCAGGTAACCTAGATTCCTCATCCAGTAACGACAAAATACCCAGCTTCCCCTCTATCAAATCAATACATGGCCTATTATCTGAAAACTCGATATACGCCCAATTGATCTGCTCCCGCTGGTACTCCTCCTGCTCCAACTTGAATACATGTTGGTTGAATTCCTGCTGTAGTTTCTCGTTGGCGTAATTGATGCAAAACTGTTCAAAAGAATTCCGCTTAAAATGTTCAAACCCATAAATGTCAAGAACACCAATAAACGACTTGACCCTCGATCGAACCTCCTCCGTTGCCAAACTATTGTTAATAGACTCCACCAACCAGTCGAAGAGGCTCGAATAGATAAACTTTGCAACCGAGTCTCTAACAACCAGTGCCTGTTTCTGGTTCAAGCTACTGACAATCTTCTCTGTGCGGGTGATGATTTGTTTCTTTGTTGTCCACTTGGCAAAGTTCTGAATGTCAACTCCGAGCAGCTCACAGGCCTTCACCAGTGATGAATCTGTCGTGGACATAACCGAGTCTGTCCTGGCCGCAGTGATCTTTGCATTTCCGATGTGTAACAGGGCTGCTAGCAACTGGAATATACTGGCCTGAGTCTCCTCAGAGACACCAATTGTCCCCAAGGCATCTCTAGTCAGCTTGAACTCAGCGTTGTCGTCCACGTTAGGTATCAATGGATCCCCTCCTTGGTTAAGGTAATCGAACTCCTCAACTGGAAGTAACCCCAACTCTTCCTTTTCCTTTGGCGTACAACCGGCAATAAGCTGATAAAAAATATGATAGTTTCTCTCCGTAGCTGGTTGGTACACCAATCTCGACCTCTCGAGCAAATACGTCCTAATCTTTGCGCCAATGATATCGATGTTTTTATCAAACATAATCTCAATGTACTTTCCAAACCGGGAGGAGTTGTCGTTCCTTGTAGTCTTTGCATTTCCAAATGCTTCCATGATTGGATTTGTAGCAAGAATCTGTTCTTCTGTCTTGGACATGGTTTCTCCCCCGGCATTCTTCTTTCGCTTTCCAGGCCGGGAGGGGTCCTCGACTGTGGCGAAGTACCTCATGACATACTTTGCACTGACGGTTTTACCAGCTCCTGATTCTCCGGAAACGACAATTGTCTGGTTCTTATGGTCTCGTAACATTGCTCTATGAGGGCCTCGTCAGTATGAACTAGCCATGGCTAATTTCGGGGGGTAATTACTGGTAAGCTGTGTCGGCTATAGCAAACAAATGCGGCTCCTGATCCTCCTTTCGCTTCCCAGCGTAGGCCTGAACCAGGCCCGGGTCATATAGATAGTCCATGCGGTCGAAGGGGTTTGTGGCAATCAATACAATTCCGGAATATGTGTAGATTTCTCGCTTAGCATATCTCAGCTTGATGGCTTGTAGAACTGTTCAACACCAATTGAGCCAGTCAGTACGTGTGGTGTATTTTCTCTAGGGATCTGGAGACAAATCATACCAGCAGGTTCGTTGAGGTGGGATAAGCTTGTCAAATCATCTGCCGCCTCCAATATTGGTGGGTTCATTAACGGAGGGAGACTCGGGTCCTCCGCGTGACCCTCAAGGACCTCGACCGTAGTCTCTTTTTGTATTTTCTACAGGTTCATATGGACAGTGTCAGATAAGGTTACAGCAAGATGACCTCATGGGGCGAGCAAACAAAATACCAGGCGAAATGTAAGTACTCACCTCTCCTATCCTTGAACCCCCCGTTAACTCAAACACCAGCAGCACCTTACTGCCATTAATCTTCTTCTCCACCACCTTACTCGACACCCATCCCTCCTGAAGGTCCTGAACCCACGCCCCTGTGTCAACGTTATAGGTATGTGCCATTCTTGTTGATGCTGTTGGCTACCACAGCTGTCCTGTCGAGTGGGAATCCTGGCACGTATCCTCACTAATGGTTCCCAGATCACCTCTACTTAAAGAACGAACCAAGTACGTTGTGTGTCAATCGTTAGAAGCAGAAAGGAAGGGATATATAATAACCACAATAAGGGATGAAGTAAAATTCAAAGGGAAAGGTTCTAAGATGTGGGAGTTTAGGTAAAGTAGTAACGAGCAATTATTGGACAGAAGGTTCTGGGATGCTGGCGCTGAGCGACTTGAGCAGGGAGAGGGGAGGTTAGTATCAGCACCGTTGCAGCCCAGCCAATAGGATGGAGCTGTGGCAGGAATAGGGGGGTCCAAGCAACACAGCACTGGCGCTGACTTCAAGGACAGAGGACAACAAGATTGATTCCCAGAGCAGCAGTCTGTTTAGGTGGCCACATGTCGAGTCGCCTGAGCGTCAACTCGAGCTGCTCAGGCATGTATCTGAGCTGGGGCGACTCGGTGATTTATGCATAGAGTACAGCGATTTCTAACAGGGTTCCGGGAGTAAGGATCTTGACACAGTGTAACGGCCGCCATGCGATACCGTATCTCGGGTACCTATCTTTGTGTCTTCTCCGCAAGGGTCCAAGCTGGCCAGCAGCAAAAAACATTGGAGTCCATCAATGCCCTTCGCACTGGCTAAGGGGAGAATTAGAGCTCTTCCGAATGACTCTCAGCAAGCAATATAGCAAACGAAGTTGAGTTTGCCCTGATACCTGTATGAGATCCGACTTTCATGCAGTTAAAAGCTTAACTAGAAATACCTGCTTGAGTGATCTGGTTTGCACAAGCCTATTGTAGCCCGAATAGAAAATATCCTGTCTACTCTTGTTGACTACTTTCAGAAGGTTTGGTCGTTCTAGCGAACATATCCGACGTTTAAGCGAAAGGAAAGAAACACAAGGTCAGCGCTGTTCTTAGTTAGACAACAGAAAATATTAAACAGTGCGTGCTGGCATACATATATGTCTAATGTTGGCACGGATTAAGAAAGGGATGAATCAGCTAGTAGTTCAAGGGAATTGCAATACTGCGGCTATCATGAAAGCAGTTCGTACAATATGAAAGCGAGGACAATATGCTACGGTAGCGAGGTAGAGACAGATTTGTGGATTTTTCATAACCGTGTCTGGTTTGGACGGGGTAAATCTCGGACCGGTCGGAGATAATGAATTTTCCTGCAACTAGACTGAGTTCTGATATGGAAATTTATTGAGCTGTGATTTCGCCGCTTTACATTCTGCTTAACCTAGCATAACTTTAACGGGTAAAAAAACCCTTTTGATGTACTACACATGCCAAATTGCTCATTATATTATATTGTGCCAGACTACGGTAGCGAGGGAAAAAAATAGGGACGAAAAAGTGAAATACTTGACATCATGTGATTTACGGGTTAATGTTTCTCCCTTCGGTTGCTTTTTATTGTTCTCTACGAGAGGCGGTGCCGCCAGACTATTTTATTAATGAGAGCTTCCAAAAACCACGAAGGGGCTTGATAACCCGCAAGTGAGTGGACGAATTGATCTCAAACGGTTAGCTGGGTGAAGCTAACCATCGTTTCCGTTAATTATGTTGCACTTATCAATGAGTCAGAGATTTAGTGATGTATAAAGGTATAATTTTTGGAATTCCGTCGGATCAGGTTGGCGCCCAATTTCTACATGTACTCGCGAGACTGTGTATGTGAGGAAAGTGGTTACGGGTTGGTCTGTTCATTGGACTGCGCTTTAAGGGAGATTCTCTCAATATGTATTTGTAAGTAAGTATGTAGGATAGCTAGAGTAAAGAAAGCGTTTGTCTAAGCTGAGGAAGAAATTGAAGCCTATTTAAGCTACCCATCAAATAAATCGGTCTGGCCACGAGAATAATTGAAGCAAATATTCAATCTATGGGCTATGTTTGAGCATATATATATAAGATAATGGTTATATTTGGTGCCTCTCGAGAATGCTTAATGGCTGCCTGCAAATGGTTTCTTAGTATATTTGGCATAGTTATAAGGAAGGGTCAGCTACATATGTGAGGTCACGGGATGTGTTTGGCGCGTTTATTGGGCCGACTGTAAGGCCAACGACTCACCCCACATTTCTGCCAAATCCGAACACAAGCAACCCCACTAACTCATCGAAACCTCAAGCCCAACACCAAACACCAATGCCCCTGACCCGGCCCTCCCCCCGGGATACTTCCCCTTACTCCTCCGGCTCCGGCTCCCCCTCACCCTCACCACCGCCAGAACGGGAACGACACAAGACGTTTCGCGTATCACCACCTTCACCACCCAAACCGCAATCATCATCACTTACACGAAGGGAATCAAGGGAATCGGAGAATGTTGAGGAGGGCTTGAGGAAATCGAAGCCAGAGGTGAGAGAGGCGATGAGGGAGGCGAGGGAGAGGGGCAGGAGGGGGATGGAGAGGAATAAAGAGGGCGGTGCAGGGGGTGGGGGGAAGAGGGAGAGAGAGAGGGATGTGAAAGAGAAGGCGGAGAGGGTAGAAAAGGTTGAGAGAGTTGAGAAGGTGGAGAGGGAGAAGGCAGAGGTGAAGGAGGGAGGGTTGGGGAGGAAGAGGTTAGTGAGGGAGGGGAGGGAAGTACGGGAAGGAAGAGAAGCGAGGGAGAAGGTGAAAGAAAAGACTGAACGGCTATACCAGCAACAAGAGCGGGGTCGTGAGCGTGAACGAGAACAGCAACGAGACCGAGATTACGAGTATACAGTAAAGCTCGAAGCTCGAGACACCCCTACGCCTATATCTGCACCTACAGCTACATCCTTCCCCTCAGCCGACCGAGAGCGAGATCGAGACTCCAAGAAACCCCACCCCAACCCCCCCCGTTCAAACACAAGCACCACCAGTACCAATACCATGGACATTGATCACCCATCTCCACCGCTACTACCTCAACAACCACCATTTCAACAGCAATCCCAGTCCCAATCCCAACATCCCGGGCGACTACCCCCACTACCGCTTCCTCCTCTCACCACTACTAGTAGTAGTGGTAATAGTCGTGAGGGGAGGCAGCAGCACCAGCACACCCCTAAATCCCGCGAAGAAGCTCGCCAACGTCTCCGCGAGGAGTTGGCGAGGATCGATAAGGAGGAGGCGCAGGTTAATAAGAGGGTGAGGGAGTTGGGTAGGGAAAGGGGGCTGATGGAGAATGTGTGGAGAACGTTACAGGTGTAGATGAGACCGAGGTGATGGATACAGGAGAGAGGGCAGGGGAGTTTCGGCGTTTCTCTATTTCTTGATTTTTTTCTTCGGGGGGTGGAATGCACAGTGGGTGGGTGATATAGCGAGAAACGTTTATAGTACCTCAGGGTAGGGTGGATATTTGTGTTATTTTTATTATATGTTGCCTTTTTACCTTTTGTTTCTACTTCATTCTTGTCCTATTTTGCTCTGTGATAGCATATTTGCAAGTTACCACTCATCACCGTGCTATTGCTATCTAACTATCGACATCCAACACCTAACATACATGTGGCGAGGCTGCTAGCGTAGCCATCTAACCATCTCCCAGTTCCAACTCAAGTCCACTTTCCCATTAACCCGAAGTATTTTTTTTAAAAAAATGGTCAGCTTTTTTTTTTTTTTTTTTTTTTTTTTTCTTTGGTTGCTAGAACGTCCGAAATGGTTTTTTACCCTGAGGTGGCTTTATAAAAGGTTGGGGGGTGAAATAGAAAGAACGTGGGGATGTGAAGAGTATGCCTGGGGGCCTGGGATGCCCTCTTTTTGTGCAAGTCATCAAACAGAAGATGTAGCTAATTCAGCGCTGTTTATATACATATAAATGACTGAACTGAACTGCCCCCTTACAAATCATTAGCGGCGGATATATACATCTATATCTATATTTTCTTAAATAGCTACTTAATAATCCCCCATAAGTTCCTGTTTGAGAAAGAGGAAAAGTTATTAATAGTTCGTCGAGTCATTAAATGCCAAATCAGCTAGAGGAAATAAAAAGAAAAACCCAAGAAACCATGGAATATAGGCCGAGTATAATATCAGACGCCGAGAAAATATACATATACATATACATATCATACTATTAATCACATCGACTTCTACCCTACCTCACCCCCCATCATAACGTCAATCAAAACATAAAGACAACGGCCAAACCACCAAACCAAATGCAAATTGATATCACCCCTTCCAACTTCCCATTTCCCCCGCCCCAACACGCTCATCAATCACCCATCCGCCTTCCTCCTCCGCCATTCCGACACCATTCCCATTTCCACTCCTTCCCGCACGCCCAGCCTTCATTCGCTCCCTATCCCTCCAAACCCTCTTTTTAAGGCCCTCCCATTCCCTACCCTCTTCCTCCTTCAAACCCCTAATCTTATCCCCAGATAACCTCTCCTCTAATTGTACCTCTTCAAGTTTAATCCTCCCCCATCCTGCATGCTTCGTACACTTCTTTTTCATGCACAAATTATCTATCCCCATACTCCCCTCCTCCGTGCCTGCACCAACCTCCCCACCAGAGATTTCGACCAACTTCTCAAAGTCGACATTCTCGAGGTCAGTCTCGGTATTGTGGTTAGTGGCAGGAGTGGTATGTTGGACACTTCTAATCCACTCCAAAAATTCTTCATCTCCCAACCCAAGTTTCTCATCGTACCCACATATCTCCCACCTTGCACTTCCACCCCCGACTTTCCCTTTCCCCTTTTTCCCTCCTTTCCCGCCCTTCTTCCCCGTACTCGTAGCTGCCACAGCATCCTCATCCCCACCATCTTTCTCTTTCAGCCCCTCAATAACCCTGGCCCTCCTGCCCCAGCAAAACTCAATGAACGCCTTCCTCAAGCCTATCAACGGCTTAATCCTCAGGGTCAATTCCACAATCTCCCGACTAATCCCACTCAGCCTCTTATAGATCTCCGGATATGGGTTCGCCAGTGCCAGCATCTTCCTCCTCTGACTCTCATCTTCTGAACTCACCCCATCGAGATTAAGTTCAGCCATCTCATCAATCGGTGGTGTAGGAATCCTCTTCCCAAGCGTCTTAAACTCTTGTATACTCTCTGCTCCAGCAGCCAGCGCAGCCAACACTGGCTTCGCAAGCTTATTCCTTTCGCTAGCAATCTTCAACTTCATGAACTCAACGCCATGTTCCTGGCAACAATATTTACTCTGTTTCGCCACATCGGCAGGCCTCCTACAATCAGGTAACCTACACATCCTCTTCCACTCCGTGACTCTCTTCCCCAAACTTGTACATTTCGCGCAGAAATAGAATTCAATAAGGTTTCCGTCTGACTCCGGGATGGAGATACATTCCCCATGGAACCAGTCGTCACAACCATCGCAGGCGATCATCCACTTACCTAAGTCGGGACGGCGGCAGAAGCAGTAGAGGGGGAGAGAGGGGTCATAGGGACCGGGGGGGAAGGGCGTAGTGACTGTAGTAGCCGTGGTGGAGGATAACGGAGTGGAGGGTTTGAGAGGGGGAGTGCTACTGTTGGTAATACCGTTGGTGAATGATGGGTTATTGTTGCTACTCATGTGATTATGGTTACGGCTGATGGGGGATGTAGCACTTGGAGAGAGCGAACGGCCGGGATATGCATCCTGTTTATTTGTAGCATTGACTAGTTAGCTACACTTTGCTTTTGTATATCTACCATATTATCCTTCTAGAAGCCAAAGCCGGTCACTGCAAATGCATTCAAGGGGGAAAAAGGAAAAGTACCTCTTCGTCCTTCTCACCACCATCCCCATCCTCATCAGCTCCCACATCTGCCGCTACCTTTCTCCTCTTCGGTCCCTTCTTCTTCCCAAAATTTGCCTTCCCCGCTGGCTTCTTCTTCGTTCGTGTTTCTGCTTTAACTACAGATTCTGAGCCCTCTTTAGCACCTCTCTTTGCCGCAGTCGGTTTTCTACTTCCCTTTTTCACCGCCTTCGCGACACCTCTCTGTCCAACCACACCAACCACCAGAGCCGGCGCAGGCGTAGAAGATGCTAACCTTGCCTGGGGGAGGATATGCGGATAGAGTTCATCCTCGGTCTCCTCGCTATCGCCCACGGGGCGGTCTGACTCCGTCCGGTCACTATCCGAGACGGCATCGTCGGGATGTCGGGCAATTGTAAGTGGAGGGCGGACTTGGATACGGGAGGAAGTAGTTGACGAGGTACTTGGGCGAGATGCGGATGGTGAGCGGGATAGTGGAGGTGGAGAGGGGGATCGATGGCGGGAGGGGGAGGTGTCACGGGATGACGCGGTGGTGGTGGACATTTCTTGGTGTTGAGTACGTTGTTGGTACGGTGCAGGAGGTGGTTGTGGAGGGTACACTATTGACGAGCCATCTCCCCTCGGGTCATTCGAGTAAATCTCAAAAGTTGCACCAATGGTGTCAACAGGACGTCCCTGTTGACCCACGATAGTGTAATAGTTCCCCAGACTAGGTCTATGGAAAATATTGTCACCAATATAGTAAATACCGGAACCTAAATCGACATAGGCAGGGAGGTAGCCTCTGGCAAACGGGAGCGAGGTGATGTTTTCTCTAGCAGACAAAGAAGCCGCTTGTTCGTATGAGAGCACCTCCCATGCGGCATTGAATGTTGTGAATGGGTCGCTAGCACCAGAGGGGTTATAGCTCGCTGCTGCTGCAGGGTATGATGGCGCAGGGTTTGAAGGGTGGTTTGAATGGGAGGCAGGGGGGGCGGCATCGATATTTGTTCCGGCATTTGCAACACTTCTATTGCTGCTGTTGTTGGTGAAGCTTGCACTCCCGCTGCTGCTGCTGCTGCTACCCCGGAAAAGGTTGGCGAGTGTGTTTGCTGCGTCGGTGTCCTGCGGGGAGGTGCTCTGCAGCTGCACCTCCGAAGAAGAGGGAGCAGGAGCACTTGATGGGGCAGAAGCTCGGCATGGGAACTGCTGTCGGGACATGTATTGATGTGGGGAGCCCAGGGGCAGTTGTGGGGGAGGGAGGTATCGTGGGGGAGGTGGAGGAGTAGGAGGTAGAGGAGTAGGAGGTGGAGGAGTAGGAGGTGGAGGTGGGGGAGGTGGTGGAGGCGGAGGTGAGGGTTGGGGGGAATGTTGCTGGCTCCGTGGAGGCTCGCTGACGGGGTTGAGCAGGGTATTGACGTCGAGAGGCATCGTGGGATCGTCTGCTTGGATGTATATGTATATTTATGTATCCCTATGCCGGGTGGCTATTGTTTCAATTTGTGTGTGTTTGATGGGTGCCAACCAGAGTATCCTGAGTATCTTGAGGCCGGCCAGAGGACTCGGAGGGCAGGTATATGAGTTGGGGTGATGAGCGAGACCCTGCCTATCTGTATATATTCCCGCCTTGATGTGAGATTGACGGAGCTGCTCTCTGAGTCCTTCAATTCGTTTCCCACAAGCTGTTTCTGGAGTATTCTGCAGTCGCACATGTCCATTCGGTTATAGCTACCACAGTATTTCCTCACGATTGCCACTTCCTCACCAAATCATCTGCCTCGCCTACTTAGCTCGCCTGTCCCCCCCGCGTTCATCCATTTCGTTTACTCCAATTGCAATTTGTAAATTGTTTGCACCTCGTGTGCAAATACTCCGCCCTGGCATCGATCCCTCCTCCATCTGCTCCTGAGCTAAAAAATGCGGCCTCCCCCCTCCCCCGACCTCATCGCCTCCACCATCCTCAACGCATTTCACTCTCTCCCTGCACGCAGCAAACCTCGCATCCGCCCGGACGGTTCCCGCGAATGGACTACCCTCGCGGGAATCGCTCTAGAACATGGTGCGTCCTCACCCTACGATACTCCTCATCTACATATATGTATTCTTAAAAGTTACATACAGCTAACAGCTCGGATATACAGAAGACGGCCACCTCACCTGCGCCTCCTTAGCGTTCGTCCTTCCCACGAGCTCCGAAGTCAACATGTCCATCTAACCCCGCTCCCCGGCGCAGAACCGGTGTGAAATGTCTGCCCACCAGCAAAATCCCCCTCGCGCAAGGCCTCGTCCTGCACGACTCCCACGCCGAAAGTACCTCCCCTCATTACCTCCCTTTCTCCCCTTCCTCCCTCCTGGACTCCTCCCCAACTAACCCCACCCACCCACCCACCGTAGTCCTCGCCATCCGCGCCTTCAATCACTTCCTCCTCCACGAAGCCCATCTCACTCTCCATCCCCCCTCCTCCCAGGCAACCTACCACTCCCCCTACCTCTCCCTCCGCCCCCACACCTCCCTCACTCCCACCGCCCCTCAACCCTTCACTCTCAACCCAACCCTCCGCACACACCTATACACCACCGAAGCCCCCTGCGGCGACTGCAGCATGGAACTTACAATCTCCTCCCAGGCTGATCCTATCCCATGGGTTTCCCCCGAATCTTCCCCGCCCAAGACTATACGCGGCCGGGGTTACTTCTCGCACCTCGGCCACGTCCGCACGAAACCGAGCAGACCGGATGCGCCACCGACGGGGGCGAAGAGCTGTAGCGATAAACTGTCAAGCAAGATGTATACCTCACTACTATGTACGCCTACGAGTTATCTTGTTACTCCGGCTTTGCCAGGGGCGTATTTAGATACAATGACTGTGCCGGGGAGTGAGTTCTCGGAGGTGGGGTGTGAGAGGGCGTTTTCTCCACGCGGAAGACTTGAGCCACTTAATTCAACTACAAATGCTCCGGATATGCAAGGTGGGTATTCATTCCGCCCATTCAACGTCCAAACAACCTCGTCTACCTTCCTTCCGTTTGTTTTCTCCCGCCGAGCAGAGCCCGACGCACCCGCGCCTACACCAAGTAATATCTCAACCATCTACATCCCCCATTCCACGCAATCCATCCACGAAATCCTCATCTCCGCCGTCCTCCAAGGCCGGAAAGCCTTCTCCCCAATTTCAACGCCCGCCCTGGCCCTCCTAGGCGCAAGTTGTGTGTCTAAAATGCGGTTGTGGGGGGATACAGTTGTAATTGCTGAGGAATTACTCCGAAGCCATCCCCACCCTGTAGTACATTCTCTGGTGTCATTTTTGGTCGGCTCGACGAAAGGGGAATATGAATATCTTAAATCTCCTGAACCAGAGGACTTGGTTGGAGAGGGGGAGGGAGTGGCGGGGATAGCGCCAGGACAGACGATTCGGTTGGCGAGATGGACGGCGAAGGAGGTGGTGAGGGGAGTACTTGCGAGGGCAGGCGGGGGAGGGGGTGTGTGGGTTAGGAATGGGGGGAATGGATTTGGGCTGGTGAGGGGAGGGGAGGGTGGTGTGAAGGTGAAGGGCGAGAGGAAGGGGAAGAGATAGGGAGATAGGGGAGAAGGAGATGATGGCTTGATGGAGCTTGGGTTATCGGTTTAGAGATTGTAGATAGCACAGCAATGGCATTGCATAGTCATTGATATCATCAAAGGTAAAGTATCTAACCCACAAAATCCTTGCCTAGCACCTCAGCCCTTCCAACCCCTTCCAGCTCTGTAGTTTATAGTTTCTACCATATGGGTGCCTCTTACCAATTTATAATAGATATAAGGAAAGGCAAAAAATATGGGTGCCTCTTACCAATTCATAATAGATATAAGGAAAGGCAAAAATATTTAAAATTTAATCTAGTTTTTATTTATTTATATATTTGTTATCTTCGCTATCTCAACTTACTTGATAAGAAGGAAAAGCAACAATCTAAAATTCATAAAATATTTCTTTGAGCTAAACGAGAGGGGTGCTCTCGTGCTCAGAATAAATCGGTCTGTGTACGAGAGCAGAGAGGGGGAGCGAAGACGAGGAGGGTGGCTAAAATCTTTTTTACCTTTCTGCAAATCCTGTAACAAACCAAGATCGCTACTGTAGGAGTTTAATTATGAAGCAATGCTAAACTTGTTTTTCTGTTATTCCTTTGCCTGTTTTCAACTTAAATACTTGTAAATTGGAGAAGTGTTTTTTTTTTTAATGTTGTTCTGGGTTAGTCTGGTTGGCACAACGAAGGAGGTCGTTTCAGAGGTCGTTGTGCCAACCAGAGTAGGAACTCTAAATATTCTGTCCCAACGCATCTGACCCCTCTGACCCCCTTGTACATAATTGCAATTTGCACGTCAAGTTGCTCAACCTACTCCTAATTAGTTAGTATTTACCGTACCAATTAGGACAGGGTAAGGGTAAAGAAAAAGAAGAAACTCTTCTTTTCCTAAAAACTTCTTTGACACAATCAGGACATAATTCATTAATTTCATTACTTTTAAAAATGGTTTTAATTTCTTTTTATAGAAGCCTTTAATAGAAAAAAGGCTTCTAATAATTCTTTCATGCCGGATAAGTTTTAGTATCTATATGAATTAACTTGAGTAAAATTAAGTTTGGCTCTATAGAACTTGAGGTATATTCATTTACGCATGCTACGCATGAAGCAGAAGTAGAAGTAATGAACTGCATAACGATCGACACCCACATGACGATCGCTATATGCAAACCCCCACACGGATATTACTTTATGTTCTCTATATCGACATTCATCAACTCATGCCACCAAAAACATCTAAGAAGATAAACGAAGAGCTTGAGCTACATGACTCGCAGCTGACAAGAGTAGTAGATTATGCTCGCAAGTATCCTAAAGAGTCCAAAGCTAAAGTAGCCAAGGCATTTGGAATTAATCTTACTACTTTACGATAGAAGTATAAAAGTATACAAGTACCAAAGTCTATCTAAGGCTCGACAAACACAACAACTTCTTACTACTAGTGAAGAGAAAGTAGTAGTTAACTGGTATAGGAGGATAAATGACTTATACTTCCCTGTCACACTACTAATATTAGTGTCGATAGCAATTCGGATTCTGTAAATTCATATCAATCATGTAAAAATTGTCCCTAGTATGTATTGGGTGGAGTAGTTCCTTTCTCAGCACCCTAGTATTAAGCTTAAATACTACCAATATTTAGAGAAATCTCGAGCAAAGGTTGCTACAATATTAGAGGAGCAAGCCAAGTGGTATCGCACATTATGGAGCCTCATGCAGTAACACAAAATCACTCCTGAAAATCTATGGAATTGTGATAAGAAGGGCATAATTATGGGCTTAGCAGTTGGTCGGCAGAAGGCAATAGTTCGTGCAGGTACTATTAGTCACAATAAGGTGATATTAACTGATGGAAATCGAGAATTTTGCTCTTATCTTGAGACAATCTTTGCATTAGGTCACATGATACTGTAGGTACGGGAAATGAAATGCAACCGCGCAACAAGAGAGAGTGACATGGGAGAGGCGATGAAGAAGGCAGTCAAGTGAGGGAGGCTGATGGGAGACGAGGAAATAGGCAAAAAGGACGTAGAAGTGGAAGGCAGATGTAAAGCGTCGGAGAAGAGGTAGATTGCGGAAAGAAATCAGGAAGCGTCGGATAAGACGATTTACAACAGGAAAAGCGAAGGACAATAGTTTGCATCAGAATCGTGTGTTCACGTCGGAGCGTCAAGTGCTTCAGACGCACCTGACGCGAATAATTTTTTTGCTGATGCCTATTTGGTGCATGCTTATTGTAGATGGCCATAGTAGCTATGTTGTATACCCAATAGTTGAGTATGGGCTACTATAATATTGTTATATATTGTCTTCTACTACACTTAACTCATCTAATGTAATCTTTCGATATTACATGTTTTGGTCCTCTCTCAAAGGTTTATCGCACTACTCTCCAAGACTTCATATATAATAATCCTGAAAAGCTATTTGAGAAGCCGGAATCCTAGGATTGTCTTTGCATTGCTCGTATTCAAGCACTTTCAAAACTAATATTCTTAGTGGGTTTGAAGCTACTGGAATTTGGCCACTTCAGCCAGAAGAAGTACTAGATCGAGTTGCTACTGTAGAAGTTCCCAACAACCCTCTACCTCTCTTAACTCCAGTTAAGGTAGCTACTATACAGTAAGCTCTTGCAAAGGTAGCTATGACTCCTCATTCAAGAGCAATAGTAGATGAAATTTGGAGAAAAGGGTTGTTCACTACCAAGTGATTGATCCTGCCTCCTAAGGGCTCAAACAGCTTTGAAATAGTAAGAGGATGAAGTCTAGATCTACAACACAAATTCAGGGTCCTCGAGCTCTTAACCAGGCTTATATTGAGAGTAAAAAAGCTTGGATTGCCGCTGCTAAGGCTCTTGAGGCTAATAAGGCTGTAAACCGAGAGGTATGAAGGTTAGTAAAGGAAAAAAAGGCTAATAAAATAAAGGAGTTACCTATAGGCTCAAAAAATATGAAGGGGGGTAGTCAGGGTATAAGAAGACATGAGCGTGGAAAAGTGGCTTGGTCGAGAGCCTCAAAATGGTAGAAATTCGATATTAAGAAGGCTAATTTACGGAGATTGGAATGTGTGATGTCATTTATGACACTTTGTAGTATGTATTGCTCTATATTCCCTAATCTGCTTAAGCTCATACTAATGGAGATAATAGAACGAATATATGGGGAACCAATATCTACTAGTCACGGTAGGGCTTGTGGTAGATAGTATGGTCGTGGTAGTCATAGTAGTCGTGGAAAGTAGGTGGGATTATTGATAGATTGAGAGTGATAGAGTATTCAGGGTAAATTTAGGCATGTTAAGGATTAGATTGTGGATATATTAAGATCTTTGCTGTATGGGGTAGGCTCAAAGTCACAAATTCATCCCACACAAGTAGTACATATCCCCCGTCTTTCCGCACCCGGATCCTCAATTATAAATACATGCATACAACACTCCAGCAACCTATATGTACTTCTGAATGGAGCAACGCAGCATCAACGCATCAACATATCCGAGTATCAAGCCCAAGCAAGCCAAGGCGCTTCAAGCCGGGGTGGGGTGTACAGTATATCCGCGAGTGACATCGGGGGTTCATAGAAAGGGAATACGTCCCCGAATCACATGTAGCAGAGCGGAACCGCTCTACCAACAATGCATGACGTTTACGAACTAGCAGTAGACCAAATCATCAGTTGGCGGACTACATCAGGGGTTCCAGATTTTTATCGGAATATTTTCCATTCAAGTTGTAAAGGCGGGGGAGCGCCGCTTCGCTGAAACTCTAGATCAGCGTGGTGAAAACGCGCAAATGGCCAGTCTAGGGTAACAAAAGGCATTCGAAACAAACCAAGTTAAACTATTTCGCCGCGCAGGCAGATGTAACATTTTTTCGGTAGACCTATATGTACCTACTGTATCAACTCTGGGTGATTTTGTTTGGTGTGGGGGACTTTTGCAGTCCTTCCGGAACTAAATATTCCAACTCAGGCCGAGAGAAAGTGATCCGAAATGAGATACGTGAGTATATGCCAATCTAAAATTACCCACAGTTATACAACTCCCTCCATGCTGTAGCAATACAGCGAAGACAGAATCTGGTATCATGCTCATCAAGCCGCTCGTCAATAGTTATGGGCAAATAATTCAATCACGGCAACAGGGCCTTCCAAAACACCTATTTCAACCCCGAATATTTATCGACGTGCATATATAAAGAACGGACTTTGTATTGATGAAACGTTATAATCAGCTGTAAAGGGAGATATATTGGGTCCCACAACAAGCAGCGCTAGACTACTTGGACACGCAAAACTGTAGGGTACATGTCTAGGTAAGAGCTAATCTCTTATGATTAGTTAGCTAGGGATATAGGATGTAGAGAGAGATGCGTATGTATATTGCCTCTATGCATACGGACTATAATATTTGCAAATGCAGATCCATATTCCCCTCCCCGTTTCACTATTATTTGTTTTGTCTGTCCAGTTATGGAATTGCTTTGTCTGGTGGAGTTGTACTCCATTGAATATACTTCCGGCGGAGAAATGCTTCGTTAAACATTATGAACATCTATGCCGGATACGGTCAACGTTTCTAGCGGTAACCAGACTAGTCTGGTGAGCACGTTTAGCGGGGGCTTGTGCCAACCAGCTACAAACAGCAACTGCAACGCTGCAAGTTCAACCAATATCAGCCAACCAGAGTACGATCAGCTCTATCTAAGGCACCGTATGTATAACCCCTTGATACCATTTTGAATGAGCTATTGAAGGATAAAGCGATAGACTATCTGGATGATATTGAGGATATGTATACAAAAGGCAGCGAGTCTAAGTAATTTTCTGTTACCTAGTAGTTTAGTAGTCTGGTTGCACTACGAGTGTCTGCCAACCAGACTAGGTTGCACTACCTGACTAGGTAAGCTACGTCGACCGCAAATCGTAGGAGCTGTGCCAAACCAGACTACGCAAATGATACATATAGTGGTCATCCAACCAGACTAGGCTTTACGTGCCAACCAGACTAAGGCTTTACTTAGACCTAAATTAGCCGACTAAAAATTCTATTTGAACCAAGACCCTGCGCTCGTTCTAAGAGGTGTCTTGGCATGAGACTAAACTATGATAGTAGTACTCATACTTGGCCAGGGGTCTTATTGCTCTACGAGCGGCTTGTGCCAACCAGACTAGGTCTTATTTGCCAGATAATGCGAACTCAACTTCGAAAGCTTTGCTGAGTTGAGATGTAGTCTGGTTGAGATGTAGTCTGGTTGAGATGTAGTCTGGTTGAGATGTAGTCTGGTTGAGATGTAGTCTGGTTGAGATGTAGTCTGGTTGAGATGTAGTCTGGTTGAGATGTAGTCTGGTTGAGATGTAGTCTGGTTGAGATGTAGTCTGGTTGAGATGTAGTCTGGTTGAGATGTAGTCTGGTTGAGATGTAGGTACCCAAATTAACAGATACCTGACTTATTTTATAGCCTGCCTGCCTGCATTTTTAAGTTCCAGCATTTTGGTTAGCCTATATGCTTATAGCCGCACGATCTGTCAGATATTTGAAATACCTTGTAAGATATGACCGTCTCTTAAGTACATGTAGATAAGTGTTGAAGATGACAAGCGTCCGGCCTTTGAGCTTATTTCCTTCAGTAGGGCCTGTGTGACCAACTAGTCTAGTTGGCACAACGCCCTCGTACATATATACAGACTGTAGCAGGCTGTTTATTCAATCAAGCGACACATTCTTATGCAAACCACTATCATACAGACCAACAATCAGGCCCCTTCATCAACAAGTCGTACAACCAAACTACCTACCATTATCATAGCGTGGGCCTTCACAGATTCCCCCTTCACAGCTTTCACCGAACCATCATTTATCTAATAATGCTTTAGTGGTGGAGCCTGCTAATGGTAAATTACATACCCCACTCGTCAGTGACTGAATAGCTTCCCTCACAAGTGAGCGACCACCACCCCTGACCAAGCAGGAAGATGGACAACAGCACCATGCGGTTCAAACAATGCGTATTGTCTGGCTGCTGGACCCTTGTCTATTCCTCAAACATTTGCAAGCCCGAAGATAAGACTTTTCCTAGAGATTGTTTCTCCGAAGTTTGAGAGGAATGACAGCAATTGGTAACACTGGGCACGAAAACAGATGGAGTTCCTCCTGCATTTGATAATTCGCACAGTTGACCACTAGAAGATTAAATGAGATTGGCCTGGTCGATGATTTCATAAAATCGATTGGTCCTGATCTCGCCTTCGAAGTGCACTTGTTCCAGTCGAATATGTTCCATCTGGGGTAATCTGTACATTTGATTACGCACAGCGGTTTCACATATAAGAACTATGAAATTTGATAGGGTCGGCTAAAAGTTGCTGTCCTGGTCGTTACCAGCACCAATCGTTCGGTTGTGCCCGTGTTTCAGCCACAATCTTTGGCCCTCGCAATACCATGGGTATTGAGTAAAACCTTGCATAACAGGCGATGAGCTGAACTTTCCAGTGGCCAAGAGCCTCTGCCGCTTCATGCAGGAACAGTCGGAGCTCATTATTGTATGCACATGTGCATGTGCATATGCTGATGATGTTCGGAGGAGAAAAAGTAGTCTAAAGGGGGTTGTGCAACCAGACTATACTGAAAGCCAACCTAGAAGTCGTGCTGTAGAGTTTGGAGTAGCGTAACTTCATGGTGCTCATGGTATGTATTCGAATTCGCTTCCTGTGCTTTGGTAAATGGAAGCGTATCATGACAGCGTGGCCACCGCCAGCTGGGGGTGAAGTAGGCAAGCGGTGATGGTGGGGTAGTTGACTCGCACTGGTTACAAACCGGCAAGTGCAGCAAATAGGTATTCTGATCCTGCTCACTTGCACGAGGGTATCCTTCCTGCGCGAGATGTCCTGCTGGACGGGACAACCTCAATAGAGTACAGGGCGGAGGGTTGCGAAGCGGAAGGGGCTGCGTTTGCTTCCTGTAGCCTGCTAGCAAAAAAAATCATACTGGTGCTTACATACCTAGGTATGTAGGTAGTGCTACGAGACTGGCGGTTCTAGTATTTCTCGTTAATAATCCCGCACCTCTCTCTCTCCTCTAGGGTTTTTCCTTCTTCTGACATTTCTTCGCGCCTTCAAAGGTCGAATTTCTGTTGAACTTCTTCATCCCCGGCGCGGGACGCAGTCACTCCTTCTTCAGCACCCGTTCCCGTAGCTTCGCATTTTTCACACGCGGCCATTCAGCCAGACTACGACCATTCACGAACATTGGCACTTGCGTTTATTCCTGCTAGCTAGGGGCTTACAATCATCTACAGTTTACAAGTAGCCCTCTGCAGATTTGTCTTGTGTATGTTGATTTGCTGTGGGAAGATCTGTTACACACCCACTCTCAAACGTCTCCTTGTCTCAGCGTCAATACACCGCAGCACAGCAACAACAGCTAGCCGACCGTTCTTTATCGATATATATTCTCTCCCTCTCAGCACTCTTTTCGCAGCCAGCGGGGCTCAATATTTTGACTACCAGTGATTGAGGCATTGGAAGTCTACGTTCATTCCAATTATCAAAATTTATACAACTATGTTGGGGCGAAAGGTTTTGGCACTATTATGTTTGTTCATTGGCCCGGTCATGGCAGATGGCAAATATGCTCCGCCAACACCAGCGGATATCAAAAATAATGAAGAAAATTTATCTTACAGGTTGGTATTACTCTGGTGTACGTTTGGGTATTGTGATACTGACTGGTTGTAGCAAATGGGCCATGGTATCTGTCGCAGGAATCGTTGCCCTTACCTTCGCTTGGAAAATCGTCTATCACTTACAGGCAAAGCTTCGCCTTCTTCTTTGTTTGGGAAATGAAAGGCAACAGTATTGGGCTACTCCGAAGAGTGATATTTTCCCGACAATCAAACGTGACATCCTCTGGGCGCCCATGTTCGCCAAGCGTCACAACAGGGAATTCAAACTTTCACGAGCTATCAATGTTGGAACTTTGCCCACAAGATTTCAGGGCCTCTTTCTTCTTGCCTTTCTTGGAGCCAATATTGCCTTTTGCACGCTCAGCATTGACTGGTCAGCAAAGAGGTCTATGGTGCTTAAGGCAGTTAGAAACCGAACGGGGATTATGTCTACTATCAACATGGTGCCGCTGTTCATACTCGCTGGAAGGAACAATCCCTTGATTGGTCTCTTGAGGATTTCATTCGATACATACAACTTGATTCATAGATGGTTGGGAAGAATTGTAGTCCTTGAGGCGCTTGCTCACGCCATTGCGTATTCCATAAATAAGGTGGAAACTAGTGGCGGTTTAGCAGCTCTGGGTACCACGATCAAGACCAGTTACAGCCTTCAAATGGGTTTGACTGCTCTCATTGCATTTGTTGTTTTACTCTTACACTCCCCTTCAATCTTTCGACATGCCTTTTATGAGACGTTTTTGACTATTCACATCATCCTCGTCGCCATCATGCTGGGTACTCTTTGGTTCCATCTTACGTTGTCTGGGGAGCCTTGGGTTCCATATCTCAAAGCCGTAATTGCTATTTGGGCTGCCGACAGGGCTATTAGATTGATTAGGATCTTTTATAGGAATGTTTCTACAAAGATGGCTAGAGCAACGGTAGAGGCACTTGCTGGTGATGCAGTCAGGGTGACTGTCACTATGCCACGACCATGGAAGTTCCAACCCGGACAACACGCTTACCTCTACATGCCGACGATTGGGCTCTGGACTTCTCATCCCTTCACAGTCGCTTGGAGTGAATGTAAGGAGGTCATCAAGTTCGACAACAAGGAGCTCTCTCTTCACCGTCAGGACATTTTTGCGAAGGAAAAGCCAACTATGTCTTTCATCATCCGCCGCAGAACTGGTTTCACCGATACTCTCTACAAGAAAGCCGTCAACTCACCCGACAAACTCTTTTCCACTATCGCATTTGCCGAAGGACCCTATGGAACATGCCATTCACTAGATAGCTATGGTACAGCTGTTCTTATTGCCGGAGGTGTTGGAATCACGCATCAGGTTCCATACATTCAGCGCCTTGTAGAAGGCTATAGGGATGGAACCGTTGCAACCAGGAGAGTCACCTTGGTCTGGATCATTCAGAGCCCAGAGCACTTGGAGTGGATCAGGCCATGGATGACTTCCATTTTGGCCCTCGAGAAGAGAAGGGACGTTCTCAAGATCATGTTGTTCGTTACCAAACCCAAGAGCACCAAGGAAATTCGTAGCCCCAGCTCTACGGTTCAAATGTTCCCTGGTAAGCCAAACATCGGCACACTGTTGGACATGGAGATTGAGAACAAAGCGGGAACTATGGCAGTCACTGTTTGCGGATCTGGTTCACTCAGTGATGATGTTCGCGCTGCTGTGAGGCTTCGATCTCATAAGGCAAATATCGACTTCATTGAAGAGGCATTCTCTTGGTAGATTGTATCAGGAATTTTTCCTCTCTCGGCTAAGCCATCTCAATCACTTTTTTCTTGTCGGTCTTTTTTTCTACGGGTCTTGTGTAAGACTATTACTTTTCTATTATTTCAATCCTGAGACTATTGCTTATTAACAATTGTACATTGAGTTAAACCGGGTCTGGATATCCTTCACTCCTTACCTTTTTTCACTAGCTGCGAGCTCAGCATCCTGTTTACATATTGTGTCAGAATTTTTCCTCTGAAGCTTTACAAATCAAATTTCTGTGTGATGTGTGTGCGTACGTTTGGGAGTCAGGCTTTGTTGGGTAAATAGGATATATAGAAAGGTGGATCACTGTCACGTACGGTTCCTTTGGCTGGCTGAGTATGTGTTGTGTTATTTGAGCAATGGGTTTTTGTTATACATTTTAACTTCATTTCTCGGATTGAGGCTCTGGACCTTATCTCCTGATTACTTCCTGGCTGAAACTGTTACCTTTCTTTATCTTGCTCCGCTGGAATGAGAGTTTATTCTCATCCAGTAACGAAGTAGATAGAAATTATGGAAATGACCACGAAGACCGCAAGAATCTTGCTCGAGGAGGCTCTATGAGCGGCTTGTGCCAACTAGACTACTCGGGGAGGAGGAAGGAGAAACGCCGGATAGTTAGATAGATGGCTGGTTGACTATTTTAGATACCTGCTGTTTTGGGAGGGGGCAAATAAACATCATGTGGTATGGTTCTAGTATGGCGGTTCAGGCAATTCATTACTTGATACGGATATGTGAACATTACAACCAGACTACAACCAGACTATAACCAGACTATAATGAGCCAGCTCTATGAGCGGCTTATGCGAGCACGAGGTCCTATGAGAGTGCCTGCCAGACTAAGCACGAGACTAGGAATGGATTTCCGGATTGGGGTTGGGGCAGTTGTGACTGCCTTTTTAGGATAGTATAGTTTAGGGATTGGCGTTGCACGTGAAGTCAACACGCATTTGGATTCTTCGGACTAGTACATACTTCTGTGGAATATGTAGGGAGAAAAATTTTTCTACTCTATTGCAAACACAAATCAAATATACAGTGATGGTTCTGAAATATAGCCACCCAGGTCTCCAGCGCCTATTAACCTTGGGAAGGTGCATCCATGCCCGCGGTAACGATATGTGGGTTGTTGTTTCTCGGGCGGAGTACGTATAACTATTGTACATGTACGTAATTCTGCTTATCTACAATCAAAAACGCGTAGATATCAAGGACTATAGATTTAATCATGAAAAGGTAAGTGCCAATGCATATAGGGTTCACTTGGGGAATGCATTAGTACTGGCCAGATTGTGTCTTCATAAGATCAGAATAACGTCTAATAGGAGGTTTTGCACCCTTGCACGCTAGCTATCTTACAACCCAGCTAGTGCACTTGGACCCCTGTGAGCACAATAGTGTAGAAACAGAGGTTTTGCAGCTAAGAGTATCTCCTATCCTATCTCTCCTTAGTAATCACCAACAGGCAACAACCATGGCGGATAACATGCTTATGTGCGGGGTGATGCTGATGGGGCAGGCCATTACTGCAGAGTCTTCTGATGACGACGATGAGCAGACACCTGTGTATCGAGCCCCTATCTCCTACGAGAGGAAGAATTGGTCGTTAGTGGATGCGGACTGGGGGGACACGGAGTGTCTAGAATATCTCCGGTTTTCAAGAGCAGGTATTGCGGAGCTTATAAGGCATCTGGGACTTGTGGAATGGGTGGATTCACCCGTCAAGACACTTGGGCGATATGCCAGGTGTGATAGAGTTTGTGATCTGTGATGTTTTGTTCTTTGATATTTTGAGCCTTACACATAAGAGCGTTCGTGGTATCTTGATGCCAAGGTGGGACTCTAACCCTGTTGAGAAGTTTTTTGTGTAGTCATAGGAATCGTAGAGATATTCTCTGACTATCGATGATTGTATGATTTGCGCTCGTCTGGCTTGCACTAGGCCCCTGGTAGAGGGTTGATTTACGCCTCAATCACTATGTGGCTATGCTTACTAACTGCAATGGCCATCCTCCACTATTAAGGAAGGAAACCAGCACTTTTTTAGAATATCAACTTTATTTTAACTTGAGTTGACAAAATACAAATCTTTCGTAGGGGACTGTATTCATGTCTGCAAAGCAGCCTTGTCCTAACCTTACTTAGTATTTTATAAGTAGTTAGGAATATTACATGATGAACCCTAATCTCCGAAAATGGACGTCCCGAGCATAGTCTGGTTGGCACAACACCCTCCAAAGGTTTGCATCCGTCCTCCAAGTGGCAAAGAGATAACGAACTTCGTCTGGTTTACCACCGACCTTTCATTGAAGTCATTTGAGGGTAACTGCCAAGCGGTCATAGGCAAATTGGATTCGCCTAATCTAAAAGATAGGTTCGACTGTACTCCCATAACCAAGCCATAACCGATGCGAATAGTCTACCCTAATCAGCGTAATGAGTTCTCTCAATCTCGGCTCTCTAGGGCTCCAAGGGAAATAACCAATATACAAGGACACAGTTGACTTTTGCTGCCAAAGTCAGTGAAAAGTCCAAGAGGCCTACAATACCCTGGGCCTATAAAAGACGCCCCAGAGTCATCCTCATGAATTTACGCAGTTTGCTACCGCTGATAGTCATTTAAGCCAGGAGCTTCTCTACAATCTGATGTTCAGTCAGGCATACGGTTAATATACCAACCAGGCGTTGTGGGCCCTTCTACCTCCTGTGTACCTTTATATGTTAATTATCAACTTACATGATCCAAAATGCTATGTTCCTCTACTGTTCGTAACACTAGGTGAGGGGGGAACGGGTGTATATATTGGTTGTGGCGCTCTTTGTTAAAGTTGTATCTATGATGGTTACCCTGAAATGGCACCACCTTGTTGTTCCTGGCCTTCAAGGGAGCGCTACACATGATATACGAGACCGCGCAACACAGAACACAATTAGCTGCCAAGTAAATATAATTGTGCCGTATATTCCTCTTCTTGCTCAGGGTAAGCACGTCATATCTCAGCAACTGTTTCCGACTAGACCCGTGGTATAGAACCATTCCCGCATTGAGATATATACGTTCCCTATTATTAGAAGCAACCTGAGAAACTCGAATTTGGCAGCACTGCCCAGGGTCTGCTCCATTGCCTGAAAATCTCTACCACGCACTCTGAATCCACTGAGCGCTTTCATTAGGATTCACCAGATTACCATAGATTGCATGTGGCGCTTATTATACTAATAGTAATAGTAAATACACTGGGTGTTACCCTGGGCAGGAGGAACAATTGGCGGCGGGCTACTGATAGAGAGGCCTTTCGAATCCAAGTTCAGTCAGCCATGACTGTGATATTAAATCCCACACATATATATTCCTGCTTACTAATTAATCGCCCAAAACTACCCAACCCCCAAGGTTAAGTTTGATGAGAACCATAACACCAAATGTTGATATCCCCCCTGCCCCAGTAATAAAAATGATATCATGCAAACCAGGGGGAAAACAGAATAGTAATAATCAGAATCCATTTTTTGATATGATCAACCTTTTTCACCTACCCACCCCATATGCCTATATATAGAAAACTCCTCTATCCTAAATTTAATACAACACCCTCGTCAAAATCTTCGAGCTCAGAGACTCCAAGCTCTCGTAAAGGCTCTTAATCTCATTAAAGCTAACATCCATAACATCCGCCATCAAATACGCCACATCACTCCTCGAATCCGAAGTCTGCTTATCGACGTTGTGGTCTCCCAGAATGGAATTGACTTGTCGAAGGACACCGGGACGGTTCTGATGGATGAAAATGACGCGGACGTGGTTCTCCTGGGCTTGACCAATGGAGCGGAGAGTGACTTCGGGCATGTTAACGGATCCTGTAGACATCGTTAGTTATTAACCTAAACGATGGGATGGCAGGCATACCAATCGTGCTCCCCTGATTGATATATCTCGTAAGTGCCTCTCCAACCTCAACGCCAATTGCAGACTGAGCTTCCTCAGTCGACCCACCAATATGAGGAGTAAGAATCAAGTTTTTCAAGCTCCTCAGATCCTCCGCCCAGAGATTCAAGCTATTATTAAAGTAATCTCCATTCGCAGCAGGCTCGTTAGGGTAGACATCCAACGCTGCACCAGCAATTCTTCCAGAGCGCATAGCGTCAATCAACGCTGGAATATCGACAACAGATCCTCGTGAGGCATTGATCAGATAGCTCCCCATCTTCATATGCAAGAATTGCTCTGTCCGGATCATGTTCATTGTCTCTGGAAGCTCTGGGACGTGCAGGGTGACGAAGTCCGCCACGGACAAGAGCTCGTTTAAGGAGCTGACTTGCTTTGCGGAGCCAAGGGCCATGAGCGGGATGATGTCATAGTAGATGACTGACATTCCCATGGCCTCTGCAAGGACGGAAAGTTGGGAGCCAATGTGTCCGTATCCGACAATACCTAGCTTAAATGTCAGCTCATGGTCTCAACTACCTGCTAATTGAGTAGGTGGGTATAGTGGACTGTACATACCCAATGCCTTTCCCCGAATCTCCCAGCACTTATTGCTAACCTTATTCCAAGTCCCATTGTGCAACTCCATAGACCTATCACCAAGCTGCCTAGCCAAGGCAATAATCTCACAAATCACCAACTCAGCAACACTTCGAGAGTTACTGAATGGAGAGTTGAAGACAACAATTCCGTGCTTTGCGGCGTACTCGAGGTCAACCTGGTTGGTACCGATACAAAAGCATCCAATGGCAAGCAAGTTCTTTGCCTCCTTGAGGACCTTCGCCGTCAATTTTGTCTTGGAGCGGATACCAATGGCATGGACATCTCTGCAACGTCACATTAGCCCAATTCATCCCTTTGCAGCACTACCCTGCCTCCATCTTTATCTATAACGATCAACCAGTGGGGTATAAGAGGACATTACTCACTGAATCTTCTCAATCAACTGATCTTCCGGCAACGAGCTCTTCAAAAACTCCACCTGATACCCCTGCTTAGTCAAGATATCCTTCGCAGTCTGATTAATATTCTCCAACAACAAGATCTTGATATCCTCCGTCGCAAACGGCTTCAACTGCTTGATGGGCAGTCTAACCTCGTTCACTCTACTCCTGTGAGCATATGAGCCTATGGGAGTATGGAAAGTTGAGGTTGGGCTCGTGGAGATGCTCAAGCTGTTGGCAAAAGCCTGACTGAGTCCGCCAATGATTTCCCTTGGTCCAGACATTATGTGTGTAGCTTAGTGAGATGTGTAAAGTAACGGGTCAGTAAGACAGAAAGTCTTGTGATGCTAAGTGCACTCTTGTCGCGGAGTTCAGAGAAAGAAAGGAAGGAAACCGATCTGATCTAGAGCTCTGGAAATTAGGGAGAGCAGAATAAAAAGTATGACTTGAGCTTTCTTTTCCTAATATACCCCTCTGTGAGTCAAGATCAGGGTCGAACGGATATAGAAGAATTGCAGTACACGTTTCACTCGATCTACCCATGGCCCCGACTGCCCGCTTGGCTACGCAATTGCACCACAACTCTGTGGAAACTTTTTACTTTTTCATTAAGCGGGCACCTGGCCTATTCTTGCGTGCTTGTCTCATGCTCAACCCTAGGCTCAACCCCGGTTAGTCCATTACTCAATGCGGCACTAGCAGCAACCGTGCAAAGAACGCTGTAAAACTCCAGTTTGGGAAAACTGTGGAAGGCATCTTCGTACGAGGGTGTTGTGCCAACCAGACTACATCTTCGGATCTACACTAGGTATGTAGCTCGAAACTTTGCCCTGCAGTCCGCAAGGTGGGGGAGTTGCGAGACATCGTACAAGTGAGCTTCATCATCTGATAGAGTACTTGTACATAGACATGAGCTCAAGCATCCAGCACCAGGTTAGTAGAATACTAAGTGGAGTACATATACCTTCCATGCATCTATAGGTAACTAGCTGCACAGCTGCCAGTTTCCAGTTAAAATTACTCAATTGATCAATCTACTGCTAATTAACAATCACAGTGATCCGATCAGATGAGTTAGACATCCCCCTGCGTGCACCATACCTGTTCCCATTACTTAGTATTGGGGGCATATGCAAGTGGGACAGACATGTACAGCCCACGGTACCGCGATTTGAAATGGTGAATCTGTCTTGCACTCTAAAGTGGACTGTTTACAATGACGGTTGCCTATTCTAACCGTGGCTTATGCGTACATGGATTCGCGGATGGTCGTCGGAGGACAAGGGTGACTCCGATCCAATCACCCCACTTGATCTAGACCCCAGACCCCAGTTTGCACATTCACCACGGGGTTGTGGTGGTTCAATTTCAATTCGATTTTTGGGTACTTTCTCCCCTAGTTGTACATGTACAGGCGTTCTAACACCTTCTCAAACCAGGTTAACATTTTCTACAATTTCTTTTTGTAAACGCGCATCACCCTTGTGACAGTGTGTTCTCGAGCATAGCAATAACATTCAGGGTCATGAGGAAGTTATAAGAGAGGCCGTTAAATCTAGGCACCCAGAGCACAAAAAAAAAAAGAGAGCAGAGAAATTAAGAGAAAAAAGAAAAAAAACATACAAAACATGTCCCAGAGGCGAAATATTTCCAAGCCATTGATTTCTTATCCTATCCTATTACATATCCTTCAACTTTTATCCTGCCCACCGTCCATTGCATTCGTGAAAATCCTAGCAAAAATCCCAGAGAAATCCAGTAAAGCCCATCACTGAGTGAGACTCATGAAACAAACAATGAAAAGGGATCTAACTCTGCTTGCAGTCAGCAGCCTCCTGTTTTGGCTTAGAGTTGTCATCCTGTAGTCCGACTGTTAGCTCACTGCGCTCGAATTCTCCAGGGTTGTTATCCGAAACTAACCTCGTCATCTGACTCCTCATCATCATCGTCATTGTCCTCGTCAGTGAACCTCTCCTCATCATCCTCATCGTCGTAGTCTCCATCGTCGAGCCCATCATCAATTTCCTCATACTGGAGAGCCTCACCAGTATACCAATCGACGGCACGGGGAATGAGCTTCTCCTTGATCTCTTCTCCGAGACCGTAGTCGAGCTCTAGACGCTCGCTGATCTCCTCGGTCTCATCATCAAGGTCCTCGTCATCCCCAGTTGGGGGATTTGGTGGGGTGAAGAAGTTGAAGAAGCTCTCGCATGGAACGGTCCTCTTGACAACACGGGTTTGCTTGGTGGCTGGAAAAAAACAAGTCGAATTTAGCCCCAAATTTTATCGAACAATCCAAGGGAAGGAGAGGACATACTCTTATTACGTTGCTTCTTGCTCTCAATGCGGACGGTGAGGTCCTTACCCTCCTTCCAGTCGATCTTGTCACCGGTAGCATGGTCATAGATGTAATCACCTGGATACCCGCTGTCCTGGTAAAAGTAGTTCTTGGTGATCTGCTTGTTGGTGAAAAACTCATTGTCGGCGAATTCGAAGATGAGCTGGAAACCATGCTTGTCTGGGTAGGCAATGCGGATATTGGTGATATACTTCAGAGCAGCTTCATCCCTGTCGGTAATGGTGGCGGCAAGGGCCTGACTGTTCTTCATGGCAGTCAACCAAAACTCTGGAATACCCTTGATGTTGGTATCCTCAGGCTTCTCAGTTTTGGGCTCCTTTGCCTCTTCCTCCTCTTCGTCATCATCCTCAGCACCGGCCTCAATCTCGGTCTCGGTGGGCTCGGCCAGGCCGTTAACAATCTTCGATCTCTTCTCGTACAAAGGAGTGAACAAAGCGAAGTATTTCTTCTCCAACTCCAAAACCTCTTCATGGAAAGCAGCCTCGAGCTTCGTGTGGTCTTTCTGGATACCCTTAAGGCCATTGATTCTGCGACGGACTGCAGTAGGTAGAGATTCGATATATCCAGACGAACGACCAACGAGAGTGTTGAGTTTGCCTTGGATCATGCGGACTAACTGGGGGTTAGATGCGAGGAGGGCAGCGGCATCGTTCTTTTCAGAGTCTATAGGGGGGCATGTCATTAATATCTGATGGTTTGCTGTGCGGGTTTTTTACGCTAGTACAAACCTTCAGCAATAGTCGAAACTTTTGGTGCAACTGCATGAGATGAGATGGGTGCAGCGGTGGAAGGGGTGTTTTGTGGGGTTCTTCAGCAAAAAAAGGATAATTGTAAGCATCATTCGTTTCAAAACCGGAAGAAACAAAGGTGAGAACGTACGGAGCACCAACGAGGTCAGCCCTCTTGTTCTTGATGGGTTCAGACATGGCAACCGACTAGAGAATATGAAAATGGTGGGGAAAAGAGGTACTTCCGCTTCTCTACGAACAGTACGTCGAGAAGATGAAAAGATGTTTGTGAAGGGTTGAGAAGCGAAACGGTTGGTGGTTGATGAGAGGGAAGAGAGGGGTAGTTGGGAAGATAAAAGGGTAGAGGATTAGGGGAAGATGTGAGATGTGAATGGAGGGGTGAAAGGAAGAAGGTGGGATTAAAGTTGTTGGTGTGTATTCGTGGAAGAGGATTATTCATTCGCTGGCGAGCTAGGGCGGCGGCGGTGGGGAAAAAGTGAGACGAGTGGCTTAGTCAAGTATGAGGTCTTCTAGTAGCGGCCTTTTCAAAGTCGGAACTCCGAGAAGCTCCCGATTGAATGGAAATACTAAACTGTAAATCCGGCGCATATCTGAGGACCTCCGCAACAACCAGGCACTCGCAATCGAGTTACAGTCAGTTGGTCTACTACTGGTGGCCCGATATCTCCGGCTTCACCAGTGCCTAGGCATTTATTCTGCTCTCCTTTTTTTAAAATTTGGGGATTTGATATATGCGATCTTATATTCCCAACAGAAGTCAACAGCTGGGATCTCGTTCCGAGGTAGCCAAAGAGCATTGATAGCATCAAAGTTCTACGCATGAGAATAGCCAATCGGGAGATTGAGCATTCGATAGCCGGCATGGGACAGAGATGGGGAAGAGCACCGGCGCGGACATTCGAATGGATACAGACCCGAGTGGTCCATTTAATGCCTCCCGACGCCGCTTGGACGGGGTAAGTTGTGAGGTCGCTTTGCCGTAAATATGCAGTATGCTTGCTGGTCGTGCATAGAGAAATGGATTCAGCCGGGTTTGTCCGCCTGTAGCACGGAATGATTGTACAAATTTACAGGGTGAGATACACAGCATCATTTGTTTGAGACTGATGTTTCAATTACAACGTTACTTCTTGTATTCTCCAACCTTGGCGCCGCCAAGCCACTCGCCCAAACACTACAGTAATTCCGCACCCCCCCCCACACCACCTCTCATATCCCCACGCACCCTTTTCTCCGAGCCGGACTCACACATCGTAGCCTATAAGCGATCTTTGGGTTATAAACACATCTCCAAAAGCCACAAATTATGTTCGGACTTAAACGCATTACTACCGCCGCTGTGCGAAACTCCCGCAGGCTCGCAACCGCCTCCTCGCCATATGCGTCAACTGCGAAGAATCTCTTGATAAACAAAGACACAGGAGTGATATTTCAGGGTATGTTTTATGATGTCTGGGGGCTCAATGGGGGGTAGAAAGGGCAGTTGCTGATGGAAATTGGGGGTTTAGGTTTTACTGGAAAGCAGGGAACGTATGTGTCTCCGTTGGCCCGGCATAGGGAGTGAGAGGGGTTAAGGGAGTAAGGACGGGTTCTGACGCATGAGGTTGTATTGCAGTTTTCATGCACAGCAGGCAATCAGCTACGGTATGCGTGTTTGGAGGTATCGGGGTTTGGGGATGTGAGCTAATGTGGTACTGGGGCAGGTACCAATGTCGTTGGAGGTATGGACTGAGCTTGAATATGGATTCGAGATACTGTTAATCTGGCTGGGTCGTCTGACACTTTTTTTTTAAAGGAATTGTAAGGACCTTGTCCATGAAGATTGATCCATAACGGCTAACAGATTCCACAGAACCCAAAGAAGGCAGGCACCATCCACTTGGACCGCCCAGTGTTCGCAACTGTCCGTGAGGCCGTAGACCAGGTCAAAGGTTTGACAAACTGGCTTCCGGCATGGAGAGCACAATCCTAACATCCCATACCAGCCGACGCTAGCGCCATCTTCGTTCCCCCACCAGTAGCTGCAAAGTCCATTGAAGAGGCCATTGAGGCAGAAATTAGTCTTGTCGTATGGTAGGTCTGAAGCTGATCCAGAAGGTTGAAGTGCTACTCACTAGCGTGCTTGGTTAGTATCACAGAAGGTAAAGCCGGTTTGACTAGACCAGGAACCCCATTGGAGGAGTTAACCAACATCGGAGGCAGGTATTCCACAGAACGACATGGTGCGTGTGGTGGACATGCTCAAGACCCAGAATAAGACTAGGTACATCTTCATATTGCTTCATATGAGTATGTCTGCTAACATATTGATAAATGTAGACTCGTTGGACCGTAAGATTTTCCGATATTATGTGGACCGATATAACTGCTAATAGCTCGAAGAAACTGCCCCGGTTTGATACGACCCGGTCAATGCAAGATTGGTATCATGCCAGGGTTCATACATAAAGCTGGAAGGATTGGAATTGTTTCTCGTTCCGGAACTCTTACCTATGAGGCCGTCAACCAGACTACCCAAGTTGGTCTCGGCCAGAGCCTTGTCATTGGGTGAGTCCACCAGGGTGCATACATGGAAAGGCTTGGCTCACGTAATCTAGTATCGGTGGTGACCCATTCTCGGGAACAAACTTCATCGATACTCTGAAGGTACGGGGTCCTACACCTTAGGTACCTTTCCCGAGCTAACTAAACTCCTCAGGTCTTCCTTGAGGACGATGGGACCGACGGAATCATCATGATTGGAGAAATTGGTGGATCCGCTGAGGAAGATGCCGCTGAGTTCCTCAAGGACAATAACCCCAAGGGCAAGCCCACTGTTGCATTCATTGCCGGCATCTCTGCTCCTCCAGGAAGGAGGATGGGTCACGCAGGTGCTATTGTGTCTGGAGGAAAGGGTGGTGCTGAGAGCAAGATTGCCGCTTTGGAGGCTGCGGGAGCAATTGTGGAAAGAAGTCCTGCTGCTCTCGGGAAGACGTTGTACAGCGAGTTTATCAGAAGGGATTTGCTTTAAATGGGACCTATACATAAGTGTGTGAGAGGCTGAATTGCGGCTTGGACTGGGAGAAATGGATGGAAGTGCACAGAGTACCATATATAGATAATTTCTTTTTTTGAGTGCAGCAGAGAGGCGTCAGTAATAAGCATGTATATCCAAAAACGCATCCATTATCACGGATTCAAATTTTGGACGCAAAGGACATTAATGCTGCTACCCCCTTTCTACATTATATCTACCGTCCCTCAGGAACTACTGGGTTATCAAATGGAGATGTCAGGGTAATAGTCCACCAAATACATTCATGCAACCAACATTACCTCATCCTGCAGCACTTGCATATGCGTCTCGCCATTCTAAGCCCACATTGGATAATTGTTGTTTCTGGAATTCAAACCTCAACAACTTACTTTGGAGAACATCGAACGAACGGTCATACTCCGACTCGGTTGCCTATATCTGCCCTCAGCTCATCACACCCAGCACCAACGTGGATCGCAGCATCTTCATACGAGCTTACCCCTAAGCTTCCAGCCCTTTCACCACCCACTCCATTCCGCCAACCGTCTTTACCCCCTCTCCCACTACAGCAATGCTCAGTGGCATCCTCCTCTTTAACCAAAAAGGTGAGAACCTCATCTTCCGGCAATTCCGAAACGATTGCCGGGGCCACCGGCTCTCCGACGTCTTCCGGATCCAAGTGATCTCCAACGCGCAAGTGCGCTCACCCATCCTCACGCTCGGGTCGACTACATTCTCGCATGTGAAGCATGAAAATATATATATTGTCGGTGTCACAAAGAGTAATGCGAATGCGGCGCTGGTGTTTGAGTTTTTGTATAGGCTGATTGCGTTGGGGAAAAGCTATTTTGGGAAGTTTGATGAAGAGGCTGTCAAGAATAATTTTGTGCTGATTTATGAGTTGTTGGATGGTGAGTTGGATTGTCTCTCTGGATGGTTTGGAAGCAGAAGGGGAATAGAAAGGGGATAGGAGGGAGATCATTGTGGGCAGGACAGCAAAGGGATATTGGTGGAATCAAAAGCTAACAGAAATGCTGCACGACAGAAATTCTCGATTTCGGATACCCTCAAAATACCGAGACAGACACATTAAAGATGTACATCACCACCGAAGGTGTCAAGTCCGAGCGAGCAATTGTACGTCCCAGTATACCGCCTCATTCCCCCCCCTTCCCCCCCCTTCCCCAATCCCCCACAATCCGTAGGGCTACTAACACGCCCCCCACAGGAAGACTCCTCCCGCATAACCATGCAAGCCACCGGTGCCCTCTCCTGGCGGCGCGCCGACGTCAAATACCGAAAAAACGAAGCCTTCGTAGACGTAATTGAAGACGTCAACCTCCTCATGTCCGCGCAAGGCACTGTTCTTCGGGCCGACGTAAACGGCCAGATTGTTATGCAGGCCTATCTTTCTGGCATCCCCGAATGTAAATTTGGGCTCAATGATCGCTTACTATTAGATGGAGATGGATTGAGTAGACCGAGTGGGAATAAAGGGGGACAGAAAGCTACAAGAGCAGCAGCAGGAAGTGTTACGCTCGAGGACTGCCAGTTTCATCAATGTGTTAAACTGGGCAAGTTTGATACAGATAGGATTATTAGCTTTGTCCCGCCGGATGGGGAGTTTGAGTTGATGAGGTTTGTCTCCATCTTGCCCTCGCTCCGGGTCCCGAGTCCGGAGTCCCGAGTCCGAGTGAACTCATGATAGGGGTCATTTTATGTCTAACACAGTATGGGGATTTGGTTTAGATATCGAGCAACCGAAAACGTCAACCTTCCCTTCCGGGTCCATGCCATCGTCAACGAAATCGGCAAAACAAAAGTCGAATACCAAGTCGCTATCCGGGCAAACTATGGCGCAAAGCTCTTCGCTACGAACGTCATTATCCGGATCCCTACGCCCCTCAATACTGCAAACATCTCCACCCGCACATCCCAGGGGAAAGCGAAATACGAGCCGAGCGAGAATTATATAGTTTGGAAGTAAGGGCCCGCCTCCGCCTTTCCCCCAACCAACTCACCAACCCACGGGCGTAAAAACTAACATAATATGTATGTATTGGCAGAATTGCGAGATTCACCGGACAAAGCGAATACGTCCTCTCCGCGGACGCAACTCTTACCTCAATGACAAACCAAAAAGCCTGGTCGCGCCCTCCGCTGAATTTGAGTTTCTCACTGCTGATGTTTACGTCCTCGGGTCTATTGGTGAGGTATTTGAAGGTGTTTGAGAAGAGTAATTATAGCAGTGTGAAGTGGGTAAGGTATATGACTAGGGCGGGAAGTTATGAGATAAGGTATGTCGCCTTTCTTTCTGTGGAGTTACCCTGAAGTAGAATATTTGGACTCGAGGCTAATGGACTGGACTGGGATAGGTTTTAATACATCTGAATTCCCCTTCTTTTTTGTTTCTTTTGCGATATGGTATATAACATATGTATGCTTGTGAACTTCTTATTTATACGGAATAATAGAAAATAATATTGGGTAGGAAGATCACGTGGGTAAGAATATATTAATTAGTAAACAGCGAAGTATTATGCATATGTATCCTAATAGAAAAACTTTTCCAGATTTCTAAAATCTCTCTCCCAGGGTGTCACACAAATCTTTTGCCTCATACTGGTCAGGGGTTGTAATATATAACCAGTGAATAATCTGAATGCGCCTATCTCAAAAACGCTACAAAAGAAGTAAAGAATACACAGCAAGATATGAAACGCGAACGTGCAGGCAGATTAATTCAATTGGCCTCACTTCCCGACTACCGAACAACTGATTTCACCTCATTATCCAAGGGTAATTGGAAAAAATAAAAAATCCCCGACAAATAGACATGGAAAAGCTATAAAGTATACAGTTCGTCCTTAGAACCTTTAATCCATTACCCGAAACGGTAACTATCATTCCCTCGCGGTCAAAGTCGGCCTCTTTGCAGGGGGTGGAGGCGGAGGCGGTTTCTTCCCAATACTCCTCGGCGCTGGTGGCGGTGGTGGCGCCCTCACTGAGCCCGCATTATACCTATCTGCCAAATTACTTGTCGATGGCGGCCTTGAAGGGAACCTATGTCCCGACTGCGTCGTAGCTGGCGAGACCCCCTCACTACCATATTGCCCAGTAGGACTATTCCCACCAGACTGACTATACCCATGACTTGATACATCGGTATTCACTTTCGAAGGTTGCGGAGTACTCCTCAAGGATCGATTAATTGGCAGTGGGGGTGGCTCAGCAACATATCCTCTCCTGGAAGATGTTGGTCCATCGAAGCTAGCCGGGGTGGTGCTTGTTCGCTGAAGAGCGGGCCTTTGGTAGTCGCTGGGCTCCGGGGTTTGCATGCGGTATTGGTCCTGGGAGTTGATCCGGGAGCGAATTGGTATACGTTCTGGTTGAAGGGAGGGGGGGGGGGGACTCTCTTCCCGTGGTGGGGCTGTGGTGTTGGTACGGGAGTTAACACGGCGGGCGGGTGTACTACGCGCCGCAAGTTGTCTGTAATCCTGTCAGTGCTCATGAGAATTCATGATAGCGATGGAGGCTTACCCTGCAGGCCATTGACGTTTTAAGTTGTAAAGAATATCCCTGCAACGATCATGATATTCCAATTCCGCCTCCAAGAGTGCAGTCAACTCTACTACTGACTCAGCCTCTGACTCCTGGATGTCCGTCATCCGTCTAAGTACATCTTCGTTGGATTCCTCGTACTTGATCCTCTGAGCTCGGAGTTCCTCTTCAACCCTGAAGTCTTCCCGCTTTTGCTTTTGCATCTTGGTTAAGGTAGCATCGTAGGCCAATCTTCGCGATTCCAGCCTCCTGCGAGCAGCCTATGGCTCTTGGTCAGCCCTAGTTTGAATATCAATCCGCATGCAGGATTTCCATACCTGGTATTCCTTCATTTGAGTGAGAGTTCTTTCCATGGACTCGAGCCAGGTCTCACTAGCTTTTGAGACATAGCTGTCCTGTATTCTGGCAATTCTTTCATTTGCTTGCCCCATATCTATATGAATAGTAAGCATCCCACCGCCACACCTTTGGTATTGAATCATAACCCACTTATAAGACAATTCCCAAAAACACTGTCAGTCTCAAATTCCTCTCCGTGTGCAATCATTGCATGGGCGAGCACATCAAGTGGTAACATCTTCTCCCTATCCTCGGCCTCCTTTCGCTTCGAAATGGACTTGACGTAAACGTTCATTGTGCTGTGGAGTTTCTCCATGCCTGTGAGCACCAGCTTGTTAGCCAACGGAAGCAGCAAAACAATGTTAGATCTCTATACTTGCCGTCTTGACGAAGCTGCATCTCTGCCTCCATTGACTTAAAGTCGTCAGACAATGTGGTCTTGATCTCCCCTCCCATCTTCTCTCCTGCCCATTGCTTAAGCCTGTCTAGACGTTTCATTGCTAATTCTGCTGATGGGATATCTCAAAAGTTGCTCCGTGTCGAATTAATCGTACTGAAGAGTTGTTAATGGACCGCCGTAAGTCAAAATAGGTTGTGAGTTGGGTCGCGTGAGTGGGTCCTACAGCAAGGGACGGTTAATGACAGGTATGGTGTTTCTACAACCTGGATCTAACTAACGCAAAATCCCGGGGTATATTAGAAAGCAGGGTGTTACGGAGAAGTGTCCGAAAACGAGAGTCTGGCTTGAAAACGAGGGAAACGAAGCTGAAAGAGGGTGGCTTTGGCACTATTTGTTACTGCAGGCCGGTGATGTAGGTCCTCTCGTTGACTGGCGTAATGATTAAGCTCGGAACTAGAACTACTTAGGCTAACCAAAGTGAAAGAGATATATGGGAACGAAAGAAGTTTTATTCACGAGGAACGTATGATGAGAACTAAACACCAATATATATTAAAGAAGTCCAACCGGAGACAAATCACGGAGACGGGGCCGTCGACCTCAAGATATATCAGGTACCAATATAGATAGGATATGCCCAGTGCAGTGGATGTGGGAATTAAACAATATTAATCAGGCAGAGCAAGTAAGAAGCGGCAATTGGCTGTGCCGCGCTTTAAGCGATCTTCCAGGAGATCCTTCTGGCAATGAAACAGGATCAACTTCATCGGAGAGGGGGCATGAGAGCTCTCTGATATTCCATTCGCACCAGCCCACGTATAACAGCATCCTTAAGACGTAATCGTTGAAACAATCCCACATTTGCCTCCACTGGCAATGGCCTGCCTCTAGAATGTTACGTACCAAATCGTCGCCACCAAGCAGAGAGAGAATCGTTGTATTGGTATGTAAACTACGAGGACAAAAGTTTCCGTACAATGGCACTTTTACACCAAATCTAGACTATTTATAAAAATCACTAAAATCACTAAAAATGCATCGTGAACTCGACAATTCTCAACACTGAACATAGTGGAAGACCATATCAATAGGTATGACTTTCATATACCCGAGCTCATATTATAACTCTAGCATGAAATCTAAATTGTTGAACGAGTGTCAGATCCAAAATATGCCAATGCCATACAAATCTGCAATAGACTGTGCTTAGAGATAACGTCTCTAAACTAAAATGCTATGGAACCAATTAAACTAATAAATCCTAATGGAATATAGTCTGGTTGGCACAAGCCTTGTGCCAACCAGACTAAATGAAATACAATATATATATCGCAAGCCATGCCTTCGTGCGTTGAGGAAAATAAGACGAAATCCGTGAGTTAAGTTGTATATAACCTGTATTTATTGGAGCAATTGCTATAGTTTGGGCATTTTTTGTCATTTGTGGGAATAGGGTGATATTGGTGTAAAGTGGGAAACTTTTGTCCTAGTACTTTATATATACCTCGGTGTCATGCTTGTACACATAACGAGTAATTCTAATAGAAATCCATTGTAGAAGAATTTCACTCAAGAAGCTGGAGGAATTTCTTCCAAGTAAAATTGTAGCATGACCAACCAAAAAAGGTAGAGTGTAAACAACGATATCTAATACATTTCTACCGCCTCGGCCATTCATTTCCTAGGCTTGCGGTTACAGATGTAATTGACGCTCATGAAACAAGCACGACCGTTCTATTTTCGCCGACAATGCTACTGAGAGGTGTGTTGGTGTCTGTTGCAAGAACTCTATGAGCCACAGTCTCGGGAAGTAAAATACTGCACGGGTGCCCCAGCGCAGACGTTTTTTAAGTAACAGAAAGTGTTGATGCCGATTTCAAAATACACTATGTATAACTAACTGCAGTGCTAATAAAGAATATGATATTACGCTCTCAAAAGGCCCGGCTGCATGTACATGAAGGAATGGACCTGAACCCTAAACACCACAAAAAGAAGTGACTTTGAAAACCTAACAACCAACAACTAACCAGCATCAGCCCCTTTGCTTCGAATCTCTGCGATTGCAGTTCCATTCATCGGTCTCGCTTCCATCACGGGCAGATCTTTCTTGTGCAGATCCTCCATAATGCCCGAGCCAGGTTGCTCCTCAGTCATGCTGCCATCCGTAATCAATTCAGCCATGATGGCATTGACTTGGGACGGGACTGGGAGATCCTCCGGCAAGTCTTTCTTTGCCAAGTATCCGGCCACCCTACCACCGGCACTATATTTGAGAGGAACAATAAATGGTCCCCGGATAGGATCATCTTCTGGAACAGTGTCATCCACGGACATCTCATCTTCGTCTGTCTCCTCTCCATTGTCCTCGTACTCGTCCTCTTCTGCCTGACTGTCATACGAGTCCTCCGAATCTGCACTCCCACCCAGGAAGCCGTCATATCGGACACCATTTCTCCGGCTTCTCTTACTGGGCCTTGGAAAGGTATCTCCGTTTTCACTGCCCACAGATGCAGGTGTAGCTGCGCCGGTCGAGATTCCATACCCCCCACTAACCCCAACTCCACCATATCGGCCCTCAGTGGGCCTCTTAATTTGCCGTCCTGAAGCTGTAAAGCGTGGTCCTTCTGGCGCATTTGATGCAGCCCTTGACGTCCTCTCGCTGCGCCTCATACTAGTCCCATCTGAAGTCCCACCAGCGCTTCCCCCCTCGTCATCTTCAGAATAATGGTATCTTATACGCTTCCCTCGTGTTCGACCTTCGTAAGAAAACGCTGCGGCTTGATGAGTGAAATAGTTTTTGCGCTGTGCGCGATATTCACGGCGTTTTCGTTTCTGCAGTTTGTTAGACAAGGCATTTTTACACAGATACCTCAATGACTCTTACATTCTCTCCTTCTTCAAATCGAGGAATGGCCGCATATATCTTCTTTGCCATTTCACTGGAATGTTTGTTGTTGTGTTCCTGTAAATCAGCAGCTACCGCTTTCAGCTCATCAATTGTGCCAGCTACTGATATCCAGGTAATGTTTTTTAGAGCTGGATTTGATTCTCTATATAGTCGAAAGTATGTATCATCTAGGGTACATTCCGTCAGCTTAACTGTCCATATGGTCATCGCCAGCGCACTTACCCCTCCCCTCGATCAACCAATACCGCCTCTTGTCAGCGTCCCTTCCCCATGGCTGAATTGAAAGTGCTACATTGAGGTCATCGTTTCTCCGACTGGTTTTGTAGTTTTCATTCAAGATCGCACGAATGATCTCAGAAGACGATAGAGCCCAAAGGATCAAATATCTCAATAATACTAACTGGGAGGTGATTTTTATTGGTGAGCAAATTTTCCCGGGAACATCATATTAGGCACGTACTCTTTGCTTTGCGTCTAGGTCATCAAATTTCTTGCCTCCTGCTAGAGGATTTCGCCCTTCCCACTCCGGTGACCACTGTGACTGATTAGCCTGGATGGCATCTTCAAGAGCTCGGTTGTGATGCCCTCGTCTATGGAAAATGTTGCAATTAGTAATTGATGCATGATACCATGAAGTGGGTGCCCGGGCAACGAGGCCACTCACTCAACGTTTTTCTTCCGATTGAGAGTCAAGCTCAATAGCCGGCACAGCAATTGCTCTACTTGCTCAGAGGGTGACTTATTGATGACCCCTGCTTCGAGATCTTGAGGTCCGAGATTGGGTACTCCTTTGAACGCAGAGTTGAAGCGACTCTGGAAGGCTATGATGAACTGTCCAACAACACGTCAGTAAAACGCGTCACAGCAAACTGAAGAAATAGCCAATGAGATTAATTGGCTCACAGCTATTTCTGGAATATCCGCGAAGGTAGGAACATGCGGGGGTTCTTTCTTTCGTGGTTTCTTGCCAACAGGAGGAGGGGTCGGTGAGTTCGCAACGCTTGGTGACTTGAGAGACCGGCCCTTGGCTAGCGATGGAGGTATTATTTCGTCTTCTGTATCCGGTGCAGAACTGAGAGGGGATTCACTGTCAGACATGGCCGGTAGATGCCTTGTCGCACGTCTCGGGCTCGTCGTGTTGTTGTGCTTTGTCGAGTCTCGTAACGCTGCCAGCGTTATGTTCTCGGTGTGTAGGTAGTAGAGGAGAAGAGAGAAACAGTAGTGCTAAGTCCTACCGAGTGATATAGTTTTCTTTGACAGACTTATGACAAGCTGGCAACTCACGCTCAAAGTGGAATCGATGGGATTTTGATGGAAAGAATGGCAAGCCGGACTCAGAGCCTGGAGCCTAGCCGTCTACAATATTCTACAAGGAAGATGACGAGCGTGAAAGTATGCTTTTCATAATTACTATGTAGACATGTGTCCCGGCTCAACTTGAGCATCCCATCCACGCTTTTCCCACGCTTTTCCAACACCAATCAAGGCATCCACGACCAGGACACCTACAACACGCTGGCAGACACATGCAGCATGACCGTGTGAAGAGGGGAAATCCACCCTTCTGTGCGATCGTAACTGAAGTGATTGAGATGGCCAACTTGACTATCAGGAAGTCCCCTTAGGATACGCCCAGCTGTCTAACTTGGAAGATGAATTAAAGCGGCCGAAGAAAACTTAATTTTGCTCAACAGCCCGGGAGCAGGGGTCGTCGCCTGTGAATTCTTTGTGGGCTCCGTACCACGTCTGGCTGCCCAACACTGCCTGCAAGTTTCAAAAACAAAAATCATCTCTGCACCCTCGACCTCCCGCATTTCTCGCCAGCGAAAACAAGTAGCAGAAATAGATAAGGTGGGTATAGTGGTATCAGAAGAAACATAGCTATCAAAATCTCCGTCTGCACAGGATGAGGATGAGTGTGCTAAACTGATATTGGGCCCAGTCATGCTATGATCATAGTGTTCGCGGTGCTTCGGGGGGTTTGTCGACTCACCCCTAAAGAGAGGGGGGTATTTAGATGTAAATGATGACGGCAAATTCCATGTGTCGCAACGAGGTGTCGTGATTGAGGGTGCTTGTAAGATAATATAATGGTATATTGTTGGGTGTTCAGATAGGGCCTTGACGCTGCGACCTGGGCTACGAAGAGACAGAGATGGAGTCGGCGGTGGGGGGATGAGGTTGGAGGAGTGTTGAGGGTGCCAAGGAAATTCTCCTAACTTGTTTTTGGTGACTACAGATACCCTGGTGCGGGTTCAGGACAGACTGGAAACTGCCTGGGCCTGACGTCAGAGGATAAAACCACATTCGGTGGACTCGAAGGCTAATCCGTTCGAAACAGCTCTCTGATCATTCTCATCGAAGAAAAAAAGCTAGCCTTTCTTTACAAAATCCATCCGTCTACACAATGGGTGCGTCAAGAGAGTATAGCAGGCTAGGTGAGTATGTTTCTCTCTCTACGCACTAGGATTGAAAAAGATCAACTGCTAACTGCCTCCAGTGCTGGAACATACAATTTCGCAGAAGTTACAAACAAATCCCTATTCGCCAAATTAGTACTTCCATGTATGTATAAAGACTACAAAACGAAAGCACTCGAGCACTGTATCGGGAAGACATACAGGAAGTCTGTGGAACAAGAAGCAGAAGAAGCGAATGAAGGGCTCCATCCTGCCTGGAAAGCTCCTCCAGTTGTTCGAACATTCCGTTGGGATGTGTTTCTCTCCCTCTGTATAACCCCTTGATTTCTCCGAGAGTTTATACTATTCTAAAAGTTACCCTAGACTTCTGTCACTACCACCGAGCGGCTCCATTGCTGTTCCGCCAGCTTCGAAGAGAGGTCTATAACATAGATGAGGATTACTACCAAGACCAATTTACAAAACCGTTGAAACTCGCGTCAGGCCTAGGATTCAGTGGTAGTGTTTTCTTCTTCACACAAAACAAGGATTATATTATAAAGAGCATTGGACGTCGATTTGAAGTCAGTAATCCCATTAACATCTCTTTACTTCACGTACCCACACCTGGCATTAAATCTAGTACATCTTTCTCTACAAGGAACTCTTGGACCCTCTGGCCGACTACATCACACATAACCGAGACACTCTCCTGTCAAAAATTACCGATGTATTATACTCCTTTGACCATCGACTTGGTAGTTATCTAGGGGTCAGCCCGTCTCATTTCATCATTATGAGAAACGATCTCACTAGATTTGATAAAGGGCGCGGGTGTAAGAAATGGGATTTAAAGCCACCAAACTTCTTTGAACCTACCCGCGATCTCGTGCCTGATAGGATAAAGTCCAAAGCTGCAAAGAGCGGCCTGGCAGATGGGATGGATGAGGAAATTATACTGGCACGGAAACAAAAGGCTGACTTGATGTGAGCTTTCTCACCCTTTCAAGGGATCCAGTGCAGGGCTAATTTTATTAGGTCTTTACTCGAGCGGGACACAGAGTTCCTAATGCAGAAGGAGATTATTGACTACTCCCTGCTGCTTGGCCGTTATCCTGTAGATATGTTTGGGGAAGTACCACAGCCCGAATCCTTCTTCACAGGAGTGAGGAGTGGGGATGGGAAGTGGATTTATAAAATGTGCATCTTGGACTTTCTTTGGAATGTCAAGCAGTTACATCCGAAGATTATTCAGGCTGCTGGTACAGCCCTGCCAGAACAGACCATCACCACTCAACCTCATAGGTACAGGACTGAATTCTTGAAGTATGTATCCCAAGATCACTTGGAGTGTGTTAATGACCGACAACGGGGCAGGATGATGGACGACTACATTGAGATTTACGATGGGTGATTAAACCTTACGAGATTATATATCTTTTTTCTTGTATGAAGTCACAAAACCAGGGGTACTATCCCGGCAAGTATTCATACACGCGAATATATGTGTAAATCACAGAACTCTTTTTCATTAGCTGTCACATGACGTCAATGTCGATACTTGCTTATTCAGCTTCTTCGGGGCTATAAATTTCAGCTGGGCCTAAATAGTCTGATACCAAGACCTTCTGGGCATGAGACTAACTAGGGCCTAACTGGACCTAGCTACATACTTACTTATTGGTGTTCGCCACTATACAGGAGGCTGGTGTCAGCCAGACTAACCACAGGTTATCTAGTCTAGCGGGCATCAGGCGTAGTCTAGTTGGCACAAGCCTCTTCTCTCAAAATTATCTCGCGTCTGGTAACATATCGAGAGTATAGGGCTGATGGCGTAAACCAACTTATTAATGCTGACTTCTCTAAGCCCGGCCTTACCTTTGTTGGATATCCCTCGATTAGGATCATCTGATATGTTTTCGTACATCCTTTCTTTGACTCCCGCAAAATCCGTCAAGGGTTCCTTCGAGAATGTTCCTTGCTTCTGCCAACATATTTGCTCAACCGGCTTGCCGTTATTTTCCAGCTGTTGCATACTAATACCTAATCTCTTCTGAGTGTCTGCCATCACCATTGAATACGAGGTAGCCTACTTGAGATTTTGTTTCTTCTAGCTGCTGATATTTCTTAAAAAACTGTCCAATCAATAACTAAATAACAGAATCAACCTCATACAAAAAGATTAGTGAGCTTCTTCCCACTGATAGAAGCGAAGAGCAGGTAGAACAAAACGAAACTGGAGTGAAGTGTAGTAAACTTTGAAGCGGGGCGTAGGGATGAGGTGTGGCTTAGTGCCAGACTTCTGAAATAGGAACGACAACGTGTCAGACTATACTAAAAATGGAAAATAGATCGAAAATCCTGCCAAGTGATTGTTGATCTTGGAAAAACCAAGATTGGAAACTGATTGTGCCTGTTGGGGATAGTCTGGTTGGCACAACACCCTCCGAAGGTGCAGAGAGGCTCTGCGGAAGCTACCAGATGGAGAGGCTTTCCCAGGGTGTTCCAGATCCTCGCTTCATCTGGTACACGATCCTTTTACTGGCAGTAGTCTTGCGGGCACCAGCCTCTCGTAGAGATATTTTGTTTCCTTAGCTTTCGGCGAGAGATATGGTAAAGCGTGGAGGGTTAGCCGTTATTGATTTCATTGGCCATGCCGGGTGGTGGTAAGGCTTTTCTTGTGCTATAGATTCCCTGACTTTGGGGTACACTCCAAACCCAGTAAATCCTGGAGACATTTACCGTGATCTCAGCGATCACCATCAGAATGTGGCGCACCAATGCCCTCGCCATGTTACGCCAAGATGGGAGATATCCTTAGTCGGCCCCTTTCCCAGACCAGCTGACTGCCAGCGAGATGCCCACAAAAGGAGTGTGTGTTTTTGGGTGTGGGAAGCGCGCGCTGTCCGCAGGAGAAAACATTTTCAAGATGATTAATGCCGGTATTTCCTTTTGCGGGATCCTCGAGATGGTCTCATTTGCTGCTATTCCAAATAAATAGAGATGATCTGGACAACAAACCAAAATTAATTGGGTGACCCCCAAAACTCGAGATAGCTTTGATAATTTGTATTGATGAAAGTCCCAGCAAGGGATGCATGGAATTGAGCTACTCAAAAGATCATGAACAAAGAGAGCACAATCAATAGCAGCGAGTATCACTCCAAGCACTAAGAAGTTCGTAAATACTTTCAGTTGGAATTCAAGGGTTCCACTGAGGCGGCATTGTTGAGGATTGTAGACGGTAGCGAAAAGTACCAACATGCATCTCGGATAAGTATTAATAATATAGGCATGGGGTGATCACACTACACCATGCTTAGCAGAATTCACTGGTATTTGTGTCGCCGGGCGCTGGAACCATCTTGTGACCCAATGTCCTGCCCACACCGCGTGCTTCCGGCTTGCCATCGCTTCTGCTGCTCCAACACGGAATACTTTGGTAGGCAATACTGAAAGGAGTGACGAGGAAGCAGAAAGACCAGACGAGGGTGAGCGTGAACATCGAGCCAGATCGAGATGCGTACGTTGTTTGCTGCTCCTCCGCCGTGTGTACTGTACATAGAGTACACTCGATCGCACCAGATGGGCCGGTATGTAGCAATTGCAAAATGTCTCTGTCTCGCTGCGTGGAGGCCTTCCCTGCCAGCGCCCTACGCCCCCAGCCGGACAGCTGCAAGCGTCAACTCCCAAACCCAAACGTCCGCGAAAAAAAGACATCCATTAGCAGCAGCGCCCGTAGTACAGTAACTTTTCCTTTGGGGGGGACACACAACACCCCGAAAAACCTTGGAGGCGGAAAATGGAGCAGCCTTTCTCTCCACTCGCGGCCAGTCGTCTTCATTTATTGCAATTTCCATCCTTTTCCAGCCCGTCAGGTTTCATGTCCTCACTGCTGCAAGACCAACTCTGATAATCAAATCATCTTCACTTCACCAACCCCATCCCCCCCAATCCGTCCAGTCTGTATCTCCATTCCCCCCGCGATATATAGGTGCAGCACTCACTACCACGCTGTGCCGTCACGTTTTTCATCTGTGGCTCGCCCTCGATCACGCACAAAAGTTACAGGACCGCCATCTTGCTACTAGAAAGTAAAGCCCTGTGACTATAGAACTATCCTCGCTCTCGTGTCCCACACCAATCGCCAAATTCTAGCATCCGGCCTGGCCACTCAAAAATCCGTCGTCGGCAAAACTTTCGCTCGTGTGCGTGCTCTGCTTCACGTCGAGAGTCGAAAACAGCCGTCCTAGTCTGGCTGGTCGGCAACTCGCTCACTCTATGCACCAACCCTGAATGAAGAGGTCCTTCTGGCAGGCATCAACCAAGCCCTTAGATTTGCTGCGTGCACTGCTTGCCCAACCAAATCCCCGTCCATCATCCTCTTGCTTCCTATCATCCTTTAATTCAAAGCAAACAAATAGGTGCCTGTGTGTCTGCGTTGGCCGACCGTGTCTGTCGGAAGAGCAGAAGAATATATAGGAAGCAGGAGACAAAAGAAGAAGCAGCAGCGGACAGAGCTTCGTCGGAGACGAGAGCTTTGCTCATACTGCAAGCAGCGATGTCGGGAAGCCAGCGTTCCCCGTACGATGCTAGACGCTCCCCAACAACATTACATTATCGGTCCTCCTATTCATCAGATGGCCAGCACCCACGCCCAAACCAATACGACTTAACTACGCCAGTACACGCCCACTCGCCAGTAGCATATAACGCCAACAATCACCCTTCTACCTCCTCGACACGATTGCCTCCCCCAAGCACTAATTCCACCGGGACATTTTACGATCCCACTCAGGCGGAGCGCTCAGAGTCAAACTCGAATTGGGGTGGTTTCTCAGGATATCCACGGCAATCTTCACAGTCACAGCATTCTTCAGTGGTAAGGTGGCTGGAATTATTATAATTATTTGGGTATTTTGGGTGCTGACAATAGTTTGGGTGGCAGCAACCATACGGCTACCGCGAGAATTCATTACCGAATAGAAGCGTCGAGCCAACAGGATCGAGATCTAGCTTTTCTATCCATTCTCCCGTTTCGTCCGCCGGCATTCCAGGGCGTCTGGAATCAAGAACAGCCATGGATTCAAAACCGTCTTATCACGAGCCGGTATCGCCGAGCACAATCTACGTACGTGCTCAGTTAATTGAATCACTTATTTGAACTGGCTTTGTACTAATTAATCGCTTATAGAAAAGCACTGCACCTACTCCTCGCCGCGAGGCTGCGATGTCCATTTCATCGCTACTTACTTCATCCGATGAGCCTACCACCAGTGAACCAAAAGCTCCCAAGTTGAAGATGCTTACGGCGAAGCGACCGTCCATTGATCAACACCAACATTCCGAACTATTACAAGCAGAGAACAATTCTACAAAGGCTAGCTTACGGCGATCTTCCATCCCGACCCAACCATCTGCCCGGGCAAACGAGATAGACCTTAGAGGAAGCATAGACACAACGTTCAGTGGTGGGGCTGGGAGCAGTTTCGGCAAGAAGTCTAACTCGTCATTCAAGGATTTTAAATACCACGACTCTATGAAAGTCACAGAAGATGCAGATAAGTCTGACACAGATGTGGATGATGATGTGTACCAGGTGGAAAAGCAGGCCTATGTTGCGAAACGACTTAAGCGAGTGGCAGAAATTGCCACCAGTGAAGCTGAGAAGCGAAAGGTAGGGTCACAGCTATATGGAGTGTGGGGGTGTTCGATGCTGACCTCAATACAGCGACGACGGGTACTTCTACAAACAAAATTACACGAACAGCTTGATGCTCTTGGAAAGGCAGCGAGAGAGCGTGCGAAAACCGCGCTATATGTTGACGCCATGGCGGAGGTGATGAAGAAAGAAGAAGAGGATGAGAAGGAACGTAAGAAGGATATGCAGCGAAAACGTCGACGGGAGAAGGCTGCAATTGAACAGAAGGCTAAGGCTGAGGCACAGGCCAAGTTGGCTGTTGAGCTTGCCGAGAGGGAAAAGGTAGAAAGAGCAGAGAGGTTCGAGGCGGCAAAAAAACTTGCGGCAGAACGAGCGTTGAAGATGGAGATTGAAGGCATAGACTCCGACCACAGCCTTGTAGTAATCGAGGAGGAAGGGCCCAAGAGTAAGAAGCGGAAGACTACCAACCAGAAGAAGATTCGACAGCCGAAGGAAGGGAAGGAGGCAAAGGAACTAGCAAGGGAGAGGGAGCCGAAAGATGTGGAGATGATGGATGCGAAGGTGGTGAGGGAGGATGAGGAGAAGGCCATGGAGGAGCTCAAGGAAATTGCACCACATAGTTCGAAGGGATACAACCAAATGTACGATCAGATTTGGAAGGATATTGCAAAGAAGGAGATCCCCAAGGTGTACAGGATACAACAGACGTCGTTATCAACAAAGCAATCTAATCTCCGGAAAACGGCGCAATTGGCGTCCAAAGAGGCTCGAAGATGGCAGCAACGCACCAATAAGAATGTCAAGGATACCCAGGCTAGGGCCAAGCGCTGTATGAGGGAGATGATGTCGTTCTGGAAACGAAACGAGAGGGAAGAGAGGGATTTGCGTCGCCGTGCAGAGAAGGAGGCTCTAGATCGGGCTAAGAAGGAGGAGGAAATGCGTGAAACTAAGCGACAGGCCAGGAAGTTGGAGTTCTTGATCTCGCAAACCGAGTTATACTCACATTTCATTGGCCGGAAGATTAAAACAGATGAGATTGAGAGGTCTACTGATGATGTTTCTGGCCCAGCTGCTGAAAGTGCCTCAGCTCAACAACCGAAGTACGGAGATTTGGATGATAAGCGTCCAGCACGACCTACGACCACGAGATTCGAGGACTTGGATTTCGACAATGAGGACGAAACGGCACTCAAGGAGGCGGCAATGAACAATGCACAGAATGCTATTCAGGAAGCTCAGGATCGTGCTAGGGCCTTCAATAATGGAGCACAGACGACGGAATTGTCGAATCTCAATTTGGACGAGGGTGAAATGAATTTCCAGAATCCCACAAGTTTGGGTGATATTGAAATTCAGCAACCCAAAATGCTTACAGTGCAGCTCAAGGATTACCAGTTGAAGGGTCTTAATTGGCTATGTAATTTGTATGAGCAAGGCATCAACGGTATTTTGGCAGACGAGATGGGTCTTGGAAAGACGGTCCAGTCGATTTCGGTGATGGCGTACCTTGCAGAGGTACACAATATCTGGGGCCCTTTCTTGGTCATTGCACCTGCTTCAACACTACACAACTGGCAACAGGAAATTACACGCTTTGTGCCACAACTTAAGGCTCTGCCATACTGGGGTAGTGCGAAGGACAGAAAGGTTTTGAGGAAATTTTGGGACCGTAGGCATGTAACCTACGGAAGGGACGCCCCTTTCCACGTCCTAATTACCTCATATCAACTTGTGGTTGGTGATGCTCAGTACTTCCAGAAGATGAAGTGGCAATACATGATTCTAGATGAAGCACAGGCAATCAAGAGTTCGACAAGCTCGAGATGGAAGGCACTATTGGCTTTCCACTGCAGGAACAGATTGCTTCTTACTGGTACACCGATTCAGAATTCTATGCAGGAACTCTGGGCGTTGCTCCATTTTATTATGCCAAGTCTTTTCGACTCTCACGATGAGTTTAGCGAGTGGTTCTCTAAGGATATTGAGAGCCATGCTCAAAGCAATACTCAACTCAACGAGGCGCAGCTACGTCGCCTGCACATGATTTTGAAACCTTTCATGCTCCGGCGTATCAAGAAACATGTACAGAAGGAGTTGGGTGACAAGATTGAGTTGGACATCTACTGCAACCTTACCTACCGCCAGCGAGCATTGTACAAGAGTTTGCGGGATAAGATCAGCTTCCTGGATGTCATTGAGAAGGCTTCTAGTGGTGGGGATGAGGGAACGCAGACTTTGATGAACTTGGTCATGCAGTTCAGGAAGGTTTGTAATCATCCCGATTTATTCGAGAGAGCTGAGACTAGGTCACCACTGTCGTTTGCTACTTTTGCGGATACGGTGAGCTTTATGAGAGAGGGACAGAATGTCAACCTTTACTACACGAGCCGGAACTTCATCCAGTACAAAGTGCCAAGACTTGTTGCGAGGGAGGAGAGGCTGGATATTCCCGGATATAAGACACACGCGGGGTTTAGGAGGAGGCATTTGGATAATTTGATGAATATTTGGACGGAGGATTACATTCACAAGTCCATGTATTTGGATAGGGATTCGGCCTTCTCGTGGTTACGATTCGCAGACACATCGCCTCGGGAAGCTGCAAAGACGTTTCACTCAGGCATACTTGACAGGGTTGTTTCGGTGGCCACGGAGTCACGGGAGCTGAGGCGATTCTCTGTGTTTTACGACGACGAGAAGTTTGTCCCGCCACACACGATGCTTCTAGTGTCGAAATTGCTGCATAAGCAGTCGCTCAGTGATATGTCTGAGGAGAAGCACCTGGCTGAGCTGACCAGCGTATCCACACGTATTCTCCAGGATGGATACCTCCAGGCCATGGAACCCCTGGCATATCCTGCTGTATTTGCACCTCCCATTGAGCTGGATTGCTCCGATCCAGGGGTTGTCAATGAACAGAATTACCTGTTATTCAGCTCCAAGGTTCGAAAGGTTCTATTTGGGCCTACTAAGGGAGAGGAGGAGGCGATAATCGAGAATAAACTGGAGGTTCCTTTAAAGACGCTAACCAAGACTTTACCTGAACCGTTTTTGAAAGCATCAAGCTACGCTGCGATTCAAGTTCCTCTAATGCGACGATTCGTTAGTGACTCCGGGAAACTGGCTGCACTGGATAAGTTACTTGTCGAGCTCAAGGCTGGTGGCCATCGCGTGCTACTCTATTTCCAGATGACCCGAATGATGGATCTCGCAGAAGAATACCTCTCCTACCGCAATTATAAATACCTCCGTCTCGACGGTTCCTCCAAAGTAGAAGACCGTCGAGATATGGTCAATGACTTCCAAACACGGCCTGAGATTTTCCTGTTCCTTTTAAGTACGCGCGCTGGTGGGTTGGGTCTCAATCTAACCGCCGCGGACTGTGTCATCTTTTACGACTCAGACTGGAATCCTACGGTTGATCAACAAGCTGAGGATCGTGCGCACCGTTTGGGACAGACGAAGCAGGTCAGGGTTTACAGGTTGCTGACGAGAGGAACCATTGAGGAGAGGATCAGACAAAGGGCATTGCAGAAGCAGGATGTGCAGAAGGTAGTGATGTCGGGTACTGGGACAGATTTACATGAGAAACCAGTCAACTTTAGTAAAGGTGGCGGGAATAGGGATGTGGCTGCTTGGTTGGTGAGTTAATATTCGATTCTCTAGACATGAGGGACTGGTGGCTAATTTCGGCTGTGTAGTTCGACGATGAGCAAATGGCTCAGCTTACTGCCGCAGAAAAGGCAAAGGAGGAAGCAAAAGCCGCCCGAGGAGCGAAGAAGCAAACAAAGAAAGCCTCCGCTGCGACTGCTGCTGCTGCTAAGGAGACCGGTAATGCAGATGCGGCTAATCTATTGGAGAATATGTATCACGAAGGTACAGACTAATCATCCGCCATTTCTGGCTGTTAAACGATTTACTGATATGTATGTGCTGCGCTATAGGAGAGGGAAAATTTGAAAGCGAGACTGCTACTCCGGCGAATGGAGCCGCGACTCCGGCGGATGGGAAGAAAAAGCCTGGGCCTAAGGGAACTGGCAAGGGAAGGAGTAATAAGAAGAAGACGACGAAGGAAAAGTTACAGATGGTGGGGGATATGGGTGAGGCGTGAGCTTGCTGCTTCGCCTCGCGTATCTAGTTACCCATTTTTGTAGGTGTTCTTTTCGTTTGTAATATACATACCAATCGCTTTGGGCGGGTTTTAATTTTCTTTTTCTCTTTTTTTGATACTGTGGATAATATTTCTTTTATTTTGTGTTTTGTTTGCCCTGTGGTTAATATTGCTGCATTTTTTCTTTTTCTTCTTGTTTTGTTATTTTCGTCGATTAGACGTTTTCTCGCTGCGCTGTCTTCTGTATGGGTCCTTGATCGGTTCATGTCCATCTATGTCCATGTCTCTTATGATAACCGAAGCAAGTCTTTGGGCTCTTTTGTTGTGCATTCTTGCTCGGTTTCATGTATCATCGATTTTTCTTTTTTCCATTTTTTTCAACGAGAGAGAGAGAGATTGCGTGTATATACTACTTATTTCCCCCTTCCCCCCCCCTTTTTTTTCCCTTTTTTTCCCTTTTTTTTTTTTTTCACAGAGTAGAGAACGGGAAGATGGGCGGGCGGGGCGGGGCGGGGTGTAGTGGCTTTATTCCCTTTCTGTGGAAGAAGGTTGGAAGAGGTGGGAGTTGTTTATGTAATTAGTTATGTTAGTAAGTAGGTAGGATATTGAATCTGGGATGTACTTTGCTAGATTGTAGGGGTTCTTTGTTAGTATGGGCTTATGAGATTGAATAAGCTGGCTACTTGTAGCCAAGCAGGTAGGTGTGGCGTGGTGGGTATTGATACTTCTATTCAAAACTTACTTTCTGCCACATGTATGGACAAATCAGCTCAGGTAAAACTCAACAATCATGAGCGTCCTCCTCTATCAATTTTTTTTACGAAACCCCTCATAAAAATGTGATGAATAAACCAGCAATCCACAAACACGAAAGAAAAAAGACCAAGTTCTAGAATTTTCCCCAACCAAAAACTCCGCATGCAGTAACAAAAAGTAAAAAGACAAAGAAAAGAAAATCGCATCACCCAATCCCCATCCGCAATCTGACCTCATTCCTCCCCCTGTCCCGGGCCCACATCAACCGCCTATCTCATCCTCTACTAATCCTCGCCCTCCCCAGCTCCCTCCTAATTTCATCCAACTGCTCCAACCCAGTCTGCTGTTTTCCCCGCTTCACCCTCTGCCCATACTTCCCTCCCACGCTATAATTCTCCAAAAAGTCATCCATGATTGCATTGAAATCCTGGCGGGACTCCTTAAACCCCTCTGGCGGGGATGGGCGCGACGAAGCCTTTGAAGTAGTAGATATGGCATCGCTGTGATCCCCACCATTGTCGGAATCTTCGTCGGAGTCTTCGTCGGAGTCTTCGTAGAGGGCTTCGATCTACGGGGATGGAGAGTTAGTGACGGGGAGTTCAGGGTAACAGAGGGAAGTAAGTTGTGGTATACCTTATCGAATCTTTCATCGAGGAGAGTTTGGCCCTCAGTGCGGGTTATTGCGGAGGAGCTCATCGAGTAAACTGATTCTGCTGCTGCCTTTTTTCGGCGGCGGCGGGATTTTGAGCCGCCCAGGGAGTAGACAGTGGAGAGGCCGCCAAGGGAGGAGAGGTCGCCGATTGAGCTTGCAATTTCGGAATCGGGGGCGGAGGGTTTAAAAGAAGATTTTTGGGCGCGCTTGAATTTGGAAAATTCGGATAGCCAGTCGTCGGAAGGGAGGGGCGCGGGGCCGTGGGGGTCTTGTGGGGGTAGGGCAGTGGAGGTAGAGGTGGAAGAGAGTGAAACAGATTTCGACGATGTGGATTGGCGTTTTGATGGTTTTTCTGTGTCATCGGTAGCCCATCCGTCATCTTCACCTTCGTCTTCCTCCTGACTGTATCCGTGGTCGCCGTAGCTGTCCAATTCCTCCGATTGCTCAATAAACTCGTCTAGATCGACTTCCTCTGGGGGCCCAGTAAGGATCTCACCAAAAATATCCTCGTCATCATCAACATATTCCTCGTCTTCAAGTGCCTCAAGGACTTCTCTTAGTCGGGGGTCCATATCCGGTTGGAATCCCGCAAGCTCATCAGGAATATTCTGCTGGTTTAGATAGCTCCGTTTCGTGAGTTTCTCATTTGGTAAGAGGTCCTTAGGAAGGAGACTTTCCGGGCGCGGGGCCTCCTTTAGAGCGTCTTCGAGTTTCATCGGATGATTCTTGCCTCGCTGTTTCGAGGCGGCTTGGGGAGCCTCGATGAAGACGGCTTCGGTGCTGGTGCCGAGGTCACGCAGGTGCTGCATGTAGTCATATGAGGTGTCGTCATAGTGGATGCCCCACTGTGCGGCTTCGCCTTCATTAGAGCGGATTTTGGAGGTAATTTCGGAGCCGAGCTCGGCGGCTAGGTCATGGGCAGTTTTGATTTTGGAGGGGGGGTTAATGGAGGAAGAGGATGGAGGTTTTGCATTGCCGGGCCCGACGGGCTTGAAGACCATGCTTGAGGCGCTGTCATCGTGGATGAGAGGGTCGTTTTGCGGGCGGTGGACGAGGGTGAAGGTTGTTGCGTTCTTTTTGTCGCTGGAAAGCAGGGGAGTTAGCTTTGTATGTAGGGGATGAGAAGCTCAATAGGTAATAAACAGGGTAGCTAGGAGCCCAGGAAAGGTAGGTACTCCGATGAATGGATAGCATTTTGGAGGGGATGGAACATGTCAGATGCGGAGTAGAGCAGAGAACATACATCCACTTCTTCTTCCCCATGATGCCAGTAGCCTAGATTTGTAATGGAGCTGTGGTTAGGTATCCGCGGGGGCAAAATTAATTGCGAGCGCTGAGGGCGATTCGTCTGGTCAAGAACGAGTGGTGCTGGTGAAGTTTTGCAGTCTGGGGTTGCGGTTGTGCGCTGTTGACAAAACGGAAAATGTTGGGGGATGCGGGTAACCCCGCTGTCATCCGGAAGTATTTGCATCGCATCGCATCAGCGCCCAGCGCTGAAATATAGCAAAATTTCAGAGAGCAGGACTCCGCCGCGCTTAACGGGCCCGCCAAAGCACAAACGCATAGAAACAGATCGATATTGGAACACTCCGGAATTATCTCGCCATGGGCTTGCCAGAGAGCAAAAACCGGGTCGGGCTCGGGAGGGCGTTGATGAAGGGACGGAACATCGGGGCTGGCACAGCACAGAAGGGGGGGAAGAATCGAGTAAAGGGGACACAGTCGCATGTATGTGGTCCCTATGCCCCTTAGTTGGCTCCCCCGAGACTGATTTGCAGGCAAATAGTACACCACAGACTTCCAGAAGGAATTCGGGTCGATTACGGAGCAAGCTGCCTTGGACGAGTTTCTAGCTACAGCAGAACTTGCAGACACAGATTTTACAGCAGGTCAGTCTCCACCTCCCCAACCACACGCTGGTTCGGGTGAATGCTGTTATGGAGCTGTGAGCTGACTTCTACCTCTCTTCCTCCAAGAGAAGCTCAACGTCAAGGTCATCCACACATCCCAAATCAACCCCTACCTCCTTACCGCCGAACAGCAGAAGCAATCTCTCTCAAAACACTCTGCCCACGCCAAGCACCTTACCGTCCCCCGCCGGCCAAAATGGGACTCCTCCACCACCCCCGAGCAGCTCGACCGGCTTGAGAAAGAATCCTTCCTCCACTGGCGCCGAGGGCTAGCCGAACTGCAAGAAAACAAAGACCTTCTCATGACGCCCTTCGAGCGAAATCTAGAAATGTGGAGGCAGCTGTGGAGAGTCATTGAACGCTCAGACTTGATTGTGCAAATTGTCGATGCCAGGAATCCGTTGCTGTTTAGGTGTGTGGATTTAGAGGCATATGTGAAGGAGGTAGATTCCAATAAGAGGAACTTGCTGTTGATTAACAAAGCCGATATGATGACTGAGAAGCAGAGGAAGGCGTGGGCCGATTACTTTGATGAGCATGGAATTGAGTACACATTCTTCTCTGCGACATTGGCCTCACAGGAGCAGGAGATGGAAAATGACTACGAAGATGAAGGAAGTGAGAAAGCTGAAGAGGAGGAGGAGGAGGATACCGAGAAACACGAGTCCTCAAGTTCAGGACTCAGCGCCTCGATACAAAACATGACGCTCAACCCAGACGACGCCGCGGAGTCAATCGTCAGTGACAGCGGCTCCGAATCTGGCGTCCCCTTAACCAACCCCTCTCCCACCCAAAACGAATTAACATTCCCCTCTAACTCCACATACACCGCCGCCACCGTCCAAGAACCCCGCACCCGCATCCTCCCTGTCGACGACCTCGAAACCCTTTTCCTCCACCACGCCCCTCTCACGACCACCAACAACCCTACCCGCACAACCATCGGCCTCGTGGGCTACCCCAACGTCGGCAAATCCTCCACCATCAACGCGCTCATCAAAGCCAAAAAAGTATCCGTCTCATCAACCCCTGGAAAAACGAAACATTTTCAAACCATCCACCTCTCCCCCTCTGTCCTCCTTTGTGATTGTCCAGGTCTAGTTTTCCCCAACTCCGCAACAACAAAGGCGGAACTTGTGTGTAATGGTATCCTGCCGATTGATCAGCTGAGGGAGTTTACTGGCCCGGCGGCGCTCGTGGCGCAGAGAATCCCGCATAAGTTTTTAGAGGCAGTCTATGGGATTAAGATCCCGATTCGCCCGTTGGAGGAAGGTGGGACGGGAGTCCCTACGGGTGAGGAGCTGTTGAATGCATACGGCCGCGCTAGGGGGTTTACAAAGACGGGGGTGGGTGAGCCAGATGAATCTCGTGCGGCGAGATATATTCTTAAGGATTACGTTAATGGGAAATTACTCTTCTGTGCTCCGCCACCTAGGGAGCCGGAATGGGATATCCATGAGTTTAATCATGAGTTATATAGTGAAGCGCATTTACCAGTGAAACGCCAGACGGGAACATATACACAGGAGATACCAGAGGTAATGGGGGATAGGGATGGTGTTTCGATTGATTTGGCGCCGGTGGAGGTTGGTTTCAAGAGTGCGGATCTTGATAGGAGGTTTTTTGCACAGAGGGAGGGGAGTGGTGGGCATTTGAGAACGCCGTTTGCGAGGCCCCAGGTCACGAACGGGAAGGGACTTAGTGGGAGGAAGGCGAGAGATTTGTTTGCGGTAGAGAATGGGTTGAGTAAGGAGGAGGCGAGGAGGTTGTTGAGTGGGAAGAAGCATTTTAAGGGGAGGAAGGGGATGTAGCTGGTGTTTTGGGAGTGTGTGGGATGGGATAGGGATGAAAACTGGGATAGCAAAAGCTTTGGCGTTCTTTTTCCGTGTTTACTACTTAGTAACTAGGTGCTATATGATTGTATATTATGACCCATGGTACTCTTGTCTCGCCTTTTCACTGCATTTTGTTCTGTTCGGGGCTTGTAGGTGAGTATGTAAGTCAATAATACCTTGTAGGGTATATTCACGGGGTTGGGGTCACCTTAGTGGAACTTGAAATAGTATTCTTTTGGTTGGTCACTGTATTTCAAGATGCTTGGTTCTGTTTCCTAAATTTTTAAAACAGAAAGTGTTACCCTCAATCCTGTCGTTCGTAACTTAGGTGCCTTAGCGTACGCATGACGGAGATAGGGCGTAGGGGATATGTATTTACTAATTCTGGAATGTGTTAATTATTTTAGGTAGGGACTATGCCGGCTACATCCCCCACATAAATACGCAACTAATTCTCGCTCGCCATAATCCGAGTCGTTGAATAAATAGGTCAAACCTCTATAACTATATCCTCGATGATCTGCAAAGCTCAGAAAGTTACCTCCGTATCCATGGCCACATAACCTCCCAGCCCTATGCTATGTAAGGCAGATCCGACTACGACATTTCCTTCTGACTCAGTCAAGGAAGAGGTTGAGGACACGGAGTCCTAGTGCTGAAACCACGAGCCGAACTCATAGGACCACACAAGCCAGGCGTTATCCACTGCTACTGCGCCTACATCTACGCCTCAGCAGAGGGCGTTTAGGATGTACCGTACGTGAGTGGGGTTTCATCGGAGCAGATCTTCACTGCATAGATCAACAATACCTTGCTTCGCCTCACCTACGGACTTGGCCTGGATCTCATCTCTAGGGACCCGCAGGGAGATAGACATCTGCTGCTAAGTAGTTCGCAGCTTGGTGTAAAAACTTGTATTTATTTTAATAGTACATTGTGTCCCTGTTTTTTTCTTTCTCTTCTACATATGTACTAAACGTACATATCCGAGAGAGAAAAAGGATATATATGCCGGAGGAGGGGCTCATCGATAGATGAACGACTCCCACGAGAAGTAACAAGACAAGCTGGTATTCAAAATAAAAATCGTAAGTCACATCTATAGCTTACTGTCCTAAAACTATATATGCTAATTCTTGTTATTATCCTTCTACTAAAATCAAATAACACAATAGGGATGCAAAATTTTAAAAGAAAGTCTCCCACCATCTCACAAATCAATATCGTCTACCTCGCCTCTGCTACAGGGCTTGCAACATTGGAAAAGGAAGTGAAGTAAGAAATAGAGGAGAAAAAATGAGGCTATTATTTATAATGAGTCAAAGGCAAAGGGACAAAAGGAGAAAAGGCTTGTGGTAAGGGGAGCTCGAGGGGAGTTGGGCTCTATGAAGGAGTACAGTCAACCCTGTCTCATTGCGTATGTTTGGGCCGAGGGTTGTGGATCGTGATAACTGGAATGCCATTGACTGTCAAAGACACCTTGGCATTATCCACAAGGCCCGTGGTAGCTGACCGGAAACTGTCCTCGAGCACATGGAAAGACATTACAAATATATCCTTGCAAATATAAGAAAACAAGGTGAGAATACGTACGGCGGAACAAACCAGCCCAACTCAGTGACTTGTATTCTAAGGGTCTATCAATGTTGTGGAAGGGGCCGACTGTATAACGAACGATTGGGCCCGTAGACGCCTATGTTAATGGCGTATGCAAGTTGTAAGGCTCTAAGGCCGCAACTTGAAGGTAACACCCTATCAGATGCGTTGAGTTATACGATATGTGAACTGATTGAGCGTTAAACGATACTACCCGGGAACACTGGTGAATAAGACTCCTTGTCTGTATCTGAATCAAACTCCCAAAATCCGAGTCAAGGACGCTAATCTGCCCACAACTAGTAACGGCCCTACCACAAAAAGGAAAGAGCAAAGATACAGACAAGGAGTCTTTATTCACCAGTGTTCCGGGGTATAGGCATAATGGTTTTAGTGGAAAAAGCTTGGTACAGGAATTTTATTTGGGTGGAGGATAAGGTTTTGTGCTCTCCACTTGCTGTAGTGGAACTCTTTCTATTTTCAATATATCGGAGCTCAAGAACGAGATATTCCCATACAGTAGATCCTAATATCCCCGTGTTCTTACAGCTTTATCTAATGTTTTTATGCCAGTACTTACCATACTATCACAGTATGCAAGTTACCTAGACCGTGGATCTCCCGCTGGCAGCTCTACAGTTATCGATTCCGGCGATGGTCTTTGGTACAGTTCCCGATTCATTCTCACCCACACGAGTAATGAGCAGTTCGAGAAGTATGGTATTCTCGAAGAAAGCATTCCTTTTATTTAAAGTGGCAGGCTTCATCGATTAATTAGTAGTATCTGTCCATAAAAAGTACTTTATAGCAATCGATTGATGCCAAATTTAGCTGAAATGTTTCCAAATAAAAGGCAGCTTGTATTTTCTAGTTGAGTGATTGAGTCTTCATAGTTATAAAAGTATTTCTTCCATGAGCAGACAAAAACTGATCGACTACGCACAGGGCCGTAGGCGGACTTGAAGAGAAGAAAGCCAGTATTAGTTATTAAATTCTTTGTAGTCATTAGTCACTTATTTATATCAATTTGTGTTTTTTTTCGTTGTTTTGCCTTTTCCCAAAGGTAATTTAATTGTCACATCAGTTCAGGTAACACCCCATAAAATCCAACTTCATGAGCTCAATAACATCTGGAAAAATATCCGAGAAGTATACTCTTATCATGCTCTGACGAAAGTCCCCCTCCTTCTTCCGTACCTCCTGAGCATTGAAGTTCCTCCCCTTCTTGCAATGTAGTGCCCCTCGAATGCATCCTTAACATCCTTCTTCCCCTTTCCGCTACCAATCGAGCAACTACAGTGAGTAGTATTGTAGCACACTGCATTTATATAATCTTACTGCCAGAAATACCCATGATCTCGGTGGCTTTGGAGCAAATTCCCGTTCAGGATAACCCTGCACTACTTAATGTAGTTCAGCGCTTAGAATATGAGTTAGGCGTTGTGCGGGTCTTGGGTTTCATGGAAGGGTGGAAATTGCTGGAGGTTAGGAGACGGGAGGAGGCTATATTGGATTCCTTTGGCATGGCTACTAGTGTTAAGTAGTCGGATGAAGAGAGCTAGCCGCGCCTTGCCTATCAGCATAAGTACCACCCTTGCCCTCCTCTCCCCAGCCAAAGCGCAGTTGATGTTACGCCGACAACATCACGAAAAGGACGCAAGTTCGAATCCCGGAGTGGCCAAAAGGGCCGTTCCACAGTTTAGCTGATGGCAACATAACGAAAGAAGCCCTGAAGGAAATATGCTCACTATTAGCCAAACCCAAGTAACCGCAGGGCGGGGAACGGGGAACAGGGTTAGCTAATTTGTTGCTGGTATTTTTGGACTGGGCTTTTATAAATTAATAAACCTACAATTTTAGGAACTGGGACGAGGTGGTTTATAGGAGTACTCGGTAATGATGAGTAATTGGGTATCTAATGAATTACGCTTGGGTGTTACCCCGAACTGAAGATAAAATTACTCGTTAAAGGGCGAGAAATGTATAGGGACGAAACTATGCTATGTCTAGGTAGGAGAGGTTTTAGCATTAGGTATAATATAGAATTGTACTATATACTAAGGGTGGCATATTTCGCTTCGCTCAAGAGTGGGGAAATCCTCAGCTGAACGGAGGGAGCGACTTGTGAACATCAGCGGAAGCGAGATTGAAATGAGAGGTCCGGTGTGTGTAGCAGTCATGCCACCACTACTGCAGCAGTATAAGGGGGATTTGTGCAAACAATTACAGAAGTGTATTAACTTTTCCTCTACCGACTTAGTCACTCCGAATCATACATATCCATAGGCTGGTATAGTATACCTAGACGCTTAGATTTGCAAAGTCATTAAATCAGCAAAGCTGCACTGTAGGAGCCGGTTCACGTGTAGGGGCTTCTGAGTAATCTCTCGAGATTTGAGTATTTTTTGTGTATGCTGATAGGGGCAACGAAGAATAGTGGAAGGATTATTCCCAGGGTTGTACGCCGTGATGACATTGAATTATGCGGTTTGTTACCTTTGGACTGGTTAGTAATGGTTTGAAACATGTTCTCGTATTTTGAATCCCCATCTCCCAGGGTGAAGATAATGTGTTTGGACGGCGGAAAGTAAGACTGAGGTGTTACCAACTGATATCGGTGAGCTGGCTATAGGTGCTGATATAAAATATGATCACTGGCAATGCATGGCGTGTTTGTATGGAGTGAATTCAAATTCTATGCCCTTCTATGCGTGGTTTGTTGATACTCCTAATCCGTGAGTTGTACAGGTGCAAGTGAATTCCCGTATGCTGTGCATAGCAAGAACCCATCATAAGCCGGCTGCGTGTATAGGCCTTAATAAACCTATCGAGATACGCAGCATACAGGTTTGTCCAGTACCACTATATTCAAGCAGGAGAAAAATAAGCTTCACCCGACATCTAGTCTGGCGAGGGGTAGTGCAACAAGACTACAGACATCCAGTGCTTAATGATCGATATCATGATCCAGTTCGTTCCCATAACCAGATACCTAGAGTTGTAGGTAAGTGCATACCGGTACTTCGGTATCAAGTACCATTACGGTATGATTGTCCATACCAATGATAATCAGGGACTATCTTAGTCAGGTTGGCACAGCACCCTCAGTACATGAGGACCATCTGAATGATTTCCCTCCTCCCAATGGAACCCAGCCGCCTCATGCAAGCATGACACATTCATGCAATAGGGGGCAATTTTCCCCCGGACCTCCTCCGCTGGGAATTTGTTCCGTAGGTATAGGAATAATCCGGAACGGAGACGGACCATTTGAGAGACCTATGCTCCGAGAATCTGAAAAAAAAGGAAAAAAAGGGCAACCGGAAACAAGTTTACCTAGACCAACGTATGCAGGCGTACGTGTAAACAAGCAAAGTGTGTAGCCTGGTTGCACAACCCCGTCTGGTTGTGAGGTCGTTGTGCCAACCAGACTAGGTAGAGGGTGGATGAGTCTGCTTATGCATATATTATAAGTTATCCCCTGGCCTGGTAACACACGGTGTAGACTACTTAGTATACAGAGATGAAGATCCTCTGTATGTAGGCTTAGAATGAGTCTGGATTACATACCTCTATTTGGGAGTTGGTTGCCCGATTGTGAACATCCGTGAGGGTATATGAAACTCAGACCACGAGAACAGTGACGTCTGGTAGGCTCGAGCTAGTTAGCTTGTTTATACAGCTAGGTGGCAAAAAGAATTGAACGGCTTTATGCAAGCCGTATGCAAGTCTTACATTTAGCGCGCATATTTTAGGCTTAGCCGCGCACAGATACGGTTGTAGTATTGGAGCTATATACGGATAGATCCAGCGTAATAATATACATACATAAATGCCACGGATCTAGTACCAGTACTTGTATACCAACCCTCTGCCTTAATAACAGCCGCTACACGGTGAGGCATTTCTCAAAGTCAGAAAGCTGTTTTTGCTTGCTCGGTGCTTGCGGAGTAGGGGGAACATCTGTAGAGGAGGCATCTGTAGAGGGTTCCGGGGAATTTTAGGGACAAGGTTGGGCCACATCAGCGTGACTTAACACTAACAAAGTGGTAGAGGATATAGATATTCGTAACGGACGGCCAGGAGATCATAAGTAATAGAACATACCTGCCGTGATGTTGTAAGACATTCACCTAAGACGTGATAAGGCGCGATTTGATGCATTGAATCTGAATCAAGCGCGCTGCATGCTCAGGCCTTTTTATGCAGCGTTTAATTCTTTTTGCCACCTAGCTGTATTACTATATACTTGTAGGCATACGTAGTGAAAATTGAAATTCCTATCTCTCCCAATTGAGATTTATTTGCCCTCAATCTTTTGCAGTACCATAGTACATTTGCATGCATGTAGTAGTAGAGTACATACAATGCCTGGGGAAGTTATGTATAATGCAGCCCTTTTTATGCATCCATCACACTACTTGCACTGCATATTATGCAGGGGGGTGCGTTATACCTAACTTTCCCCCAGGCACTCATATATACTGTACCAAAATGAGAAACATGAAATCACAGAAAATGGCATAAGCAAAGAATTAGCAGAGACATAAGTTATAGTAGAGTAGAAATACGTACGTAAACTGATATATACATATGATGTCTTTAGATGCATATGCCGGAGCCTTGACAATACTATGGGATACGTATTCCTAGGCTGTGATTATAGCATGACTCAATCAACGACGCTCAGGCTAACGGCAATCATAACCCTGGCTGAAACCGGGCCGGCCGGACTTACCACAAAATTACGTGTGACCGTCGATGTCGTGACTCCCGACACAAGCAACATGGATATTACCTAGAGTAGCTACGATGTTACCGAATTCAGATTGGTTTCAGGAAGGTCGGTGAAACTTTCCACCGTACACGCTGGGTTTCAGAGTTAAGCTCCGATACCCCTGGCGGTGCGTGCATGATTCATGCATTCTACGGAAGAATTCTAAAATATTCTACTAGGAAGGATTTCTATACAACAGGTTGAATTGAGGGTTAATTAAGCTGCGGTAGTGTTTTTAAAGTTCACTCGCCCGGCATAGGACCTATCCTAAAATCGTTTTCGCTGTGCTAAAGGTGGTCAGGGATGGACAGAATGGGCGGATCGTTATCACTACGCGGCGAACGAGCCTCAGTCACTGACGTAATGATTCAGACGGCTGACATTGTCGACACCTACTGGTATCTGTGTTGTAGTCTGGTTGGCACAAGCCCCTCGTAAGAGGTCTGTGTTGGTAACAATCAACACCTAATTTTCTCTGAGCATGATCAACTACCGAGAACCAGGATTAATGCACCTACAAACCGTAACCAGACGACAGCCAAGAGTTTAGTTGCATAAGCAGCCAAAACTTAAGCTTTGGGCATCTCGGCAAAGGGAAAAATATTAACGACACTGTACAGTAGTTAACCGAAAAACGAGTAAATCTTGCGAATATAAGTTTATATCAGGTTATAATCCCAAATATGAAGGGGCAAAAAAGTGGAAGCAATTTGTCTGACTAGGGCGAGAGTACCAGTAGTAAATCTCCGTGTTACCTCTCGGCTCGAAGTCTATCCGAGATGCAGGCCACAAACACTCATTTTCCAGAATTAAACTCCGCCATGCAAGTACCCAAATCGGGCAAGGGCTGTATGATGAGTCTAGACACCGAATGCGCCGGAGTCTCCAAGTTCCGGACATTGACTCTTTTGTGCACTCTCATGGCGGTGGCGGAGGCGCGAATGGCTGGCAGCCGCCCTCTGGCCTAAGTTGGGCTAATCATTATGACTCTAGAAGTTAGGTTATATATCACCGGATAGATATAAAAGGACTAAATTATCTGTTCCCGTTTTCTTATATATCTATCTTTCGTGTCACTCGTTTTCGTATCTTTTTTCTAAGCCTTGAAAGCTGAGAGGGCGGTCTAGTATACCATTCTGAGACCAGTGGAAGAGTCATTATCCAGGTCTAGTTGTGAGACATTGCCTTTCAGGATATAAAGCTGCATCCATATCGGTCCTTCTGGTGTGGCAACACCTCATGCTTGCTTGATCTAACTGTTGTGTATCTTGTTCTAGTAGATATCTTAGTCTTCAAACTCAGGACATCAATGTCCTTCACAGACATGGTGGGCGAGAAGGCCCATTCAGGGCGGCTCACGCACAGCTCGTCGAGCAGCGACACTTCTGCCCTCCCCCACACCCAAGATATCATACAGGGTCGTAGCAGCACCGATGACAATGCCCTTAAGAAACTCGACTCCAAGGTCATAGACGTTAAGGGCAGTGACGACGACCCATACAAGCATCTCTCCACCGACGAAGCTGCTATCATCAAACGCCAGTTGGACATCCCAGAAGTCAACCTCACCTACCTCTCCCTATTCCGTTATGCCACTTTCAGCGACAAGTTCTTCATTGTCACCGCAGGGTTGGCTGCCATCACTGGGGGTGCGGTTTTGCCACTCATGACTATTGTTTTTGGTGAACTGGCTGGGGTTTTCCAGAAGTTCATGTTAAACACAATTGAACCAAGCGAGTTTCAGCACACGTTGAACAAATATGTTTTGTACGTATAACCTGATAGATACATTTTTTTTTGGTATGGGGATAAAGGCTAACTGGTTTGTGATATAGGTATTTCGTCTACATGGGTATTGGAGAGTTTGTCGCTGTTTATTACAGCACTGTTGTATTTATTTATACCGGAGAGCACATTTCCCAGAAGATCCGAGAGCAATACCTCCGAGCAATCCTTAGGCAGAACATTGGGTTTTTCGACAACCTCGGTGCTGGAGAAATCACCACTCGTATCACTGCGGACACCAACTTGATTCAGGATGGTATCTCAGAGAAGGTCGGCCTTACTCTAGCTGCTCTGGCTACTTTCATTACTGCCTTCGTCATTGGATTCATTAAGAACTGGAAGTTGACATTGATCCTCATGTCCACCATTTTCGCAATCACTCTCACTATGGGTACTGGTTCCAGGTTCATTGTGAGATTCAACAAGATTTCATTGGAGTCATATGCACAGGGAGGAAGTATTGCGGAGGAAGTCCTCTCGAGCATCAGGAACACAACCGCATTCAGCACTCAAGACAAGTTGGCAAAGCAATATGATACTCACTTGGCTGTCGCTGAAAAGTGGGGTTTCAAACAAAAGGCAGTTCTGGGGCTCATGGTTGGATGCATGATGTGCATTGTCTACTTGAACTATGGGCTTGCTTTCTGGCAAGGATCTCGCTTTCTCGTTAGTGGCGATGCTAATCTTTCTGCCATCCTTACTGTCCTCATGGCCGTCATGATTGGATCCTTCTCTCTCGGACACGTTGCTCCATATGCCCAGGCCTTTACTACTGGTGTCGCGGCCGCCGCCAAGATCTACAACACCATTGATCGTATCTCACCTTTGGATCCGTTAAATGAAGAGGGTGAGAAACCTGAGAACGTCCAAGGTCATCTTGAGTTCAGGCATATCAAACATGTCTACCCATCTAGGCCCGAGGTCATTGTTCTTAAGTATTTGAACTTGGTTATTCCAGCTGGCAAGGTCACTGCACTTGTTGGTGCTTCTGGAAGTGGAAAGAGTACCATCGTTGGACTCGTGGAGAGGTTCTACGACCCTATTGGTGGTGACGTTCTTCTCGATGGCCATAACATCAAGAACCTTAATCTCAGATGGTTGCGTGAAAATATCTCTCTTGTACAGCAGGAGCCTGTCCTCTTTGGGACTACAATTTACAGAAACATTTGCCACGGTCTCATCGGAACCCGCCACGAGGACGCCCCCGAAGAGGTGAAGAGGGAGCTTGTTGTCAAAGCTTGTGAGATGGCGAACGCGGATGGATTTATCAGGAGTTTACCTGAGGGCTACGAGACTAATGTTGGTGAAAGAGGATTCCTACTCTCTGGTGGTCAGAAGCAGAGAATTGCGATTGCCCGTGCTATGGTTTCTGACCCGAAGATTCTCTTGTTGGATGAGGCAACCTCAGCTTTGGATACTAGGTCTGAAGGTGTAGTCCAAGCTGCCCTCGATGCTGCCAGTCAAGGAAGGACTACCATTGTTATTGCACACAGACTCTCAACTATCAAGACCGCGGATAATATTGTTGTGATGACCAAAGGAGAGATCGTCGAACAAGGCACCCATGATGAGCTTCTCGAGAAAAAGGCCACTTATTATAATTTGGTTGAAGCGCAGCGTATTGCTGCCGAAACTGCCGAAGAAAAGCAGAATGAATTGGAAAATGAGAGGCTCGAACGTATTGCAACTGAAAAAGGTGAACATATGGCCCATGACCCCGACAATGAGAAGATTGCCTACAAGCTGGAAAAGACAAATACCACGAAATCCAAGAGCAGTGTGGCACTAGAGGCAAGGAGGGGAGACCAGAGTCACGAATATACCTTGTGGGAATTGACCAAAATGACTGCACGATTCAATAAGACCGAGAAAAAGTATATGACTATTGGTCTGGCCTGCTCTATCATTTGTGGAGGAGGTTACCCAACACAGTCGGTTTTGTTCGCAAAGAGTCTTGTTGCTCTGTCGCTGCCGCCTGAACAGTACGGTAAATTGAGGAAAGATGCCAATTTCTGGAGTGGTATGTATTTGATGTTGGCCATTGTTCAATTTCTTGCATACTGTACTCAGGGTTACTGCTTTGCATACTGTTCTGAGCGTCTCATTCACCGCGTCCGCGACAAGGCTTTCCGTACCATGCTTCGACAAGATATATCCTGGTTTGACCGCGATGAGAATAGCGCCGGTGCTCTCACCTCTTTCTTATCCACGGAGACTACGCATCTCTCAGGCATGTCAGGTGTCACACTGGGTACTATCCTTAACGTTCTGACAACTCTTATTTCATCCATTATCTTGTCCTGCGCCATTGGATGGAAACTCGCACTCGTATGTACTGCCACTATACCTATCCTCCTCTCTTGTGGTTTCTTCCGTTTCTGGATGCTCGAACAATTTCAGAAGAGGAGCAAGGCGGCCTATGAAAAGAGTGCAAGTTATGCTTGTGAGGCTACCGCGGCAATCCGTACTGTGGCGAGTTTGACAAGAGAGAGTGATGTGTGGCAGCAATATCACAAGGAGCTGGAAATTCAGGGCAAGAAATCACTTATGTCAATTACGCAGTCTTCTATCCTCTATGCCATGTCACAGAGCTTCTTGTTCTTCTGCATCGCCCTTGGTTTCTGGTATGGTGGTATCCTTATGAAGAGCCACGAGTATGACATGCTCAAATTCTTCATAGTTTTCATGGCAATAATCTTCGGCGCTCAGTCTGCGGGAACTATCTTCTCCTTCGCTCCAGACATGGGCAAGGCCAAGCAAGCAGCTCAAGAACTCAAATCCCTCTTTGACCGTAAGCCCGAGATCGACTCTTGGTCCTGTGAGGGAGAGATGCTCCCGGAAACCGAGGGCCACATTGAATTCCGCGACGTCCACTTTCGCTACCCAACCCGCCCAAACCAGCCTGTTCTCCGTGGTCTTGATCTCACTGTTAAGCCTGGACAATATGTTGCCCTTTGTGGACCTTCTGGTTGCGGAAAGTCGACTACTATTGCCCTTGTGGAGAGGTTCTACAACCCCCGCAGTGGAGGTGTTTTCATCGATGGCAAGGAAATCAGCACTCTCAATATCAATGATTACAGGAAGCATATTGCGCTTGTATCTCAGGAGCCAACTCTGTACCAAGGAACAATCAAGGAGAACATCCTTCTTGGCGCGGACACAGGTGAAGTCGGAGATGAAGAGGTCATCAAGGCGTGCAAGGATGCGAGCATCTATGATTTCATTGTAAGTTGGCCCTTTTCTCCATACATTTGCTGTTACAATGCTAACAAGGTTCTTAGATGTCTCTTCCTGATGGATTCAACACTGTTTGTGGTAGCAAGGGTACCCTCCTCTCTGGTGGTCAAAAGCAACGTATTGCCATCGCCCGTGCCCTCATCCGCAAGCCGCGTGTTCTCCTCCTCGACGAAGCCACCTCCGCTCTGGACTCTGAATCAGAGAAGGTTGTCCAGGCGGCTTTGGACGCAGCAGCAAAGGGGAGGACCACAATCGCCGTGGCGCACAGGTTGTCGACTATCCAGAAGGCGGATGTCATCTACGTGTTTGATGCTGGGCGGGTAGTCGAAGCTGGCAACCATTCTGAGCTTTTGGCGAAGAAGGGCAAGTACTATGAGTTGGTCAACTTGCAAAGCTTGGAGAGGAACAATTAGGGCATTAATTGGGGTGGGTTTGTGAGAGGGGATTTGATTAGAATGATTGAAAATGGGGGATCTGTTTATCGGGTTTTGCTAATGTGTAATTGTGACATGGACTTTTTATGGCGCATTTGAATTGGGCATACATGGCTTTGGCTTTTTTTTTATGGCATCTTAGCTTCCACTATACGGGTTTTTATTTTGATACTGGGGGGGGGGGGTTCGGGAATTACATTGGGGAATGGAAGGCACTGGAATGGAATTTCTTTCTGTCTAGAGGAAAAGTTACCCTATGGTTTGTTCGATACCTGGTCGTCGCTGAATGGCGATGTTTGAGTTCTTTTTCTTGTTCTTTCTTCATTGGAATCTTTTTTCTGAGGATGGTTATTGTACCATACGCCACTCTAATATAGTCATGTCACCTAAAGTTGGGTTTTTATGTGGGTTTTTTTCTTCCGAAAATGCATAGTTACGAGGATCACTGTGATGGAGAAACTATCCTGTGCACCTTCCTTGTGTGAGTAATGTGATGAATTAATGGGGGCTGAGAGCGGCTCATCACATGTGTAAATCCGTTCAGGGTAACTTCTGGTAATTTTTTTCAAAACCAAGAAAATCCCCCAATCACCAGCTGCGTAAGAGTGTACTCTATGTCGTTTACTCATATGACCCAAACGACTCAAAGTAGCTGAAGAGATTTACCTCCAGAAGAGAGAAAAATTAAAACAGGATATTTTTACCCTCCCATTACCACAACCACCACTAGCACTAGTAATCATTCCCATCCCAACCATCACATCATCCCCACCCCATACCCTAGGGTAGAGACTACTCATATCCATATTCCATATTCCAATCAATCTAAACATCCTTTCCTAATAAGTAAAGATCTCCATTCAAGAGATCCGCCCATCATCGCAATTCGTGACAATAACAATTGAAAATAACAAGATACGATAAAATATTCCCAGCCCCCAGATTGCCAACCAATGCAGCAATATAATAATAAAAAAAGGAGTATAAATCAGAAGACCAGAACATACAAGAGGATGTTAATGTTGCTCGCTTCAAAAAGGAAAATGGAAAATGGCAGAAAACGCTGAATGCAAAGCCTGGGCCATAAGAGAGGTAATAAAACGAAAAAAAAATAAATAAGAGGGGATACAAAAGGTAGCTACATGAATAAGTGAAGGAAAGATGGTAAATCAATCATGCTAGAGTTGAGATAGAGATGTTATCATCTTCTAATCTTGTGCACCTGCGCCCACAATCGGCTGCAAGAACGGACTCTGCAAAAGCTCGTCCGCCGATGGCCTCAAGTTATGATCCAACTCAAAAGTCTTCCCTAAGAAAGCCTTCGCCTCCGCCGTTGACTTTGGAGGAATCTGTGGTGCAGCGAACTTACTCCCAATTTGGAAGATAGCCTGCAGCTGCGAGCAGTCTGGGTAGGGATGAGTACCCGTGAACATCTCCACAACCAGGCATCCTAAGGACCAAATATCCGCTTTCCTCGTGTAAGAAGTCTGCTTAACCACCTCTGGAGCCATCCAGAAGACGGATCCTTGAAGTGATGGTCTGTGGTTACCAGAAGTGAGGAGCCCAGTTTCAACCTTTTTAGAAATACCAAAATCGGAGATTTTGATACCACCTTTGTTGTCTACGAGGATATTTGCACCCTTGATATCTCTGTGGATAATGTCCTTGTCATGGAGGTAGGCGAGGCCTGTAAGGATTTGGCGGACAAAGTTTCGAATCAACGGCTCATGCAAAGGCCCATAGCTGTTCAACATTGCCGCTACTGAACCTCCGGGGACATACTCCAGGAAAATGTTAAGATGGTCGTCCTCCTTACTAGAAGCAAGATATTGGACGATATTGGGGTGCTGCAAATCCTTCAAGAGGTCAATCTCTCGCTCCAAGGCATCCAACATGCTCTTTTTGCGCGCCTCGGCTGCCGCGCTGCCGCCGGATGTTTCCACTTGCTTCACGGCCATGAGTTCACCGGTCAAGGCATTGAGGGCAAGATAGACGCTTCCAAACGAACCAGCTCCTATCAATTGACCCCTGATCCACTTCAGACCTTCTATGGGCTGGAGGAAATCCAACTCATCCCCGTCATCATCATCATCATCACCATACTGACTCATGAACGCTCTGCCGATGGAATCTACCTCTGTCATTGGAGTGATCAGATTGCTTTGATCATGTAGATAATTGTCAGTGCCAGGGTCTGTATCAGTAACTACCACACTAACACGATCAGAGATCCCACTCTGGAAAGACATGTATGACTTGCGGTTGCTAGTTAAAGTTCCCTCTTCAGGCAATGTATCTAGAGAGTCGCGCCCAGAATCATCTGCGGAATATGCAGTTGAAGGCAAAAGTGACTTTGGCCTGAAGCGATTCGACGGTAAGGGTGGAGCCCCAGTCCCGGAAGCATTCAGCCAGGTCTCTGCGACACTGGGAACTGGTGGTGCATCGCTCAAACTAGAGGCATAGCTCCTAGTTGTTGCAACACTCAAACGATTTGCATATTTACTCATCCTCCTGGAGTATCTTATGGAATTCCTCACAGTCTCCTCTAGGACACCTCTTTCATGGCCTGGAAAGTACTCTGCAAGATTGGAGCTGATCAATTCACTAGGTGGACGCTGCCCAAAGAACGCCGTTAGTTTCTTCGGTGGCTTGCTGTTCGACTGCGAAGTCGTCTCCTTCGGAGATGGAGACGGTCCCGAGGAAACAAGATCCAAATTAGATTCTCCAATGAGTTTTCCAAGCTTTGAAGATTTGCTAGACATATTCGTATTGACTGCTTGCTCCCGGGCAATTTCTTGGGCAACTCGAAACTCAGTAGCTGTCGGCGGAGAGCCCTTCCTCCTCAAAATCAGCCTCCCTCGCTCTGGCCTGGAAGTGTCGTGACAACAAATCCGCACGAGTTCTGTATCGGATAGTAGAACGACTGAATTATCCTCCACAGTGTAGATGCAATAGTTTGGCCAATCGCTCTCGGGAAGACCGAATTTTTTTAATGCCCTCTTTAATATTCCCTCAGCGGTATTGCTTCCGACCAAATATACGACCCTGGTGGAGCCTTCAGCGCCAATCATCTTGACACAAGTCTAATTCAGAGTTAGCGTGAAAATAGCCCCTAAGTCGGCCATGAATGTGGATTTTCCATACCTGCCAAACATTCTCCAAGCTCATAACTCCATCTAGACTAGGAGAAGGGTTATGTCCCATACGCCCTACTGATCCATGAGGTGTCTTAGGCGTTCGTGCCGCCGTTGTGGCCGAGCCAGGCAAATTATTGTAGTATCCCGAATTCAGCGGCGGACTTACCATGTTCCTGGAGTCTTTGTAGTTTTTCTTAGAGTACTCAAGACCAGTTGGGCTATCAGGCCCAGTGTAAGCTGCACTACTCAACGTTGGCCTGTTCTGCTCAGGCTTCCGGGACGTGCTCCTGCTCGATGGTGGTGTCACCCTATGCGTTGACTGTGTAGGAGTACCTTTGTATAAAGTCGGAGGAAGCTCTCCCGTTGATCGATAGGATGTATTGGTCAATTGATCAAGGGAAGCAATGGTATTCTTAAGAAGTTAAGATTAGAGTAATTGTCAAGGTGAAGTATATGAAGTGCGATAATTACCCTGTTGTTGGCCTTAGGACCATATGCCTTAGTGCGCAGAGCTTTAACCGCAACAAAGATGAGCACCCTGTCACCAACTTTCGTCACTCCCATCTCTTTCAGAACCGACTGATCACACTCTAGAAGCATCTCTCCCGTGATGTTGTTTGCTATTGCCATCGGTATTAGTTTGTAGATATGCGATACCGTAGGGTATATTCCATACCTTCAAATATGTGACTGTATTTTCCACAATTTATGCTCCTTAGCCATTCCGAGACTCGCTTCTCATCCCATGACCTACATGAACCTTTAATTAGCTTGCTGGTCTTCGAGCAAGAGTCTCCTATGGACATACCGAATCTCTCCTAACGTGGGATTGTCATCCGATGACTTTGGTGCAGACGGAGCCATTGAGGATGACGACGGAAATGGAGGTTGGTGATAGCTGTGTGCTTGTGATGCATACTGGCTCTTTGAAGCAATAAGTGCCATGGTAGTGAACCAGCACGAACCAGTGACTGGCTGACGAAAATCGAACCTTTGAAAAAAATGGTTCTTTTTTTCAGAATGTAATTATTTTGCAAGAGCCCAACTCAGACCCGTATTGGGCAGACAAAACCGCGAGCTCCTAATGTGACAATCCAACGATGGGGGCTTTTATTATTTTTTCTGGTTCGTTAGGGAGCAAAAGTGTTCTTTGTCCGGTTTTTCCCGCAGAAGCTGTCTGTTGAATCCCTCTCTTATGGCTAACCCTCACCAGTCCCAAGACACAGGTAACAAAACCCTCTTCCAACAGCAAGGTGAAGGTAAAGCACCACCCTGCAGCCCAGCGACCAAAGTGCGTGCAGAGGGAGCGAGAAGAGGGGTGCTGGGGCGGAGAATGAATAAATAAATGGGAGAGTGAGAAAGAGGGGCCAGAGTCGGGTAAGGTGACTCTCAGAGCCTGGCGGCAGTGGGTACGAGGATAGCGGAGGATAAGCTCACGGACGGTGACGGCGAAAAAGAGAAAGAAAGGAAACGATATCAATGGACAACTAGTCGGTGGTGCCTGCTGTCTACCACAGCACAAGGATGACGAGCTGGGGGCAGCGGGGGCGAGCGACACAGGCACGTACCATCGAGGGAGGTACTGGCCAGCACAGATTGCGCCGGTGGGGTACTTGTGTTTGATTTTGCTGGTGGAGGGATATTGGAGTCGTTCGGCAAGCACAAGCAACGGCTAGGTTTCAGAATGTTGCGGTCCCTTGTTGTCGGAGGCTGACGCTTGTTCATTGGGCCCATGGTCAGCCCATGTCTCGCTGGGCGCCTCGAGAAAGACCATCCAACAAAATGTCCACTTTGCACTCACCAGCTGCAGCATGCCATGGACGAGGGCCCTGTGTTTACATTCAGAAGGCCCAATAAGCACCGTTGGAGGACACAGTGCGGTTCGACCTGTGGCTCTGGCCTCGCTGCGAGATGGAGGACGAGGCATGCGGCGAAGAAACCTTGCTGCATTTTCTTCGGTCGAGAATAGCAATCACATCAGCAAGTGAGCCTCCAATGCCCTGGTTCTTCTGAAACACGGAGAAAGATAATACCGCACACCGTTCTGACTAGCAACACAATTGTGTCCGTTGTCATTGGCTAACTCGGGGTTTGCACTTCATCGACACAAAAGCCGAGGACAGCTGGAAGCAGGTACACCCTGAACACCAAACCTCAGATATACTACATATTCCGACACACAAAAATCTGTTTGGGATCCTGTAGCAATTGTATAGCCTGATCATGAGGGTTGGGAGGGTTGATTTAGCTTAAATTACAGGTGCACCTCTCAAGCTTCCATATTTTGGTGTTGAACGGGGGTGGGTGTTTGGCATTTATGTACATATCATTGGCGAGCTAAAAAGTAAAGGGCTGACAAATGGGAACTGGATACCAAATACCTCACAACCTGAATCATGCATTTGCGATTTCAACGATGAGATCAGGATGCACAGGATGTGAATGGCATGTCCAATACAAGCCAACCACAGGAGATAAAGATGTATTCAGGCGTTCATCGCCGCGGAACTTTTTCTCACGCCATCTGGCCCAGCTGGGAGTATGCTCGTACTCGTATGCTGGAAGGGGGATACAATATCATGATTGCCTGGGATAAATTTATTATTCAATGATGAAGGATCTGGTAGCACAAGCCAGAGGTATTTGTCAAGGTCCATTTTCTAGACGGAGACTCGGGATTGTTGTGCCCATTGAGGCGCCATGGGTATCATCACGTAATCCCGACCCTAAAAAGTGTCAAAATGAAACACAATTGGCCCCGTTGCAGATTCGGCTCGAAAATACATGTAAGAACGTCTGAGGCTTTTGAAGAGGAGGAGGTAGGGAAAATGTTCTCTTCTAACTTGTGGTATATACATGGCCATCTTGAAGTTTAATTACCCTGAAGAAAAGAATTCTGCACAGGGCCCGAAAATGCCTACATCGTTGTCGGTCTTGAAATCCAGTTAAGATCTGTAAACATACCTGCCAGTAGAGCTTAGGTATATACCAGTAGTCCTCGAGCACAGGATGTAGGTACTCATTCATGTGGTTAGCAGACCAACCAATCATGCATATGCTCACGAACTCAACCTTGCAGCGGAAACTTTATCTTGCAAACTTCCTTGCCACATGCATTGGGAGCTCCGATCGCCGTGCCATAGGACTCCAGCGCAGATATGCATCGTGTGGTGCCCACCAGACTATCAGTTTGTAATTTACGTCCCCAGGTTGTTGTGGGGAAGGCAGCCCGTTGCCTTGGGACAACAATTACTCTTGGCAGACGGCCTTGGCGGCCCAATTGGAATGATACCTATAGGCGCCACCAACAACACGAGCATCGGTCATTTGATTTTTGTAAATGTCTTGCACTTGTAGCCGACTTGTGATCACCTACGCTGTTTCGTTCATTGGGCCTGGCTACACGAACAGAACTCTAAGTGCCGCCCAGCCTCGCGCGGCCTGACAGCATTGTGCATCTTACCGGGATTACCAGCTCCCCAAGCGACAACGTTGACATCGTTGCCCTCCAGCGACCGGCATATCTGATTCGATACTGCCTGAGGCGATCGTCTTGAACCAATATCATCATCTATAAACATAATTCAGCTCGATCCTCTAGCTCCTTACCCATTGTTTTCAGATTACCTGCAATAGCAATTGCAGAACTCTCGGCGAACTTTAATATCCACTCGGAATTACCTGGGGCCTCCCAATCTCTAGAGTCATGGCATTCGATCTGTCCTACGGGCTTGGGGGATTTGTAGCCTCAACCTCTGCAAATATACCAGACTTTGGGGCTGATCTTGAACCCATCTTCAATCTTGAGCGTGTGGGACTCGAGTTTCAAATAGCCTCAGATTTTGTAGCAGTCCAGGTCGCCAATAATGTCATAATCCTAGCTCTTGCTTCGAATCGATTACTGCGGATAGACCTTCACAATCCGCAAGATGTAGATGGTACCCCCACCAGCCGACCGGGTACCTTTTATACGGACAGTAGCTGATTCAAAGAGTGGAAACATAGATGTGGATCTTCCAAAGAAAGCGAACGAGGTTGGGACAATACAGAATATCTTCCTGGATCCTACCGCAAGTCACTTGCTTATTACTACGACGCACGGGGAGAACTTCTATTTGCATTCTCGAGCAACTAAAGCTAGGCACCTGAATAGGTTGAAGGGAGTGGTTATTGAGTCCGTAGCTTGGAGTCCCGCTCAGCCGACCACTTCCACTCGGGAAATTTTGTTGGGGACACAAGATGGAACGGTCTATGAATGTTATATTGAAGCGTCAGAGGAGTTTATGAGAAGGGATGAAAGATATATGAAACAGGTGTTAAAAGTACAGGATGGACAGCCGATAACGGGGGTATTTGTGGATGCCCTGCCGGGGCAAATGGATCTTCGGCGGGTTGTTGTCACGACTCCGACTAAAATAATGCATTTTGTAGGAAAAATCACCAGGCATGGTCATGATATTGCACCCATATTTACCAGGTTTTTCGAGTCTGAAGTAGCAAGTACGCATATCGAAAGATTGTCCCGGAGGAGTAAGCTAATGTGCTCCTAGGTGTTCAAGAATTCAAGGAGCCTTCGTCAAAGTCCTATAGTATGCTTTCAATATCTCCAGAGCCAAAAGATGACTATGGTGGAGAGAGATATTATGCCTGGCTTTCTTCTACTGGAGTCTACCATGGCAGCCTGTATACAGCACCTGCGACATCACACCTTGGGACAAGGGTGTTTGCGGGTTCCAAGCTATTGACGAAATCAGCCCTACCCAATGCGAAGGGTGAGATTACTTCAATTGCGCTCACGCACTGGCATATCCTCGTACTATGCGGCACCACCGTATATGCAATCAGCAGGCTGGATGACAGTGTCGTATTCCAAGAGGATGTGTCGGATGATGGTAGTAAAATTCTTGGGATATGTATGGACCCAAAGAATAGTACATATTGGGTTTCTACTAGTGGATCAATATACGAGATCCTGGAAACCAAAGAAGATCGGGATGTATGGAGGCTGAAGATGGCGGATAAGTCCTTTGATGAAGCCTATAGATATGCCGAGGTACGCTCTGCAATAAAGTGGAGTTTTTGCAGAATAATACTGATCCCGTATCCAGAATGCTCATCAAAAAGATACCGTAGCTGTAGCTCAAGGTGATCACCTTGCAGCCCAAGGCCTGTACATTGAAGCTGCTGCTGTATATGGCAAAAGCAGCAAATCATTTGAGGAGGTTTGCCTAACATTCCTGGATTATAACGAAGCAGACGCTCTCCGAAAATATCTTCTTACAAAACTCTCCGCCCTCAAGAAGTCGGTATGTTCGAACCTGAGGCACTGTAAATTCGGCCTACTGACAACGTAGTAGCAAATCATGCAAAGAATCATGGTCGCCAGTTGGTTGATTGAGGTTTTCATGTCGAAACTAAACACACTCGATGATACAATCTCGACAAAAGCGGAGCTCAACATGGGCGGTGAGATCCAAGCAAAGACTCAACTTGCCCAGGTCAGGGCGGAATATCAGGAGTTTATCAATAAATACAAGGGGGACCTGGACCGTGACACCACTTATGAGATTATTTCCAGCCATGGCAGACGCGAAGAGCTTCTATACTATGCAACCAGTATCAACGATTACAGCTATGTTCTGGCATATTGGATACAACGAGAAAAGTGGATTGAGGCGCTAGATGTTCTGAAAAGGCAGTCGGACCCGGAGATGTTTTACAAGTACTCTTCTGTATTGATGACAGGAGCGCCGATGGATACAGTTAACATTCTAATGCGGCAGTCAAATCTTAATCCTCGACATCTTATACCAGCAATGCTGAATTATAATAAAGACACAATGGTACCATTAAGTCAGGTACGTGAGCCTTGAAGCATTATTTTCATAGTTACTAATGGCAATAGAACCAAGCTGTTCGCTATCTACAATATGTGATCAACCAAGTTGGCAATAACGACGCAGCGGTTCATAATACCTTGATAAGTATTTACGCCAGTCATCTATCAAAAGACGAGACAGCTTTGCTGTCGTACCTCGAATCTCATGCAGCAGACTCTCAATACGACGCGGACTTTGCACTCAGGCTTTGTATCCAATACGGTCATGTACAGAGCTGTGTACATATATACTCGTCCATGGGGCAATACTACCAAGCCGTTGAACTGGCCCTTAAACACAAAAACATCGAATTGGCTAGTATTGTGGCTGATCGGCCTGAGGGGGATTCTGCGTTGAGGAAGAAGTTATGGTTAGCTGTAGCAAAAGAAGTGATCTCACAGAGTGAGGGAATCAAGACGTGAGTTGCTGGTTTGCGTGGAAGTGAATTATGACTAATCCCCTGTTATAGTGCCATCGAGTTCCTGAAACAATGTGAATTGCTTAAAATCGAGGATTTGATACCATTCTTCCCTGACTTTGTAGTAATAGATAACTTCAAGGTAATATAATCCTATTCCTGCACTGTGGTCGTAGACTAACAAGTAATTCAGGAGGAAATATGTTCGGCATTGGAAGAGTACAGCAGACATATTGACATGCTTAAGAAAGAAATGGACGAGTCTGCGAAGACCGCCGAGAACATTCGAAATGACATTCTCGCCCTTGATACACGATACGCCATAGTTGAACCTGGTGAACGGTGCTACCATTGCCAATATCCACTTTTGTCAAGGCAGTTTTTTGTTTTCCCGTGCCAGCATGCATTCCATAGTGATTGCTTGACTGCGCAGATACTGAAGCAGGCTGGTGCAGGGAAGAAGAAGAGGATTCAGACTTTGCAAAGTGAAATCTCGAAGGGGATGGCAACGGGAAGGGCAAGGGAGAGGGCAGTGGAAGAGCTGGATGGGTTAATTGCTAACGCATGGTATGTTTGGCCTTGAGAGATTCTTGATATATTGAAAGCCTGGAGTACTGACTTTGCGGCGTTGCAGCATTTTGTGCAGTGAGTTTGCGGTTAAGACTATCGATCAACCGTTCATTGGGCCTGAAGATGATAAGGACGAATGGGCACTGTGATTGATTGATGCTTACCGATTTCCTTGTTACTTTTGATATTCTCCTTTACATAGAAGTGCTTAAATCATGTTTGCCATGACGTTCATGTTAATTTTAACGAACCATACCAAGATCAATCGATCACTACACGTGACACATTCTGAAGTCAGTGCCAAGACCATAGGTTTCTGCTGAGTATTATTAATAGCTCAACATACCCTGACATTCTCAGCGGCTCCTAGTTTGGTATTCCAGAGCTAGCAGCTGGCCGTCTCGGAAAGAACGTGCATTGGTTTCAATCAGACGTGCCCATCTCTACCGCACCCTCATTAATCCTGTCTACTTGAAAAACGAAACAGCAGAGGAAGGGTACCGATAGTGCTCTGGTCAATTCGGTTCACTTCACTTGATCGGCTTTTCATAATACCAAGCACACCGGATTGAAAGACAAGACAAGATGCTTCGAGCAGCATACTTAGCTGCTGCGCTCACAACTATCGTCGCCTCCAGAAGTTCGAGTTTCGCCTACGCTCATGAACACCATGGAGAGAATATTCCCGAGGGATCGGTGATTTCCCCGGATCCGTTGGATACAATCCTGTGGTTACATATCGGGGGCATGATTGCTTCTCTTGGTACGCTCCGGATCCGCGATTCTTTCGAGAAGCTTGTATATTCTTGGGTGCGCTTGGGTGGTTGGGATTGGGAGGGAGGCTGACCTTGTGTAGGAATAATATTCCCGATTGGAATGGTACGTGTGTGCAATGAGATTTGATGATTAAGGTTTTGGTGTTGATGACTGGGCGCGTTGGGCGTAGGGGCTGATTGCTTGGTGTGTGTGGTGGATTATAGGTTCTGGGGATTGTGAAGAATCGGTGGCATGTGCCGACACAGGTCGTTGGGGCGGTGATTGCGATTTTGAGTTGGTTTCTTGGACATAATCATGGTGGGAGGCAATTTGCTCCGGTATGCATATGCCCAATAAAAACGAAAACCGGCCCCAAAACGATGAAAATGAGAATTGCTAACTGGTTTGCATTATAGAATATCCATGCGTCATTCGCATCTACCCTGATGTCGTTGTTAATGATTCAGATTGGATTGGGTGTGTATCTCAAATTACATATGGAGAAGGGGATTCATGGGAAGGTGAGGAAGAAGGTGGTGCTTTTGCATGGAGTACTGGGGAAGGCGATGCCTGTCGTGGCGTGGGTGCAGATGTTGTTTGGAGGGATTACGGCGTAATTTCCCAGCCTGTGTAGATATTTCACGGATTATAGGTTGGGCTGAGGTTAGGTGATTGAATATTTTGCTGATCAATATGGTTTCAATTAGGCTCGGATTCTGCCGGGACAGTCATACAGGGAACTGTATTGCACATTTCGTAAGTCGAATATCCCCCTACTCAGGGTAAATCCATTTAACTGATTCTAACTTCCAAAACCTCTAGATCATGGGCAGCTCCTTCATCGGCTACGGCACTATCATGATCCTGCTCACCCTCCAAGGCCAACGTTGGCTCCGGTCCACCAGCAAATCCCAAGAATTCTGGGACTCCCTCGTTATCACCTGCTGGGGGATAATCAACACCTTCACGGAGCACCGGTGGGGCCAGAACTGGGAGCATAATGACATTCAGCACACCTCCATGGGGATCGTTTGGTGGGCCACTGGGATGCTCGGGCTCTGGCTCTCCTGGTCCAATAGTGGTCAACCTAGGCGAAATGTTATCCCCGGGATTGTGATTATTCTCACGGGATATGCGATGAGTGGGCATACGCAGCATAGCCCGCTGTCCGGGGCGGTCCATGCTGTGTTTGGCTATACCCTCATGGCGGCGGGGTTGGCGAGGGTGGTGGAGATTGCGTTTGTGTGTAAAGATAGGAGTTATGTGGCGTTTGGGGAGGTGAGCAGCTGGCAGTATTTGAGCCCGTATTTGTTGTTTGCGGCGGGGTTTATTTTTCAGGCGGCGAATGAAGAACGTAAGTTCCACCTCCCCCCACTCTCCAGAGGACATACGTGGACCTAAAAATTGTTTTAGAAATTGCCCTGGTGTCAAGTATCGGCATCGACCACGTCTCATACATCTTAGTCCTATACTCCTTAGCTTCAGTCATGTTTCTCTGTACGTCCTCTATCTCCCAAGAAGAAAGATGGTATGCTAACTGACTAAATCCCTCAGTCGTCAACATCTTAATCACAATCTACGCCAAAAACCCCGCCCCTCCTCTCAAGCGCCCGGTCGGCGGAGAAGGAACCCGGCCAAACGGGCATGCAAGACCCGCTGAGGTTGTCGATGATGTACAGCAGTTTGAGCTTGAGGGGCTGATTAGTGATTCTGATGAGGAGAGAACGACGCCAAGGAGGGAGAGAAGAAGTAGTGTTGAGAGACATTAAAGGAGGCGGAGATAGTTAAATATTGAGTATTGAGGGAGGGCACTGAATGTGCGGGTGGGGAAATGAGAGTAAGAGAAGAACATGATGGGGTGGGTGGGGCGTTCGTCGGTGGGTCAACATATTACGATTAATACCTTAATTGATAGATGAATGGTATAGAGGTTGTTAGCATAATGTTGTGTCAATATATAAATACAATAATGGAGTTCTAATTTTCCATTTAACTCAGATTATCTTCATTTTTGCAGAGAACTTAGACAATATGGTTAAGCCCTGATCATAATGTACGTAGTTGGAGTGGAGAAATGAGGGTAATAGTCTCAAGTCGGTTATCACGTGATATTTAAGACAGAAATTGAGGGTAACACCACCTATGATTCACAGAGACTAGACATTATTTATGTAGCACTTGGAGGTTTATTCAAATTATTCCTGATTCTAGAACTTTATTTACCCCTTGTCCCACAGGGCTCGTAATAACTGTGACTTCCCCTCCCCCTTCTCCCACCCCCAACGTACATATACTTTATGTAACCTAGCCTCGTACCCTCTCTCGACATTCGTGGTGCGAGACTCATTGGCTATCATATTCAGACCATTAATATTCCTCTCCCTTCTCTTATTTTTTTTTCTATACAAGAGGTACATATCTCGCTCATATTACTTGGAATTCTATATCAGGGCATAGCGGTGAGTATGGACAAGGGGGTGTTACCCTCATATTGCTCCTCTGACTGCACAAGCAAATGAAATCATATCAAGAAAGCAATGGAGAAATACACTCAATCTCAACAATACATACAAAATGTGAGCAAATGAAAAGAAAAAAAGGATATTGCCTAGGAGGAAAGGATAACATGTCTTACACACAAGTTCGAAAGTTCTCTGATGCTAGTTTTCACTCCCCTCCCTTATGAGAACTTAATCCAATGCACCATTAACTTTCAAAAGTTCGATAATGGCCATATGCCCTTTCCATGAGGCAAACTACGGAGCTGTTCGATAATGCCCGAGTGCATTCACATCCACCCCTTTATCTATCAGCAGCCCCACGTCCTTCCTGTGCACCACCTTGCCTCTGCATTCGCATTTGCCCCCCTTATCTATCAGCAGCTTCATAATAACCTCATGTCCATGTCCTGCAGTCACCTGTAGTGCTATTCCGATAAATTTCCCTGCTGCCTCTGAATTCGCATTCGCCCCCTTATCTATCAGTGGCTGGCACATTAGCATAATGTCCATGCCCTACAGCTGCCTTAATGCTGTGCTTCGAGGCCGCCGCCTTTTTATTCCAAGCTGTAGCTGCAATCAAAGCACACCGTAAGCCGAGATACACTCTTGATGCTAGGCCCGTCCAATCCAAATTCTCGCCTTTTGAGACCAGAGCAAATGAGGTCTAGGAGATTCTGCACATCCGCACCCTCTAAATAGCTACTCATAACTGCAAGCACTATGCCTGATACGCGCCGTAATCGAATAGAACAACAGGCCGCTGACTCGCCCTCAGATGCACGCCGTAATACTCCCAATACCTCATGGCTGTGTTTCTATGTCGTGTTTGGCCATGGAGTTCACACCCGAAGAACAATACTGCATAATGTAATGGATTTTTGTGGACTGCAATATCTTTGAAATCCAGCTGGTAACATGAGATTGTAACAACCAAGGCAGCAAAAATTCCCCCCTGTTCTCTAACTGTTCTCTGATTTGTGGATATCTTCTAGATCTCAGGTTATTTGGTAATATGTTGTCGCTGGGGGTCAAAGCGCCTCGTTTCTTCCCCATCCATTACGTTATTAAATTGGTCTGTGCCAGCCAGACTACTATTAAGGAAGGTTGCACAGCCCCTCCCGATTTGTCTAAAACGCAATAGTTTTGCTAAGTTGCCAAGATGCAGCATATACAGTGCCATTCAGAAAGTATCCGGGATGCATAAAACAGAGCGCGGCTGGGCTTGGCGCTACCGGTACTCGTATATACAAAAGACAATCTGAACTTGCCTCCCCTACTACTAATATTTAGTATACCATCCATTTGCCTTGATAACAGCTGCGACCCTACGAGGCATAAATTGGTATAGAGACTTCTGTTTGCCATGGCCTACCAACTGCTCTTGATATTTCAGCAACTGTCATTTGGCAATCGTGATATACGAGAATTCTTCCTTTTTCCAAGTCCGACATTTCGCGACCCTTCCACTGAACATCTGAAGTGATATTATCTGACATTGTGCTGTAAAGCTGTCAGTTTGAACAACAAAATATAGACTTCGCAACATACTTACCCCACTTTTGCTTACAATACGCTCCATTGAATAAGGCTTCTGTGGTGTCTTACTTGTCAGCTATATTGCCCATATGTAGCCCTCATGCAGAAGAGCCGCGCCGAGCTGCATCTAAGCGCTGCCTCTTTTATGCATCCCGGATACTTTCTGAATGGCACTGTATATTCTTGCGACAAAGCCTTTGGCAACATATGTAGAGCAATAATATGGCAAACAATAGAGACACCTGTTGGAGACTTATATTAGAGGGGATTAAGAGATGAATGTATGGAAGAATTCATGTGTGATAGCGATGAATATATTACCAACAGTGGGTTTGTTTAACTTAAGTCCTTGAATATTAAGTTTAAAGTACCTTGTATCCTTAGTTGAGGGTAATTTTATACTTGCATTACAATCATAGCCCGGCTGCAAACCGTGGCCTACGTACACACCTGTGCCATTAGTCTACGCACACCTAGTGAATTCACACCAAAATTGGCGAAACCTGCCCTGGGACTGAAAATTCCCAATACCTAATCTACAACTGAAGTTGGCACTCTCAAGGGCAGAAATTATCATATCTGGAGTCGATTCCTACATCATAATAAAGAATTAAATAAATTCATGTAATTCTACAAAAGTTATATTGCTTTTGCTGTGATGTTGTGGTTGCCAAGTACCTTTACCATACAAATTTGTATGGCAACGATGGATCCATGCCACCCCAGACTTCTAGGCCTTCCAGTCAATTAATGGCAGTTCAAGAGCTATAGTTTCTAGCTTGATTTGTAGTCTTTCATAGTTTACATCTACTCACTGGATATCAAAAAAATCTATAGTACTGTTGATTTCTGGTACTTCACCGAAAAGTGACACTTTTGGTGTCGGTAATGTGCGGACACTAATAGCGTAGAACTATACCTAGCTAATGGTCCTTGCATGGCACCTTTGATGTCAACTCACTACCAGTCTACTAGACTCACTGCAACGCGAAAAGCGAAAATTCGCCAAATGTCCCAAATAAGTTGCGGTCGCAAATCACAGAGCTCCTCCTAACAAATAGAACTAACTATAGCTTTTCTCCAGAGACAACAGAACATAGTCAACCACCTTGGAGGAGGGTCGCGCCAACCAGTCTGAGTACATACTGCACAAAGTATAGAAGATATGCACCAGGAGATAAATGGGTGGGATAAGGTAGTTTTATGAGTAGCTGCATAAAGCTTAGTAATTTCATTGCGACCAGACTGGACTTATGTACTGGAGCGCCCAATAGTTCAGGTGCCAACCTGTTGAGCTCACTAGGAACACCTCTCAACGGATTTAGACAAGCTCGAGCACCATAATTTGCCATACAAATGTAACTTGGCACCTCAGTAAATAATAACAGTATATATGGTCATTAGGCGATTAGGGTAACATAGGATCCTCCGAACATAGGTGTTACCCTCATATCGACGGTATGTGTGCAACTAGCAAAATAAAACACGGCACTACATTCAACCATCAAAAACTCTCCAAACAATAATTCCTGAAATAATTATTCCCCAAAGAAATATATTAAATACGTTAGTCGGAACTTTTGCATTATAGTAATGTGCGGCGAAGTGTGCGTGGAAGATGCCATGGGTACTGACATGATTGTCAAAGTAACCTAAAGACGTCTTGGTCTTCCGATCAAGAAATTGATGATTTGGCCGCCAGTCTTGGGATCAGCGTTGTCAGTCATAGTTGCAGATATTTTGATCTACCAGAAGTGGATTGAGACCTTAGCTTGTTCAACAGCCAGTAAGGTTCACCATAAGCTTGTCGGCGCCCTACTAACAGGCAACAGAAAAAAAGCTCTTAACTTTGAGACAAGCAGATGACTTCAACGTAGGCGAGTAGCATTAGTAAAACCGGCATACTCCACAAGCAATGCTGCTATCCTTCTTTCGAAGCAATCTGTCGGCCGATCTCGGCTGCCAATACATCATGGCTAGCTTCTTCAACCGTTGGGGAAATCTCAGGTGGGGATTCACATAGCCGCTTACTAATGGCTGTACTCCGCATTACTGGGGTTGTAGGGGTGGTTGTAAAATCCGTTTCCAGTACCTCCATCCAGTCTTTTCCTTGTAGAATCCCATGCCCTGTTCATCCAGTGTGTAGGATCATCGAGAAAACCATCGAACCTAATAGACAGGCCCAGGCCGTTATAATGTTAGAGAAATAACTCCTGAACTCGCAATCTGCCATCAAAATCCTTTGTAAACATAAAAACTTTCGACCAGAGGCAAGATTTGTGGTCATACTTGTTGCCCAATTGGCGTAGGCAGAGATCATCAAACCAAATATAGCGTATGCCTGGATATGCAGCAAGTTATTGATTTTGCGTGACTCAAACTTAAGTAGGCATCGGGGCCATTGGAAACTTTAATAGTGTAAGATCTGGTAGCATAACATTGTAAGTGCGTATCCTGACGAGATGTACCACCTGGACACTGATATTTAGGTATACATATAATCTGCTTTTCTTGCTACAATCCCAGATGGTGTAGAGAATTCTCAACAAGTGGACTAGGCCTCCAGGGCTAGCACTTGACCATTTAACTTTCAAGAACAAAATATATATTGATGGCCAAGACCTATCGCTGTTACATGTACGGGGCTACTTATTGTATATATAGTATATACTTAAGTTCTGCTGCCACGCGCCTCGCATCCGCTATTGTACTATATTTACATTGTTTTTAAGTTTTTATTGACAGTCGGCCTGGAGCTGTATTATCTTGGTAGATATTGGTCTGGTCGTTGCACTCATAGGGGCAGGTTGAGCTTGAGGGTTGATTAGTAATTCAGATGAGAAGAGGACGACGCCAAGGCCAGACAGGAGGGAACGAACGTAGCTAAATATCGAGTATGGGGAGGGGGGAGGAAGGGGGAGTAATGGTGGAATATGATGGGATGGATGCTGGGCATTCATTGGTGGGTCGATATTGTATCAAGAATAATACATTACGTTATTTGATAGATGAAGGTTTAGAAGTTATTGGCTTGGGGTTGTGTCATGGTTTAAATAAAATAATATAGTTCTATATTTTCTTTATTTCACGGAGCACTTATATCTTTAAGAAATAATTATAAAATATTATTTACTAAAAATACTAAAGATAACTAAATACTACTAAATATTATTAAATACTACTTTATACTACTAGATACTATATTATACTATTAAGAAGTAAAAGAAATAAACTAAATTTTTTTCTAATATAGTTATATTACTATATATATTTTTATTAGTACTAACTTGTAGAAAAATCTATTATAAAATCATATATATAATCTTACTTAATTTAATTAGACTAGCTATATCTAATAGTTTTTTGGACAGTGTGGTAAGTCCGAATCACTGATTTCATGTAGTTGGAGTGGTGATATGAGGGTAACAGTCCTGAGCCGGACGTCAAATGTCTACATACAATTGAGGGTAATACCCTTCGCAAGGAAGGATGCTAGCCTCGTTAACTGTCGTAACGCATACAAATATCGCTTATATTACAAGGCTAAGAGAAGTTATATTACCCCAATATTGCGGCGTTGCGATAGGTATGGACAAGAGGGTGTTATCCTCATATTGCTCCTGCGGCGTCACAAAAAATCAGAAATATATCACGATAGTAATGGATAGAGAAATACACTCAATTCTCAATGTTACGTACAAAATGTGAGCAAAAAAAAAATTTCATAAGGACAAACATGTCTAAATAAACATAAACACAGGCCCCAAAGTTCTCTGGTGCCAGTCTTCACCGCCGCATCCATCGCTTGGGACCCATATCCAACGCACCATTATCTGTGAGAAGTTTCACAATGCCCATATACCCTTTCTTTGAGGCCCAATGCAGAGCTGTTCCCTGATCACCGTTTGCATTCACATTCACCTGTTTATCTATCAGCAGCTTCACAATAGTCTCATGTCCATGCTCTGCAGCCGCCTGCAGCGCTGTTATCCCAAATGTCCCCGCTGCCTCTGCATTCACATCCGCGCCTTTATCTATCAGCAGCTTCACAATAGTCTCATGTCCATTCTCTGCAGCCGCCTGCAGCGCTGTTCTTCCAGGGTAACCCGCTGCCTCTACATTCACATTCGCGCCTTTAGCTAACAGCAGCTTCACAATAGTCTCATGTCCATTCCCTGCAGCCGCCTGCAGCGCTGTTCTTCCAGAGTCACTCACTGCTTTCACATGCACATCCGCGCCTTTATCTATCAGCAGCTTCACAATAGTCTCATGTCCATGCTCTGCAGCCGCCTGCAGCGCTGTTATCCCAAATGTCTCCGCTGCCTCTGCATTCACATCCGCGCCTTTAACTATCAGCAGCTTCACAATAGTCTCATGTCCATGCTGTGCAGCCGCCTGCAGCGCTGTTCTCCCAAATATCTTCGCTGCCTTTGCATTCACATCCGCGCCTTTATCTAACAGCAGCTTCACAATAGTCTCATGTCCATTCCCTGCAGCCGCCTGTAGTGCTGTTCTCTCCGCTGCTTCCGCATTCACATCCGCGCCTTTATCTATCAGCAGCTTCACAATAGTCTCATGTCCATGCTCTGCAGCCGCCTGCAGCGCTGTTCTCCCAGATTCACCGGCTGCCTTTGCATTCATATCCGCGCCTTTATCTATCAGCAGCTTCACAATAGTCTCATGTCCATTCCCTACAGCCGCCTGTAGCGCTGTTCTTCCAGATTCCTCCGCTGCCTTTGCATTCACATCCGCGCCCTTAGCTAGCAGCAGCTTCACGATAGCCTCATGTCCATGCTCTGCAGCCGCCTGTAGTGCTGTTCTCCCACATTTATCCGCTGCCTTTGCATTCACACCTGCGTTCTTAGCTAACAGCAGCTTCACAATAGTCACATGTCCATTCCCTGCAGCCGCCTGCAGCGCTGTTCTTCCATCTCTCCACGCTGCCTCTGCATGCACATCTGCGCCTTTATCTATCAGCAGCTTCACAATAGTCTCATGTCCATTCCCTGCAGCCGCCTGCAGCGCTGTTCTCCCAGAGTCACCCACTGCCTTTGTATTCACATCCACGCCCTTAGCTAACAGCAGATTCACAATAGTCTCATGTCCATTCCCTGCAGCCGCCTGCAACGCTGTTCTCCCAGAGTCACACGGTGCCTTTGCATTCACATCCGCGCCTTTAGCTAACAACAGATTCATAATAATCTCATGTCCATTCTCTGCAGCCGCCTGTAGTGCTGTACTTCCAGAGTAAACCGCTGCTTCCACATTCACATCCGCGCCCTTAGCAAGCAGCAGCTTCACAGTAGCCTCATGTCCATGCTCTGCAGCCGCCTGTAGCGCTGTTCTCCCACATTTATCCGCTGCCTTTGCATTCACACCTGCGTTCTTAGCTAACAGCAGCTTCACAATAGTCTCATGTCCATTCCCTGCAGCCGCCTGCAGCGCTGTTCTTCCAGATTCACCCGCTGCCTTTGCATTCACATCCGCGCCGTTATCTATCAGCAGCTTCACAATAGTCCCATGTCCATTCCCTGCAGCCGCCTGCAGCGCTGTTCTTCCAGATTCCTCCGCTGCCTTTGCATTCACATCCGCGCCCTTATCTATCAGCAGCTTCACAATAGCCTCATGTCCATGCTCTGCAGCCGCCTGTAGCGCTGTTCTCCCACATTTATCCGCTGCCTTTGCATTCACACCTGTGTTCTTAGCTAACAGCAGCTTCACAATAGTCTCATGTCCATTCCCTGCAGCCGCCTGCAGCGCTGTTCTTCCATCTCTCCACGCTGCCTCTGCATGCACATCTGCGCCTTTATCTATCAGCAGCTTCACAATAGTCTCATGTCCACTCCCTGCAGCCGCCTGCAGCGCTGTTCTCCCAGAGTTACCCGCTGCCTTTGCATTCACACCTGCGTTCTTAGCTAACAGCAGCTTCACAATAGTCTCATGTCCATTCCCTGCAGCCGCCTGCAATGCTGTTCTTCCAGAGTAATCCACTGCCTTTGCATTCACATCCGCGCCCTTAGCAAGCAGCAGCTTCACAATAGCCTCATGTCCATGCTCTGCAGCCGCCTGTAGCGCTGTTCTCCCACATTTATCCGCTGCCTTTGCATTCACACCTGCGTTCTTAGCTAACAGCAGCTTCACAATAGTCTCATGTCCATTCCCTGCAGCCGCCTGCAGCGCTGTTCTTCCATCTCTCCACGCTGCCTCTGCATGCACATCTGCGCCTTTATCTATCAGCAGCTTCACAATAGTCTCATGTCCATTCCCTGCAGCCGCCTGTAGCGCTGTTCTCCCACATTTATCCGCTGCCTTTGCATTCACACCTGCGTTCTTAGCTAACAGCAGCTTCACAATAGTCTCATGTCCATTCCCTGCAGCCGCCTGCAGCGCTGTTCTTCCAGATTCACCCGCTGCCTTTGCATTCACATCCGCGCCTTTATCTAACAGCAGCTTCACAATAGTCTCATGTCCATTCCCTGCAGCCGCCTGCAGTGCTGTTCTTCCAGATTCCTCCGCTGCTTTTGCATTCACATCCGCGCCTTTATCTATCAGCAGCTTCACAATAGCCTCATGTCCATGCTCTGCAGCCGCCTGCAATGCTGTTCTTGCAGTGTGTCGAGCTGCCTTTTTATTCACATCCACCCCCTTATTTACCACAATAGCCTCTTGTCCCTTCCCTGCAACCATCTGCAGTGATGTGCTTCCAAACAACCGCCGCCTTGTTCTTGCATTCACATTCACACCCATATCTTCTATTAACAGCGCTACAACAGTCTCATGTCCACCTACTGAGGCTTCCTGCAGTGCTGTATCAGCAAAGCCATCATGTAGTAGCATAATACCAGCTTTGGCTTCCACAAGCCTGAGCAATTCAATCACTCTTATGTCTCCACTAGCTGCAGCTGCAACTAAAACACACCGTAAGCTAAGATTCACTCTTGATGTTAGGCCCCTCCAACCTAAATTCTCATCTTTGAGACCAGATTCAATTATATCTAGGAGATCCTGCACATCCGCACCCTCTAAATCGCCACCCATAGCTGCAAGCACTATGCCTGCTACGCCGTAATCGAATAGAACGACAGGCCGCTGACTCGCCCTCAGATGCACGTCGTAATACTTCCAATACCACATGGCTGTGTTTTCTATGTCCTCCTTGGCCTTGGCATTCCCCAATGGAGAACAATCCTGTATAATGTAATGGATTTTCGCGAACTGCAATGTAATTACTATCCGGTCGCAGACGTAAATTTGTACCAACCAAGGTAGCAAGAATTCCCCTCGGCTCTCTAACTGCTCTCTCATTTGTGAATATTCGTTATCATGTAGCAGAGCTCCCCTTCGTAGAAAACTTCTTGAGTTTTTGACCAAGCCAAAATGGTCGAACCCGGAATAACACAGTTCCGGCACATAATGGAATATGTGATCAATTTGTTCCATGTTTTCGATGAATCGCTTATACCCAAACGGTACCGCAAAAATCATGCAGAAGGATTTGATATAACAGGTTCTTATAGACTTCGGCTCGCCCGTGCCTCGGTACCACCAGACATACTCCACTACAGCCGCAAGGATCAAATGTAAATAAATAGCTTTCACCGACGATTAGCAAGCCTAACATTTTTCCAGGAGCCCTGAGAAAACTTACCCTCCTCCGTTCCGACAATCATCCACCGCCCATCAATGAAGATACCTCTACCCTTGCAGTGCATCGTTGACCGGGTATTTGGGTCAACTAAACCGATGGGAGTTAGATCTCTATCAAACAGGGTCCTCCCTATCACGAATAAACAACATACCATTCAATTCTGCCTGTAAGCTCCAACTCTGATCATACAGATGAAGCCTGACAACTTTCTCATGCTTATGTGCAAATAGTTGAATGAAGCACGGAACGCGGAGTCCAGTATTATGTTGATAGGACCCAAATCTATATTATGTTATGAGTACTTAGTAATCGAATCTTCCTTAGAGTTTTGTATGCGTGGTGCCTATACGTTTTCAAAAGTAACTCAAATGCAGGGTTATCGACGAGTTTCAAGACCTCAGCTGGACCATGAGTCATATCCTCTGTCGCCCCTGCTACATGTTTCTCCCATATATATAATTCCGATCGGTCAAGGTCTGCAAGGCGGGGTACTTTGAGCTTCTTGCTGTCGATATTCTTAAATTCCTCATCGATTTCCTAAAATTAGATTGCATGAGTGAATTTTTTTATTTAGAAGGTCTTTACTTTGAGCACAATGGCACTGGAGTGACTGAATCTAACTAGTGAAAGAGGAAGCTTTAATAAGTGGATATATGTACCTCTGCAAGAGCTTGAACATCATACTGGATAGCAGCCTCGAGGAGGTTCAACTGTGGATGTATAGTAATAACATCACTCAGTATCCAGGACGCTTTGATGAGGGACTTGTAGACAGTTTGTGAGATGACGTTTCCACTATCCAGGTCAAGCCGCACTAGATGTTGATACTGTTTAGTGTATACATGTTAGGTGTAAGAATATATCAATACAACCCCAACAAATCTAGAATTCAAACCAGAATTCACTGACTTTGAATAACCACCATCTCCCAGTGTTGATCCAATCCTTGATTCCTATGGCTTTCCAAGGGCTTGTGGCTTCAGCGTTTTTCATTAGAACCGCGCTGAACTCGAATTTTAGTAGACTTGTATCTTTGGTAATAACTGGTCCAGAGAGGGTTGGTTGCAGGCCATGGCGGTCGCTCTGGGGACTCGGAAACTGGGACTTGTCGATTAGTTCCCTGATACTACTGAGACGTCTTTCAATTTTGAGAGTGGTTGTTTCGAGGCGCTGGAGCGAAGAACTATAAGAGTAAGAAATCAATCATCAGTAGCATGTATATATGTGTTCCAAGATACGGATAAACTTACTTTCCAGCTGACGTGAGCAGCAAATGAATAACACCATTGTGGTAGACCAGCTTTAACCAGAATGTTAACCCTCCATAATCAGACTAAAGATCCCACAACAAAAAAACCATGGCCATTCTCACCTTATTCCTCAAACCATCAATATCTGCCATGTCAATCGACCACTTCACGCTATTCCACACCTTCTTCACCTTCGATCTTCTCGGATCCAACAACTTTTCATATTTCTCCGCAAACTTCTCCAACTGCTTCAGCGTCCCCTCCACCCTGTTAATCATCTCTTTTATCATCCTTACCCGGTCTTCACCGCTCCGGACTAGCACGGAGTTTTCATTCGCGACTTCCTCCTGTAGCAACCGGAGGGATGTGGATAGAGTTGTTAGTTCTGCAACAAGTGATTGGAATTCTTGGGGCGCGCCACGTGCGGCGAGGTAGCATTGCCGATAGAGGGTGAACGCAAGTTGGCTGACGGCCAGGAAGTCTCCGACGGAGATTCCGAAAGACATGGGATATATATATCGCGAGTTATTATGCAGGAGGTGTTGATATCTAAGAAGTGTTGGGAGGTATAGGTACTGACTTGAGAGTTCAAGATGGCGGGTTATACATATACTTAAGGTGGGGCTGAATTGTTCCCGAGCCCTCGATCGTATCCTGCATTAATATCTGCATGTCTAGTCTGGTAGGCACAGGGTTGTGCAACCAGACTAAGAGTACATACAGTTAGGAGTAAATACAAACCATGGAAATATGCACTAATTAGGTAAGGGATAATCTGATATGGAATGTTGCACAAGTAGCTGCACAGGGCTTAGTGTTTCAGTCGCAACCAGGATGCCGGTATCTGGAGTATCCTTAAAGCCTAAAGATACGTTAGCTGGGCGGAAGACGCTATGATTACTGATATGACTGTCAGGTAACCAGACTAACTGTCAGGGTGTCCTAGTCTCCCAATCAATTTAAATTGGGCACGCCAGTCTAGATATCTGACTTACTGTGGTGTATTGAGGCCCCAGTTAGTTCAACGGCCAGTTAGGTCCGCCATAAGGTTCCGGTGACCCGAATAACGGGCAAGGACATCTGAAAAGGAGCCCTTGCATGGGTTAATCATTGAGAGAAGCATACCTATGAATGACTACTGGCAGGATTAGCTTAGACGAATGCTAGCAGCATTGGTAAATTAAAACCTGAGACGGGATACTCCCGCAAGCAATATTGCCACACTCTCTCTGCAAGTAATTAAATCTTAAGAGATAGGCAATTTTGCCGCCGACCTATGTCAGTTGCCAATAAATTTCCTTATCAATTGGGGCAATCTCAGACAGAAATTCATGTAGCTGCTGAATGGTTACACCCCGCATTGCTGGGATGTTGCCAGTGTGTAGGATCATCCCAACTATCGAATCAAATAAACAGGCCCAGGCCATTACAATATCGAAAATATGGGTATATGATTGAATGGTGGTCGCGTCAATCCGTAACTCCTAAGCTGGCAATCTGCCATCAAAACTCTTTGCAGGCATGAAAACATCTGACAGAGACAAGTTGTGTGGTCACTCTTGCTTATCGGAGAGTCCAATTGGCGGAGGCGGAGAGCATCTAACCAACCATAGCGGATGTCTGAAAAGCAGCAAGAGATCGACTCAAACACTTGGTTAGACAATACTTAAGTAGGAGGCAGGAATTCTCAGCAAGTGGGCCAGGCCTGCAGAGGCAGTTAATTTTCAAGTACAAATTATATATTGACGGAAAACCTACCCCGCATCCGCTGTTCTACTATATTGCTTTAATATGCTTTTATTTAATGATTAGCCTGGGGCCACTTTGGCATTGGTCTGGTATTGGTAGTTATACCTAAGTACAGGGGTGATCCATGCAGTTTTGAAGGAAAAAAAGAAAAAATAATTACTCGCATTCGACCTAGATCATAGCGAGGCACATCCATTAAGGCAGTAACAGGCATTCAGTATAGAGTATGTATATGTATATGTTATGAGCTAATCGCCATAGGAGCACGGGTTTTGATCCTCAGGCGAAGTGCGAGCACTAGTCCTCGGTACTCAACCACTTCTGCAACATTAAAAGGTAGTAACTCAACGTTTGTCTTACGCCTTACAATTGCTAGTTGCAGAAGAAGATGATGACATCAATCTTGACTAGGTTCATCCACACCATCAGCAAGTGCACTTGAAGCATTCTCTGCTGCAGGATGTACTGAGTTTGAAGGGTATTTGCATATAATCAAAAAATCAATCTCGGTTGACAATTGAAAGGTAATTCCCCCAACTTTCAATTCAAGCACACTATCGCTAATATAATTTATAGGTACTAGAAGATTAAAGTATACCTTCGAGTTCCGTCATTGAAGGCTCTAGCGGGTCTACTAATATGGCCTATTAGACCGATTCTGACCTACTAGGGTTCTGGATATTAGACCCCACTACCTTGAATCTATTCCGTCAACATGGCAACGAGGTATACCTATGTCACTACATGATCTTATACGCTTTAGCCTCCACTGAACCTTGCAAATGTAGAGACCAATGGGCAAACCGTTGCTGCCAATGCAAAAGGGAAGGATGTTTGTGTATTGCTCAATGTCATACTAGCCCTGGGGCTCCATGTACTAATCTAGCGGAAGATTGATATTCCTGTATAGAGCAATATAATTGTGGCCTGTTACCCTGAATTTTTGAACACCTTGACAATTCCTGACGGGCCCATGAGGTGCTTGGTATCGGAAGTTGGGTATTACCAAGTGACGGTGCCCTATGCTCGGTCCGCTACCTGAGGCTATGGGGATACTGGTTCTTGTACAATAAGGTAGGTGAGTGGGAGGTAGTTTGGTTGGAAGCTACCAGCTGTTACCCTGACAAACTACAGCTCTTTCCATTATCTTGGCTGCACTTACAGTAGCTCTCTAGCTATTAAGAAAGTTACAATGCATAGCCGAAATATGCATCGCAAAGTACCTCAGTAGGTATGTACTTGCCAGACAGTAATCATAGTGACGACATGGGTTCGTGCTTTATACTTCGCTGCAGTGATAAGGGGGTGTTACCCTCATATTACCCCTGCGACTGCACAAGTATTCCGAAAAATCGAAATATATCAAGAGACACTCAATTCTCGATGTATGTACAAAATGTATACAAATAGAAAAAAAAAAAATTCGTAAGAAAGAATAAATATGTCTCAACGTACACAATCACAAGCTACAAAGTTTTCTGATGCCAGTTCCATTCCTTGGGGCCTTCATCCAATGCACCATTGGCTCTTAGAAGTTCCATAATACCCCTTTGCACTCACATCCCCCCCTTATCTATCAGCAGCTTCACAATAGTCTCATGTCAATGCTCGGCAGCCGCCTGCAATGCTGTTCCTCCGGAGCCTTTGCAATTCACATCCGCCTCCCTATCAACCAGCAGCTTCACGATAGTCTCATGTCCATGCTCTATAGCCACCTGTAGTGCAGTGCTTCCAAACCACCACCGCCCTGTTCTTGGATTCACATTTACGCCCATATCTATTAGCACTGCTACAGTAGTCTCATGTCTACCTGCTGAGGCTTCCTGCAGCACTGTATCAGAAAACCACCATGTAGTAGCATAATACCAGCTTTGGCCTCGACGAGCCTGAGCAATTCAACCACTCCTATGTCTCTACAAGTTGCAGCTACAACTAAAGCATACCGTAAGCTGAGACCCACTCTCGATCCATGGGTCGTCCAACCCTGATTCTCGTCTTTGGACCATATTCAATGAGGTCTAGGAGATTCTGAACATCAGCATCATCTAAGTAGCCACGCATAACTGCAAGCACTATGCCTGCTACGCCGTAATTGAACAGAACGGCAAGCCGCTGACTCGCCCTCAGATATCTACTCGCTGTAATGCTCTTAATACCCCTGGGCTGTATTTTCTAGTTCCTCCTGCTTGGCCATGGCGTTCACCGATGAAGAACAATCCTGTATAATGTAATGGATCTTTGCGAACTGCATCATTATTGCCATCTGGTCGGTGACATGAGATGTACCAACCAGGGTAGCAAGAATTCCTCTTCTGCCCTCTAACTGCTCTCTCATTTGTGAGTATTCCTTTTGCCTGGCGGCTCTCCTTCGCAGAAAGTTCCCGAGCTTTCCACCAAACCAAAATGGTCGTCTCCGGAGTTGCTCAATATTCGCATATAAAGGTTAATTTGCCCCATGTTTTTTGACAAGTTGCTTGTACCTAAACGCCTACCGCAAAAATCATGCGGAAGAATCTGATGTAACAGCTTCTCATAGAACTCGGCTCACTCGTGCGCCGATACCACCAGACATACTCCACCACTGCCGCAAGGATTAAATGTAAGAAAATAGCTTCGACTACTATTACAGCCTGGCATCATCAGAACACTTACCCTTCTCTCTACCAATAATCACCTACCGCCATCAACGGAGATGCCTTCATACTTGCTGTACATTGTTGACCAGGTACTTGGTTCAACTAAAACAAATGGGAATTAGACGCATATCAATCAAGCTTTTTCACGAATAGACAACATACGATCTAATTCTGCCGGAAAGTTCCAATCAGCCTAACAACTTATGCTGACGCGCAAATAGTTGAATGAAACATGGAATGTAGAGCCCAGTTTTTGTTGATAAAACCCAAATGTATATTAAAAGTCCTTAATTGAATTTCCCTTAAGGCTGAAGCCAGACATTTCTCGATTAAGACTACTTAAGTGGGTTATATCTCCAGAGATCATACAAAAGCTTTAGCATTCTTGAACGTAGGTGTTAATACCCTCATATCGACGGTAGTAATCCAGCTGGCAAAACAAAACATATCACCATCAACAATTCTACAAATAATAGTTGTAGAAAGAGCAAGGACCTTCACAAAAGAAATACATGTGCCGCATGAGAGACATAACCCCTCCAACGCAACTCTGAAAACAGACATGCTTAAGATGTTACTGATTCCCTGACCACCAACATGGCTGAAGTGTGACGTCTATGGCTTCGTCTGCATCCTCAACCTAATGGCCCGATATTTAAGCATCTAACTGTCCGGACAGGCAAGAAACTGATATCGTAATAAAACCCTAAGGCCCAAATTTGTGAATCATTCAGACCTAACTTCAGCCGGCGTCACACTCCTGTACGCGAAAGGTGCCATGAGTACTGGCGTGGCTGTCAAAGAGCCTATAGGGCTTCGCCTTGATCTTCCAATCAAATTGGTAATGCACCCCCCTGGCCTTGAGATCAGCGCTGCCAGTTACAGTTGCAGATATTTGACTTACCAGGGGTATATTGCGACCTTAGTTGTTTCAAGAGACGGTTAAGGGACGAAGCTGAGTGGAAGGGCTCTGTTGACATGGCAATGGCATACCCCGCAAGCAACGCTGCTATACTCTTTCAATGCCCCCAGTATCTAAATATGTTGGCAAGTCATTACACCTGCAGTTTTGCCAACTTCACTAGAGACAACTCTCCAACCCATCTTGGCTGCCAATACGGCTGGCTTTAACATTGGGGCAATCTCAGACAGAAATTCACGTAGCTGCTTAATGGTTGCACTCCGCGTTACTGGGATGTGAGATTGTAAAGTACGTTCCCAACGCTTCCATCCACAGTCTTTTTCGGCGCCAGTAGGTAGGATTACCACGATCATCAAATCAAATAGACAGACCCTGACATTATAATATCATTGGCTCTCTGGTATATATTTCCAAAGGTGGGCACGTCAATCCGTAACTCCTATCAAAGGCCTTTACAAGCATGAAAACTTCCGAGCAGGGGCTAGATTAGTGGTCACCCTCGTAGTCCAATTAGCGTAGAGAGCATCTAACCAACCATAGCGGATGTCTGTAAACGCAGCTTCGGGCGACTATACATTCAGTGTGCAGGTGCTAGACTACATTTAAATAGGCACCGGGGCCTGAGCTGCTACGTTGAAAACTTCCACTAAAATCTGGTAGCGGAACATGGTAAGTGCCATATCCTGACGAGATGTATGGTTCTAAGATATTTTTAGACCAAAAGTGCCACTTTTCGTTGGAGTATCAAAAGCAAACAACGCTATAAATTCTGCTGATGTCGGTAAATAGATATAGACTTTTAAAGGCTATAGACCAAGCTAACAAAGATAGCTCTCGAACTGGTATTTCATTGGCTGGAAGCCCTAGAATATTGGGCATGGGTACATGGCGTTAACATACAAATTCGTATAACTAATGACACGGAACTATACCATCTGGATATCTATATTTAAGTACATACATAATTTGCAATACTTGCTCCAATTCCGAATGGTATGGTAAATTCTCTCCAGGGTTGGCATTTGACCAGTTAATTTTTGAGGACAAAATATATATTGACGGTCAAGACCAGTTGCTGGTACGAGGCTATATACTCAAATTCTATTGCAACGCACCGCTGTTGTGCTGTAAGTACATCACTTTTTATATGTTTTAAGTTGAAGATCAGGCTGGGGTCGTATTTGATATTGGTCTGGTAGTCACACCCTCAGGAGTTTTTTTTTTTTTTTTTTAATTCCTTACTCGCATATAGAATCATCCATGGCGAGGTACACCCTCAGGAGTGATCCATGCAGGCACCTACATATATATTGCGTACTTGGTAAAAGATGTGTATTAAACCCAAGTGACGGTGATCCATGCTCGGTCTATTACATTGAGGCCTATGGGAAGGGGGGGTACTGGTTCTCGTAACGTAGAAGGAAGCAACGGAGGGAGGGCTTATAACTGTACATACACTAAGTACTTGGTAGCCTATAGTCAATCACGCTGATCAACACGAGGCAGCTAGCTATTCCCCTGACAAATCACAGCTGTACTCGGGCTAGGTAAGTACTCTCTACGAGAGATGTGCAACCAGACTAGGTAAGTACGTGTATATGTGGTTCTCTTATCTTGGCTACCTTCTAACATCAAAGAAAATCTCCAACGGGTAGCTGAAGTATGCATTCAACAAGTATGCATTCAGCAAAGTACCAAAGCAGGCATGTACTTGCTGAAGACATGTAACTTCCCACTTTGGAAGTCACTGCCCAATGCAGGCTAGCCTCGAGCCGGTGCTAGCTGTTGCTGACTAACATTCTGTCACGGGGCTGCTCGCTTGTGATATATGTTGTTATGGTGCAGAACGGCTAGCCTGGGCAGCTCCAAGGGACTAAACAACGGCCCGAATCTGGAACCATGAAATTCGAAGTACGACCGCCTCCGCCGCTCAACTACATTACCTTCATTTGAACATTCCGGCTTCAGAACAAAGTACCTACCTCTCAGATCCATCATCCACCAAATCACTTTATCCGCAAACTATACGACATCTTCCTCGCGCTTGAGCTGAGCTTCTACTCTCCCGTCCCAAGCACCGATGGATCCCCCCCCTAGTCTCCGCCCTGGCGGCGCCACACGCCAACCACAGAGCAACTACACCACAAGCGACCGCGATTGGTGAAATGATCCCAGAGAGCGGCAGCGGGATGATAGGCAGTATTACGACTCGAATGGGCGAGGAGTTAGGCCGAATCGGAGCCAGAATAGGGATGCGAGGGATGAGAGGGATAGGAGTCGAGGGGGGTATGGGGCGAGGCCAAGAGAGAGGGATAGGAGCAGGCAGAATGGGACGAAAGCGGGGACGAGAAGGTTGGATGGTACGTGGTTAACCCTGCATGGGAGGAGGTTGAATGGGGCTCCGTTGGGTGAGGAATTGAGGGATGGAAGTGCTGATATTAGGTGCAACGGGGCGGATGGAGCAGATATTTTACTTGCCATTGAGAAGGACTGGGATTTCATGATGGGGGACGATTGTACCCCCGTGAAGGTAGCTTTGGAATTGATGGATACGAGCTCGTTGGGCAGAGCGCATATGTATGATTCATTTAGGTATACCCACGAGGAGCTGCAGCAGGCATTACAATCGATTGTCAATGGTTAGTTCTTGTATCATGTACTTTTAGGGAGACTTGCTGACTATGTGAGGACAGATCATCACCAGGGTTTCAACAGCTCTATTGGGACTTATCACAGCATTATGCGAAGCATCATTGCGTCGCAGGAGAAAGTCCGAGGCCTGCGTGAGCAGATGATCCAAGCAAAGTCAGATCTTTCTGCGAATAAGCCCGAGGTTAAGAACCTTGTGGTTGCGTCGCAGAGGTATGATGAGATGTTGAGGACGTTAACCGCCATGTATGTGCTCCCGGAGTGCACAGTTGAAGGATGAAAATTCTCTAGGAAACGCTTGTGGTAACGGGGACTAATCGTAGGAACATTCAAGGGAGCAGCTTCAGCTTGTGCCGGAGAAACTTGAGGCGAGGATATCAGAGAAGAGGTTCTTGACGGCAGTACAACTGTTGAGCGATAGTCTGAAGACGATTAGACAGCTGGAAATTGCGGCATTGGGGGACTTGAGGAGTTATTTGTCGAATCAAGAGGTGGTATGTATACATACTCGGGGGTGAAGGATAGTAGGAGTGGGTGGCTAATTAAACTACACACAGTCTTTGTCAGATATCTTAATTAAGAGCTGCATAATCATTTATACCTCAAGTCATTATACTGCGTGGATCGGTGGAAGCCATATAACCCCAATGACAATGCGGGTATGCATATAGTACTTGTGGAAAGTTAGGAAATAGCGGGCTGACAATTGTGGTATTTCAGAGCCCACGGGTGAGTTGTTAGTGAATGGGGCTGAAGACGGTGATAAGTCCACTGCAGGTATCATCCCACTGCCATGCTCTTGAGGTCTCATGAAAACGCTAAACTGACTTGAAGTGCATCCAGTTGCTATGCCACAGCAACGATCCCTACACAAGTTTCTTGCATCTTTAGATATCCTCAGGCCGGTAAAGTATCACATTCCTGTTAATATTGGGACTTGTGGCTAATTCTCCAAATATATATAGATGATTGAAGATGGTGGCAACAAAAATCAAGAAGCCGACAGTCTTTCTTACATACGCCTTCTCCTCGAATCTCTTAATAAGCTAGGCTACCTCTCCAATGCCATCAGCATACATGTGTGCGATACGCACACATATTTTTCATCAACCAGCGTCTTCCCGTTGGATTATTCAAACTAGTCGACAAAACCAACTAAGAAGTTGACCAATGCCAACCTAGCTCCCTTCTTGGCATCACACGGGCAAGAAGCAAATCCTTAGATCTCGGGTTGGGTGAGAATGATGTTTGGGTCACAGTTCTCTATGATCTCTTATGGACTTTATACTTAAAGTTCGAGGTGGTGATGGAGGGACATAGGGTAGTGTATGATGTTGTGAAGGGGATAAGTAAGAGAGAGGGATGGATGGACTTAACACTTGCAAATGGGTTCGTGGAGGTCTGGCAGTTGATTTAGAGTGAAATGAGGAGCTTATTGCATGATTACTTGATGGCGAATGAGAATAGTAGAACGCATTATGCACCCAAGGGAGGGCAGAATTTGACTAATATTGTTGTGGAGAAAGCGGGGAGGGATAAGAATAAAGTAAGTTTATAGAGTAGATTTAGGACATTACTATGGTATATATAGAAATTCTGACATTTACATTGTTGCAGGCTTTGTTTAAACTCAATAACATAGATTACACCTCCCTCCAGATGAAAGCTGACCAAGATGACTTAAAAGCTATTCTTAAAGCCTCTGTTCCTGGGCCTGTCTCCGAATCCCTCCGCCCTACACAATCCTTCGAAGCACAATCCTCCTCCGGCGGCGCCGCCACCAGGCACAAACTTCTCATCGAACCCAGCGTCTCAAAATGGGTCTCTTACTTCCCCCATCCCTCGCCTTCCTGCAATGCGTCAAAGAAATAGTCCCAACCAGATCAAGAATCACACTAAGCATACTCACCTCCTTCGTCGACGACTTTCTAGTCAATGTATTCTACTCCTCGCTAGATGATATGATATATGAATTATTTAGCCAGGTCACAAGGGATATGGATGTGTTTACGCAGGATCCCCAGTGGATGAATATTGCGAATAAATCAGTTATGAAAGGGACTGCTAGGCTTTTTGATTTGATTATTGCATTTTGTAAGATGTTGGAGACAATCCCGCCAGATCAGGTATTCGGGGAGTTGATAATTGATTTATTGACGAGTTACTATAGGAAGTGCTGTAATTGGTATAAAAGTGTGTTGTTTTGCCCAACCTCCCTATCCCACTTCCCCCGCTAATTTGGGAGGTGTAGATCTCGCAACAGGCAACCGTAGCGCCGACGACCCCACCTCCTCTCTCTCCAGCGACTTTAAAGGCAGTGCTAAATGGGCACAAAACAAAGAAATCAAAGAAATCATACAACTCATCTGGCAAGCCGACACACAGAACTGCACGTCTCTCATCCAGAAAGAAAACACACTCGAGCTCAAAATTCAGGGAGACCAACCGATCTCCTCTTTGGACCTTATTCGAGATTAGAAGATTATCTCTGCACTGTGTCTGCTGTATACGAGCGTGAAATGGCTCATGAGTAATATTACTCAGCTCCAATAGGTTGAGGATAAGGATGCATTTACACAAGCAGACATGGGGAGGAGGAAGGAAGGGAAGGAGGGGATGTGTAGGAATACTAGAAGGAGGAGAAGGTGGACCTTGGGGAGACAGCAAAAGGCGCCGGTGGTAGAGGAGCAGCAACCGATGCTTCCGATGAGTAAGGAGATAGTAGTACTATTCGATAGCATAGTCAACTCCTTCCAGGAATTGGCTGGCATGGTACTATTTACCCTCAGAGCCGAGATGAAGTGCCACGTATTATACCACCTCAACCTCTGTATGTCCGGAAGCTCGTTTAATATCTCCATTACCTCCTCTATTACTAACAGGACATTCGTGGAAGGACCGGCTCTACCGCAAATGGACCTAGACATAAACCTCCTCAACCTCAATACCGTTGTCTTTGATGAAGACATCTCCGTACTCCCCCGTGCCCGTGAAAAGACATACCTTACAAAGGGCCTAGGCAGCTTCGTGACAGACATCCTTATCAAGCAGGCTCGGAAGATTAAAGTCATGAATGGAGGTAGGGTGGAGAAGATGTTATTTAATATCTTGGTGCTGCAGCAAAACCTGAAGAATATGGAGGGGAAGGGGGTTAGCCTGGAAAGGGCGAGAAAGTATTACTCGCTATGGGCGGGTACGGGGCCGGGGGTAAAGGTAAGTTGGCTGCGTCTTTTCTACTTAGGGGTAAATTCTAAATGGTCTTGTAAAAGTTGATTTCAAAAGCGTCCCAGGGCCCACTAGGGTTTGACTTTGATGAGTTGAAGGTATTGATTGGGTTGTGCTATAGTGAGAGTTTGATGGCGAATATAGGAAGGAAGGAGTCTGTGGCATACGTGAAGAAGGCCATGGTGGAGAGGATGAAAGAGTTGAGTAAGACGATGTGGCAGGGGGAGGAAGGGGAGGAGGGATAGGGGTGGGGGAGAGTTGAGATAATTAAGAGTAGAGCGAGCGGGGATTTATATAGGTGTTGATGGATGAGGGATGATGATACATTATACATATTTCACGTTGGTTTTGTCGTCCGACGTAGACGAGTAAGATCTGGATTGTTAGATTCTTAAGGTATTAATATCGATATCTATGAATGAAAATATGGTTGTACATACTGGTATGAACATATGTATTCCCCCTGGGGATAAGTGGCTATACATGCCAGTTGAACTACCTCTTGTACCCTGCCTTTTTTCTTTTCCATAAACCTTGGCAATATGCCCTATGGTCCGCGAGAGCGAGTACATATATAATACCTATTCTTGGACTCTTATTAGTTCACAAGTACACCACATAAACCGCCCGCTCCCCCCCCTTTGGGCCAAATTCTGAACATCGATTTCTTCCCTCCTTTGGGAGAACCACACCCTGAGAATATTTTCTTACATCCTTCGCCCGCTTCTTTAGAGTTTTGTTTGTTTAGTTTCATAGTTGTTTATGGTACCGGATGCTTTTCCGTTGCAAGTAGGTTGAATAGAATCCTGTGATGCATAAATTACTACCTTATATCAAAGGGGAAGGAAATTGGGGGGGTAAAAAAGATGAAAATAAAAAAAATTTAGCGGCCCCCGCGGCGGGCGTTTTGTTATATTCATAAAAAATAGATTATATATATAATCTACCTTTAATTATCTAAGATAATCAAAGGGGGAGGTGAGAGGAGGGCGGCACAGCCGCCTTCCTCCACCCCCCGATTAAATCGGGGTGTGGGGAAAGGAAAAACACGCATTCGTGTGTAGGGGGGTAAGAAGAGTGGGGGGAGTGAAAGATACATACATATCAATAGAAAGGCGACATTTCTCTCTTGGGGGGGGGGCGATCTCTTCGAATAATTTCCATAGTGTCTGCAATACATCGATAATGATACCCTTAGTATTTCTGAAGTATTGACATCGAGTGGTTGCAACGACGGCTTTATCCAACCCACCAGCTTACCATGGCGTCCATACTATTGCGAAAGCTTGCTCTCTACTTTATTCCTTGGTCCGCCTGGCCCACTTGAGAAGGTGAGCGCTGTACGATCTCGTCCTTGTCCTTTGGCGGTAGCGTTAGGGCAGGACTGGTAGTCTTCTCGCAGATATCACGTCTACTCGGCTTCTTCCTCCATCGTTATGATAGCCCCGAGAGGTTGTGTCCTCATGCAAGTGAGTCTCCATATCCTCTGTATCATGATGCTTAGATAGGGCAATACTGACTAGTCTCGACACTAGGCCCACGTCTCCTTTGGGTGATCTTGTCTTGGATCATTATTGTTGTCTTTCTGATCCCCAAAGACAATGTTATAGGATACCCCGTTTCTGCATATGGCGTTAAGGGTATCATTTGAGCAGCTGGTGCAAGGTAGTTAAATCTCCTAATATATTGCTGCCTTAGTGCTTAGGACTAGGGCCACGATATTCCATGTGGCCGTGCGGCCGGATATGAGGTAGCTTTCTGAGGGTAATATCGCTGCTTGTTGGGATAGGTACTTGATGCAATAAGAGAGGTTATGCAAATATAGAGGATGTAGTTATAGAGATTTGACTGGTTAAGGATGATCCACGCCTAGCATTGACTTGATAAGCAGTTAGCATAACTTCCCCTCTGAGCCATGTGTACGATAATATTCACGTCATAGTGTTTGAGTGTGAAGTGGTCATCTATGTTGAATATGAGGTCAAAAGTAGCTTCAGATATATTTCCTAAACGCTCTTTTGGCTTGCCTCGAGCTCTACCAGCCTTTCTTCTCCCCTGTAGCCATACAGAATCTCCACCGGGCCTAGCTGTTGTATTGTCTGACATCTTCCCCCCTTTCGCTGCAAAATTGATGAAACAATCCCAAAGGATAAGGTCAGTAATTGTACGAGCGAAAGTTTCATTTCAATCTAGTTGGAAGTGGGTTTGCTGAAGTAGTTATAGACCATCTCCTGAATGCAGCTAACACTGAAGGTTATGTCTCCATTATTGAAGAAATCAAGAAAAAAGACCTTGTCACAAAAACCGCTAAAACGGGTGAATATCTCCACTCGCTCCTAGAGAAATTGGCAGAAAAGTATCCTGAGGAGATTCAGAATCTACGAGGAAAGGGACTGGGAACATTTATAGCGTGGGATTCTCCACGCAGAGATGAGTTTCTGAGGACAACGAAGTTTACAGGAGTTAATATTAGGGGTAGTAGAGAGCACGCAGTTAGGTTGAGGCCTATGCTGATATTTGGAAAGAGACATGGTGAGTTTTTTCGTTGACTCCTTGTTGTTTTCTTGGTGGAGTAGTGTGTGGTGTGTGGAGATTGGGCTGACTTGTGTGGGGCGGTAGTGGATATTTTGGTTAAGGCGATTGATAAGGTGTTTAGTGGAGAAATTAAGGCCCGCTGAGAGAAGGGTATGAGGAAATTACCTGATTATTGCGGCATGGGTTGGTCCAGCAATGATAGACAGCAAGTCGATTCAGGATATTGAGTGGAAACAGTTTTTTCCCTTAGGTATCTGGAATCAGGGTAACAGCATTGATAGGAATCGAGAGATCTTATGAATTAGGGATTAATATTGGATCCTATTAATGTTTATTCCTCAGGCTCGGAATGTTTTTGTGCATACCAAGTAATGGTTCTGCATACAATTAAGCTATAAGATATGCAGAGAGTATAAAGTAATCTGTGTTGATAATATGTATATTGGTATGGAAAACAAAGCTGCATTTCGTTCTTACCATACGCTTGGTAGGCAGCATAGGAGTAGAATGCATCAATATGGCTTTAGAAATACGAGTTGCGAATGACGAAATATTTGAATTCCATGATGGTCGGGGTGCTTTTAGTCGTCGGAATCCAGTCCAAACTCTATTCCCAGCAACAAAATTACTGGCATTAGCCGAAATGAGCCTCAACCGGAAATTCGCTCTACCTACCAGGATAAACGTCTTGAACTCTCACGCCACGGCTGTCAGCAATCTAATTTCCCTCCAGGGGTCGTCAGTTGAAGGGATATCTACGCTAATTCGCAATTGGGCGCGATAGATATGAAATGTAATATTCGACGAAATGTAGGGGAACATGGAGGCATAGGAGTTGCAGTATGGGAAAAAAAAGAGGCGACATGCGCGAGGTATCGGGGGAAGAAGGTACGCACCAAGCCGAGTAGCCCTTGCGCAACATCCCGAATCTCGTTGAACTCGTGGAGGGTTTTGATGTGCCGCTTGACTGTGGCTTCGGGATTGGTGGGGTCCCTGGAATGGGTGTTTGTTAGTTTTAACTGTTGGAGGGAGAGGAGAATATGCAATAGATATATAATTCATGCATAAGCAATTTAGTAAATGAAGCAAAAAGTTTATAATATTGACCCGAGGGTTGATATTATCAGGATTACCAACCTGTACTACATGAGGAGAGTTACAAGATAGCTTGTCAACGTACTTGAGTTTTGAATTCACATCATCCTGTTTCGCAATAACTTCATCCAGTTGTTTCTGCAGGCTTTCCACCTGGGATTTTAGCGACTCCTGTGTAACACTTTTCTTAGTAAATAGAGTTTTTGGGTTTGTACAAATAGCGATCGGGAATGTAAAGAAAGGTTTTGTGTGTCTATTCCCCCTCCACTTGCAGCGTAGAAGGTTGTACAAGAAACTTGCTAGGGTATATGGACATCCTGCATGCATGACAGTTATGACAGCTATGGCAGCTGCTGACGTGAACCATATTTCCCGAGGAAAATTCCTTCAGACTATGTCAATCATGATTTTGAATATGTTAGACTTACAACACGTCGATCACGCGCTTGCTTTGCGGGGCCAGAGCCTGAGGATGTTGAAGAGGGCGAAGCCGGCGTGTCTGTGGGTGCTGTAGAGCTAAAGGTGAGGCATGATGGTGCCGAGCTAGACAGATTGTCTCGGGTGGGCAAAGTAGTGGATATTGGTGATGCAGGTGGAGAATCGTCTGTGCTACTCATTCTGCCAGATGTACACAGGTAGAGAAGAAGAGGTGATGATGCTAGATTTCCGGGATTAATTATAGATTTCCAGCTATAAACATCAGAAAGTAGTACTGAGAGTGAATGGAACTGACACTATAAGCAGCGTTTGTTTCAATCATTCACTGAGGCCTGATGTGTCAAAAAGTAAGTATGAGACAGGAAGTGCATTGTCTTAGTCCTAAATTGAAACACACTCTTGGCACGATCGTCTATACTGGACATACCACAGGAGTCCTGAATTGTGGTAGAGGGGCTCTAGGTACTAGCACCAAGATACACTACTCATCATCTCGAGCGTTTCGGCTTCGCAATCCCTGGTTATCGGGCTGAAATTTCATGAAGGAGGTCTAAGAACTAGTACTTAGAACCCTTAAGCTTTAGCAAGTAGTGTGGGAGCAGTTGCACGGGTAAACGTTCAGTGATCACGAGAGGTTGATATGTACATGCATCGGTACTATGCGCACTCGGCTCGAAGCTCGCTACTCGCTTCAGTACTGCCGTAATAGGAAATACTTCTCAGAATGCTACCGGAACCTGACCGCATGACATCCAAAGCACACGTTGTGTACGAAGTTTATTTCGACCCGCACGTCACTATACTATTCTAACTATTCGTTGAAACATTTGATTGGCCAATTGGACGCACCGATCTGATTGTCTGAAACACGACTAATGGCAAATGAGGAAGATAACAGAGGTAGCTTTGTGAGGGTAACAGCCCTGCTGGGGATGGATGAATGATGCAAAAAAAAAGTATTGTATTAATAGAGTAGATTGTTATTGGCTTACAATATTGCCCCAAACCACTGTGCAATCCAAATTTAAGCAGCTACTGTCAAAGTACTTGACTCCTTAAGTACATTCTCCTTCCAATGACCATGAGCTCTTTCCAACTTGTCCCATATCGCAGCGATTTATGCTTTGGTACTTGGTATATGCCGGTTGATAAGCTACGGGCAGAGGGAGGGGCATGTGTCCGTCAAGACCACCTGCCCTAATTTCCTTCGATTGCCGCCTGTCGTATGCAGGTATCCTGTGTACAGTGACAAACGGACAGATAGCTATATGTCCGATTGCAATGGTACAGTACTATGTACGTTCAGAATTCCGTGCACCCATGGGCTCAGAGCTTTCGGGCCGGCAGGGTATATGGTCCCAAACTGTAGATATGCCCAGAAGCGCCTTAAATCTTAAGTAGTGAAGGGGGGTAAATTTTCCACTTTCTATAATTTGGTTGGACTACATTTTCTGGAACTACTTTTTCACTTGACTCGGTAATCGGTTAGTACTTGTACAAGTTTAATGCACATGTTGGGATAGTCTAGTTGTGAACCTGAAATTGATTATGGGCGGTTCCAGTACATATCTTATGCCATGTAGCGGACACTGTATTATGAATATAAACATAAGCATGTATGTGCAGGCTCATCTAGGGTATTTATCTTAGCAATTACAGCTTTCACTCTAGACTATCAAGTATGTGAGTCGAATTCAACTACAGCAAATTAGAGGTCGCAATTATCCAACGCTAGGGTATAAATTTATAGGTAGTCTGGATCATCCTGGGCAAGCGCATGAGCAGTCGACGTGCATCCTTGCCTACAGGCCGTTGTAAGATAATCACTTGTAGGAGTACAATTCTGTGTAAAAGTTTCTAAGTCCCTTTGGGTGTGGAAGCTGTGGAAACCTCCAATCCTACGTTATAGGCTCCATTTATATAGCAATATAAATGCCCTATAGATTTTTTGGGGATTTCTATATTATCCATTTTATTAGTATCCCCATTCAATCAACAGAGGAAGGTAATGCACTCACCAGAGGAGTAAGTTAGTCTCCCCAGGAGGCAGTGTGTAGTTCCGAATATCCGGTGTTTTTACATCGATTTAATGAGTAAAAGCTCTAGCGTACCTTCGGAAGATGTTATGCCAACCAGAACTATAAGATCCATCTTCAAAGGAGTACTTAATCTTCTCGCTTCGTACCACAGGGTCAATTAGCAAAAACTTACCCTGCCTACAAGCTAAGTGGGCCGGACATAGGCCGGATGCATGACAGTGATTATGCTTAAAGAGCTCTCCAATTTGGGTCTACAGAACGTTCGTAATTCCCGGTATGGCTCACATTCCCAAGCCTGCGTGATATCGTGACGGAAGAGTTTAACTAAATAGGCAAACGAAGGCGCATGCTGTGCACCTAATACGGTGATGGCAGCACCTGGAGCAACATCTCGTGAAAAAACTCGATCGTCCTTCAGGAGTGATCTAGTGCAGCATGAGACGGCGTCGGAATTGAGTGTGCGAATTCCGGGATGCGGAAAAAAGTGGAATGAAATATATAAAGGGTACGATGCTAATATCTAAGCACTTTCGATCCACCTCAAAACATCTTTCAGCAACTTTGCCTTCGCTACCTTCGCTTTTCCGTCACTCGTCAAACGTTCTCGAGGCCGCTTCTGGACTATATTGTCCTGACTTGCAGAGATCTCTTGGTTGCCTACGTTATTCCTAGCCACAAACACTAGAATGCACCTTCTGCAGTTACTCATTAATAGTATAGTCTTTCTATCAGTGAGAGTCGTATCACACCCAGTAGATTCCAGTAATAAGTTTCGGTCGCTCTTCCGGAGAATTGAAAGCCCAGACAACAGTTGTGGATTGACTGAAGCAGGAAACAATCTAGGCTATACCTGTGGAATAGCTAGTCCGTGCTGCTCTCAACATGTAAGTCGCTGTACGGTGAAACTGGAAATATACGTTCTCAGGCTTTTCTGACTTGACGTGCAACCAGGGCTGGTGTGGATCAGATACAAACTATTGTGGAGCGGGATGCCAATCGGCATATGGAGTAAGGAGATGCATATCAAAACACATGGATAAAGCGGCTTGCTGTTACTAAGATCTTATACAGAACTGTAGCGCAATTACCCTGACCAACACCGATGACGGTATTTGCGGGCCACAAAACGGACATAAGGTCTGCAGTAATGGCAGCTGCTGCAGCTCTGCTGGTTATTGTGTAAGAATAACCCACTAACTCAAAATTCCAACATATAATGACTTTATTCAGGGTACCACCGAAGATTATTGCTCATCTCCAGACTGTCAGAGAGACTTTGGGGTGTGTGATTCTGAGTATGTGGTCATTGCATGTTGTCGGGATGCATACTAATCGTTTTATAGTAAAATGCCAGACGGTGTGACAACTTTGGGTTCTCCAAGATCATTCTTCGGAAGCGTACCCTATGGAGTGGATATTTATGACTGTGAAGAACCTGGAACCGTTGCGTTGACATTTGATGATGGTCCATTCATGTAGGTTTACAAGCTACCAAGTACTAAGGAACAGTGCTCACGCTCGTAGCTATACTACGGGCCTGCTTGACATCCTTAAGGCCCACAATGCAAGGGCAACATTCTTTGTCACTGGAGTCAATCTTGGTAAAGGTAAGGATGCAATTAGGAATTGTGGATTTGTGCGCTGTTGACCGCCTGGGTACTTCTAGGCAGGATTGACGACCCAACATTACCTTGGGCAGCAATGATTAAGAGGATGATTGCAGATGGTCATCAAGTCGCATCACACTCTTGGTCGCATGCTGACCTCTCGGCACTCAATGATACTGAACGGACGGATGAGATGGTGATTTTTTTTTGTATATGAGGGTAATCCGAGCGCATCTAATAATGGTCACAGGTCAAAAATGAGATGGCACTGCGAAATATCATCGGGAAGTGGCCGACATACATGAGACCTCCTTATTCGTCTTGCAATGCAGCATGCATGGCTACCATGCATGGCTTGGGGTGCTTTCTTGTTCCTTGCCCTGCTACCCACATGAACAGAATCTAATGTTCCCTAAATTCAGATACCACGTTTGTTACTTTGATCTCGACACCGAAGATTACCTTCACGCTACTCCAGAAACGAATTATATCTCCCAGCAAATAGTACATAATCATCTTGCCACAAGCGAGGACAACTGGCTGTCAATTATGCATGACATCCACGAGCAAACTGTGCATAACCTCACAGCATACTTCCTGAGTGAAATCACTGCAAAGGGTTTCAGAGCCGTCACTGCGGGCCAGTGTCTTGGTGATCCAGAGGCGAACTGGTATAGAAGTACGTCATGCCCTTAATCCGAGTTTTAAGTAGTGGGGTTTTTAGAAATGCTATATGTCAGATGGAAAGATTCTACACTGCTGCATTTACCTGAAGGAAATTCAATAGTGGTTCCCGTGACTGTTGAGAGAACAGGGCTGATTTAAGAAATGTGTTGCGTGAAGGTGAGGAGCCAACTACAAGCTCTACAGTGTTTACAACGACCTCTACAACGGCTATTAGCGCCCCAGTGACCACCATAAAGCCAACAGCTGAGACAGCATCTCTTACTCCTGAGACCAAAACCATAACTTCGAATTCCAAACCCACTACTACGTCCAAAACAAAAACCACAAAAACCTCTACTACCAAAAATACCACCACCAAGACTACTACCACCAAAACTACCAAGCTTATGTCAACCACCCACCCTAGCACCCTCACCTCCACCTGCAACACCACCCCAATCGGCTCCTGGTGCGCTAAGCCCATCGCCGACTTCACTACCCAATCCAAATGCAAAGACGCCGCAACCCTCTGCACCACGGACGCCCAACGCTGTGCTGCTATTGTTGGAATCACAGGTCAGGCGAAGTGCGCGCCGTATCGGGTTAGTACATGTGATAGCCTGATGAAGTATTGTCTGAGTGATAGCTGTTCGCCGTTGTCTACGGCGTGTACGAAGGAGCGGTGGCAGGCTAGCTAGGAGGTAATATGGGGAGGTTGGGGTTAGGGGGTGGGTAGAAGCGCCCGGGAGTAGTCCCCTGAAGGAGTGCGAGAATAATTTAATATTAGACATGTAGGGGGAGGAAATTTGGTTCAGTTCATTATTTTAATGGCTATGTTTGTGTGTTGTAGTGTAGTTATAACTGAACGAGTCCTTTTGTTTTTTGCATATAGGATTTTTCGCGAGCTTGAGTAGGATGTGTCAAAGAAGAAAAATGCTTCAGTAATGTAATAGGGTGAAGCAAACTAAAGGTATCCCGCGACATTTTAAGACTCTCGGAGACCTAGTTGAGGGTAATTGTGTTTTGGTACTATGCCGGTTTTGGCAGTGACTGCCTGTTTTAGGAATGCTAAACTATCTCGGCACTACATTTAGTCTTTTGGTGCCCACGTTTTACATACTACTAGTATATCTGTTTAGTCATGCACGGTTTAGTGTCTCCAATAAGGTTTGTTCTGCCCCCATATCATGCATAAATGTGGCCTCCGCACATGTAAACATATACCTTGCATATACCTTACAATTCAAATGAAACCACTCTACCCAATATATTGCTTACTTCAAAAGAATATTATGATTAACTATGGCTCTAGATTCTGGGCTTTAATGGGGGCTCTGCGTGTGTATGTCAGTCAAAAGTAATGGTTTCGATGATTGTAGCGACCTGAAGGCGCTACAACCGACACTTACTAATCTTAACATCCGCTGACCTCTCACCGCCTTAGCCCTAGCTATTTCCGATAGTGGTAATCATATACGCGGCACGTCTGCGCTGAGATGCAGGGCATATCGAAACCATGCCATGGCCATATTGCACAAAAACCGGATCACACAAGGATCCGGATGAGATATAAATTCTATTCAGGAGGTAATATACTCACTCATTTCACCATTAGGATATACAAGGCTTTTTTTTTTTTTTTTTTAAAAAAAAACAAGTATATTACTTGCTTAATCTCTCAGGATATATTAGACACCTTTTTTTTGTAGCATGTCAACAGAACAATTCTAACTGCTTTGCGGGTTTTGGGATCATTATCTTCTCTCTACTGCTTTATGCATAAGTCTACACGCAAGTATTGTTATATTACGGTGCAGTCTAAATCAGAGATCACGTGACTCCATATCCATTTTTATTCTGATTCTAGACTCGCAGTTTTTCACGGGAGAGTTCTCACGCCCAAGAAGCATTGTCCTGTACAGCTTTCACCCTAGGGTGTGAGCTTAGTGGGGCTTGAGTTGTATCACTACTAATCCTGGATTGTATAGGAAATTCACTTTTAACTGATGCCAGCCAGACTTTTTTAACTGATATTCTCTAATACTTAAAATCCTAAATCTAATGGAGCTGAAATTTTTATGTTTTACTAGGCATAGGTAGCAAGGTGGTATATGAATTTGGTTACTATACAGCTATATCTCCTGGCTCAAAATTCAAACATGACAAAAGATAGATCTCATGCAGTGGAATGTGCAACAACCTCGCAGAGTAAGATTGGATGCAAGCTATCTATAACCAATGTTCTTGGAGTTCAAGAAGATTGGAGACAAAAATTTTTGAATTTGCATGTGATCCAGATCCCTGTTTTGATCCGTTATGTACAGTATGATACTTATGTGCGTCAGGGCTGTTTCTAGGAAGAGTTGCTGCTGTTGTGATATCTAGGGTTAGCAGCGTAGACACCACATTCTCCTCTGGTAGTATGTACGTGTGGGCCAGGCCAGCTCGATTGAACACTACTGAGGTCCTATGAGGCCAGAGATCATAGAGTCCTTTGACTTACGGCCATTTCCCATACGATTCGATTCTACAAACATAGGGTTGGCAAACGGAATCTTAAGCCTAATTAAGCCGAAATCTGGACTGGAATTTGTTAGTCTGACGGGCAGCACCTCTCGTAGAGCGGAATTTATAACCATGGTTTCCATTACGCAGGCTCAGTATGGCCTTGGTAGAGGCCTATTTGTAGCTTGCTGATTTCACGGACCTCATAGCTTAATAATCTTGGCTATTAGCCTTCCTCGCGGCCGCTGTGATGTATTCCCCGCTCCGTACTTACTCGAATGGTCTTATAAGTATATAGTCTCACTAGAGGCCAGGAATCCTTCTCTCTTTACCTTATGAGCTAGATATAAACTGGGGATTTGTTGCCGTAAAAAAGGAATTTTGGTGTCTTGTCCCTGAATTTCAGGGACTATTCGGTGTTTTGCAAATCCCCAGGGAAGCTTTAGCAGCTGTTCAAGGGAATCTCCAGGTGTGGTTGTAGGAGAAATTCTGAGGATTTTATCCCCTCATATTCCTCTAGTTCAGTATATGTGCATTGACAGTAGATCCCTAGGAACCTCTGCCCTTGTTATTTCTTCCAACCTTATGCTGGCTTACCGGATATTACAGTTGGGTGAAGAGGATGAGTATATGGAGGCGGCATAGCAAATCCCTGTTTAAGCAACAGATCTACATAGACCCCCTACCAGACGGTCAAACCACCGTGTTACTAGTACAGAGAGTATCCCTCCACCTACCCCTTCTAAAGAAACAACTTGGGATCACTACGCTGATAGAATCCAGATTGGGATATTTTATATATAAAAAACTACCGATGGTGGGCTCCGAGCCCACCTCCACCCCCCAAAGCCAAAGGCAAAGGTAGGCTAGAGAGATATTAGTGCTCTCTGTGAATAGAAGTTTCCGGGTAGGTCAATGGCCCCAGATGATCCCTCGAGAAATTCCCCGGTTTATCCTCAGTAGTCAGGGAAATTCCGAGGAACTATCAATGGCAATATTCATGGTGGAATTCCCATGTAGTAGGGATTCCTTTCAAAGGGAAAACGCCTGGGGATTTCTCAAGATAGCGAATAAAGGCTCGTGCGCACTAGGCTAGTGGTTACCTGAGTAAAAGCAACCCGCCTTCTGCTTTGGGTATTATGACAAGTTTTGTTTGTATGAAGATCTTGGGGCTCAAGAGTGTCATGAAACACAGTGCGCATAATGTGTGCCCAAAATTCAATGGTCAGGATCTTGAGAACTGCTCAACCAGTCAAGGCACTCTCGTTGAGTGGCTATCTGATGGACCTTTGCTTAGAGAACTTAGTGATACTATCAACCACAGTGTATCTGCAGCCTACATCCATATCTATGCAGTATCCTTGAAGCATATTCAATGCCTTAAGTCTGAACTCATATATGGCTTCCTTTATCTGTTGATATCTTTCGATTCAGAGAATTGACACTTCGAGGTTGTAGAGCAGTGCATTTACCCTTAGGTCGCGGTCGAGCGGACCTAGTAGGTTGCGCTGAGCCTGCAGTTATAGATGCCGACATTATTAGCATTGGAGTATTGAACGTTAATCCGATCAAGTGCACACCCTTTCCTCTTTGCTCCCCCGATCTACCTAACTTGTCATGCTCAGATGTCCTGGGTTGCATGGTTGGCTGCCAAACCGACAAGGCCTATTCGCCAGTTTTCCCAGTATCAATATCGGGGGAAATTGGCGCATAGAAACCCCCGCCTTATGGCCCATAGGGTTTATTCCAACACGACGGCCTCTGAGAATAAAACCCTCTTGTTCTTGACACCACGCAAGTATAGCTTCAACTTCAATTCCTCTCGTGAGCTTCCCTCTATTGCCTGTTCTCTCCCACAGTGCCCAAAGCTGTTTTCATAGGAGACAATGGCAGTTCCCCCACCCAATGTCGCCCTCCGCTCCGCCGCCGAGCGCGAACGCTACCTGTGCATGGATGGGTCGGCAGTCACTCTCCCAGTAGCCCCCGGCGGGGGCACCGTCAGCACTCAAGTCTATGTTGGATCGCTAGAAACATACAACCTAGTCCGCCACCCTGACGGCTCCGTCTCTTTTGGATCCACATTCCAGAACACTTACCTGCGTATGGACGGGTCAGACATCATACCAGGTATAGAAATCTTGGGTGGCGGCGGCGTCGTCAACGTCCAATTCGGCATCGGACCCTACGAGAAGTTTTTAATCCGCAGAAACGGAATCCCAAATGGGGGCTGCGCAAACGCAAATCCCGATAGGGGAACGGTTGGAATTGAGTCCAAACACTTTCCAGGGAGATGGTTGTGTTTTAGTTGGAAGGGACCAGGAAATATCGTCGTGAATGTGCAGGGGAAATTCACAAATGATTGTGCTTTTGACCTCCTTCTCCTTAATTAGTCAGTCTATGAGTTGGCGCGTACTTTGATTTATTGCAGTATTTGGAAAGTGAAACTCACAGAATTTGTCTGAGCAGCAATATACTGCTGTTACATGAGTGAATGCATATTATCATGTATAAACGGATTCAGGCAGCAATTTAGGAGGGCAGGGCTTGATTTGATTGGTATCAGGGCCCAAATGGTCCTGATGCGTGCTCATGGAATTCGAAGGAACTTTCAGTAAAGGCCCAGGATATCCAAACAGTCCTTGGTATGGAACATGGAGGATATCCATGCTGTTGCCTTGATGTAAACCTACAAAGCCTAGGCAAACGAGATGACACAAGCTTCCGATATAAATTCCTACTATATACCCTCGTCTCTTCAAACACAGCGCAAGTCCCCATCTCTCTTCTTCTGAGTATTCAGCCTCAAACAAGTTCACAAGCCTTCCCAACCGGGCCAGAGGGTGTTGATACCATGTCTCGCTATGAAGATATAACCTGGCTCCCTCGCCTTATACCGAACCCCTTCCGTGATACCGAGAGAAACTCGCACACCACAAATCCGGTAGCTATATCAAAGTCTGAGGTTCCCGTAAATGCGGCAGGCCAGCCCGTTACATCCCTTCGCAATCGTTACCACTTCCCTAGTGCCGCGAATCTCCCGCATGATGATGATATTGACAAAAACTATTTTAGTTTGGACCAAACCACGGGGTCGTTCCGGCCTAAAAAACACTGGGCCTACCTCGGTGAGATTACGGATATGAAACGGGTTGCCCGGTTGAATCTCGTGACCCGTGATATGGCCGGTAACAGTGTACCAGTTTGGTTCCATTTCGAGCATTATGGGAACGGACGCCCCAAGTGGATGGGTGATTGGAAGTGGGAACATGGCGACCCAGCTGGTACGATTACAGAAGCTCAGGCCGATGGTGCGACCTTAAAAGTTGGAAATACTTTGGTAATTGTTTATGCCGAGCTCCGTGATTTTGAGGACAAAAACAGAACTTGTGGGCTTCGTATTGACGGCGATGAACGGGCTACCTTCAAGGTATGTATACTAGCCACTGGCTTTTCAAGTAGCCCTCGTCATATTAACAGCAGTAGGTGCTTCCGTACTCCCTAGACGAGCTCCTCGCAGCAAACGACATCATCGTCTCCCAAAAACTCCCTAGCTTCACCGCGGCATGCCAGCATTGTAAAAAAAGCACCAAGGGCACTCCAATGCTCTTTTGCGCGAGATGTCATATTGCTCACTACTGCAACAAAGTAAGTTTGCTCATCATCCGACTTGATCTGTTGTATGCTGTGCTCTCTCCGCTCACATGGTGCAGGACTGTCAAAAAAATGATTGGAGCTCTGCTTCTGGCGGGGCCTCGACCAAGAAGCCTCACAAGTATCTCTGCAAGCTCTATCGTGAGGTGAATTGGTTTATAGATATGGACTGGGATAAATATATATTTCGCAAGGGTATCAGATTTGTTAGATAAATGGGTAAACGAAAGAATTCCAAGTGGACTGTTTAAAGCGAGAAGTAACTCAAGGAACGTCTATCATCGCCAGCAGCGATAGGGGGCGCCATGACCTTGGAAGACTTAGATGTACCGATATGGAGGAAGGAGGAAGGAGAGGAAGAGGAGTGAGACGCGGTGGAGGCGTTCTTCGCCTACCTCTATCGCCCTTTTGTTGGACGCTAAGGAAAACAATGGTTGCGCATATTATCGTTTGTTTTTATACTTTGTATATACATAGCTCGCGCAGTAACTTGACCAACCTTGAATCCACTCAAGCTTCTAGCTGGCCCGTCAAGTGACCCTTAAGGTTACGCACACGTTATGAGTTTAAAATAAAAAAAAATCGAGGAACGTCTATAAAGTCGGTAGTAGAGGTATTTAAGTGAAGTTCTCGTTAATAAAAAAACGAATGCGTTGAAGGAACCCAGTTTGCCCCATGGTTTGGAAATTTCTAACTTGTTGCTCATGATTACGTCCATAGCATATGGGTGGAAGTTAGAACTGTTCGAGATATCTTTCAAGCCGTGTTAGCACAAAATATCATATAGCTCGCCACAGCGAGTACCAATCCGCATCTCCGTGAGCATTGAGTGTTCCCGTGTGCGTGGGGAGGTAGTCTGGCGGGGATAGTGTAGTCTGGTTGGCATAGTTGTAGTCTGGCACAACCCTCTCGTAGAAGCAACCAGACTAGGATAGTGGCACAATCGCAACTCCGTAACCAGACTAGCCGCCCGCGGGGTTAACCCTGTTTTTTTTTTTTTGTATGGACTCATACTCGTCCCGCGCAACCTAAGAGAAGGCCCGCATCATTTTTTATTTTCTTCTTTATAAACTCATTACTCGTATGCACACCCTTATGGGTCGTATAATAAATCGGTCTGGGCACGATAAGTATATGTACGAGATTGCAAAGAGAGTCGTGAAAGATATCCCTTCCCTTCAACGATCATTTTCCCTGTGCACCGTCTTTAACTCTCTCGTCTTCTTGCCAGGCCCTGGGGGAGGTAGTTGAGGAGGTCCGCATCCACCAGCTGCAGAACTCAGGAAACCTACGAAGGGGCCGAAAGCTGAAAACTGACATGTGACAACCCTGCGCTTGTATTTGATGGATGCCTACGTTGGATCTATGATATCAACAAAATATATTGGCTGGCATGCGCAAGACCTACGAGAGGCGGTGCCCGCCAGACTAGTGCAAAACACGCTTTTTGAAGCACCAACACATACAAGGCAAGGACTCAAAGTGATAGAGCAATTTCCGTCTAGCTTTTTCCGTCATCCTTCTCCCGTCATCTTTCTTCCGTCATCCTAATCCGACAAAGACATTCGATCAACGATCAAGCCCTCGAACAAAACTCCCTTGGTTCACCAACCCCCATACTTCTCAAAATACGCAGACATCTTCCCCTTCGGTTTACCCCTCCCGCTCTTAAAGAACCACTGATACTCCTCCATAAACTTCTCAATCTCCGTCATAACCCTCTTCTCATCCTCACCCTCCTTCGCAATGACCTCCACCTCCCCCACATCGTGCCCAAAATTCGTCGTATCCAACGCCACAGTGAACCTCCTATTGGCCGTAAACTCCGTTCTATCCGTTTGATACTGGCAATATGGGCTCAGGCCAAAGTCCTCTTTTGCCCCCGGACATTCAGGAAAATATTTTCTAATAAGCTTCTCAATCTCAGAAAGAGTCGAGACTTCCTGGTAACTGACTTTCTGGAAGTCTTTATTTGCACTTTGGGTCACCTTGGCTTGCCATTTGTTGTCTCGCTTTCGTAGCCAAATAGCCCCAGAGGGATTCTTGCTTAGGATACGTAATGGGTTGTCGAAGTATGCGTCGTGGAATGAGGTTTGTTTGAAGGTTGTGAGATGGGTGAAGGGTGGTTTGCCAGAGTTTGTGCGGAGGAGGGGCAGGAGGTGGCGATCGAAAGTGAATTTCTGCTCGATTTCGCGAAAGGCTTGTTTGAGTGCCATGTTTCTTTGCTAGGCACCTGTACGAGATCGATTGCAGTTGTTTGTGATTGGGGTTGGCTTGGTTCAAACGAATTCGAACCCACGCACGGTGTGGTAATGGTAGAAGTGGGAGAAGTACATAAATACATATGTATGTAGGTATAAGTTTGCACAGACTAAAGTTAGCAGTCCTGGGAAGGGAACCTTAACGCGTTCCCATCCAAACCCTCATACATGCATAAATGCACGTCCACCTGAATGCTACTACTTTACTATGTAGTGCAGATCCAACTAGACTAGTGCAGATCAGGCCCTCTACGCGTCAACCAGACTAGCCCTCTACGGTTGTGCAACCAGACTAAGATCAGCGGCTTGTGCCAACCAGCTTTACGAGGGGCTTGTGCCAACCAGACTATAAGATCAGGCCTCCAATTGCAAAATAACGATGCACATGCATCTCGGTAACTACCAAGGAATAAGACAAAAGTCTTGCATCCAGATTGAGTCCACATTTATTTATAATATAGCTGCCCCACGGATTGTGACTCTTGAACATGAGCGTGAAGCAATTGCAACTATCAATCACCCAGGCACCTTAGTATATCGTATCATGTACCCCAGATGGCTGAATACTACAGCTGTTGAGCCCAAAAGATGAATTATTCCCGATGAGTGTGATCCAGTGATTATCCCGTGGTGATTTGTAGGATTTTCTCCTAGAATCCATACGAAATATTAGCATCGTTCCTATGATACTTCGAGCTCATCTAAGACAGAACCAGTTGCAAGTTGGATTTCCAAACTCTCACCTGAAGCAGCGGTCGCAACTGTGCATATGTCTCCTCAACCGTACCCTCGCTACTCACCTAACGACTCCAGGCCTTAGTCTCGACGACACAACTATCAGATTCAGGAATAGTATACCTCAATCAATTTTCCTTGAGTTCGAAAATATTCAGCCACTGGTACTGTCTCCGCGAAGTAACCCTCAATTCTCTTTAGGACGGTAGCGTGATTATCATCGACTCTCTGATCTGTGTCCTGACGGCCGGCGGTGCGTCTCAACATCTCTTCACGCGAGCAATGGAGCAATATTGCATCGCGACATTTATATTCCTATACACCCAATTAGCCCCGACAATAACTAGTTAGAATAATTACACGAAATTATCTCACCTTTAGTTCTTCAAATAGCTTTGCCTGAAGAACCATCCTCGGGAATCCATCCAACAAGATGCACATTTTCCCAGCCTCCTTCGCAGTACTATCAATGCCTTTCCGGAGATACTGTAAAATCGTTGCCCAAGGGAGTAACTTTCCATCTTTCATTGTTTGCTCAATCAAAGGGCCATCCACTCCTTTTTGTTTAATCTCCACTCGAAGGACATCCCCAATAGATACATGTGCTATCTCTTGAAAGGCGGGGTCGGTAAGAATACGTTTACTGATGCTGCCCTTTCCTGATCCAGGTCCGCCTAGGGAGAAAATAAGGACAATAATTCAGCACTTAAATAATTTGGATGGAAGCTTGATACGCACCCAAGATGAAGAATATGTTGATTTGCTTCAGATCCATACTTTCAGATGATAAGATTGACATGCTCTGAGCTTTGCTGTGTTGCCTATCAAACGTAGCTTGACTTGAACTACAAAATATTTAAGAGGTGCGGCCGAATAAAACTGGGTACAGAGGGCACTGGTTACGTGCATACCAAAGCATACCCCAACCTAGTCTGGCTTGCACTAGCCCACCCCAATAAACAAAATAAGCATAAGTACATATTTACTTTTTTGATAGTAGGTGGGATGGCCGCACGCCTTACCTAAAGAGTTTTGTGATGTCTAGGTAGTCTGGCGGGCACCGCCTCTAGGAGAGAGATAAGACCTTTAAACATTACATTTCCCATATCCAAGCTACAGTATCAGCCTATGTCGAGGCAGCGCATCTCCAGTATTACTTGATCCAATTGTACCTGTACTAACTGCATATCTAGATATGACACAAATTCTCCAACATAAATCCCCACCGCTTCTGCTACAGCCCTGCACCAATCCGAGTCTTCAAACGCTTCCCTTAATGGTCTTTCCCTTCTTATCCGCTATTTACTCTGTAGGAGGCACCACATTCTAGATTAGTCCGCGTATACAGTACGTCTTTTCTGCCTCCGATCTAGTCTAGTCTTTTATTGCACCATTTTTGGGGTCTACTGTCTGCTACAACATACCGATACCCTACATCAGCCCTGTCTGTCCCAGTTTGCGTTTTGGTTTGTCATGTAACTAGGTGGTAGTTAGGTTTGTCAAATGCCTGTCTCATGCACCCACTTACATACCTACCCATGCGCATGCCGATTCCCATTTACTGGTTCCCTTAGGGTCTCATTTCTCTGTTATTTCATTAACCCTCCTATCCAGGATCGTTGGCTATTCGACTGCATTTGCCACTGTATTCTTGTTAGCATACCTAGCCCCGATGGATGGTACTGTATGCCTGTAAAGAGAGTACTCCGTATTAACTTATGTATATATGGGCTAGGAGGTATTATTTGTTTGTATATATATGGTCTTCCAGTTTCAGTTTCAGTTGCAGGCGCCGGCCAGCCTACCTTCGTATTTGTAATGGAGGGCGAGCGCGAGGCGTGCCTACAATCATTCCTCGTCAACAAGCAGGAATTGAGCGGTTGCCCTTCCATCGCGTGCTCAAATCTCTCATGTCCAATCGGCAAGCACTGGAAGGAAGCAATACACCGGCCGCGGGGTCCCGATTACAGGAGTCCAGATAGGGATGACTGCGCCTACTGTAGTTCTATATACAGAGATACATTCAGCCTCGTCAGGCCTCCTATCCTCGCATAACCCGGGTTGCAGGGTTGACTTATGATATTACCAATACCATAAAAACTCGCGAGGAAGATCTAGGCCTTGAACACAAGCCCTCCATACTATGTTCAGGGTCGGGGGCCTTAAACATATGTAGACCTTATTCAACGGGCCGGTCACCAGCTATCTGCTAATGGTGAGAGATTTACCTTGCGGTGTTGAATTCTAGCTCTAGGACTGTCCTCGTACTCCTTGTTTGCATATAGACTAAGGGGTTGGTATTCCCGGGTACTGATATCACAACGATAGTTCTCAATTATCCCAGAGCCTTATTAGCGGGAGGCCTTAAACAAGAACCGGTTTTACTCACGGGTATAGGTAGCCTGCTATTGGAAGTGACATACTCCAGAATCAGCCTTGCAGCAATGGACCAGTAGAAAGGCCTGAGCCGGGGAACTGCTGCTAGATAAACAACATTGCAACCGGATTGATCGGTATCACATTTAGCTACTTGCCAACTGGCTTGGTGGGGCAGGTGACCTCATGAGACCTTTTTTATATTTGTGATGGGTCCTAGGTCCTGTGCCACAAACGATCTCCACTCGCTGACATATGGAAGGTTGTGGTAGAAAAAACTAATGTATCTTTGGGAATTGAGTCTCGGCCTGGGTGATAGCTTTCAGACGTTTGCGTTGCCATAAAAACAAGAGTTTCTATAGCCATTGTCAGTGGCAAAGAAGTTAGAGAACTTTCCACCGCAGTGCGCCCATTTCAGTTCTATAAACATTGCTTGTCCTCCTACTCGAGAGACCACATCTCTCTCTTGAGTGACGCTTCTTACCTGGACCTGCAACCTCCTCTCACCGGTGGCAGCATTGGTTTCCTCAGGTTATACCTCCCCGATTTTTACCCCACATAAGCATACTAAATACCTTCCAGGATGCATCCGATGGTTCTTCTTTTATGTCTTGCACTTCTGGCTCTCCTCCTCCTATATCAATACTACTCTGCTTCACACCATCGCCGAATTATCCCTATCTCGGTCAATTTCCACTTCAGCAGGAAGTGTAATTATGAGTGTGGATTTTGTTTCCATACCGCCAAAACTTCACACCTGCCAAGCCTCCCGGATGCAAAAAAGGCTTTGATCCTCCTCAAAAACGAAGGGATGCGCAAGCTCAACTTTGCTGGTGGCGAACCATTCCTTTACCCTCAATTCCTCGGTGAATTGGCCAGGTTCTCAAAAGAAGAGTTGAAGCTTGAGTCCGTGTCCATTGTAACCAATGGAAGCAAGGTCAATGAACGCTTTCTCTTTAAGTATCATACGTTCATCGATATCATCGCCGTCTCCTGTGATTCGTTTATTGAGGAAACAAATAAGCGTATTGGGAGAGGAACGGGAAATCACCTAGCCAGTGTGCGAAATGTTGCAGAGCTCTGCAAAAAATACAATGTTCGGTTCAAGATCAATACAGTAGTCAACAAGTTCAACTTTGAAGAAGACATGAACAAAGAAATCCAAGAACTTGCTCCTTTTCGATGGAAGTGTTTCCAAGTGCTCATCGTCCAGGGAGAAAATAATCAGTATGCGACCCCAGAGGCGCTGAGAGATGCATCTGATTTCATGATCACGGATGAGGAATTTCAACGCTTCTGTGATGCTCATTCCCACAACAAATTCTTCGTTCCCGAACCGAATCGACTCATGGCTTCATCTTATCTGATACTGGACGAATACCTCCGGTTTGTGGATCGAGGTTCTCCAACTAAGCCAATTCTGGAGATTGGGGTTCAGCAAGCATTGCATGATGCGAAGTGGGATGAGAGTGGATTTAAGGAGCGTGGAGGGATTTATGACTGGTCAAAAGATGCTGCTAGTAAGAAAGGAGAAGAGACCTGCAATGGGTTGGAGAGGAAGGATTTGGATTGGTGAAGTTTGTTCGCCGGTCACTGGGACGGCCTCAAGAGTATCCATATGTATAAGAATCATGACGTACAATTCTCCTTAAAATTTCTACACCAAGCATTCTAGTCCTTACCTATTCTCATTGTCACTAAAAGTTTTTTGTTCTTGTGCCGTTTTCTTTGTTCTTGTGCCGTTTTCTTTGCTACTTATATCTTCCAACTTCTATTCCTTCCCTAAGCCTCTTCCAGCGGCCACCTCGTACTATTTATTATCCTTTTTTCTTATGTGTTTTGAAAGAAATTTGAATATTTCCATCAAAGGAGTTATATTGTTATTTAGTAAAATATGAAGGTATAGTCTGGTTAAGCTTCGATAGTGGGGTGCCCATGTGGTGGGGGCTCCTTCTCTTGTCTCTAATAGAGAGGTTCTGGACCCTGCACGCTAGATATCTCATAACCTATGTAGCATCGGTAAGCAGATGGAACCCATGGATACTTATCTTTCTCCTTAGTAATCATCAAAAATGCAACGACATACAATGACGGCTAGTCTAGCCGGCACCGCCACTCGTAGAGAAATGACGGCCTCCGATAGCATGCTTATGTTGGGTAGCGTATGATATATCGATGCACTTGCAACAGACTTATCCGATGACGATGACAATGACGATAATGACGAAATGATTGAGAAATGCGCTGATGATTGTGATTAGCCTGGGAGTCTGGTTGGCACAATACCCTCGTAGAAATTACTCTGGTTGCACCACGAGAGATCGTGATATGTGGTTTAGTCTGGTAGTTGTGATAGCTGCTCTTGATACCAAGTGAAGGGTCTAACCCTCTTAAGATGTTTGTTATTAAAGATAGTGCCAAGAAATGTCTAGATATCTTTTAATCCCTGCCATTCCTAAGCAGGTGCATTAGCTAGTCACGTTACTGTGGTTACAAGCTATTCCAGAAGCTCTTATTACAGTTACAACTTGCTAAACCGGACTGCATAAATCCCTAGAATCCCGTCCGGTTTAGACTAGCGTCCGGTATAACAAAATTTTGGGTGGGGCAACAAGAGCACCTCATCACACCGCAACACGAGCAGATCAAAGGAAAGAAGCATATTGGAAGGCACAGACATAATTCTATAGTAAGGAGGTCGCTAATAATATTATAGGATGGGTGTTAAGCGGGCATTCTCTCTGTGAGAGAAATATGAGATCTGCCTGGAGCGGGAGAAACAAGTAAAGGCAGGGAAGAAGATGCGATTGGATGAATTCGGGCTTCTATTCCCAGATCGAAGTGGCAAAGGAATCCCAAAGTCTACACTGAGTGATATATTAGCTATGTCAGATGAGATTTTGAAGAATCCACCGGTGGATGGAGCACATAAGAAGAAGAGAGCACCAGTCTATCCAATATTTGAGGCATTGTTGGCAGCAGTTCGAGTTCCAATTAATAATACTATTATACAAACTCAAGCACGCTAAGGTTCAAGCATCACTTAAGGACTTCTGGGTTCCAACTTCCTCTACCTCAAATACCCCCGTCCGGTTCTGCTAATTAATTTTCTATATATATATTTTTTATTCTTGAGATTCCTTGTCCGCTCCGGTTTACTATTTGTCCAATAAAAATTTGCGCTGTAGTTCCAGAACCGCCAAAGACCGTCCGTAAGCAAGTTTTCCGGTTAAAGGCGTTCCGGTTTAGCAAGTTGTAATAGAGAGGTTTTGGACCCCGGTAGGATAGCTTATAACCACACATGCCGTACATTGTAGGGATTAAAACGACAAAAATATCCAGACATCTTTTATGGATTTCTTGGCCCTATCTTTAAAAACAAACATCTTAAGAGGGTTAGACCCTTCTCTTGGTATCAGAAACTGTTCAAATTGTATCATCTCCGATTACAGCATCATCATCAGACTTCTGTCAATCTTATTATATCACAATCATCTACATATGTCTCAATCATCCTCCCTACTTGAACAGCCCACACATGAGCAGCCAATACAAGCAGAGGTTTGTTTCTAAGACAAAACGCTTGCACTATACTCCACAGCTGAAACTACAGCTTCTGCGCTTATGTACAAATAATGGAGAGGAGCTCGATATTGAGGCGTATCCTCGTCACCGTCATCGGATAAGTCCGTTGTAAGCACATCGATATAGTGCGCTGTCAGGATTGCCGCCAACATAAGCATGTTATAATTTACCTGCCGGCTGATGCTCACAGGCCTCTACGAGAGGCCGATGCCCGCCAGACCACTGGTATTCTCGGCCTTGTATGCGCTCGATCGCCCAGAGGGTCTTGGCATGAGACTAATATCAGCAATCCCAATCTTCACGTGGCATCGGCATGACATATATCATGATAAGAACATTAAAGTCTTGGCACTAGTTATATAGGTACAGAGTATATTCTATTGTTCTTCGCGTCCTTCTTTTGAATTACTTATACCATAATACTCACTACACTTACCTCCCAAATCCTCAAATCTTAATCAGGCAGCTTTGAAGTTTCTAACAGTGCTAATTATCCTGTAGTTGTCAATGTGAATCAAGTAGAGGCAAAAGTCATGCGAACTTTTTGTATATGTAGTTGCTATGCATAATTCATATGACTTTTGTCCCAGCCAACACCCATGCACGGCTTCAGCGTCGGCACCCCATTATTGTCTTCCCTCGAGTAGATACGCCGAAGCCTAATTACATAGCTTAGGTTTACTATGTACCAAAGAGGTCCAAGGATTAGTTGCACCGGATTTTAGCTCATGATTGCTGGAGTCGAGTGCCGTCAATAGATAGGTGTGTAGTGATTGCAGAAAATGCTTGGAACACGGTAGATCACTTCTAGGTGAGCCACAATATCGTCTATAGATTATAAGACTAGGCTTCAGTTAAAGAAATGAAATAATGTCAAAGCAAAGAGTTGTTCACTAGATTTATGCACCAATAAAATTTCCCTAAACTCAACAACCTCGAAACAAGATTTCGCACTGGAGAGAATTTCTATAATCTCAATTACATAGATACAGCACAGTCAGGTTGGCTCAGTCATTATTGTGCTTTCAGGACGCCGTTTCGTGTTCGCAACATTCACCTTTTCGACAACGGATCTCAGGTGCACGTTCACTTCTATCGACAAAAGCTTTCGTACAGTGGCACTTTACACCAAACTGCCCTATTTTCACAAATGATTAGATAGCTAGATTTAGCAACTGCCCTACAAATTACAGGTTATATAGAACTTAACCCAACTTATTTCTTTTAGGAGCACTCCTGCATGGCTTGGAATAAATATTTCCTCTGACAGCAGCCAAATCTAGTAAATTTGTATGAGGCTTGGCATTTTTCTGAATCCGGCACCTTTCAACAAATTATATTTCATGCTAGATGCCTAATTTGGACTCGAGGTATATGTAAAGATTATACCTCTAGGGATCTTCCACCCTACTTGGTGTTTGGGAAAATCTATGTCAAATAATTTTTGCAAATGGGTCTGTTTTGATGTAAAAGTGCCACTGTACGAAAACTTTTGTCCACGTACTTACCTCAGCAACTTAACTTTTAGTCTCCCTTATCATATAAAGTTACGAGTTAGAAACGAAGCGAAGGCACCAAGGGCGATAGTCTAGAGAGGTAGCTTCAACCAATTACTTACCCTGAACCCCACAGAGCAGGAACACCACTGACCTATCCCCACAGAAATCAGCCTGCTATTTTCCATACTCGTATGGTAGGAGGTATGCAAGAGTAAATGAATGGATAGATTCAACCCCACCTTATCCAATAAGACAAGTAAGCCGCATACATTCTTCCCCTAGGTCAAAAGAGCCTCTTGAATGAGTCAAATCGCGGCCATTGATTGCGAAATTGGATAGCACTGCCAGAGTCTCAAAGATCAAATTGCTATAGAATGAGTTCCTCTTCAAGGCAGATCTTTACAATCTACCTCATTTAGGAAACTTCGTAAGCCGTGATGCAGCCAAACTTCATTGAGTGCTGGACTATCTTCCCAGGTGGCATTTAGGCATTCAGCGTGTGCAAACATGAAGAGCAGGAGAGGCAGTTCTGAGAATAAACTCCCGCTGGGGTGGATATGATGTTTAAATTTGAGAAAGTCAGTTGGCGCCGGAAAGCTTTGGATTGGAGCTCACCATTGAGACAGGTGCCAAAATAGTTACCCTGAAGTATTATTACCTCCACGGCCCCTTTCTTTGAATTATGTCCCATCATTCATCACAGATGCTTTTTCCCCTGACTTGACCCGTTTCCCTCATAGCTTTTTGATTCAAGACCTTCGTATCATTCCGAATCATCACATATCATATCTATTATACAAAGATATACAACCTGACTCCCGTAACATCGCAGTAGGCTATTTCTACCACACCACCACCACCACTACTACTACTACCACCACCATTACCACCACCACCACCACCACCACCACCACCACAATGTTGGACACCTGAGAGTCTTCAAGCCGCAATCTTATCTGACGGTTGTCTCGTCGTCCAGAAGTGTTGACAGCCGGAAGCTGGGTCGGGGAGGTTCGTTAGGTCTGAATGAGATGCCCCATAATCGATCCGAGAATGGTAAGGAGGCAAAATGAAAATCAAACTTTATATAAATCCCGTGAAGAGTCCCACAGACTGATGTCTACAAGATCCCCACTTCCTAGGCTTCCATCTCACACGCCCTATTTTCATTAGAAATCAACAGCAAAAATGACGCCAGAACCCTTATATGCGCAGATAAAAACCAAAGTAACACATGCAGACTCAGAAGGCTATATACAATAAAGTGATGAATAAAAGTAACTAGTACCAAATGATATAAGTGAGTATTTGGCCATGAGAGGGTAAATCAAGAGTAAAAAAACATTTCTTCCAGACCGAGTTCATGGATCCTCGAGTGAAAGAGCGTGCTGGGCTCTCCTGGAAAGCCTGCGGCCATCTCATGTATCCCTGCCACACCCACGCACGCGCGCCGCCTTGTGAATTGACCATTTGAACGTCGAGAGTAGGAGACACGCAAAGAAATATATGAAAAAGCCCAAAGTGCTAATACATGAAGGAGTAAATGTCCTTCAAGGAACCATGAAGAAGCAGATATGTGAAAAAGATGAATGAACAACCCTTTGGTGGATCCCATGAACAGTAGAAAGGAAAAAAAAATTGTACAGAGCCCTCAAATAACGGGGGAACTAAACACCAATTACATCATCACACTATCCAACCCATGTGTCAAAGGGCTATCCTGACCTCCATTTGGAGTAGGTATCTCTTCACGATAGCCGGAGCGTAGACTTGCCACCATGTTCATCGGTTCCGTATATATATACGTCTTCCATGTTTTCTAATCGAGAAATCCTGAATGAGCGGTCCCGTTTAGTGCTGAAAAAAACGGATGACGCCATCTGCTGACAATGGTAGAATAATATATATGAACCTCCTTCACCCCAACTGGTAACTTCCTCAAGCTCCTGTATGAACCGCAGCGGGCTGCCGCTTCATCTGGTCCTCAAACCCACGGGATGGAGAATTTGACCGTGATCGGACCTTCTTGATTACCCGCTCCTCCAACCCATCTCTCATCTCAATATTCCCATCTACGTCATCCTCTTCCCGCTCCCGTTTAGTTGGTGTACCCATCACCGGAAGAGATAACTGCAAAACCTCCGCCACTCCAGGTGATTGTGGTAGTGAATCAGGTTGAACCGATGTTTCCATTCTCTGTGAAGTCGCTGACCCAGATGGTGACTCTACATCTGCTGGGCTATCGGACTTCGATCTCTTCGTAGGACTCTGATCCATCTCCTGGTTATCGCCACCGGTCTCCTCATCTTCATCTTCCCTGTTCCGTTTCCTCGGTGACAAACCTGAAGCGGGGGTAGATTTTGCACTCCCCTCGTCGGGGCCCACCTTTACCTCACTCACGCCATTTACCATAGGACTATCCTCTGCATCTCCGCTCGATCCAGGTTGAGATCTTGATGGTTGAGAACTTGAACCCCCGAGCTTAGCCCCGGCTGGAGATTCCCCATCGGCACCAGGCTGCGCATACTCTTTCCTGAATTGCTCGAGCTTCTTCTTACAATATCGTTCATCTTTCATCCATTGTTTTACGTGTCCTTCAATGCGGGCTCTATACTCTTTGTCGATTGCGATACCGGGCTGTTCAGCGTATTTGCCGCCTTTCTCGAGCGTACGATCAGCGAGCTTGTAAGAAAACTAAAAACGTATTAGTCAAGAGCATGCTTTATGTGTAGCTATCCCATACCCCTTTCATGAGAAGTTTGAAGTCATCTTTTGGCCAATTCCACTTATATTTGTGGCGGCAAACATTTGCCACTTCGAATGCAATCACTCCGTGCTAATATGTTTGTTAGCAAGGCCAACATCAAGCCATAAGGCGCCATTGACTTACAGTTTTTGCAATCAACTTCCGGGCCAACTCCGGTTCAATGCTCTTAAATTTGTCCTCTTTCTTCTTTTTTAACTTTTTCGCTTCATACTCCTTCCGTTTCCGCTCTCGCCTCTCCTCCTCAAATTTCCGCCGCTCTTCTTCCTTTTTATGTCTCTCTTCTTCTTCCTGGGCCTTCTTCTCCATTTCTGCCCTCATTTTAGCTTCAGCAGTCTCTGCGTATTCTTGTTGACAGGCTTGTATGATGTCGTCCAATCCGCGCTTCTTGATAATCCCAGTAGTTTGTGGAAATATTGATGGATCTGAAGGATGGTTCCATTGTATCTTTGTATAGTCCGAGGTATAAAAGAATTTGACTCCTCGTGGATCTTTATGCCACCACCAGCCCCTAGGTAAAGGCGCCCCATTCGTAGATGCTGGCATAATGTGTCCAGTAGGTATTGAGGGTGGTGGGGGGGGAGGGGGCTGATTTATTGGTTGTCGTATCTGTCCCGCAGGAATGGCGTTCGCAGGGCCCTTTGGTGGATTGAATGGCTTTGGTGGTGCACTGTTACGTGGCTGCTTTGGTGTTGATGGCCGATCTGGCGGAGTCGGTGACTTTTCACGTTGTCGCCTCCCTTCATCGAATGAGAATTCAGCTGCATTCTCAACGCCAGGTGCTCTTCGAGGAATGCGGTATGCTGACTGTAGGCTCGCCCATGATTCCAAAAGCTCCCTGGAGAGACCTTGAACCTTAGCATCCTCGTTTTTCTGGCATATCTCTTCAACTGTTCCCTCAATTTTTGAGCTAGATATTTTATTCTTTGTTAATCTGGGCCATTTAGCAAGAATTTCCAGGATCGTAATGATAATATGTTTTTCATCTCCCCATTTCACCAAAAGGTTGTTCATGATACTGTAACCGTGCAGTCGTAGAACACGTCCCTGCACAAGCGGATCCTCGCTGGCGTGTATCCTGTTGAGCAGTTTAATAACAATCCACTTTTCTTTGCATGATACCAGACTTGACATGATACCATTGACTGCAGAAGCTTCCAATGCCTTAGGCTGGACAGACTGCACGTAATCCTCGTCAATTTCACCCTTCTTCGGCTTCTTCTTCTTTGCAGTCGCAGTACTCCAAGAATAGTCGTCATCAAGGCCAAGTGCCTCAAGGGTTTGGTGTGATAGCTTGGTTCCAGCTTCAGTTTGTGTCTTACCACCAATGTATCCAATACAGTTCGGCTCCCCACAATAGCAGGCCTGTGGATCAGCACCGTATCTGTCGACATTGTAGTCGAAAACTAACTCCTCCCCTGCTTTAAGATTTCTCTTGGCAAAAATACCCATTCGCAATTTGTCCCCAACAACCCATTTGTCGACATAGCAATTTGGGTTGCATGAGTGATTACAAAAGCGTCCAAGTCCTCCTTTTCGAGTGGCGTCAATAAATTCCGATTTTCCCAGAGACATGAAGTAAAAGTGCTTGATGCCTTCTTTGGCATATTGCTCCGTCCTCCGTCTAAATTTGGCCTCATCTATGACTTCCCCAACATACTCGTAGATGAAGGTATTGGCTGGTGTGTCCCGATTTATTCTAATACCGTATCCTTTCTTCTCGGTAAGGATAACATCAACATCCGCGTATTGGTGATTTTGAAATCGTTGATTCTGACAATCAGCCCCGCATCCGCATGCAGTGCCGAAACACTCCATAGAGGTAAGCCGATTGATGCAATCGGAATCTTCACCACAAGCCTCATTGATTGAGCCATCTACGTGGGGTTAGCAGGAAACATTTCTTCAGCTTGTAGGAATTTGAACTCACTCCATGAGGATCTACAGTCACATGACATGGCTTCATCTTGTCCTGAGTCCCCTAAGTATCTTGCGGTGTATATAGAGTCTTGAATGACTGTGAAAGTCTTCGTGGCTTCCTCAGTAGCAGAGGGCAGGTGACTAAAAAGAGGGGGTGTTCTACGCGACACCTTCATTGTCGACGTACCTCGCCCAGATTTTGTCTCTGAATCTGGGCTTTCAGAATTTGCCTCTTTCTTGATTCCGTCAGTTTCGTCGGTCATGGTTGACTCCCGTGTGCTCCGTGGCTGTGTCGTAGATTTGATTGGGGCTTCTTCAGTGTCAGGAGTGAACATCCGTGGTGAAAGCTTGACGACAGAGTTTTCCATCTTGACATCCCCGCCATCTCTTTCTTCTGTGAGCTCCCCCATTTTTCTTTCTGTTGTGACAGCTTGTGTGAAAGGTGTTGCCTCTGCGCTCAATGACCCTTATCCCCCTCCTTCCTATCCAACCTGACAAATTACCAGACAAGTTCCACCCCGGTCCAATGGTGACAACGAAGTCAATTCGACAGCGTAGACGTCGAGAGCGTAGTGCTATTGGAAATGTAATGTCGTGCGTGGAGCGTTGGAGTCGTGTGTGACGATGGTGTGCTAAGGTTGGTACGCGGTGGTGAAGACCGTGGTAAGAGAGCTTGGTTTGGTTCGCGTGTTCAATGAAGCGCAATCTCCAGGTGCTAAAAGTATGGGTATAAGGGATGGAACAGGCGAACAACCACAGAAAAGGAAAGGAAAGAAATCTGATGCACGGGACCCAATGACGAGAGGAGATGGAACATATGGGGGCGGGGGTAATCGATTGTTCCTCTTCGCTGCTATTCACTTTTTTTTTTTTTTGTGAATGGGAGGATCACCTGCGAGACTGCCGGCGCCGTAAATGCTTAACGACTTTCATAGAGCGAGCTTACTTTAAGTCTACAAAGGCGACACTCTTTGCTCCATGCCAGGTCTTGGCGCCCGCTGTGCACAAGGAACCAATCGCCCATACTCTGCGTCGGTTCTCTCTCCCCAAAATTGGAACAACTCTCTGCTAACAGTATATGTTGGTTGCGCCAGCTTGCTTCTATGCTTCACCTTTGGCACATGGGCACTCGGCGAGTATGCCAGCTATCGTATCTGATCTGAAGATCTCATCGAACAGAGTCCGCAGGTTTCTTCTGCGTTTATGTACCTTTGGTTGGGCAGCCCGCCTCAACCTCTCGTACTCGAGAAAGGGCCCAGGCCATAGCTAGAAGAAAATACGGGCCTTTTTGTGGATCTTGACATTTCCTCACCCTCTGTTTGGCCAGCAGCGGCTCCCCAGCTGTTCACCGCTCTTGCGAACCATTCGAGGTCCAGAAGGCTATAAACCCTTCTGTGAAAATCCACAGCTACTTTAAGTATGCAGGTTCAGACTCGGCCCACGTGTAAGCCGCTGCCAGATGCATGGGTCCACTCGCTGCCAGCAGACTAAGGCTCGGGTGGACTCCCATTGGCCTACCAGTAATTGCTTGGGGGGATTGCAAATGATGGTGCACTGCATTTAATATACCCTACCCTCACCAGAGCGTCACATGACGTAAGTCCAAAGTTCAACTAGAAGGTTGTTCGTACAGTCATTGAGGGTTTCGTGTTTTTTGCCTCTTACTTCAGTGTTTCTACTCCTTGCCTGGGCGCGAGGGGAGTGCAACCAGACTATTTCCTGGGTATTATGTGTGGAGTCTGAACTTAGTCTGGCGGGCACCGCCTCGTAGAGACGTCTGAACTGGCACTATAAGGATATAGAATTGGTTTCATGTAAATCAAGTCTTTGCTGCGTAGAAGTGCCTAAGATTACTCTGGCGGCCTAAGATGACCGCACTCTGTGGTTTGCAACCCCCTAAATCCTGCGCAGGCGAGGTTCAACAAGATAACCATTCAAGAAAATGGGGTTCATATGTGCTCCATGCCACTCAATACTCGAGTTGAATCAACAGTGGAATCAATGCCATCATACATGGTTGTCCTATTGAAAATGGTGGATTGAATTCCAAAAGCTTCCCTGATGTAAAGGATGATCCCGAGGAATGAAGAAGAGGAGGAAGTAAGCTTCTCAGTTTATTGTCCTTCACTACCCATTGGATCTTGGAAGCTAGAGCTCGGTGACTACAATAACAACTTGCGGCCATCAGGCTGTCAAAAACACCAAGGAATATCACTTTATGGTGTCAAGCACATTCACATATTGACTATTCACATATCACAATACCGTTTAAATAACATACATGGCCATGGGCTAGTTGGTCCCTGCAGAGCTTGGACCCTGGCTCCTTTGTAGACGTTACCTAGGAAACCCTGACCTTAGAGGATACAGCTTCAGGTATTTTTCCTCAAATGAAAGGAGAGACGTTGCTTCATGCCTCAGCGATCGAAACAGATACATAATCTATCACTTCAAATTCTTCAGTCAGGAGAAGCTATAGGAACTCAATGACAAGAATGTATACAGTACTTACGACATTCACGCAAACTAACTTTGAGCACTGACATGATCGACAGGCACAGAAGATCAAACTTTTCTCATGACTGAGTTGCAATTGCATGACAACCGAGAATCTTTGCCACGTGACATCAGTTCAGAATTCTTACAACAGTTTAGTGCCTCACTAGGGATATCGCTCTCTTCATTCCCGTCTGAATATTCAAAGGACTTCATATCGCTCAGCTAGACTCTCTCAAGGGAGGAGGTATAGAGGGGGATCACAAAGTAATATTGCCCACAGACATCGTCGAAACACAAGTAGCTAAATTTGCATATATTTCAGTTAGCTCAAGTGTGCGTAGATATTTCCTCAGTCCTTTTAAGAATGGAACTCAATGCTGATATCAAGATAGTGAAGAGATACATACAATCTTGCTCAACTACCCTATCCATTAGTTGCCCATGAGGCATATTGATGCTATTGTGTTACATGTACATGATCTTTAAAAGGGCGGCTACACCAGAGTAGAATCCATGCCAGTTGTTGTTCCCTTTGAGGACTGATCGGAGGGGTATATTCTACATCCTTAATCCGAGAGTATACTCTTTGCGAGTAGGACTACCTTGGTTACTGGTGCACCCAGGCAGTAGACTGGGGGATGAGTATTCAAATCAAGTGTTGTTTGATGTATTTAGCATGGAGAGAGTTTGATGTGTAGAACTTTCAATCGGACTACACTGAGTTGCTCTACCAGTAAGTAATAGCTGCAGATAGACTATGGTATCCCCATCAAATAAAGGTTACTTCTCCGACTGTCTTCCCAGGTCTTCAAACACTTGGTACCCTTGTTTTATAGAAGTTACGTCTTCAGCTTGACCCGTGGCAATTCTGAAGCGAAGCCAAACACACCTCCGGCACATATACAACCTAGTCCACTTCCATCAGCTCCTTCTCCTCCTCCACAGTTCGCTTCAGCTTCACGGCCCAACGAATAGCCCAGCCCCCTTTCAATAAACACCTCCACACCCCCCTCCACCACACACCCTGTCCCCCCCCCTCCCCCTCCGACCTTCACCTTATTATTTTCGCTCTTCTCTGTTAATACACGAAAAACCCTTCCAGTCTCGTCGCACGTCCATGTCGCAATTCTTGTCGTTTCCGACAGATATACAATCACTTGTCCGCTTCGTCTACAACTCACTAAGATTAGTAACCGTGGCGTCAACGACTGTTGCGTTTCTGCTCTCGACGCTCTTGTACTTCAAGCAAAAGTACGTACCTGGATCGGCCTCTGGCATTGCACCAGTTTCTTGTTTCGATTGGGAACGCGTTGGTTGAAATGTGGGAAAACAGCTAGGGAAAAGTTCTTTCGGCTGTTGGATACATTACCTCTGCCGAAAGTTTTGGACGGCTTATTAAAACTTTGATGGCATTTCTAAAAAACATATTATGAAGACTCAGGCTGACCTATAATTTATGACCACAATAGCTCTTTGATCTACCCAAGCTACCTTCCAGAGGGTGCACGAACAAAAGTCCCCAGACCAGATGAGTTTGAAATCTCGGATTGGGAGGAGGTGACCCTTACCACTCCAGACAAAGAGAAGCTGAACAGTTATCTGCTCTATTCATCAAAGAAAGAAAACCTGGGAGTCACGGTCTTATTTTTGCACGGCAATGCAGGGAACATTGTGAGTTCCATTCGATTAAACCCCTCAAACGTTGGCTAATCGCTTCGGGGGCCTTGACAGGGCCATCGCCTTCCAATTGCCCGAATATTTTCCGAGCAAATGGGCTTCAATATTGTACTACACTTACCTATTACGGTTCATATTATGGTGCCAGGGCTTGCACTAACATCTGAATAGTTCATGCTCTCCTACCGTGGCTACGGTCTCTCTACCGGTCGCCCATGTGAGAAAGGCCTAATAGTAGACGCCCAAACCGCCCTTGAGTACCTCCTCAAAAACCAACGAACTAAGGACACTAAAATCATTCTTTATGGGCAATCCCTCGGCGGTGCTTTATCAATCCAACTCGTGAATAGGAACCAGGATAAGATCTCAGGACTTATCCTAGAAAATACTTTTAGGAGCATGAGGATATTAATTCCAACGGCGTTTCCTCCGGCAAGATACCTAGCAAAGATGTGTCATCAAGTGTGGCCGAGTGAAACGACGCTACCCAAGATTAAGGAGTGCCCAGTATTGTTTTTGAGTGGGGGAAAAGATGAGTTAGTTCCGTAGGTTTGCTCAAATCCTCACGGGGGGTTACTTAGTAGCTATGGGAGGAATTGAGTGTGGATTGCTAATCAGGAGTTGGCATAGACCGGATCATATGAGAACTCTCCATGAAGTTTGTGTCAGTCCGGTGAAGATTTTCAAGGAGTTTCCTAATGGGACGCACAATGATACTGTGGGGGAGGAGGGATATTTTGATACTATCCAGGCGTTCATCCAACAGGTGAAGAAAGGGAAGTTCTAAATGGACGCAAAGCAATGGGAATGGTTGGAGTTTCACGAGGGGATGATTTAGCAGCAACTCTTCATACATTACCAGTCATCGATATTTGATAGGGGGGGCGTGCATCTTCGACGTGGAATACTGGCTTAATCCTCTTTGGCATCAGGATTTTTACTATTGGGGGAGTTATAAGGATATTCAGCTGGGGATGAAAGCCGCCCACAGCTTTTAACGATTGGTTTAGGTTGGGTTGAACCAGTAACATCAATGGACACATTCAACTAAGGGTGTGTTTCGCCAGCGGTATTGACATTGCAGATAATGGTTGGGGCTCCGAGTACGACTTTACCTCATCATGCCGAATATAGATCGGAAGAGGTCCGTGGTGTTACGAAGAATTAGATGTTTGTTAACTTAATCCTTTTATTTTTATTTTTATTCGTTTTTCATGTCTGGAGGTTTCATTTGATTTCTTTTCGTACGTCTATATTACTATTCCCGGTCTTTGTCGTTCTTTTACTTTTTTTGTGGGGATTTAGGCGCTAGCAATTGGTGGGAAGAGGATTTCTTTCCTCCATATGGTTTATTATGGTTTCATGGTCATGAGATATTTTTTTATAATTACATGGTTAATTCCCCCCCCCTGTTTTCTGATATTGTTTGTATGGTAGTGTTTTTATGTTTTTATAGGGAATATATAACAGCTAGGGGCATGCACGCACATAAGCTTCCATTATCTTTGGACAATTGCGTCGTATCCCACCTTTTACAGCAGTAGTACCTGTTGTCTGGTTCCAATTCAAGCTCGGAATTTCGGGTAAGTCGAGGCTTTTGACTCCCACTTTAGATCTTCAAGTTGTGCTGATCAATCTCAGATACCTAGCCTGGTTGCGGCTCGGGACTCAGACTAAATGAGACTACAGTACCTTTCTGCCCTCAGTCCAAGGTCTGGTGTGTCATACACCGGGCCGCCTTGGAAGTAGATGCCGTTTCCACCGTATGTTGGTGGCAGCGCAGCGCTGGGAGAGAGGGGCTCACTATTATCAGCCAATTACCTCTCGCTGCTGACAGTGGATAATTTTTTTTTTAAATTTATAATCTATGGGTCCAGGTGGCTACTATGAGTTATATGTATGTTAGTTTTATAAGGATCTCAATCTTGGAAGCGCTCCTTGTGGCTTTTACTCTGAGATTTGGAACTTGGGACTGGCTCATAGCTGATACTTTTTAAGGACGCGGAGATGGATATGCGTGCGGAATGGAATCAGTTCTTCTTACCTCGAGAGGTTTTTTTTTTTTTTTTTTTCCGTAGAGGGGGTAAATAGACCTTTCTCGGCGAGACTTACCCTGAATCTGCCCATGGAGCAGATTCTTTTCGAACTACTTTTATCTAGGGCCCTCCCATCCGAATGACATATAGAATTTAGAAGCCAATCACTGAATTGGTGTATCCTTCTAAGCGCTCATGGAATGTATTTTACAAGACAGGTAATGTTTATGCACAACCAATGCTCTAGTCCACCAACCGCCCATAGAAAGGAACGCCAAACGACGTAAGTAACAGGCGGGCGTCCCTGTCGTTCGTGGCAGATGTATGCACTGTAACGTGGCAACCGGGGATCATTTTCGGGGGGTACATATCGTAGTTCACTTGTGGCGCGAAAAAAACAAAAATCAGCTATACATTTCTTCCACAGCCAGGTCAAAGAGGAACCCCACCTTCGATCTCAGGAAACAGCGCCATCTCCTCCGGCGCAAATCCAAACATCAAATTCCCGCTCCCGTCCCCGGTACTCCCCTTCACACCCTTATAATCCTTGATCCTTGGCATCACCACGTCGATGCAACTCGCTAAAAACCTCCACGCCTGCATTCCCCTAATGGACGCTTTCACAGCAACAGGCTTATGCTGCCGGAGGCCCCAGGGGGCAATATGTGTTTTTGAGTAACAAACCCTCGAGCGGACACCCGTGATTGCCTGGACCGCCATCCCTGCCACGGCAAGGTAATCTGGATCCAGGAGTGCGCCCTTCACCATAGAATGGACCGTGATTCCCGTGAGCTGTGGGATGTTTGTGAATGTTCGCGGCGGGGTGAGGAGGCGCAGTGTGTCTCCACCTCGGGGCCCGCGGAGAGGCCTGTTCTTGTAGTATGGGGATGAGTCGTCCCAGGGGCGCAGACGCGGGTGTTTGGGCTTGGGGGTGTAGTCGTGCGGGAGGTGGTCGTACGTGAGCGTGAGGAGGTCTGGCGCGAGCGTGTTGTGGTAGTGGTCGTGCAGCCGCTCGGAGGTGAATGGGCCGGGGATGAATTCTCGGGAGGAGGGGGAGGAGGGGGGGGGGGGTTGCACGGGGTTGAGCGGGCCGAGGTAGTACCGGGGTGGACGGTATTGGTACCTGCTCGTATATGGGTGAGGAGTTAGTGGGGTTTAAGTGAATTTGGGGGGGGGGGAGGAATGGAGATACCCTGCGGTTATTATTTGGGATTTTTGTTCTCGGGCCTTTCGGCGGGCGAGGGCGGATTTGGAGATGCTTCGGATGGGAGTGAGGGGGGAGACGGCGGGGAGGGAGAATGGCAATGGCGATGGGCGGGCGCGGGAGCGCAGGAGGCTCGCTGCAAATCTTTTGGATGCCATTGTGGTGATGATGCGGTGCCGGGGGCGCTGTATGCGCAGGAATTGATCCCCGCCAATACTCAGCTCAAGGGACGTGAGTGATTAGATAAGATGGGATGTATAAGATGTGGAGATAAGATAAGCGTGGCGTGACCGCCGATGCTACTTACCTAAGCTAACCAGTATGACGCGCGGGCCACAGATGCAGGGCCCGGCCCAGGGTCTACGATGCGGCAGCAGGCACCGCGGACCCCCCGGAACCACACGATACGATGGCTGGCGACGGCGGAAGCGGCGAGCAAATGGACACCGGCAAGTCTACGCACCCACATGACGGAGAGTACCACGAGCCTCGCGAGTGTATACGTAGCGCTTCAGTCATAATGCTAATTAAAGTGATTCGGCCATTCCAGCCGGCAAAGGTTGCTCACAAAGGCTACCTCGTAGCCTTACCCTGGCGATTCGAGCAAACTGTTACGTAGTTGGATCTATGTTCGGCGTCCATCTTGGAGTGTGATCATTTCTTATTGTCCCTATGCACATGTACATACTTGTACATGTAGCCCAGGCCAGTGCTTCAACGACATTATGCTGTGAGGTCACACATTGCATTGTCCCATAGATAAGCTAGCAGCTGCCTCTCGCTGTCCCGCCGATCCCACCTGAGACTGTTGCCGCACGGCAGCGGAGGAGACGCCGGCTTGCATCGCTCCTCGTCCATCAACCACTTCCACAGCGCATTCAACATTCAGGATATCCAGGTACGTACCAGCTTCATCCCCCACCCACGCCGCCTAGGGCTCTCTACATCATTCCAAGACACTGTCTCTCTGCTTCCCATGCCCTTGTCACCTGTACATGACACCTGAATCGCACAGCCGAAACTGCAGAGGTATCTACTTTACATCTGTATGCTAAAATTGGTCATGGTTTACAAGGGCATCTCATAGTTACAGTCTAACGGTCGTCAAATATCGCATCAGCATTCAGCGTATACGCAGCTAGCTACCATACACCGGTCCCAGGCTTTTGCTGTTTATCCCTCGTCTTGTTTCACGTTGCCAGGATCCGACTGCACCTGGGCCTGTTCGTCCAGTCCCTCGCTAGCAAAATAAGCTTGCCCTAGGCTTGCACGCTGAGTGTTTAGACTGACTTTGACAGCATCCAGTTCGGTTCCACTTGCATCTCTTCGTCGCTCCATACTGCCACAATTTCTCTCCTGCTAGTATACCTTCAAGTCAACAAATAAATAAAGACCTCCAGTCACCATCACCACGAGCCTTCCTCCTCTCCAGAAAGAGAACAGGAAGTCAGCAGCCATTCTCTCCTTTACAATCATCGTCGCAGCAGCCGGCGGATCTGTCGGCCTACTTGTGATGCAGTCTCTCACCCGTTGGCGGAGTATTAGAGGTGCTAAAAAGAGACGGGTATGTTGAAATTCAGTATTGTGGGACAAAGAGGGATTTTGGGAGATTTACGCCATTTGCTTGAACGAAATTGTTTACTGATTTGTGGTTGGATGGTGATAGCAACCGTTTTCCGCAGATCTTTATGGAGGAGCGAATAAGTCCGGCACCAAGTTAACAGATGAGGAGGATAAGGTTTGGATCCTCTCTACTCTGAGACTACGGATGCGGAGGGGGATTGTCGTAGGTCAGGGTTGTACTAACCAATTTGATATGCGTGTAGATTAGGAAGATCAACGCCTATCTGGTATCATATGCAATTGATCTCCCAGACGCGCACGACAAAATCAGAGATGTTCTTCGGGCGAAATATGCGAGTGGGGATGTGGATAAAGCTGTGGAGTATGCTCCTAGAATTTGGCTTTCTGATAGTAAAATTGATGTGACTAACTAGGATGGAACTGGCAGCTTGCTCATACTGCACGACGAATCTACATGCGGAATTGTCAAGAATATAAACCGAGCAACTCGTCTACTTGGGGCAGAGAATAATGGCAAGGTCACATGTTATTTGGATTCACTACTGTTTGCATTGTTTGCCCGCCTGGATTCGTTTGAGGTTTGTTGTCTCACATCCTACGGGATTCTTACACTGACTTGATGGAAAGGCCATGCTTTATAATATCTTCGATGACGAGCCTAGACGGCGTCTGAGCACCATGATGCGATTATTCGTGAACCTTCTACGCACAGGCAGGCTTGTTACAACAGATATAGTAGGTAATTTCCAGCTTATGAGGCAGTCTGGAGGCTGACAGTGTGTGGGTACTGTAGATGCAATTGCTTCAAGATTCAATCGCTACGTGCGGGTGGGGGGAGGCCGCGAGCTTGAAACAACAAGATGCATCCGAAGCGTTCACATTTATAACGGAGAAACTGGATCTCCCTCTCCTCACGCTCAAAATGGATGTGGCTCACGGCGGGAAGGAAGCGGCGGATGATGACCATCGGTTTGTGTCTGAGAGGCTCCTGAATTTAGCTATACCGGATAATCCTGATGGAGAGCCGGTAAAGCTGGAGGCTTGCTTGGATGGTTTGTGTCCAATGACATTGATCAGTGTAGTTCCTACTGACGAGATTGTGGGATAGAATATTTCAGCAATCGTATTGAAGTGAGGCGAGAGCTGGAAAGAAGACAGACGATAGATTCTATGTACCCCATTGATTCCTCTAAGGGAGGGGCAATGCACATAGAAACAGCTGATCTAGGATCAAGCCCAATATCACCAGCCGTCAGCACTCCCACCAATGTTATGTTCACGCCCAAAACAGTGAAGCCACCGCCACCACTGATACGACAGGCCACCCTGCACAACAAAGCTGCAGAGGCATTGGTTCCCGCGTGGTGCTTCTTCTCGGTCTTGCCGTTCTACACCGAAGGGCTGCCGAATGAGCAGTCTTCGTTCGCTCAACACTTTGCCACCAAAAGGCCTGTAATAGGCCTATGCTTGAAGCGATATGCCTGGACAGCTCAAGGACAAGCAACCCGCATTGCCACCAAAGTTGAGATTCCACTTGAGATTCCCTTACCCCAGTTTGTGTCGGATGATGAAATGGACGCATCCGCCCCAGTCTATGGAAACTTTAAGCTCGTGCTAAAGTCCGCTGTATGCCACAGAGGAAAGAGTGTTCAGAGTGGGCACTATGTTGCTCTTGTACGTGGGGACGATAATCCGGAGGGAGATGCGGGGAGATGGTTACGGTTTGATGATTTGGCGCCAGAGAGAGTCACATATGTGGATCATCAGAAGGCATTTGATGAAGAAACGCCGTACCTGCTCTTCTACCAGGTTACCCCTATCGGTGGGGAGCCTGAAGGATCGGGGTTGGCAGATGGGCCTATATCAGGCCGCACCTCAAGCACTTCCCTGTCCTCTTCACTTGGGGAGAAGAAACTTATGATGCCGGAGATTTTTGCACCTACTCCTGAGGAGGCACGGACGCCACCACCGGAGTACTCTGCTACACCACCTCTTACACCAGGGCTAAGGCCTACATCGAGAGGATTCTTAGAGCCGGAAGCCGCGGAGCGGGGTAGGAGTATGGATGGGAAAACGGATGGCCCACCAAGTAGGAAGGGTTCGAGGCTATTTAGAGGATTCTCTCGTGAGGGGAAAGATTCATCAGCTGGCCATGGCAGGAGTGCATCTATTAGTGCGCGAGAGAGGGGGAGTATAGAGACTTCCAGGGAGAGGTCTTCTGCGGCGGAGAAGAGGGAGAAGAGGTCCAGTTTGCCCAGCTTGAGCCTTATGACTGGTAGGAAGAGTTATGAGTTTCGCAGGGATTTGAGGGAGGAAGTGGAGGTTCATGAGGCGCAGAAGAATGGAAAAGTCGAGAAGCCGCTGAAGAAGAGTAAGAGTAAGGATAGCCCGACTTGGGGAGAGAGGATGTGGGGGGGTATACTGGGTGGAGGAGATAAAGATAAGGACAAGGACAAAGAGAAGGAGAAAGATAAGAAGGAAGATAGAGATAAGGATAGAGATAAGGATAAAGCGCGAGTGAAGGAGGATGTGGTGGAAGTAGGAGGCGATGTGGATACTTTTAGCACGGCGAATACGGTAGGGTCGACGCCCTCGCTGGCGGAAGTAGCAGTGGCTACCGGTTCCTCGACGAGCGACGGGGAGAAAGATAAGGCGAAAGCCAAAGGTAAAGAGAAAGATAAAGGCAAGGAGAAGGAGAAAGATAAGGAAGGAGGATCATGGAAGAGGCTATCGAAGGCGTTGGGGTTGTCGGGGAAAGGGGATAAAGAGAAGGCGCAGAAAGGGGAGTCGTCGAAGTCGGCGGCGGGAGATAAGGATAGGGCACAAGATACATGAGGATAAGGATATTATCGTTGAGTTAGCAGGCGAGCGAGCGTTCTTAAGACTTTTGGGGGAGTAGTACTGTATACGTTCTCATATATGTACGTTCACGTCGGGGCGTTGGTTGATTCCCTGGGTTTCGTTTTTGTAAGGGTTTTTTACTATCTACTTTGGGGTCTAGGGCTTTTGTTACTTTTTTTTTCTTTACTTTTATGAGCATGCATGTGAGCTCTTTATTTGGTGAAGCCGCACTACGGTTAATTGAGTGAGTTGAGACGTTCTTGTTGCGAGTTCAGTATTGAGTATATACATATACAGACGCGTAGCTTTAGCTTATACTTGGGGATGGCCATATTTTGTTTTTATGTTGCTTGTGTTTTGGTTGGTGTTGTGGCTTTTTAGACTTGGTTTTTTGGATTGGTTGTAGTATATCCGCAGTTTACTGTCTTCTGGGCTTGTGGGTCTCTTCCTTTCGCGGGTACTTGCTTCTATTCACGTGATGTGGCGTTTGTTGGTGTAATATACATAGATCTAGAATTTAGGTCTCCAGTGTGCGTGCGTTTGTGGCAATCTGTATAGAATTCATTGTAGTAGATAATGTATCCCTCTTAGCCGACAGGTAAATGACGCTACAGTTTTGGTTTTTGACGGTACAGATTACTATTGGTTTTTTGATTGTTTAGTTCAGGGTAAGAATCATGTACGGTATTTTTTTTTATTTATTTTTTCCAGGGTTTTTCTTTCTCTGTGAGAGAGAGGAAAGTTGACTTCATCCCTGTGATCTAGTTCTCTCTATTCTCCACTGCGTCACAGCTTCACTGCCCGCAGGCATTTTGCGTCCCTCCCCCTCCCCCCCCCAAAAAAAAAAAAAGCTCCATATAGTAGCACCCCCACCCCCCCCTCCTCTCCCTCAAAGTTTCTAGCGCGACTACGAGAGATACAACGGAGCCGTAACGCCCCTTGATGCAGCAGGCGGGAGAACAGCTGCATCGTACCTACCCTTGCGATGCCTACCTAGTGTGTTGCTAGTCGCTTGGAGTTAGTAGATGCGTGCACTTTGCAGGCCGCGTGTAGCTGAGCTACCTATGTTGGGGCCCGGTACTTGGATGCTAGTTCGCTGGTCGCTGTTGGCTGCTCAGATACATGACGCTGGTAGAGATGGTGATCCGCTGGACTGAGCTGGGCTGGGCTGGGCTGCGCTGAGCTGCGCTGAGCTGAGCTAAGTATGTACTTACCTTTGACATCGGCCCAACCCGCTCCGCGCAAGCCCACATGTACGCCCTTCCCCCTTCCTCTGGTACAGCGCCAGCGCCACGATACAGCGGGCGCCAGCCATCATGGGCAAGACATTATTTTTTTTTTTCTCTCTCTGGGCTGCGGATGCGGATATATATGTGTGGGGAGGAGGAGGAGGGGGGGGGGGAGTCTATCTCCTAGCCTCCTCCCCCCCGCACACAGGCGGATTACTTACTGTACTTACTTACTGCAGCTCAAGTGGGGCGCATGTAACATGCGCCAGCGTGCATATATGCGCGAAACCACAGAGGTGCGCCTCGATGTGTGCGCGTGTTATGTATTGCTGTAGGTTAATTCCCCCTTCGCAGACACGACATGCATATTTGAGTAAGCAGGGGGGGGTGTTACCCTGAAAAGTTACAGCATACTAGGTAATTGGGGAGAACTCTAGGAGAGGCTCGCTCATCAATTTCACAATAAGGGGGAGAAAAATAAAATGTAAATTAACTTATTTTCCCCCACTTCCTCACCCCCCCCCCCCCCCCCCACACACACATAATTTCTATTATTGGTTCACCTAGAAACCTCCTTTTTTTTTTTTTTTTTTCCCGCCCAGTTGTACCCCCCACCGGTATTCCCATTATGTTTCCCCGCTATCCCTGCCCCTTTCTACTGGAGTAATTACTTCCTCGTCATGCACCCAAAAAACCAGTGGCCCCGGAACAAAGAAAACAGTGGCGTGTCAGACGCTCAAGCTATAGACCGACATAAGAAGAAGAAAAAAAACATGTAAAGACCCCCAAAACGCCTTGGTATGTAAGCACAGATATACATAAAAAACCATATTGCGTGGGCAATGAGCTTGATGGCAATGGTAATCAACACCCAACAGAGCCAGAAAAAAAAAATATGGTGAACAGCCACCATACCAACGCCGTATGTGAAAGGGAAATGGTGAACATGAGGAGAAGGTACCTAAAGGTGTAGCCTGCCCTGCCCTTCATCCTCAAAGCCATAATTCGTGAATCATTGCACCCCTAAAACCCAAATACATTCCCACTCCCATAGTCCGCTTCCTTGCTCGTAGCCTCTACAATATAGCCAATAGATATGCAGAAGAGCGTCCAGGCTAGCCCTGCTGCCAAAGCAGTGGCTATTTCCCATGTCCTCATCGTCCCCCTGATGGACATACACTCTGTTCCATCCACCGCTATTCCTTCTTGGGCTGCGGTGGCTTTATCCCGTTTTACCCCCTCCAGAATCCAGTCGTCGAGTAACTTCCTCTTGGAGGAGAAAAGGCGGGGTAAGAGAGTAAAGTATATAAGGGAGACGGCCCAAGTGAGTGTAACAGTTGGAACACCGAGGAGGAAGAGCTAGAACAGCAAAATCAGCCATTGGCCCACCAAACAGGCTGGGGAACAAAGGGAAAGAACTTACAAACTGTATCCACATCAACGGCGACCACATACTCAAGTGCCACCATGCCGCCTTTTTCGCAGGTTCCTTCACCTCCTCCACCTTGACCTCTATCGTAGACACATAGACCGGCGGCTTCTCTTGGAGCTCTCCCGGACTACTCACACTCGATCTCTCCGATATCGCGCTTCCCCTGCTGCTCGTGCTGCTATTGCTATCACTCCTCCTCAAGCTCCCCAAATTCCCAAGGCCCCCTCCAGGAGGGATATTATTGAACCGATTGAAATTCTCCCTGAAAGTCTCGCTGGTGGGTCTTGTTGTGGTAGTGAGGCCTAATCCGAGAGGCTGTAGCTCCCGGGGAGACTCGAGGTGGATCTCATCGAATGCGGAGAAGGATGGGCGCGCTCGCGCACAAATAGGCGAGACTGGGGAGACTTCCTCTGTAGTACCCTCAATCTGAACCTGTGGGGGGGGGGGGGCGGGGTAGCGGCCGGTCCTTGTGAACCTTGATGGAGGAATGGAGGAGTTTGTGGCGAGGGCTCTTGATGCCATTTCTAGCTGCGATGGCGGTATGGAGATATGTACGTAAAGAGGTAGGTAGATCCGGATATATGAGGTTATGCAGCCAAAGGTAAATAGAAAAGATCAAAAAATCTCAGCTAGCTGTGCAGAATATAATGTGAAAAGAAGGATATAAAGACCGGGTGAATAAAAAAGTAAGGACCGGTATCACGCTCTACCAGACTCTAAGCCACCGCACGTGAGCCTTAAGACTGAGCCCTACTGACAAACAAGAAAAATGCGAAGTTCGCCAGTGACACCAATCTCTGACCCAAACAACCAGGTAAAATCCCGATTCACCTGATTGGAATAGAATGTAGGAAACCAGAAAAAAAGAAGCAAAGATCGTTATGAACAAATACGAAAACAAAATGCACAAAGACTAGCTCTGTAAAGAATGAAGGCAAGTGGAGGAGTTGAGGATGTGGGAGGGTAAGGGGGAGAGGCCGGTGAGATCTGTATATATACAAAGGTTTATTTTTCACTCTGTTCCAGGAACTGGTGAGGATTTATTCACCAATCTAAAGAACCATCCACTAACTGGACGGTTTCGTCTACTGGAGTCTCCTGTAGATCTGCAGTTTGAGATAAAGGTGATCGGCAGAACGACAGGTATTTCCGTAAACACCAAACGTCTCGAATACCCGTAGCAGTATAGCCACGGAAAGTAGCTGCCCCCAGCCCCTAACTACCCAGCCCGAGTCTCAGCCATCTGGGAATAGAGTATGCAAGTCCGTTATCTGTCCCATCTTTGACACAAGATGCGGTTATAGACTTGCAGGCCAATCAGAGTTCGGCATGCAGACCACGTCACCATATATCTTTTGTATCAATGCATTCCATTGGCTGAATGCCTTTAGCAGCTCATTCACATTCAGGAACTAAAAGTCATATTATCTGGATTGTACAGTCCCGCGACCTGGCTTGGACACCTTCACTTGGGAGGCAGATGTCTATGATTGGGCCAGTCAGCACCTGTCCAGTTAGTAGGCTTCGCTGTCCACCCAAACTCCGGCCCAAAAAGCTGCTGTTTCTGCAGGGGTCATGACCTGATACGATGTTCATGTAAGAAGCTACTAGCGAGTAAGAAGTGTAAATTCACCCCTCAACGTTCACAGCCAATCAGGCCGGCGCACCGCTGGTGGAATATATTTAGGCACCGACTATCTGGTTAGGCAATACTGCGGTGGGCTATCCTCCTTTCGGCCGCAGGCCGATAGATAATTTGTTCCTGTGCCCTCATTGGCCGGCCTTGAAATATGTATTTTTGACAGCAAAAGCTCCAGATTTGTACCTGTCGATCATACTATTACTAAGCCCCTGTAATGAGGCATCTAAGTTGGAAGTGCAAATATAGGTATTTGATTGTACCTTGTAAGCAGCCGCCTTGGGCCTGACCTCGAGACGTGATGATACTTAGTACCAGACCGATTTATCTTAATACCTTGATTATTGCGCCTTGCGGCATCTGCGATGGAACCCAACGATATTCCCTATAATCTAACTGATTGACCTGATAAAACCACGACTGATAGATGAGCACGCTTGAGCCACGAACGCCTGCCGCAATGACGTTTTTTGACCTTTAACGCTTGTAATTATTTTTTTGCCTCGCGCACGTCCTCAAGCCCAGCGCGAACCATAGCCGAAAAAATCAAAGCGAGCCCCCCCGCACGTGCACGGATGAGCTCGGCTATGAGCACGATAAGTAGATTAGAATGGATTTCAATTGAAGCATAGTAGGCAAACAAGGATTGAGATGTCCAATTTTAAAAAAAAATAAAAAATAAAAAATAAAAAATAAAAAATAAAAAATAAAAAATAAAAAAAAGGGCTACCAAGGTGATCGAATTAGAATGGAAAAGTGGACATCCTGAATCCCTTATTCTAGACCACAAAGATTCCGAAATGTTCTATGTGATCAAAACACTGGGCATAACCCACAGGCACATAGCCTGCGCCGCATTGGCACGCGCGCATGTCGATCGATTATGTACTCGAGGTCAGACAAAGATCCAGCGAACCACTAAAAACTGGCACGAGGGTGCACGGATGTAATCCTATACAATGGGGGACAAAGGGTTCTGCCGAACTTTTCGTTGTATTTCTACTCGGCAACAACGCTACATAGCCACCAAAGGCCCAAACTGACACACAATACTCTCATGCTTCAGCGTTTAGCAACTCCTGAAATCGCACTGGGAGAAGTAAACAAAGAAAGTGAGAGTAGCGCGTTGGAAGCTGGTTGCTATGGGGTTTTCTCCCCTGTCTAGCCAAGTCCGACTCCGCAGTAGTGTACAGCATGTGCCTAGCTAGTCTGGGATTGCCATATGAAAGTAAGTATGTATCTCCGGTGTTCTGCCAACTAGACTACTCCACCCCCGTGGAAGAACTTAGCATAATATGGTTGTCAGGCTACAAATTTCCAAAAGATACATTTGGCAGAGCCCGAAATGAGAAAACAAAAAACACCCCGCTCACCTCCCTTCCCCCCAAAAAAACTTCAAACAGATCATGAACACATATCAATGCAGCAACTTCCCAACTCCCCCCATGATCCCTACCTACAGACTTGCATCACACGCAACGAATTACGTGCATGGTGCCATCATGCCCCCTGTCGAACCGGACTAGCACATGCATCGAAGATCCGCCCCCATTTAAAATTGCCAATATTACAAGGACCAGGGTCTCAGTGTCGCCTGATATACTGTATTTGTGATTATTCACAACTTTTTTTGTGGGAGAAGTGGGGGGAGGGGGAGGGGGTTGCGCGGCAACGGCGGTTGAGGCCAGAAGAGGAAATGTGTACATGTAAATAAATATCCTAAAGCGACGTGTGTGAATTGCGCGCCATTGGAGCGGCGAGAAAACCAGGCTGGTGATTCGTTAGGGGGGAAAAAAAGAAAAAAGACCGCTTGGCCTGCGATGTGCATAGATCATGACCATCCGCAAACTGGAGACAAAGATGAGATGAGTATCCTCATCACGCTCATAGATTGCGGGGGCGTTCCACTTCCACTGCAGGGACGTGCCCCGCCTAGCCTATTGTTGCTGGTTATTTCAGGATATAGGGCGGGGAATGCTAGCCGACGTGTGTGTAAAATGACGGGCATGAGATACCCCACTCGAAGTGATCAGGAGATGCATCGGTTTTGCAGGGGAGATCCTTCGGCTGCAGGGCAAACAATGTGCGCGTGATGCTCGACGGTCTTCAGGGTCCGGTTTGTTTAAGTCTGTGGTGTTACACAGACAAAGTACTTGGCCTCGAAGGCTTGCCTTGGGGATCACATTAAGGAAGTAATGTTACCCTGAACCGCGATAGTGACCCTCGACGAGTCAAGAAAACAGGCACGAGAAGAGGGCGAAGGAGATTCAGATGGCTCGCCTCTATTGTGCAGGCCCTGTACAGTGTGGCATCCGTATAATTCAGTGTTTTGAAAGTCCACATGCATGCACGGCGGAGGTATATTCATAAAGTCACAGTCGGGGCCAGTGCTCTTCTAGGTAGGTACTTCCCATCTTATTCGACGTAATGCCACCCAGAGCATACCTATCTCATCCGGTTTATGATCCATGAGATGACTTCTTCCAGGGCTGACCCCAGTCTCTATAACACCGTGAGAGTGGTAGTTGTAAGAATTGGGATGACCATATGCAATCGCCTGTTTTTTTTTTTTGTTTTTTTTATTCAATACTCGCATAAGGCATGACCACGGCGAGGTGCAATCGCCTGTTGCCGCCTATAAAGAGATAGAAGATAATGTTCAACAGCCCCGCGCCACTGTTACCACTACACCATGCTCTAAATGAGATAAATCGGTGAAAATGGGATAATCTGCTATGTCCATATCAACTGGAGTAGGTGCTTCAGAGGGGTGACATAGCAGATTATCCCATTCCCACAAACAAGCCACCTCCTCTGAAGCATCTACTGAGGTGGATCCAGTTGATATGGACATACCAGAGCATGGTATAGTAGAGAATCAGGAGAATCAAGAGAATGAGAAGCTATCAGGAGGATATGGAGGACCTTAATCTTGGAGACAGACTAATTTGTCAGTATGATCCAATAAATATCATGATCTCAGCTGGTCCCACGCCCCTCAATTTATGGTGCTGCCAAGAGCCGTATTTGCAGGCATGCACTCGGGTTGCTGTTAATTACCTCCATCACGATAATTCATCACGATATGAAGTGTAACCGCCAGTGTAACAAAAGGCTCAGGCTTAGCCATCTCGTTTCCACGAGTCACAAAGTTCGCATTTCCTTGCCTGTGCCCAGTTCCCCGCCGAGTATTCACTTGCCCTCCTACCCATTGACCCCCACCGCATTTCCTGGTTTAGGCTGTTAACATCACCAAATAATACCCCTCACGGGGGCCGCTCTTTTATCCGTAATATACTGTGCTTTTCCGTGTGACCCCCCCCCTTCGTGCCATTACCCAGCAAGCACCGTGCCGAAATGTGGGGTCATATCGTCCCACATGTGCTCCGCCATTGATGGTTGTCAAAGCTGAATATTCCCGGATCCTCGAGCGGGAGCAATCACTGCTGCGGCCGGCCAGCGCTGATGCTCGCTCTGCGGCGTGTTTCCTCTGCCAAACACGCCCTGGCTGGAGTGTAAGACATACACCCCTCACTGGCCGCGCGCGCAGAACAGCTGCGACATACAGACATAGAGGGCATACAGGTATCAGTGGCTTCTCCGGCTCCCAACCACGCCCGGTTTCACGAACAACACTCGCTGGGGCAGAACCCCCGCCCCCATCTGTAGACCTCGCGCATACCGCCTGTAAACTTCGTCTTGAGTTGAATGCTGCGCGGTCCCGGTCTACGAGACGCACCCATACGTTGCTGTACATACATAAGCACTACCTACTTCTCCAAGTCTCTCGCCTGACACCGCCAGGCCATGGCTCCCATCGCACTCGTGCACTGACTGTTTCATGCGATGGGGGTCCGTCCTCGCGCCTGCGGAGGCGAAACAACCACCCAGCTCTGGCCGCTGCAGCAATATACGCGCAGCGCCCTGGACAGAACGAACTCAGTATTAATCCCCCTCCCCCACCCGCCGAAACTGTACTGTAAAGCCGCACGCGAGATTCTGCTCTCCCGCCCCCATCTCGGCCTTCCTCGACGAAGGTCCCCCCCCTGCCGCTACGCCCCGAAATTTCTTCACCGCAGCCTGCGCCCGCGATTCGAGAATCGCCTCTTCGCCCGCGCTTTTTCTTATTTTCTTCCTTGACAGCTCAGCGCGCGTTGCAGCGTGCAGCCAGCTCACACCCACTCTAGGTGCGCTGCAACCCCTCCCACGCCTGCCACCCCCCCCCGGTGCATCGCTGATGTGTATCAGCCAGTGTCGAGTATTCCCCCGTCTCGCGGCAGGCCTACGAAAATCGCGCGTAGGCAGCCCGCCGTTCCTGGATCTGGCCTAATTGCTCATATTATTAGACCATCTCTTATCCATAATCCCCGGCACCTCCTCACTCACTCTCTTCCCGTTCATCGAGCGGAGCCAAAGCCAGTCCTTTGCGTGTTTCTCGAATCTGCCCCACAGACTCCAGCCTACGTCAAATCACAAGCTTGTCAGCAACTCAACCCACGACAACAACAAAAACAAGAAAAAAAAACAACAAAAACAACAACAAAAACAAGAACAAAAACAACACAGACTTACGCTAGCCATCATCATGCTTCTTCCCAGTGCTTTGAGCTGCGACGGCGGTCGTGCACTCCCGCCATCTTCCGCAAGCATGCTTCTGTCCCCCGTTCCGCGGCGTGCGACGCTCAGCATTCCACAGGTCGCCCTATTTGCCCAAACGCCAGCAAGCGAGAGAGAAGATACGTCCCTCAGAGCCAGCGCGGTCGAGGGAATATTCATGACGTGCAAGAAGCTGCACCAGATCCTTTCGCTAGAGCCCCCGCGGAGCGCGTCCCCCTCCGTGTCCTCGAGCCAGCTCAGCGCGACGACCCAGACACACGATGCCTTTAACCGTGCCATTGCTTCACCATTGCCATCCGCAGACGCGACGGGGCGAAGTCGCGCGTCACAGGCGGTATCCGCCTCAAGCAACGCGCCAAACAGACTCGCAGTACCCTCAGTCACTCACGCCCCACAAACACCGGCACCAAGGACGTCAAACGTGATGCGTGTACCAAAGACACCAATGCGGCGGAATAAGCGCCGCCAATCAGAGATCGACAGCGACGAGGATGATGGATTCTACCACATCCCGTTGCAAAGTCAAAAACGTCCGCGATTGACTGCTGTGCCCGCTCCAATCAATCGACCAGCAGCAGCAGCAAGGTTCAACCGGCGATGCCGGCAACTACGGCTCGACACATCACACCCAGCAACACTACCCGAGCCTGTTACCGCTTCAACTTCGAATGCCTTGCAGCTATCAGAGCTTCACCAGCCTTCACCTTGCCAGGAAAGCTCGCAAATGGGAATGGAAATTACGCCAACTACACAGGGCGAGAGCGGTGCTCGCGATTGGAGCAACGCAGAAGACCGGCTTCTTGTTGAGATGGTCCTACAGAAAATGAGGCTCTCACCCCGGGATTGGGCTGATTGCGCAAGAAGCCTTGGGCGGGACCCGAGGACGGTTGGGAATCGGTGGGAAATGATTGTGGAAAGCCTCATGGGGGGTACCGGGGCCGTACCAAAGCGAAAGAGGCTGGAAGATAGTGAGAGAAGGTAACGAAGGGGAGTGAACAGTTACTATTAACGACCGGATTTTTACGGCGCGTTTGGGTTTTTTCTTCCTGCTTAGCATTCAATTGCATATACCCAGATCTTGGATTTTTTTGTCACAATTTGCGTCCTTGACATTGTATTTTCTTTTTTTTACTGCTTTTTCCTGGCTCGTTGTCGATTTGAATTCACTTCTTCTTATGTGTTATCACCGGGTTGATTAGGGATATTTTGTGTTTCGGGGCTCGCATCACTTTTGCGAGGAACGCATGCGGATGTGAAAGACTGATATAACTCGCCCCCCCTAGGGCGGGTTTTTCCTTGTTCTTTTGTAGTCGTGACCTCCCTTTATCCTCCATTCGTACTGCTAACGAATCCCCTTTGGCCTTTATTCTGTTACGCCCCTTTCTCTCTTTTTTTGGGTTGGGTTGGATTTGGGGGAGAGGGAGGGGCTGCTGTGTGTGGAATGGGAATGTTCGCTCCTGTAGTTTAGTTTTTTTTTCTCTTTTTTTTTTTTTTTGGTTTGGCTTGTGACCTCTGGTTGCGCGCGGCGTGGGACTGTATCATATTTGACACGTACGGGGAAACTGGGATTTTCTTTTCTTTTCTTTACTTTTTTTTTTTTTTTGTATAAAAGTTGTCTAGCTGATGGGATAGGTCTTTGGGGGTAACGGGGCTGAACCAGTGGGGGACTTTTGCCGCAGAATATCAGACGGCGCGGGGCTCGGAGGGGGAAGGGGGGGGGGGGAGGGGGGGGTATATAGGTTAGAACTAGCTTTTTTTTTATAGGAGAATACAACAAAAGTCGAAGCGCCCGCACTACGTTCGGTGAGTGACATCCACCCGTGACCGCCGTGTACTTGGTTAAACCCCCCCCCCCCCGAGCCTCTATTTCCTGCTACGCCATTATATCCGCGCCTGTGTGGTCAGCAGAACAAGCCCGTGCTACGATGGGACGCCGCGTAGAAAATAGCCCATTGCCGCGCACGGGGTATTACCCTGAAAAAAAAGCCTGCGAGAGGATTATGGTCCCCCCTTCCCACGCAGCCAGCCTACTGCTGCTGCTGGTGGTGGTGGTGGGATGTTCGACCTGGCTTGGTGGCCATGGTCAGCATTGTGTGCTAAAGGGAGAAAGAAGCTAGAGGTCTTTTGCTCTGGCAGGAACCAAAAAAAGTTTTTTTTTTTTTTTTTTAAAAAAGGAAATTAATGTGCGGTGTGTGTGTGGGGGGGTGCCGTTTTTCATTTCAGGTGGTGCCCCAACACCACGCAGAAATATCCCCAGGCAAAACACGGCTCGGAAGCTGGGCTGGCGATAACTGCCTGCTCATGGAACCACAGAAAGGAAGGAAGGAAGAGCACCGCATAGTCCTAGCGGCGGGCCTAGCCGCGAACTTACCCTCAACTGTCCAGCGTTACCCTCAAGTCTCTGCCTGTGCCTGAACTATATTCCCTCCGGCATACACGAGTCACAATAGCCACAAGCCGCACTCAGGGCTGCCTCGGAAAAGTAGCCCGCAGGTCAGAATAACACCCGCTATATACTATATCTACTGCAGCCGCGTTCGCCTACCACCACTCCATCCTACCACGGCGCTGCGGCAACTACAGTCCGGACTGGCTACTCCCAAAGCCTGGTTATCGTAGCCCTAAGGTGTCAAAGTTGTGGGTTATTCCCCGTAACCAGGCGGCGCCTCCCGTTTTCCTCGCTGTTTCGTAGCAGTCAGATATACACACATGGAGCATATACTCGGCCAAATCCTTGGCCCTTGCACGCAGTGGGTTAAGCGTATGGATCGCCCCTACGACTCTTAAGGGAGTTGGCGAGAAAGAGTGCCCCGTGGAGTCGACGTAGATATGGGCGGCCGCGATTGCCGTAGCAGGGGGCTGTGGTAGCGGAAGAGGGGGACAGTAAAGGTGGTGGATGGTGAAGATGGAGGGGATGGCCCATGAGGGCGCCTAGTAGAAAGGCGATTGTGAGGGGGCAATTTAGAGGTCAATTAGAATGGGTAAATCTCCCCATCTCGCATCTACAATCCCCCCTCCCCCGAGTCGTCTTGCAACCACCACCCACTATTTCTCAGTCGCCGGGCAAAGGCGAAGGTGAAAATGCCAGGCCCCTCATAGCCACAGCAACTCGAATCGCCGATATGACCTCGCAAAAAGGCCTCCTCTCCCAGCCAAACCATATCCAACTCTCGAGTGCAAAGGGAAGGGCTGCTAAAAATTCTTGCTATTTGTGATTTCAGTGCTATGTGGAGGAAATTATACAATAGAAAGAAAGATAGGACAACTAGGAGATGCCACTTAAGGCGCCATCAACAAACCTCCGAAAGATGTATGAAATTTAGCCCAGATCCCCTTTTTTTCATATTTAAAAGAAACAAAATCAAATCCACATACACAGGCATACCATCAGAGGAAGAAACATTAGAGTACCTCCATTCTAGATTTCGAATTTATGGTAGAGGCCTTCCACTTCCATTTCATGTCTTCCTAGCAAAGCTACTTTGACGCACAAGCTTAAGCCTGAGCTGGTGCCTCCTCCTCCACGCCCTCTGCAGGAGGGACGGGGTTCCTGTTTCGTATTAGGACATTGATGCTCTCTGGCGAAGACGTAGTCAGATTAATGAAACCCCCTTAATATATGGCACCTCCAATCATAGGGAGTGATGGTGGAACTCACTCTGGTACAAGTTAATATAGGTATGATGCTTCCCGGACTCATCGGGGATTTGCTTGCACTCGATGTCGGCATCAACGTGGACGAGGTAACTATATACCCAATTGCATAGATTATGAGCCCAAGATTCCACACCTAAAATCACCCCCACCCCCTCCCAAAGCACAATTTTCACATATATTTCATCCAGAACATTCCCACCCGACGACTAAACCTGAAATAAAAATGACAAACTTACCCTTTCGCAAGCGCGGAGACAATCTCTTTCTGCCTTTCGTCGAATACCGACACGTTCCAGAAAGTCGTCCTCCTAGCCTCTCCCATTCCAAACCCAGTCGCAACCGTGTACTTAAGGAACGAGTTTCCACTCTGCGTCTCGATACTTTCCGGGTCTTTGCTGATACGTCCGCAGATAGTGAGCCTGGCAACGTCCTGAGCCCTTGAGGTCGAAGAGAACGTTCGGTGAGAGGCGGTGCTAAGGAAAGCACGGGCAATAGGGCGAAACATGATTCTTGTTTTGAGTGGGGTCGCTGGAGTGGAGTTTGGGGTGTTAAGAGGATGTATGAGGAAAATCGATGAGGCTATTGTGGAGTTGTTTGCTGCAATTGGTCAATTGGAAAAAAAAGGAATTCTTATGGTCACGTGACAGGAACTATTAGTAAGCATCAAATGCGCGACTCTTGCAACGAGCCAACGTTACCATTCAGGTCTATCATCTTATGCGGTCCATACTATGGAGGAGGAAACCTACCACCCCGGCCGGGCATAGCAACCAATTTGAGGATGTTTAATCAATGACCATCGAGTAGCAGATAGCCCAAGGCCCAGTACCTGCCAAAATACCCTCGGGTATCCTCTTGTATCTAGACATCAGTGGAATCCAGCTTTAAATAGTCAAGTTTCATACAGATTATTTCCCTTTCTTGTAATATAATTTATGCTCTTAATAAGATCCGCGTAAGGCTCAGCGCCAAGGCCCAAACAAGAGGGGTTTTTCTGTGCTGCGCAATGACTAATAATCACGGGACTTGGGGCTGCTGCAATTAGTATTCGGGGTCAGCTAATCTAAATTCCTATCACCATTTGCTTATCTAGTCTGGCGGGCACTTTGCTTTCGTCTGTTGCTGCCTGCAGTTGAAACTTTCCACTGGCATGCCGAAATTCGTGAGGCTGGTGCATGGTGGTTGCCAAACTCAATTCCTGTGAGTCTTGAGGTTTCGTGCGACCGTGCACTGGCCTCCAACCCATTACCAGCCGCACTCAACTACTCAGTATTATTAGGTATTCTTTATCACGATCTGCCAGATGTACATGATCGATAGCTGGCTGGCGAATGTACTCCACGGCTGTACCTGCGAACTCCAATATCAATGAAGCGATGACGAGCTGAGCGGCTGTGACGTGACAGCGCATTAGTCGCTCGCCCCGATCCGGATCCACAATTGAATATTTACTTTCGTTCCAGGACGCGTCTGTGTGGCCACATTCCCCCATGCATCAACCTGCATTACCCCGGTCTTACCGCAATCTCCCCCATTCACAAAAAAGGAAGAGCTGCGGAGAACCAACAAGAGGGCGACTGTGTAACTTGAGGTGATGTTGTTCGAAGGTGGAGATTAATCAAAGCGGAGAAATCCTTGCAAAATTGCAGCTTTTAGCTCGTACTCAAACGGTATTCACTTCCATTGGTCAGTATGCATCTGTATAATGCATATGCCGACGACTCCACCGCATAAATTACGAATGAAGACCTTCGACTTTCTTTCGCCGCTTATATGTAGTGGAACCAAACTACCAGACTACCAGACTAGTCTGGCACAACACCCTCGCTAAGAACCTACATAAAGTATGGTTGCACTGCCCCTCGCTAGACTATAGAGGGGTAGTGCAACAGACTAACCCCTCTAACTAAAACCAAACTTCAAAGAGTCGTAGGTAAGTCTTCATCTAGTCGCATCTAGCACCCTTTTAGCTCAACTGCCCCTTTCTTGTTATCAGCACTTGTTATTTCGCTAGAAGTAGTCTGGTTTGCACAACACCGTAGTTCGCTAGTGCCTGGGCAGCGAACAGACATACAGAGGCGGCAAGCCAGTTCTCCTTCGCTGTCCTGATCACGCCAGACTAGCCTGGTTGGGATTGCAGCAAGGCGCAATTTGGTCTGGTTGGCACTACGAGGTGTTGTGCCAACCAGACTAGCAATTTGGTAACCAGGTTGGTTAAGTCAGATCCAATTTGGTGAACTGAAGGTCTGTTCGTTGCCACTAGGTAGCGAATCGGTGTTGCTGGCACTTCCTTTCGTAGACGTCTTACCCTCAAATGCCTCACTCCGAGACTACTTATGCAACTTTGAGACACGGTCTTCACATTGCATTAAAAAGCTGGCAACGCCAAGAACACATAACAGCTAGTGCTAGCTTTTCAAATACACCCAACCACTACCTTGGCTCGTGGCAACCACGGGTACCCCTTGTGGCTTGCTGAATCAAGCATGTACACCTCACCACAAACTCCTCGTACCTGCCTGGGCTTGCATGTGCTCAGACCCTAGCTGGAAAACCCGGTTGCGTGGGATGGAGCGAGCGATCTCATCCCGCATTACTGGGGATCACGACTCAATGCAGCTAGCATAGATACCGCTTTAGGAAGCAATCCCTGTCTTACCATTTGGAGCAGTATGCAGTGGCAACGTTGTATCACTCCGGTTGGTCTGCCGGCCAGCTTTGCTTTTATTATGTTTGGGATCCAAAACATGCGAGGCCTCCAAGTATTGAGCTCGGCGGTTCGCCCTTGTGCCGAACCTCCTGAACAAGGTGAAAGTTGAAAGAAAAGGATGAGATGAGGCGCTCGTAACCGCGGGGGTGGTGCGAGTCTGTAGCGGGATTGTGACTATTGGGAGCGTTGCACAATGCTAGGAGATTCGAGGGTAACAGTCTTTGACGTATGTACACGCACCAAAGGCAAAATTTGAGCCTGCCAGGACCAACCAGACTACCCCAATTCGATGGAATATCGAGTCGGATGCCCAGGGCAAGACACCAGATATAGAACTTGGCCGTCTGCGATAACCATTGTCACTTCATGTTCGAGCGTGCTAGCAGGGGTGCATACCTTTGAATTACGCCCACATCCCAACCAAGATGTAGCGATGCTACGCTCTAAACATGGATTTTAAATTGAGGTGACGAGTGCGAGCTTTGACTGGGGATAGTTCTCGCTTCTGCTTGGGCTATCCCTCATTTGAGGTGATCGTGATATCAATTTTGTGGCATGCCAGTCACTTGCGGACCTACGGAGCGGGAGTGGACTCTCTTTGGGTGGTCCTACCGGTTGATCTTCTCTGGAACCCTTTCCTTCTAGACAGACTATTTCATCTGTTTTTCTTCTTCACTGTCCATCCCATGGACTGAGTCCTTCTCTCTCTTCATTTTTCGTCGTTTGTGCAACAAAATTAGCATCACATCTCGGCAACGTCCACTCCTTTTTGGGGGGATTACCGTCGACATCTTCAGTGATCATTGGTTAGTTGTCATCCAGCAAGCTTGCCTGCCTTTTCTCTCAGCCTTAAGACTGCTTGAGCTGACTGAAGCCTACCCTGTACAGTACCCTAGGATTGGGCGCGAATACGAGGACTCTACAGTGCAGTGCATAAATCAATCGGCGTTGACATCGTGTCTACCTGCTTGTGTCCTAGTTTAGATGACTGCATAAAAGAAGTTCAGCCAGAGTCGTAAGATAGAAAAACACATTCGCTTGATAAGAGTACAATCACTCGTTTAAAGTACCCAGCCGAGGGATCCTTTGTACGAGAGGCCGGTGCCCGCCAGACCAGATCCTTTGTACCTTCGCTCTTCTTTCTTACAGATCCACAAGGGGAAAGTGGAGTTGCTGAGCTGCGAATCTCGACTGACATCGCAATGTACCTCACGCCCTTCTCTTTCTCGAGCAGGTCACCATCGCTTTCCTCTCGTTTATTGGCTCTCTTTCTTCTAGCATTCGTTTGTTGCGACGTGGTTTTTGGTGGAGCTGTTCTTCGGGAACGACAGGATGGCGTGAGTGGATTGGTGGTTGAAACTACGGTGATAGCGTCTACTACCGGTTCGGGCCGTTCTCCATCTACTACACCTGCTCCAAAGAAGTCAGGGGCCCCAACTTCAGAGGGGTCACAGGCAAACTCCACCTCGACTCGGGAACCGGTTCCCACCTTGATCCAGGATGAAGGGCGCGCTGAGTTAGGTACGTGATTTTTTTCCATCTGCATGGCCATCGACGGAGGAGGGAAACAAGGTTGTCTGAATTTGCATGCGGATGGGAATGGGGTAAAACGGGGAAGTGGCTGCGGCGTTGCTCATGGCACGGGCTGACATGTTCTACCCACAAGATCCGAATACAAGCCCAGTGTATAGTGGTGTTGGCCTGCCGATAATGCCCGAAGTTACTCCCGGAATTGCTGTTGCAGGTGTGCTCTTGATGTTGGCGGGACTTCCATTTTGCTTGATTGGAATCAAGAAGACGAAGTGGGTCTACTTTAATCTTAGCCTCGGAACCTTTAACTTGTGTTATTCAAAGACTTGACTGACGGTGGTGAGGCCAGACTCCAAATCTTCCTATCTGTAGCCTACTTGTGCAGCTTGGGAGTGACGGTGGGTAAAAAAGCTATCTATAAAGGGACAAATTGCTAAGTCCTTGTAGGTCTTAATTGTCTACGTCATGAACCCACCGGTCAGGGATGCGATACAGGGAGCATATGTTGTAGCAGCAACGATTACTGGGTTATTCTTTGGGGCCATAGCCGTTATATTTCCAGAAGTCACGGAGAAGTTGGGATGCTTGCTTGGGGGCTTTTGCCTGTCTATGTGGTGTAAGTTTTAATGATTTTTCCCAATTACCTCTTACGCTAACCTCTCTTTGGACAGTTCTTGTTTTGAAGCCCGGTGGCCTCATTAATAATACATATGGGAAGCTTATCATGATAGCTGTGTCCAGCTTAGTAGTCTTTGCACTGGCGTTCCATGGAGTTACAAAGCCGTATGCACTAATAAGTGCATGCGCATTCTCAGGCGCTACGAGCATAGTACTCGGTATCGACTGCTTCTCGAGAGCTGGTCTGAAAGAGTTCTGGTTATATATCTGGGGTTTGTTCTTCTAGTACATCTAGACTAATACCTCGACTAACACTACGCCAGATCTCAACTCATCCATGTTTCCGCTCAATACCGACACTTACCCTCATACACGTGGCATGCGAGTGGAAATTGCCATTATTCTCCTCATCACGATTTTTGGTATTATGTCTCAGATGAAATTGTGGAAGATTCTGAAAGAACGTCGGGATCTGAAACGAGCACAGAGACTTAAGGAACAAGAGGATGTTGAAAGGCTGAATGAAGATGTTGGAAGACGGGTCGAAGAGGAGGACCGACGAGCAAGGGCCGAATGGGAGAAAATATATGGCAATGCGGATGGTCACGACAAAGACGGTCGGCCCGATAGTGGTGTTGCTCCGTCACAAACTGACTCTAAGATCACATTGACAGAAGAGAACGGGGTCAAAGAGGTGGGTGGCTTTGCTAAGACAGAACACATGAAGCAGGAAAGAGACGAACATGTTCAGATGGCAAGACAGCGAGTAGAAGGAGAGACTGTTGAGGAAACTGTTGCGGACGCTGAAGAAATGGCTATTGACACTGGACTACCTGCACCGGGCGAGCAGCGAATGTCGCTGCAGCCTGCTACCGAAGGAGAAGCCCTTGAAGTGATAGCTGAACAGGTGGAGGAAGAACAAGAGGTGCTTCCCTCATCGGAAGTCATTCCTTCCCCTCCGCCGCCACTTGTTCTCATTAGACAACATGTTCCGTATATCCCGGATGAAGAGGATTGCCAAGATGATGCTATGTCTCTGGCAACCTATGCGGACACTATCACTCACACAGCTCATTTGCATGGCCTTATAAAAAACCAGGAGATAGACACTAAACATGCTGAAGTCCTTCCTGATTCATCCGAGATTCTGCCCGCGCAGGAGACTATAGCTGAAACGGAGCGAATTGCAGAAAATAATTCTAACTCAGAGGGCGCTCTTGACGATAAAGTGTTGGAAACTTCAAATCCTGCAGATGAAAATGCAATTATCGTGGTTACTGGGCTGGAGGGAAGAATTGACAAGGAGGGTGAGGCTCAAGAATCGGGAAATTCTCTTACACAGCTCCAGCCAACCGATGGACGTACAGTATCATCTATAACATCCGACGAGCGAAAGGTTGCTTCTACAGTCTCAGAGGAGCGAAAAATATCGTCGGTAACTTCAGGGGATAGAATGAGCTCGCTGCCTGCTTCTTTCGCAGATCTAGAGACCCTTCAAAACCACTGCTCTCGCATTCATAGAACATATCGGACGAATGAATGGGCAAAACATCTCGCAGATGCCGAGGCGGTTGAACTGGATGATCTGACTCCCTACGTGGAAGAGGGTGTGCCAGAGGAAGCACCAGTCCCTGTGCTTGTTAGTCAGCTTCAAGAGACTGCGATTCCTGAACCAAGGCCCAACTTATCAAAGCCTCGAAGAGCATCCTATGAACATTCTCCAAGAGCCCAGACACCCTTGAGCTTTGCAGTGTGTGCCCAAATCCCGCACGCCGTACCAGTACCAGCCCCTCTTCCAGCATCTACAGCAACACCTACAACCCCCCCCCCAACACCTTCTGTTGCAGTAGCCGCATCTCCAAAGCATATACTGAAGTCAAGCTCAATTCCTATCATCCCAGAGGGTGAAACACCTGTCAGCGAGAAACCCGCCGTTCAGAACCTAGCATCCCCCCCTCCTCCCACCCGGGCAATGTCACCTGCCCCCGTGATCCCATATGAGAATACATTAATTGGCAGGCGAGAAAGCATGCTCAAGATGAGACCAAGCCAGCTTATCCAGGAGCAGATGATAAGGGCAGCCTCTCCTAGTGGCAGGGGCGATACGGCTTCAGTATATAACATGAATACTAATAGGTTGACTCCTATAAATATGGAAGATATGACACTAAGCCAACGTCGCGAATACCTCCTTAGCCAACAAATGCAGAGCCGTACCCAGACCCCAATTCCTCAACTCAGCCCACGAAACAGTATTGGTGTTAGCCCCCCATCGCCCACAGCGGGGACAGTGGCAAAACAGACCCAACTTCTACATACATGGAGAGAATGTTTGAAGCAGGATGCCCAGATCTCACAGCAATCCAAAGGCCTACGGAGTGAAAGACAAGCACTAGAAGCTCTGAATGAAAAGCAACAGGCGGCGATCTTTAAGAAGGAAAAGGAAGCTGAGAAGGTGCAGCGGACTGCATTGGTTGAGGGGAGAATGAGAACCCCGGTCATGTTAAATGCCCACCGGGAAGCAATGAGAAAGTTACAGGCAGCAGCCAGCACGCACTAATATCCATCACGTGCTGAGGCCTATCATCAATATGCATCAATCTTTCATTTACTTCTGCATTTGTTTATGCGCACACATAGTTCTATACCAGATGGGAAGCCTTTCTTTTAGTTTCTCCACTAATTCCCACTTTATTTTGACCCATTCTTTCATCTCAGTTAGCATTCATTTCTGATCTTTCTCACTGACTTGCAGATTTTTTTCATCATTTATGTCAAGTTTTGCGGTGGCTATTGTCGGGGTTGATGAAAGGAGACAGTATATTATTACGGACTGTTGAGTTTGGAAAATGTATGGAACGAGGGGTTAGGACAGGGTTAGGAAACAGGGGGTTCTAGGTGTTGCTTATGTAAAGGCAGGATTAATTCGGTAATCTCTATTAAGCTTCCTATTTTGTCCATATGGATGAACGGAATACCTGTCATAATGTGTGTGGTTGTACTTGTACCTGCGACTAGATCTTAGAATACTTTTCTCAAACCTGATAGAAGCAATGGAAGCGGTTTGTAGCTTAATATATGGGAACAGCGGCAGTTAGGGGAGCTTTAATTGGCTGGCCGCAGATACATGGACAGTAAATGCAAGTCATCCACGCATCATACATACAAATCGTAGATATATCTCGAGACCTAATCTCATTGCAAAAGGTCCAATCATCTTCCATCCTCCAGCACGTGATGCTGAAGTGCCGTATCACGTGGTAGCACCGAACCACTCTGCTAATTGTCTCACTAAACTGTCGGGGCCCAAGCCACGTCGGAGAATTAGCAATGAAGTCCTGGGATTATCGATTTCTCCACCAGCATCTGTAGATCAATCCTAGGGTTAGGAGAGAAGAGAAAACGACAGCATTAGAGGGAAATAAAAACCATAGTTATCCAAGGCTCGACGATGGCGGAGGCTACACCGATTTTTGCGATGGAGGCCATAGTGCAGGATTCACATCTGTAAGGTTACCCAGGCTATATTTGGGCGCAAGAACACCCTTGGAGTCTTATTGGGTTAATCATTTTGCTTCGATAGCAACCACTCCTCCTTCCTCGACCCCAAGCGCCACCTCTCCGACCTCTCCCGCTCCACCTCCCCCCACCCACTCCCAAAAAAGCACAAATCCACGCATGACAATGGCCACTCTGACCCCAACTCCGGCTCTGACGACGACGCCGATGAAACAGCATCCATTTCCTCGTCCATCCTCCACCGTCACCACCATCGTCGTGCCCATCTTCCCCCCCTACCTGAACTCAGATTCGAGCAAAGCTACCTAGCGAGTATTAGCTCTGCGAATGGAGATCCGTGGAGGATATTCTTGATTACGGTTAGAGATCAGGTTGTGTTTCCGCTTGTGCAAGGAATGGTGTTTAGTTTAGGGATGGCAGGGTGGAGGGCGTGGAATACTCGTGCGAGGTTTCTTGGACGGGGACTCGGTGCGAGGGTGAGGAGGTGGTGGTGGGGAGTGAATAGATGGGACATTCCGGAGAAGTAGTGGGGGTAGGGTAGTAGGAGGTTTGGAAAAGGGGGTGCCAGGGCGGATGTTGGGAGGTTGAGAAGAGGGGATTTTTAGCATGTTGTACATGAATCAATCCCCATTATGGCCCAGCAGGAAGCCTTCTGAGCCTCTACAACTAGAACGCTGATTTATATGGCAGGGGGGGGGGGAACGAGAAAATAAAGGGGATTGATTCTTTATGCTTCTGCACGATGTTTGTGAAAGGGGTTGTAGATAGCTTGACATTATCGAGTATGGCCGGTGGGCAGTATATAGCCAATGATGATAGACTTGCATCTAGAGCGGGGCTCCAGAGGTCTCCAGAGGTCTCCGGACACTTGCGAAATCAGGGCAAAACTGGCCAAGTTTACTCACTCCGAATGAAAGCAGTTAGTCTGAGTACAATTGATCAATACTAACCACAAGCTGTTATCTGACCTGAAATTAGCATAGCTCTCCCAATATGAGAGGAGTATTCATGATGCAAACTAGTTGTCTTTCCGGATTCCAAATTCTCAGTTTACACACTCACTACTAAGATCAGGACTATGAAAGGCTTCTCATAGGCAGGTATTTGGTAAAAAGAAGGATGTAACGTTAGGCACTCGAGGTGCAGTGTGACCCTCATCCTGCCAACCTGTATTACCCTGGTTAGCACGACCTCGGAGAATTGAAACATGGAGTCCCTGCCAAGTTCCTTTCATTGTGTGTGGTTAGGGCTATAGTGTAGCACTATTATGTAGTATTCGTAGCGCAATTAATAACTGTTGGCACGCTGCCATTGTGTGATTTCATCCTCATTTATGGGATACTCGCCATCAGCACTACAATATAACCATATATAGTGGCGTGCGAGTCTGATTGAACTCGCGCGGGCAGACGAATACAAGACTCCCTATTCTTATTATCTAATCTGACATGCGAGAGCAGTACGCCTGCTTTCGCGCCCAAACTCAGTCAGTTTGAGATCAAATTTATCTATCTTTTAAGCATTAGAATCTAAAACCAGACTAAACATCTATCTGCAGGTACCAGTTACCCAGACAAGAGCCTGAATAAGATGAGGATGGTGATTAAACCTATGCAGTTGACTACAGACTGAGCCACAAGGGAATCATGCCTCTGCAACCTGGCTGAGGTTCTCAACGAGATGAATATTCATGTAAAATTTAAGAATGTTGAAGTTTCCGTACTCTGGACTGGCCAATCATGGATATAAATATGATAGATACTTAAGCCAGATCTATTAATAATAGCAAATCTCTTTCTACCCAGACCACGCCTTAAAGGGGGGTGCTATGTACAAAGCCTTGAGATCGACGCCAAGAATAGAAGAAAGAAAGACTAAAATGTTTGATACTTATATTTATGAGAGAGGAAGATGAGATGAACAAGCTTGTAAAATGGGCTAAAATACTTCTGCAAATCTGACATGATACTTCAGGGTAACCACATATGCATACCTGCGCTCGCAGGACAGCGCAGCATACATGACAGCACGCACAGCCCTGACCAGACGAAACAGGGATCCCAAGATCAGCGCCATAAAAGAAGATTAACGATTTTAAGTACCGGTACCCCACCCCTACTACTCCACTCCTATCTCTGTCTCAACCATAAATTGACGAAGCCACCAAGTGAGGCGCCATCGGCTTTAGCTATCGATTTCTACTTGCCGTTGACAGGACCCGACAGCTCATCCGCGTCTTCATGCATCGTGCATGACTGTAACCACACTAGCATTTTGTCATCCTGCGAGATCCCGCGGCACACCTAGCCTACGAGAGGCTTGTGCCAACCAGACTACGGCACACCGAGCTGAAACTCAAAAACCGCCGAGATTACGTAAACGAATGTAACTAAAGCCGAGTAGTCTCATGCCAAGACCCTCTGGGCATGAGACTACGTAAATACTGTGATTCTATCCAATATACATGGACGTTAGGAATTACCTATATATGGTTCAGCGTCATACATAGGCTCACATGAGCGGGTTTGTTAACCAGCGAAGCTGTTCATGCCAGAGCCCTAAGTACTGCTAGCACGGAAATGTGATGCGTAAGGTGGTTTCAACATATTTTCCCCCAAACAACTCTCACACCATTTGGTCTTGCCGCCAGACCTGCAACTATGTTGATCCCTCAATTAAACCCAGCCGGCCAGTAGGTAGAAACCCATCAATCATACTGGCTCCCGCTATGTCTAATGCGGCTTCCAGCAAAGGCATTCATTGCTTGAGGTACTAATATAAGCACTCCCAGACCAAGTGTGTCAGATATTGAGTTGAAGTTTGAATAATCTAACTAGTGAACTAGCATTTACTCGAATCTCATGTGCACTGTACCTGTAAACTTGCCGCCTCGCCACAATAGGTGACCCCATGCATGAATCCTTTAGATTCGTTTCACCATTGTAAGAATTCAGGCTACGGAGGATCGGTATATTGATATATTCTCTCTAAGGAAGGGTGCCTTCTATCAGATACTATGGTAGGACCGCATGATTCTATCTATTCGGGGGCTCCCTCTGCCTTATACATTTAATTCCCATGCACTATCGGAACACTGTTGGGAGCATCAGCGCCTGTCCAATAACTGTCACATTTATTACCCAGCCAGCCTACATTGGGGCCGAATAGGAATTTATCATGAACGAGAATGGCGTGGGTGCGGTTGCGAGAGTATTATAAGACTTCAATCCTTTATAAGACTCCAATCCACTGTATAGAGAAAAGAAAGGCCAGGTGCAGCTTCATGAGCTTACCTATTGCAGTCTGCAAGTAGAGAGCTAGGAAGGACTATTTGATGCCATTTTTCTTAGAGAGGTTATGCTCAAATTTCCACTCTAGATCACAAGTTATAAGAATTGTTTTTTTTCTGTTAATAAGTACTTGAATTCAACCCTGAAGGATATTGTACTCTTCGTCCTCGATAACAAGACAGCAATCTGAACGCATATTTTCAGGGTCGACTACAACGACAAACAATATTCTGTATCAGCTATGCGGTAGAATCTATTTTTTTATTTTGTGATAAATTATTTACAAAGTGAATGACGGTCCTTGGTTATTTCTATGCGTGAAGCTCATCCCTTGACAGAAACCAACAGAGTCTGATAGTATACCCAAAAAGCAGCAATTTCCCCGCACCCAGCAACGACATAAGAAAAACGTAAATATATAATATAAAATAGAAGACTTAAAAGTATCGTGAAGTGTATCGGTATGATTTTCTCCTCTACATAATTCATTCCTCTAAAATCTAGAACGTTTTCCTCTGCGAGCCTGCCATTGTGTTGGCAGACGTAACTTTGAATAATAATAACCTCAATGAAAGATACAGTCTGACCTATTAAGCCTCAAGTGAATGAATGGTGCCCAATACATTTGTTGCAAAAGCTTCTGCATCATCAATCCTATATTTGCATTCCGGTAAGACGCTGCCCTACCAGTCAAACTGAGGAAGGAATAGAAATCCACTGCAATTGTGTCCAAATGACATGAATTAATCCTGCCATGAAACGGGTTACTTCACCAGCGAGCTCTATTGGCAGTACTGCACGCTGAGAGATAGGCTAGTCTCGTTGCCAGTAAAATCTGTGCCACAATATCTTTGACAGGGAGCTTGTCAAACTTCGAGCTTCTCTGTGCAGAGACCATGTTGCTAGATGGACTCTTCAAGGAGCCGAAGATGAAAGATAACTGTCTGCAGGATTGATAGAGGGAAATATGTATCAAGATGTGTCGCCAGACTATCGCCAGAATGGAAACCAGACTACCAAAGCTGGACTAGCTCACATGCCAAAAGAGGTAGGACCTTAATGGTGTAACTTCCGAAAGAGGAAACAGCCATTGGGTACTAAAAATGAGGCTTCAATTGAGAACCACTTTTTTCGTGTTGCGGAAGAAGACTCTGTTGCAGCTCATAGCGGCATTGCACCCCCGTGGGGATTTAATTTCACTCATGAGAGGGGTAAACGTGTATATGCCGCATGGGACCAAGAGGGGGGTGCGGTGCATGTTCGCATACGGCGGGAAAGCCGCCGCTCCTGAACAATTAGTTCCTGGAGGGTTTCCACAATACAATTACAAGGGACCGTATGCAGAGCCATAGTGAAGTAAGCTAAATATCACCACGCACAAAACTTTGATTCTTCACAATGTGTGATGTATATCCGGTCAAAGTTGTTGACATGAATGAAACTACACGATAGATCTATCAGCAAGCTAATTTAATTCTAACTTGGTAAATTCTCTTTCACCATTGCGCCTCTGCAGTGGGAATAATGTAGGCCCCATCCCTTCACGCCGAAGACACACTAGTTAGTTGTAGGCAAAAGTGACCCTGTGAGTGGAAGTTGGCGACGAGCCATTTCGGGCTAAGCGGTGAAGGGCCCGAGAGGAGATCGCTCGCGGGCTGCGGTGTTTCGACCGTTTCTCTATTGTCTCTAATATCTATTCCCTAAGCACACTATTGTGCATCGTCATCGTCGTCGCTAATAGCTTCGTGCGAAACGACAGGGTGAAACGATCGGCATCTGGCCATGACATCACCGACGCGGGAGCTGCTAATTATTCAATTCCACACACAACACACTATCTACAGTACACACCATGCCACGAGGATTTCGAATAGACTCCCAGGTCTTTGTTTGATTTGTTCCTTTATATACCCCCCAACAAGTTCTCCATTCAAATCAGTCTTAAAACGTGTTCTACTGAGTACTTAACCCAGAATAAAAGTAATTAGGCATTCCTACCGCAGTCTTCCTCGGTCGTGAGGTACGGCGTCAACGATAGCCGCGATGCTATCTCAGACCCCAAGCGTGTCTACCCTTTTGCCAGAAGTGCCAAGAGAGAAGATTGCCGTGCTATGATACAAAACTAGTTTCCCGCTACCGTCACAGAACATTGTCACCTTATAACCATCCTCTAACACGTCTTCCTCTACAGTGGTGGGGCCGGCATACTGATTCATCTCAGCAGCTGGCCCGTCCATAGTATCATGCCGTTCAGCTGATCAATGCCATCAGAATTGGTGATCTACTGATATGCCCCTTTGTGCAACCCACTCGTTTCCCTCCATAGGTGGCCTAATATGGCAGGCCTGAAACCCTGCCCATATGCGTTTCAGAGATACTACAGGTCCTCCACCACGAACTCGTGGGCCGTACTAGGAGTCGTCATACGACCAGTGACGGAATGTGAAGGCTCGTTTGTGACATGCAGAGTTGCTAGCGTAGCTCAGCAAATACAATATATTAAGCTTTCTCACCGAAGGGATGACTTGGGTGGAATATGTATGTAGTCTCCTGGTTGTAGAAAAAAGTCGTCGTGGGTAGGAAGGGGCTCATTCACACCGCAGGGCAGGATATGAGGTCCAGGCGCCACCAAGTTGTCGACTTGATGAGCTAGGATATCGACGGTGCACTGGTAGAAGGTTTTGAGCGAAATATGCGGGACATAAGGGTCGATAACTATCCCCCAATGCTTTATATCCGGGTCGCCGATGTAATATAACAAGAAGACGGTTTATTGCATTAGTGGGGAAATTGAGTTATGGAGACATCCACTAAATATGCAATCTTCTGCATGTCTACTAAAGTATTCTTGACACCGTTGTTGACCCCTCACCGCAAATACTGGTCCAAGTTTGCAAATACCAGCGTGAGTTCACGGGTGCCACCCTACATGTACATATATTTTGCCACTACCATCAGGAAAAGGGAAAGTTTAACATTACTAAATCTTTCTATGTCTGTTTACAAGCAAAAAGGCAGAAGATGAAGACACTTGGGTCACCGCACCCCTATATCCGAACTACAGGACTCCACACGCGAAATATCATACAGTGCCGATGATAACCGTGATACTAACCACCCATGCCCCAACCTCCTGCCTTTTTAGACTTACAGTCTCCGTAACTCGTGGATGAAAAGTCAAGCCAATCTCGAAATTCCTTCACATATATATCCCGTTATGCCATAAACTCTCACTGTCAGCGGTTCAGTATGCAAGACGAGCCTGGGACGAGCTTAATGGAGGAAACATATTGCGCAATGTTTCTTAGATGAATCTATTACAATTTCTGTCTTAGAATCCCTTCCTTTAGCCATCTGTAAAGCCCCATTCAAAGCAGAATTGCTGCTTACCTTCCCTCTCCGAGCTGGCTTTGGTACACTTCTCTCCGCACTGTGATGTGATCTCTATCAAGACAGAATCTCACCATAACAGGAGATGGTGATATATGTTCCACTCTTCTTCGATAGGGTTTCCTTGAAACCCTGTTACTAAAATGTTATGGAAATGTTCCAACATAACATACTACATCTGAAGCTGACACTCATATTGGAAAATTACGTGTTACCCTGTATCAGACCAGTCGCTATATTTTTGCTAGCAATCCAATACTCTCGATCAGATCTTGTGATCTCTCCAACAGCTTTCACTTAAGCAATGGAGAGTCTTTCCCCATCGATATGTGGAAGTGGTGCGAATCAGCTCTCTATCATTTTGTCCTACCATTTATGGCTAGAAGAAATGTACACAGTTATAAGGCACAGCATTGCAAGAAGTAAAATAATACACCCCTTCCATTCATGTATTTAAAATAATTAGACCTGTCAAGGTTCATGACCAAGATACCATGAATGAAGCAGCGATTCCTGCCAGAGAACTGAAATAAGTTAAAAAGTTCTTCGCAGAAAAAGGGCAATCAGGCCTCATAACCTGAAAGGGCATGAGTGCTCAGTGACGCCCGATGACAGCAAATGTAATAAGGCTTTATGACGATAAGTAATGACGACCTGGAAGAAGGGCTATCTGCTAAAATGGTAATGAAACAAATCCCGAGTGAGAAACTAAGGATAGAAGGAAAAAGAAAAACTCAAAAGTTTGCTACTTATTTTAGAAGAGAAGCAAATGAGAAGAACAAGCTATTAGTTAAAGCGGGAACCAAAAATAAAAATACTTCTGCAAGTCTGGCATGATAATTCAGGGTAACTGCATATGTATACCTGCGCTTACGGGACAGCGCAGTGCACATGACAGCAACCACCCACAAACCATAACTAACACTAAAAACCTTAACCAGACGAAATACCAAAATCAGCCACCGTAATAGATTAACGTTTTCAGGTACCCCACTCCGACTACTCCACTCTTACCTCCGTCTCAACCATAATCGACGAAGCCTCTGAAGTTGAGGTGCCGTCGGCTTTAGCCTTCCCTTTCCGGAGATTCTCCACTTGTCGTTGGCAGGAGGATATACCACCTGACTGCTCGCTCTCGTAGTATTCCGCACCATCTTCATGCATCGTGCATGAACGTAGCATTTTGTCACTTCGCGAGATTCCGTTGCCACAGTTGCCCGCCGAGCTTGGCTGGAACTCAAAACCGTAGGCTAAAGGGCCTGTCATGCGCATAGGAGTGACTGGGTCCGAGCCCATCAACGGACATCTGTTGGTGTTGAGGCAGAGATTTGGGAGCGAGTAGTTCGAGTTAAGATGTGGGGGAGAGGGGTTACTGGAATTTTTTGATCGTGTTTGTGGAGTAGGGGACCTTGGGGGTGGGGATTTTTGGCCACTTTGTTTTAAGGTGCTAGATCCTTCTTCCATGTAGATGGTTGCAATTTCAGGACTAGAAATTAACTCAGTAATAATTCTTCAATCATTGAAAATGTGTTTTAAACTCACTCATCATCATCCCCAAGGGAATTCAATCCCACAGAACCCATGACACCAGAGGTTGTAGCTTTCTTCACCTTCGTACTGCCGCTCCAGTCAATCACGAAATTTTCTTTTCTTACTTGTTCTTCTTTGTTCTTTCTCATCCTCTCCCAGTATTTGTCCAGCCCAACCTTCACCATCCAGCCCTTATACATGGTAGTTGCATCTTGCCCAAGTCCAAAGAACAAGAATAACAGAAGTCCTGCTCCAATAATAATCCACTTATCGAATGCTACTTTTCCACTCGTGGGAATCCTATAGATATCGGCCCACATAGCTGGGTCGTGGATGAGTTTCCAGTCGTAAGGCAAGCGCTCCACGTTCAGTTCACGATAAAAAGTATAGAAGGTAGTTGGAAGGAGGAAGAGTATGAGGCCAGCACAGTAGATGTATAGACGTAAGAACCGGGATTTCGTAGTACCATTTGAGGAATAAGAGAGAATCTTCTCAAACTCATTTTGATGGCGGCGGAGACGAATGAAAACGAGAACTGGAAATTTATCTCAGCTTAGAACTGGTAATATAATTCAACGAGAGAATGGGAAAAGCTCACTACAAAAGTATGTAGCCACGAGAGCACTTATTGGCGGCCAAATGAAAACCAGCACAATACTCGGCCACGAATTATCCACTGTCGGTGTACATCCCATGGCCTCTATGAGCCAGTATCTGTCCGGTTGGATCACATAATGAATTGACATCATCCAAACTGGGACCCCCAAGCAGAACAACAAATCTACGATCAACTGCCTTCTTTTTTCCGCTCGGGTCTTCACAACAGGTAAATCATCTCTCATAATATTGGCAAGATTTCTTGCGCAGGCAGCGACAGACCCCATTTTCCCCGTCATAGCAGCAATGATAAACTTGATCTCAATGTCACAAAAGACTTTCCCCTCCCATGCTTTGAAGATGTCTCCGCCCCAGATAAAAGCGTTCAGAAAGCTGATTGTGTTAAACACCCCAATCCACATGATCAGGCAGATGGCGGGTAAGTTTTTTGACTTGACATGCCATATGAGCGGCAGAATTGATGCTGCAATGGCAAGCCCAGAAAGGGTCTTGTAGAGAGCTAACTCGGAATACATCTGTATGTCAATAGTTGCGGTATGGTTGGTGTAAATAAAGAAAATAAATCTTCTTCGAATTCTTGACTGAAATGAAAAGTAAAAAGGAGGTAGAAGTATTTGGAGGTTCAATGGTAGGGGAACCCGAGCCCAGCGGGCGGGAATGCATACATCAACAAGAGAAGGGGCACTGCCAGTCTGAGACTGTAGGGAAGCTCGGTATGTAGGCGGTTTGTCTGTTTACGAGTTCCAACAAATGCAGTGGACTGCCTGGAACTAGACCAATCCCTTATCAGTGTTATCCTCCTACAGATCCATCTATATATTTTAAGGGTATATAACAGCCCAATTGACCAGCAACGCGCAGCAGAAGCTTTCAAAGCCGTTTCCGGGGTGTTCTCGAAAGAACTCGGCACACAACAGTGGAAACTCCTGCAAATCTCTGCAGCGACAGGCCATATGATTGAAGAGAGCATGTTGAAGCGTCATTATCTGAGGGGAGCATGTGTGTATACTTAGGCGGGACGAAAAGAATAGACTTTCAGCACTCGTCGCAGCAGCTTTCAGACACATCCCCTGAGTCTCTTGTTATTCTGGGTTCCATCTAAAGTGTGAAAGTTTTAGGTGTATCTCACACTCACGAGATCGCCAAAATCACTAATCACCAACAACTGCACTGCAGATCCCTAGGAAAGCCATCGAATGGGGATGCAGTAAATAGAATTTCACTATAGCTGGCTTAATTAAACATCCCGTTCGGAGGAGTGGATAGGAAGCTAAGGAGTGAAGTTTGATATCATATCAACATGGGTTACATGAGATGTCTGAGTTAAAGTTTGATAGATTCGGGGTTTGAGGGTAAGTTTGTTACACGACGTGGCGTCTATTCAGGCCTCTATTCAGTAACGCCACATTCTTGGGACGGCAACTACACCTGCTACCTGACCGTTCATCCAAAAAAAGAAAAAAAAGCTTTCCAGGTTGAAATTGATACCCTCATGGCCCCTTCTCTCAGGTAGTTTGGCTACTTCTCAGAAGTAGGAAAGGTTAATTGTATTTGTTGCTTCGATTCAAGCCCTTTGATGACTCTCACGGATTCGCATTGATAAGCTCGAGCATAATAAATACGGCCCAATACCTTAAGTATTTATGATCTATATCTAACAACGTCAAATCATCTACACAACTATACCTAAGCGCACCACCGAAGAAACCGTTGGGAAACATTACTCCAGGCTCACCCAAACTAAAACCAAAGAATGCAAACTAAACGGCCCATACCACCATATTGATTCATTAGGTAGCCCCCCCTCCATTTCCATGCCCTTTGCTGTTGAGAAGCAGCCGGGGTTTTATATAGCCCTCATCCAGCTGTCTGAACCACTCTGCATGATCTTCTGTGGTGCTTGATAGAAGTCCTGTCAATTGGCTAATTGCACTTCCTGCAGACAGTGAGGTTCCAAATGTACTACTACCAACACCCACATTGCCACCCTCGGACGATTCTGACCTTGACCTATCCAAGCTCTTTGCTCGCGGCCTCGGTGCCATGGGAGGTAGTTCGCTATCGCTATCATATTCAGACGGAACTGTTGAACCCTGACCAGATGAGGATGTCGGGAAGCTGGTGCTGCGTTGGAGATTGCCAGTAAAGGGACTCGATCTCCTAGCTGTTCTTGATTCCGGACGATCAATAGGCGTTGGTGTTGATTGCGTACTATATACAGTTCCACTAGCTCCAACAGAGCCCAATTGCACGGAACCATCTGCGTAGCCTGGATGTTTGCGATAGGGCGTTGGTGCCTCGATGTCAAATTCGTCATCGCTGTCAATTTCTTCGACCACACCCGTTCGGATTCCAAGAATCTCGAGCATTCGAGCAGTTGTTCCTCCAAAAACAATCACTGTCAATACGACGACCACCAAAATCGTCATTCGTAGGGCAGGCGCATTTTTCCCTGTCAAGCTGGCAGCCAGAGCCACCCCTACAGCACCACGAAGCCCTGCCCAAAACAGCATAGCCTGGTACGCATGAGGTAGTTCCTCTGTCACCGTTTTCCCTCGCCTTCTGGCCCGGAACGCAATCGTTGCATTGATGAGCTTCGACAGTGGGAAGACAGCAACCCATCGAGCAACACAGATAGCAACAGTAGTCATGATAATGAATAATGGCTTGAAGCGAAGCTCATCGTCTGTGAACAGCGACAACCCCAGATAAATGAATATAAAATTCTCAGATAGTTGTGCAAGGACCTGAAAAATGTATTTAGTCGTGAGTTGGGTGCGTCGAGACATGTTGTAATAGGCATAATGTTTAAGGGTTATTCCACAAAAGAGCAGAGAGACGATTCCTGACCACGTCAGTATGACAGATGGCTTGTGATAATCAGATACTCAACTTACCAGACATATGACATCCATTGGAAAAAAAATAGGATGCATAGGCGACCAAGAGAACTATACAGGATTCAATTCTAGGGAATCTTCGTATGTAGGTGTGTTTCAATAGCAAGGCGGTAGCAATCCCAACGAATACACCGATCAGGAGCGATGCCATGAAAACAATAAAAAATATACCAATACCCTTGAAGAGACTTCCGACGTGTGCATGTCCATGAAACTGTTGGGCTGTTTCAAACATAACAATTGCTACTGCATCATTAAGGATGCTCTCCCCAAAGATAACGGTATAAAGTTTGGGGTCAACTTTGTAGGTATTGAATATTGCAAGAATGGTGACTGGATCTGTAGCTGATAGAGTAGCGCCCACGCAAATGGCCTCAACGAAGGAAATACTAAGGCCATCTAGATGTAGTAGTGACCACACAAACAATAGAATCCTAAGCTTCGTAAGTGGGCGTCTACGAATGATAAATTAGTTTTCGAGGTACATACCCAACGACTATTGCTGAAATGAAAGTTCCAGCAAATGCAAAAGTCAAGATGGTGCCAATATTTCGGAAAAAGTTCGCCTTGTACGATCAGTCATCGAACGCCTAGAACTTCGCTTCACCTTAAGGTATAACACACCTGATGCAGCTCATACCCAGAATTTAATATAATGGGCGGTAATAGTAAGTTGAAGAAGAACTGATAATCGAACTTCATGAGGTCTTGAATGTATTTTAAACCAGTTGCTCGAATAACCAGGCCCACGAGCATGCCTATGGCACAATATATTAGATCCTTGTTACTATGGTTCGTTGTGTAAAGGAACCCACCAGCAAAAATAGATATAACTGTTTCATGTACTGCCTGAATTTTCTTCAGTTGTAGATAATAACTTGTGAACAGCGCAGTTATTAGTAGGGCAACTAGGATAAAGAGTGCCCATGATGAGAATATTTCCTTCTCGGGGTTGCTTGGTTCTGGTGGAGAAGCTCATTATTAGCTTTCTGAAGAGCCAGATTGCGGAGGCACACCACAGTAGGATATAACCTTGGGTATCAGGGTCCTCTGCTTCTCGCTCTGTGGATCCGGTCAGTAGGAAATTCCCCAAATACGTGATGGCTGATTAGTTACACTCACTAAGCAGGCCGTGCAATATATCTGTCGCGAATGACAGCATGGGGAAGAGCTGGTGACTTCTCAGACAATGAAGGGCCTGTCACGATGCAGCTTGACAGTAGCTGGGGGCTGCTCGGAGGTTTGCGCCAGATCTGCAGAACGGTCCTGTTTAACTTGGAGCGGGATAGGGTTGGTTAAGTTGGGTTTATGCCACTCGAGCAGCCGGTGATTTCGTACAAGAAGATTTTGGATTAGCTACAGTAGCTAACGGTGGCATGCTTTAACGGCAGCTTTGCTATTATTGGACTAGTCTCATGCCAAGACCCGTCTTGGGCCGAGCCCCGCCATTGGACTAGCTTCAGTCAGCCGTAGCCATTGCTGACGCAGTGATATATACGAGGGTAATTGTAGTCTGGCAGGCAGATTAGGGGTCATGAACCAGACTACTATAGACTATACCGAGATGACTTAACGCGTGATTCCCAACAGAAAAGTGACACAGAAAAACACGTTTGAATAGTCTGGTTGGCACAAACGTTTGAAATCTAGTTGGCATGGACAATCTGACAACTGTCGCCAGACTGACAAGTAAGGTCTACGGTGCATATATGATAGGGTCCTCTTCAGGACTAAGGAATACTGTACCTGTATATGTAGTCTGTTAACTTCGGCTGGTCGTTTGTGCCAAGCCCAGATATTCTACATTAGTCTGGTTGGCACAAGACGAGAGGTAGTTCTACATAGTGAGGATGTTTCTGGTTCAGTCTCGCTTCTAGTTATGAAACTCCTCAACGAGACTACTCCTCAAGTGCAAAATCCCACTTGCACACACCTATGGCTCTGCAATCCAACACACGGCTCACTGCTGTGCTAGCTTAATGGGTTATCAACACAATGCTGAGGGGCGCAGACAGGGAAGTCACTCACTGCGGGGAAATTGGTTGCGAAGATGGCTGGTAAACTTAGAAGGACTGCGCCTGCTGGGCTTGGCCTCTTGAATATGTCAAGGTCTTTATATAATCTTGGTAAGTCACAGCTCTCTACTGTACCTCAAACTAAGGCCCTCATAAGCCCGAAGAACCTGAATATCATTACTAACAAACCATACGCAAATCTATTTGAGCTCTTTTGTAGCTTGCATGAGGTCAGTTGCAGAACCGGGACTGGCTCTGTTCTGCGTTTCAAATCCTTTGGTAGAGCCGCTTTGTATGTTGACACAGTTTCCCGCAAAGCCTAAATCCGAGAGGTGGCAATAACGTGACTAAGCTCAGGGTAATGAATAACAGCTTCATAATATTTAAATTTAATACTAAAGTATTAAAATAAGTTAAAATATTATATTTAGAATTAAAAATAGTTTAAATTTAAATAATTTAAATAATTATTAATATAAATATTAATAATATAATAAAAAACTAAAAATTATTATATTTATTAAACTTTAAATTTCACTGCGTTCGTCAAATGGCATAAAACTATTTAAATTTTAATATTTAAATATTTTTACTACTTTTATTAGCTATATATTATATAGCTTAAGCTCTATTTATATACTTAATCTTTTTAGAGGTTTTTTAGTAGTATTGTATTAATAATATTAGTAATATTAAGAAAATAGTACTATCTGTACGAGGACTACATTACCACACATGTAGCAACCAAACTTTTAACTCCGCGAGAGATGCATTGCTTACGCATTCATGTTCAATCAAATATATATGCATGATCTCAACGAATTGGGCCAGGTGCCTGGCCCCTGGCAGTTTTCGCTTGCGAAATGAGTTTTTCCGGGTTTTCAAGACACGGGGTCATATACTTCTGAAACGCGGACGATCTGCGTACGACGATGTGAAGGGAAGTTCAACGGGCAATCTTCGATTGTGACAACAATGACAGCTAAATCTATGTGGGGTAGAGAACTGGAGACTATGAAACACCATAATAAAGAAATCCTGCGCACCAACAGACTTAATAGGTCGGACCTGGCAGTACAGGGTTATGCTAATTTGCTTGAGCAAAAAGCTTTGTATTGTCACTTCGGACCTAACGTTATGGGACTTTACATATTCAGATTCTTAGCTCTATTGGAAGAGTCTTCATCTCAATGGGAAGATAATTACGACAATGCGTCCCCACGAAAACCTATAGCCGGAGCGTTCTAACTGGGTCGCGCAAGTTTGACAGGCGTCGTTTTGATGCCTGTGATCTACTAACAACTATTCCCACTGGCGTCCAGATGGCTTTACCGCGGACATGAACTTCGATACCATTAAGTCCCCTTGGAAGTGTGCACTTAAACCTTCTCACATAGTGAGGTTCGCATTGTGACCCCACAGATCTTGCGAAATAATAGCTCTTCGGAGTACTATTCATGGATATCCAGGTTGTGCGATACCTGAACTTCTGGATTGGTGTTGCAAGGAATGGCGTGCTAATGTTACTATTTTGTTAGTTTTGTTGGTACATGTACGTGGTTGTTAAATGCCCTTCGGCATAAGGTGATCGACGTGTAGGCACCAGCAAATATCTAGGAGGGAGAAGAAAAACATTCCGCTGACGGGACTTTGGCATGTTGGCTGGTCAATTCTAATTTAGAAACATCTATGTCAGGTATTTCGTCAGGAATAGTCATCACACCATACATTTTGATCGCAGACCTCTGCGCTGGAGGTGCTTATGATGTTTACTGCATGCCAGCATGATTCGAGGCAGTGCATGGATTATGCTCCAACCAGCGTGCGGATTGCAAGCCCACTAGCGCATGCGTGCTGCGTGCGTCGTCACTGGCAATGAAAGAGCGACAACAGGGCGTTTTCCAGCTTGACATGGTGGGGCTACCGAGTGCTATTCTTGGACAAATAACAGATCGGCTTGTGGCACCTCATATCTTATTCGTCATTTTTGGGAGCGAACGCAAAATGGACGAAGCCTCCAAGTCTAAGTATGGCGACTGCTCAGAATTTTTCAGGAAATGAAGCGATAAGACTGGGGACTTTCAAGGCCTCATTTGGGACTCTTTCTCGGGCACTTGCATTTTTGTGAATAAACATGGTCCAGCGCGAGGGTTACGCTAAATTGTACGATGGGGGACCTGGGCTGCTGGCGACACTATGACAACTTGGCAACTGTATGCAATCTGCAATTGATGTCCCATGCGCTAAGCTAGGTACCCCCGGGAGCTGGCATAGCGATAATTTTCCTGAATATAGCACTATTAGTGGTCTTATTGCACTATGGGCAAACGAATCAGCGAGAATTATCAGGGGATTGCCAACCCCGACGAGAACAAGCGCGTTTCATTTTCTAGCGGAAACACAAGTTACAGCCCTCCAAGACGATCAATCTATTGCTTTCCCTAGTTTGTTGCCCGCCTACGGTGAAAGGACAAAAGAACATCCTTCAAGATTGACTTTAGCATCTGCGACAGCCACAGCCAGAAAAATACCCAAGGTCCGTTGGTCTGGTATTCCTTGCAAAGGATTCTCTGACAGTGGCTCTCGCAGTCGTTGCCGTTTCAACTGCCCCTTTTCGACCTCAGACTCGGGACGCTCTGTATTGGCATAGAGTACAGAACAGAGCATTATCACAGTCTGGCAGATAGCGCGATTCTAGTCGCATCTCAATTTCTACCGTTCCCGCGCGTTCGGTTTATCTGTTGTCCTGGGCCCACTTCCTGCCATTGTTTGCCTGTTGGGTCCTTTGTCCTCAAGGCGCTTTAGGTAGAAGTTTAGAGGTTTTACCGGCTGGCTCAGCGAGACCGACTAGTTGACCGATACCATAAATCCAGAGCATCTCTGCTTTATATACATTGACGCATCGTTATTTCTCGCGTCCTTAGCACCCAAGCAGGTCGCTACTCACGAGCAGGAGGGCAAAATAAGAACCCGAGAAATACAGGTCAAAGTTGGGGTGCAAAGATTAACCAATCCTGACCCAGCCTTACCTTGCAATTCCACACCAACCAATCGTGTACCCCCCCCTCCTTAACCGCCAGCCCTTCCCTACCCCCATTCCCTTCATTAACTCCGTGCATCATCTCTTTCATCCTCCGTCTCCCTTCGTCCCAGAGTTCTCCTTAAGCAGCTTCTCACCGATCCTGTGTATTTGAGTCCACAGGTTTCTTTGTTTTAATTTTTTACGTCTCCGCGATCAAGGGACAGGCCTTTCTCTTCGCAAGACAACGGAGGCAGGATCCTCCCCCCTTCGTTCCCTTCAAATCCATCTCACATTCACTCCACTTGTGATTCTTTTTTTTTTTTTTTTTTTTTTTTTTTTTTTCTTGCGCGGCCTATTCCTGGAAGATACGATACAAACGATAACCCTCCCCACTACACGAAACGTTTCGTGCTCTAATCACTATACCAGTCGGCCAACGTGGCACGACAACTCCTTATAGACCATGGCACATATTATGTATACACAACACCCTATGACGGGTCAAAAGCCGGAGACTTTCATGCTCTCTACAGAAGCCCAACAAGCTCTACCTGACAACGCCCAACGTGCTCTCCAACAAGTCGATAACTGTACGTCATTCTGCGAAATGATATATTCCTTCGTCCATGGTTATGCTGACTTTCAACGCCAGTGAAATATTTCTTAATATCAGCACCAGTAGACTGGTCCCCCAACCAATATATCAGAAGATTCTTGTTACCGACAGGTGACTACGTGTCTTGTGTCCTATGGTGAGACTATTGTATCTACTCCAACAACACAGATACTAACTTCGCTTCTACAGGAATAATCTATTTCACATTTCTGGAACCGACATTGTACGATGCCTGTCATTCCGTTTCCAAGCCTTTGGTCGCCCGGTGAAGAATTCCAAGAAGTTTGAGGAGGGCATTTTCTCCGACTTGAGAAATTTGAAAGCGGGTACCGATGCGACATTGGAAGAGCCCAAGAGTCCATTCCTAGATTTCCTCTACAAGCAGAATTGTATTCGCACACAAAAGAAACAGAAAGTCTTCTACTGGTACAGCGTACCTCATGACCGCCTCTTTTTGGATGCGCTTGAGCGCGACCTCAAGAGAGAAAAGATGGGACAGGAAGCCACGACGGTGGCTGTGGAGGAGCCAGCACTCTCATTTGAATTTGATTCTTCACAATCTTTGTTCGAGCAACTCACGAAGGCCAATCAAGCCAACTCGTCGTCCTTCTCAGCTCATGCGGGTACACCATTCTCGACATCGGCATCCCCAGTGATAAGGGCTATGGACTCAATGCCACCACCAATGATTCCTCACCAAATGTCTGTTGTACCTGAAGATCTCAGTGGAATGGGAGCATATAATGCAATCCAAGTGCCTACATCGATGACAATGAAACGAGAAGATGAAATCATGGCATACCCATTTGACCGTGCTGGATTGCCCCTTTCCCGTCCCATGCACCAACGACATGTATCGATGCCATCTTATCTTGAGTATTCTCCAGCACCGTCATTCGCTTCGTCACAGCTCGAAGATTACAGCACCGGGCGAGCAATCTCCTATGAACCGGTTACTCCTCCTCACCAGCTTCTTCATCACATTCAAGAGCCACAGTATCTTTCCAATGATGGTACTCTTTATCAGTCAATTCCAGATTCAGGAGTACACGGCGTCCTACCTATGCCAGCCGGCGGTTACTCTGCAACGGCACGAGGCGCATATGGCAACAGCGTTTTTGCAGTTATTGAGGGCTCTCCTACGTACAAGCAGAGGCGCCGCCGCTCATCCATAACACCTGGAATCGCTGCTTTGACAAATGCTACAAATGCTGCCACAGGTCATAATCGCCGACCAAGTGAACAGTTAAGAAGGACTGCGCCTATTGTACCGGAACACCACAGCGGACTGGATTCACCTCCCCTTGTGAGTAACATTGGGATGCAATTGACGACAAAGGACATTGTGGACTTGACATCTCGACATGGTACACCACTTTCTATGATGGAGGGAAGCCCAGCACCACACATGATTCAGCATCAACAAACGAGCCCGATGGCGCAGATATCCAATTGTGACCTCTCACCGCCCCATGATAACATGATTGGATCACCCCTTAGGCGTCCTGGGCATTTCGTGCGGCGGGCCAAGAGCGCAACTGCTATGGAGCTTGGCCCATACCCGCAAAAATCACATTCATGCCCAATTCCTTCTTGTGGACGTCTGTTCAAGAGACTAGAGCACTTGAAGAGGTGTGTATTACCCGCTGAATATTGTTGCCGCGAAATTTTCTGACTAGTTTTGTAGACATGTACGAACCCACACCCAGGAGCGACCCTATATTTGCAATCACTGCAATAAGGCTTTTTCTCGATCCGATAATCTTGCCCAGCACCGAAAGACACATGAGCGAGATGCCTCTGTTTCTGGCGAACAATATGGTAACTACAGTGGAGAAGAGGACCTTGAAGGCGAGGAAGATAATCTACATACTCTGGAAGACGGCTCAGACGGTTCTGCAGATGGGTACATGCCACCAATGACGACTGTAGGCATGGCAAGCATCATACCAACCCCCACAATGGTGGCTGCTGGCTCCTATATGTGAGTGTTGTGATTGCTTGCACCAAATAGCTTTGCGAATTTCTTCTCTTGGGTTTCCTTTGCTCTCTTCCTTTATTCGTTTCCTTTCTACATTTTTGGATTAGGGCGGTGGGCGAGTACGGATTTTCATTCAGGTTTTTTTTTTGGTTTTCTTCTTCAGATCTGTAGAGTCGTGGTGATTCAAAAATCTGAGGTGGTTATATACATCATTTATACCCTTTTTGAGCATGCGTTTAGCCGTCATTTTTCAATTTTCTTGTCGACCCTCATCAACAATGTTGGGGATGCACGAGGTGTATCAGATTTGCATACATCAACCCTCCATGTCATGGGATAGGCAATTTCAAATTTTCTGTCTATATCAGTTTTTAGTCAATTTTTTTTTATCATTTTTATTCCTTCGGTCTTCGGCATTCATAACATTTATCTCATTCATACGAATCTGATCCACCTAACACAACAACGATATTGCTCTCACATTTTTGTCTTATTTGGGCTCTGTTATCGTGTCTGAGGTCTTGGTCTTGGTCTTGGTTTGCGTCACTGGTTGGTTTGGGCGGTTAGTGTTGAATATTTCCATTGCGGTGTCTATTTGCTTTTAAGAAAAAGGTATAGATTGGGTTGGTGGTGGAGAGTTCTGGGTATACCTGGCAGGTCGGGTTGGAGGATGATACGAACGACTTGGATGAAAGAAGGGTTGGCAATGTTGGTTTAGTACTTCTTGGGTTTTCAGATGGCTCCATTGGGACACCATCTTTGTTTTTATGTTTTTCTCTATTACTATCTCCTTGTATAGCATAATATAGGACAAGTGATCAAGTCCCATTGTCGTGTGCAAACTTAGGATTTATTGCGTATATATTCCGTGATATTATTTTACATGTCATCTCGCTCAGAAGCTTGGCAGTGGCACAAGCATGCCTCTTGCTTGGCAGGGCGTTGACACATTAACTCAAAATTTGGAGCTTCATCGCAAACATTCGAAAGGAGCGAGTAGCTTATAAGTCACAGCACAGAACATCACTTGTTCCGAAGCATTACATATCATAAGCCATTACCAAGAGTTCCTCTCATACACCGCGCACGATGAAGCCTCTCGTGAGCGCAGGTCAGTCCCGTCTCGCTAGCGAGCCGGGAAGCTAAAAGCTAATATCAGAGCGAGCCCGAGTGCTATAGGCAACGCATGGCTATGTACCGTTACATCGATCTTTGCCATTGTACGTCCACAGCCCCTCTGGACTCTAATTTCAATCCCCAATTTGCACCCTACCACTCGTTCGGCCTAGGCTGGCTTAGGCTGCCCACAGCTATGATTGCTTCGATAGCTATCTGCTACAACCATCAACTACTGCAGTATGAATGATGCTAACATGGGCTCTCTCGGCCGCATTCAGGTCATTTTGTCCGTTATTGGCGCCTTGTTTCGAACGGGTCATGAGAGTAGGGCTTCCTGGGCCACCATGTTCCCTGTCATCTATCTGATCTACCTATATTTGGACAACGGGCTAACGGCTTCTCATGTGTCTTTGTCAATAGGTATGATGGGCTCAATAAACGACCCCGAGGATGGAAAAGCAGTTGCGAATATGATCTTCTCGGCAGTGGTATTGTATATTGTGACGTTGCTGTTTTGTGGGTGTCAGGCTTGGGTGCACGCTACGCAGAGGATTGCGATTTGAGGCGATTGAGGGCATTGGGGTTGTGATTTCGATATTATATTATATTGTATACTGGGACTTTATATCAACCTTTACATATCACATCAGGGAGCTCAACGCATAAACTGGGCAGCACTAGAGGCGGAGGTACTGGGGACGTGGTGCTTTTCTAGCAATGAGCAGTGTGAGGCTAACCATTTGTTATTTATCCAATTACTTCGCAACTGGTTATATCTGCGCCATTGACTGAATTGGGCCAGTGCTGTCGAATATGAATTTTCTGTTGTGCTCCCAGGCTCACCTAATTCCGGCATGCATATGAGGTTATACAGGACGTCTCGAACGTTTGCTGCAGAAACCCAGCGCTATGTAGGTATACTAGAGCCTCGTCGCGGTGAAAGAAGGAATAAGATCGCGTCCTTCCGTCATGTTCTTGAGGTTATCGATAAGCATATTGCCCCGTTGCCATGTAGCAACCAAAAAAGTGTTTGTTTTGTTTACAATAAACCCTCAAGTTGGCCTGGGCACAGACTATTTATCCCCCAAAGACCGTACTTTGACCTTACCTCTCTCTCTCCCTTCATACCATTCTCTCGATCGTACATAAGTGCATCTGCATCCTTCTGCACCTCTTCAGCTTTTTTCTAGAAGTAAGCCCGAAAGCACTTAGTCTTCATTGCTCTTGTGCTTGTCTACGGCACCCTTCACACATCCTCTCTTTATCAATACTTTAAATTTCGTGCACCCTTTTGGTTCACAACCCGGACCTGATCTCAGCTACACGCACTTCAAGCAAGCAATCTTGCCTCTATACTATCAAAACAAACAAACACAAATCTTCCTCAATGTCTTCAGCTTCAACAAACTTCACCCCACCATTCCCCATCACCACCCCAGAAGACCAACTCCAATTCGAACTTGCCCAACATCAACAACACCTCGCCAACATCCAAGCCGCACAAGCCGCTGAGATTGCCCAACTCACAGCTTCTCAAGCAACACCGAACCCAGTCAAGGCTCAGGCAAATCTGGACCTACAGCGGCAGCTATTGCAGCAGAAGCTCGCCGAGAAGTCAGTTCTTTTTCCCGTGGATCCGAATGGCCCTCCTACCAAACGGTCTTCTAATTCCCCCCCACACTTGAATCTTAAGCAAGAGGGTTGTTGGATTTGGATAATCATGCTAACGAATTGTGGGGTGAATCTAGGGAGCTTTCGTGCTTAGCTAGCCCAACGGATAGTATGATGAGCCCGTGTAGTAAGAAGCTACAGCAGCAGAAGCAGAGGGTATTTGGGAAGTATGTATACTCCTTACCACTCTAGAATCCCCAAACTCGTGCTCGAATCCCTGCTAAGATGAAACTCAGGCCTAAACCCCGCCTCCTCGCCCAAGCGTTTGCTCAAGCCGCTGCAGAGAAGGATAAGGAGAACCAGAGGTCCTCGACTAGGAGCTCCAGCTTATTTGGCGCAGGAAAGACACCAATTCCCAAGGATGAGCCCATTTTCTAGGCGTCTCCTGATGCAACTTATCAGTTCTCTCTGCTGATGCACAAGAACTTATATTCGCTTCTTCTTACCACTACTACTACTTCCCTTTCACCATTCTCTATCACCACCATTCTCTGATTATCTCCCTTGATAAGACACTGGAGAGGGGGTAAAAAATGGTTACTTATACCTTGTTATTGTTTCATGTCATGGTTGCTTTCTTTCTTTTCTTACACTTGCTCAATTTACTGGGGTTAGCTGGGATAGGAAACTGGCTTACTATTACATGGATACTGGATTGGGTTGGCTACTGGCGTCTCTTTTGTTGTCTGCTCATACTACTATAGGTTGATTCTTCTTTCTGGTTACTTAGGGTTGTGGGTTTGATTAATACCACTGTTTGGTTTGGCTATTGATACTGTACACAAGAGCTTTGCCTGCTTTACTTGGGATAATATGCAAAATGTTTACACACTCCTAGTGAGATTCTGACTATGTTTGTGTTGTGTGTACCGGTTGTTTAGTTAGACGCACGTTTTGTGTTTGTGGTATCCGCATGGTAATCATTATTGAGGGTAACGCACGTCGGCATTACAACCAGTCTGGTAATCTTTCGCAGGCATGACAGCATCCACAAGTATCATTCCCAGGAGAAGCATATAATATGAATGACTTGACGCATTCCCTCAAGCGACATAGAGAACTGCACATACAAGATTAATTGATGATATTGATACGGCTCCAACCAGCTACTAAGTACTCCTGACTCCGCCAGCTACCTAAAGCTAACACTACACAGTAACATTTTATTGTGATTTACTTTCGTCCATGAAAACTGTCCACGCCCCGTCCGCCGCTGCACTACTCTCCCCCTGCTCCCCATTCCCCTCCACAAACTCCACATGCTGCGCATCCATCATATTCTCATCCTCATCGCCAATCCTCTCAAAGCCCATCACCTCCGGCCTCGGCTGCGCCGACATAAATGGACTCATACTCGTGGCTACAAAATTCCCATCGTAGCTTCTCTCCTCCCCATTCACACCATCATTTGCCTGCGTCCCCTCTTCCATTCTCTCCCACCCTCGCCCAGTTGCAGCTGGCTCCCCCTCAAACGCCCACACATTATTCATACTATCTCCTGTAAGCAGCGAGCCGTGATCCTCTATATGTTCCCCCGTAGACTCGTCTCGTGCGCCCAGAACGGACCACTCCCCTGTGGAGCTTTTTTTTTGCGGAGGCCCCAAAGAGGAAGCGACGGGTGAGCCAGCTGCGTCGGTGAATCCCATGGGAGAAGCTGGTGGTTGGTGGAGGCCCGTGCCGTCGTTGACGTCCATCATGGTATCGTGGCCTTCAGTGGAGATGCGAGGATTGGAAGGGTTGATAGAGTTGTTATTGTCCCACCAGTTACTGCGCTTTCGCTTACCTTTGTCGCCGGCAGTTTCAAGTTCCTGCATGAATGCAATGTTGTCTTGTTCTACAAAGGTCTAGAAAAATTGTATTGTTAGTGATACCCTCAACTCACCAAGACTATGTCCTAAGAAAAGGATTACAGACCTTCAGCGCTGCTGGGAGCTTTCCGTCACTTTCCCTTGGTTGCATAGCTTCCTCTGTGGCGTATACTAAGAGCACCTTACCATCTCCAGTATATTTCACAGCATCAAGCACCTCCTTCTCAGTCGCTTTCATCACTTTGTACGCTGCGGTATTCGCATTTGCTTCCCATTGCAGCGGATAGGTCAGACACCACCATTCGTCAGTGATTGCTCGTTCTTCTGTTTCCCTCTGTACTTTGATAAAGGTTGTCGATAAATCGATGAATACACCTCGGAGGGAATGTTTCTTCAGTGGGGGCGCTGATTCAGGGGTGGTTTCGGGAGATGTAAAAGCTGTTGTGAGTTCATGGAGGGTTTTGCGTGCCTTTTCCTTAGATGCGGCAAGCTCTGTCATCACAATTGATGTAAGCCACAAGTAAAGGGGAAATCAATTGTACGTACCTTCGAGCCTAACCTTAAGCCTATCAAGAATCCCCTTGAGTTCTGTATTCATCAACGAAAACTCCTCTGGCTTTTCCACTCGTGTTTCCATTACCACATCATCACTCTCTTCATTCTTGGATTTACCTGGGGATAATTTCAGATACTTAATATGTTCAATCGCAGCCTCAAAAAGCCTGGCAGTCTCGACCGTTGATGTATCCACCATCGCCTTGCTGCTCCTGCAATGAAGAAGCTTCTCCTCTCTCTTCTCCAAATCTCTAATCCTGTTCCTTATCTTCTCCCTCTCCAATTTCAATCCCCTGACCAAATCTACAAATGGAGCAGTGTATCTGTCTAAATACAAGTCAACTGGTAAGTCGAGCCCGAGCCCAGGGAGGTCAGACGTTTCTCGGGTCATGGAAATGCAAAAGACATCCGCAATGGGGTCTAGGTATATGTCCCCAGCTACTCCATCCTGGTCGTACCAGAGCATTTGGTCAATGGCTGAATAAAGAGTGGGAAACGGTGCATTAGCACGATCATTTGATATAGGAGGGATCGTGAGAACCTGGAAGTCTTTCATCTCAAAGGGCTCGCTTTGAATTGCGGTAGAAGTAAATGGGCTTGGTTCACCCTTGCCATCTAAACCAGAAAGCTGTTTGATATCGGTCGACCATTTCTTGAAGAATGACGGAACTTGGTCTGTCAATTAGTTAGATATACCTTCCCTGCCCTCAATCCGATCCGGGGTCCGCTTGCCTCCTTGTAATTGCTCATAAACGTCTTGCATTTTGGCTAAGCTGTCCACACTTCCGTACCCACGCATAGTCCTGTCTAGGAAAGCTATCAACCTCTGTACCTCAAGTACCACCTCACTGGGCTCAGGTTCAGCCACCATCTCATCTGTACCCTCATGGTCGATAATATTTGTTATCCGAGGCCCTTCTATCTTCTCTCCACTCCACCAACGCTCATTGTAACCATAATCATCAACCACACATTGTGGGGCAAGTAGGGCTTCACGAGCAGCTGGTATTGAGTGGAATATAGCAAGAGCAGGCCCAAGATGAAAACCATCCGAGGATGGTTTGAAGAAAGCCGGTTCTCCCTCCTTCCTTTGTCGATCGCTGGGGTGAGCAGGATCGATATAAATCTCGCGTGTTGCGGGAATGGTGGTAAGAGCCCATTGCGATGAATCATAGGTAGGTCGCGTAGCTGGCCCAAAAGTCGGTGCCGTGGGCGTTGAATGGGTGCCCGTTATCCCAGTTTCTTGATTTCCCCACGCCGAATAGTCGGGATTATAATTGTCGCCAAATTTCATTTGTATGGCCCACACGATGTCCCCTAAATAGCCCCTCGCTTAGCACTCGTTACGCCCCTACCTCCCCTTCCACCAACCAGCGGCTACTTTTTTTCAGAATTCCAAGAATTACCCACGATTCGTACCAGAATCCAGCCCTGGGTTCATCGGACTCGACGGTCTCGTTCTCGGTGGTCCTCCAAGTACTTCCGGCGTCAAGACATCCGGACCCTGGATCGAATAATCTACATTCGAATGAGACGAGGAGTAAGCGGTCGCCCTCTCAGAGTCGTGTCCAAACATATTATTATCATCACCAAAACCACCTCCCAGCAGGCGCTGATGGTCTTCTCCACCAAAATCACATGGTGTTCCCATCCGTGAAGTATCTTGCATTTCAAGATATCGCATCATAGGTAGCGAGAGATGACTGAACTCAGCAGATCTAGTAGACGTACGAGGCGGGTTGTTCACGTTTAAATTCTGGGGTCCCCATCCAGTCAAGGGCGCCAGGGACTCGTCGTCATAGCGATCGCTGTGAAAGGCCCTCTCGTCCCAAGTATGGTTTCGCTGCCACTGTATTACCCCTGTCAACAAAATTCGTGTTCTCTGCCTCGTCTTTGGGAACTTTAGTGGTTAACAACCTCCGGCAGGCCACCACTGAAGTATAGATCTGCGGCTTTATCAACATCGTTATTTGAGGCCTGTGATGGCAATTGTCAGCACCGAATTTTGCAACTACCCAGATGGTGTGTGTATGGTCCAGCATACCCTCAGACAATCGATGGCTTCCTTTTCCTCAAGGCCCAGCTCTGTCAACTGTTCGACAGGCGTAGGGTTGTAGTCAGACATCTTCAAAACAGGTCGGTGGTAAAGCAGAAAAGAAGGTAGAAATCAATCAAGGTAAACAAATTGATGTCGATGTGGGATGGCTGACTTTGGTGGGGTTGATGTGGATAAGCTCTCACGTGAGTTTAGGCATTTGCTTGTGACTAAGCAGGTACCACAGCCATGTGATTTGCACAAGATAGTCGTGTTCACTCTGAGTATAGCAGGAGGCCCGGGTTTAGCATAACGCTATGCATGAATGGAATGATAGATATATGGGTATACATTTAATAAGCCAATCCTTTCAACCCAAATGTATTCCTCCTTGTCCTTCTTGTTGATGGGCTTGGATAGCCGCACTGGCCAGGAAATAGCCTAGCGGTCAAATCCATCCTGCTAAATACCATTCATGAAATTCCAAGCTCAGGGCCTTTCCACAGAAGAAGAACCCATCTGTGTTCTTCTCGAAAAGGTCAAGCTGTATTTCCTCACGGCCCTGATCATTGGCTCTTTCCACTTGGCCGAGTCCACATTCGACTGGCACTGGCAGTCATCAACGTTACAAGTGTGGCCAGGCACAGTGTGACCATCTGGGTAGGCGCATATATCAGAAGCAGCAGTCCATTCTCCAACATAGGTGGGCATGATTTTATTAGATGCCCCAAGCATGTCTCCCCATCCACATGCTTTGGCTGCGTGCTGGTCTTGGTTAAGTTTCTTATCCGCATCAACGAATACCTAAGCTACGTTAGTATTGAGGTCGAACTCAAGGAGGTTGGCCTACAGACCTGATAGAGATGAGTGTCCATGCCAACCTTGTTAGACCCATCGGTGTTTCTGGAGCTCGTCCTTCCAGGAAGATCAGCCCATGAGGTCAAAAGGGGTGAAAGCGTCGTTCATGATGATTTGCATATTCTTATTTGCGGTCAATTCCTTGACCTTCCAATATGTGTCCATAGTGACGGGTTCACTTATAAGTTCAATCGCATGGACGACATAGGCATATTCTTGAGCGCCATTCTTCTTGGCCATAACCTTCAAAATCTCAAATATCTTCTGTATGTTGTCACCTTTCTGCCAGTCTACCACTCCAGATTGACCAGGGTTATCAAATCCTGAAGTATCATATCATTAAAAGGTGTTTTAAGAAAACCTCAGGATTTGCATTGCTTACCGTTTTGGCTTCCAGGAACACCATGAAGGTCAACCCAGACCTTCATCACATTCTTACGAGCCCAGTCGATCGCCTTGTCCAGATATGCCTCTGCGCCCGTCACGTAAGGGTTCTCTCGGCGAAGTTCCCAAAAGCCCAATATCCGATTGGGATCTGAAGCCTATAGAAATCTAATTAGAGTGTTATCGGGTGCAGTATAGATATATGAACATACACATTCTGCAGCCTTCAACTCCTCGACATCCTTCTCGCTGAAAAAGGACCTCCAATGCTCTTCAAGTCTCGTCTTCGCAACATTCTCCCCAAGCTCTTGGGATAAACTATACTTGTCTTGCGTCTTAGGACCCCAGAAAGGCTTCGCATCCATCCATTTCTCTAGCACTAGCCACTAAAAAGATTCTAATCAATGACAGTTTGTGAAAGCTAGCCGGGAATTAATACTCACCGCTCCAATCAAGAATGCATAAGAGGGCCCAGGCAGAATTTCCAAAGCAGTGACTGTGATAGCAAATAATTTCATTTATGTGGTGAAAGATATTATAACCGACCAGCAGGTTTGGTTATTAAAGTCTTCGAAAATGAGGGTAATTCCTGAGAGAGGAGAGAAAGCTAACAAATAGCTGCAAAAATGAGTGGTCAGGTTTGTTAATAGATGCTAGCCGTGAAGAAAAGCAAAATATCCTTAATTACGGCGATGCCAGGATTATTTATATAAATTCATCACAGCTGCAAAACTCGTTTATGTTCCTGTACATTCTCTCGAGTGTGTCCGTAGACGCCAAGCTGACCAGAGATATCACGGCTTTGTCGCTGTTCCGAAACCACACCCAGCAAAGATGATGTAAGATCAAGGGATTATAATTTAGGAATTTTTGCGTCGTTTTCTCAACGAGTTATGCTACAGCAAAGGCATATGTGAGTGGAAGTCTGGGGTATCATTTGTACAGTTGGGTAGAAGTAATAAACAATGCCTTCTCAAAGTAGCCTCACTATCCTCCAATAACAGGCTACTTCAGTATCAGAGTCTATGGCTCAAGTCACGGAGAGGCCCCACGATTTTGGGAGATCTTAATCCGGGTCAGAATGGAAGACCATGGTGGTGATGAGACGCAAGCTCGAGCTCCCAACCATTCACCAAACACAGGAGACTTGCGTTTTAGTATGTACTGACATCCCTCCGGCCACCCACACGAAGCGTGGTAATTAAACATATTACTTTCCCCCCCTCTAGACTCTATCCAGGTAGTTGATCCTCGATTATCCAAAAGAGAGGTACCAGCTGCAGCCACAACCGCCGTGGTGAGCTTAAATGGCTTGTGTGAAGGGCGAATGAGAGATGAGACTGGCTGTAAATGGGGTGCTGACCTGGACATACTGGTTAGCCAGGTCAGCGTCGGTAATGATCAGAGGTAAAGGCATTCTCATTGAGCAAAAATTGGTGATGCCATCGATCTAGGAACTTGAATAAACCCCTAGGCCCTACTTGTGCAACCAGTGACATACGTTAGTCTCGAACCAGATCACATGGTATTGACCACTGCTCGATATTTTTTCTTATCCTTCGGTCCTGTCATACATGGTTGAGAACGAAACAAATATGAAATTTACCGGTATATGAGCGTCGAAGGGGTCAGGGCAAAGGGAAGCGAAAGTACGAGAGGCGATTTACCCGACTTAGAAGCTTAAGCACGAGGGACGGTCGACCAGGACCATGATGATATCATCACCCTCAGCCGCGAATTCACTTGAATGAGCACTTGTGTCAGCGTCTTGTCTGTTTGTTTCCAAGATTCTATTGAGGAAGCATGAGCGGAGAGTGCCTACACGTCGGCACTAAAAGAAGAGAAAAAAGAAAGCGGTCTTGCCATTACTAAGCTAAGTGCTTCAAGCTTCATAAACATACATATCAATCTATCAGCTTAAAACTGCGTCTTATAGTTAAAAACTTGCCTTAAGAAACGGTTGTAGTCTCATGCCAGGGGCAATGGGACAGCTTGTCGTTGCGGATGACATCAAGTTACTTTCATTGCTGAAATATGGCTGTTACATCCACTCGTTTCTGTCTAGTCTGGTTCCACAACCTCTCCTACTTCCACGTCTTGGGATCAGATCCTTGTTTACCCCTCCGGTGGTGAATTGCTTTGGTGTGGCCATGGTGCTGTGCTGGTGTAGTCTGGTTGGCACGTGCTGATGAAAGTGGCGCAGTCCCAATTTCGTATGGGGACACCTTGCCTCGTGGCAAGGTTGAATGCATATGCATGCAGTGCCCTTTTCTCTTAATTGGGTATAAAGGCCGGGAAAGAGCTAAAAATGTGTGCAGGTCTACGGTTCCATCGGCAGTTTCTCAGGATTTCAGCTCCTGGACAGCTGATCAAATGTGGTATGCTCCCCAGATATATGATTAAAATAATCACGGTATCAAAATTCGCTCACATCTAGTTCAGACTGTAGTATGGTGTAGTCTGGTAGCACAGTATGGTGGGGGTACTTCCTAATATAACTGGTATTGATATCTTCTGGGATGATATCACGTTGGTACTCGAGTACCAAGGCTTCACGTGGTCACCTCGCAGCCACACGCTATATGCATGACCTTGCGATTTTCAATTTGGCGGGTAGATCTTCGCCAGGGAGATGAGGGGTTAGGCACGAGATAGTCTGGTTGCAGCGGCTTTGCGTAAGTATTGAAGAATACTTAGGTGCACCTAACCTGACGTATAGTTACTGCTGTACATGTACTTAAGGGCGTGCCAACTAGACTACTTAAGTAAGTACTTGTGAGTGTGACTTGGTTTCCTCTCTGATCCTCAGAGGTCTGTTTACCAAAGCGACCGTATGAGACCAGTAAGAGCAGCAGTTACAGACGACATCTTACGAGCGAGGGATCGAGTGATCAACGTTGACAAGCGGTGGCGCTTAGCAGATCTATGCTGATTGTTCCGATGCGAGGCACCCCCGTCAACCAATGGGATATGCGCTCGCCTTGTTGATCTGAGGTTGCTTTGCCTTCCACTAACTGTATTAGAGTATCGGCTTGGTAGCTGTGCAGGAAAGGCAGCTCCTTGCCAATTTGTCTCGGCTCAGTACAGCTGCGAAGCATATGCGGACAAGGAGGGCAGCACGGAAGGATGCGAAGCTAGCATGAGAACTTCGATGATGTGGGAGAGGTCGATGGCGGATTAGGCGTAGGGATATGGCGATATTCCTGGTACGAGGCTAGTGTTATTCTATATATCGCTTTCGATCTGTGGCCATGACCACAATCTGATCCTAGAATAGATTGGAGTGAGTACATATGTGTACATAAGGCCTTATTTTTCTTTTTCTCCCTCACTTCGGAGGGCAGCTTGCTCTCTGGGCATTTTAATTGAACCAGGTGATATCCCCATGATATGTGTTCTCGTGCCCAGACCGATTTATTTGTGATATGTAGGTATATGCTTGGGCTAAGCATGAATCACTACTTAGTATTCTAACGTTAACGCTCGTACTGGTTGTGGTGTGGGGCTGTCTGCTCACGCACTGGCAAGTGAGGCAAGTGTATGCCGGTCAAGTCAAGTTTGGAGTAGGAGAGAAAGATTCTATGTAACATGATGTAAACATTCCCTGAATTTGAATTTTTATTGGGGGAAATAGGTGATGGGATGGATTAAAGTCGGTGTATACATGTATGCATATATCTTCTGGTCCAATCCAAGCAATGTAACGTGCTTTAGGGGTACCTCAGGCAAGTACTCCACGTACACTACGTCCATATTCCACGTTTATCTCCCTCATTGATACAAGTAGCTGCTGCCTCACGGATACGGAGTACAATATGCCAACGTGACGACGAAAGTGTCACGGATTCATCCAACAACACGCTGGAAGATGTAATCACGTTTCAGCTACTGCCATATGAAGTAGTGCATGCCACAGCGGGCGTACTGCGATGTTTTTTGCAATTGTCTGTAAGCTCTTCACCTCTCGTGAGACGTCACGAAGTACGTACCTCTCACAAACTTCAGGCTAAGCCCCTTGCGACCACGTTGATCACCTGGCCATTTTTACCTCGCTCGCAGTTTCTCTATGGCTACCATTCCAACGGCAGTTTTTATTTACCGATATTTTCTCTTTCGGGCGGGAGGGGAGTGGATGAGAGGCGTGAGGCGGCACAGGACCTTCACGATTCATGCCTTGCACAGGGTTCTCACATGAGAGAAGTTTTGGTTCAACTCTCCTGGGCTTTTACTCCTCCTTAACTCGCTACATGGCTCTAGATCTGTCCGTACACCCTTCATCGTGGAAACTCCCACCCTTGCACCTTGTTATTTTACGTTCTACGTATGTCCCCGTACAATCGTGGCTGCTCTCAGCTTGGGGTTTTAAGCTCTGCGTTGATGTCTGAAAAGAGCAGGTCAGCCCATTCTGCTTGAACCAAACAAGTCACCCGCTTCACGACAGATGTCTGGGGGCACGAGGTAAACAACAAAATAGATAAAAGACTGACGGAGCAAGCACACAAGCAGCGTGAGACACCAGCCCGCCGACTACACAGCCTCCCCCCCGCAATACATCACTAATATTTTTTACATTTTTTATTTATTTTTTCTTCAAAACATGTATGCAGCAGGGTCTTTTTTGTTTGGTTTCTTTTGTTGTTTTTCGCGCCTGCATTGGGGCATTTTTGTTTCCCCGTTTCGATCGTGTCATTGAGAGACGCAGGGAAGCACTAGAGAGATACGACGAGCACGCACAGATTGAGGAAGGTGAGTTTTCTGGCGTCCGCTTTGTCAAGCCTCATTCCCCTCGCACCCCTCCCAGTTGCACCAGCCCAGAAGCCCAGCCAACCCAGACCCCGTTTTTCCGACGTTGCGGTATGATGGGACAAGACGGACTGTGGCCGCGTGCACGGGTTGTATGTAGTCCCGCCAAATGAAGACGGCCTCAATAGAGACAGAGGCATAGTATTCTTCATCTCCTCAGGCCGCAAGGCCGGGCTTATAATTACTTCGCCTTCCTCCTCTTCCCAGGCTCCCCAGCCACTTCCACTTCCCTACCTTCAACCGATTTTCACCATCCACAAGTCACAAGTCTGTGTTCCCTGCTTCACCTCTCTACCAATCCCATAGCACATCTCGTCCTCGCCATCCCTCCCCACTCCCCCTCCTCGCAACCCCCCCCAAAGTAACTCTCAAGCCAACCTGCCCATCTCTTCTCCCCCCTCCCCCCACTCACACCACCCACCCCTCCCCCAGATCACACCCCTCCACCCTCCCCAACAAAAAATACTCCTAGTGAGCAAATCAGAATCATTCATTAATCCGTATCTCACACTTCTTCATCACTAGCCATCCGAGTCGACATTCCTCTCCGCTCCCGCTCAGATCACCTCCCCCCACCCCATACTGTCGTCACTTAGGTCTCGGCTCATCCATCTTTACTCCTACCATTCCCCCACCTGCACTCCTAAGACCCCATTAAAACTCCCGCTCGCGTCCCCCACACCCAGCATCTTCGTCTCGAAAGACGAGAGTAGCCGTCGCACAGTCCGAGTTCACCCAGACGAGGCGGAACAAGAGAAAGATACTACGAAGCCCAGGGATAGAGAAGCGCGCAAGGAGAATAATTCCTGGCGTCTGAGCTTAATAAGAAGGTAAGACGACCTGCCTGAGAATCTCCCAAGTTCCTTGCATTTTCCTTCTGTGCCTCGAGATCACGGTGGTTCTGGCCAATGGTCATCCCTCTATGCTTATTGTTCCATTGCACCCCGACCGTTTCCATGTTGTGAAATTCAATTCAAAACAGCCCCCCGTGCGTGATCTCGCGAGGTATTTGCCTCGTGACCGGCTTCGTCATCACGTGCTAATACCATTGCCGAACAGTAGTCTTATTCTTAAGGCACTGCTTAGCCTACCATCCGAATTTCTTCCCTGACGCTGGCCTTTTTTCCTCATCACAAGAGTCGCGACACAACTATCCCACATGAGCAACGAACAGCATGAGATGTATACGGAGAACGTGAACGACGAACAAAACTCCAATCAGGTTCACGACAACCAGCCCGATAGCAACACACTCCCCACCTCTCCACAAGGCTCGAAGCGTAAGCGAGACGACGAGAATTCTACGATAGACGAGACTAGTCAGGAGCGACGTGCTTCATTGAAAAGAACAAACGTGCTTGGTGCGAATACTTCATTCATGGCCGTTAATCAATCTGTACCTCCAACGGCTCCCATGGCTTTCGCCAGTGTCACACAAAACCCCGGCTCCATTAATGGCACAGGGCAGGATCCTACAGTTGGATTAAGTGATCAGTTGCATGGACTCGGCACTCAGATGGCAGTAACTCAGCCGACTTCTATGAATTTTGCTCCCGAGAGTGGGGTTCGAGTTGGGGGGCCGATGGATACTGGCTACAATGCTATTTCCCCTCAGGTGCCTCAAGATCAACAGCAGCAGATGATTGTACAGCCAGCAGGCGGAAACATGGGACATCATGGACACGCAGCGTCGGCTCCAGCACCCGCACCCGCACCAAAACCAGCTGTAGGAACAGAGGAGTGGCACAAAGTGCGGAGAGATAACCATAAAGAAGGTATGGTCGATTATGCACCAAAACCCGCCCGAACACTACTAATCACCAATTCAGTTGAACGTCGCCGTCGAGAAACCATCAATGAGGGTATTAATGAGTTGGCCAAGATCGTTCCCGGATGTGAGAAAAATAAGGGTTCGATTCTGCAGCGAGCCGTGCAATACATTCAGCAGTTGAAGGAGAACGAGGCACAAAATATTGAGAAATGGACGTTAGAGAAATTACTCACAGAGCAAGCCATTGCAGAGCTTACCACGAGCAATGAGAAACTAAAACAAGAATGTGAACGAGCATGGAGGGAGGCTGAGACTTGGAAGAAAAGTTGTTTGGCTGCAGAGGGTAGGCCTAATGTGGAGAATGCTACATCATCATCATAATCACCGCATAGGGTATTTCCAACACGCATCTCCCAATTCTACCAACCCTTAAAATCCGAAAGGGAGGGGGCTTCGCGGTCGGATGACCACACGACAAACAAATCACGGCTTTTGGAGAGCAATGAACAATCAGAAGCGGTGATTAATATAATTGTCCGTTTCTATGATCCGGCATCATTCGTATGACAGACACCATGGATAGCTGGAAGTAAATACACAACCATAAGAGAATTTTTTGATTGTTTCCTCTCTCGAAGTAACGATGGATGTGTGGGCTGGCATGGACGAGATTGCCACACCTTCGAGGGTTGGTTTATGCAGTTTCGAGGGATGGTGGATTTTGCCATTTTCCTTTGAGTTTTCCTTTATTCTTTTTTTTTGCTCATCCCTTTCAGGGGGCGGAATCCATGATATCAGATATTTCTCGATTTACTGTCAGGCCCGGTACAGACATATTTTCAGCATTCTTTGGTGTCTGTCCATAGACCTCATAGAGGCTCCATTCCCAGGTGACAGAGCTTGAATCACATGATAATTGGGATGTGGTTATTTTGTCACGTGGGGAGTTCCTTCTCTGTTTATCATATGTTCCCGTTACTTTATTTCCGTTTACTATTGTGCTACTTGGTCTTTTGGTCGTGTTTTTTGTTGACTTTTTCTAAAGTATCCTTTTCTTTTCTTTTTGCTGATTCTGATCATGGCTTGCTTAGTTTTATTGAAATTCCTATGGGCTGGATTCATGGTTTTCTTATGTTGGGTTTGGAGTTGCCTTTGGCTGTCTTCTTTGATCCGTCATTTGGTTGCCCCCCCTTTCCCACAATTTCTCCCCGCCCCGCCATTCCCCCACCCCAAATACCACATAGGGTGTTTTTCACAATTGCTATTATCTCGGAAATGGAATGTCCTTCCACGTCTCCTGTTTGTGAGTCTATACATTCGTTATGCCATTCTATTATGCCTCTTATGAAAACCTTAACGAATTGTGAAAAACCCCAAAATCTTACTCTCTCTCAAAAAATAATTGAGCTTCCCTTTTTTAACTTTACATACATATATCTCGCGTTTTGCCATCTAATCCAAGTCTGGTTAATCGAATGTATTGTTGTTTCCCCCTCCTGGTCGTAATAAGTGGCTTTTGGATCTTTTGGGGGAGACAAGAGTTATACCAGCTCAATAACCAATCAAATCAAATAATCATTGTTACTACCTCGCACGAAAGTTGCACATGGGATGACATTAGATAGGACTCATGAGGCGGAAACGTTGGGTCGGTTCTGTGTATACTATGTAGGTTGGATGTATAACGTAATGGATATGTGCTAGGTTATCACACATGATATGTCACGGGTCTAGCACGGGGCCTGAGTTAAAGAAGAAAAGCAAGCCTCTCATTAGTCTGGTTGCACGAGTTGCTCGCCCTCTTGTCATGATTCTGTGAACGTTTCGTATTGCTTTTTAGAGTAAGATACCACATGTTCCCAAAGACCAATTCTGCCACACTATCATCACGGTTACGGTGTGGTACGGTTGATATTTGCTTTCCCTCATATACTACTATACTTACATCTCCACACATATCCGTTTCTTTGCTGGGATATCCCGTCAATAACATCAATATCACTCAACATATCCACGATGTCTCACTTCTCCCGTCCCTCCTGTGCTCCAAACTAGCTAACTTCACAAGTGCAGCATGGGGACGATTCGCAACAAGCGGGATCCACGGTGTCACTGTCACTACTCAATCCCGGCCCATCATTTCCAACATCTCGGCAGGCGTACGGTCGCAGCGGAATAACTCGCTAGCTGGACTGCTCGTGATCGACATCATGTGAAGAGGCACATGTGTGGCAATTCATAAAGCTTGGTTAGTCTACTTTGCTTTCGGCTTATGCAACGCTAGCTAGGTCTGTGTCGATTTTTTGCTGTGATGTTGGTTCAAACAACTGCGTGTGATTAACTCTGTGATGATGGAGGTTGCCGTTGCATGCTGGCCCGTGATTGTGCACGGTCCTGGTAGGGTGTGATGTTTTATATTTTGAGATCATGAGGGTTCATCACGTTAAGTGCCCTCGAAATTTCCATAGAAAGAGGGACTCTCAGTAAGAACAGTTCTCTTGCTACTTACCGATGAGTTAGTAATTACAATTAGCTGTAATTGAATCGCAAGAGGGGATTCCGGCAGGCATAGCTGCGCTGAGAGAACTCTGACAGCTCTCCTAGATCAGCTATCTAGTGTTTTTTTTTGTCATGATCTGAACGGCGTTCCATCCGGCCCTGTTAGAGCATGACTAAAAATGGCTGGACATGTACCCTGCACAATGTAGTCTCGTGCCTGTAACGTCTACCGCTTATGGAAACCTCCACCTGTGACTTATTGAACCAGTCTAGACTTTGTTGCTGCAACCTGTCGGTATACGATCTGGTACCGGAAAGGGGCTTGCCAAGTCGGAGCAAATAACTCTATATCTGTTGACGAAATTTAAATAATGAACAATTAGCAGATATCTAAAGAATGTAGACCCCTCTCCATACAGCTACAATGCGTCCTATCGAGACCAACCAACGTATCGATGACTACATTCGCGCAATTGACCACTCAACACAAACTAGTTGGCGTTGCTTGAGCCCCCATGTCGTATGGAATACCTAGCGGCAGATGTCGAGTATTGGTGCCATTCCGTACCGAGCTCAAAGCCTTCAGTGGGAGGTCCAATGTGCTTAAGATTCCGATTGTTTGACGCCTTTCAAGCTTTCCTCCGTTGTATCTCCGACATGGTACCAATTTGTAACCCTCGTTCAACTGTTAGGCTTGCGAACGTGATTAGTGAGATCATAAAAGTGAAAAGAAACAAGGATTGTAGAGAAAATCGCGGTGGGGAAAGGGACAATTTGTCGAAGGTTGTTAGATCGAATTAGAGATCGTCGCGCAGGGCGTATTGTTTACAAACTGCTTGATGAGGCATCAATCTTGCACATCAATCTGAGGTTACTCAGATCGATCGTGAACCGTGCTTTGTGCCAACCAAAATATAGTGAACGATAGGAAAGGTGGCTAGTTGGCACGAGGGGATTTGATTGGAGATTATTGAATCGAACCGCCGAGAGCAAGGCCGGGCTTGAACCCGAGATATTGCAGTATAATCGGGAAAACTTACGAATTCAGTCTCATCTGTCCTCGTGATCTGACTTTCGCCGAAAGATTAATCTAGCGAGACTGCGAAATGAGGCACTAAAATAAACACAGCAACAATCTCACGCACAGAAGTACGAAATATCAGTTAAGTGCCTTGTTTCTTAGGTAGTCTCGGTACCCCGTCGGCAACGTTAGGTAAAATCCGGGGAACGGTTCGGGGCGTTGACGATCCGCAAATGCGCGATTAGTATGTCTCATTAGTCTGGCGGGCACCGTAGAGAATGTCTCATATGGTCTGCCAATGGATTGTTGGCCATACGTTATTTATCTTCCATCACGAATTCTTAGTACTTGATTGTTAGAAAGCAAAATACCTACTTCGGCGAACAGGTACGATACCTAATGCACTTGAGGTGACCTAAAAAACAATATATGTATCTCTTTGCCCGTGAACTACCGAATAGTAATGGTTCGGTATGCATGAGATATTGTCACGAGCCAGAACTGCATTCCAGATACGTGAGCTTCCAATATCGATTCGCTGTGCTCGAGCAAATATGTACGGCTGGGCGTGATGTAAATACAATTTCGCCATGCTTTTGTGTCACATCCAGCCGCGAACCATGATGCGTCCCTACTTCCAGTGCTGTGCTGTTGACCCTGAATACAAGATGTAGGGTATCATAAAGATTTTTGCTTTTTATGGGCTACGCATACTTTGTGGCAAATAGCTCGGTGAACAGGCTCCCGTTATGCTTGTAGATGGAAATACTGGTATGTCGTCAAGATCCTGCGGGGGAGATGCAGGCGCATGATCCCCACGTATGGAATTGCCACTCCAGTTCAGTCATTTTGCTGTGCTTTGTTCTTTCCAATCATACTAGGATGATCAGCATCTTAACCGGTAATCCAGTTGAGTTTTTGGTGATAACTACATGATACTATCTTAAACTCAACCCTATGGGTCTAGAGCTTCGTGGGAAAGGGCCGCAAGGTAAAATGACCCGCATACTCATGTACGATGTGCATGCAGTAGGTGGTGTGGATGTATGTTTTACACGCCGGCAAAGGGCTTCGGTGATGGAATAGTAATTCGTCAGAACTAGTCTGGTATTAGCAGAAATACGGAAGAAAGAAAAAGCAGCCACAAGCCCATTTCATCAAGACCCCAAGAAGCCGTCCCTGTGCCAGTGGAAGAGAGGGGGGGTGCTGAATTGCCGATCTCAGCTCATGTGCCGGGTGCCATGAAGCGCAGAGTCATACAACATAATACGAGTATTAATGATCAACTGAACAGCTGCCACCTGATAAGAAACATTCCACCTGGTTTTAGCTTGGCTAGCCATGGTGCCTCTTTGTAACTATTTCTTTCTGTTTCGTTACCATCTGCCGGCTGATTTGGTCGAGTTTGCAACCAGAGGAGACAGAGCCCGAGATCGACCACGCCACCGTACGCGTGTCCGGGTTGCAGTGTTTTCAATTGAACTGAGAACTGAAAGCAACTGTGAGATGTTCAGTGGTATCAGGACTAGATTCTCATTTAGTAACCACGTCTTAGGATGGAGCATGAAGTTGAGTAAAGTATTATTGAGCTTTCAACGAAGCGTAAATTGCAGAGGTCATAAGACGAATGAGTCTAGAGGTGAGGTTTCACTATTGAGTTGTCATTAGGCCTTGCACTGACTCACTAAGCAACTTCCCCATGTTAAGTTATGGTCTTGTGAACTATATCACCAATTGTAATTATATAGTCTGGTTGGCACGAGGGGCTTGTGCCAACCAGACTAGTAATTATAATCAGTTTGGGAATTAGAAACCTTGCGGCATATAACATTCGTAGTCATCTGTAAAGCACTTCTTCTAAATTGTTCTTTACACCCGAATACCGAATTTCCCCGATAGTCTACAATGTATATACTTGTCATTCCAACATGCATCAAAAACTGACTCCCCCGCATTATACCCCACTGAAGTTAGCACTGCGTAACTTCGCTTTAACCAAACAGCAGAACGGCCAACTGGCCATAGCGCCCGGTACTCCACCTACGGAGTATCCAACGGAAACTTCACCTACGGCCCAAGTCAGCACACCACCATAGAGACGTCGAGCTTTTCTCCACCTCGGCACCCCATCGTATAGCTCCGAGGTTATATACCCCAGGTCCCGATACCATCCTAAGGCCCTTAACGGGGGAATCATCTAGGCGAGGGCTAAGTACAGGCAATAAGCATTGCAAGCGCCGTTTTCAATTAGGCTCTTTAGATGAAGGAAGCTGGGGTTCGTCGTCTAGCAGGTGGATTTGTACGGGCAACTCAATTCATGCTTACAATACTTTTTGCTGGATACATCTATGTAAGGTAACGTTTTACCTTTCATGGGACCGCTGTGAGAGGTGTGACACAATACGAATGGGGACCACAAAGAGGTTTATAAGTGCCCCTTTCCCACGTCGAGTTCGCACGGAAACAACACTAATTGAATGAAGCAAGAAATGCCAACAAGTCTAGCTATCTCTTTTCTTCCATTTGAAACTGGATAGTAGATAATAATAAGTCCAACCTCAGCTTCAGTTCTCAAATCGTGTCAAACGGGAAGAGGGTCCGGTTCCCGACACCTCCTTCTTTTGTTCTCTCCACCTTCCATACCTTCCTCCTTTCGTATTTTTGTAATTATCCAGCCTATCATTACTAACCCTTCATCTGTTTGCTTTTTCTTACTAGATAGCCCTCCCTGGTTTCTGAGGCTGAATTGGTCCATGTCCTTGTCCTGCAGAGTAACGTTCCTGAACATGGGTGTGCTCTTCAAATGGAGCTAAAAATCGAGGAATATCTTTGTCTTAGACAACTCTCTTGCCTTTTCATGTGCGAGACACAACACAAAATTCTGAAAGCCTGACGTTCACTAGTAATCCCTCGGAGAAGCAAGGCTATAAACAAACGGCCGGTATTCTTATCTTCGAAACTAAGGCGCGCAGCCTTCCTATTTGCTCACGTAACAGATCATCGACACACAAGGCAAAAGCCAGGATTGACGATCGAAGAGGTGTCACGGGGATATTTCGAGTCTTTTCTTACTCTTACAGAGATGCAAGGATGAATATTAGAAGTCACGGGAGCTTGCAGTTCGGAGGGCGCATGGGGTAGGTACTTCATACTTGTATATATTGCGTTACATCCAGATAACCCTACTTCAGTCATCAAGAACCAAGGTCCTGATTTATTACTGTGCGGAAGTATTATCCAACTACGAGGGGGTTATGCCAACCAGACTAATCCAATGGAGAACCTACACGGCAAGCGAGAGTGCACATCAACACAAGTTTCGAGTCCACATTTTAGAAATCTCGAAGCCATCAAATTCAACATCTTTCTCCGTATTTTCGATATTCAAACCTTGGCAGATATGACCTACTGTTCTACTGCCTCACATTGGATGGTTGAAGCCGCACTATCATATGTCACATGCACATGCCCATGTCACTTTAGATGTTGCTTTATTGTTCGCCGGTACTCGAGATTTTCCATGCAAATGGCTAGGTGTAATAATTATAAGCAAAAACATACCGTGCTGGCTAGGTTTATTCGAGGAGCATACTTTGTCCACTGGATGGGTTGTTAATTTGTAGAAATCATGTCAGCCTGCCTTCCCTACCTTGGTTAAATTCCACCAACCAAGCATACCTCCCCCTACATGAACATCCGAACCCCAATGTGCAACAACCACCTGCTAAGTCTTTAACCTCTAAGTAGCTTAGCCAGTTCACCGCTTAAGTCCTCCACTCACCATTTTTTCTGTGCTGGGTTGGTAGATCCCCCTGGCTGGCCCAGGTCCCCCAGAATACGCTACACTCCGGCTGGGTACTTCCCCAGGATGTTCGCAGGGGTGAAAACCTTTAGACGGCTGGGCAGGACAAGCCAGAACGCATGGGGGGTTTTAGCGTTTATGCGCGGAAAATATGGTAGGCTACGTGAGGGCACGGTTATGGAGCCATTCGGGAGGTTACGGTAAGACTTCTCTCATAAAGATCTACTGTACCTCTCCAAGCTAGTAAATATGTACACTTACCTCGCCATGGGAATGCCTATATGCGAGTATTGAATTAGAAAAAAAAAAAAAAAAAAAAAAAAAAAGGTACACTGCTTAATCCCTGTCTGAAAACAGCGCTTGCAATACCTGTTGCCGGCAACAAGTTGAGCCCATAAAGGTACCAGTCAATTCTAGGTGGTGAGCCCAATTCTTATATCTAATGTCTCGGAAGACTCAGCATGCGAAAGTTTGTCCGTATTGGGTAAATTTACTTGCACTACCAGAATACGCTAGAGGAATAAGAAGCATTAGATCGCAGGTTCCTCGGGAGACATGTGCAAAGTGTCAGGCAGAGCAAAGCAAGGCTGAAAAGTTGAATGCACAGAACAATTTCTTTCCACTTCAATCAATTCTATAGCAGCTAGGCTAGACTCAAAACTCGGGTGGGGAATGTGTTAGTATAGTACAAGTAGAACAGGATGGCTGGTCCCAACCGGTATTCACATATGACGGTGATGATGTGATATTCCCAGCCTTTCAAAAGCCACCAAACCCAGTGGCATGAACAGACAAAACACAAACCCAAATCAATGCAAGTACCACGAATTGGAAAAAAAAAAAAAAACACTATACTCCTAAGAGAGAAGAAGCCTTTGATGAGAACTCCGCCCAATAATAAAAGAATAGTGGATATCCAGAAATAAGTAATATAAAGAGGACCCCGACGACCAAGGTTGTATTCCTAGAGAACGGAGGTTATTTTAGCAGAAACATTAATAGGGGTATATGGTACGACTGAAGATTCAGGTAGGTTTAGAATGATGTAGGTCCATATTCGCCATGTTTATCGTTATAGTCGTTACTTTAGCGTGTAAGAGTCTGAGGCCGGTAGGGTTTGGCAGCCAGGGGGCCTGGGACGTCGGCTATTAAGAGGTCTTCTGTCGCTCGACCAAGGCAGCCATAAACCTTCACGTTTCCCTTGCTGATGCCCAGAACAACTGAAGTTCCGGCAAAGCTGCATTCACCCTCGGTCCCTACACGGTTATTGATCACGACGGTGATCTCACGCCCGGATTTATGGCCCCTGTCAATGAGGGGTTGTAGGCGCTGCACCCAGTACGCGAGTGTGTCGGCTTCTGGTACTTGCGCATTTACAATAAGGGAGTGGGCGGATTGTGCAGTGAGCCATGCCATCGGGAGGACGACTAGCTCAGCACCGGAATCAATAACGTGGTTAGCGAACTCGTATCTGTCAAATGGCGCAAGGAACTTGTATGGGTTGAGGTCCATGCCTGGTATTGATTAGCTCGAGTCCTTGTTGCCCGCATTCAAGCAACAAACTTACAAATTCCCATTGCCATCTTTCCAATGCCTGGAACTTCACCAGCAAAGAAACCCTCTTTTCCTTCCTCTGCCCATGTCTCATCTGTGGAAAACAAAAAGTGTTTTCGATAGTTGGTGACAACATTGCCTTGTGGGTTCACCATGACGCAAGAGTTGTACCTTTGTATCCCCATTGGAGAATTTGGTGATGCAGCTGTATATTCTGGATACCCCACACAAACGAAACATCTTAGCCGCCGAGCAATTGTACGTGCCCAAACGGTAGATGGACCTGCTGCTGTAGGCTCAAGGTGGAAGCTAATCTCTTGGAGACTGCTGAAGTTGTAACCTGTGTTTTGAAGGGATATGAGTACGAGTGCACTGAAAGTAGGAGAGTGCTCAATACTGACCTGAGAATGCCATCTCTGGAAGCACCAGGAGATCAAGGTCCATAGGAGCTGATCGTGCTATTATCGTCTCTGCCCGCTTGAGGTTGTGGGCGGTGTCCCCAAGCTGGGGGCTGAGCTGCAAACATGATGTGAGCATGAGGCAGGGAACATAAGGCAGTTGAAAGTAATTGCATTCGTTCTTACCTGAAGGCACGCGATTCTCATTGTGACGATATGAAATTTATTGAAAATCTAAAGATTCTTGTGCTAGGTCAATTTGACGCGGGAAGAGAGTACCTGATAAGCTTGCTGATCTGGTGGGCACAGAGAGGGATATAGTTACTTATGCAATGGAAGCGCACTAGTTGGTGTGTGGAACCAGCAGGGTGAGCGGAAATATATGTACTGCTGTGTGAGGGGGATGGCTGTGGTAGACCGAAAAATTCACTTAGTGTTAGCGGGAGAATTACTGCTATTACTTGTTACTGAGATGGGGTTCGAGTTCAAAATAATGTGACTGAAGCTAGGAAGTGGTGGTCCGTGGGGGATGAAGAGTTCCAATAGAAAGGAGCCACAGGCTTCGAATGTATATGAATCCGCAGGCTGATGACGAAAGCGAGTCGATACTTAGTCTATACAAAGTAGAGGAGGAAATATTTCGGGTGGTTCTGGGAAGGATATTGGGGGGGGTCACGTCTGATTTTGGGGACGAAACCTGGGCCTAAAAAAGGCCCCATGTCTCGAGACCAACAGGAACGGTGACATAGGTAGGTACGTGTCGGCTGGATACGGATACTATTGCCACTACCTCAGACCGCAAGGTACAAGTTATAGATTTTCCTGCCATGCCTATCACGGCCTAAAGCGAGCAGTGGCAGTCGCTTCCTGCGACCTGCTAGCCGGTCTGGAGCATGTGGAGATATACTGGGCTTACCCGGATCAGGCATCGATAACTTGTATGTTCTTACAATTCCTTGCGACTGCCTTAGGTTATGTAAAGTGAACAAAATTTAGTTGAATTACCATTGTATATGGTTTCATTGCATAGTGGTTATTAAACCCATGGCTGATCACCTTCAAACCACACCTGCTAGGCGCCGATATCACAGGTCTCTGCTGTTACAAAAGTATTACTTGGTTAAAGGTAAAGAATATGATCAACTTCTTCATGCAGGCTCTTCCTGCAAGGTCCCCCGTTGCTGATTACTCTGAGGAGCTGTCAATGGCAGGAAACACAAAGATGCCAGTGTGTACTCTAACTATACCTTAAGTGGTTCTTGTATCCTTTAATGTTGCTTGCCTAATCTGGCTGGACATCATGGTTCCCTCCAAGCTAGAGTACTAAGAATTGTTGGTTGGGGTGGGCTGTTGTGGACTATGGTAACGCTCTCTTTCTCTGTCACAGGCACTAGCACCAGGAAACTGCTTTCGTCTTTAGCGGCACCAGCAGAGGGCTAGTGGAACCAGATTACACCAGCGGGTAATTTAGCTACGAGAGGCTTGTGCCAACCAGACTACAGTTTTTGGCCTAGCTATGATCCATGGCGGTGCTATGATCCATGTCACCTACCCCTGCCATGACACATATCCCGAGATACTACGCTGGCTAGACTTCCTCTACAGACCGGATAAATTGTTTCCTGACACTCTTGGATATGCTCTACAATATGCGCATACTAGCTAGTTGAATATCTCATGTAAAGCTATCATATACACCAATCCACCTCGAAAAGGATATAATTGCACCCCCCTTCTCAGTATGACCCCTCCACCCACAAATATCAAGAACTAATAAGCCTACATAGTGCCAGAACCTTAACTTAGCATATATATTTATGTTAGGATACAATATATAGGCATAGGGCTAAATAGAAAATCACTATTGTTCAGCACCTATCATGCATAATTCAGCCATTTCGAGCTTTTGGACTATGTCGGCTGGTTTTTCAGTATTTTGATTCTCCTCGGCCTTCTATATCTTCTACACCCTCTTTACCTATTCACCTTGCATAACTCCTATATCCTCTATACCCTGTGCACCTTCACCTTCTACCCTATATCCTACACATCAGGCTTGATTAGGCTATTCAATGATTTTTTTGCCCTATATTTTACCTCATGTACATATATATATATAAAGATTTTTAACAAGGTCAATGCCTATTTACGTCGGCAGCTCCGGTATGTGCTGGAGGGGGGCGTTAGAAGACTACAGCCTATACCTCTGGATCCGCTCTCCGTCTATTGCAGGCTAGAGGCCTCTGTCTATTTCAATCTGGAGGCCTCTATCTATTGCAGTCTGGAGGCCTCTATCTATTACAGTTTAGAAGTCTCTATCTATTACAGTAACCGCATCTGTACAGCAATCGCATCTGTATAGCAACCGCATCTGTACAGCAACCGCATCTACTTTGTACAGCAGTTCGTACGATATCTTAATCATGGCTCGTGACCACCTAGCTGACTTAGCCAGATGGTGCAACATCTATCTACGTATGTGGATTTTCACCTGTATAAGGCTCCTGGAAGGCCTTCAAGGCTGTCTTGTACATGCCTATATGGTCTGGCTTATTACTTATATAGGTCACTCTAAATGGCTACAATATGTCGTTTCTGCTATAGGAGCTCAATACATCATTTGCATACTCTATCTCATATTTCTAGCTATTTTAATATTTACGGACTGTTCTAGGTAAAGTGTACCTTCATTGACTTCATATCTGCTACTGCTGTTGTCTTGTTGTGAGACGCATACTATTCTTGCAGCCAGGTGGCTCAGTTGGCTAAGCAATAGTAAATGGACCCTAGTTATCAGGTCTACGGAATAATAGAATGCACAAGGTATGGTGAGTGTAGGAGTTGTTAGAGTGAGTTGGTAAAGAGGGTGCAGAAGATATAGAAGGCCGAGGAGAATCAAGATACTGAAAAACCAGCCGACATAGTCCAAAAGCTTGAAATGGCTGAATTATGCATGATAGGTGCTGAACAATAGTGATTTTCTATTTAGCCTTATGCCTATATATTGTATCCTAACATAAATATATATGCTAAGTTAAGGTGCTGGCACTATATAGGCTTGTTAGTTCTTGATATCTGCAGGTAGAGGGGTCATACTGAGAAGAGGGGGGCAATTATATCCTTTTCGAGGTGGATTGGTGTATATGATAGCTTTACATGAGTTATTCAACTAGCTAGTATGCGCATATTGTAGAGCATATTCAAGAGTGTCAGGAAACAATTTATCCGGTCTGTAGTGGAAGTCTAGCCAGCGTAGTATATCAGGATATGTGTCATGGCAGGGGTAGGTGACATGGATCATAGCACCGCCATGGATCATAGCTAGGCTAAAAACTGTAGTAATTTAGGACGATGAGAGTCTCTCTCCGAAACGAGCCCACGTCTCTGATTTTCCAATATTTAATCCCTCTAGCGTGTAGTAGCCCCACCCGCACTCATTTCCTCCCCCACAGGTCCCAATGAGGAGTGGCGTGCATCAGGCCAGCAATTCCTTCCAGCCAATCATACGCAATAGATCCCATGGGTACTCTATCTTGAAACCTTGCCGATGCGTAATCCCACTACCTCTGTTGAAAGGCGCTTTCTGAATCGTTTGAGACAAGACTAGCAAGTTGTATTAGCTGCCACGGGCGTATTTCGTGAATGGTCGGGCGACTACTACGACATGTTCAAATCCCACTACTGTCAAATTGTGCAATTAGCATGGTACTCAGCATCCTCTAGAGCAGTTCATCTTTATGCATCAGAAGCCTCACTATTTGGAGAAATATATCAATGAAGAGTAGGGGATCCTTGAAAAAAACGTGGCTAGTGTCACTCTTGTAGAGTTCGGTATATGCAAAATAGTTGTACGTAATCTGTCACTGGAGGGCGTCATATCCTTGGGCCTGTTCGAGCCTCTCATCCTAAAGGGCTTCCTCAAAAAGTCTTATTGAGGTGGCGGTAGCTGGCGAGAAGACATTGAATACCCTGGAATAGTCTCTCGAAGCTGGATGTGAGACTTCCACGAGATCGTTTATGCAGCTTGGCATACTTGAAAACCCATCATATTGGGTATTGGTTGAATAAGACACCCAAAATGATGCAAACATGAAGGGCAGCAGCGTCAGATCTAAAGGAACAAGGGTTGACTAGGTAACGAAGCGTCTAACTGGGGAATTTTCAAATCGGCACCTCACCTGCGTCATTGATTAAGGTTGCAGTTAGCCTTGGCGGAGAAATTATGCAGGAAGTCTCATTGATAAAGTGAAGAATACCCATGTAGGAAGCTTGAAGCTCGTTCAGGCAGGAGCTCCTGTATGTCTCACTATTTATTCGTAACTGAATTAGGAAATGCCGGAAGTGGCATATTGATGATGTATGCAAATTAAACTGTTGCAGAGAATTCAATACTAGCTGATTGCAAGGCCGAAACAAATGACCGGCATAAATTATCGCTGCCCATGACGCCCAAAAAGAAAGAGAAAAATAACAAGAGAGGCCCAGAAAACAATTTTTAGAACGATAACTACTCCAGAAGACACTCGACCCAATTGCAATTCAAAAGCTAGTATCTAGCCACACTCCTAATACTCATTAGTTCTTACTCCCTATTATATGAGTTGGAACCATCACGGGGCTGATAATAGATATCGACATCCTCCAATTGAAGAATGATCTCCTCTGGAAGCTATATAAAGAGTGTTAATAACGACTTGTAGCTTCTTTCTTGCAGGTTTCCTTGCCGGGCCAGATGGTACTCACATTACTGCTGACTTTAACAGCATACATCCCTTTTACAAAGCCATCGATCCGTTGCCATTTAAATACCCAGGATAATATTGGTTGTCAGAGAGCAATTAACCCTTTAAACACGGGAGATGTACAGTCTTCAACTTTGTCAGGATTATCTCTGAGATGTATTGCCTCCTTGCAGTTAGGATATCCTTCTTTTGTGAATTTCTAATTGCGTGTCAAATTGTAAGTAATGGTAAGAGAATGTGCTTGTTTGCTCACTGAATATAGCTGCACAATTGAGCACACCATGCATGCTCGGAGGTTACGGTATTGACCTGGAGTGACAAAGGTACTTGACATGTTGAGAATGTTTGATGCTTATAAGTAAATGGTTTACGGTATATGTGGCGTATACTTACTGAAGTAGACAGACGCAATAATATATGTAAGTTAGGAAATCTTTGAGAGATAACGAATGCGTTCGTGCCAAGATCAATAAGACAGTGAGACCCTGGTTGACTCATCGAATCTTACTTGAGCAACAGTTTATGCAGCACTAGTAGTCTGGTTCGACACTAGTGTAACCATAGGGTCTATTTACAGGTAAGCTAGTCTCTCTACGAGGGGCGACGGACTAAAGCTAGTCTGGTTGCACAACTCCTCCTAGAGGCATAGCCTGGTTAGCACAACACCCTCCAAAGGTACAGTTTCTGGCCTAGCTATGATCCATGGCGGTGCTATGATCCATGTCACCTACCCCTGCCATGACACATATCTGGAGATACTACGCTGGCTAGACTTCCTCTACAGACCGGATAAATTGTTTCCTGACACTCTTGAATATGCTCTACAATATGCGCATACTAGCTAGTTGAATAACTCATGTAAAATTATCATATACACCAATCCACCTCGAAAAGTATATAATTGCCCCCCCCTTCTCAGTATGACCCCTCCACCCGCAGATATCAAGAACTAACAAGCCTACATAGTGCCAGCACCTTAACTTAGCATATATATTTATGTTAGGATACAATATATAGCCATGGGGCTAGATAGAAAGTCGCTATTATTCAGCATCTATCATACATAATTCAGCCATTTCGAGCTTTTGGACTATGTCGGCTGGTTTTTCAGTATTTTGATTCTCCTCGGCCTTCTATATCTTCTGTACCCTCTTTACCCTCTCACTCTAACAACTCCTACACTCACCATACCTTGTGCATCCTGTTATTCCGTAGACCTGATAACTAGGGTCCATTTACTATTGATCAGCCAACTGAGCCACCTGGCTGCAAGAACAGTATGCATCGCACAACAAGACAACGGCAGTAGCAGATATGAAGTCAATAAAGGTATACTTTACGTACCTAGAACAGTCCGTAAATATTGAAATAGCTAGAGATATGAGATAGAGTATGCAAATGATGTATTGAGCTCCTGTAGCAGAAACGACATATTGTAGCCATTTAGAGCGACCTATATATGTAAGTAATAAGCCAGACCATATAGGCATGTACAAGACAGCCTTGAAGGCCTTCCAGGAGCCGTATACAGGTGAAAATCCACATACGTAGATAGATGTTGTACCATCTGGCTAGGCCAGCTAGGTGGTCACGAGCCATGATTAAGATATCGTATGAACTGCTGTACAAAGCAGATGCGGTTGCTGTACAGATGCGGTTGCTATACAGATGCAGTTACTGTAATAGATAGAGACCTCTAGACTATAATAGATAGAGGCCTCCAGACTGCAATAGATAGAGGCCTCCAGATTGAAATAGACAGAGGCCTCTAGCCTGCAACAGACGGAGAGCGGATCCAGAGGTATAGGCTGTGGTCTTCCAACGCTCCCCTCCAGCACATACCGGAGCTGCCGACGTAAATAGGCATTGACCTTGTTAAAAATCTTTATATATATATATGTACATGAAGTAAAATATAGGGCAAAAAAATCATTGAATAGCCTAATCAAGCCTGATGTGTAGGATATAGGGTAGAAGGTGAGGGTGCGCAGGGTATAGAGGATATAGGAGTTATACAAGGTGAATAGGTAAAGAGGGTGTAGAAGATATAGAAGGCCGAGGAGAATCAAAATACTGAAAAACCAGCCGACATAGTCCAAAAGCTCGAAATGGCTGAATTATGCATGATAGGTGCTGAACAATAGTGACTTTCTATTTAGCCCTATGCCTATATATTGTATCCTAACATAAATATATATGCTAAGTTAAGGTGCTGGCACTATGTAGGCTTATTAGTTCTTGATATCTGCGGGTGGAGGGGTCATACTGAGAAGGGGGGTGCAATTATATCCGTTTCGAGGTGGATTGGTGTATATGATAGCTTCACATGAGTTATTCAACTAGCTAGTATGCGCATATTGTAGAGCATATTCAAGAGTGTCAGGAAACAATTTATCCGGTCTGTAGAGGAAGTCTAGCCAGCGTAGTATCTCGGGATATGTGTCATGGCAGGGTAGGTGACATGGATCATAGCACCGCCATGGATCATAGCTAGGCCAAAAACTGTAGGCCTCTTGCGAGGGGCTTGTGCCAACCAGACTAAGGTAGGTAAACGTAGGCTGTAAGGGTGTTAGTATCGTGCCCAAGGGTGTCTCAAGCCGGTGCCTTAACCAGACTAGGCTGCCTATGTCGCATTAATAATGCTACAAACCGATAAACACCAGCTCAATCGCTGGATTACAGAAGCAGCACGGGGCCAATCCCTTGCCCAACCTTTAGAAAGATAGATAGATGTTTAAAGGATTTATCTGGGTGTGTTCTGGTCGAGTACGGGCATTTAAAGATACTCCGTTCGTGGTCACCTTCTTTGATCACCAACACGTCTCCCTACTACGTGAAGCCTTTGATCGCCTTACACAAAAGGGAACTAACAGCCTGGCAGTCGCGTCACCTGTCAATAAACTGTTAGACCGATGGGGACGACCTTCTGTGGTGATCCGGAAGGTAAGTATCCGTCTGCATGCTTCTTCTGGAGTCATTCAGCTTACGCTTAGATAGGATGGGGACCCATATCGCCGGATAAAGAATACTTCACGCCATGTTTTATCGACCTCACTGTTGACATCGTCAGTTCTGGATTGATCTTCCTGGGTTTTTTGAACCTTGCGAGCCTATCAAAGCAAACTGCGTTCCCGGTACCCAGAAATTGGCATTATTATCTCAAACTTGTAGGGTGGATTGAAACTTGCATGGTTGGTATTATTTTGCTGATGGAAATGTAGATCTTGATCGGATTACTCCTCCCTTCTACTGCGTTGTTCGCGTCTCTCCAGTACGGATACCTTCGTAATGCCCTTGCCGACATAAGATTTTGGACACCAATCATTGGGTGCCTTGCCCTCGCCGTTGCATTTGCGATTCACCATTACGAGCATAAAAGGTCTACCGTTCCAAGTGGGGTGCTGTTATTTTACTGGCCTATTTACATCGTCGTAAACGGCCTTAAACTCCATTCGTTGGCAATCAGGGAGGATCCGGGAGAAAGTAATGTTTCATTCATCCTACTGGCCATTTGTGAGGGGGCTGCAGTTGCAATTTTCCTCCTTGAGTATATGATTCCAAAGACACGGAGCGAATACCAGATATTAGAAGACGATGAGCACAAATGCCCCATGGAGGAATCAGATATCTTTTCGATTCTGACTTTTGGATGGATGACTCCTTTGATGAAAGCCGGATATAAGAAGTTCCTCATGGAGGACGATCTTTGGAATGTTCGGAAGAAGGATACGACACAGTATACTGAGGAGCAATTCACTGATGCATGGCAGAAGGAGCTCAAGAAGCCCACACCCAATCTCTGGATTGCACTTGCCCGGGCATTTGGTGGTCCCTATGCCAAAGGTGCACTCTACAAGGTCGTTCAAGACTTGCTCAACTATTCGCAACCGCAACTCCTCCGGTATCTCATTACATTTGTTAGCTCATATAAAACTGACAAACCTCAACCTGTATCGACTGGCCTTGCAATCGCTGGGGTCATGTTCATTGCCTCCGTTGTCCAAACTGTTACATTACATCAATATTTTCAACATGCCTTTGAGGTGGGGATGAGAATCCGATCCGCTTTGACAGCAGCAGTCTATAAAAAGAGCATGCGGCTGTCTAATGAGGGCAGGGCGTCCAAGTCAACCGGGGATATTGTGAACCTTCAAGCTGTGGATACGCAGAGGTTACAAGGTAGGCGAGAAGAAGGACAGCAAGAAAGCTCATTAGTTACATGTCTGACACTCAAACTACAGACATCACGACTTATGGTCAGCAGGTTTGGAGTTCACCATTCCAGATATTTCTCTGTTTGGTGTCTCTGTATAATCTGCTTGGACCTAGTATGTTCGCAGGTATTGGGGTTATGATACTTATGATCCCAATAAATGGCTTTGTTGCTCGCGTGATGAAAAATCTACAACAAAAGCAAATGAAGAATAAAGATGCAAGAACACGCCTCATGACTGAGATCCTGAACAACATGAAATCTATCAAGCTCTATTCCTGGGGTCAACCGTTTATGAAGAAGCTCAACCATGTAAGAAATGACCTGGAATTGCATACTTTGAAAAAAATTGGGGCAGCACAAAGTGTATCAAGTTTCACATGGTCCACCACTCCATTCTTGGTCTCATGTAAGTGATATCTACGAGACTGTTGAGTGCCTAAACTGACCACGAGAATAGGTATGACCTTTACCGTGTTTGTCTTCTCAGAAGATAAACCTCTGACAACCGACATTGTTTTCCCTGCCCTCACTTTGTTCAATCTCTTGACCTTCCCCCTATCCGTCTTGCCGATGGTTATCACTGCAGTTGTAGAAGCAGGCGTTGCAGTGGACCGTATTACATCATTCCTCACAGCGGAGGAGATCCAACTCGATGCTGTTAAAAGAGAAGAGTCCGTTACCAGGGTTGGTGAAGAGTCCGTGAGGATGACCAATGGTACTTTCACATGGAACAAGTATGAGAGTCAGCCAGTCTTGGAAAACATTAACTTCTCCGCACACAAGGGTGAATTGGCGTGTATTGTTGGCCGAGTCGGACAAGGGAAATCATCTTTTTTGCAAGCTTTGATTGGTGAACTACACAAAATCCAAGGAGAGGTTGCTCTCAGTGGTCACACTGCATATGTTGCCCAGCAAAGTTGGGTTATGAATGCTACTGTCCGAGAGAACATCGTATTTGGCCACAAATTTGATCCTGTAAGTAAATTCCACATGTACCTATTATTCCGCGCTAACGCAGTCATCTTAGGAATTCTACCAAAAAACTGTCAGCGCATGTGCCCTCTTGGAAGATTTTGATGCTCTGCCTGACGGGGATGAAACAGAGGTTGGAGAGAAGGGTATCTCCCTCTCTGGTGGCCAAAAAGCCCGTCTCACGCTTGCTCGAGCCGTGTATGCAAGAGCAGATATTTATATTCTCGATGATCCATTGTCTGCAGTCGACCAACATGTTGGCCGACATCTAATAGATAACGTCCTGGGTCCTAAGGGCTTATTGGCTACAAAAACCCGAATTATGGCAACTAACTCAATCCCTGTTCTAATGGAGGCGAACTACATCTATCTATTGGTGAAAGGGCAGATAGTGGAATCCGGAACGTACGAATCGGTTATGGCCACCAAGGCTGGGATTTATAACATCATTAGGCACATGAAAGATACCACTAGGGACGATCGGGAAAGTGATGATGCTACGATGGTAGCATCTGGAACAACTACCACGAGAGAGGTTTCCTCCGAAGAGGATGAAGTTCCTGATTTGGCGGAAAGAGTTACTACTGGCAAGTCATCCCGGAGATATAGTACGGTTACCCTCCGACGGGCAAGCGTAGCTAGTGTTAAGAATGGACGGACCAAGATTGCCGATGAAGAAAATGCAAAGAAAACGGCCCAAACAAAAGAGTTTTCGGAGCAAGGCAAAGTCAAGTGGTCTGTATACACCGAATATGCCAAATCAGCGAATCTTTTCGCAGTAGGAATTTATCTCGCCACAATGATTGGTGCTCAGATTGCACAAGTTGGTACGTTTCAGGAGAAATTGCTATGCATCCAATACATACTAACAGATTAATAGCTGGGAGTGTATGGCTCAAGAAGTGGTCAGAAAGCAACACCGAACACGGAGTCAATGCAGAGACGGGCAAGTATATTGGTATCTATTTTGCGTTCGGTTTCGGCTCCGCAGCTCTTGTGATGGTCCAAACATTGATCTTATGGCTTCTATGTGCTATTGAGGTTTGTATGGCTCTATGAAACTCCTTTGAGCAGGCACTAATTTTCGATTATTTTTCAGGCAGCCAAAATTCTGCACCATAGGATGGCTGTAGCAATTTTCCGTAGCCCGATGTCCTTCTTCGATACCACCCCAGCCGGCCGGATTCTTAATCGATTTTCCAGTGATGTAAGTTGGCTCCCGATATTACTAGCACCAAGAGCTTCACTGACCAATTGATTGAAGATCTATCGGATTGACGAAGTCTTAGCCAGGACATTCAACATGCTATTCGTCAATTCAGCCAGATCACTTGCTACATTGGTCATTATCAGCATTTCGACGCCTCCATTTGTGGCAGTGATTATCCCGCTTACATTCCTATACATCTATATCCAACGTTACTATCTCCGCACATCTCGCGAATTAAAACGCTTGGATAGTGTCTCAAGAAGTCCGATTTATGCACACTTCCAGGAATCCCTTGGTGGTATCGCGACAATCAGGGCTTACCAGCAGGGGGACCGATTTGAACGTGAGAATGAAGAAAGAGTCGATGCCAATTTGCGCGCATACTTCCCGTCTATTAATGCTAATAGGTTCACTTCCTCATCTGATGCTGCAGCTGTGAACCTCGAAAACTGACTCATTATTTATATTTAGGTGGCTAGCTATCAGGCTCGAATTCATAGGATCAATTATCATTCTTGCCGCTGCTTCCTTTGCATGTATCTCCGTAGCCTCTGGGAGTGGTCTCTCTGCAGGATGGGTTGGTCTTGCAATGTCTTACGCCTTGCAGGCAAGTGGTCTTCCCTAAAATCCAGGCACATAGATGTACATTATTAACGTACCTCTAGATTACGCAATCTCTGAACTGGATTGTCCGTCAATCCGTCGAGGTAGAGACCAATATCGTTTCCGTTGAGCGTGTTCTTGAGTATTCTGCCCTCCCAAGCGAAGCCCCAGAAGTCATCTCCGACCACCGACCTTCATCCAGCTGGCCTGCAAATGGAGCTGTGAGCTTCAACCACTATTCAGCCCGTTACAGAGCTGAATTGGATCTTGTACTTAAGGATATCAACCTTAATATCAAGCCTCGCGAGAAGATCGGTATTGTCGGCCGCACTGGTGCAGGAAAGAGTTCCCTAACACTTGCATTGTTTAGAATCATTGAACCAGCTTCTGGAAATATAGCCATTGATGACTTGAACACATCTACGATCGGCCTTCAGGATCTGAGGCAGCGTTTGGCTATCATTCCGCAGGATGCATCTCTGTTCGAGGGCACAGTGAGGGACAATCTAGACCCAAGTCATGTCCATGATGATACGGAACTTTGGGCTGTGCTGGAGCTGTCGCATTTGAAAGAACATATTGCTTCTATGGATGGCAAGCTTGATGCTAAAATCAATGAAGGCGGATCAAATTTATCTGTTGGCCAGAGGTCGCTCGTTAGCTTGGCTCGTGCATTATTGACACCTTCGAATATTCTGGTTATTGATGAGGCTACGGCAGCTGTGGACGTTGAAACGGACACGGTGATACAGCAAACCATCCGTAAGTATCTGCATGTGTTAAGGGTCTGCTTAACGGTGGCAGTTCGCTGATTTTGCTTTATAGGTGAGAAATTCAAGGAACGCACTATTCTTACGATTGCTCACAGACTGAGTACGATTAAACTTTCCTTCCCATTTCACATCACGTTTTTTGCTCCTACCCTTTTAGCATGTCGTTCCTTTCATGCATATGCTATATTGCCACCTTAATGCGCTAGTACTAACTAGGTATTTGTGTTTTCCAGACACCATCATTGACAGCGATCGCATTCTGGTCCTCTCCGCTGGCTATGTGGCCGAGTTTGACACTCCAGCGAACCTCATTGAGAAGAAAGACTCATTGTTCTACTCTCTTGTGAAAGAAGCTGGGTTGCTCGAGTCAGGTAACACCACAGCTTTGGCATCATCGTCGTAGAGCCACATGGGGTGGGGGTTGTGGGCCTCCGGCCGCCGTCGGAGGAGTTCCTAAAGAAGGAGTTAATGTGTCATCAACTGTCATCACCACTATCTACTAATCATCATTATTATTATCAACAACCTCATGGTCACCATCTTATTCAATTATTAGTAGCATCAGCAATATTTTAACCGGCTATGCAATATCCGAGGCCCTGGCCATTTCGCCATGATCACCGTACGCCCATTAGTACAGTACCATGGTACGGGAGAAACTTCGAGTATATTCGTTAGTTACTTTACTTTTTAGCATGATTAATGTATGCATGGCTCGCTTCAGGCTATTTGTAGCTCGTGTTTAGAGGTGCATGATTGACCGGGCTAGGGTGGAGGGGTGAGTGAAGTGGGGTGATCGGCAGGTAATGTTTCCTAACGTTGTATGTGTTCTATGTATTAGAAGTGTTACGATCAACGGCAGTTGTGGTCAAGAGATGAGAAACGAGTTGCCGAGGGGTACTGTTGAGACGGAGTGCGGGGAGCCCCAGAATTTGTGGGGGGTGAGAAGAGAAGAGACATATCGATAGAGAGAGGGTGTTGTCATGATTTTGTTCAAATTCTCATGTTTTTTTTCCCTTGCCTTGAAGTTTTATTTTCTGGTATATCAATAGCCGCTTAGAGCGAGGCATGTGCTTGATTGTTTCCTAAATTTCCCTACTGTGTGTTGCTGTTACTGGTGTCTTCCTCCGCCTCGTATTTTCTTTTGCTTGCATGAAAGGTAAATGAAATGGGGTGTATTCCCAATACCCGCACGACATTCGTACTGGTTCGCAGAATAGCGACCAACTAAACAGCGGGGATTAACTAGTCCGGATGAGGAGGGATGAGAAACATTCCTGCATATCGTATAGGTAAGGGTATTGGCTCTGCCCACATTGATGGCAACCATACATGGTGGGGTAACATAGGAAAGCCATTGTGATCAGTTTTTTTCCGACCAAAAGCCCACTCTACATAATACGAAAAACCTGCCATGTATTTATGGGCAGACGGGATATGTAGAAGAAATAATAATAATAATAAAAAAGGGAGGCCAGAGAACAAGTGAAGTATCTACATGAGAAGGCTTAATTCTGATTTCTTTCTCTTCAATGGCGAAGTCGAGAGGGAAGCGCTGGGATGGTAAGCAACAGGCTGTTCCACACACAAAAAAGAATAAATCATCTAAAACACTGATCTTCACCGGAACCTGTGAGCATCAGCATCAGCATCCACTAGTTATCCCCGCCCGCCCGCCTGCCTTCTCAAACATAAACCCCCAGCCGCAATCAACGCGCCCGCAATCCCAACCACCTCTTATCGTATAAAAACACGACGCTAGATTGGAAAAAGTATTTATCGATAATGAAGACAACTAGAGATCCGTATTCCTCCTGCGTATCGTGTCGGGGTTATGGCCCTCCGACTAGGCCATCATCCTATCTTAGGCGGGGATTTCCACACGACATCCCACACCCGACCCGAAAGACTGCTTGCGTGTGCAGCACACAAGAAAAAAGAAGTGAAAGCAAAGCATCGATCATTGATATTCCTTTTGACCTCAGATTGCCTCATAGGAATCTGGGAAGGATTTCAAAGATTGTGGTTTGCGGATCAGTCAAGACCGGTAGACCTCGCTACCTAACACTGACATGAGCACTAATCAAGACCCCTGTTCAGCCGCCTGCCTCTTAATCTCGAGGAATGAGATGTTGGCAAGCGCCTTGTCGGCGCCCTCCAAATCATGTCTTTTGACGATGTATTTATGCAAATGCCCTTAGGCAGAGATTCGAGTCAGTGACAGTCTACTCCATGCACCCTCATCTCAGCCGCATACGTTTCTCTCGGTTTCTTCCGCCCTTCCGCCCCAGCCGTGAAGTTAATAATTCAGTGTTCTATTTTTATTATTTTTCTATTGCGAATAAACCGCCGGAATCGTGTTTGCCGCGCATAGATTTAATAAATTTCAAAATTGAAGTTCTGGCTCCTGGAAAGATCTCCTTGAGATCCAAATATTCCCGGAAAAAAAAAGGGATTGGCCACTAGGTGAAGAAGCACTGCAAATGCACGTACTCATAGTGTACACACTGCCGCCTGCTTTAGTACTTTTGGATAGAAGACTCACCATGTCTTGACTTTGGATCGTCGACTATGCAACCATATGCATGGGTGGCACGGTATGGCATGCATGGGTGGCCATTAATTGGGCAGTATCTAGGCCTAGCTGAGGTTTGTTTGACACAACTGCAGGTGGGTAGCAGATTATCCATGCAGAGCAAACGGAACCGTAACATATCCATCATCCAAACTGTCTCAACTTGAGGACGGCGGGGGAGCGCGCAGCTGGTGTGCTTCAGAGGGCGCAATCAGAAACTCTGGCTAGGTTTACGGTGAAGGGATCAATGGATACTTTAGATCGAAGGAACTGCGGGCGGGGGACCCCACTGCTTCCCTTCCCGCTACGAGTGCGTTTCTCGAAACCTCTTCTGCCTTTCGCCCCCGATGGTGCAAGCAATCACCGAATGCCCTTTTCGATATCTGCGTACTATTCGTGCTCGTCATGGTGTAACGTCTAGCCGAGTTTGATACATTTCGCAGGACACACTGCAGCGTCTGGGGAAGCTGAAGAAATTCGCAAGGATGCTTGCATGGTCCAATTGAGGCCCGGCTAAGTATTGGTGGGCGTACAAACTTCGTTCCCTCATGCCTGAGGCCCAATGGTGGGAAAGCATGTGAGACGCGTGCCTCAAGTCTATTCTGCACACGAACGCGTTGATGTTCAGGCCAAGTTGGTAGGCAGGCACCAATGGTGATCCATGCTGGTCTTGTGATGCGCCGTTGTGCCTGCCTAAATTACTCGGGCTAATTTCGATGGTTGTTCTTCATGATTGGCTTGATGGGATCCATGAACAGTGCGACTTATTGGGATAATAGGGTCGCTCGTTTGCCGTATGTATGGATGGTATGGTCCAAGCTCTTTTTTTTTTGAATTTAAATATCCCTGTTTTTTTGTGCAGTGTACGTCTGGGGTTTCCATATCGCTCCCTTGTGAAGGTCGCATAAAAGAGGTGCGTATGAAGTGCGCCCTTTTTATTAAGCAGGCTCCGTCCCCACCGAGCCTTACTTTGGGCGCGATGCCTGTTTTGATCATGGGTGTCTGGTGAGGCCTGCCAGCATGATGATGGCTGATATCTGAGTGGGTGTGCTGCACCTTGATCTAAAGATGTGTGTCAGTGGATAGAGAGGAGGGGCAGTCCCCATGATATTCCACAGGAATAAAAAAGTCAAGATGATACGCTCGGGCCCTCCTACCTAGGTTCTCGTAACGTTGCGAGCTTCCTTCTCCCTCTGGGACTCGGATTACTGCAAGCCCCTGTAGTGGAATACTAGTACTCACAAAGCTCTCTCATCCCCTGCCCTCACCCACACCTTGGTTCATCCTTTCTGTCAGCTATATATCTTCAGAACAACATCAACTTTTTCGCTATCATATTTCTGTTCTGTCACATTCATCTCCCACCCTTGACGTCGACGACGTTTTCTCGCTTCTAAATCGACGTTGATATGAGTATCTAATCCAGCATACCTCTTGTAGCAGCTCGACAAGCCAATCACTGCAGTTCTGCTGCAGGCCCCTTCACGCGAGATCGGACAAGCTCATTGTGACTTCTGACGCCGCTTAAACCCATAACCGTGCTTATTATAGCGCCGCTCACATTCGAACACATCATTTCTCACTCCCCCACCCTTGTGCCCTAAGCACTTTGGGAATCGGAGCAATTGGGAGAAAGCTTAAGGTTTGAGCTCGAGCTTCATAGATCGTCAGGTACTTTGTTTGACGAGAAGCTTGAAACCGCAGGGTAAACAAAAAATGATGGGACGCATTGCACCACGGGAAGCACCTTTCCCACCCCAGGGACAACTTAATGGTACCACCAAGCACAAATCAAGGAAACAGGTGGTTGGTTTACCCATCCTGATAGGACTTACCATATCTCCCCACCACTAACTTTCGATAGATCATGAAAAATTTGAAGAAGATGTGCCACCTTAACCATAGCCAATTCGTCCTGTTCATTGTGGATTCAAAGGGAAGAGCAACAATCGAGGCGAGTGAGGCTTTCCAATGTCACCGTGAGGACTGGTTTCCAGAGAATCTTATCAAGGAGGCGTCTGAGATCACAATGTCAGTGGCGGGTGAGATGAAGACTCGGAGAATGAAGAGCGAGGAAGAGCAGAATGGACAGCAATTAGAAGGAAAGGCAGGTGATGGAGTAGGTTTTATAGATGATGATGAAGAAGACTTTGAAGACGATGCAGAGCATGAGGATGACGAGAGTCACGGCAGACGGGGTAACACTATTGACGGGTCCATTCCTAAGCATATGCTTTACTACCCGCCAGACCATCCTCCCCCTCCATCCATCTTCGGTGCAAGCCCTCTTCGAATTCGAAAACGGACTTTACCAACTGTGAAATCGGAACCGAAGAGGCGTCGACGATCAAGCGCAAAACCATTGCCAGTTCAGAGATCTGCCTCAAGTTCTGGAGAACCCAACTCTGTGGCGCAAAGCGGCATTACTTATAGGCCCTTGCTGATATCCAATGTCGAGGCGGTAACGACGTTTTTTGAGACTAGGTTTCGGCAAATGCAGCAATTGACCTGCAAAGTGGTTGCAAAAGCTTGGATAAAAGTCATTGAGCCAAAAAAACAGTCCAATTTCCCCTACAATAGAGGAGAGGAAAGCAAACCTTCTTGGTGGCCAGCTGGAGCTCGACATAAGGAGCCAGACCACCTGATGAAACCCGGTAAGTTTTTATTGTACTGGCATAATGTGGACCTAAGCTGATCAACGTGTTAGAGAGATTACTCTTATTGATGACGATGCTCAGATGCCGTCGAGTACCAGTCACAAAACTAGAGATGGCAACCCAAGAAGTTGCTGCTCATATCGAAGAGTGTCGATTTGGATTGTTGGAAGAGATCTATAGAGTCGCAAAAATGGAGGAGCGCTATGTTGCCGGAACCCTTCGTAAGTCCCCGTCCTCAGTTAGACAATGCAACACAACTAATCGCTCGATAGCTGCCGATGCAACTTGTTATGTAGCTGCTTCGGCGGACAAGGTCGTTTCCAACCCAAAACCCCAATCTCCCAAATCCGTGCTGCCACTTTCAGAGGCCTCGGAGGTTTCGCCAAGTGGTAGCCCGGGGACTCAAGAAACGGGTAAAAGCAACAGCATGGACATGCAGGTGCGCCAGACTCCCCGACAGAGTCCTACAGAATTGGCAGTTCCAACCAGACCCCAATCTCTCCCATTCTCGGCTGTCGCGAGATCGCAATCAAATATACAACCTGTGCATGCCCAATCCCAAATAAATTTTGCTTCTCCCTTTATGACCACTGCGCAGGGCACAGACGAAGGATATATTAAAACCGAAGGGTTTATGGAGACAACGCAGTCATTCGTGCCAAACTATTACTCCAGGGCTTCAATGTCGTATCACTCCAACGCGACACCCCAGACGCCTAGGCGCGCAAACTCCATTCCCCAGCCACAAGTCCCACAGCAGCCGTACAATGGTGGTTGGCACATGCAGGTGGGCAATCTGTTCTCGCCGTACAGCACAACTACTCAGCAACATCAGCCACAACAACCCCATCACTCGCCTCATGGCCCTCATTCGCTTGGAGGGAGCAATTCGTCAACCCCAGTAACTAACTCTTCCTTTACTCAGATGCAGTTATTACCACCTCCACTACCGCCCATTCATCAACATCAGACACACAACTCGCTTTCTTCCCATCATGATATTTCGGTGACTGTGGCAGACAGATCACCCCAGTATGATACATCCAGAATTGCGCCACATATGAACCATCCAAATGTGAGCTTCTCAGAGTTCCTGGAGAGCCCCATACCCGAATGAGCTTATGACCTTGCTCCGGGGGTTAGGTGATGATATTGTAAATATCGGAGCCGGGAGATTGCAAGATCAAGGTTCCGGGTTGCCTGGTGGTAAAGATATGACATGGCTAAAAGTATTTTCGGCAATCTAGTTTGGCGTTTCAGCGAAATGGTCCAAGTGGTTTGGAATAAGAAAATTGAGATTACCAGCTTGTGCAGTTTGTCTCCTTGTTCTTTTTTTGATGCTTTCGCAACAAATAGTTTCCACACGTCACCTTTCGCCTAGAGGAGTTTCCTATATTGTTGGGTGGCCGGCTCCTGTTAATTCCGCGATGATCTGCTTATTCTTTCAAGCATAACGATTCTCTGCACAAATTTCCTTCGCCTTTATTCTTTCAGTTATTATGTTGTCATGACTTGGACGCTGGCTTACAGTGAGACTTGAATGGTGCTATTGTTCGGCTGCTGTGTGGAGTCTCTTTCTTTACCAGGATCTGGGAATGACAGCGGAGTAAAGCTCCATAATAGTTTGTTCTTCTTTGGAGGGAAGGTGGGGTTATGGAGTTCCTTTGTAGATACTTTCTGGGGGTATTATTTGTTAATATCGTCCAACGTTCTGGCTGTCGGTTATTGGTAGGGGACTGGGGGGGATGTAGTTATTTGTTACTAGGAACTAGTTCTGCACAGCTAAAGCTAAGACTGAGAACCCTCCTGCACGTGTGCCAGCGTTGAGAATGCAGCATATCTCAAGAAGTATTCCTTCATGATGTTTCTACCCGCGTGCACCCGCTCCCGTGAAGCTTATTCTGTTGCACAAGGACTGCGTAGGAGTAAGGTTCTTGTGTTCACGGTCTCTTGTGCCAGAATGATCGATCCAAAGGATGCAAATAATCATCCTTGTGCGGATCACTCTCACAATTTTCGTCATTACAGGGGGGTAAAACGGTGAATAGAGTACATGCATGCATGCGTGATCGAGCTGGCGGCTCCGGGGCCGTCTGATTTAGGTCCGTGAGTTAGTATACATCCTTGCCAGTTCATGGGGATTGAAAAACCTGAAGAGATCCTTGAATGTACTCCCAGTGGTAAGGACAGGAACAAAAAAATGATGAGTCGTGAAGAAGCAAGTTGAGATCTTTGGAAGGCAGGGGGTTCCGTTGGCTGGAAGCTGGAAGCTGCTGGATCTGGTTTGGTACTGTACCTTACATGTTGCATTTTATTTATGCAAAACGCTGTATCCGTAATGCACCTGAATGTGGATTTCTTGGCACTCACCTGCTGCTTACTATTCACTATGATTTCACTCTTACGAGGAGCCGTACTCTGGAGAGGCCGGTGCCTGACTAGGTCTATGATGGGAGAATGGTCCCAGATTTGAGATCCACTCTATTGGTTCCGGCACCCAGGTAACGCAACCTACTCAAACGGTTAGTGACCCAATTGATACGAAACATGCCAATGGCCGAAGAAACAGATGATACATTTTGAAACGTTACTTACAGTACGATAAAGCGGCTCACCCGCTAAAGTAATGTGACGCTTAAGGACAAACGGCTAACATTCACCTTTATCATCACTACTATGGAAGATCTGAAGGTGAAATTTTTTATATACTTCAATTCTACTATGGGCTGCGATTTGCAGCGCGGACTCACGGGCGTTTCACGGGCGTTTCATGGGCTTTTGCGAGCACTGCTACCCGAGCCGATAGCTTCTGTGCTCATGTGGTCACTATATGGTAGTCCGGTTACTATATGGCTGTACGCACCCAACTAGGTATGTGCTTCGATATCCGCTTCCATTAAACTGAGGCGCGGCCCCAGCGACAGCCGCATCCTATATCCGAGCTCCTCATTCGCTCGCCATTGTCCCTCATACTAAGCCCCCCTTGCAGACAAAATTCAGCTAAGGAGGTAGTTATGTGTGGTCCTATCAGCAGCGGAGCGGGGGGTCTATATCCATCCATTCGGGCTTGAGCTTTTCCAAGCAGGTGCAAGGAATATTCTTCTCAGTTTCACCACCAGACTAATCTATCACCGATCTCTGATCCCTTAAGAGTTGGTACCCCCTGCTACCCCTTCATTCGTGAATAATTATCCTCCTCCTTCACACTCTTATTTCCCGCAGCTCCCGCTGTAAGTTTCCTATATGCGACAATGCTGAAAGGTAACGGCAGCTCAACATTTACAATGCTTCAGTCTCCAGATGGAGGTGCAGGGTCGTCGACTCGCACCGTTGATGCCGCTAGTCATCCCTCAACCCCGGGCAGGCCGGTTCGACACAGGAGTTCGTCAGGAAAAGCACCTGCCATGGAGCTACCCAGGCGAGGTTCTATGCTGTCCGACATAAGCCTCGAGGAGGCACGGGGTATATTGAAGGCGAAAACGGATGAAGTGTTACAACCCACGGCACCAGAGTCGTCGACATGGCATAGCATCCCACTTGCGTTCGCCGTTCTCCCAGCGATCGCGGGCGCATTTCTCGAAAATGGCGAATCATTCACAACGGATGCCCTACTCTTGCTATTGGCTGGAATATTCCTACATTGGCTAGTGAAGTTCCCTTGGTACGTGGAACTGACATCATTCACCTCTGAGCAGAACACAATTTAACCAGATTGCAAACAACTGACTCGCTTACTCTCCGTGAAGGGAATGGTATCAAAAGTCGGTATTGTTAGCGGCTGAACAGGATGTCTCGGAGCTGTTACGGGACCCTAGAGACCCTCTTGCCGATCTCGCCTCTAACATAAGGTCGCCTCACGAAGAACAACAGCGGAAGAGGGCCGAAGATGAGCTTAGGTATGACGAGGCAAGGGCTCTTTTGGCCTGCTTTATGGGACCCTTGTTAGGTGGATGGCTTCTACATATTATCCGATCATCCCTCTCCCGACCAAGCGAAGGGCTAGTCTCGAACTTCAATCTCACAATATTCGTTCTTGCTGCAGAGCTACGCCCTGCCGCTGAGGTGGTGAGATTACTGCGAGGCCGCAATGTACGACTTCAAGCATTGATGCATCACCCACCTCTCTCGAAGATGGAAGTTTTGGCGGCTAAAGTGGAGGAATTGCATGCCGAAGTGCGGGAGCTATCTACTCTAGCCACCAAAGCTGTAGAGCGGGAGGCTGACCTGGAGGCACTGAAACGTAAGTTTCCCACTCAACCTTGGAACTTTATTTTTAGATTTCTAACATAAAGTAGGAGCTGTTCGCCGATATGAAAAAAACGAGGCGATGCATTCGCAACAAACTGAATCTCGCATATCAGAAATTGACACCAAGTTGGGTGATTTCGTCAGCCTCGCTGCGGCTGCAACTCGAAACCAGCAGACTATTACTATACTCCTTTTTGAATGGGCTTGTGCTGTCCTTGTGCTTCCATTCGCACTGGCATGGAAGGTTGTCAGCCTCCCAGCCAAAGCTGTGGAGACTCTTACACATTTCAAGTCACCGTTATTATTGAAACACACAGCTTCGAGTCAACGAAAGTCTAGGGAAAAGAGCAAGGGAGCTAGGAGCACACTGAAGAGCAGCAGAGCACAGAGCTTCTTGGAATGAGGATGATGAATCTTGGAGATTGGATTCAACTGATATGGGATATTGTATGAAATATGGTATCGGGATGGCATTTTTTGTTTTACGAACAGCTTGGGTACTTACGTATGCTAGTCTGGCGGGCACCGCCCCTCTCGTAGAGATACGTATGCTTGATAAGTTACTCTTTCTTTAGGAACAGGTTTTTTCGTTCATTTCATTTATTGTTTGCACAAAACAACATTCGGGCACTTGGTACAGTACATACTGTCCTTGGAATATGATGTTCCTTTTGTCCATGGTCCCAAAATATACGTACATAAGTAAATTACATGGCTTAGGTATTTTTGTGGCCATCTGATTCGGGCATGGCTTGGTAGTGACATTGACCCGGGCAAATTGTTCTGTGACATGCTGATGTTTCCAATTGACGTTAAGTACGGTCGGCGCCAAAGAACTGTTGCCTAATTGCAACTCGACACTGGACGCAGGCCAGGGTTCTCTCAGAAATTCAAACGGCTTAGTTAGGCTTTGCGGGGCAATGGCGGGGGTCCAGATGCATGTATCAAAAAATCGCGATTGACGGACAGGACAGGACAAGACAACTATAGTTTGGTTAAGACAATTGCAAGGCGGAAATATTTTCTAGATGTATAGAGGCCAATCTTCTCATCTCAACACTTTTCCTCTCTTTTTTTCCCCCTTTTTTCCTTTTTCCTTTTTTTTTTTTTTTTGCGATGACCCCACCGATACCATGTAGCTGTATGTAGGTGGGTGCTCTGCCACGCCCAGAAAAATTTCAACCTATCTTTGCCTGCGGCCGCGCCATTGAACAGTTGCTACTGCGACTCGAAGGGTGCGTGGGAGTCATACTACGGACGGGCTCCCCTTTCCCCAGAATTTACTTCTCCATCTTGTGCCCGCTTCCCTCTCCATCGTACATTGCAAAAGCATAAGCTTCTAGGTGAGTCAGTGATCTGGTTATCGGAGTTGGACGGCGGGGTGGCCAATGAATTGGTAATTGGGGGAAGAACTTTGCTTTATATTCTCCTCTCCTCTCTCTGTTCGGCCCTACTTCCCTTCCGACCCTCGGCTTCCTTCTTGCAATCCAGTCATCTATCGTCTTTGATACCCATATCCTTTTTTGTAGTTTTAAAAAGTCTTTACGAGGATTCACATCTCGTCAAATACCTCGGCACTAAAATTTTCTAGACCACATTTCAAATTAGTATGGCATCCGAACTCCCCATAAACGGCTCCATTGAGCGTGCTGCCGGTACCGACTTCAACGTCAAGGCCGGTCTCGCCCGTATGTTGAAGGGTGGTGTGATCATGGACGTTGTCAATGCTGAGCAGGTAAATTCCTCAATTCCCCCAAGACCAAGCCTTTTCCTCCATCATGATCATGAGCAATTTGCTAATCTTCCCTTCTTCCAGGCCCGCATTGCTGAAGAGGCAGGCGCCGCGGCCGTCATGGCCCTCGAGCGTGTTCCTGCAGACATCCGTGTCCAAGGTGGTGTTGCACGCATGTCCGACCCAAAGCTCATCAAGGAGATCATGGCCGCAGTTACCATCCCCGTGATGGCAAAGGCCAGGATAGGTCATTTCGTCGAGTGCCAGATTCTTGAGGCTCTCGGTGTGGACTATATCGATGAGTCTGAGGTTTTGACCCCAGCGGATGACAAGCACCATGTTGTCAAACATGGATTCAAGGCTCCTTTTGTTTGTGGGTGCAGGAATCTAGGTGAGGCTCTGAGGAGGATAAGCGAGGGGGCTGCTATGAGTACGTCGCCCCATAGTATACAGATCGTCCACATATAGATCTAAAAATGTTAATATGGTCTTTTTATAGTCCGAACCAAGGGCGAAGCCGGTACCGGAGATATTGTCGAGGCTGTCAAGCACATGCGCACCGTCACCGCCGAGATCAAAAAAGCCCAGCAGCTCTCCGACCAGGAGCTCTACGTTATGGCCAAGGAAATAGGCGCACCATTCGAGCTCCTTAAGGAGACCGCCCGGTTAGGGCGTCTTCCCGTTGTCAACTTCGCCGCTGGAGGTGTTGCTACCCCAGCTGATGCTGCGTTAATGATGCAGCTTGGCTGTGATGGTGTTTTCGTTGGATCTGGTATCTTCAAAAGTGGGAATGCTGTGCAGAGGGCTAAGGCAATTGTTCAGGTTAGCTGCGTTAAGGTTACCCTGAGCTCAGTTCGAGATTGAATGCTAACTCCCGTATGTCTGGTTAGGCTGTGACTCACTTCAACGACCCCAAGATCCTCGCTGAAGTCTCTACCGACCTTGGTGAGCCTATGGTCGGATTGACCGTTGATAGGCTCACTGAGGAGCAGAAGCTTGCTAAGAGGGGTTGGTAAAGAAATCACTATCACTTCCCTACACACCTCGCACCTACATGCACATCACCAAGCTCTGGCATATTACTATGGCGAATGTTCTATATTTGGCATATTGGAGAGGAAAATATGGTAGGGAATTTGTCTGAATATAACATACATGATTTCTTCTTATTTCAGGAGTTTTTGGTATTATTACTGGTAGGGAATATGTGGCAAAAAAGATATCTTGGACTTTTTACCATTAAATACATTCTACATTTTTGTTTTATATAAAAGGTTTCTTTCTTCCTTAGCTTCATTTGGCTAGGTGGACAGGTTTGTCTTGAGCGGGATGGGTAAAGTAGATACATATCTCTCAACGAGGTTAGCTGAAATACATATAGTACGTTGCGAAATTGGCCTGGTGAAGATATGTGATTTGGACCCATACACAGAGCCCTGATCTGTAGCCTGGCTACCTAATTTCTAGTAACACCGTGCCCATCCTACCGAGTTACATGGCCCAAGTTCGAACCCTGGAAACGATGCCTACGGTCATAAGTATTATCACGGTTAATCACACCATATGTGAGTATGTGAGTATGTGAGTATGTTAGTATGTGAGTATGTGAGTATGTAAGTATGTGAGGATGTAAGTATGTGAGTATTTGAATGTCAGTATGTATGTATTATGCATGTGTTCACATAAAACTACTTAGTCTACAGGGCCATCCTTTCGCACATTTACTGTAGCATTTCCAAAAAAAGTTCCCAGTGGAGAGACAGGGGGCCTTCATTCTCAGTTTATGCAATATTAATTTAGTTACCTTTGCGCAGTTGCCAGTGCCAGTTGGTTTCTGCATCCCTTGCGTATGTAGGTACATACTACTGCAAGTTCTCGTGCCCAGACCGATTTATTTGAGTGGTATCGCGTCTGAACTTGAAACCTATGTACATAACAAGCTACCACTCAAATAAATCCGACTAGCGTTGTTACGTACACTACTTCTAAGATCGAATACATCGGATCTGCATATCACTATATATTGGGCATATACCGAGGTACTCGGGTGCACTATGGGTGAAGATGACCCCACACCAGACAGACTAACCATCCAATATTTCCCCAGCTGGGAGTACACTCCTAGAGGGGAAAAGAGATTGCGAGGGCTGTTCCCATCCACTTCGACTCTGCCAGTCCATCCCCCCCTGTAGGCTTGTTTATACAGATAATGTTTTCTCGTATCAGGACCCTTCGTGCGATTGGAAATCCGCCGCCGGCGCCGTACTACGCTGGCGGGGGTATTGGATAATAACAGTTACAATACAAGTACATATTCACATGCTACAGTCGAGATACCCGCATCACATGTTCCACATGTTCGGTTGATTTTCGTGTAACCTATACTGTAAACCTATAGGGGTCTTGCATGCTTATTGACAGCTGTCCGGTCCTGGTCATTACTTATTCGTGAGGTTCATTTATTTTTCAATTTCAATACATCCAAAAAAGAAAATAGGGCTTTAACGCAACTCATTCAACTGTTCCCGCTTAAACTGTAAATATGTTCTCACTTCGCCTTTCTATACAAGGTCAAGATCATATTAATAGATAAAGAAAGCAGAAACACTGCGCCAGCCCTCAGGAACTTCATGTACCTTTCCACTTTCTACACTTTCTAAGAAAGCAACTTCGGAAAAACTAAAATACACCAATTAAATCGCCCATAGGTTTTTCATTCCTGATTCCCCAACATCCCTAGACTGCCAGTATTAATATCTCATAGACCAACGTTACTTAACCCCAATCCACAAATCTCCGCTAAACCTAGTCTGGCGGGCACGCTCTACGACTACGAGAGGCCAGACACTAGGCCAGACTAGCTCTACGAGAGGCGGTGCCTCTCTACGAGCCGCTTGTGCCAACCAGACTATCGTAGAGACTAGTTTGGTTGCATGACCCCTAGAGACGCTAAACCAAATTCTCTGAATTCCCCACTTACCCCAACCCCACCACTAGCGCCGTCGATCTCCCGCACTAATTCAACGACATTGCAAGACTTAAGAATTGCAAATACCTAACGCAAGTTTATTTCCTTAACTCTATAGAGTATATAGAGTGAAGTATATATAAACAAATCTATGTTCGAATATTGAGCATATAACATCAGAAAGAATTTTTTGGTGTCCTCAAAGCCTGCTGATGTCTCGGAGACACTCTTATTTTTCTGTCTCCTGTGTCCTCCTAGTGGCGTTCTATTATTGCCCTTTTATTATTGCCCTTTTACTTTTGTCTCCTTACTTCCTCCTAGCTATACACTTTATTTTTTCGTCTTATCTGCCTCCTATGTACTATCAATGTCTAACGCCGACTACTAGTAGTATTTTCTTCTCCTGTCGTGACCATTTTTCTGTCTCTCATATACTCACCTTATCCGCCTCTCCTATGTTTGTTCCAGTCACCAGTCTTCTATAACCTCCCAAACTATTACTTCATACATTCACTATTGTCTCCTCAGCAGCTGTTTTAACTTCCTCCTACACTCTCGCTATACTTTCTTTTTACTTCTCCTAACTACTACTAATCACAATCTCCTTTCACTCATGATACCATATTTATTTAAATCTTCTTATGCATACAATTTATTCCACGTATTTAAATCTATTCTATTATTTACCAACCAAGTTCTTCCACTGTCTAATAGGATTAAATGCACTATCCCCTTAATATCTCTTATTCGTATCATATGCGTCTCTTTCCCACCCCCTCTTAATTCCACCCGAATCATTCCCTCTTCCCCACCTGGCTTCGCTGGTCCCTTAAGTCTCAATAACACTACTAATGCAACCTCGTAGACCTTATGCATCTTATCCCACATACTGAATAGCCCTTCCAATCTCCCAACCATCTTTCCATCAAGTTGACCCATTTGCAATTCTACAGGCCCACGCTCTCTCCGCCGAACCCATATCCAATCCGCTCTTGGCTTGCCTCGATTCTTGAAACCTCGTTTCTCTATCCACCTAACCCTATGAATCCCTTCACCATCTCCTTGAAACTACAGCACTGGTACTGAAAGTATATTGTAATAATGTGATCTGTAGCTTCCTATCTTCTCAAGGTCTGGTGCAAGCCTTGACCTGTCCAATCATCATATGGCTCTGTCTACGGCCGGTCTGCCGCAGTCATGGCCCGAGTAGGCGGTGGGGAACTATACATCGCCGAATCCCACGAGCGTCGAGCCGCTGAGTCTGTTATGATCGCACTCAAGAATGGCGTCGCGCGGAACCTGAACATTCAGTATGGGGAGCTACAGCATTGGTACCTATCCGAGGCAGAATTATTTGGGACGACCAACTCTAAAGGAGGTGCTAATGACGAGCTTCGGAAGCGGGAGGATGGGGATGGAGATATTGCTGCTGATGGTGCTGGAGAGGTGCTAATTGGGCGCGCATCGAACGCAATGAAAGTCTACATCACATTTAACACCTGCCTCCAACCCGAATTCAACATGTCCCTTCCTCTCGAAGCCCCCCTTCCCCAGCTCCAACTCTACATCTCAAACAACACCTCCAACGAGGCTCCTGGGCCCAAAGTCAAAAGCAAACCCCAGGTTGCCCTTCCCGTGATGCAGGGCTTCGGAAGTATGGTCGTTGAAGCCAGGGGTCAAATTTTCGTCGGTGTCTATGCGGCCAATCTCTCCGAATCAGAACAAGCGAAATACCAACGAGTCTGGAACTATGAAATCGCAATTTCTACGAAAGCTCCATACCATAGCTTTGAGTCGAAGAAGAATCTGTATTTGATTGATAGTGATGATAATGCTGTATTGTTGATTACAGGGAATATGACTACGATGAATACGCCGAGTCAGGAGGAGGTAGAAAAGATCATGAAAGCGGATGCTCCGTATCGTCTCTATGCTCAAAATACACAATATACCTCTCCATTCCATGGGCTCGAAAGATCGTATTGTGCAATCTCAAAGCTGGTGCAACTCAATGTTGCCAATGTGGAAACTTCACTGACTACTCGTGGGCTTGGACACCTCCTCAAACAACAATTCCATCTCACAGGGCTAAACAGCTCTTCAACCTACCTAGCCTATCTCGTAAAACCACTCACAAATGTTACATCAGGTGTTATTTGGGATCCACTAACCATCATAACGAAAACCGACGGCAATTGCCAGATTATCTATAATCTTTCATTTTGTTTTGAGGTGGCGTATTCTGTCCCTAGCAACCCCACCATATTCACTACCCCACAACAGCTGGGTTCATTTTACGATAATATCGCTCAGGGATGGTACCAGAATTTCTCCTACTCCCTGCAACAAATCCTCTGTAACTCCACTGACCTCACCCTCCAATACTCCTTCGCTTGAGACTGCGACGACTGCGCCTCCGCCTACAAAACTTGGCTCTGCGCCATCTCCATCCCCCGCTGCGCAGACTTCACTTTCAATCTCCCCTACCTCGCAGAGCGAGGTCTCAATACAGAGTTCTTTAACAAAATTTTGAATCAAACTATTCTAAATGATCACAAAAAGCTCGCCTTTTATTCTAAGGGGAATAAGACATATAATGCCGTGAGCTTGAGAAGTCGGAATCCATTGATCGAGAGTGAGCTTAGGCCGGGGCCGTATAAGGAGATTAAGCCGTGTATGGACCTGTATTAGAGTTTGGTTCAGAGCTGCCCGAGTGATTTTGGGTTCACGTGTCCGAGGCTGGGGAGTTGGGGGGCGCAAGTGAGTTATGGGTAGAGGAGTGAGGATGGGGATGTTAGCTGTAGTTGATTGGGGGCAGTGTACTTTCTGAGTAGGGGTTTAAGAGTGCAGATAGTGAGTAGGTTTGTTTGGGTACTGGTGGGAGTATTGGGGTAGTTGGTGTTATAGGAGGTAGTTGGATAGGAGTTTTTTCTTTTGTAGTTTTTAATGGCGTACATTTTTGTATAGCATCAGCAAAGAATTTAGTTTGTCTCCCGAGCGTCAGACACCATGGACGCCACCGGAGACATTCTGCCACTAGCCGACGCCATCCTCCCGCGGGCTTGTCTCTTGATCTCCAGTGTAGTCCCTGTATATCCCTCCTTGCTGGCTCGCTTGGGACATACACTATCTGACTACGTACTCCTATTGCCCTGCGTCATCACTCCTCTCCCTTCTTCTTCCTCCTCACTTCCCTTATCCTAATTACTCTCTTCTGTCCGGTTGCCTCCACGTATTACTCTCCGTAAGGTTGTTCTCCTCACGCACGGGTCCGGTGCCTATCTTCCAGAGTCCCCTCCAAAGATGCCTGTCTCCCAGAGTCTCCCCAAAGATGCCTGTCTTCCAGAGTCACTTATAGAGATCCCGGTCTCCTACAATCCATTATAGATATACATATCTCCCCGCATTATCAGTTTCTCCACCTTATCCTACCTACAATATTCTTGTTGTCTGTCTCCCCATTTCCTTTTGTCCTATATCCTACCTTCAGAGACTCGGATTCTACTGTTCCCTCATCCTGTCTCCTATCTTCTGCCATACCCTCCAATGGAAGGCATTCCCGACGAGCATGCGTACGACCCTGCTTAGCGTAATCAAGGCGGACATTGTCAAGAAGAGCCAGAAGGTCGGTCTACGGGTGAGATGGGTACAGGACACTGCATATGACGTTGATGAGGAAGAGTTGAAGGAGTATGCACAGCAGCTGCGAGCGGATCTTGAGAAGGCTGGGGCAGAAGATCTTGTTTTGGATTATGATGATACAACAGAAAGAGAGTCGAGTGAGGAAGAGACCGAGCCAACGCGGATCAATAGCGACGAAGAGACGCTGGCTGTAAGGGCTACCGTGGATGAGGAGTATACTAATGACACAGGAGACAACATCGGTAACTTGCGTGGGCGGGGTGGGCTGGAGAGCCAGGACTTCAATGAGGATGAACATTAACGGAGAGGAGGATGAGGAGGACATTAAGAGGAACGAGGAGGATGGGGATGAAGAGGCCAGTGAGGGAAATGAGGAGGAGGAGGAGGACGAAGAGTAAAAGGCCAGGGTGGGGTCATGTTGAGAAGACAAGGGACGGTCAAGGTCTGGATGGTGGATGTTTGATTGTATATGATACATGAAATGTTGGGTATTTTTTCTTTCCTTTATCCTTGCATGTTTCCGAGTGATTTTCCTTGTATATTTTTTAGTTTTTATTTTTTTTTAATGCCCGGGTGAGTTATGGTTAATAGTATGTATTTCGTTCTGTATAGCGATGTATGTTTTTGAAAGAATTATCGGGTGGGAGTGAGTTAATGACGGACGCTGAATGTACGGTAATGGATGAGAGAAGGAGCGAGAGGCGGGAAGGAGGGCGATGGCGGGAGGAGAAGATATGAATATAAGCATTCCCCAGATAACGTGAGGTAGAAGCCCAAAAGGAAACGCTGGGAGACATTGTGACATGATAGTGTCGATGACGATAGGATACAGGGGCGCCGTCGGGGATGTTGAATGACTTGCACTCTCCTCTGGGAGACAGATAGCAGGCGGGATAGAAAAGAGACGTGAGGGTGACACGGAGGGTATGGCAGAAGATAGGAGACAGGATGAGGGAACAGCAGAATCCGAGTCTCTGAAGGTAGGATATAGGACAAAAGGAAATGGAGAGACAGACAACAAGAATATTGTAGGTAGGATAAGGTGGAGAAACTGATAATGCGAGGAGATATGTATATCTATAATGGATTGTAGGAGACCGGGATCTCTATAAGTGACTCTGGAAGACAGGCATCTTTGGGGAGACTCTGGGAGACAGGCATCTTTGGGGAGACTCTGGGAGACAGGCATCTTTGGAGGGGACTCTGGGAGATAGGCACCGGACCCGTGCGTGAGGAGAACAACCTTACGGAGAGTAATACGTGGAGGCAACCGGACAGAAGAGAGTAATTAGGATAAGGGAGGTGAGGAGGAAGAAGGGAGAGGAGTGATGACGCAGGGGCAATGGGAGTACGTAGTCAGATAGTGTACGTCCCGAGCGAGCCAGCAAGGAGGGATATACAGGGACGTACGCTGGAGAACCGGCGGAATCAAGAGACAAGCCCGCGGGAGGATGGCGTCGGCTAGTGGCAGAATGTCTCCGGTGGCGTCCATGGCGTCTGACACCCGGGAGACAAACTAAATTCTTTGCTGATAAGTTGAAGAACCCTTTGTCGCCATCGATGTAGGTAATTTTACTGCTGATGGCGGCGGTATTCATGAATGCCGGGTCGTAGACTCGAATCCCATTAGCGTGGTCGTCTTCTTCTCGGTCGCCATCGCGAGGGGCTGCCTTAAGCACCTTAAAGGCCGTGGCTTGTATTGAGTTGTGTAGAATGGGAATGGTGATTTGTTTACCAGTTCGGCTGTCCTGGGGAAGATGTATGTCAGCGCTCTCAGGCCTAAAGTCTCGTAGGACTGGAATACGAATGCTGCATTTCAACATACAATGACTGTGAGAGTATCTCATGGGCTGATATTGGATCTGAAGAACTGTTAGCTGTAGGGCGTTGTATTGGGGAATGATGTCACGTAGACCTGGGAAATACTTACGGTGCTTTAGTCGCAACCATTTTGGCAGCCTCCTGTGGTTCTCAAAGATGTATATCAGGTGCAATGGAGGAACAAGATCAAGACAGGACAGTGATATGGTATGAGGAGCAGATTGGTAGAGGGAAGTATATATCAGATGTCACCAGGATACTCCCCGAGGCTGGGGTCGAAGGCTTGTGAATGTACCAGCTCTAACCGGTTTTCCCGCGCCAATCTATGTTTCACCCATGACTATTGCCCCGGATTGTACTAGCCTCTTATGTATCCCTTGGTATGAGACTGCACCTGAGATTGTAAGCGCCACTACCGCTAAGTTTGCCCAATATTTCTGCCACTATGTATATCTCTATACGTTCTATATGCTTCACCTCCCCTCTAGAAATACAAGAAGGGCGTAATATGCATCTAGTTTAGTTTGACAAAAATTGGGTTTAATTTTCGAATTGAATATGGAGGCATTATTATTCTAGAATTCAAAATTAAGTGTCCTAGTTCAGGAGTGAAGACGCACCTAAATAGTAATTCAACAGACACTTCGAAGTGGTAACGCTCCCTTATATTATGTGGATAAGTGCTTGCAAGTTTGGTTGGAGTACTTGTTCTCGTACCTGGTTCGACCAATTTAACACAAGCGCGTTACCCTGAGCCAAACAGTTTAATTGCCCCAAAACAAGTAGCAACCCCAAACCCAGATAAGCAAATCGAATTTCTGTGGCCACTAAGGCAATTGCTTAATCTCAAACATGACAGACAAATTCCGTGGATGCGGGTAGTGTTAGTCTCGTGGGGTAGTATTGGCACCCAAGTAGGTTCCATAAAGAAAGCTAGTTACTGGTCATTAAAGTATTTAGATACCATACTTATTCGTGAACAAGAAGGCTGTATTAGGAGAGTTCCTGCCGCCTAGAGGCTGGGATATGACTTCGAAGTATACATAGATCGCTTCATTCCATTTGGGCTTTGAGTTACCCTGAAACCAGAGAAGAAGGTGAATTGATACTGAGGTGTTGGCATAGTCTGGCACGTATTATGAGAGTGTTGAAAGCTAAAGTATAACTAGACCCGAGTTGAGCTAGGGGAGGAGAACCTGTGGTTAGAAACCCAGCACAAGGGTGCTCAGCCGGTTCCTCCCTATATACTAAGCGTCTCACTCAAGAGACATCAGGTTAGGCATGGCTTTGTAAGCTCTAGTAGTCAAGCTTCCTTAATTTTTTAATATTTGTAAGTACGGTATGGGTATTTGAGCACCCTAGGGCGCTCTGGAGTCGATACCATGGGCAGATCGTAATCACTTGCAAGAATATTCTAAATATGGATTAGTGAACAAGTAATGACATAACAGCTGCCTTTCAGTCATAGATATGTAAAATATGAAGATTGAATGAAAATTACAGTAGCCCGACCCCCAAACTCCCTCCAACTGCGATGCAATCTCTTGTAATTAACACAAAATAAAGCCTGAGCCGTCTTGACTAGCTGGTGCATCGATCGTTAATAAAGTATCCCTTGAAACGCCCTAATTAACTCGCGTGTATTCTTCTAAATCCCTCCGTATTCTGAATATGATAGGATAGTGGCTTCTCAGCATGTGGGAAGTTGAATTACTAGCCCCTTATCAATCATTATTGGCGAACGTCCGCTGACTAGAATATGCAGTCGAGGCAGTCACAGCAAACATCACAAGCACAGCAACAGCAGAGACCAGCGAGCCTATCGAGGGTAATTGTTAGCTGTGACCTAGCCCTTTCTCTTCAAGGTTCAAGGGGACAAACTGGGTTACTCACAATCCAGCTAGACATCCTCTCTCTCTGCCGCCGCTCTTTTGTTGTGCAGGAGGGGGCATCGGGGCACCTTGTTGGGGGTAATACATTGGTTGCTATCTAACAGTTAGAACCTCATGAAGGTTGAATATGTAACCCTTCTAAGGTCCGACAGAGTAAGGTGAGTGCTCACCCCTTGTGGTGCATATCCCTGAAGAGCGGGTTGAGGAGGACCACCCTGCTGAGGATAGCCCTGACCGTAGTAACCTTGCGCAGACATGTTATTGCTATGTATGTGTCGTAGTAGTTTCTTGGAGAGGTGTTTGGGTATGTAGATCTGACGAGATCACGTGGTAGGTACGGGTCACAATGATGTATCAAATTCGCTTTGACTCTGGAATTCTGATTTTCGCGGGCGTCGCCCTACTTTATAAAGTGGGTACCCCGTACCCATACAATATGCAACCACATCATGCTGTAGAAGGCTTAGACTTCATTTTTACTTTTCCATCGAGCAATCCCAAGGAACCTAGCCTCGATCCCAAGGGTTTTATCTTCCACCTATGGTGCCGAGTTTCCCATTGATCGTGGGACACGCAATAGCTGGGTTTCCGCGTGCGTGGTGCACGGCTGGTGCTGGCCTAGAAGTGCGAAAACGGCTGGCTGTGCCCTCGGTTGGTGCCCGGCCGTTGTGCTCGGTTTGGGGTGGTTCCTGGTCATCTCGGAAGCGGCGGTCAGCACCCCTGTCTTGGTGAATACGATCTATTTGGCTGGGGCGAAGACGAGGAGCAGCGAATGTGCGGGTATGTCGGCTAGTCGGCTGCCCAATGTGCCATACAATGTGGGGGGTGCCTATGGAACTGGTGAGCTCGGCTCCCACCTCGCAATACACAGCCACAAATGCTTCCATATCAAAAATACCGCGATAGATTCATGAATACGAAGCACTCAGGTCCAGTCTGGTCACGATCGCGAGAGTGTTAAGTAAATATGTACAGTACAGCCCCATGATCATCGCGCCGCGCGGCCACACGTGGTATATAAGAAATGGTCATGAATCAATTAGAAGATGCAAAGGCAGTTTTGCCTGGTATTGGTGTTGTGCACGAGGCCATGCGGGATGCTGTTGTTTGAACGTCCATGGTGGTTTGACATGATATCGATCACGCTTTAAATTGCTGAGGACCCTCCCCAATTCTATCGTGGGCCTGTAGGGCTGATGTGTAACGAGGGTACCAAGCCTTCACTAGTCAATCGTAAATATGCAGGAGATTTTTGGGGTGGAGGGGAATCATACATCTTGTCCCCTTGTGGATGGGAATGAGCTACGAGTCAATCGTCGTAATTTTCCTACATATAGGAAAACCTCGAGATCACTATTTAAGTAGCCGGCCATATCCGAAGATCCGATACAGACTTCATAGCTGCCTGTCCGTGGTCGAACGGTGGGACGTGTCACAATTAACGATACTCAAGTAGCCAAGGATCGACGCTTCCCAGCTGGGATTGATGCTGCTATGGAGACAAGTATGGATGCAGGCCACGGTCGGTTGCTACCAGTTGCAATGCGATAAAGGAGCATTCTGTCGAATGTCACCCTCCTTTAACATTTCGATTGCGGAACGGCTACCGTAGGTTACATGCTACTTGACGCTGTAATAGGCACTTAATTCAATAGGAGCTATAGGTGGAGATCGGAATCGGAGTCAGCACACAGGAAAAACATCTCCCTACGACCCCTCTCCTGCTACAAAGTCAGAGAGCGGAGTGCACTGTCCAACTGAAGCAGGTAACGGCCTAGATACACCTCGTCAAGACACTACCACACCAGGGGGTTTAGCCAGAGATGAGTGACTGGCAGAAGATCCAGGCGTATGTGCACCCTGCATCTGTCCTTAGGTACATTGCATCCATGCTAACTGCGATAACAGAAAGACATTTATGAAATGGCAAGTCAGGGTCCAGACATACGCAATATAGCCCGACGATCCAACATTTGGCTAACAGAGGTACAGGCTCAACACGAAGTTAGCAACTCGGTCCATAACGCCGGCCACTGATTTGCGAAAGGATTTGGGTGATGGGGTATGGGGCCCTACATACTTGCGAGTCCCCACCCTCGATATGCTTGCTGACAACAAGAGCCAGGTCCTCCTCATTCATCTTCTTGAAATTCTCAGCAATGAGTCGCTCGGGCGATATGCATCAAATCCTCGGCTTCGTGTGCAAAAGGCCGAAAATGTACACAAAGCATTGGAATACATTAGGGGACGGGGTATATTGCTACACAATATTGGTGCGGAGGACATAGTAGATGGAAACCTCAAGTTGATCTTGGGACTGCTCTGGACCCTGATTTTGCGGTTTACCATCAGTGATATCAAGTGAGTGGTAGTCTCGGCGATCAACGGGGAAGGGAGGCTAATTATGGAATTATAGTGAGGAGGGTATGAGCGCGAAGGAGGGGCTGTTGCTGTGGTGTCAACGGAAAACGGCTTGTTATAAAGAAGTCAAGGTCGTTGATTTTTCATCTAGCTGGAATGACGGTTTGGCATTGTAAGTTGGGTATTCTCGGATATCGCAGAAATTGTCTAACAATGTGTGTAGTTGTGCCCTCCTGGACTTCCATCGACCCGATCTCATTGATTTCGACTCTCTCGACAAGAATGACCATAAAGGGAATATGGAACTTGCGTTCAAGATTGCAACTGAGGATATTGGGATCCCCTCGTTGCTCGATGTGGAGGATGTTTGTGATGTAGCGAAGCCTGATGAGCGCAGTATGATGACATATATTGCTTACTGGTTCCATGCTTTCAGCCACCTCGACCGAATTGAGACTGCGGGTAGAAGAGTGGAGAAGTTCGTTGAGGTTATGCAGAGTGCCTGGGATATGCAGCACGGCTACGAGAAGCGAATGGCGGCTGTACGAATCCTTCATGTCAACCTCGATCCTCTGGATAATACTAACAGTTTTGTTCATAGCTCCTCAAGGAAATCAGACAGACAAGGGACCAATGGGCCACAGTGACTTTTACAGGCACTTACGCAGATGCTAAGGAACAATCCGCTTCGTTTTCCCAGTATAAGATGTCAGTCAAGCGTACGTGGGTCAAAGAGAAAGCCGATTTGATGTCCTTGCTTGGCAATATCAAGACAAAGCTTGCAACTTATCGATTGAAGGACTATGAGCCGCCAAAGGAACTCAGTCCTGCCACTCTTGATCTAGAATGGGGTGCTCTGCTTAAAGCCGAAAATGCAAGAAGTATAAAGATTAACCAGAAGATTAGAGAGTAAGTATTCTACATAGTACTTCTTGTCAGATAGGCACACTAATAGCATATTAGTATCAAGGAGAGCCTCAGGCGGCGATTCGCAGATGCTGCGAACGAATTTGCCCTAATCCTCAACACGGTAGCTTTAGAGATCAGTGACATGCAAAGTGGCATCGAGGTGTGTAGCTCATACTTATTATATGTTTAACCGCCGCCAAGCTAATATCTATCTAGCAACAACTCCAACAAGTCCGATTGTTGCATAATAATATTATACCAATTAAGTCGGAGTTAGACAAGATCAGAGCTTATGCGGAGGACTGTGACGAAGCCAACTGTGAGGAAAATGATTATACAGTATATTCCTACGAAGAACTGGAATATGAGTATGGTCTTGCAAAAGAAAACGTTGCGAAAAAGTTGAGCTTCCTTGAAAACCAGGTATGGACTGCACAATGTATGCCCCTGGATACAAATTCTAATGCAACCTAGATTGTGGCTCGAAATATGACAAATTTGACACCCATCCAATTGGAGGAATTTGAGTCCGTCTTCCGACATTTTGACCGTGATCTCAGCAATTCCTTACACGAGATCGAGTTCTCGGCAGCACTCGCGAGCTTGGGGTTGGTATACGATGAAGAGGAAATGCACGAAGTTTTCGAAAGTGTCAGCCATGGTGGAAAGAGTGTCAGCTTTGAACAGTTCATCACGTTTATGGTTGAAGAGACCGAGGATCAGAACAGCGCCGAGCAAGTATACCATAGTTTCCAAGAAGTTGCAGATGGAAAGGTAGCGCCCTTGCTATGCACATTGAGGTTTTACCATACTGACCCAAAACTTGTAGCCTTACGTTACGGAGATTGACCTGCGTCATTCATTGATACCTGAGGGAATGATTGAGCAGCTACTTCAGGTGATGCCAAAGCATGAAGGAGGATTAGCGGAAGGCGACGAGGAAGGCTATAACTACGAGAAATACATGGAGCTAGTAATGGGGAAGAAGCTCAGTGATGGAGTTAATGGTCATTAGCTTAGTGATTGTAAAATACTGAGTTTTAATCTTCACGTGAATGGTGCCAAGATTTACAACTGTGGCTTGAAGTTTGTTCTTATTGAGCTCAATACAAACCTAAAGTGCAACCAGACTAACAAACCTCACACCCAGGCCGATCAATCGTCAAACATCAATCCAATATGCCTAGCAGAAATAACCCAAATAAACCTTCACGATTGGGCGGTCGGGTGAAGTCAAGAGCATCGATTGCACAAAAAGTCAGAGGCGCAGGACCAACTGGACCCAAGGTTGACAGCCGAGGATTAATCCGAAACGGTAGGGTGAGCAAGAAGAAGGAGAGGAAGAAGCTTCGAAATGTGGAATACGCAAAGGCAAGGGAACTGGAGCAAGAGGAGCTACAGAGGTTAATTGAGACTGGGGAGGTCGAGATGAAAGGTCAGCTCTGGTGATGCTTTTTAGGAGGGATGAGAGGTCGGCAACAGATGGCTAATGATACATGTTCACATGGTAGACATGACACCAGAGACAATTTCGAAAACCCAGAGAAAGAAGTTGGAAAAGCAGCAGGCTCTTGAGGCTGCCAGAGCCCGAAATAGGGAGGAGGAGGGAAATGGAGATGAGGATATGGCAGTGGAGTAGGGTATGCTGTGGATACCCAGTGCACCTAGGAAGACGGTTGTAGTTTTGCAGTGGCATCTATCGGGCGCAAGGGCAAGATAGCCACCACAGGAGGGCCGCCATGAGAATACCCAAGCCGTGCAGCTTTCCCAATATCGCATCCCACACCACTTTGTACGATGTAATCCTATGCAGTTGATGGCAGCTATTCACATTGGGTCAATGGGACAATATATTTGGCAGCTAAAGGGGTTCCTATGAGTTTTTGATAGGTTTTATATTGTCAAAAGTTTACTTTCTCGGCGTTTGGGGGTTTAGTTGAGATATGTGCCCAGACCGATTTATTTGATTTGGGGCTTTTTGAAATACCAAAATTCATCAGAAAAATATCACGCATCACCTTTCTTCCTAGCTTTTCAGCCTGGTTTTTTCTTCCATGACCTAGGGAGCTATTGCGTTTACCCTGTTTAAAACCATTGATATTTGCTCAATTAGCTAGCAGATAGCACAGCTTCGATCATCATTTATGGAGTTTCCCAAACAACGAGCGTTTGACGACCTATGGAGCCCATGTGCACGAAGGCAACTCACTCTTGAATTGCACATATCAGATGTCCCCAGCCCATGTTTGAATGTTCTCCCTTGACTAGGGCACGATGCAGCATCATATACGGACATCGCGGATGCCAAGCGGCCACCAGGGTCTCTCATTTACTGCCACAAAAGGGGTGGGGTGGACCTCGCCCCCCAAAGCGTTTATGCCTGACCTCCTCAGTGGTAAGAACGGCACATGTCACAGAATGTACCAGGATAATAGACGGAGTTAATATGGGATCCTCAAGTGTGCCCTGTTGCAATCATGAACAATCTATCTAAATGCAGGACTCATCTCGGTTCATCACATCACCATCGATCGCACCTGGCTGCTAAATATGAAATTAAGACCCTTACAGCATACATATTCGAACAGTGCTGCTCTGCAGCTGCTTAGTAGAACATTTGTGGAGAATAGAACAGCCAGCAGGCGCTTACGGGGAGACAGGCACTGGCGATTACGTATGTCTATTCTCAGCCCCCGAGATAACATATACACCAGAGACTGGGTAGAGACACGGCCCGCCCAGCAACGAGGAGCAAGGGGGGGAAGTCTCGGTCAAAGTAGGCGGCTGTTTTCAGCGAACCACCATGCAGCGTTACTTTTTAGTGGGGCAGAGGGTGATCAAAAACGTTTGTTTTTTCGAAACATGTTGAAACTAAGCAAGGTGCTAACAGGAATAAGCATCTCCGAGTCCGTTGGCTCACGGCTGCTGCTTGCAGGCCGCTCCTCTCGGCAAGTACCTGACAATTTCCACTGACCTCAGGGGCCTTCAACACTGGTGTATTAACAGAAATATATCCACAAGGCTATGGGCCATTGGAAGGAGGAATGGCAGTGGTCAATATGTACGACTAGCGAACACCTCCGCTGGCCGCCAGCATCACCAACAGGCACTGGTACTGTGCTATAGAATGTAGATTGCTGGCCGACCAGGTCGAATAGGAGGTTAAACCGGAGGGCAATCGGCCTCAATGAACCCTGCCGGGCCCGGTGGAGACGCTTGAGCAACGGTGTGAGACGAGCTCGACATGTTAGGAGGCAGTTGAGGTGGGACGGGCTTGTTTCGTTTATATATTATTATCAAATCTATCTCGCTCCATCTCACGTCCCCCTAGATCTAGACCTGCCAAAGCTCTTCCTCTTCTTGCAGGCGCCGACCTGCATACCTGGTCTCGAACCATTCACAACATCCGCACTCAACGCTCGCCATCGGGATGGAATGAGCGTGCTTCGACCACAGCAAGACACAAAACATTAATTGACGTTCGCCGGAGCCCTCCCTCACTAGCGAGCACGATACAACCCCCGTACTTTGGTGCTACCTACCCAGCAGCGTCTCGCAGCCCTCAGTCACGAACTTGGCTGTTGTTGTCTTGCAATTGCAGAGCAGGTATGTTGTCGGCCCTGTGGCACTCCTCCCACACACCCCTCATATCCCTAACCTCTTGGCTACGACACAGTGCTAATCGGAGCCGTCCTCGACAACCTCGCTGCACCCGGTATTTTGGCACAGACCCCCGCAAGCTCGAAGGCAGCCTGATCTGAAAGCGCAAACGCCGAAAGCCCACTCTTGGACCCTTTTGCCAGAGTCATTAAGGGCAACTCTTTCCCAGATAATTGGTACAACGGTGCCAGACGGTACCGGCGTCTTGCTACTCTCTGCCTATCACAGCAAGCGAAGCCCTGCTGCGGCCCCCCTTAACGGATATTTCTCGCTTTGAGCCACTGCCACCTGCAGTACATACTTAGTTTTGCACTCCACGGACGTCGTCTTGCTTGATAGATTCTCGGAATGGCGTCCTCTTCTTCTTATATGATGACCAATAATGACCGCTACCTGAACCCAGGTAGGCCAGCACCTCGACCACCAGTCCAAAACCGCCCTCCTCTTTCAGTAAACTCAACAATCTCGTCAAACATGTCGAGTATGTCAATAAGCTCGCCTTCTTCCTATAATTCCCCACCAAGCTTGCTCCCCCCCGGTGGCTCGCTCTCCACTGGAGGAGACAAAAAGGTGAAAACCGGCTGGGCCTCAGTCAAGGAGGATGGCCTCAAATCTTTCTTATGGACCAAAAAATTCCTCATTTTACGTGAATATGCCCTTGATTTTAACAAGACGGAGACTGCCACAGCATCATCGTTGTCGATACCATTGAGGGACATTATATCCGTCAATCGCGTGGATACTAAGCCATATTGTTTTGAAATTGTCCGCTCGCCAAATGCGTCATCAGGAGCATCAATTTCCTCCATGGCAAATGACTCCTCTCGTCGGATTGTTTTGGTTTCTGTCAAGACTGATGCAGAGCTTTACTCGTGGATCGATGAGGTCTATCAGCGTTGCCCGTCGATGGGTGGGGTGTCGAACCCAACTAACTTCACCCATAAGGTCCATGTCGGCTTCGACCCAGTCAGTGGAGGTTTCACCGGACTTCCAGATGAATGGGAGAAACTTCTCACAGCGAGCGCTATCACTCGTGAGGATTATGCAAAGAATCCCCAGGCAGTCATCGAAGTCTTGGAATTCTACAGTGACATTCGGAAGCAGGAGCAGCAGCCCTTCTCCAGCATGGTTCCAACACCCCCAGAACCGTCTTCCGCTCAATCTAAGCAACTAGGTATGGGGTTGCAAACTCTCCCTCAGAGTGACCGGCAATTACCTAGCACTAGCTCTCAGTATGAAAGTCCAAGGAATCAGGAGCGACGGGAAATTGAGCAAATGGAGAGGGATGCCTATCGGGATAGGGAATATGAGAAAAACCAACGAGAGCAACAGCTGCAGAGAGAGAAACAGGAGCGTGAGAAGGCAGAACGCGAAAGAGCCGAGCGCGAACGCGAGCGTGAAAAGGAGAGAGAGCAAAGACAGCGGGAATTGGAGAGACAGGAGCAACAACGCAGGGAGGATGAGTATTATAATAATGGTGAAGACTATGGAGAGAGGCAGCGCACTGATCAGACACCTATCATGATGACTGGGGGTGGTGGAGGTGGAGGAGGGGCCAATTTGTCGTCCAAGGGACATAATCCAATGCGAACTGCACCCACTGCTCCCAAGACCCCGGTTAAGCAGCATGTGCGAGCTGCGCCAGCACCTCCTTCCCCAGCTAATTCTCGTATTCCTCAACCGACTCCACGAGCACAACAATCTGCTGCTCCTCCGAGGACGGAAACTAAGAGAGCACCATCTCCACAGCGTGCTGCCCCCGCACCCCCCTCTAAGCAACAAGCTCCCCGGGCTCCAGCAAAGCCAACTCAGGCCAACGCAAATGTTGAACCTCTCGTGGTCAAGAAGGAGGCTAAGAAGGAGCCTCGTCTTTCTAATATGGGAGAAGCTCAGGTCATGGAGAAGCTTCGTTCCGTGGTTTCTCCTGGTGACCCAAATGCAAGCTACACTAAAATTAGGAAAGTTGGTCAAGGAGCGTCAGGATCCGTGTATGTTGCTAAGGTCAACTCCGGCGCCACACAGTCGCCTGCATATACCATGCTCTCTAAAGAGCGAGGTGCTCCAATCACCCGGGTGGCTATTAAGCAGATGGATTTGGCCCATCAACCACGGAAAGAGCTTATTGTCAATGAAATTCTCGTCATGAAGGAAAGCACGCATCCTAATATTGTTAATTTCCTTGATGCCTTCTTGCGGGGAAGTAGCGAGTTGTGGGTTGTCATGGAGTATATGGAAGGAGGTGCGTTGACCGATGTCATCGACAACAATACTTTGGAGGAAGATCAGATTGCTACAATTTGCTATGAGGTCAGTAATCCTCAGTATCGCAAAAAAATAATTGGCGCTAACATAGGTTGTGTAGACCTGCAAAGGATTAGAGCATTTGCATGCACAGAACATCATTCACAGAGATATAAAGTCTGACAACGTTCTATTGGACGGCATGGGTCATGTGAAAATTAGTAAGTTACGGCGATCTTACTGGATTTCGAAATTCTGTACTAACGCTATTTTAGCTGATTTCGGTTTCTGTGCTAAGCTCACTGAGCAAAAATCCAAGCGCGCCACTATGGTTGGAACTCCATACTGGATGGCGCCTGAAGTCGTTAAACAGAAAGAGTATGGATCTAAGGTCGATATTTGGTCGCTTGGTATCATGGCGATTGAAATGATTGAGAGCGAGCCACCATACCTCAACGAAGAGCCATTGAAGGCATTGTATCTTATTGCGACCCACGGAACACCAACCCTCAAGAAGCCCGATAAGTTGAGCAAGGAGTTGAAGGGCTTTCTGGCGGTGTGTCTCTGTGTGGATGTCAAGAGCAGAGCGACGGCGGAGGAATTGCTCAAACACGAGTTCTTGAGGAAAGGATGCCCATTGGGATCCCTTGCCCAGCTACTCACTTTCAAGAGCAAATCGTGATTAACCCAACTTTCAATCCCTACACTATCTTATGTAATGATATACGGTCTTCTGGTGAAGCGATGTCAAGGGGTTTGACGAAGGGGGTTGATTTTGGGGAACTGAGATTTGATAGATATACGAAATGATTGCGAGATCATGTGTTTGTGATAAACGTACTGGAATATGTGGAAGGGCGCTTTGCGAATTATTTAGGAGCGTTTTATACAGTACAGTTTTTTTTTCATTTTTCATTTTTCATTTTTCATTTTTTTTTTTTTTCTCTGTCTCCTTCTTTTTTGGTTTGTTTGTATGGTTTTTACGTGATATAAAGTAATCATTCAGGTAATTGGTTCATATTCTTGAACTTCTTCGCTGGGTAAAATAGCAGGCAGGAGAGCAAATGTGAGGTTAAAAGGGTGGGCGGGAGGAAAGGGTATGTTGTGTTAAGTACAAGCTCTGAATGCCTTCATTTTTGTGATATTCTTGATATTCTTGATATACTTGACATCTGTCTGTCTATAGCGGGATACCCAGTGCTGTGAATTTGTAGGAGAATTAGTGGCTGGGGACGTAGGGATAGAGCCTAGTGGATTTAGTGGTGGTTATGGGGTGGAAGCGTATATATACACGGGATGGGTTAAGATAGAATGGGTTTGATAGGTTTAAGGTTATAACTTATAGTTTTCTTTTTTACTTCTTTTCTTTTGTTAATGCGATGACATCTATTGTAAGAGATGTGCAAATTATGAGGTTTTAACACTCAATCTCCTCTAGTGATTTTTGAGTTTTTGGGTTTGGATGTAGCAGAGGCATCTGTGGCGGGGTGATCAGGGTCTCGTTTGTTCGGCTTTTAGATTGCCCAGTTGATATTCCCACCCCGTTGGGGAAAAAAAAAAGCTATGTACATCTTAAAACTGATGTTCTGAAGACCTATGAATTACCCTGAATCTAGAACTATTCATTCCTTGTCTGTCTGCACAGGTTTTAGGCTGTTAGTATAATAAGTAGGATTTGGGCAGCAGGCCCACAGCGGCTTATCAGAGTTTATTAGTCCCAAGATGACTTTTCAATCCCTTTTAACTCCAGTGCTGCCTGCCGTTTCTATGCGCATAAGCTGCTCTACCTACCAGCAAGGTCTAGTCCTGCAGGAAAATAAAGTAGTTCAACTATAAAATTTGACCAGCAGATTACATAGTTCTGATGGTGAAGATGGAATGAATACCATCCCGCCCAATAAGTAACACAGCAGCAAGTACTTACTCAGCAAGCTCGGGACTCCGGACAGCGGGATTCAATGTTGAGAGACGTAACCCAAATTATACATACATCCTTCCCAGGAGTGATTGAAATGGAGCTTGAGGTTATTTTAATTCATAACCACTTTAAATTCTGTTATATCCTTTTTGGAGATCCAACTTAATTTGTTCTTTTATTGTATATAAGTAACGAATGGAGAGTACCGATGACGGACTTCAGCTCAGCCCGAACCGCCTCTTCAGAGACAGTTACAGTTCAGTCTGCTCCAGATCAGCCCGTGCTTCTGGTCAGGTTGCGACGGTTGTATCTACTCCAAAGCCTATCCTAGTTGAGTCCATGGCAACTTAAGATCAGACTGCAGCTACTCCTCAGCCTGCTTCAGATCATCCCTGAGCGCCTCCATCTAACTTGCTATGAGCATGCCACTATCGAGTCCAGTGCTGATCCGTTCTGTGAGAGCCTGGGTAGGAAAATGTTCATGCTTTTATAAAATATTTATATAGCAAATTTTTTTTTCCTGGTATGAAATGATATAGCCTATCCTAATTTCTACGCTTCCCAGGTCAAAATCATGTAAGTTGTAACAGTTGTGGCCATGTATGGAAGCTGATTGAGAGTATTTACTCTGGGTTGTATGTCATCTAATTGAAAGCTTATTTGTCACATGATAACCATCAGCTGATCCTGAATTGAGTGAATTGTGCTCACTATCATGTTACCCACTAGACTACCATCACCAGGAAATGAAAGCAAAAGTACAATACTACTTCCGAGTGATATCGAACTTCAGGGTAATTCACATCTGAACAAGCAATAAAAGTCATTAGGGTATCTATTTAGACTCAACGCCTCCAACCTTCTGAGAAAGACACAAAACATCTACAACCTTTGAACCTCCGAAATTAAAGGCCAATGCTATAACATTGGAACAAGAATTTCGAGCTCCAAACCCCTTCTAATAATTGCCACCTCATCCCTCTTCACAAATAATACATCACCCTTCACCGTTACCCTCATCATCAGCTGTCTAATGCAACTATGCCAATCATGAGGAATGAAGAAATGCTTAACATATGCCCTCCCATCCCAACTTAGTACATCAACCGTACATACCTACAATTTCTGATCCAAGAATACAAGCTTTGTTCCATAGAATCCTATTAGGTGGAGAATATGCTCATTCAGCTTCTCAAAATGGACACTGGGAATTGCCATTTGGGACCTAACGTTGAAGGCAGATCCTTCACAAAGTAAGACCTTCACAGGTGAGGCATCGTAGCCGAACTTACACACCTCAATGGCAATTTGGCTGGCCCTGGGGTTTGTGAGGATGGATTTGAGCTGATAGCCTGAATGGAGGATGGATGTACTTAGCTCAATCTCCTTAGGAGGACTCAATTCTGTTGAGCTGGCCCAGTCGAATATTCGTGCACTTATTCGTGAACCCGTTGTGGTGAATTGTATGCGCTCTAAGGGGTGTAAAGGATTGTTGGGCCAAAGAAAGGGAAGAGATGGGGTGGGCCAACCGTGAGTGGATATTTGGCGTTTTTTGCAATGTCCCACACATTATCACATGCTATAGTAGATACTAGAAGTAGCTTGCTGTCCAAGCTAAGAATGACTTCATTGATTGGATTTGCCGAGTGCCCATCAAGAAGTATGGTAGATGCATCCCATGGCCCCCAAGCAGATGTCTTAGAAACTTTTCGAACTGTAAAGTTTCCAGCTACGTCCGCTGTGGCAAGAATGCTGCTCATATCTCCCCATGCAAGACACTTGATTGGTATATCATTGTCGGGACATAATGTGCCAACCTGGTTGCCATTTTGAACATCATAAACAGCCACAAAACCATCCGATTTTCCACAGAAAATACTATCCCCTGAACCGTGACTATCCACAGTTGTGATGTCAATCTCTTCACCCAAGTCCGCTATTCCTATAATCAAAGGTTCTAATTATGCAGCGCTGCTACTGCAGTCATCCTCGTCTGACCTTCGCACCAGCACGGAGGGTTTCCAAACGTTGCACATTTTATTGCGGACGTCAAGAAATCGTAGACTGTCACTGCTAAACGCAATAGCTCTGACACTATAGTCATATCCATTTATCCGGTACAGCAACTTCATAGTTTCGAAATCGAATAGCTGCACCATTCCTGACGCGTTTCCGGTTGCAAGTGTTCGTCCATCTGGGCTAGAAGCCACTTTTTGTGCATTTACTGGGGTGCACTGCAATAAAGTATGATCATATGGATCAAATAATGCGAGATCTCCATCTTCGTAAGCAGCAGTCTGAGCTGAAAACTATACTGGCCACCGAAGTATTTGAGCCCAAACTTAGCTTCCCGGGATTTGCCTCCCGGCCAAGGTAACCATCAATGCATTGTAGCTCCAGGTCCCAAAGTATAATAGGCCGTCCGCGATGCGCAACTGCCACGAAGTTCATATTAGGAGAAAATTCTGCCATTGTTGGAGGCCGGTGAGAGGATTCGTCATTGAAAATAGCTCCACACGCGGCCTCTTCAATGAGTGTCCCGTCTGAAACCTTCCAGGAACAGACAGTGTGCTTCCTTGTGATTGCCATAAGCACATTATCACCGGACGCAAAACTCAACTTCATGATTTCCGCAATATCCTGGTTTTGACACCACAGTAAATTGCCGCTATCAGTATCCCACATCTTAAGCATCGAGTTGCTGCAAGAAGCGAGCAGCTTTCCCGAAGAACTGAATTCAAGCTGTTCGACATACTCTCCTTGTTCTATGCTCCTCCTCTCTTGGCAAGTTGTATTATTGTAGATTTTTATGGACCCATAGTGCAATCCAACTACAAAACAGCTCTCCCCACACGCAACTGCTACTGCCGGGTCCCTGTAGTCTATACAGCTTAACTGATCCGACCAAGCATCATTCGTAAGTCCCAGTACTACTAAGCTTCTTCCTGATATCCCAAACTGTGATGCAATAGCGCTCTCACTGGGGCAAAATGGTGGAACCAATGCATATATTGAAGATGGGGACTTGAGGATGTTATTTCCAAACTTAGCTACCAGACGGATCAGATCCATTGCCCAGGCCTTGATGCGACGAACTTCAGGGCTAAGAGGAGCTCGATATTTGACTAGTCGTTGCAGATAGTTGCTCAGATTCTTTGATGCGAATGTCATGTGGTATAAATTTCCAGTTTCTGCGATGTATTCGATCCAAGACAAGATATTCGTCTTGAGGAACCAATCGAGTTGCTGCCATAACAATTCATCCTCGGAAGAAGACTGCCGAATATGTTCACTGAAAGAAGTGCAGGCATAGTTTAGGAATTCAGACCTTTTTCGAATAGGTCCCCTTCCAATCCTTCGTATGGCTGGAGGCTTCATCTCATCACTATTCAAATATGCCAAACAAGCGAATGCCAGCCTTTTATGGTCTTCAACAGGGTTAATGGTGAATTCGGAGTTAAGGTCGGCTGTAAGCAAGAAAGACCTCGCTGTCTGGTGTACCATTTGGACTCTCATCTGCCGATCGACAAAAACAAGCTGCCCACAGATAGAAGCGATAGCTTTCTCTAATGAGTCTATTGTTTCACCCATATCCAGTCTTAGAGCACGTTGAAGTTCAGTAATGGTTAGGGGACGAGTCGCGCACATTGTCCACGTCAGGATACTCTTTGCATATCTCCTGCTGTCTGCCGATTTTGTCGTCATAATTGTGATTGCCCGTTCGTAAAGAGCACCCATCTCATGAGGTACTTCTTTCAGGACTTTGTCAACATGCTGTTGACTAAAGGCCCCCTCCAGCTCCTTCACCACAAGTTGTACCCACAGAAAACAACCAGCCGATTTTTCCAGAATCGTGTTTATCAGCTTCTCGCGATTTCTTGCATTACTCGCAGGCAATGAGTTCATATGTGCTCGTAAGTAGAGAGTGATATCATGGCGGCTATTGCTCTCAGAAATCTCTATACTGAAAACTCTCTTTTCTGTGAAATGTTTCTGAATTGCTATGAATTGAGCCTGTAACTCCTGAATCTTCCGGCTAGTAATCAAAATCTTAATGGGCAAATGTTGTTCTATTTTCTGGATCATTTGGAGAAGTATGACACCATTTTCACACTCATCCAATGCATCAATGACCCAGAAGAAAGGACGGTGAAACTCGGCCCAGAAAATTGAGATAGCGAACAGCCTCTTCCACACGACTTGCATGTTGTCCTTGTCAAACCGGATATCCTGCTCCACCATCTCCAGAAGACTATCGCGAACACTTTGATTGAATGTTGCCATCTGGAAAGCTATAGATAGCAGCAAGCCACAGAGTGTAGACTTGACCTTGTCACCATGCCTAAAGAAATAATAACAACAGTCCTGTTGCAAGTTCTCCGGATAATTGATAGTATAGGCTGCTAGTACTGATTTGCTGATGAAGCAAATTCCGTTGCTTTAGATGAAATCCTCGAGCAATGATGTCTGGACGGTCTAGTGCAGATTGATGAGGTAGAAGTTCATCTTGAATTTCTTTCCAATTTGGATTTGCGGTAAAGGTAATAAATAATGTAGGCTTTCCAAAATACCGTACAATTGCCATCGAGTCTTGAAAAAGCTGTTGCATAAATCGATTCACTACCCAAAGCTACTTGGTAGAACTATTCTTCTTCCCAATGCTGCAGCATCTACTTCATCTTAAACCATTGCATCTGCTAGTCCATTATAAAGATCTGCACGTAAGCTTGCTTGATTCATTCGAATCCACTTGCTTGATCAACGACTGCCTAAGCATCAACAATATATTGTTGGAATAACCTACTCGAGACAAAGAGGGTAGTAGGTTCCAATAATCGAGAATGTAAATGAAACTGATAGTATTGTCATTGTGTTAATCGCTTAGGTGATCTATCTCTATCTCGGCTTTATTGTAGTCTCAATGACCAATTCCATCCATATTCTCCATAAGGAAATAATAAAACATAATGTAAAGGAGTATATGCTGCATGGCTGGAATTGATTGTTCGAAATAGTGAAGTGGCATTTGGGTATCACCCAGCAAGGACAATATCGCGATGAGAAGCAAGGTTGTATTCATCGGGAATAATTATAGCAATCTCATTTGTTGTAGGAAGATTGTGTCTTCGATAATCTTGTGCATTATCAACTAATAATTCCATTCGAGGATTAAGAATTATTTGTATTTGATTTTGTAATACATCTCGAGATGCTTGTTGAATTCTTTCATGAGCTGTACGATAAAGAGCAATGAATAGATTACAATCATGCAATATAACCAACAACTGTTGCAATAGTACAATATCAATAATTGCAGGTAATATATGTCCTCCAGGCCAGATCTGTAGTTGTGCAATTGCATCATCAGGATCATAAAGAAAGATTTATGCAAAGGAAGGACAGGAGGTAGAAGAATGTATTAAAGGTCCTATGAGATGATAGAGAGCTCCATGAATTTGAAAACATTGAATTCCGCCAACGGTTCGAGAATCTGCATGCTCTCTCTCTCCGCGCTCAGAACGGGTTAAGCACACCAGAGCTCAACCTCTTGTTGCTCCGTCCATGGCAGATCTTGTGTCGACGACTAGATCGTCACCGAAATCCTCCCTCATCGCCTCAGACGCATGCGGAGAGCCAGCCATGTTACATCCCCTGCCCAGTTTCGCCGAGCCCTTCCGACGATAACGCCAGTGTAGCAGCTGCTCGGGGTACTATTGAACAGAATAAATCGTCTAGTACCCTGATCTTCCACCCCGATGTCACAACGGGTAACTCTGCTTTCACTCCCCGCACCTCCACTCGCCGTGCTGGCCGATCAAAGGCGCCGAAGACGAAGGTAGTTCCACCTCAGAAACGACCCAGAGACAACTCCAACGCCAAGAAGGGTGAGCTCCCTCAACAAACTATTAGTTACTTACTCACTAATTGGCAACGAAGTTGCCAATTTTTAAATTGGTTACGAAGTAGACATTATTTTGAGTAAGGGTAGACATTTTGCGTCTTGGCAGTCACCTGATGGCAGTCCCGTGATCATTAAGCTTACTAAGAATATGACTATCAACAACAATCCATTCCGCAGAACAACAGCGACTGTCGTCAGCAACCATCCGCTATAATGAATCCCATCGCCTGTTCCCGATGCCTACGCCGGTACGATCCCAATCACTAGACAAGTACACAGCATAAGGGTCAAAGTATGACCTGTAATAGTTGTCGCTCGAAGCATATTGTCAAACTGACAGTGAGTAGCTATTCAAATAGTAATCATAGACTAACAGTGAGCTATACAGGCCAAGCGTGAAGAGCAACTAGAGCAGTTGTGTGTAGGAGAAACCAATCGTCAACATAGTGGGAATAAACTGACAGTGAGACAGTGAGTAGCTATTCAAATAGTAATTATAGACTAATAATAAGCTATACAGGCCAAGCGTGAGGAGCAACTAGAGCAGTTGCGTGTAGGAGAAAACCAATCGTCAAGATAGTGGGAATGTCCACCCAACATCTCCTGTAAATTCCTGGCGGCCTCTATCCCCTCAACTCTCACCTCATCTTTAGCGGCCTTTATCTCCTCAACCCTCACCTCATCTCCGGCAGCCTCTATCCCTTCAACTCACCTCAATATCAAGATATATGACCACAATATCAAAATATACGAGCACGATCACTGGTACTTGGCGGTTTGAGGTCTCAGCATATCATTCTCACTCTTACTTCATTCGCAGAAGTTATGTCTGAGATAAGTATAGCGGAATGTACAATATATGAAGAAGTGAGAATAGACCTAAAGGTGTACAATATTGATGGTATTGTGGCCTTAATGATATATTCGAGAATGATCACATCAGGGATGGAGTGGGACATATCGATTCAGTGCACAAAATGATATGTCACTGGGAGTGATGCCAGTACAGTTGAGTATTTTGGGGAAGCCTACTGTGATGGAAGTAATGATTCTCACCTTAATCCATCCAGTTATTCGAATTTACAAGGTCCGTGGATATGGCCAATTTAAGGGTGGAAAGGTACATGTGATAAACTTTCCTCAAGATCTGACAGAGGTTTTCCATATTATTCCCCAACTACTTGAGGAGATTCCTATGTAATTTTACGAACGAAAAGCTGGGCAACATAGTGCTTAGGAACCACCTACGCCATTGAAGGAATTTAAGATTAATGTTCATCGAGTCAGGGCTTGGATGAATTATCTGTGCCTTTTTTTGTTCCCTAGGGACGTTGCCAAATTAGGGCGGCATTGAAGTCGGCCTCAGTTACCTTGTTACTCACACGCCATTACAGCGCAAGACCCCAATGACAGCGGTACAGCACCCCTCAACGCCAATTCTCTCCACGCTCTTGCCACCGACAGCCTCACACTACCGGCTGTCAGCGCCTACTTTCTCACGCTCATGACCCAACACCCCCCCTCCACTTCCCCCAGCACCAAACGCCCGCGCGTAGCCAAGGAAATAGGCCAGCACTCCAAAGCCATCTCCGACGTCGCTCTCTCCTTCTCCCTTGAATACGGTGTATACGGCAAAAGATATCGCTTCAACCCGCCTGCGCCAACAATCTTAATCCCCACGCATCTCCCCCACCTCACTGAGTTTATCGAAGCATATGTGGAGAATTTTGATCGTGGTAGCGAGTCCACGTGTCGAACCCCGATTGATGCCTTGTTAAATACCTGTTTGGTACTGTTGAAAGGAATGAGGTTTGATCCCCTCACGGGGTCCCGCATCCATAACTCTGATCCCACTTTCGCCGAGGATGCCAACATCCAGCCCAACCCTTTTGCAAACTCGATTCTAGTGAATGGGGAAGTCTCCCTTTGATGGACTGACCCTGATACGCTTGTCACCTCGTCAGGCAGAATAGACTATGCAATAGGAATCGTCCACCCAGGTGCAACAACCTCTCACTTCCCACCCACCACTAGTGCCCTACCAGAGAAGAAGCCCCGTCTGCCATATCAGGCATATCTTCTTGTTGTTGAAGCAAAGCGGTCCCAGGATGTGGATTCTGCGAAGGCACAGTTGTTTGGGTACTTGGCTGTCTTGCATAAATTACGGAAGAGGAATGGAGGTACTACTAGTAGCAGGGAGGTTTATGGGATTGCAACTGATGGGTTGCAATGGGATTTTTTGAGGATTACGGAGGACGGGGTGATGCAGGTCGGAAGGAGGATTGAGCTGGAGGAGGGTACGGAGGAGATCAGGAGCGTTGTTGGAGCGGTGGTCGGGATTTTGCAGAAGGAGGTAGAGGTTGTTAGGATAGTAAAGAGTGCGAGGGGGAGTCGGGTGGCTAGTGGGGAGAGACCGACGCTGAAGCAGCCTCTGGTTGAAGAAGGTGGTTGTCAGGTACACGTGGGGCAGAGGGAAGAGGTGGTGGGAATACCTTTCTTTGGCAGTACGTTGAAGGATGCACTGGTTGATGTCGAGGCCGGAGCAACCGGAGACGTGTTGGTGGATGCGGAAGCATTGGATATCAGAGATACGGAGTATGTTAAGGGGAACGTTGAGGAGAATAGCTTCTAGGGAGGATGGGTCCGGAGGGAAGAGGTGGTGGGAATACCGTCCTTTGGCAGTACGTTGAAGGAGGCACTGGTTGGTGTCGAGACCGGAGCGACCAGAGACGTGTTGGTGGATGCGGAGGCATTGAAAGGGGAACGTTGAGGAGAATAGCGTCTAGGCAGGATGGGTCCGTTGACATAATACCGTGTTATGTTTCCTGTAGTATAAGCATTATTAATTGCAGACTTTGTGGGATAAATGTTGCCGCATGCTGAAGGAATTCACTCGTTTGGGTCATCTCGGGAAACTTATGTATCAAGGCAGGGGTAGTTGACATGGATCATAGCTAGGCCAAGAACTGTACATAATGCATGCTTGCGACATAACGTAACCACTCGAGGCATGCTTACTACTTTGGTTCATAACGGTTTCTTTTTTCTCTTTTTTTTAGATTGGTTCATAACGAATGCCTGTGGACATTGATATAAATTGTATAGATGCTGCCCACTAGGCATTATTCTCTCTCTCTCAAGATGTTGACAGCAACCGATGAGCTTTACGTTGAGCAATTTGGCAATTTCTAATGGATAGGAGGGATGGTTATCCACTTGAGCGTTGTTACTTTTCATGCAAACATATGATGCAATTAATAGTCAATACTATGGAATTGTATGCGCAGAGGTATATTACCTAAAGATCAAGATACTGATATTTTAAATAAGTACTTACAAGTATTTAGGTAGTTTGGATACTACAATTATGTGTCAAATGCAAACCAAGATGTAAAGGCAAATGTCAAACCCGCTACTGTTCCTGTTTGTGATTACGCCGAGAATGTACTACCCGATGTCATCCTACAAATCTCGTTCCAGTTCGTCCTCATGAGAATCCTCTAAGGAGAACACAATACATGTTGCCGGCTCTTCTGCTTAATGTCCAATCTCATTTCCTACTTTACTCCAATTTTGTCTTCCATTGCGTGTTTTATTCCACGTTGTATCTACTATATATCAATCTTACTTTGATAATTATGTGCTCCCGTATTCTCCTGGGGGACCGGGCCAGCTGCGAGACAACAAACCGTTCTCGCGGCTAGCCTGGAACTGCTAAAAATGGAAGCTTAACGACTGTCGGAAGCAGTTCATTCCGGAAGAACGCTAATCTGTAGCACGGTAGTCATTGGATAACTCTGGTCATGCCAGATTAGCCATCACCATAAGTATTTGTTAGTCTGGTTGATTACCTCTTGCAGAGGTAAGTATTTGTGGATTTGGAAATTCTACACGCTTACTGTATTAGCAGGCTAGCCCAAAGGGCAGTAATAACAGCCCATTCAAAGCCTAACGAGGAATGTTGTGCCAACCAGAAGAGTGTCATTTAAATGAGATGCAGAAAGGAAAGAATACTCAAAGTAGGTATCATTTTGAGATGGAGGTGAGGATGTAACTGTGGGGGATTCACAGTATCATTGATTTGCGCTCTTATGCTCAGTCAGACTTTGACTTGGATTTGAGTGGGCAACTATCGAAAGTCAGACGTTGTAGCCAACCTGCCTCCGAAACATTTAGCTTAGGAGAGGATAGCGGTTCTTGCGCCGCTATAGTAGAGTTGGAGGGGTTCGGGACGCGGGGGGTATTGGAATGGAGCAGACAAGCCTTCTCCGCATACACCTGGATGCGGACCAACCGAGAGCTGGCTCTACCATATCGGCAAAGCGGACACCGCAGTGCGAATGCGGCCACCCAAAAGAAGACGGGGACCATATCACCTTCACGTGCCCTCGATTCAGACGCAACAGGAACAGCTGGGAGGCGCTAGACAAGCAGGACTGGCGGAAGGAGGGGAGAGACATATGAGGCAACGGAGGCCTATTTCGGATATTTCTATCGGGAGCTATGCGGGAGATAGGGTAGTTCGGGGGGTGCGCTGAGATAGAGCAGTTCGGGGGTGCGTCGAGATAGAGTGGTTCAAGAGGGTGCGGGTTTCTCTTTTGGGGCGCTCCAGTCAGGACTTAGGTCCATCCGTCATTGACGGTTAATGACAGCACGGGAGCCCCCCGTTCACGAATCTCTTTTGTTTGTTATATGTATGTTTTTACCGCGACGGACCTGGCAGACTAACTTGCCCTGTCCTGAATCCACCCGGGTTTCTGGGTGGCTCTTCATGGCCCCCCTATCGGGGCCGCATAAGAGTACTGAGTTATTTAAAAAAAAAAGAGGGGATGTGGAGTGGAGAAAAGGAAAAGAAGGAGGAGGAGGAGAAGCAGAAGAAGATATATCTGGATAGGGCAGAATATTCTGGTGGTGACTCCCTTCCCAATTCGATATCTCCATGATCACTGCAAGATTGAACTGCTGGTATAGGTAGGCTAGACATCACTCAGTCTTGTATAATTAATTATATACTTGATCAGTAGTTCGATCCTCGCAATCTTATGTAGTTTTCTATTGGACACGGAGCGGAACCAGATTACGGAGCGGAACAGACTCACCTTGTATATTCTGCTACTAGTAAGTAGATACAGTACATATGCCCACATCGTGTATCTAGCTTTTGGCGCTTCGAGCAATGTTCTAAGTTCTAAGTCCGATTCTAAGTTCAAACCGCACCCGTACGTGCAGCAGTTAGGCCCGAGCTATATGATCTTGCCTTCGCTCGACCTTCTACAATAACCCAAATCCCTATATTCCGACAACGTTGCCTTGAACTTACAGATAGCCAAGCTTTTTAGAAACATAGTTGAATAATACCTAGTGCAACCAGATTAAGTTGTAGTCTGGTTGGCGTAGAGCACTACTATTATTGGTGGGGATACGACCGAGCAGGGGGAAGCGACCGACATGAATAACCCTGTTCGCCAAGGCCACCCCTCCTCCTTCTCCTCCAATATTACCAACTTCTGCGCAATTATAGTACCTAATAGCTATATTATCCGAATCGCTGAATTCAGGCCTATCTATTACAACATACTAGATACTCGTCGGCTTACAATATGGATGCAGATTCGGAGGCAAGACTGCAGACAGCAATTGAATACTGCCGAAGGCACCCCCACCAGAAGGCAGCTCGTATTGCAGCCAAATATGGGGTTAATCAAGTAACACTGCACCGTAGGGTTAAGGGTACGCAAGTCAATCGGAGGGTAGCGCATCAAGATCAGCAGCTGTTTAGTTCAGGAGAGGAGAGTGCAATAGTGGAGCTCTGTGAGTTGATGGCAGATTGCGGATTTCCACTATCACAGGATTTACTCCATCGGATAGCACAAGATGTGCTGAATGAACGCAACAACACCAGCAATAAGCCACCGCATGAGATAGGTATGCAATGGGTAAATAGATTCCTTACTCGCCACCCATCAGTAAACAAGCGGTATATTACCTACCAGGAGAGAGTACGCAAACAGGCTGCCAAAGAGGAGATACGGAAGGAGTTTCTTCGGGATTTGGCTAATCTTGCCCGTCGGAAGAAAGTTACACCAGATAATATATGGAATTGTGATGAGAAAGGGATCACTATGGTAGAGGTGGTCAACGTGAGAAGGCAATTGTTCGTATAGGCCGAAAGGAAGCCATGGCGTTAAGTGAAGGATCACGAGAATTCGTTAATGTCTTGGAAACAATCTCTGTAGCTGGTCGCATTATCTCACCATTTATTATCTATCAAGGCAAAACTCATCGGGTGTCCTATTATCTTAATGGGTTATCAACTACTGCCAGTGAGCCACCGACTCGTAAGAACAGGGGTGTTTGGGGGGGGGGTTGTCAACAGTTCCGATGAATGTAGGGTCAAAAGGAATCTCCCAAGCTGCAGCATCGATAATATCAACCTGGCGTGGTGTGGAGTGTAAAGAAACCACATTTGTAGTCTCACCTAGTGGATATATGGATGATGATTTAGGGTTTGCCTACATCTCTGATCATTTTGAGCCGAGAACACGAAATCAGGGTAAACCATGGATTCTTATTATGGATGGCCATTCATCACATATCGAGTGGTGCAATTTGCACTCAATCATGGCATCCACATGATTTGCTTACCTCCACATAGCACACATGTGCTACAGCCCCTCGATGTTGGGTGTTTTGGTCAAGTGCAGAAGGCCTATCAGCGGCACCTCCGAACCTGGTTTGCAGCGAACCAAACAGCAGTAATAACAAAAGCAATATTTCATGGTCTATTAACCTTGACTAGAGAAGAGGTTTTTAGTATGGAAGTTATTTTGTCGGCTTGGAAGAAGCCTGGCTGCTGGCCAATCGATCTGGATTATGCTTATGGTTTCAGTCAAATTCCTTCTAAGCCTACTTCCTCAAGCTATGTTGTCGATACTCCTGGCAGAATGAAGCAAATGGTTACTGAAATTAATGCTGAGCTCACAGCTGGAGCTACGGTAGTGCTAAAAGAGAAATTTCAAGCATGTACCGACTTCATGATTCAAAAAGTTACGAAGTACCGGGATATTGAGAAGAGATCAGCTACACTCAAGTAGCTTCGGAGTGGTAAAACAGTCAAAACAGCTACCAGCAGAGCTTATGTAGGCAAGGGAAGGGTGCTGACACAGAAGGAGGTCGATCAAGGTATTGCAAAATTATTGAAGCGAAAAGAAGATGAGCAAGTAGCTGCTGTCCGGCGGGCTGAGAAGGTGGCTACTAAAAAAGCATCGGATGAAGTAAAGGCCATCTGTGAGGCTGAATATCAGGCGGCATGTGATGCTGCATTGGCTGGCGGACTTCCTAAGCCCAAACGGCCCCGAGCGCCGGTGAAGGCTAAGGCAGTAAAGGGTGGGGGAGAGGCTAGTAGGGGGGGGGGTAGTAGAAGTGGTTTTAATAGGGAGGGTGCTGGTAGAAGGGGTACTAGTAGGAGGGGCGGTGGTGGTAGGAGTAGGGGGGGAGGGCAGGTAGTGACTGAGATTAATATAGAGGCTGGTGATGGTTCTGAAGAGCTAGATGAGGTCGAGATTGAGGAGCAGCAGCGAGTTCTACAGATTCAGGAGTTTTTTGAGGTATGTAGATACCTACTGCTGGTTGGAAGTTGGAAGACGTGTGCTCGCTTGTATACTAATAAGAACATAGGGCCTTGAGTGATCTTTGGGTATCTATCCGCATAGGTAATGGGCTGCGTATGGTGGTGGCAGGTAGTATATGCAAAGGGGGGGGGTATTTGGTGTTTTTTCCATCAGATTCACAGGTACTAGTGCATTGGTTTTTTTGCAGGCTTAGTTAATATGCGCATGAGATAGAGCAAGTTCGATATACCTATACTATGAGTTTACGCTGTATATGTTTGTATTGAATTCATCGTGAGGCCCGTTGAGAAGTGCCAAGTATGCAGGGGTTCATCTCGGTCGCTTCCCCCTGCTCGGTCGTATCCCCACCAATAATAGTAAGTTGAATAGTCCCGAAAAAAAGCCTCTTGGAAACTAGAGAGCGATGCTGACGCAGTTTTGGTAGTCTGGTTGCATGGCCCCTCCGTAGGAGGCAGTTTTGGATAGTCTGGTTGCTCAGAATGTAAATGGAAATGATCCCGCTACTAGGGTATTGTGCTAACCAGACTATGATCCTGCAAAATTTGTTGTTTTTGACCTGCAACCTGCATAGTCTTATACAACCTGCAGAATCATCCTGACAGTGTTTCGTCCTTACAAATTTTAAAGCAGGCTGACTGTAGGTACCCGCTTGACTGGTCTCACGGTGAGATTGATGAGTGAATTTCAAAATGACCCCACCACTGGTATCTCGTGCTCCAGTTCTCGCACAAGTCTTTCGACGGGCAGCTGCTTCATTTGGCCCATGGCGTCTTCTTGTCGAAGTCTATCAACAACACCTGACTCATACAAAAAGACCATCCATGTCCTAGGAGTCGGAAACATTGGGCTGTTGTTCGCACACTCCATAGCTCAATCCCATGGGGCACAATCCGTTACCCTCCTGTTTCACAGGGAGACACTCGCCAAGGAGTGGGATGCAGCAGGAAGAGAAACAAAGCTACTCTGGAACGGAGTCCTCGACAAACAGAAAGGGTATAACTTCGAAATCTTGCAAGCCCCACAACATGCAGTAGCCTCGCCACCAAGTGATACAGATGCAATCCACAACCTCATCATTGCAACAAAAGCTACAAAGACCCTTGCTGCCTTTTCAACCATTCGACATCGTCTCACAGCAGAGTCTACCATTCTCTTTTGCCAGAATGGCATGGGAATTCTGGATGAAATTGAAGGGAAATTTCCAGAGGCGTCGAATTCTTGGCCTCACTATATGGCCGGTATAGTTACTCATGGCGTTTATTCAACGCAACCTTTTCATATTGTTCACGCTGGCCGAGGAAAGGTGACGATGGGATCCCTGCATATACCCGACAGGGTGGAACGGCCGCAGCCGCAGCCGGAGACTTTACGATACCTTCCCGAGCTCCTTACTCGCACTGCCGCACTTGCCGCATCCCATGTTCCTGCTTTGCGGGTTCTTCAAGCTCAACTTGAAAAACTCGTTGTCAACGCCATTATCAATCCTCTAACAGTCCTTTTTAGTTGTCGAAATGGTCAATTGTTCAGGGAATCTGACGCAAGTGCCCCCGCGCCGGATTCCATTTACGATTTTGCAACCAAGTTGATGCACCTCTTATTGGGTGAAATATGCCGGGTCATACAATCCCTGCCAGAAATACAAGGCTTGCTAGGCAAAGAAGACATTTTCTCATTCGGACGTATGAGAGACGTGGTGATTGATGTTGCTACTAAAACAGGGGCTAATACTAGTTCCATGTTGCAAGATTTCAAAACCAATCAGAAGACTGAGATAGACTACATCAATGGATATATTATCCGGAGGGGTATTCAAGTTGGGGTTGATACTGGGGCAAATGCTAGAGTCTTTAATCTCGTGGCAGGGGGACGGCAGGTCTCCGTTGAAGAGATCATGGAGATATTCCCAGAGCTGTCAGCGTCGGCATGAGTGATAAATGAGGAAGGCAGTTAACCGTAAATTCGCAACTATATATGTTGGAATAGCCTCTCGTAATCGTACTGGTCCGGTTGACTATGGTGCATAAGTAGAGTACTAAGCATTTCTGATTTTGTAAGAGAGAATCTCCTAAAAGTGGTAGTCTGGTTTCTGAAGGGTGTTGTGCCAACTAGATTATAAAAGTAGGGCTGATCGAAACGAAATCCCGCGTGGCCTTAAGAAAAAACACCAAATTTTTTTCATTACTGTAGGTGATCCACGAAAAAGTATTAAATTGGATCGAGGAATAGTCTGGTTGGCTCGTAGATCTGCTCGTAGATCGAGGAGTTGTTCATCAAGTATCTTAATTCGGTAAGAGCTCCCCATTGACAAGCTTCCCTTTAACCCATCCCTCATAGCCTTCTGGAAATTTGTCCACAAGTCATCTCATTTCATCAATAACGCTTTAAAATACTTCATTAGCATCACATATTTCGTTGGATATGGTCTGAGGTTGCAATGGACATACTCTTGTCGAAAGCGTTTGCTCGTAGAGTAAGCACATGAGGAATGAAGGTTGAAACGACTATAGTCGAATATTAAGCTTTCAACTTCACGTGACGGGAAAGGGGGAATTACATGGAGTAGAGTGCATTTCGGTCATCTGCGTCCTGAGCTGGAGCAGACCTATTAAAATGCTTGAAATATGATTTGATATATTTCTGGCCAAAACGGTATCTTGGAGCGCGCCATGTACCAACTTCATCTGTTGGGATGTGCTATGTGAGTAAGTGCTAAGAGATATCAGAACTTTGTATTAATGCCACTCACACTCATTATGTGCCCTATGCACACGCATCAAAAATAATGGGCTCTCGTGTTCTCCTATCCGTACATACGTTCCCATACCACAGATCACCATGTATCAGGATGGGAGTGAGTTTGTTACCAAAGGTTTCCATGGGCCTCAATAGCCTTGGGATAACCTTCTCAAATAACTGCGCTGTCAGCTTCCAATTCCTCGCTTGGCCCTTGTACTTCCCTTTCGAGAGCTAGCATCCTCTTCATACCTTGGATATAAAACTCCTCCCAAGTATCACACCAATTATTATCTTGTGGTAATGGACCCATATAAGTACAAATATGGAACCCAAATTTGCCTGGGGAAGCTGAAATTGAGCTACGGTGCAGGTCTGCAAGGCGTTTTGTGAAGTTGTCGATATCTGGAGGCAGCTCCTCAATCATGTCATGAAAATCGCAGAGGAAGAAGTGCGTGTCCGGAAGGGACTGGTAAGATCCCCAGGCGTGTGGTTTGGGAACAAACTCCGGGGATGTTGCATAGAGGGCGGTCATCGACTCGAATTCGCCGTTTAGCATTTCTCGACCTTTTTCCTCAAGTGCAACCTGAGAAGGTAGATATGGGGAATCAGTAAACTCAGATCATAACATCGTTGGACCATAGATTGCATCATGAATCCTACTTTGAGAAAATATGAACGCTTCGTGCCATATGGAAGTTGTGTTTCCAATCTTGCTGTCTGTGTCCAGAAACTGGACCCATAAGGTGTAATTGAGACTACTGTTGCGCCATTGGGAAGCTCTATGGAAGAATTAGTGAATTATGGACTCGCCAATTCAGAAATTGTTTTCCGTGAGTTTACTTACTAGCTAGGACATTCTCATCAACTTTAAGAAATGGGTTTGGGGTTGTTCTTGGAGGTGCAACATAGCCATCACTTGGGTCGTCCATGACTCCAATTGTTCCTTTCTATATATATTCTGTTTCAATCTTCCTGTTTCTGCCCCCCCAGAATTGCACAGACCTATGCCCTGTATTATATACATCCCCCAACAAGGCGGGGACCTAAAAAAAAGGAGGGGGCAACCTGCAAAACAGCTGCAGACGAGGATCAAAGTGGGGAGGAATACGCCCAAAATCGATCAGTTTTGCTTCGACTTAATGACTATTTTTGGGCATGAGACCACACGAGTCTCTTCTCGAAATGCCATGAACAGAATAGCTAGATACCTTTCTTAATCCATTTTTTTTGATCTCATGCCCTAAATCACTAATTGCCTTGATCTCCCTCAAAAAGAGTCGACACCTATAACTTGCTATTCCGGACAATTTGGGCTGCTGCTTCAGCTTCCACCAAAATTTCTCTGATGTAACAGATACCACCCTGTCAGACTCTACAAGGTTATTTCGTATTCAGATATTCGGAGTAGAAACATACTAAAACCTCCCCGAGTGCCTATGCCTTGATTGGCGGGTGTACATGAGCTTAGAGATACTATATACCCACATTAAGAATAGTTTGATTTCGAAATACCACTTGCATGTTGTTAGTTGCACCATATATAAGTTCACTCTCATCATCCAAAAGGTGGTATATCGCCGTTAAATGAGCGAAGAAATGCCAGGGTGAGGTGCAGAGTATTTGGTTGAGAAAGAATTGAACTGTGCACAAAGCTATGTATTTTTATAGCAATGCTTCTCACAAATCAAGAGCCTAGAATATGTAAAGAAATAGCATTGGGATATCGTATAAGTATGTATATTAAAAAGAAATAGCGAGTTAAGGTGCTAGGCTTACCAAACGGGTTGAGGTGAGTATACGCAAGGGATTGGCTCTGTAGAATCCAACACAGACATATGCTGTTCTTAGCCTCGTTCCTAAGCTATTGTGCTAGGTCGTATAAGGGCTTTATTTCGAATGATTATGGGCGGCATATTGTAGTGCGCCTCGAGATGCATCTAATTGCTAGATGCACCAGTCTCTCGCGTATGTACATACGGTCACGATACTTCTCCGGACTGGATCCGGAAAACAATCAAATTTCGACTATTGTGGGCTCGGAGGCACAATTTCAGGCCTTGGCAGGTGCTAGCAGTCAATATCCTGATAACGATTAACAGATTGGGGAAGTATTCGATTCAAGCAGAAACGTGGTTAGATCAATTTTTTAGCCAATGATCTCATCGCGCATACTTGGGTGGGGGGGGTAGAGTTAGCCGAAATCTAAGTAGATATAGCGTAAATAAGCTAAGAGTTTGGGAATGACAGTACTTACATATTAAGTGCTCGTCAAGTAATATTGCAACATCCTATAAAAAAACAAGAAGTAACCAATCGAGTTTTAGTGGTAGAGCTACTTACAAAAGCAGCTGCACCTTGAAATACTTTATATATGCACCACGTCATGGGCAAGAGTTTTGAACTTGATATCAATCTCTCCCCGCAATATAACTGCTGACCAGTTTGGTGACTTTGCTTCCTGGCATTCCCAGATTTCACTTACCCTGAGCTGCATTAATTTACTTTGAACATATATCAAGAAACCTTAGAACTTCTCAATAACGACCTATAGCTACACCTGTCAGTCAAGTTCACGCAAATCAGAAAATAAACACCATGCAACCAAAATCTATTGATGGGATTTTCTTCAGCATACTAGGCAGTTACTAGCAAGTACTGTAAATCACAGGTTTGGCATGTATAAGCAAACCCCTGTTCTCCTGTATCTCTTACAGGTGCCATTTGCCTATGAAGATACTCAGCATCCGCTCCCAACTTCCACTGGAGCTGTAAGTGTGAGAGGTTTGTAATTGGAAAAGATCATCGATGTCCTCCATTGAAGTTGAGTTTGCTCAGGCTATGCGTTATCACGGGACCTAAGAGTTCCCATCTCGACCAAAGGGTTTTAGTAATTGAGATTATCAACTAGACTAGTGTTATGTTCGGCTAACCGAAATCTGTGTTGTGCCAACAGACTAACGAAAGCTCGGGATTGGTCTCTACGAGTGGCTATTCTCACGAGAGACCAGTGCCCACCAGACTAGGGATATGGGTACGTAGTCTGGTTGCACGTAATACTAAACATAAAGGATACTTTACTTCTAAGAGATGTCAGAATAACTTTACTTATGCGTCCCACATCTACCTGTAGTCTGGCTACTGCAGAAATTCATTTGCATAATAACTGCAAGAGACTCTCACTCTTCCTCCCCTGGGAAGCCTCTGCGAGGGGTTGTGAAACCAGACTATTTAAAAGAATCGACTCTGATTGTTATGAAAGTGACTTATCCAAAGACACCACTTCCGGAGAGCATTTACAGAACCAGACTACGTTACAGGCCCTGCGTACCGATAGGTCGTCTACATAAGTAGTAACAGAACCAGACTAAGTTAACAGTAGTCTGGTTGGCACAACACCTCTGAAGGTTAATAGAGAGGCAAGAGTATCAGTTCGGTTTCAGGTAGGACTGTGCCGATGAGTTTCGATTACCCTGAACTTCGATATTGAATTCAGACCCCTAACGTAGCACTATGGAAGCTGCGATCGCGCCAGAGGTGTTTTAGTAGAGACAGCGCGGGTATAACTCCATAAAAATCCCGCAAATATTTACGTTAACAATACTTGGTATTTGCTTACTCAGCAAGGGTCGAGCAGCCCTTCTCTGGGAACAGGGAGCTTAGGGCCTTAGGCCCACCTGAACCTCGCCATGGTCACGCCTTATGCGAGTATTGAATTAAAAAAAAAAAAAAAAAGGGTCGAGCAGCTCATGTTCAGAGACCAGATAAGACGGACAGAAGCTGGCACGAGAGCAGTAGACTGGTGATGGCTAGTCTGGCTTGCACTAGCCCCTCTGTAGAGGGGTGATGGCGCGGTGCAGAGTCCACTTGCAGGGTCAGATTCCGCAGAGAGTGCCCTATTTGGTAAGGATTTTATTCATCTTGACATACATTAAGTAACCCTCAATGTTTGCGCGCCCGCAAGTCGTTATCCACACAACATTACACTACCGGTCCTGAGGACCTTTCATATTCTCTCTACCTACTTTCATTTTACTGCGCTTTTAATTTCGGCATTTCACATTCTGTGCCTTTTTAGTTAATCCGGGGTTCCATTTGTCAAACATACTTACACTCCTTCCATCGTCCCGACGTCTGCAACTTTCCCCTCATCCGCCCACTACAACATATGGCAACAAGAGCACTGGCTCCTTATTGATCCAGAATAAAGTACTTATAGCAAACACTGCAATGATGGACGGAACAGTGGAGACTTCATACTACCTGGGTCACCAGTCCGTGTTTTCGTCACCCTCATCTACGACAACCCCTTATGCCTCCCAGGCATCTCCGTCGGGCGGTATTTACAGCAATCCAACCGATTTGGCTACCAACGGGGCTACCATACAGTGGATATTGTCGCTTATGGGGTCGGATGGCGACGAGGATGAGGCAAAGAGGTGGTCCTCTTTTATTGGGATAATAGTCGCCATCGGCGGCAACGTTCTTATCTCATTGGCGCTAAACGTACAAAAATACGCCCATATTCGCTTGAGGCGTGAGAAGACTCAAAGAAAGCAATTGCTGAAGCGGCGGCGGAAAGAGCAAGCATGGAAAAGAGCGTTAGCCGAGATGGGGTCTGTAGGCCAGCGGGGAGACATGGTTGGTGAGGAAATGGGGGATGACGATATAGGGCAGTTGGACGGGGATGAAACTCCTGAGGATGAGGAACCGGAAACTACGAACGAGCACTCAAATTTGGTAGGAGGAGGAAATTCAGCGAAAGGGGATCAGATGTACCTCCATTCACCTTGGTGGTGGCTAGGATTGGTATTGATGACCGTGGGGGAATGTGGGAATTTCCTAGCATACGGTTTTGCCCCTGCCAGTATTGTTTCACCATTGGGAGTGGTTGCTCTAATATCAAATTGCATCGTCGCCCCATTAATGTTGAAGGAACCTTTCCGGGGCCGAGACTTTGTGGGGGTGGTGGTCAGTATTACTGGTGCGGTTATTGTAGTGATGAGTTCTGCAGCGGAAGAAGTTAAGGTACTCAGAATTCTTTGCCTTCCCCAGAAAAAGCTAATGATAGCTATAGCTTGGACCCGACGAAATACTTGAAGCCATTTCACGAACGGCTTTTGAAATTTATTTTGGCGTTACATGCCTCATGATTGGTGCCCTGATGTATATTTCTCAGAGATATGGCTCGAAATCCATAGTCATTGACCTCGGATTGGTGGCTCTGTTCGGTGGATACACAGTGCTGTCAACTAAGGGCATCTCATCGCTACTCACCACATCCTTATACCACATCTTTACAATGCCTATTGCCTATCTCTTTGCTGTGATTCTCATTTCCACAGCTATTCTACAAATCAAATACGTCAACCGGGCCTTGCAACGCTTCGACTCTACCCAGGTCATCCCAACACAATTCGTACTCTTCACACTATCCGTTATCATCGGTAGTGGCATCTTATATAGGGATTTCGAAAAGATTGATCATGATAGGTTAACCAAGTTTACCTTTGGGTGTGGATTCACGTTCTCTGGGGTTTACCTTATTACAAGCGGCCGGGTGACAAAGGAAGAAGATGAGGACGACCAGTTAGCAGAGGAAGGTTGTATTGGTTTGCTCGAAGGTGAAGGAATTTCAGAAGTTTCAAGTCAAAACGGCAGCATGGGGAGACAGAGAGTTGCCACATTCAATGGCGCAGATGGAGCGGCTTCCCCTAGGGCAACCAGAGCACGACCGTTGGTCCGCCGCTACCAGTCGTCGCATTCGGTAGCCGTCACTGTGGCGAGCAACTTGGATCTTCCACACGAGTCTGATATCACAGAGACATCACCACTCTTGGAACATCATGCAGATTACCATGATAGCCCGCCATCATCACTACATTCTCCTGCACGGGCAGGCTTCTCACATAGCAGCACTAACCTAACCACATCAACAACTATCCCACAGCGACATTCCATAAGCCTTGTGCCAGGGCCTATAGTCCTCGGTTACCAATTACAAGCTGTGGTAGCTGATCACGTTGGCCCAGCAGTTCTCCAAAATACCGCTAAGCGAGCTGTTCGCAAAGTCAAAAGCATAACACTTGATATGTCTCTTCCCCCGAAAACCGCGCCTGGTTCTTCGTGTGGATTCGGAGAAGGAAGTTCACGCAGGCCCTTCAAGGAGCCTGATTCAGCTGGCGGCGAGGATGAAATCGTTTCGGGGTTGGAACCTGGGGAGGACACAGGGAAGTCAAAGGGGAGGGGACGTAGTAGTAGCTTACATTTGGTGATGGACTATGTTAAGGTGTCAAGCCCTAGACGGGTAAATGGCAGTGTGAGTGACACTACTACTGTGGGAAGGGCAGGAGAAGAGGAGCCGTGATAGCCAATTGTGGGTGCTTAGATTTTGTACACTGGGGCATATTGGGGGTTTTCAGTTCGTTCCTGGTTTGGGCCTTGGGGATTAGATCTACGCTTGGCTTTGACTTATCTCTTTTGGGCCTTTTCCCTAATCTTTTCCTTTGCTGATTGTTTTTTCTACATTCTGGTTACCAGTTTCCTTGTTACTTTCTCTGCTTCTTTTTAAATACATTACCCTGACATCTTTGATGCTTCCCCCTTACATACCATCATAATATTGGTCGTTTTGGTCGAATGTCCGTTAGTCACTACCCATCTTCTTAACCTACCCCCACAGCTTTGTAACAATATGATCATGTATATGTTGGCACTACATTAGTGGTACTATAATGCATATTCTATAATAAATACCCGGGTGTTCTGCATTTATGTAGGCTGAAACCACTCACAGTCCCCTGCAGAGTATAATCGCTCCTGAGCATAGAGAGTTGAATGACTGGTCGGCATGGAGAAGCCGTTGCAACTTCTAGTCCTTACAAAGTTCTTGTTTGATGTTTATTGCCCGCCAGACTAGATGTTTATCCAGTATATATATTGTGCTATTGAGACTAGCGTATGAAGTGCAGCTGTTTCATCGAAACATATAGTTAGCACTGCGAAACTAGTGAATCCCAAAATTCTGACATGAAGGCACAAGCCGCTCGTAGGGCTTGTGCCAACCAGACTATTAAATTCTATGTAGTCTGGTTGGCACATTAAATTCGGTGCCAACCAGACTATTAAATTCGCTGTTTACGTTTGTCCATTCAGGAAACGCCCAGGATGGCGCTAGTCTGGTTTAGTCTGGCTTGCACTAGCGCAACCATTGAGCCGCACTTTTTAGTTCTGAGCTCCGAAAGCCCGCTAGACTAGCCCCAAACATCATCACATTCAAAATCAGCGATGCCGCCACCGAAGAACGACACACGATGGGATGGTGATGACGATGATGACGAGCCTATCGTGGAGGAACACGTTTTGGACCCTAACGACCTAATGCGAGCATTCCTCCCAGCTGCTTTCGGCAAGCAAACCGGCGCTCGCGACAGAGCCGTTGAGTTCGACAAGACGAAGCGTGAGGGTGCGTCAGAAGAGAAGGGGAAAGAGAAAGAGAAAGATAAAAGCAAGCAGCACATGAAGAGGGTGGATTCAGATGAAGAGGAAACTGACGACGACGATGATTCGGATGATAATGATGAAGACGAATTCCCAACATCCCATGAGTTGGTGCTGAAAGCGCATACCAAGACTGTCAGCTCTATATCACTAGATCCGTCAGGAACCCGTATGGTCACAGCTTCGCATGATTGCATGGTCAAGTTCTTCGATTTTCCGTCCATGTCTTCGGATTCATTAAATCCGTTTCGGTCAATTGAGCCTAGTGAGAGTCATCATGTCCATTCGGCAACCTTTTCTGGCAATGGACAGAGTGTACTTCTCATACCCGCAGCCAACCAAGCCAAGATTCTGTCTCGAGATGGAGAGACGTTAGTGGAGTTTGTAAAGGGCGATATGTATATCCGGGATATGCATAATACCAAGGGGCATGTGAGTGAGATTACTGCTGGGTGCTGGCACCCCACGGATAAGAATAGGCTGGTAACTGCGGGGACGGACTCGACATTGAGGATATGGGATGTGAATAATAAGAGGCACCACAAGGATATTGTTGTGCATAAGAGTAAGACGGCAAAGGGAGGAAGGTCCAGGATGTGTTGTGTTGCATGGGCACCCGGGGAAGGTGGGGCAAAGAGTATGCTGGGGACAGTGGCTATGGATGGAAGCTTGGTGATATATGGTGGCGAGGGACCATTCACCAGGCCAGCTATGGAGGTCAAGGAGGCCCATCAGAGGGAGAGCTGGACTTCGTCAATGGTATTTTCATCTGATGGTAGGCTGCTTGTGACAAAAGGGGGAGATCAAACCATTAAACGTCCGTTATAGCCTACTCTCGTATCTATGGTTCAGGAAGCTAATGGCAATTATAGTATGGGATACCCGGAAACTCAAGACACCTATGAATACCAGAGAATTTGCGACTCCTATCCAACCCGAGAGCAATATAATATTCTCACCCAATGGAACAAACCTTCTCACAGGGGATGCAAATGGAAACCTCCATATCCTTTCTCCTGCTACCCTGAAATCCGAACAAACCATACCTATTACTCCCTCGCACCCTCTTGTCACATTAACCTGGCATCCCAAGATCAATCAAATCCTGACGGGGTCTTCCACCGGTGATATCAATATACTATACTCCCCCACCACCTCCGTACGGGGTGCAAAGCTGGTGGTCACTCGGGCGCCGAAGAAACGCCATATTGACGATGACCCCACGTATAGCACAGACCTAGCTTCTGGCGGGTTGAGCGAGGACGCAATATTACTTCCCAACGCACTGCTCGGGAGGACCAAGGGTGGCTTGAGTGCACAGTTAATTGGGAAGAAGAAAGGCTCTATGGCACCGGAGATGCCAGCACCAACACCATGGGGAAAGAATAATCCTGATCAGGAGCATGTAAAGAAGGCGTATGCGCTTAGCTCTATGAGGGATGAGGACCCCAGAGAGGCATTATTGAAGTATGCGGAGGTAGCGGAAAAGGAGCCGATGTTCACGGTATGTGGATCGATTTCAGGTGCCCTGGCGAGTGAAGCTGGCTAACAACGGGGGATTAGGCTGCCTGGAGTAAGACACAACCGAAGACGATATATGCAGCGATTTCGGATGATGAGGAAACGGATACACGGGATACGAAGAGGCAGAGGCGATAGGTATTCGGGGGAGATTGTACGATAGGCACTGAATTTGGACAGTTATAAGCCTGTTATTCGGGAGCTGGAAGTATACTGGCATTTAGAAGCATCAATTTTCACTTTGATATTGGGAAATGCAACAGCAGCCAACTTGAACTTTGTAGTAGAAACATCTAATATGTCCCATGAGACCCATAGACAGCGCCCACCTCCAACCTCTATATTATACACCCTTACTCAAGAGCTCTCAATTGTGATATTCCACTTCGACAGACAATACTCTCTGCCATGAGCAGCTCCAGCTTGTCATGTATCCCACCGCAAGTACCTCTAATGGTGGTCCTTTGCACGATGCTCCCCTCCATGATGATGGTCGTCCTTCATGAATAGGGCCTCGTAGGCGCAGTATGCAGCAAAAGCAACAGTTGCTGTTCCGAGGCCGGGAAGAGCCATTTTGAACCGGTTCCAGCGAGTGAAAGGGCCCGCGTATCGCCATGTCTCACTACAATCCAATTGCACTCATAAGCAAACGCCCATTCGACCACCGGCCGGGGGCACCGGGGAATTGGGTCCGTCAATCAAGGAGGGGGGTGTTGGACGAACCCTCGAGCCCATGGGTCTTTCTTTGGAGGAGCATTGAGCAGATGCTTTATCGGGTCAAAACTCTTGGGATCGAAACCTGGTCGCTGAGACATTTTTGCGGCGTATCTCGTCGTTTCCTCGGTGGTTTGCTTGGGGCTGTCGCTGAATGATTCGTTTGCGGGCCCTCGTTGACGTCGGACGCACCTGAGCTTTCCCGCCGCATGCAAAAGCGGCATCTGCAGATGCGTGCTGGCTTGGCGGCTGCATTGCGGAGACGTCACGCCGCTTTTGCGCTGAGGAACCCGCGCCAAGCCCCGGCCTCGAGGAGTTCCATGCACACCGCGGCAACCCTGAGGTTAAGTATTAGTTACAACTCTATCACCTTCTTCGCAGCTCTAAACAATTTGATATACGCAATTTACACTTACGCATGCCAACCGTCTCGGCCTTCATCACTTCCCACAGCAGCAGTCGGCTATTCTTGTCGATAGCTTGACCGCTTCCTGCGCCTATTCTGTACGACTCACCTGCCCCTGCCATACCTGAAAGTAGCACTACATACACTGTGGCCCCTTGTGGTTACTGGCCATTACTGATCTTCGATTCCGAGCTTCCAATCTCACTGGAGGTCCGTCCCGACAAAACGCACATACGGAGTTCTGGGTACTATGCCGACACGACCAAATGCATTTGGCCCGACGATGCATAATCCTGGGCCCTATCATACCGGAGGAGGAGGGGGTGGGGCAGGTGGGCATGCACACAATATACATAGTCATCTATTCCAACAGCAACAAGCCGAAAGGTCGGTTTCTCGTTTCCTCCCTATCGAGGCTGGCTGCTCTCAAGCAACCGTCAGCGAAAGCGGTTTGAATGGCAGCCTGCTGACTGGCTTGTGGCTCCTATAGGTTCCAAGCTGCTCATTTCCATGGACAATCTCAGTTAGCAGCTCAAGCCCAAGCTCAGGCCCAAGCTCAGGCCCAAGCCCAGGCCGTTCAGCAACAACAAGCTGCTCGACAAGAACAGGCAGCGAAAGCTGCTGCGGTAGCAGCCGCGCAACAGCAAGCCCAGCAGCAGCATGCCGCGCAACTCGCCCAGCAGCAGCATCACCATAATCGGCAGCAAGAAAATCTGATGCAGCAACGGCCCACACAAGGAGCGGGGCAGCTGATGGGAGGGATGTCCAACGCGGCTCAGGTAGCAAATGCACAAGCTGCCGCTGCTGCGGCGGCGGCAGTAGAAGAGCAGTGTATTGTAAATGTGTGGCAGAGCAATTTGGAGTCTGAGATTGCGAAGTTGAGAGATCTAGTGGAGACCTACAAGTACATCTCGATGGTATGCTCTCCTTGACTTTGTGTGATTTGGCGGGTATGGGCCTCTATGTTAGAGTGGTTCAGCCAGCCTTGTGGAATTGAAGGCGTAGGCGCGAAACCTAGGCTAAAGCTGCATAGGACACCGAATTTCCAGGTATAGTAGCGAGACCTATGGGAACGTTTAAGAATAAGGCCGATTACCATTACCAAACGTTACGCTGCAATGTCGATATGCTCAAAATCATACAACTTGGAATAACGGTGGCAGATGAAGATGGAAATATGCCGGACGTCTGTACGTGGCAGTTTAATTTCAAATTCAGTCTGTCGTAAGTAGATTTGGAAGGCTCTTTGGGCGTGGGCATGCTGATTTTATTCTAATAGGGACGATATGTACGCCCAGGACTCGATAGAACTGTTAACGAAGTCCGGAATCGATTTTCCACGGCATGCTGAGCAAGGTATTGATGTCTTTAAATTTGGGGAGCTGTTGATAAGTTCTGGCCTTGTCCTCATCGACGACGTAAAGTGGATATCATTCCATTCAGGATACGATTTTGGTTATCTTGTTAAGATCATGATGTGCAAACCACTGCCCTCGGAAGAGTCGGAATTCAGGCAGTTTCTGAATAAATTCTTTCCGTCGCTTTATGATATTAAATTTCTCATGAAGAGTTGCAAAGGACTGAAGGGGGGACTGCAGGATATTGCCGACGAATTACAAATTCCGAGGATTGGGCCTCAACACCAAGCAGGAAGTGATAGTATGCTTACAGGGCATATCTTTTTTGCTATCAAGAGGCAGTTTTTCAACGGAAAGATCGATGATGAGAAATACTTGTGGGTCCCGCATTGGTTTTATATACTGGGGAAATTGCTGACGGTTTCACAGGGGTCAAGTATGGGGACTTAATGGCCTAGGAATGACGAACGGCATCGGAGGAGGTGTAATATATAATTCTGGAGGATCGACGGACTCGAAAGACAAGAAGGACAATACTCCGACTACCCCAACAGAGACATCCCCGCCAACGGATGGCGGTCCATCAACACCTGCACCGCAGCAACTCAATGGACAGGGCCCATCTACACCAAGCTATACACCAGGCCCTGGTGGAGGTAGTAACTCGTTTTATGGAAAAATGGGCGGGATATAATTATTGGCTTATATTCAGTAGAAGGACACTATTGATCACGCTCCTGTGAAATATAACCCTCGAAGCCATAAAAAGCGGAAGGCGACTTGATGCCCAGCGGGCTGGATGTATTATGTGCTCGGTTGGGTTATGGGTTACGGTTTGATCACGCGTTGAGAGGTTTCTTGGGTTCTTTCTAGTGTTTTCATTTTTATTGGGTTTCTTTCTCGGGTGTTTCGTTTCTATGTTTTAGGTACTGGCCATATTCTATTTACTTACCATCTACTCGACTTACCTGTGTGCATGTTGTAACCCTGTATTCTTAAGCCTTTTTGTTTCTCGGTGATTGCTTTCCTACTTGTACTTTTATATGCATGCCCTTACTTCTGTCCCGCGTAGTGGTTTCCTTTGGCAGTATGGTGTTGTGTCAGTGTTTCTGGTGTAAAATCGGTAGTCAGGGATTGTACAGTATGCAGAATATTGACATACAGTACAATACATTGTTCGGTTAGTCAGTTCTCAGCTCAGGTGTAGGGAGACCGGAGAGGCCAGGCAACTTTGAATGCTGGTAGGTGTAAGCTGCTCGGATGGCCCTGTCTGGCAGATCGAAACATTCTCATTCTTGCCAACAACACTCCCGACCCATTCAAAGCGCTCTTGGATGTCGTCCGTTACTGCCAAGCATCCCAGGAATTTTCTGATGCGGAATCCTTGTCTTAAAAGCAAACGCTTCACCAACGACCCTCAAACCCCCTGAACCTGCAGCTGGGGCCGGCGAACCGACTTAGAACTATCACCAGACCTTTCGACGCTGGGGAGCGCAAACGAAAGCTATTTCGGCTGGCTTGTCCAGAATCATCAATCTCCTCCGACTGAGATACTTACGCTCCTTTTACAAGAAATCGTTAATATCGAACGCCCACTTTCCTTTCAACTATCGACCCGTCGAAATTAGAGCGCCAACCGTGGTCCTTTTGGTTGCACTTCATCGTCTTCGAGCATAGACCACGCAGGAAGCAGAACTTAGTTTGTGATTCGCATCTAGTGAAGGAGGAAGAATAGAATGGCGACCACGACCACTACAATCACTTCCACAAGGGTGCGGAAACCGGAGCCGGCGGTGCTTCAGCAAGAAATGACTCCAGCTCAGTCTACATCGCGAGGCATTTTCCCTCTGCGACGGAACTCCCAGTATGGCGGCACAAGTCCTCATCCAGGGCAGGAAAAACCCGTCCCTTCATCCCCGCCAATAGCGAACCGCCGTCTATCAGCGACAGTGACAGGTCCACCAACAAATAGGCTGAGCCATAGCTGGTTTGCGGATGCTGCTGGGATTGGGAGTGGGGAGGGGGCAGAACCGCATGGGATTGATTTTGACTTAGAGAAAGGGGTGAAGTTGGAGGATTTGCGAGCTGCACGGGCGAAGAAGGAAGCGAAAAGGAAGAGTATGCTTGGTGTAGATGGGACACGGGCAGGAGGACTAGATGCAAGGTCGTCGAGTAGCCGGCCGTCAACGTTACATGAAGAAGAGGAAGAGGAAGATTGGAATCATGAACATCCATGTTTCCCCCACCCAAACCCGTATGTTCCGCTGGATTCTCCATTGTGGCAGAGTACGAGGATAATAAGGATACCGAGGGATTATATGATCAATGGGGATAATACGCCTGCATTTTCGATTGTGTATCCGGTGATTTTGGAGCCATATGTGACGGAGGAACAGTTTAGGAAGATTGTGGATACGGTGAATGAGAAAATGAGGTTAGCGTTTGATCCATGGAATAAGTGGAATTGGGTGGATGCTGTGTGTGGCTTGGCGACGTTTTGGTTATGGGAAGAGATTTACCCGACATATGTGAAGAAGCGACTGAGGGAAGTGGAAAAAACTTTGGAGGGGTGGAATGTAACATTGAAGGAGCAAGGAGCAAGGTTGATCCCGCTGAGGAGGTCGGCGTATATAACGGTAAGTAAACCCTGAAATTTGCTCTATAAGGATGACAGCATGCTTATAAGTTATGAAGCTGGACATACAAATACCGGACCCGTTAAGGGAGGATAGTGAGGACGGCAGTGTTCTCAATCAAGAGAGACCGTCTGGAGAGAATGGAGCAGCCAACGAAGCTTTAACAAAAGAGGCGGAAGCGGAGGCCAGAAAGACGACACTGTCAGATGAAATGATACCAGCGTTGAAGATAAATGGAGATTTTCATCGGTAGGACCTTGAAACATCACCAAAAGCAACGATTCAGCAGTTCATGTAGAAACTTTGCTACCTTGATGGTTTATTCTTTTCTCCAAGCCAGCCGAGTTGAACAGCTGTACAATCATTTCGGCCTCCTTCCTTTTTACAGCTTCTCTGATGTCGGTTCCGAAGAGACGTCCAATACTTGCCTAGCAGGCATATGACACAAGGTGCATACAGACATACAGTATGATATTAAAGTATCTCATTTTTGAGGAGGGAACCCAACTTACCTAACTCGCTGGACCTATAAATGTTCAAGCGTGCCTAGTTACTTCTCTTTTGTTTTTAATTTGTAATTCCATAAGTCGTCGCTGCTTCTTCTCTTTCTTCATGAGTGTATACCACTTTCTTCGTCTTCCTCTTCCGACTTTCATAGTTTCTCTGGTTTCTCTTTTTTCTTTCGTTTAGTCATCTCGGAGGAGAATGAGTGACATGGTACCTGTTTATTTTTGTCCCACCAGATCCGTCTTGAAGGGTTCCTGCAGCTTCTTGGCTAAATAGCTGTTTTCATTACTCCCTGTCCATAGTTTCTACAGAAGTTTTATTTTTCCTTCGGTATACAGGCAGTATGGGATGGGGTATGGATGGGATAGGAGATTTGTCTATATTCCTGTAGTTTTGACTTGTTTATTCATTTTCGGGGGGCTTTGGCGCGGGGCTAGTTATCTATACGGTCTGTTTTTCTTTGGTTTGTTGAGGCCGTTTCGTTCAATTCTATTGCAACTGTCGGTCTGCGGGGTTTGGGGTTCTTGAGATCTATAAGTCTCGTTGGGGCTTGAAGTGTGGGGTATGGAAGGAAGAAATATCGAGGTAGACGTAGAGGAATGTCATAGAGTTACCGAAGTCCAAGAAGATATTCCACAGATCTGTTTTAAACAGCCCCGTACCTATAATTAGGACCTGTTTGCGGCACTCTTTCAGACGTAGTGTCACAGCAAAACATATCATACATACTTCTAAGTAATTATGTAAGGTCGGGTTAGCAACTGTCCTTACTTTGAAACGTGGTGGCGGTGGCGGAGATGTGTCGCAACTCGGCTTTAGTTCAATCTTCACCCTCTCGGAATTTAGGCGACGAGACCTAATGTATGCCGCGGATAGTGCGGCTTAACGTGTTCGCTAGCGACAGCCGCTGCACCATTATTTATTTCGTCCGTCCGCAAGCGACTTAGTACTGGACTTCAAATCCTACTTCAAACAAATTGCCTCCTACAACTTCCTTCTTCCTCGTTTTACTACCATCCACCATATATATTTTACAACCACTATTCAAGCTGGGGCTTGGTACTCTTCATAAGCCCAGAACCCAAGGAACAGTTGGCTTATCTACTCTTCCCGAAGGACCCAGTAATTGTACATGTACAATCCACCAATCGAATACAGTCGAAGGATCACTAGTACCTCTCCGAATCAAGTTCACGAATGTCATTAAAGTCTATTTAGATACCCGCATACAAGGGAAACCTCTCTATCTCGACATTCCTCGACTGAATATCACCTCACTTATCTTTTCACTCGCATCATCAAGACCTGTGATTAGGATCTGCGATTTCTCTTGAATTAAGAAGCACGATGCAACGGCACGAAGACCCCTGGGAATGGGACGTGGACAAGGTTGCCTGTGAGCTAGTCCGAATCACAGACGACCAGACCGTAGGCGAGGCCATTCGGTTGAACAGGATCGATGGAGGTTGTCTCCTCACCATCCTAACCCGAGAGAATCTCAAGGACGAAGTTGGGATTATAGCATTTGGGACTAGAGGGGTGATTATGAGACAGGTGGAGTTATGGAGGAGGCAAAGTAGACAGTATGTAGATTATGTGGAGGGCCAGGATAAACAACGTATGAAGGCTAGGTTAAGGGATCTAGTTCAGGATCATAGGCTGCAGCGGGAGTTTAAGCGGATTATTGCAGACACAAGCAGGGATGAGGAGAGGAGTAGTGACAGGTTGACTGTGCCGGTGGGAAGGGGAGAGGGGAGGTTGGAGAATAAGAGGAGGAGTCTGAGTCCGTTGCCAGATTTGGAGAGTATGGAGCTTGTGGGGAAGAGGAATAAATGTACGTGGAACTCTGATCTTGAAGTGAATCGCTTGGCTTACAAATACTGATGTAGCTCCCGATTTACGGCCACACGTCCCGATTAAAGAAAAGGAGCTGAGTCCACTGAGTTTCTTAGATGGAGACGACGAGATTGGGCCGTTGGGAGGGAATGAGGGGCTGATGGAGGTTGATGAGGAGCCAGTGTCGAGGGCAGCGGAGAGCATCAACATTCCACCAGCAGTGGAGATAGTAAATCCGCCCACAGTTGTGAAGAACGTTCTCGGCACACCTCTTCCGACAAATAGCATAATCGCGGAAACTCCTTCTACACTCGCAGATAAAGACCGCCTGACGCCCACCCATGATCGAGGTACACCTGTTTTAAGTCAATCAGGGCTTCGACGACCGTCAGAACATACTCGAAAAAAACCTGCTGGAGGCTACCTTGGGCCCCATGCATTGTTGGTTGATGATATCTTTTACGGAGACCGAGATTTGGATGCCGAAAATAGTACTGACGAAGATACATTTTATATCCCCCCCTCTGATGTTCCTGTTGGCACAAAAAAATATGTAGAGAAGCAGATTCGCTACTTTTTCATGAGTTCGGAGCAGGCATCTACAGCCAAACCAGGAGGACTCTATCGAACTGCCTTGAAGCCATATCGGGCATCTTTGCTTCGGAAGCATTATAAACAGTCAATGACTGTATTTGATGTTCGTGGGGATAAATGCAAGATCTACAAAGCTGTAGTGGATGATATGGATGACTTAGAGTGGACTGCTACCGACAAGCCAATAATTAAGAATGACAGTCAAAGAGCGACTTTTGCCGAATACCCAGAGTCTACAGCACGTCCTCATTTCAACTACAACCAAGAAGACAATTCGGAGCATTACTATGATTATCTCCTCAAATGGATGAAGATCAGTAATGACAAAGCTCTGCCGGAGTTTGGTGAGTCTGGTAGCGAAGGTGAATATGATGTTCAAACGTGGAGAGAAATCGAAGAGGAGGAAGGAGAACCTCTACCCAGTATCCCCTCAAAGCCGCTGAAGGTGAGGCTTGACAAGGGCAAGAAACCCATTCGAAGAGAGCGGGTACGCATAGAGCCAGAGGGAAGTGGAGAGGACCTGGGAGGTGGTGATGGCTTGACACCGTCAAGGGAGCTACCAGAGAGGGAGGAGGGAAATACCCCTGTGAACTCCGACGGTATCATGGACTTGGACCGAAGCTCCCCCAGGAATATTGTTGGCACTGAAGCTGAGGCTGAGAATGGGCTCACTCTGGCCAGTGGAGATGTGAATAGGGACGTTGTCACCAGCAGGGCCCGCAAGCCTCCCAAAGAACTCGATTTTATCGATTTAACTCAGATGGATGATGGGTCTATGGATGAAGCTCCCCATCCTCCTAAAAGGGGAAGAAAAAATCGACTAGATAGTGAGGACAGGAGGCAGCGGCCAGAAAGGGAACGGAAACGAACCAAGCGTTACCCTGAAAAGGAAGACCCGGTCTTCACATTTTCCGATGATAATGATCATGGTGATGGTGATGAGGAGAATACTAGGCATAGAAGACGGAGAGTCGTGGAGATTGTTGAGGATATCGCAGCGAAGGCTTCTAGGGCCAATGTGCATCGGCTAGTGAAAGCGCGGGCCAAGAGAATCCAACTGGAAGAGGCGAAGTGGAAGAGTAAGGGAGGTTCGGCACCAGATTTACAGGGGAAGGTGCAAATAAACGTGGGGAAGTATGCGAATGAGGATCCAATTTTCATCCATCCACAGCTTGCGGAGGTCCTCAAGCCACATCAGATTAAAGGCATACGCTGCTTGTGGGGAGAGTTGGTGCAGTCGGGGAGGGGTATGGGGGCTTTATTGGCGCATACTATGGGGCTAGGGAAGACTTTCCAAGTGTGAGTACTGTCTTTCTACTTGAGGTACTGCGGCAAGGGACCGTAAATGGGGCTCGTGACCCCAGGAGTTTACCTTGTCGTACATGGATTCTTTATGAGGCACATTCACGTACTTCTCACAAGCCACATCTTAACCTCGGTCACTTACCCCCTACCCTACTGATTATCCCACTAAAGCTTCCCTAATAGAGTATTGCTTCTCATTGCTAATCTAAAAGCAGTATCGCATTATTACACACAATTGCAGTGGCGGGGGCCAATCCCGAGCCCCGAGTCCACAAACAGATTCCTGACCATATGCGGAAATCGAGATCCTTAGTGATGTGTCCCGCAGGACTTGTGGATAATTGGTGGGACGAGTTCCATAACTGGTTACCTATGGATAAGACTACGCGCCTCCTTGATCTCACACATATTGGCAACATTCATAAAATCGATGCAAGTAATTCCACCAATTGCCGAATACACACAATTCGTTCATGGTATGAGGAAGGCGGTGTCTTGATTATGAGTTATCATATGGTTCGCAAGTTTGCTAGCGAGGATGACGATCCCACTCTTAAGAGTGCGAACTTTAGGCAGATGCTGCTAGAAGGACCTAATATTATTGTGGCAGATGAAGCTCATATGATGAAAAGCACCAAGGCTGTTATTACCAAAATTGCACAGCAGTTCAAAAGTACAAGCAGGATTGCATTGACAGGAAGTCCACTATCAAATAATCTGATTGAATACTGGACTATGATTGAGTGGATTGATCAGAAGTATCTAGGGCCGGAGAAGGAGTTCCAGATCAATTACGTGAAACCCATTTATGATGGCCTGTGGATCGATAGTACCAAAGAAGAGAGAAGGGTGTCGTTGAAGAAATTACGAGTCTTGAAGAAAATCCTTGAGCCAAAGGTGGAGCGTGCCGACATCACAGCGATTCAGAACTTCCTTCCGTCGAAAACGGAATTCCTTATTACAATACCTCTGACAGACATACAAATGCAACTATACCATATCTTGCTACAGGATATAAAGGATATGGACTACAAACATTTTGATGCTATGCATCTACTGTCTTTAGTGAATAACCATCCCTATACGGTTGTGATGACCCTTGAGAAAAGAAACCAGAAGGAGGTGAATCCTCGTGATCGAGAAGAAGATATTGAACTGGGGCCCTCGTCCGTCGATGCAATCATGCCGACCCTTCCTTCAGCCAAAGCAGTGATGGAGTCTGTTAAGAACCCGAAAGCGCGTACGCATTCTTATCGGATGTCTGCTCTGCGGTACATCTTGAGGTTCTCAATAGAAGCTGGAGATAAGGTTCTCGTCTTTACTCACAGTATCCCAACACTCGATCTTCTTGAATTCTACATGAATCATTGGGAAATATCTTATCTAAGGCTGGATGGTACCACTGATGTTACCAAACGGCAGCAAACTACAAAGAATTTCAATGCGGATGGAAGCGCCGACGTGTTCATCATATCGACAAAGGCTGGTGGCTTAGGACTGAACTTGTTTGGGGCTAACCGCGTTGTGATCTTTGACTTCCGCTGGACGCCAATGTGGGAACAACAGGCAGTGGGGCGTGCTTACAGGATAGGGCAGAAAAAGCCTGTGTTTGTTTACAGATTGGTTGCGGGTGGGACTTATGAAGATAGATTGAGGAACATGGTCGACTTCAAGCAGCAACTACAAGTCAGAGTTATTGATCAGAAGGACCCTCGGAGGAGCTCAAGTAAGCTTGGGACACTGTTACTTAAACCACCAGAACAGCCGGAGCAAGAGGATCTGGAAGAGTTTATGGGAAAGGATGTAGTGTTAGACAAATTACTTAAAAAGGTCGACTTTATACGCGACATCTCGTACACGCAGACATTTATTCCAGATGACGAGGACGACTTAGATGAACAAGAGAAAGCGGATGCAGACGCCGAACTTCAGCAGTTACAGGCACTACGGGAAGGTGCCACTGCTGCTGCTACTAGTGTTGCTACGAGTGCTACGGTTTCTTCCTCGGCGATACAGCAGTACGGGGTGGGAACGAGCACGGGAGGGCCTGTTGTGAGTGGTACAACGGTGCCTGATGAAGGTGAGGATGTTTCCTTCTTAAGACAGCAAATTCAACAAAGTGCTGTTGCCCCCGCGTTCAAGGTGCCAACGGTGAGACCTTTACAACAGCCCGTGAGAGTTGCCCCATCCTCTAGTGCTCCTTCAGCTACGATCATCAATCCTTTCTCAACTCCGGTTTCCAAACGGATCACGACTACTGTGCCCTCAACTGCGCCATCAGCAAGACCAAAGATACCTCCTGTGACGCCTGTTGTTTCAAGAGATGTTGCTCTACCATCCTCAATGCCAGCAAAACTTTCTTCGACGCGGACAGGACCAGGGACAAGATCTAGAATACCGTTCAAGGAGTCCGATGACGAGATGTCAACCAGTGGTGACGAGGCTGGAAGGGTGGACGGAGGGGCAAATGTTGAAGATGGGGATCGAAACATGGGTTTAAAGGTTTTTTACTCCGAGATTGCAGATTTCGCGGCACAAAAAGTGTAGCTGACAAGGAAATATAATTGATTCGTGTTTTGAGCGGTAATATATAGAATTCTACCATGGCTTTAAGGAATCAAACTGAATTTGCCATTTCGAGTAACGGGACACAAGCAAGTGAAAGGATCGGGTCGGGAACGACAATGAGAGATGAGAATGAGCTGGTAGAGCTTGAGTCCGAAACTCAGGCTGCTCCTGAGGTAAGTGAAGACTTGCAACATGAAAACCTAAATGAGATAGTGGAAACCTCCGAGAGACAAACACCAACAACACCTCCGCCTCTGCCACTCGTGCCGATAGTGGAAACCTCCGAGAGACAAACACCAACAACACCTCCGCCTCTGCCACTCGTGCCGACAATAGGTACTGCTGCCCCGTCTACTACTACTGCCAGCTGCCAATCATCGTCTCCCGCTCCATTCATAGACCTCGATATTGATACCCAGGATGTGTTATTTCATTCTCTGCCTCCACCTCGGGTTCGATCACCATTTCGAGAATCACCTGTCCCAGAATCACCTGTACGAGAACCTAGTGCCCAGGTGCCATCGCCTGCGCGAGAACCCCCTCCTCTCAGAAAACCACCTTCTATGCAAGAACTCTCCCCACTTGCACGAGAATCTACTCCTATTCGAAAATTACCTGTCCGAGAATCTGCCACATCATCAGCATCACCATCCAGACCTCCCTCGGGGCAAATAATAGCAGTAGTAGTGTCCAGACAGCCAGTAGTAACCTGGGAAGAAGCAGCCCGATTACAACGAATCGCCCAAGCACCACCACCACCGCGGCGCTCCACCCGAATGCGACCACCTACACGGGAGGAGCCAGCTGAGGCCCCTGAGAAGAAGCAGTCGAGTAAGCGAGAGCGAAACCAACGGAAGAGAGCTAGAAGAAAAAGACTTAAACAGCTTAAAGCAGTAAATGCTGCATCTTCCTCATTGTCTAAACCTAGATCTCAAGATGTGGAGGGCGATCAAAGGCAGGAGGATGTTATGGATGTGGATTTAGAGGCTGAAGTTCAAGAGCAAGAGCCTAAGCAGGACCAGGGACAGGGACAGGGACAGGGGCAAAGGGAGGAGCAGGGAGAAGATGGCGAAGCGGAGAGAAAGCTGACAGCTCACGAGAGGGTTATGCAATGGCAGCTGGAAAATGGGAAGATGCCAGTCGGGAGGTATAAGGCTCCAGCGGTCAAGAATAGAAAAAAATAGATCGTGAATGCGGCTAACGCATTCAAGGAGATGCTGCTGCCGCTGCGGTGTAGCGAAGGATAATACATACCGCACACTTTTGGCTCTACAGATAGATTTTTGGGGGGTAACTTGCGCGAACTAACCTTGAGGTCGCGTGTCGGCGGGCCGTATATGGCCGGAGTGAGCGGAATGGTGATTCCTGAGCCAGCCTATAAAAAGGTTTGAACCAGACTACGGCAAATTGCGGGGTACCGTGCCGCCCCGCTGTTGGTGCCTGAATTTATATTGTCCAATTTAGAGTAGAGTGGTCTGGGGTCGCAGGGAAGACAGGGGCCAAGTCTGCAGGGTCCGGTTATAATATGGGATATAATTGTGGCTCTCATGTTGAATGAGAATGTGTATTACATATTTAAAGTTACTTTTCCATACTCAGCTGCATTAGAATCTCTGTGAGTTCAGGGTAACGCAGGCTTTAACTAGTGCTGGTGCAGAAGACATGTACATGAAGACGAGCCTACTTGCCCCAGTGGTCGGAAGTATAGCAGAGAATGAAGCAGCAGCAGAGGGGAGATCTGGAGAAAACATTTCTTCCTAGCTTGGACTCATGTAATAGCTTCGTAGGCTGCATGTAAAGGAGGGTCAAGGGAATGGCTCACAGAGCTACTTCGTTCAAATGAAGGCTTGGTTTGGTCTGGTTACCGTGGCTTCTGGACTCGATTTATAATGGCAGATGAGGTATAATGGCAGATGAGGTATACTTGGGGAGAAGGTAAGTAAAATGTCTCGCATGGAGATATTCCAGTAGTGCCGCTGAAAGGAATAGATTGCTATGCTTACCTGATCTAAGCCAGAAGGTAAACAGAGTTGGTGAGGGAAGGGTGGGAATTGTGGGGGGTTGAGGGGGCTATATAGGCAATGGTAAGATGTTGTGTAGGCCCAAGATTGGACATGACATTTAATAGGCCATCAGAATGTAAGGGATTCAAGGGTTCTATAGCTAGATAGATGGCTTCTGATACTGACGGCTGTCTCTGCCATCATCGCGGGCGTATTCACCGCCTGGGGAAAAACGTCGTGGATGGAGCAATCTAGTCGAAGCTACCATTGAGAGCCAAAATATTGGGTACGAATGGAAAAGTTTGATTCCAACTACTCACATGATCGGCCAAGCCAGGATTCAACGCCAGCTGCCTCGGCTGCCAAACGACGCTAAAACACCAAGTTGGAGGAATGTCTAGAACTTCTGGGCCGCCACTCTCGTTCCCTGCTTCTTATTGCATTATGCACACGATACAACATAGGGAAAAAAAGGGGCTTTCGATGGGAAGCAGTTAGTCGATTTGGTACAGTGTCTCTATGTATAGTACAGTACATACCTGCCGGTACAGCATGACAAGCGGCTCCGACCCAAGTCAATCGGGCCGTCGCAGCAGTCCGCGGAAACCGAGTCGCTTCGGAGTTCGGTAAAGCCCTGTGCCCATTGTTGCGAGATTTAGATCTGCTTTGGCGCAAGAGGCCGTTTGGGCAAGGATGTGGGGTGTGTGTGTGGAAGTTTTCTGTTAATTTCGATCTATTTCATCGGCGGGCAACCGAACTTGTTTCCCTGTCGCCAAAAGTCGATCGCAATTGGCCAATGGCGGTTGTGCGATTTGTTAACTTGGGGGCAGTTATTACGCTGCATAGGGCCGCATGCCGACGGCGCGCGCGTTGGGAATCTCCTGCGGCAGAGTAGGCACGTAGGTGTTACATATCTGCGGGCTCTTTTTTTTTTAAAAAAAACTTTTGCTGCGGGTTCGCCCATTGCATGACTTAGGTACCGTACATGCTAGCATGCTTTACAATGTTGTAAACAGCATGCGTATCATTAATGTTACAGGTGCTGGGAGAGGGCAACAGCCGCTGCTCCCAACACGAGGTGTGCTGCAAAACATGCGATGGAAATAATCATGGGCCATCGGATTGGCTGCGGCAGAGATTGCAGATCTGGGAACTACAGTGATACTACCCTGTCTTGGGTCTGGGATCCTGAGTGGTTATAATCTTCACATCATCCCTCCGTCAATACTTTTTTTCCCTGTGTATTTGTTGTCCTTTTAAGGGGTCTCTTGTACTGCCCAGCTACAATTGCGTCCTTCCAGACGATACCGCCATTAAGCTTTCCATCCCTCGTCCCGCATTGATCCATACTCGTTTGTCAAGAGAACTACCCGAACTTTAACAATCCTCCTTCTGCAGAATTGCTGTATTTTGTCGCGTGCCGGTGTTTGGTGCCCCATTGATCAGACAATCCCCAACAGAAACTCCCGCTCACAACCCCAGAAATGGACTCCTTTCTCCGCCAGTCCACTCGTGTGTGCCCTTTCCTCAAGAGGACGTCTCCCACGACTCTCCGTGCCTTGTCAACCTCTGTGGCCCCAGCCGCCGCCGGCGGGACGGGAGGCACGATGTCGAACCTGCAAGTCATTGCCCGCAGGTGCCCCGTCATGAGCAAGGCGCTGGCCGTGCAGTCTGTGCGTTACGGGGCCGCCTCGACCATTGCTGCCAATCCCGCCGGTGGCTGCAACGCCCGCACTACCACTACTGTGACTCCAAACTTTTGCGGTGCGAATCTGGTCCAGAAGAGGGCCTATTTTGTTCCCAGCAAGCCTGCCAACATCCATGCTACGGCCAAGGCCCCGGCTCAGGCAGACTCCATTGAGAGTGTCCACATGAAGGCTGGTGTTTATGATACATCGAAAGGAATTTGCCCGCATGGAGCTGCGGCAATGAAGGCTGCGAATGCAGCAACTGCAATGTCTTTTATTCGCAGGGCTGCGCCAGCTCCAGTTGCCGCAACTCAGTCTCACACGGGGAAGCCGTTCGACTATGAAGCGTTCTATCAAAATGAGTTGGACAAGAAGCACAAGGATAAGAGCTACCGCTATTTCAACAACATTAACCGCCTTGCGAAGAACTTTCCAAAGGCACATATGGAGACGGAGGACAAGATTGTGACGGTGTTTTGTTCCAATGACTATGTATGTGCTCCTGAACGGGTTGACAGTGGTGTAAATGATTAACCTTCTGCAGCTTGGCATGGGGTCGAACCCACACGTCCTCCGGGCGATGCATGAAACTATCGACACCTATGGCGCTGGAGCTGGAGGTACTCGGAATATTTCCGGACATAACAAGCATGCAATTGCCCTGGAGGCAAGTCTCGCAAAACTCCATGCTAAGGAGGCTGCTCTCGTCTTTAGTTCATGCTACGTTGCGAACGATGCCACCCTTGCTACGCTCGGCAGCAAACTCCCCGGCTGCGTTATCCTCAGTGACCAGCTCAACCACGCCTCCATGATTCAAGGAATTCGTCACTCGGGTGCTGCTAAGATAGTGTTTAAGCACAACGACTTGGTGGATCTGGAAGCAAAGTTGAAGGCTATCCCGAAGGAGACTCCCAAGATTATTGCCTTTGAGAGTGTATACAGCATGTGCGGGTCCGTAGCTCCAATTAGAGAGATTTGTGACCTTGCGGACAGGTATGGTGCTATTACCTTCTGTGACGAGGTTCACGCAGTTGGTATGTACGGGCCTCATGGAGCAGGTGTGGCTGAACATCTTGACTACGAAGCCCACGTTGCTGGAAAGCCCAAGGGAACCACGATGGATCGTATTGACATCTTTACCGGAACCCTCGGGAAGGCATATGGCTGTGTTGGTGGTTACATTGCTGGTAGTGCCAAGTTCGTCGATATGATTCGATCTATTGCCCCTGGGTTCATCTTCACCACTACCATGCCTCCGGCTACCATGGCCGGTGCCCGTGCTGCTATCGAATACCAATATTCGTACCAGGGTGACCGTATTTTGCAGCAGCTACACACTAGACAGACAAAGGCCCGGCTCGCCGAGAGAGGAATTCCAGTCATCCCCAACCCATCTCACATCGTCCCTATTCTAGTTGGAAGTGCAGAGCTTGCTAAGAAGGTCAGCGACAAGCTTCTTGAAGAACATGATATATACGTTCAGGCGATTAACTATCCTACTGTCCCTGTCGGCCAGGAGAGGCTCCGCATCACCCCTACCCCAGGACATAACGAGGAGCACCAAATCAAGCTCGTTGAGGCACTTGAACAAGTGTGGCAGGAGCTTGGGATTAACCGGGTCAAGGACTGGAAGAGGCTTGGTGGACTGTGCGGGGTGGGTGTTGAGGGTGTCGAGGTGGAGGATGTCTGGGCGGATGAGCAGTTGGGACTAGTTGATGCTGCGAAGGTTATGCCGAGCAAGATGGCGACTGGGGCGAGGATTGTTGTAGAGAGGGATGCCCAGGGGAAGGAGTATGTCGTTGACACCGTCTTGCAGAAACAACCGCAGATGGTGGAAGCTACTGCTTAATTCATTCTAATTCTGGGCCAATTCTTACTTTCTACTTCGACTTCTCCTCGCTCATTGCCGAAAAGCCTGCCAATGCTCACATAGCTAGCTAGCACCCTTCTTGTATTTTCAGTCTGTCCTTTTTTTTGTGTAACGCGTAGCAGGCAGGGGTTGTGAATTTTCGATTAAATATTCTAGACCATGTTTCTTCTTGCGCTCATTTATATTCGGGATTTTGTTGGGCGGCGTGTGCTCGTGTGCTCGTGAGTAGGTTTTGGGATAACCTGCGGCGGTTTGTTGTGCCTTGGAGCGGGGGAACGTGGGGGGTCCGATTAGCTAGCCCGCTGGTCTTTGGGGAATAAAGATATACTACTACTACCGCATCCACTGGTGTATAACGGTCTTTGTCAGTTTAAAGACATAGGTCGAGCTCATGCAGTAAAGGTGATATCGGAGCACAATGATACCACGCAAACTGAGCTACAACGGTCCAGTTTATTGAAAAAGTACACTAGGTAATGCTAGATTTACATCGGTTTCAACCACCACATCCTCAGCCGCAACAATATATTCAACCTCTTCATCGGAATCCAACTCTTTTTCCCATGGCCCCACCACAAGATTAGGTAGCCCTCGTACATGCAGTTGATGGTCATCATTACAAGTCGGACAAAGTGAAATAACCATTTTCATGAAGCATAACTAGGCAGCTGCCACTGCATGTGTAATTGCAATTCGGCAATGTCCATTGCTAGTATCTTTATTCTCATTTGCCAATGTTTCCTCCAGAATATTTTGTTTTAATACGCCAGGAAATATTCTATCTCTCTCTAAACTCATTAAACCATCCTGCAGAAAACTTACACCATTATTTTATTCTGCTTATCATGATCCACCTGTTCAGGATAAAGCTGTTGAAAGATCTTTTTTCCCTCTCATATAAACTATCACTATCCTACTAGCTTTCCAAGGGCATGTATTGCTAGAAATTTTGTGTAGTACTTGTTCCATTTGAGGCCATTGTCCAACTCATACCCTTTCTACAATTCTTAATCCCTTCTGTAATGCGACAATTTTATCTTCCTGCTTTATCCATCCTTGTAGCATGGATCTTAAAACACCTAATTGCTCTGATACCCCTACAACTGTTAGCTATGTATATTATTTACTAGGATATTGACCACTCAACTTACATCTTGTTCCGTGTCTCTTGCATCCATTCCCTTTATTCACTCGACTACTATGAACCATATAATAGCACACAGCTTAAACTCTCTGGTAAAAGACTTCCGCGTCTTTCTTGATTTTTTAGAAACCTCCGACACATCCTCATCTACCCATTCTAGGGCCACATTCTCTTCTTCATCCCTATTCACTTTCTTAGGCTTCCGTACATTTAACCAGGTAAGACTGCATGGCTGTAAGGCTGTTGATTTTGCCTTGGGGCCCGGTTGAACTCTGACTTTCGCTGAAGACATCATTATTATATAGCAGGTATAATAACAAACTGACAGTGACCGTTATACCTCAGTGTGCGCGGCATCCACCTATTTTTGCGCTCGGATACCTAGTGCACTTTTTCAATAAACTGGACCGTTGTAGCTCAGTTTGCGTGGTATCATTGTGCTCAGATATCACCTTTACTGCATAAGCTCTTTATACTGACAAGGACCGTTATACACATGTGGATGCGGTACTACTAATACTACTATCATCTATTGCCTCTGTAATGAAATCTCTCCCCTATATACATAATACACATATCTTAGTGCGTGCGCGCGTGTTTTGGCGCTCGGCCTGTACGTTTACAGCTGGGTCATTCCACAGCGAATGTCAACAGTCTGCTGAATTGGGCAGGAAGTGCTAGTCGGGGACGCTGGGCCGGCAAGATTTATTAGTTGGGCATGGCGGGCTTTGTTCAGCGTAAGAGTTGCCGTGCCAACCAGTCTATGCCTGCCAGGGCCCAAGCGTCAAGCGCCCCCAATATGTTACTCTGGAGCCCATCAGGGTAACTAACTATTGAACAGCTGTGTAAGAATAACGTAAAACCAAACAACCTTTGGAGAAAGAAAGAAAACAAAAGAAAAAAAAAGGGCTACATGTTCATAATATGCTCACGAGTTTTTACTCGTAATAATCCCGAACCCTTGTTGTGCCCTAGACCTCGGGGTAGTCTGTGATTCTACGTTGAGTGCAAGAGCACTCATCACACAGTGTACACCTTCCGGCCTTCAAGGGATGGAGATTCCGTGGGGAGTAACTCTGGGGTGAGTTGGGCACCTGTCATCCAGTCTTGTTGTGTCTGCTTACATACAGGGACAGTTAAAACCAAGTAGCCCGTAACTAATACAAGCTGCTCACTCCTGGACCGTTATATACATCTACAGTCAACTATACTAGGTACTAGGTCATCGAGCATATATGCATTCGGCCATTTCTTCCTTTTGTGGGAAGTCCTTGCTTGTGTAGGCATATATGTACGACAACCCCATGTCTGGATATGACCTATGTAGGGGCGTTGACCTTTGCGTTCGTCAAATGGACCTTCTTGAGCTTCGGGCCTTTTACTAGGTCATTGCACCAGTAACCTCAATAACCTCACCATCCCCGCTGGCTCGGTGAGGCCCCGGGTCCGCCTCTACTCCTTCCTAGTCACGTCGAACAGGGCAACGAGGGATGTACGAGAGTGGAAGCCGCTAGGAAGCCGCTAGGAAGCCCAATCTTGAGTTCGAGATAACGAAGGACGTCGGGGTGGCAGGTGAGACCCGCTGCTGGGACGTGAATGGGTTACTCAGCGTGCTGGTTTCTCTTGATGGGGTGTATATATGTGTTTAGCCTTGCTTTCCTGGGTATCGGAAATCCGCGGGTGATGGTACTGGTGGACGAGCAAAGAGGATGACATGAGGTAGAAGAGTATCTGACTCAATACTCTCCTGATACACGTTCACGATCAGGTTCAAGGAGCTCGAGGAGCACACATGACGCAGCTGCAGCTTGAATCCATCCATAATTCAGGTAACAGATCCAAACAGGCTCCGTTAGTATTGGGTCTAGCCATATCAATGGGGGTACTAGTTACAAATCCTTTTCGGAGGCGTCCATTGCCCTATGAAATTTGGGGGCTAGGTCCAGGTCTCCTACGTTTATCCATCCCAATACCTTGCGAGGATCTCCTAGTACAGCACGTTATTGGGAAGTTGTTACAAATTCGTTTTCTCACCTTTGCAAAGCGAAAACGATAGCTAATGGCTAGTAGGCATATATAATTGAGTGTCAACACAGCAAATTCTTCTCTCGACTCAATGATTCCTATTATATTCTCTAGTTAGTATTTCTGCGTAAGAATATTTCCCAAGTTTCAATCACTCTATACCGAAGCTCGTAAATCCTCGGTTGCCTCTCTACCCCAATAACACAACACCTCCCCTCGCGACTGCCTCTTCTACCATCTGTGCGTTATCCCAGTACAGGATTTCTTTTCGGAGAAAATATTTGCAATAAGGGAGGATGTCCAGCAATAGGGATGCACAAGCAAGGGACCTAGAGTTCATCTTATACGGGATGTCACTTGGTATACTTTATATAAAGAGGGGATCAATCGGAGAGGTTCGACTAGATTTGAGAAGGGGATTCCAGGGGCCATAGAGCAGTCCTCCTTCAGAGGTCGTTGTGCCAACCAGACTATAAAGCAGTCCTAAGGTATATTTGAGGAAATATCAGGTATCAGGTCAGTAAAAGGCCAAATAGATCCTTCCGTCTGGTATTACAATGTCGGGATGATATTGTATATGATATTACTTAGACGTCGGTATAGCCAGTGCTTTAGATTACTTAACACCATGAAATTAATTAGTCTGGTTGGCATAACCCCCTCCAAAGAAATTAATGAATGGTTAGAGGACTATTTCGGGGTTAGATCAGTTGCATGGCGGCAACGTGGTAATGCATTAAAGCTAGTCTGTTGTGCCAACCAGACTACATTAAAGTACCAGAGGACCGTGTTAGAACCAGTCTGTGAAGGTTTTACTGAGAATAGTCCCAAATGGTTTTGGTAGTGGAGGGTGGCTACTATATGCCCAGTTTGCTCTCCTCAGAAATTCCCCAATTGGTGCTAACCAGACTACCCAAATTGCCGGCGTATTATGGGCGATTTTTTTAATCCATATACCGCAAGCATATCTCCCTGCGGATCGCCATACCCTTACCTCCTGCCGATAGGACTATCGTGTAGCTTAACATAATTATCGTAGTCTAATGAAATCTCAATCGGCACACATGCATGTCCACTGAGAGTTGAGGGTAACACAACACTGCGGAAACCATGCATATTCATTTTCCTGAAGCAATTAGGCAAACCGTTGAAACTGAATAATGCAATGACTCTAGCAAAGCTCAGGACTGTTACTAAGAAAGTGGAGCAAAGAAAGCAATAACGTTCCCCGGAATTTTCACTACCAGATGTTGTGTAGGAAAAAAGTACCTAAGAATATGCAGCCGCATTTTTCATTTTCGCCACTTTGTTTGCCAGTCAAATAAACACTCCCTTTACTAAGTTTGAAGCATCATTAAGCAGGTGTCATGAAGTGTATACAATACAATATACTCCTTAAGATGGAAATTCTCTATACAAAAAATAATATAAATAAGGGGTAAAGGGGAGGTTACGCAGTACAGCTCCAGCTCTCAATATCACTTGAAATTCAATCTAAGAACTAGTCTGGCTAGCACTAGCCTCTCCAACTAGTGCTAGCCAGACTATCTAAGAACCTCTTACTTACTCTTTATTCCTTATATCATATCCTAAATTGGCAGCTGGTATAGTAAAGCGTAGTCTCACAGCATAGCGTAGTCTCATAACAAAGCGTAGGACGGTAATTAACCACCAGACTAACCACCAGACTAGCAATTAACATGTCTCATCAGTCCTTTGTAACAGAATAACGCTGGGTGTGGATCCACTCACAACATGAAACGACACCCAGAGGTATACAGTATTAATACGTCAGCAATCCTCAGCCGTGAGACTCGAAACAACGTGTTGATATGAGAGCCCCAACCTTCTTCTTCCATAAACTACCAACACATGGTCAAACAGTGGTCTGGTTGGCACAACATCCCCAAGTCGAACAGTAATATCTGCTGCAAGTGTGAGCTTGTGTCGGGGTTGAAGTCTTAGGGAATCTCTAAAATAAATTTCTTTGATGGTTATTAGAACACACCGAGGCAGGGTTTACTGCCTAAACGCCTGGGTGTGGTAGTTAATTCGCAAAATTGTAGGTTCCAACCTACGAGGTATGTAGCTTTCTCCCACGGAAGAGTGGCGAGGCGAAACTTTTGTTCCGCATTCGCGACTTTTATTTGGAAACGGTTCTATTCGCCAACTGCGAGTTTGGATTATCATATAGGTATCTGTAATTAGGTCCCTGGGACTTGCGGCGGACGTATCGGCCAGCCGGTGGGGTTACGAATCTCCCAGCCAGATTTATCATGAGATATGCCTGTTACCCTGAAGTCGCGCCTTGGTCATTCTATCACGGTTGCACTTTGATGTCGCTTTGATGTTCGTCAGAACTCTAAGCAGTAGGGTCTTGGCATGAGACTATGGGGACATTACTTCAGTATATTATAGAAAGAATCAGCAGGAGGTCGTTGTGCCAACCAGACTAAGAAAGAATATAGAAAGTAGATTATAGATTAGTCTGGTTGCAAGACTCCTCCTCCGTATTCAGTCTGGTTGGCACAACACTTCGTATTGGCACTGCAGCGAGAATTCCCACATTCCCCTTCGCGTCTATCATCCTCAGTGTTGAAGCGAGGCGGAAAAGGGCTTCAAGTTTGATGGTCGGTCGGGATCAACCTGAGCAAACTGCTATCATGGTACAGTTCTCGCTGCAGTGCCAATACGCATGGTGACGCTCTCTCTGCTCCAGTTTCAAGCCAAACTGGCTCATTAGTCTGGTTGCACGACCCCTAGGAGGCTGGCTCATGGGCTTTTGATTGGACCATCAGTTTCGCCACTGCAGCTGTATGTCTTACCACAGCCTCTGCATTATATGTACTATGTATACACGAGACTGCTCCAAGAACCCCTTGTGGTTGTGTCGGAAGTTGTTTCCTGTGTTTCCGCTGCGCTTGTGTGACTACGTCGGATGGGTAGTTTGGTTGCATGCAAACGGAGGGTGTTGTGCAAAACGGATGGCTGCCCTCGCTTCCGACTGCTCAATGTATTTAAGCTCTGAGCAATAAACCAGTTATCGTGACAACTTACCATACACCCATGGTTGCTTAGTCTGGTTGCTGCGCTCGGTCACCCAGAAGGTCTTGGCATGAAACTAGTGGTTATGTTGTATTAGCTAATCGGCTGCGCCTCATGTACTTAAGCGCACACTCTTTAGACAAAGGGCGTGACCGTTCAAGAGAACAAGAGAACCCACTTTCAATAGCACTTTCAAGACAAGAAACTGAAAGAAGCTCGATGTCCTATAAAGTCACCACTCCCAGACCCGTTTCAGATCGAACAACCATACCTTCGACATCAACAGCGAACATGCCACCAAAACGTAAATCCGCCAGCACCTCCAAGTCCAAACCCGCCCAGTTGCTACCCTCACCACCATCATCACGACGCCCACCCCCACCACCATCCCACTCCCCTTCGCCAACGCCAGCTACTATTCGCGACGCTCAGCCGCAACACCCACCATCGTCTCCAATCAGGTCTACTACACCCCCATCGCCTCACAGCAAGAGGCGATCTCGTCGAGCATACGTGCAGCAATACTTCCGACAATACTCCCCTGAAGCGTGGAGCCTGGGAGCCTTCGAGGTTTACTGCCGACAGTCCGAATTTGATGGGTGGCACGCGTCGAATATTAATGGGTTTTGGCTCGAGTTCTTGACTGAATACTATAACTCGGGGACTACGGAAGAAAGGAAGAAGGCAGCGAAACTAATAGCTAACGTGAGTGTCCCCTCTATTGCGATTTCCAATCGGGAGGGGGGGAATTGTGAGGCAAACCCCCCCAAAAAAAATTCTCAAAGGATCCTGTCCTGTGATTTTAGAATATTTGCCCGAGACTACAAAATGCGTTCGTAAGAACCCTCCTCAAAGTAGCTGCTTTGAGAGTTTCTGGGACTCTGTCCCTATACCCTCAAATAAGTCAGCTAAACCCGACCCACGTTATTACTTCATGGGAAGGTCCCGTGCAAGTTTCTTACCAACTCTTGCATTGGGTGTCTGGCACGTTATGAGATATGTATCCTCTGGGATGTATTCTTACTTCTTGCCAGACCGAGAAAATAAAACTCGGTATCCTTTGTAAACTTACCATGCATACCCTGTGTAGTATCGGAAACGGTTTAAGAGACCTAAGCAACCACCCCTCAATATCAAAGCAAAAGTTTCTGGAACTGGGCCCTTCGTTGGAGTCGGAATAAGCCATGGTATGCTTAGTGTTGGTTCTTCCGCGGATCCCGGGATAAGTGTATCTACGCCAGTTGACTACCATGGCACGGGATACCAGCTCATTTGGCCATCTTCACATATGCCTGTGCGTGCTGCTTGCGAATTCCATGTGCAATATTAACTCGTGATTCCACAGTCCAAAGCTTTGTGTTTTGCTGATGGGTCAGAGGTCGAGTCGTGGCTCGAGAAGCTACCACTCTGCGGACATTTCCCATCACTGAAAGTAATCGATTTAGATGCACATGGTTTTGCGAGCTATCCAGAACAGAGGAAGGAACTGCGAGAAATAATGCCAGCACTGCCAGACCTGCCAGAGGTGGCCAAGTTCACTATCGAACGCTTTGCAGAAGCGAAGGACATGGCTTCCTACATGTATGTATGTCCAACCCATCTATTTCCCAAAAATGATACTAATTTTCGCAGTATCATCACTGAAACCAGTCCCCGCCCCCCCAATTGCCCTCCAGCCCCAGAAAACTACGTGTGCACATATGTGAATACCGCTTTATGCCATCTCCTTACCCTGATTGACACTTTCACCCGCGCCCAGTGTCTTCACGCTCATGTAAAAGAAGGCACCCTCGACATAATTTGGGGCTCCATAATCGACAATCTCTACCAAGGCGGCATCCAACCATACCTCCACCTCGCCCGCAAAGAACTCAACTCCTTTATCCCTGAAAACACGCACCGCTTCGACGGGCTCTTCCGCTATATAGATGACTCTCAAGCTTTTGACGTTGGCGTAGCAGAGGCAGCTCGGGCCCCGAGCAACTTCAACAATGATTCCAAAGGCGGCTCTGATTTGGGCAAGATCTTGAACGCTATGGCTGGGATGTTGCTTATTCTAGCTAAGAAGCTACATTGGGATTGGGAGCTGGTGAGGCAGATACAAGTGTTTGGGTTTATTACGAGCGGCTGGACTTTAACAATCTATCGCATGAGTTTTTGTACGCCGGGGTGCTTCTTGTTGAGGAAAAGTGAGACGTTTACGTTGATGTTCAATTTGGAGCATTTGCAGAATGTGTTTAGGTTGCTGGGAACGTTAATAAAGGTTAAGGAGGCGATGTGTGAGGCTGTGGAATTGGTTCTGAGGAAGAGTAGACGATCGCCGTTTTGATGCTGCTTGACGTTTGTTGACGCGTCTATTCCTTCTAGGTCACTTTGGTAATGGATACCCACCGTTTAGCAGCTAACTTTTTGAATTCGGTCTTTTAAACTTGAGGTGTTTCGTAATCCTTAGGTTATGTATCACATAGTTGATACCTATACACAATAAGAATCTAAATACCTATTTTCTTTATTCTCATGTCACATCCCACATGCTCACCTCAATGTATCATTTACCTCTCTTGTAATATATCCAAGGAACTTATTGTGCAGCAGTAAATGCAGACTGGTCTGTATGTACATAGCTCGTTCTCGGCTAGTAATTATTATTATATATTAAGTACATAGTACATACTGGGGTGGTACTGTAGAGATTCAATTTATTCAATAGCGCTATCACCATAATATGGGACACGTAGATCATAAGCCACGGCTGACATGAAACATAGCAACTAAAGTTCAGCACAAAGAATAAAAAAAATGGAATCTAAGGAGTCACATCAATGTTGAGGATAGTGGAGTAGCGATATCGTCCAAAAGTAAGTTGCAAGCGGTAAAATGTGTTCATTAGTAAGGTTGAAGTCTAACCAGCTTAATATGAGACGGCGATACTCATCTGGTATATAGGAAGCTTTCTTTGTAAGAACTCGACATGAGATACCAAATCGACGTTGAAAACCAAGAAACCAGCCAGTAGAAAACACAAATAGTCTTGCCACTACTCCTGGTTAGACATTTGTAAAGATCTTTTTAGACTGCCTCCGAAACCACCCGCGCCGAACCAATTTTCCTTCCTCTCTACACTGAACAAAAGATTGGAATAACTTTGCTTCCATTTCATGCCAGGAGCAACGCCATATGATGTTAACAGCTCGATAGTGTCCTCCTCTTATCTCCTGTATCTTCTCTTGGTTGCAATACCAGTCCGAGATTGTACTGAGGAAACTTAAAGTCACTTGCTGCTTCAATTTGATTTAGAGGCCGGTATTCTTTAGTGATCTTACACATGATCTGGTGGTGGATCATAAACATCAACACTTCAATTTTTTCAGCCTTGCCATGGCTCCTCTCGGCTCGCTTTACTGGACCCGGTAGTGGAAGACTCTCTGAGCTAATGGCTTTGGTTTAGGCCCCTATCGAGTTGTAGTTTTTGGACCAGTGGGAGGAAGCCTGCCTCCAGAAACTGCCTGGACTTTGGCAGCTATATTCACCGACAGCGCTTGTAGAGGCTTCCTTGATGGCATTATGGATAATTCCAGTGCCTACATTTCCATCTCTGACGTTCACATAACAATGGGCACGGGCATATCTCATAACCGCATATGCAGTTCATATTGAAATTACGCTACCGAATAAAATGAGTCTCTAGGTATGGTGTTACTTATGCATTACTTCACTAACCAGAAGGGGCCGGAGGTTACTGAACTTAGTAACTGACTTCAGGAACTCCGCGGCTGAATCATCATCAATCACCAATAATGCCAGCAAGAAATCAGTGGGGTTTGAAGTGCAATTGAAGACAGTTTCTCAGGAATTTTTTCTCCGTTGTACTTCTTCTTTCGACCATAGGACCAGCGAGACCTAGGTGGCTTTGTAATGGCAGGGGTGATGATATCGACATGAGGGGGTTGTTGAGTGATAGGAGCGAGGACGAGGTTCGTGCTGCATAAGCCCGTCAACTTTCCTTTGAAGGGTACTGGCCTCTCGAGGTGGGAGCAAAAGTACGTGACGGTTGGAGAGGATGACGAATCAGAGCAAGGCGCTATTGCATGAGCAACGCCACCCGTAAAGTACATTACGTAATGTAAAGACATAAGCTGTGGTGTTTGAATCTGAGAATTACCCTCAACATCACCTCTATCCCTCTACGAGGGTGTTGTGCCAACCAGACTACCTCTATCTGTCGTGCCAACCAGACTATGCATGACCCCTCCGTAGCATGCAACCAGACTACTGTCAATTACAATTTCTGGATTGGTTTACTCCTAGCCTCATGCCCAAGTATTCTTTAGACTTCTTGTTTACTATCTATTCCGGCAATGGTGGTGAGATAAACTTGACAGCAGGATCCAAGTTCAGGGTAACAAGAACTGTTTTATGCAAAATTAGTTCTAGCTCCGCTGACTATGTCAGTCTATGTCCCGTGTACATGCTAAGCAACACTTCTCGCATGATTCCTCATCAGCTCAGCCCCAGCATGTTTGCAGAACAAGAATGTAATTACTCCTGACTACTAAGTACAAGTACAAGACCATGCGAGTACTAATAGGCATGTAATACTGTACACTTACCTCATATATATGCAATGCCACGCTCCAACTGAAAGATGGAGGAGTAAATATAGGGAATTACTCGCCCTCCATGAAGTATGATATAGTTGTCCCATCAATGGGTCCATGCATGCCAAAATGGCAGGTTTTAATTAGTCATATGATCATGAATATGAAAAAGAAAGTCCTCACGCACCCTGCATATGATATGGCGGTGAGACATGCGCTGAATAGCTTATCTATTCCTACTGCGCTCGAGCTACCTCTTGGAATTGTGTGCTATGAGATAGGTAGGTATAGTCAGGCGTTAAAAATTTCACACCCTGCATAAAAGTGGCTTGAGCATGAAACTAGATTGGTAGCAAAATTTGCAACTCTTAGGCCTCTTGATGCAGGTAGAGTACGAAATTTTTGGCCACCTGATTGTACCTCTCAGCTTTCAGCTCACCGGTTTAAGGACATCCCTTTCATTGGCATAGTTCTCTAATATTAGCACAAAGACAGGTAGTAAATGTATCTGCTTGTTGAATTGTTAAATATCAGGCAAAATACGTCGAGCTCCCGCTTAGTGACTACCTACACCTCAACTTCAACTCACTCTTATTCTCACTATTGAGTATACCGTGCATAAAGTGTTCAAAATGCCCCGAGTCGGTTTTCTTCGGCGCCTGAGTGATCATTTTACTGCCAATTCCCGCACATACAATATCCTTTGTCAACTAGCACTCGCTCTGCTTTCCATCCTGCTCTATTCCTTAATTATTCTTCTATACCTCAAGCCAATAGTTTTCTCCCTTGAGTCCCTAATTAACCCTCTCGCTCCCGGCCCTTCGCCTCAAGTCTTGGTTTCCATCGGGGTGGCTATCCTTAGTGCAGCAACGAGTGCATGGGCGACACGCTGCGTAGAACACTATCTTTGGCTGAAGCTGGCAGAACCTGTAACAGGGAATCACCGAGGTGTCACACTTGGGGAGGTTCAGCGAATAGCTCAATGGACCGTGTCTCCAATGCAGCGTATTTTATACTTCTTCTCTGGACAGTTGTGGAGCCTGAAGATATCTGGAGTCATGCTACTGTTGACGGCCTTTGTCAACACTGCTCTTCTTGCTGGCATTTCAACCCAATCTCGTCAAACAATCAGCACGCAAGATTTCCCTCCTGATAATTCCACAAAACCGTTTTCCGGCTATTTAACGACTGCAAATAACCGATATCGTGGAGGTGATTATCGAGATATCCCCACCGAAATTGCCGCCACAGTCGCCCTAAGCAACCTTACCGTTCCACCTGTAGCTACACTGTGTGGAAGTAATACTTCTTGTAAGATTCGGGCAAGAGTTGCTGCATTAAACGCCAAGTGCCTCGCAAAGTCCTACAGCAATATCAATCTAGCAAGCTCCACAGAGGTAGAAGTCCCCAAATTAGATCCCGATTCCCAAAAATTATCGGGCCGGCTAATCACGTACAAGAGTCAACTCAATGCTGGGCATACCGTTACATTAAACCCGGGGGTGAGCCCAACGACCTGGGTAAATTTTTCATCATCATACATCGGCGGAACAAAGATGTGGTATTCGTCGGGGTGGTCGTGGGGTAACACGGGAAATGCACCGGGGGATTTCTCCAATATATTTGGTGCGTGGGCGTTTGGTGGTGAATATGGTGAAGATAGAGTACTCTATCCTTCTGAATCAGTCGACTGTAACATCCACTTTGGGTGGGTTTGGGTCACGCAAGTCGGAAGTAACTCTCCAACTCTTGATTCCACGTTTATCAAGAATTATCGGGGCCTCTCGGAACAATTCGGCTTGAATGTAATTGGACGCATATATGGAGAGTCCAATAGATCACCCTTCTCTTTTACTGGACTGGCAGTTGGAACAGGGTCAAATACTTTATTTGATGTTCCGGTTGGATACTTGTTATTGGGGGAGACTGCCTACGTCCATGCGGATACTGTTGCCAAACGCATAGAAAGGGTCTTCCAAATGGCAACATTGATGGCTTGGGGTCGGCTACCCTCGGCTGCCCACGCCTATTACACAACAACAATCACCAAGACGGATTATGTATACGACTCGAGATACCTTCTAGTCCTGTTCGTGCCCGCGGTTGCCGCTTTCTTGGGTGGATTTGGGAAATGGCGCATGGGTGATAGTAGAGCCGTTCCTGGATATAACCCAATGGTCATCGCGAGTAGAGGGCCAGTATTGGGTGCTACAAGACTATGGGATGGGATAATACCCGAGGACGAGGATCGACCTGTGGGTTCAATTCTCATAGATAATGGGTTTGGCGAGAGCAGAGTTTATTATGGCTGCTTACAGCCAGACGAGCTTGAGCAGGATGTTAAGTAGCTCCATGATATAGAAAAATGTGGTATGAAATTGATCTTTCATCCTCCTTAACAATCTAATGAATAGCCTCTCTAATTTCCCTTTGCTCTAAAATTGCCGTGACTTTTTACATCCAATACAACTATGGCCCGCCTCCAGACTAGATCATGTCGCTTAATAATCTCTGTCATACTAATCTTACGTTCCTGCGTACTGTTCATTATCATGATGCTCTCCATATACGTACACAGTGTGGGAAGGTCGTTTGTACCTAGTTTGCGCAGGGTGGTCAGATTAACTTGACTATCCCTTGAATCCACCCGGGTTTCCGGTGTGGCTCGTCATACGACCCTTAAGGTTGTGCACACGAGTACTGAGTTTAAAAATAAAATAAAAAAAGGTGTGAGAAGGTCAATAGAATAGTCATAGCACAGCAGCTGATCCTATCTAGATGTCCCAATTGCAATCACCAATCGAACTGGAAAGTACCAATACTAAGTACTTAAAACTGTTTCCAAACCCAAAATGTATGATTCAATTAATCACAACTCAAAGACTGCCCAGTGCCTTGGAATAAGTTTTTTTTTTTTTTTTTTTTTTTTTGGTAAATCAGTACTCGTATTGAAGCTTCTCGCTTATGACGAGGCAGCGCACCACTGGGCCGCTCTCTGCCCCTTGGGATGCAAAGATGCTGCGGAGTTAGGTCGATTTTCCTGCCAAGAATTTCTGATAGACAATCCTCCTCATATATATATAGGGGTCAACTCTTCAAGTAAGTACGAGAACCATTTCGCATTTTGAAGATACCTTTGTAGCAACCTGAGTTTGGGGCAAAGCGACAAACAGTTGCTCAGCAATCGTTCTTATACAGGTTCAACTCCAAGCAGCTTCTCGCAACAACGAGTTGGTATCCGGCAATCCAGTCAGTTAGTTGGGATTCGGGCCTTTGTTCTATAACTACAGAGTAATCTGTGGAATAGCGTGTGTGTATTATAGAAGGTGTATTATAGAAATATGGTTCCTAATTGGCCGCGGGGATTCAATGGATATCGATATCCCTGTCAGCTTATGTGCCGCCCCCTGTGCATTCGATTATGCAACATCAAGGTATTCCCAACCCCACGGATCTCGAAACGAACATTCTACCTATGTCTATAGGTATCTACGAGCTGCAGCCAGACAACTTAGGTATACCTGTATGTACACTGCTCCCTGCTCAACGCCCAATGACACACCGGGCCCCCGCATCTGCATCCCTGTCAATGCTGCAAGTCCAAGCTTATGTCGGGATGCTCGTCCAGCTTCCGGCCTACCTTCGTTGGGCGCATAACTCATCAAGCCCTTTCTGAGCTATTCTTGAATTATAACAATCCTCTTGTCCTGAGCAGACTAGTCTTGAGCCGACCTAGATTTGACAGGTCGGCAAGTCACGGGGTAATCGAGCAGCCTAGAATTATTCAACCTACCACTTGTCATCATCATCAGTCACATTTAAACACACTCAAATATCGACTCTTTCAAGGCGGGTTCAAACGAAACATTTGACTTCTAACTCGAAATGGCGGTAGATGCTACAAAGCTGAATGCGGAATCGCACTTGTTGCTGGTGGGTTCCATTTACAAGTTGCAACAATATAGCTATCACTTCCGTACTTCAGCTTTACCGAGCAATTCGATCTATTACCGACCAAGTGATTGCTAATTGAAGAGTTCCTTCATGAACAGGACCAGCCGCTGCTCCGGCTCCCGTACGAGGTCCACAGGAAGACGTTTAAAACTGCACAAAAGCATCTCGAGCGGGATTGCACCATCCTAACCAGCTCCCTCTCGAACCTTATTGCCTCCGCCCAAGCCTTTTCCTCCGCTGATACAGACACAGACAGTACACTCTGCAGCAGTGAGACTGTTACAGGTACCCCAGCTGTGGCAACCCTCGATACTATGATCACCCGCATGCAAGGCCTCAAACGAAAACTGGAGTCCCTGCACAAAGAAGAAAGGGAAGTAATGCTTCAAAGCAAGAAAAGGATCATGCATTTACAGGATCTATATACGATTCCGAGTCTCGCCGATGAAGCATATGATCGGTGGAGTCGGGTACGGCTGGATAGATTATTAGTGGATTCGTTGTTGAGAAGTGGGTTTGGTGAGAGTGCGAGGATGTTGGCGAGGGAGAAGGGGATCGAAGACTTGGTTGATGTGGATGTGTTTGTGCAGTGTGCTAGGATTGAGGCGAGTCTGAAGAGGGGGAGTACTACGGAATGTTTGGCGTGGTGCTCGGAGAATAGGAATACTTTGAGGAAGAATAAGGTGAGATTTTACGATTAGACTTCTCCATACCAAGCTCCCACCAGCAACTAACTCCATTTTGTTCATCGAAATAGAGCACCTTAGAATTCAACCTCCGGCTCCAGCAATACATTGAACTCGTCCGCAGCGGCAATCTCGTCGATGCAATCGCCTACTCCAAAAAACACCTCGCCCCACACCATGAAGCCCACCTCCCCGAGATCGAAAAAGCCGCCGCCCTCCTCGCCTACTCTGCTGACACAAACTACCAACCCTACAAATCCCTCTACTCCCCCAAGCGCTGGGACCACCTTGCAGAGTTCTTCGTCAGCACTCACCATTCACTATATTCCCTCCCGTCCTCGCCACTCCTCCACATCGCGCTTTCTGCTGGCTTGTCCTGCTTGAAGACTCCAGCGTGCCATAGTAAGACGATGAGTAGTAGTAGTAATACCGCTAGTTCTACGACTAGCTTATGTCCTATCTGTAGCACGGAGTTGAACGAATTGGCGAGGGGAGTTCCCTATGCACATCATGTGAGGAGTAGTGTCGAGCCGGACCCGGTGGTGTTGCCAAATGGAAGGATTTATGGGAGGGAGAGGCTGAGGGAGGCGAGTGTAAAAGGAGGGGTGAGGCCAGGGTGGGTTAGGGACCCGACGACGGGAGATGAGTTTGAGGAAAGCGAGGTGAGGAAGGTGTATATCTCGTAATGCATGCGGGTGGGTAAAGATGAAAGAAGAGAGCTCTACAGGGCTATGCATCAGGTGTCCTGCTCAGGGGGCGTAATTGAGGGGGAGGGTTTTGTTCCTCCGTTTATTATTAGTCTTGATTAGTTTTTCAGAGTCGCTTTCTCATTCCACTCTCCTCGGTCATTTTGTATTATGCCTCTTGAACTATTTCACTGTTTGTGTTCATGTCAATTGGTGTGTCTCATAACCATCTTTAGGCCTAGGCTTGAGTGTATACGAAGGGTGCATTAACTGCTTCTCGCTTTTACTCTCCGTAACTCCTGCAGAATACGGAGCTACGGATGCCCGAAACGGTGAATATCTTCTGTGAAGCTCCATTTGTGATTTCCGGCGGTTGTATCTTCGCCTCTTTCCACCTTGTCGTACCCACCTTTTGCTACATGTCTTGTCCTTGCTGCTTAGTGTAGTGGTGCAAGGTGGCGTTCACCCTCACAGCCCAGGTGGTCTCGCAGTAGTCTTGACTTGAGGGTAAGTAATATAGGGGAAGAAATGGGTGAGATTCCCGATAGGCATGCCATACAGTTATGCAACAAATATGCCTCTGGTGAAATGTATTGAGATAGGAGGCGAGTTGACGATGGGCAATGCTGTGGTCAAAGTACTCGAATACAGTTTCGAATGAAAGAATGTACTACATAAGGGACCTATTACATACGCATCTCAGATGCAAAAGAACAGAATAAATACACCGCCGGGCAAGAGGGACAAGCGTAATAAAGCCTTTTGAGAAATATCGCCAATAAAACACCAAAGATTAAAACGAGTCTCTTGTAATCTACAAAGCTGCAATATCCTACAGATCATCTTCCATCCTGAACCGCGCCTCCTGGCTTTCCACGTCTCCATCTTTTCATCCAGAAGAGTCATCGTTATCTCCATGCTTTGCTCTCTTGGCCTTGGAACCTTTATCGTTTTCTATTTGGGCCTTGAACCATTGTTTGCTCTCTGCTACGACCTTGGCTTCGGCATCTTCCCTGACCCTCTTCGCTCCCTCTCCAGTAGCTTTCTTCGCATGATTCCTCACTTCGTTTTCATTTTCGCTATCAGTATCAAATTCTGCTGGGACATTTCTCTTGCCTTTCTTCTTTGGGGCGTTGAGCACCTTCCCATCGTCGACTTCAAATATCCATAGTCTCGCTGGACGGTCTTCGCCTTTCCACCCTTTCCGCTCTACTCCGGCTGCACCATCTCCACCGTGCTTCTCACCCCCAGCTTCAGCAGTACCTTTCGCGCTCCGCCTCCCTTTACCCCCACCAGATTTGATGTTCCCGAGTGTTCGTGCGTGATGGTATCCAGGAAATGCACCCCAAGGGAAAGCCCCACTCCGCCTCACCCTAAACCCCTCCCTCTTCGCCAACCCCCTAATATCCCAGCTCTCATACGGCTCCCCTGTAAAGGTTCCCATCACTACACATCCCTTCTTTGGTTCAATCAAGCCCCTCGCAGCCTTGAAAAACCCCAACAGCAGTTCCTGATTCGCCCGGATTTGGCGATCACAGTCCTTCGTAATTCCTCCAGTATGTGGGAATAAGAAGATTATTGCATCCCAGGAACCGGATTGTTTAGTTATTGGTTTTAATGGGTGGGTGGCGTCGATGGAATGGAGGACTGTGTGGTTGGTTGGGTTGGTGGGGTTGGGTGAGAGGAGGGTGGTAACTGTGCTGGAGCATTGAGGGTATTTCTCGAGGAGGACGGGGTAATGGTCGTATGTTGTTGAGGTGAGGCGGGTGTAGGAATGGGTGGTGTGTAGGGAGAGGGAGAAGGAGAGGTCACCTTCGCCAAAGAGAAGAACGTTGGAGTTGGGGTCGATGGGGAGAGGGTTCGGTATTGGCTGGATGGGTTGTGGTTCATTGCCTACTTCCAGCTGGGCATTGTCGAGCTCGGCTCCTGTTAGTACGGTGGCAGACGAAACTTGGTGCTCCTCTGTATGCAATGTATCTTGTTCCTCCTCTTTTCCCCCACCCCCCTTCTTCTGGGCTGGCTGTTCCTGCTGTCGTGCCTTCTGTACCGGCTTTCCCTTTTGCTGCTGCTGCTTTTGTTTTTGCTTCGAATTCTGGCCGAACGGTAAGTGGCCTCTCTTGCCCACCGCCAGGGCAGCCCGTGCCATCTTCAGTGCTCTACCCATAGCAAGTTTGTAGGCCTCGCGGGTTGAATCTGGCAGAACCGGTCAAAGGTGATATCGCAACAACATGGAAACAGCCACACGGTTTTATCCGTATTTTAGTGGAGATATTTTTTTATGGTTGTAATGCCGTGCCAAGATTTCAGGTACTTAGACTTCCTGGATGGAGCACTTGCTGTATGTGGTAAATTGGGACGTCAAACCTTCAGGGGTGTTCTCTTGGCGGTCGTATGGTTCAGAAGTAGCCGCACGGTCAGGGTTACCGCACGGTCATGGTCGGGATTACCGTACGGTAATCACCACAACCTGTCACGAGGATACACCGCAAAACACAAACCACTTGGACTCCAGCTCACATGTGCACATGAGCCAGTCCTGCCTCTTGCACCAATAATCACAGCTAGCTTGATTTCACATTAAAGCATGCAAGTGTTCGCAAGTCTTGCCTAGCCACAATATTTTCCATACGTACATACCTTCCTCGGGCTATAGCTACGTTGTCTCGTTTATATTTGCGCCTGCCCTTCTATTTGCTCTAGGCAGCCTTCTCTGAAATCAGGCCTTCCACAAGAAAGGGCTGTGCATCATCTGGGTGTACAAACGCTACACCAGTTCCGGCCATGAAGGAGATGGCGCAGTCGCTTGGGGTTTGAGACATATTCTCTTATGGTTTGTTTGTATAGTCAGTGACAACGGGGCCTAATCACTGCTAATACGCCTACCTGTGCCACATGTTCATATTGTGGGTTTCTGCTCTCTGGTTGGTCGTTGAGCGACTGGCGTTTTAGTCTTAATCGGGCCACCGATGGACACGGTTATCTCGAAGTGTCTGGTTGGTTTCTGAGGATGCCATTAATGGTCTGCTCCACCAGTAAGTGGATATAATAACTTTTCTGTTTAGATATCCCATGATACTCTTTTGCTTATAATTGCCCTGGCCCCCTCCTGCTCATTTTGCTTGTGGTATCGCTTGGAATTGCAAAGGATTATTCATATTCTTCTATCCTTTATCTCTGTCCGTTCTTTGTTGGGCTACATCTCACCTCAATTTAATTTCTGGTTCGGCGTTTGCTCCAGAGGTGTGCCGTTGTCTGTCTTTGTCTACTTCTCCTCAATATTTTCAAATCTAGACTTGTATACTCTTCACTAAGCAAATCCATCATCATGGTGTCAAGAATCATCAATATGTACAGGGTGCTTGCCACCACTTTTACGAATGGCTACCGAAATGGTGTCTGGAGAGTTGTTCCGATCGTTCCTCAAAATAATACTACTACCGAACATCGAAAAAAACCGAACTCTCCAGTACGCATTCTCCCACGAAGCTTGGTTACACGCACCGAGTACGGCTTAAACCGGCTCCATCGGGGAGTTGACATGCGTCGGGTTCGGAATCATGAACACCAGACAGCAATTATGGCTTCCAAGACTGGGTATGCCCAGAGCATGGCAAAGCCCCTAGTGCGAGTGGATCAATTTGGAATTGTTCCCAGATGGAAGAAAGAGACACTATTGGGCGCAGAAGTGTTCATAAAAGCTGATACCTTGGAAATGACACCATTTAAGAAGATTTATGAAGCAGGTAAGATGAGCAGAAAACCTTCTTCATAAAAACTTGGGATTGAGTATTTACTGAGAGCTCCTACACTACTAGCAATTCCAAGATATCTACCACCGCATTTGACTCCTCGAGCGACATCAGCCATTACCTCCCACCTCCGCTATTTCAAACCCAAAGAGTACCTCTACATTTGCAGATCGATGGCGGGAACAAGTGATGGAAAGTCGTGGTACAAGATTGGCCGCTCTACCAATGTCGCGCAGCGAATGAAGAAACATAAATCCTGCAATCTCGAGTTGGTCTTGGTGATTGAAGTACATAATTCAACGAAAGTTGAGGAGTTAATTCACGCTGAGATCAAGGATAATGCGGATGTTTGTCACGGTCTGAAAATGTGTCCCTTTTGCGGAACTGGTCACAGGGAAATGTTTTCTATGCCCACAGGGCAAGAGGGTGTGAAGCTGCTTCGCAAAGTTGTGAACAGGTGGGTCAATTGGGATGAGTGGGTACATAGAGTTGCTCAGCAGCATTCGGTAAAGGGTAAAGGGAATCGTCTCGACTAAACGAATCCGAGAAAGGGTCAAGGAAAGCCCAATAATTTTCTATCTATCCGCGTCTGACCGAATGTTTCCTTCTTATTGATTACTTGTCGCTTTGCCCTTCAGATACCAACCATCAATCGCTTTGTGTTTTCATTCTCTCCAACTTCGAGACTTCGTGTTACCCCATTTCCTAGTTCCCATCTTTCTTGCCCAATCCCTGCAATATACCTTATTGGGGCTGTTGTGCCAACCAGACTACAATATACCTACCTACAAGCACGTACGTATAGAGTAATACAGTCTTTTTCTCAGTCAAAATCTACTTGATCTCCTCCCACTGGTTATTGGTTGAAAATTGGGACCCAGTCGGTTATGCATGTCGCTGATACTGCAGTGTACATGAGCGCTTTTCTACTTTAGTGGTATTATCGAAGCACCATGAACCACGAAGGTAAACCCTTGTGCGCTTCAGCTATCAATCTACTAGGGGAGCTAACTACTTTGCATGAAAAGAGTTTGGCATACTACCCTCCCTGCTCAAGGTATCAGCTCAGAAAATGATCATAGAAGAAACTAGAGAGTACTTTACCAACTATATGGAATTTTTGCGGCAGAATTGCGTCATAGACGGCGGTCGGCAATTAGGAGACTTGCAGCAAATGCTAACGCTATTACCAAACTTTGCCGTTTTACAAGTTGTGTTCATGCGAACTAGACACATTATTGCCTTGTCCCCGAGTAATGTCTCATTTCATTTTGGGGTATTCGAGCCGCAATGAGCTGCTGGGCTGTTCTCGGAGGGTGTCACGGAGCCAAACAGCCTACCACGAAGGAGCATCGACACCATGGTAGGGGTCACGAGAGGCCCGAGACTAGCCGCGGGGTATGAGGGCTGAGGCATCGATGCTATTTGTTAGGGAACCTGTGCGAGGGCCTGGTGTCAAGGCTGACGGTATTTGCCTTGCGGGCTTCCTTAATGGGAAACTCACCTTCCGTGAGAGTGGTGCAGTGCGCCCAAAGTCTTAGGCCCTCTGGGATTCCCATCTACAGAAAAAGCAGGGATTAAGTCAACTGTAATAATGGGGACTGGAGAAGCTGGCTGCATCTGCGTGGGTCGCGATGCTCTGGTGATTGTTGAGTATTGTCTGTTAGAAATAAGGTGCGTTGTTCATCTTGACGACGGGTATTTCTGTTTTTACCATATCCCAGTTGCAGGGCAACGCGTTTGACGCGTATCTGTCCGCGCCTAGTGGACAAGAAAGGGGGAAAGGGGAAAGAAATTTGGATATTTATTAAGTGCCTTTCGCTCAACAGGGTCTAATATGGATACATCTGAAGTCTCCCTAAGCCTCCATTCTCGCTCGACTAAACTACTCATTCGTCCTCATTGGTGAACCTTTCTCCCATCACAGACTTCTTATCACACAAAACGTTGACAATGCCCCCCGAGGCACTATCCCATTTCAATTGCACTCCTGCCGATATTTATTGGCAGCCTCTCTTTTTCTTCGGACTCATGACCATATGGATACGGACCCGGTTCACACCAAAGATAACATTCTACGAGATAGCAGGCTTGACCTTTTGACAGTTTTGGTACATTGGGTTGCCCTCATCATTACTCTGGTTTACGAAATACTTCGGGTGGCAGCTAGAGCCTTTGAACTCATGGAGAATGTTCTCAGTTGGTGAACTAGGTGCATTGATAGTTCAGGGTAATGGAGCTGGCCTTCCGATTTGGAATTTGGTTTCCCTCTGTGATTTTGTAATCCTGTTCTTTTCTTTCAGGCAGAAATTGGGCAAAGGCATTCATGGAGAGTCTTTTTGTTTTTAAATTTCAAATAGATAACTGGGTGAGGGAGGGAGGGTTGGTCATTGTCAGGCATCCTGGTCCTGATAGCAAGGGTAGAAATAGTGCATCGCGTTAGCTTTTTTCTCAGCCTTGTCTTCCTATACACCACAAACCAAAAAAACCAACATACTTGTCAAGCCAGACTGTGCATTTTCCTGTTCCAACAGCATGACTCCATGCTATAGAGCAGAAGACACCGCGCTCAGCTGTGCTATGGCCTAAGGTCTAGGATATCAATACAAATGGCATGTTCTTTGTTATTTACATACCCTTGCATCCACATCTTGAGTTCAGCAGATACATGCGTGAAAGGCTGAGCCTTGTCAGCTATGAGCTCATGGCATGAGACTACTCTGGGATGGATTGACTCGGGCTAGGAGGGAAGTGGGGTATAAATACCTCCCAGGCCCCACCGAGGAGCCGTCTCAATTTTCTACACCAGGCACAGGAACCAGTCTTGGAATCGATTCTGATATATCACCACTTCATCCCAAAAATTATTGAACTCAAATTCACACTGACAATGTCTTTTTCTGGCCCTTCCCAGGGCCTACCCACCTTCCCAGGGAGTATCCAAACGGATACTCCAATCTCCACACCAAGGGGGAGTCTAACCCCTACATTGCGACAAACTCTCTCCTCCTCTTCCCCTCCTTCCTCCTCCTCCCCCTCTTTACCCTCTTCCTCTTCTTCCTCTTCTTCCTCTTCATCGTCATCATCATCTTCTTCTTCTTGGGAAACACCCCGCCGCTCGCCCCCAAATATACACCAAGCTGGAGATATCCCAATCGGAGCTGCAACCTTTTCTTTCCCGCAAGTCCTAGCAAAGGATAAGTGGAATAAAAATTCACGGGCAAAAGGGGGTTGGAAATTTAATCTGGCTCCGAAGGGTAATGGGGAAGGAAGATGTAGGGAGTGTGGCCATGGCAAACTTTCCTAGGCTTGCTTTCTTTTTTCACTCGTTATATTATTCTTTTCTAGTTTACACTCTTTTTTTTCTGGGATGCACATGTGGTGTTTCTTTCCTTTTTTTTCTAAATTTTTATATTTATGAGTGTATGAATGCGGGGAGCGATTTCCACCTTCTGGAGTTCAATCAGGTACTTGAATCTCTTTTGAATATCCAAATGGATACACCACGTACCATACTGAGGAGCACACCAATGAGGACTAGGCCCCCATCACCCCCTCACTATCCCTCACCGTACACCACATCAAGACGATGTACGGTGCACAATTTCGTGGTTTGAAGTTTAAACGCTAAACTCCCCATCTTCATTCGACCATACGTTCGTCTTCATAGGCGAAACTTCCTCTCACCCCACCTCACGGACCTCTTTATATTCCAAAAATTCATAGTCCTCCTCCACGAGATACTAAGGATGGCCGATAAACAACCTAAAGAGTGGTTTCTGCTGCCAGTATTCGGTACAGGCAATAGATATTGCCGATTACGCCATACAAAGTCCCACGCTATACGAAGAAGCGCAGGTTCCTCCATACAAAAAAACCGCTCAGGCGCTCACAATACTTACTTGCCGGTACGAAGTAACGCTATCGCCGCTATTCAGGCGAGCAGCATTGGCGAAAAAAGACCTTCGTATTACCACCAGCAAGGGTAGTAACGTAACCAATATGAGCACGAATTTGCGCTTTTCTCCAAAGCGAAACTGGGGGAATATTCCGAAGATGTTGACATTAGCATTGACGATGTAATAAACAATGATGCGAGCGACGGACAATGATGCAGGGGCCACATAGCCTGCAGTCTTGGCCACTGATGATTCTTCCTTTCTTACGGGTTCCCTTTTGGAGCCCTTTTGTGGGCATCCTGCAAATGGATCACGATACCAAAGTTCACTAGAGTAAGCCACGGTGTTCTGCTCAAAACAGATTATTTCAAGCATAGCTCAGCGTTTTGGGGCCGAATAGGCTCAGACGATTGGGGAAATATTGTAAGGTAATTAATTATAGGCAAGGGACGATGTTTCTTGCTCGTGGAACTATTTTATAAAAATTTACGGCTGGATATGAAGGGTTTGGGGAGGGGATATATTATAAAAGAGTTGTAGGAGGGCTGTGGCTGGAATTATTGCTCTCTTAAAGTTTAAGTACAGAATAGTTTTATGTATGTAGGGGTTACCAGTGCCGCTAGGTAGGTTTGGAGGGTAAGGTAAGGTGTTTCTTCTATCAACGAAGATCTCAATACAGTGCCCAATAGCTTGAAACCTCTTTATATTAAGGGCGTTCTTTTGTACTCTCTAGGGCTAAGTCTAGATCTAAATATGCTAGGATTTACCTCAGATGGCGCCTCAGGGTAACCAACTCAATATTTATCAGAAAAGCATGGTGATGTGGTTGTAGGATCCCCTTTGCACATATATTTTTATAGTTATCAACAAGTGCATCCAGATGCCCGTGGGAAGAGCAGGTCGAAGATTACCCTTTTCTTGAGGGAGACCCTGCAGGATGACCTCAGTCAGCTTTCACCGGATTTTGTAAAAATGCTAGGCTAATTAAACTCACCTGTATGCATAAATCTCGTTAAGGTCAGGCGCTACATCTCGAGCTTCTTTGATAGAGTTGTTCGAAGAAAACGCGATGGTGAGCGGACGGACACCTTTGTGAGATATTCTGTGGCAGTTCAGGGTAACGAATTGCTGGCCGTATTTATTAGGAATTAAGGTTTTTCCTTTGTCTGGATTGTTCTGTTCTTTCGACCACCATTCTGTCATTTCCAGCTCTAGTGTTTTTTCCGCGCTGTAGTATGGGCAAAGGCATTCATAGAGGATTGGGTTACTTTCTTGATTTCATGTGCATGTCCCAGGTGGATGTGTGGGTGGGTGTGGTGGGTTGTTGTTAGAATGGTCGGGCGGGGAGGCAACTATGCATCCATGCAGTCCTGTAGCAGGGATAAAAAGGATATGTCGCATTGTTTTTTTCCTTTTTTCCTCTCAACCTTGTCCTCCTATACACTACTGCTTTGTTTTGTTTTCGGGATATATGTGATATGTATTGAGAATAATAAAACCGCACAAGGCGTAGACATACCACACCAACAAACCAACACACTTATCCACCCCGCCTATGGTCCCCCGCACGGACATACCTAACAATGATTGCGAAAGAGCATAGTGTATGTCTCGTATGTGCGTACGTACTATACACTCTCCTGTTCCAATCATTGCCCGTATTACAATGCAGCATGATTCTATGGTATAGAGTAGTAGACATCGTGCTCAGGTCTACTATGGCTGGAATACCTATGTGGAAGACGTGTTCTTTTGTTTGTTTTGATTCTCTACATACCCTTGCATCCACATCTTGAGCGCGGCAAATACAATTGTGGAGGAATGTTCGGCTCGTAAGGCTACTCTAAGATTGATTGTCTCTGGACGAGGAAGGGAAGCGGGCTCCAAGGAATCGTCCCAATTGCCTATACCAGGGAAAGAAACCAGTCTCGAAAACTATTCTCATATATCGCCGTTTCACCTTTATCGTCTTCTCCAGGCATTTTTGAGCTCAAAGTTACACTAGGAATGTCCTCTTTGCTGGTTTTCTCCTTTCACACTTTCTAATGCCAATAGTATTGACCCCATGTGGCCAAAAAACCCCAACCCTCGTGCGGGGGAACTTACCTGGTCCTTCTCAGCACCTATCCACCTCCCAGGAGTACCCAGACAGATACTCCACCGTTCACACCAAGTAATAGTATAACAAGTACTGCACCCTCATCCTCCCTTCACCCTACCCACATCGAGGAGCCTATGATGCCCATGCTGTCCCATACGCACTACCTGGTGGCGAACTCCCTCCTCTTCATCCGTCTTCTCCCACCTCCTCCACTCAGCTTCCATTATTTTCCCAATCACCCCGCCATACATCAAGATGGCGCTATCCCCGTCGGAGCCACAGCCTTTTTTTTGCCCCAAGCCCTAGCGTGGGATAACTTGACAAAAGTAGCCACAGAATCAACCCCGTAGTAGAGCAAGCTCTTGACCACTGGCCCTCATGGTAACGGTGTAGGTAGACGTGGAGAACTTGGCCATCTTAAACATTTTTTGTATTCCATTATTATTATTATTTTTTTTTTTGGGGGGGGAGGGATTTTCTCCCCTTTTGTCATTTTTTTTCCTCGGACGGGAGTAGGCGCATGTTTTTCTTTTATAGCATAATTTCGTGAAACTAATATGCAAGGGTACCAAAGTTGCCTATAATGTCAGTAGTCTGGTTTGCACTATACAAGTATGTGGATATACAGTACTTACGTCAGTATCATACGTATGAGAGGTAACGTTTCGAGATATCTGAATGAGAACGTTAGGTAGAAGAATTTGATAAACAGTCGAGATTATCACGTGGTAATGAATTTGCGATGTTTTCCACTCTCTGGGACCACTGTTCTGCTCTATCGGGTAGGATAATTAATCTCACTAACACACACTTCTACCGTTCTAACCCAGAATCTTCAGCGACCAATGGATCTCCTTCTGAATTGAAATCCGAAGTTCCGCCGGACTAGCATTCTTCTGTATCTGAAGCCTGTAAGGATTCCCCGTGAAACTTTGGGAAAGGTTGAATTGTCTTGAGAGCAGCCGCTGGGGACGTACCTAAAGGGCTTGAATAGCTGCATGGACGAAACATATATTAGGATATCTGAAGGAGATGTATTTGATAATTCTAGGGGCGGACTTTGTTACATTACTGACAGTTGGGCCGACTCCCAGTATGAGCATAAAGTTACTTACCCAATCGCCTTCATTCTTCCAACATATTTCTATAGTACCCGGGATATGGGGTGTTTTTTTTTTTTTTTCCGGTTATGGAGTGGTTGAATTTGTCTTTCTGCGGGATAATCTCCTTTTTTTTCTCTGTATGTGCTGGATTTGATGATAATGAGCCCTGACGGGAAAATGTATCAGTAAGTTGGACACCTTATACCGGTACCATTCGTTACCCTCAGTCAGCCTTATCCGATGTCAGATGACACATGCGTGCCTAATTGTTGATTCACGGAGAATTTTCCAACTGCTGCTACCCCATCTGCATAGCCCCATATGCCACCAGACTACACTCAGGCTATGCTACTGCATTTCAACAATTTTATATTACTCCACCACTCAATGACAAGTCAACGAAGTGAGAAATCTCTTCCCTGCCTCACTCAGCTGGACACCCGACGCTTCCTCGATCACAAGCCACTTTACTACAAGGCCATTCTGTGTCTGTTATTTGACAGACTTCATCTTCATTGCAGAGTATCAAACCCACGCCCCGGAGAATTGATAAATTACTTCAAGGAATTCCACAAATACAAAGAAGTTATAAATCCACATCAAAGCAGGCTAAATCACATTTTTCAGAGTATCTTAGACCATTAGATCCATATTATATACAGTACAAACACATACCGGCAACATATAACATGCAACATGCATCCAATGCACCTTCATGCTTTTCTCTGTCCCATTCTCGTTTCTCTTGGTTCCCTTTCGAGATACTATGCTATGTTCAAGAGTGCCAAAGGGAAAAAATGTGGTAGATGGGTGATGAGTATGTATGCATCGAAAAAAAAAAAAAAAAAAAAAACGTATTCACCAACTCCATTCCTGATCATTCCACGCCCCCTGTTTTTCATCCTAATCCCATGCTAGTTGTAGATTACACCACGTGCCACTTTGCACGCTACTATGCACCTCGTAAAGCATCCCGTACTTACGCAACAAACTGACCAAGACCACCAGCCATATCGCCCTCCTTGGCAGCAATCTCGAAGTATCCGTAGATGATGCTAACAGGACAATATTAGCTGAAAAAGTCTACGCAAAGTGCTCAGAGCATAAATGGAAACTTACGTAACAGCCAATAGAATACCGGTACCACTTCCAAGAGCACCCAACAAATCTGAGGCAACTGACAAAGCACCGATACAGGCACCACCGAAAGCAGCTGCAGTAGGAATGACCCTTTTTAACTCCTTGTACATGGACTGCTCCCGATGGCCAGCCATGACCAATCCTTGATCCTTCAACTGCTTAGCAACGTCCCTAGGGGAAGAGCCAGAAACCTCAATCCACGTCTTGGAGAAGATGGCACAAGCGGTGAGCATGAAAACAATGTACACAGCGGTGTGTACAGGGTCCAAAAGCGCCTCTTTGAAGCTGAGTGGTGGGGACATGTAGTAGGCAATTCCGGAGGTAGCAAAAAGCTGAGCAGATCCCTCCTTGGGTTCCCAAACACCGAGAAGACGGACGAGGATATTGTCGGAGAAACGGCTGTAGAGCATCTGGGACACAAGGAAGACGTTGGAGCTTAGAGCGGACTGGAGCATGATGGGCATGTTGGAGGTATAGAAAAGACGAACAGGGAAAGTTCCTGTGCAATTGAGTTAGAAACATAACCTGTGATCACACGATCTGAAGCCTACCTCGTGTTCCACGCTGACGACTGGACTTGACTGGAATCTCAACGCGGAATCCCTGGAGGTATATAACTGACGCAAAAACGACAAAAGTAGCGATCAAGTTCATGATGTTGGGGAGGTTTTGCCTGTAGAAAGCCTCCTTCAAAGCACGGGGCTTGTTGGGCCAAGTCAAAAGGAGATGGAAGAGCGCAATAACAGCACCCTCGAACTCAGGGCCACGTCCAGTGTTGATGGTAGTTGGACTGAATGCCCTCCAGATGATGTTCTCGCAAATGTTGGTGGCAATGAAGAGAGAGATACCAGAGCCCAATCCGTAACCCTTCTGAAGAAGCTCATCGAGGAGGATCACAATGAGACCTGCGACGACAAGCTGGAGGATGAGCAACAAGCACACACCAGCACCAAGGTCAGAGGGTTGTCCATAAAGTCCAGTCAAAACGTAAACGGTAGCCTGTCCGAGAGAGAGAATGATTGCAAAGACTAGGGTGCGGCTGTCAGCAGTCATTTACAGGGCATTCAAGGCTAACTTGATCCCACGTACGTTTTTGAGCAGTTTGGTAAAGTTCACGGTCAGACTTGAGATCGAGGTTGACATCAATAAGGTGGGTACCAGCAAGAAGCTACATACAATAAATTAGCATCCCCGAGACCAGACGATCTGTAACGACGTACCTGGAACACCATCCCAGAAGATATAATTGGCGATATACCCAACTCCATCAATGTACCCCTGTTACTCGCCATCATCATACGGAGCCAATATAGAGGATCTGACGTCTACTCGCCCGAAACCAGTCAGTTTGTCTCATTCCCGCGAACCAGACAGAGACGGAAACATACGTCAGAGGACACAATCCCGTATAATCTAACAACATCGTGTTAGCCATCTTATGCGTACTCAATGCCCCGAACGGAGAGGAGGTAGCTTACGGCATTTGCGACATCACCAAGAAGATGAGCAATGTCAACTATCAACCTCAATTAGCCACCGCTCCACCAGCAATTAAGAAGACCTTCCTCAGCTTACCCCCGTCCACATCATCCTTTGCTGGAAGGGAACCTTCCTCTCCGGGGCAATTACCTCCGGCAACAAAGGCACGAAGGGCTTTATTAAATCCAGGAATCGTACTATCCATCCCCGATTCCCCATGGTCAGCTCCAACTGCGCTTCTTATCCTTCTCTACCACCCGGAGTCAGGGTGCGGAGTCCGGAGTTCCAGGTATATGTGTCCAACTTACGTCCACTCATTTTCACGATTCAGCACTTTGCGCCAGTAAGAATAAAAACAAAGTTGTTGATGCAAACCAGAGGCTGGAGATGTTTCTCAGTCGCTCTGGGAATATGAAAAAAGAATGGGTAAAGTAAATTAGTGAGGAACTTCCTCTGGATCGCACGCTCTCCTTTCTCAATGGGTGTCGTGAAGAGAAGGTTTGCGGGCAGTTCAATAAGTAGACACACAACTAGCAACTGGGTTTGGTGTTCTTCTCGGCAAGTTAAGGACAGATGGGCAGGAAGAGAAGTTTGGCAGCAACGGCGCTAGTATGCTTCGGTCGTTGGGCCTCAGACAATAGAATTGTTTAGCCGCCAGGATCTGAACACACGACCTGCACGTGGAATATACAGGCAATATACATATATACCGTGGAAGATCTTAACGCTTATAGGCTTATATATTAATTGATTATGAGAAGGAAGTACAATGGTATCGTCTATGCATAACTCTGATCTCGCTTCCAGCCGCCTTCTGACAAGCACCGAGATTTCTTTTCCTACTGAATTGCCCTCTATGTCCTGTAGTCACCGTTTATAGTAACGTACCTATACCCCATTAGCACGGCCTATCAGAAAACATGTCCCACGAAAGGAAAGACTTACTCATGTGAGAAGTCGCAAGTATAATACACCGCCTCCTGTCCACCGCCAGTGCCCAAGCTCACAGAGATCTCCAAATCCCCCATTGCAAGAATCTCACTCGCCCTCGTTTCGTCCACATTCTCAGGCTCACCATTGACCAGGAGCTTCAACTCCTTACCTCCGTCAGTGGGTATGAATGATACATTGGTCTTCTCCGGAACAACACTCTCGACACCAGAATAACCAGTCGCACAAAGGATACGACCCCAATTTGCATCCCTCCCGTACAAAGCAGTTTTCACCAATGGGGACCTAGCAATGGTAGAGGCAACTTGTTTCTGTCAAAATGCATCAGCACACCCTCCGCCGCTAGGAGGAAATCAACTCACAGCATCCTCAAAAGTCTTAGCATCCTTCACACTAATCGTGACGAACTTCGTCGCACCCTCACCATCCCTCACCACCAACTTCGCCAAATCCTCCGCAAATGCGGTGACAACCGCCTTCAACTCCTCGAAACCCTTTCCCCCTACTCTGATCGTCTCCCCTCCTGCCGCTCCATTCGCCAATATTGCCACCGTATCATTCGTAGACATATCCCCATCCACACTAATTGCATTAAAGCTTCTCTCAACTGCATAAGTCATAATCTTCTTCAGCGCCTCTGGCTCCACTGGAGCGTCTGTCGCAATGAACCCCAACAATGTTGCCATATTGGGATGAATCATTCCCGCACCCTTCGCCATTCCGGCAATCTTATACGTCGTTTCACCAACTTTAAACTGTCTCGAGATAAGCTTAGGGAAAGTATCAGTCGTACAGATTGCCTTCGCAACCGACATCCAGGCATCATGATTTGACCCCAACAAATCATGCAGCTTAGGAATTCCCTCGTAGATCTTTGCAATAGGCAACCTCTGGCCAATGACTCCCGTAGACATGACAACCGTACTGGCTTCCTTTTCACCCACCAACTGATCCACTACCTTGCCCATTCCCTCAGCATCTTCCAACCCACCTTTCCCAGTAACTGCATTCGCACAACCACTGTTGGCTACTAACCCCCTGATACCCTTCCCTCCTCGCTTGGTGAGCATATCCCTAGACACCAACACAGGCGCAGCTTTGAACACATTCTTGGTAAAGACTGCTGCTGCCGAAGCGGGAAGGTCTGAGGTGACGAGTGCTAGGTCTAAAGACTTCCCGTCTTTCTTGATGCCGCAGTGAATCCCACCGACCTTGTAGCCCTGTGGATACTCACCCGAGGTGGGAACGTATTTAAGTTTTGCAGCAGGAACCGTGGCGGGACCGATTGCATAGGTGCGAATGGGGACTATTGTGACCCCACGGAAGGCAGGGAGAACCCTGATAATTGACTTTGGTGCGAGCATTGCGGTTTGTATGAGTCCCAGGGCAGAAGCCTGGTGAGCAATTGAGTCGATTGACGGAAGTCGCAAGTTGTTCCGTCAAGTTTGAACTCAAAGGCTAGAGGGGTCTGAGAGAGCAGTTGTGGGTCAATTGCAACTGAGGTAAAGATATGTCCAAGCAGCAATGTTGATGCAAGTGAGTCAGTATGTTGTTTTCTTCTTTTTTTCTCGCTAATATACAAATCTGCTAGTAAGTGTACTTATACGACGATTTATGAGGATTGGAAGTGTGACCTGAACTACACAGCTAGAAAATACTTACTGCATGCGAATAGATTAATTCTTCCATAACAAAAGAAGAAGAAAAGAAATAAACACTAATTCGTACGCCATGATCCCGTATATCATGATCTCGATCCGACCCTCCACCAAATTATGTATAGATAATCTAGTACCGTAACACAGTGAGGATCTTCCATGGTTGAACACGCCCCTCATGTTTCGCGCAGAAACCTTCTAGTATTTCAATATAACAGAGAGTCATTTCATTTAATACAGTCAAACCTACACCTACTAGTAAGTGCAGATTTGGCAGAGCTGCATCAGGGAAACTAGAAAATTCTATATACCTCCAGTACCACCTGGCAGTCAATGTGCATAACCTCCTCATCAGACATTGTGTGCTGTGTGCCCGCCAGACTAAGTCATTGTACATTTGTATTGTGTATGTTAACTAAGTACTAATTACTTAGTAGATAAGCCGTCCAATCGCGGTTGCCGCCTTGTCCAGAGTCGGGAATTCAATTTTGTCTTCCTATGGAGAGCAGCACGCCAAAATTGAGGTTACCAGAACAGGAAAGTCACATAACTATACTAAGGTCCATGGCCAAGATCTTAGGCAAGCTAGACTAGGGAATTTGACTGGGAATTTGGCGGACATTAAATTCCAAAATTTATAATGAACATTAGTCAGTAATAGTAGAGATACTCAAGATATGCCGGCCACGTGAAAACAATAGATCCCCAGAGGCAAAGTTATTTGTAGCGGCTGGAAGTAGTCTGGAAGCATTTATGCATTAAATGTAAGGAGCTAGACAGCATGATGAGGTAAAAGATCACCAAGTATACTATCGTATACGCTTCTTATGGGGAAAGTTCTTTAGTCAGGTTGCACAACTAAAAGTGTTACAGTTGGGACTTGATGACGCTAATTTCAGGGTAACGCCAGTGGCAAGGCAGACTTCTGGAAACAAATGTCTGACAAGGCAAGTTAAACTGACTCAGTCATGGAGTACTAAATGAAGGGAAAAAACCATAATTTGCTAACGACTACCAATATCAAACAAGTACTATGTATTCCAAAGTAAGACCCAAGACATTTACTTGCAGCCTCCCCAACAAGACTATGAGTATCCGAGTAAACATAAATGCGGGCAAAACATTATACGATTAACCTGCTTTCCCAAGCTTCTTTCGCCATCCCCTCCAATATTTCTAGCTCCCCACTCTGTTCACACATTGCCCGGAACAAGCCCTTCTCTATCTGAAGTAATTCATAAGGGTGTGCAAACTCCTTCACCTTCCCTTGATCTAATACTAAAACTTTATCGTAATATATTACAGTATTCAGGCGGTGGGCAATCGTTATAGTGGTGCTTTCCAACTGCCTGATAGTCGTCTGGATTTTCGAATCCGTCAAATAATCAATCGAAGCAGTAGCCTCGTCAAAAAGGATAACTTTCGGCGCCTTGAGTAACGCCCTTGCTAAACATACCAACTGCTTCTGTCCTTGTGATAGATTATTCCCTGATTCTGCTACAGGAGAGCTCAAGTCCAGGAATATATTCCTGTTTCCGGTAGTAGAAGTAGGATCAATAGTCGTCAGAGTACTCGTATCCGGGACCTCTGGTATAAGCTGTACCCTCTTCAGCGTCTCGAAGATTTCTTTATCTGTATAAATACCAAATGGATCCAAATTGCTTCTAATGGTCCCCGTGAACAGAGTAGGATCCTGGGGGACCATTGTGATATTCTCTCGGAGGTCATTAAGCCCAATTTCGCCAATGTTGACTCCGTCAATATAAATCGCCCCCTCCTCTGCCTCTAGACAACGGAACAGAGCCAGAGCCAGCGAGCTTTTTCCAGCGCCAGTTCGGCCAACAATACCCACCTTCTCAAGGGGTTTAAGGAAAAATGTGATGTCTCGGAGAACAGGATCAAGGTCGGGTCTATAGCGGGTGGTGAAGTTCCTGAAAGAAACTGCTCCGTGCTCGGGCCAGGTCGGAGGAGGTCGCTTCTCTGGGATAATAGGGGACGCTTCTTGTTCGACCTCGAGATACTCCTTGATGCGCTCAACGCTAATTACAGAATTAGCAGAAATTCTCCTACATTCGGGTACAAGAAAACTTACGAGTTCAGGTTTTGTTCATTCATCGAATACAATCTCACAACCCACAAGACATTGTCCGTAAATGTGATTGCATAGGTAAGAGACAAACCAGCGAGACCAGCATCAATCCTCCCTACACTCACGACGACAAATACACCAGCGAAGAATGAAACCAGGGCGCCGGCAAAATCTACTCTGAATCCAAGCCATCTGTTACACGCCCAGAGATAGAAATAAGGTCGGTTATGACAATCAATCTTGTGCAGATTTTCGCGAACAAAGCGCCTTTCATCCCCATAGGCTCGAATTGTCGCCACACCAGCAAGGGTTTCTCCAAAGTGTTGATATAGCGGACTTCGTTGAATGGACTCTAGCCTCTTAAGATCGCGCGAGGCTCTGATGTAAAAGGCACCAATTAAGCAATATAGGGCCGAAACGAATATCCCGGCCACAATAAATCCCGGGGTGATGACTGTAATTAGAACAACAATAGCCACGACAGTTGCAATAGAGTGAATCATGCCCAATGCTACTGGCGCAACTTCCTGATCCACAGCCTCTAAGTCTACGTTCATGTCAGCACTGAACTCATCTTCATAGCCTATGGTTGGCCTTACCTTTGGAGAACCTGTTAATAATGCGACCCAGTGGAGTGGAATCAAAGAACCGAAACTTGGCCCTCATGACGGCATGAAGAAGCTGGTCATGTATTTTTCTCGATGCCCTCAGGCTGCCTGCAAAAACAATACACTCCCTCAACAGTGAAGTAGCCATGTAAGCAAATCCAATCAAAGCATACACCGTTAGGTAATACATGACATTAACATTGTGGTTATCCCTTTCTGTGGAACTGACTTTGAGACGAGATTCAACAGGAATAGGAATCGTGCAAGTGCCCGATGAAAGGCAAGTCCGTGACAAAGAGTAGTCTGCGGCATGAACATGGCTCTTGATATCCCCATATTCCTGTGCCCTAGGAAGTATCAGTGATCTCATTCTAGCTTTCCGATACTGAAGCACCTACCATTCACGAATCCAGATAGAACCTGCCATGGAGCCGACCTGTTGAATTATGAAGCAAAGCAGAACTAGTATCCAGAACCACCAAGGGCCCATTGATTGCAAATATAGCCGGTAGACCTTCCAATCAACGCTACCTTCAGTCTTGGTCTCATCACTCGCCTTTGCAGCATTATTCTTAGCTTGTCCATTTGTGTCTCCTGTTGGCTTCACTGGAGATGCCTCTGATAAATCAACAAACGAAGGCACACGAGATGGCATAGTCGAGTGGAGTCGTGATACAGGATTTGAGATAGCACTTTTCAGCAAGTCGCTGTCGCCTAGTATTCCAGAAGAGATTACTGCAGTTGGGCTGCCTTGCATAGCGACTTTACCATTGTCCAACACTACCACATGGCTCGCCCGTGGGACGCACAATGCTGTGTTATGGGTAACCAGTATACACGTCCGGTGTTCCATCAGTGGCCCCATGATACTATATTCAAATATCCACTTCGCTGTGTGGGAGTCTACGGCACTGAGACAGTCATCCAACAAGATATAGGCTGAATTTGAGTAGAGTGCACGGGCAAGAGAGATCCTCTGCTTTTGACTGATGCTTGTCAACTGATGAAGCCCCTAAAGCCAAGGAGGAGCGTACGTACCCTCCTGATAAAGTAATTCCCTTCTCTCCAACTTCAGTTTCATCACCAGCATCCAAAATCTCCAAGTCGCGTTCAAGAGAGCAAGTAAAGAGAACCTCACGGTAGCGTTGTTCATTGTAGGGGCTCGCAAAGAGAATATTGGCCTTGATTGTATCATTAACCAACCAGCTATGTGCGTATTAGCATTCATGTGAGGATAAAGTAAGAGCTTGAATACCTACGCTTGTTGGGCACAATAAGCAACAGACTCAGTCAGACCTGTGACAGGATTGGGGTATAGATCTTCTCTGCTATGAGATCCAGGTAAGTAGACCCTTCCTTCTAGTAACGTCATCTCGCCAAGTAATGCCATGAGCATTGATGTTTTTCCTGAACCGGTCGGGCCAGCAATAATATTCAATCTCTCAGGAACAAAAGTGACATTAAGATCTCTAAGCGTGAAGGCAGAAGTGGACCCCGTTTCATTCATTGTGGACTTCGTTCCCCAGGTAAAGGTACCATTTCTGAAGCCAATCAATGGATGAGGACCTTCTTCATCCTCAGGCAAAGGCTTCAATTGATGATACTTTTCAGTTTCCTCTTCATTCAAGAATTCTTCAACGCGATCAACGGAGACTAAAATATAGCAAGGTAAGAGTTCCGCACTTTATGAATAGAAGCCTTATGGTACCTTTTGTTTGTAGCACGTTGGTTATCATGTCCGCGAGTTGATCCAATGGTACCCGCAGAACGTTGAAAAGGGATAAAGCAGTGAACGCAATGGGCGCATTCAGGTCTTTGCCCTCAACCTTGGTGTACACCAAGAAACTGAAAAATGTAATGATAATTGGAGATGTATACCAAACAGTAGCTAGAGCATTGAATTAGTGCTGCATCAAACCAATGGACAATAGGAGTATATACCAGAAACTGCCCATAAAATGTAACGATCTCTCAAGGCCCTCAGTTCCGCTGTACGTGATTCACTAACAACTTGTGCAAATCGCTCTTCCCACGCAAAAAACTTGATAATCCTGATATTCTGAAGTACCTCATTAGTGGTATGAATCCTTTTATCGGTAGTTGCCATGATTTCGGTTTGAATCTTGCTGAAGCGACTAGAGATCCAGTAATTTACGGGAAGCAGCAAGACCATCACAGCAATACCAACGATGGAGCTCCAGCCTAGAATCTGATAAAGTAACGTGACTGCTATGATGACTTGTACCGGTACGGCTGCAATCTAGATCGAGAGGGTGAGAACTTTAGAAGAACAATGTGAGAATCAGATATACATACTAAAAAGTGCAGATAGGCACAAACTTCGGACACCTTGAAAGAGTCAATAGCCCTAATTGGAAATCGTCAGTACTGAGATGGTTTTATTAGACAAAAAAATGTCATACATTAAGTTTATGATGGCCCCAATATTCGCCTGACCACCTTGGCCCTCTTCGTTTTTTCCATCTTTATCTTTGCCGTCTTTCTTTTCTCCGAGTACATTATCCGATCCTGCAGCTGCCTTCCGTCGGAGAGCTTTGGAATATACTTCTCCAATAATCACAGCCCGTAAACGGATGCTGATCCTTCTGCCAATGTACAGAGATTGTCCACTGCCAATTGCGGAAATGACAGCAGTGACAAACAGTAGCATGACAAATAACCATGCCACGTTCTTGGGGGTATCTCCAGGATCGTCGACATACTCGAGGATGACTCGGAGAAATAGAGTGGGAGCGAAAGCGAAGGTTGCTTGTACTACGGCCCAGGTAGCTTGGATTACCAAATCACGCTCGAAGTGTCTCAGTAAATGGAATGCTAGAGATGCAGTTTTCCTGTGTATCGTGTTAATCAGTCATACGTACAACGAGAGCAAGGCGACGCACTTTGTTTGACGGTAGGTCGATAACACAACGACGGCAACGTCGTCCTCCCGTAATGCCCACACATCCTCAAGTTCGAAGCTTTTCCAATATCCTTTCCACACGATCGAGTCCACCCAGCTGAAGGTCATAAGAGAGAAAAGCGAAGCCAATGGCTCTCGGGAAGGTTCCATCCTCTCATGAACTTCTTGCACGACTGGCTTGTTCCCCCACCGACTGGAAAGAGCAATTGTACAGAGTATAGCAATGAAAACAAATTCTGCGATTATAAGGCCACGTGCAAGGGGCGAGGCTGGATGGATTAGAGCTGAGCGAAATGGGACAGTGATGAAAATAAAGTTTAGCATGTATAGGAAAGCAGTATGGGCCCAGAGGTGGCTGATTGGAAACCACGATTTGTTCTTGAATATCAGACGAGTGGTAGCCAATATGAGTATATAGACCTAGTACCTCAGTCAGCTTGTTGGGTCTTCTCGAATGATAATGAACTAACCCAGCATGCCAAACCTCCCCAAGCAGCCCTCTCCCCATGCTCCCGTTCATTGTACACACCAGTTTTCAGCTCTGTAACATTTGCGCCAACCATTCCCAAAATTGCGAGCTCCTCAAGCACCACTAATAAAACTTCCCCCTTTGGCCGATCAACTTTAAATTCTGATTCCCCAGTCTTACTAATTGTCAGTCGTAGTGAAAGGTGCTCGGCGAATTCATCCTCATCCTCATCTGAGTCCCCATCAATGTATACTGGCTGTGGCGGAATGCTGTCATCAACGAGCAATTGCTGGTATCCACCATTCTGTTTCCGAGAAGATAATGTCCGGCGCACGCCTTCAACGACGAGAAGTAGTATCGAAACACCGACTACGGACAGTGGGAGGAGAACCTCGAAAAGACTAGGCCATGGTGGGAAGTAGAATTAGCACACCGTGATGGACTCAAAGGAGATGTAATCGGAACATACTCTCTTCGAACACACCGACTGAAATCATCGCCTCTCCAGTGAGGCTCCTCGCACCGTAAGAAGTGCATGCCAAACTAGGAGCTTTCTATTTCGCGATGAGCTGTGTGAATGAACTTGACTTGTCGGCAAGGAGCTCGCGCGATATATAACTCTTTCCCAAAGACTATTGTCGACCCGTTTGGTACGTCGACGTCATGTATCTTGGGTCTTGAGGGCGGATCGAATGTACAAGACAGTAGCGAAGGCGACGTAGCAATATCGTAACGACTTCAGTCGGAGCTGGCTCAAGAAACGGGGGGAAGAAGAAGGACTGTAGAAGATTTGGTGTCACTTGCCTACTTACTTACACTGATTGGGCAGGCAATGCTTCCTTTAGATAAGTGAGTGGCTATCTAGCTGCTTTATTGCATGTTTCACGTGCCCAGACCGATTTATTGCATTGCATGGGGATGCTTCTGCTTACAGACAGGGATCAGGATTCGAGGGTTTGGTTGCATGTAGTCTGGTTGCATGTACGGAGGTAGTCTTTGGCATAGTCTCAAGACCTATGGAGTCTCGCGCCCAGACTCGACTCACGAACGAGAAAATGATTCGCCAAGACTCCATGACCCTTCATTAAGTAAATATGCACCATATGCTCTAGAGTCTAGGAATTACTGTAAATTTGAAATGCTACTGCTCCCTTCATCCCGCAATCCCGGGCTGAGAACGTTCACAAGGAGCTGCAAATGCCTGGCTCGCACCCGTCCCCACCGGCTGTTGCACACCGCCCCTCCAATAGCCCCTCCACACCCAGTGTCTTCTTATGTCCCAGCGCTGGCAAGCTTGACGTCCGACCTGGATAAACTCGCACCCAGGTTCGACATCAATGCAGGACAAATCAGAATCCTCAAGGCTCCTAGTGATTTCTACTTAGTCCTCAAGGTACACCGAACTTGCTGGTATCGATCTACCATGCTTATAGTCAATTGTTGGGAATCATAGCTGATATATGTTCTAGGAGAAAATCCTGAACGCTAAATATCGTGTGTTTTTATCAACCCTCTATATTGGGGCTTCTGAACACGAGCTTGTTGGTCACCCGCTACTCCACGTCGCCCAAGTCCAACCAACTGATTGACCTGTGCAGATTGAAACACTGCGACAGGCGCTGCAACACCAGCCTGGTCTGCGAATCTCCGTGTTGTCTGATGCTTTGCGGGGGACCCGGGAATCCCCAAGGGCCTCATGTGCTTCCTTGCTTGCTCCATTGGTGGAAGATTTTGGAGAGGATAGAGTGGAGATCCGAATGTATCATTCACCAATACTCACTGGGTGGAGAAAGAAGTTTATACCCGCGAGGTTGAATGAGGGCTGGGGTCTACAACATATGAAGCTCTATGGAATCGACGATGAAGTGATACTCTCTGGGTAGGCATTCAACCAGCCTCCTTGTCTCTTTATCTACTTATACTGGACCGTAGTGCAAACCTCTCAACGGACTACTTCACGAACCGACAAGACAGATATCATCTGTTTTCGAACAAGAATATCACAGATTATTATGCCAGAATCCAACAAGCTGTCAGTCAAATCAGTTACAAAGTTCTCCCGGACAAAACAAGCGAGCAAGGGTACAAATTGATATGGCCCGAGTCAAATCCCGCGCCACAGCCGACAGAACGGCCCCAAGAGTTCAAGGCCTGTGCCTCTGCCCTACTTAGTCCACTTCTTCGACCATTCCAGCAGCCGGAAGATGGCAATGCCAGGACAGAGTCCACAGATACAGTTGTGTATCCGTTGGGACAGTTCACGCCGCTTTTTCATCCAGTGGACACATCTACAGAAATAGTTGGATTGTCGAAGGTCCTCCAGCTCCTTACACGTCCGGATTTTTCTGAGGCTAGCTGGACATTTACTGCCGGCTATTTCAATATACATCCAACCCTGAAGTCAATATTGCTTGCCTCAACATCAAAACATGGTAGCATTATTACTGCACACCCTCATGCAAATGGATTCTTCGGCTCGGCAGGAATATCTGGCAATCTCCCTCCTGGTTATACCTTATTGGCAGGTAGGTTTCTTGCCGATGTTTACGCAGCTAGGAAGCAGACCTTCATCATATTGAAGGAATGGAAGCGTGGTATAGTCGGAGAAAAGGATGGTTGGACATATCATGCTAAAGGTAGGAATATCCCTGACGTCCTTTCGACGGCCTAAGCCTAAGGAGCTCTAGGTATTTGGGTAAATATGCCTGGGGAACAAAACCCAAGCATTACACTCATCGGCTCATCTAATTATACTCGACGCTCGTACTCACTGGATATTGAAATGAATGCATTGATTATCACTAGGAGTGAACAAATGAAGGAAGCACTGAGGGAGGAAGTTCAGAGCCTTGAGAGTTTCACAATTACAAAAAAGTTGGAAGACTTCAAGGAAGACGTTGGTTGGAGAGTCAAGTTCCTAGTCTGGCTATTCGAGAAACAATTGTAAATTACCTGAGATTATATTGCGGTCATGTGGCCAACTTTAAGAACTGAAAATTGTGAGGGCTCAACCCTAGTGCGCACCGAGAGGTCAAACTGTTCGCCTAGCCAAAATGGTGTACTGCCAAGCCACACAACCTACGAAGTCCCATTTGGAGAACTTGAGGTATCGTGGGACCAACATCGACGACAACTAACGACAAATATCAAGTAATAGCCACCACAGCCGTGGGCCATAAATCACAATGGTAAGTGCCCTCAACACCGAAGCTCGATGCGGATGGCGATTGCTTGGGCAGACGAATGGTGATTCTGACGGTCGGTATAGGGAAGAGTCATCAGAAACCAGAGGAAGGGTGCCGGTTCAATTTTCAGTACGTCGGAATTCCACTGCTCCAGTCTTCCCAAAGGCCATACTGATGGTTTGCAATAGCCGCTCATACCCGTCTACGAAAGAACCCCGCAAAGTTCAGGACCCTCGACTATGCTGAGCGTCATGGATACATCAGAGGTGTCGTGAAGGAAATCATCCACGACCCTGGTCGTGGTGCTCCTCTCGCTAGAGTTACTTTCCGTGACCCATACAAATACAAGCTCCATCACGAAACGTACGCTACACAATTATGAAGAGATGGAAAAAGAAATTGGAGCTGACATTTGGGTAAATAGTTTCATTGCCAACGAGGGAATGTACACCGGGCAATTCATCTACGCTGGGAAGAAGGCCTCTTTGACTGTTGGAAACGTCCTTCCTCTCGGATCCCTCCCTGAGGGCACTGTTGTCACCAACGTTGAGGAGCAAGTTGGAGACCGAGGTGCTTTGGGAAGGACATCCGGGAACTACGTTACCATTATCGGACACAACCCAGAGGAGGGCAAAACTCGTGTTAAACTCCCATCTGGATCTAAGAAAGTCGTTTCATCGTTGGCTCGTGGTATGATTGGTATTGTTGCTGGTGGTGGAAGGACTGACAAGCCTTTGCTCAAGGCCTCCCGAGCAATGCACAAGTATAAGGTCAAGAGAAACACTTGGCCCAAGACTCGTGGTGTTGCCATGAACCCAGTCGACCATCCTCACGGAGGTGGTAACCATCAACACATCGGTAAAGCGTCGACTATCTCGCGATACGCCTCCCAGGGTCAAAAGGCTGGGTATGCGTGCTCCTATTTCCATCCCCTACACATAAGTGTAGTACTGACATTTCTTCGTTATACAGTCTCATTGCCGCGAGACGTACTGGTCTTCTCCGTGGTACCCAGAAGGTCAAGGACTAAAACAGCATCTTCCTTTCTTTTCCTGTACTCTTTGGTTTTACCGGTTCTGGGTTATTCAGCTTGGGCTGGGGCAGGGTTTTTCGGTGATGTCAAAATTAGCAAGATTTACACTGGGGCAAAAAGAAATGTCGGATTTCTCTTGTCCTGTGGGTTTTGTGCGAAGGCTAGATGGGTGGTTTCCTTATTATCGTTCCCCTGCAGAGTTAGTTTTCTAATGGCGTTGAGCTCTGTTTTTTGCACATCCACCTTCAAGATTTCATAGTCTCAGGAAATTGCATTCCTCGTAATAAGCACATGTGATTTTTCGGGACGACTGAGGCTGGGAATGATAGATATAGAGGTCCCGCAACTTGGATTACCTCCAAAATATCCTGACTTCTGCGAAGCAAATAAGAAACATATCGCATATCATTTTACTCTAAAAATAAAATAATCTAGGTACAAGTACGTTTACGCTAGGCGATGCCTGTCTGGTCGCTGGTCTTTGTCTTACTGGACCAGTGGCGGAGTGAAGTACCGTAGGCTGGTTACGGACTTGAGAATAAAGTAATCCACGCGACCGCGAGAGCGTGTTTACACAGAAGCAGCCAGCCACTTGGTGCATCCCGCACGACCCAGAAAATACCGTACGTTCTCATCTGTTGCGGCAGGTGCACCAACGTAAGGACGTTGGATGGTGTGATGAGATGCCATGTGGGATGTGTGCGAAAACAAGTCCCGAACACTCTATTACCGTCATAACTTCACCTCTTCGATCGCTGCGCAAAGTTTCGGGAACTGATAGCAAACAACCTACGATCTCTGGAGTCGGCCCCACTCAAACATGGAGGGTTGCCGACCCGTCGACAAGCAAGTGGAACAGCTCCATTTGTGTGTGGCCCTTTCTGCGGAACAATGTGCTACCAAGAAACTAGGACTGATGCCTTCTCAGACTTGCAGGCCGCTGGGAGAAGGACTTGGAGGACAATCTTAAGGATCAGGCCCTTGGGCGCAACATAGATTTTGCCATAGCCCAGTAGGTCTCCTACCGTATTTTTTTAAACCGGCCTAACATTGTGTGCAAGAATTCGAAATACCTACCAGGATATTATATTCCTCGACTTCGAATATGCCGTCGTTCACGACATTGAGGGCAAAATATGGACAAAGCACCACAAGATTATCGAAAGATATAGGCGGAACATACATAAAGTGTGTTGTGCGGTATCGACGCTTCCGGCATTGACAGGAGGGTATCGCTAACAATTATGTCTGGAGGAATAGCTACGCGAGATCGCCGGGAAGAAGAAGCCGGTAGAGCTGCGGAAGATGCTTACGAATTTCACCAATTTCATCAAGGCTACGACGAAGTTTTATCGCGGGTTTATTCAGAGGCTGGCTTCCCATTTTGGGGTTTTTGAGCTGGAGCCGGTGGTGGAGCAGTTCAAGCTCACTAGTGAGATATACCATTGTGATGCCTGGTACATGGCCGGCAAGCTAACGCCGGACGAATCATTCCCAGTCAGTGAACCGGATGAACCTATAACCCCCTCTCCAGAATTGAAGCGACTTATCATTCGCTCCTGCCATCGCTGTCTAGTCATTCTCGGTGACCTCTCCCGCTACCGGGAAGTTGGTAGCTCGGTAGAAAAGAACTGGGCTCCTGCAACTGGATATTACGACCTCGCCAAAAAGCTTGTTCCAGAATCAGGCTCCCCGCATAACCAACTTGCTGTAATCTCTATGAGTGATGGCAGCAATTTGTCCGCGACATATCACTTGTACCGTGCGGTTTCGGTTAAGGAGCCGTTTCCTGAGGCAGGGAACAACTTGGGCCTCGGGTTTCAGAAGATATTGAAAGCTTACAGGAGTGGAAAGCTAGGTGCAAATTTAGTGAGGAAGGAAGAGCAACAGGTATCGGAATTGTTGAGTTTGTTTACCAGGTTACATGCAAAGTATTTCAATGGAAAGGAGTACGTATTTATATCAATTGGACAGTGGTTGAGAGTAATACTAAATCTACGGTTTTAGGAATGCCGAGGTTCACGAGTCACTACAAGGGGAAATGTTGGCACAGTTGACGCAAGATCTAAAAGAACGGCTGCTTTCGGAAGGCATGCTGAGCAAGTTGGTCTTGATTAACATTTCAGCTGAGGCGTATGCCGCCAATAGACGGCCTGGTACGTAGACATTCCTCCCCTCTAAGGCAACAGCAGCTCATATACTGGGGGATGTTAGGCCGAGAAGCAATCCAAGCACTGAATAACTTCCTCAATCTCAACGTGCAAACATTCAACACTCTCCTCCTTGTCTTCCAGCCGGAACTTGAACGGGTCTCTGTCAACAGAGATAAGCCAACAAACCCCACAGAATATGTTTCCGCTGTGGGTAGACGCATGCTTCCTGCTCTGCGGCTGTACTCGAAATGGCTTTTAGTCTCCTACGAGAAGCTACGCAATACGATTGACGACACATCTTTAGCAGTACAGACCAAACAGCTCTGGCAAACGTATGCCAATACACTCACCTTGCTCGCTGCAACTTTCAATGTGAATACTTTACCTCGCCTTGATTACATGCTCGAGGAGGATGAAGACATCATCGGCTTCCTCCCGCTAGCTGGCGCATCAAAAGGCGATGAATACCTCAAAGCGGATGCAACAGAGGGTCCACTCCTGAAACAGGACAAGAATTCCCCGTACAGAGTTCACCCCAATGAGGAACAGCTCTCTCGTGTGCTACTTCTCCTTGAAGATGGGCTCATGCTCTGCGCAAATTCGTGTGTTCCAATTGCAGTCGTGGATGGCACGATTATCTACCAAGAAGATGGGATGAATACTTCTATCCTCCCCTCTTCGTTGCCTGCAGGACTGAATTCACTATCCAGGCCTGAGCAAGGCCCAGGGTTCACTGATATGCCACCGGAAATGCTTCCTGTCCAGCCGCAGGTTGAGAGGCCTGTAAGCTTAATGGTTGGTCTAGGGGGCGGTTCGGTCGTGGGCAGTGTAGCACCCAGTGAGAGTGCGAGCGTTATGGTTGCGATGAACAGGATGGTTGACTCAATTGTGGGCCCGAGAGGGGGCACATTTAGTGAAGAGGACGAAGATGACCTACGACTATTTCAGGAGGAGAAGGAGGAAGGAAGTAGTCGAAAGATGGAGAAGAGCAAAAAGCAACATGACAAGGAGAGTCTATTAGAAGAGGAGGAGATATTATTTGTGGGAAGGAAGGGGAGGCAGGGAAGTGGATCGAAGGGGTCCACCCCGACGAAAGCGGGTGTGGCGGGGAGGCAGGATTCTCCTAAGAATCCCGGGAATAGTTCGCTGCCTATAGCGCAGAAGGTGAGGATAAGGGATAGTGCCGACGCAGATAACTTCCGGTCGACGTTTCTCATGGCCCAGAAGGAGCGGATTATTCCCTCAACATCAATTGGGATGGGGACGAGGAAGAATGATATCCGAAGGAGCGCTGGTGGATATGCGAAATTCACCACCTCATCTATCGCAACTGAATCTCGCTTCGAAACACAACTACCCCACTCACCCAAATCAATATTACTACAACAACTCCCATCTCCATCCCCCCCACCGCCATCATCACGCATCCCACCTCTCAACACAAATACAACAGCCCAATTACCAACCGCATCCCCCAGTAGCAGCACCCCAATCCACTCCACCCCCGTAGCCACTGCATCCCCAGTAGCTACATCAGGAACATATACTGCCTCTGATCTAGTAAAGCAACTTCATAGCTATAGCTCACAAATGATGAACGCAGCTAGGGATTCGGCGAATATTACGCCTAGTCGATCACCGCAGTTACCGCATCCACCTCATTCTCATACACATACTCATTCACATATTCATTCGCACCAGGCTTCACCTGTGGGTCGAGGCGACGCAGGGAGGGGTGATTTGTGGTGGTCGCCGGGAGGCGCGGCGTCACCGGCGGCGATAGGGAATGACGGCGTGTATTCGGAGGGGGAGACGAGTTTGTTCATGTATGGGGCTGGGTGGAGTGGAAGGGAGCAAAGTCAGGGGGGTGATGGTGGGAATGGGAGCTCACCGACGGGGTATAGGTAGGCTTTACAGTTCATGCAGGGACTACCGGGTTACAACACGAAGATGGAATAATATGGCATGAAGTTGGCTTATCTCCTTGCACTCTCGCTGCCTAGTACATTTGCTATTTTACGGTATTTAAGATCTATGGCTGTATGGCGAGAGACGCCTTGCACACATACAACCTAAATTTAGGAACACCTAGATTCAAAAGATGATTGGATTTGAGCACAAGTAATCAGCAGGGCAGAGTCAGTGGCTGGAAGTAGGACCTTCATAAATATACCGCTATGTGTATGGCAGTCCCGGAAAGTGTATGGACGTCATATATACTTCTATTCAGTGATAACACAAAAAAACTGCCAATATCAGAATCCATAAATTCCTGTCCCTGATTTATTTTGTATGTTGAATGTGAGTGTTGTCAGTTGGAAGTGGCTGGGTATGTTGAAATCAACGAGTTGAGGTCAAGAATTTAGATCATGATGGTGGGGTATAATTAAGCCTTAGTATAGACTTGCTTTTGGTCAGGGAAGGCGGGGCCGAATTCCTTGATGGACAAGCTGGCGAGCCATTGACCCATGTCAACACAAGTAGGGAGGTCCTCACCCCTGACAAGGCCTCCAAGGAAGCCACCGGCGAAGGCATCACTATACGAAAAAGAACAATTAGCTTTTAGATGGGGGTCTGAGGATGAGTCGGGGTTCCATACCCAGCACCGTTGGTGTCGACGATCTCAGCGGAGTTGATCTGTCTGACTGGGTAGGCCTGGACGGTGGACTCGGCACTTGCGACGATGGTGGGTTCGGTTCCCTGGGTGATAACGACTTGACGGGGCCTGGAGGCGTTGATCTTTGGAAGATTGGCAAGCTTCTTTGCAATCTCGATAATATCTGTGATGCCCCAGTGGTGGGACTCTGAGTATGCGAGAGCCTCGGACTCGTTACCGATGAGGTAGTCGAGGTATGGGATGACTTGGTCCATGGGGTCTTTAAAAAATTGGCAGAGGAAGGGAGCGGAGAGGTTCATGGAAAAGACCTACCAGAGTTTTCGTTAGTAGGAGTCTCGCCTGAAGACACATGGGGAGAATGTTCTACCTTGTTGGTCGCAGCAGCATGCTCAGCAAGAGCCAAGATGGCTGGAACACAAACAGTCAAGTGGTATCCTCCAACGTAGAAAATACTGGCGTTCTCAACGAGAGCCCAAAGCTTCTCGGACTTGAGATGCTCTAGCTTGTAGTGGTTGGCGGCACCGAGGTCAGTGACCATGGATCGATCGTGACCAGTGATGATCACAGCACATTTTCCGGTGGGGACGGCCTCCTCGATGCGGTACTCGGTACGGACACCGCCCTTAACACTACAGGCCTGGACGAGCTGGCTGGCGTAGGCGTCCTTGCCGACACAGCCGACGTAGACGGTGGAATTTGGTGGAAGAACATACTAGTAAGGACTTTATCAGCATCAGGAATTTACTAGCTGCGGTGATTCGGGGATGGGAATATTGGCGACAGATTGTACGCACCTGAGCTCCACGACAAGCGTTTTGGGCGGCACCTCCGGCAACGTAGCGGGGGTTAAGCTTCGTGATTTCCTCATATATGGGCATATGATTCTCCTCAGCGAGGATCGCATCATTAGACTTCAATCCATACTTGTCGAGCAAAGGCTGGTCACTGTAGGTGGGCTTGTAGGTTAGTACAGAGTTCCAATTGGTACAGGCCTTATCGGGGTTTGCAAGATTCTACCCATTGACCTGAATATCTATATCGAATTGTCCCGGGTTAGTTTGCGACTAAGTGGCAGTGATAAAGACAATTTTCGCACCGAGAAGGGGGTTTCCCAAGCACAAGAGCTGATATTCCTTTGTCATTTTTTTGTATTATATGGGCGTGGGGTGGAATTGATGGGAATATATGAACATAGCGGGGGTTTGTGGAGAGTTTTTCGGGCGGGCAAGCGTTGCCGACGTAGTCGACAGAATGTCAGGCGAATTACACAGCACAACGCCGAGTCCTTATCCTGGGCTACGCCTTTTCCCAGCGAACCAAATCCACACGATCTGCCCATCACGCTCACGGCACTAAAAGCACACTCAGAGCAAGACAAGCAATAGCTCTACGATACGATACCTGTACGCCATCGCCAATATATTACCCCCCCCAAACACCGCAAGGCAACTCCATACCCACAAGCCGTCGTCCTGACAGAAGTAGAGTTGCCTGTGCACAAGCATTCATCCGGAAGCTTGTTATTCAATAGCTGTGAGAATGACTTACTTTTGCCTTATCGCCACGAGTACCTTCGAACACAGGTTGTAATGATATTGATGCTCTGCTATAGTGAAAATTCAAAGCCGAACCCCTGCCTATAAGTTGTCAAGGCAAGAAGGGAATATATCCGATCGACCAAAGGTCACAGATCACAGGGCTGCATCACAAGCCACCCGCAGTTCCCAGCAATCGAGAGAGTGAGCAAAGACACCTAAGGAAAGGCCCAGGTAGCCGTTGCCCCCGTTTCCCCGTTGTCCCGTTGTTCCATTGTCCCATTGTCCCCGTTGTCTCGGTACGTGCATTTTCCAATATTTACAGTATCTCCAGCTGTACTCCGTATTCACCCTGCGTTTTGCAAAGGGTGCGTATCATAGGGAGCTGGCAGTTGAAGACCTAGAGCACCCAGGCAGTTGGCGAGCCTGGGGCGACGACGAGTCGAGTCTAGCTGTCTTTTCCACCCCTGATACCTTCGTTCCATTCCCTTTCTTCCTCCGTCTTCTCCAAGCATATCATTTTTTTCGCATTCGCCATCCATCGGTGCTTGCTTCCGTGCATTCGCCCCGGCAGCTGTTGTTCCTTCCCACCCACACGTTCCCGAGTTTGACGACCCAAACTTTAATCTAGCCTTCTAGGCCAGCACCCCCCCATCCCCGAAAATAAAAAAAAAACATTTGCAGACCCGCTAAATCAATAGTTCGCGTCCTCCGGCGACCGCAGAGCTACCACACATAGCGCGTTTATCAGGACCCTCATCACTCCACACCCCCCACGGGGAGGTTCATAATAAGTTTGTCATCGCACGCCTTTGAGGCACACCAAACTCTCGGCCCATGATGAACGCTGTCGCCGCAGGGACAATGCCTGCGGGCGTGTCCGTCCCTATACCTCCCAATTTCAACCGCGAACAGGCCCAGCAGATGTATCAGGTATACACCCGGTCTCTATTCCAGATCTGTGCGGCATTTAACGAGGAAGAGAAGGCCTAATAAGCTGACACCAAGATTTTATCCATCCATAGAGATGGGTACAGATGAGGTCACAGGGAGTCACAGAGGCAGACCCAGAGTTTGCGCAGATGTCCGCTATTTTGCGAGCAATGCGAGCGCAGAATATATCAGGGCAGCAACAGCAACAACACTCCGGGCAACAGCGAGTATCGCAAAATGGAGTTCCACAGGTTAATGGTAAGTTTCTGGCTGGTTCCCGTTTAAACATTCCCTCATCTTTTAGCCTATAAGTGATACTCATTTGAAATCTTATGATAGGACGACCGGTACAGCAAGCCACGAGCCAAACCCCTCTCCCGATGCAGCAATCTATGCTACAAGAGAACGCGTCTGCTACACCTCAAAGGCGATCAACCCAGGATTCCGCGAATTCTCACTTAAGCCCAGCGACGTCAAATGTGGGAGGCAATGCGCAAAAGACTACTCCAACCTCTCAGTCGTTCACACAGGATCAATTGGCCATTTTGCGCCATCAGATAATGGCCTTCAAATTGATATCAAAGAACATGCCAGTACCGCCCCAAATCCAAAATGCTATATTTGCTGCTGGAGTGAAGCCTGTATCAGTGTCCACAGTCATTGCTGCAGTGAACGCCACCATTGCCGATACTTCGGGAGAACCAGTTCCAGGATCAGATAAGGCCGAGTCAGCCGCAGAGGCGCAGGAAACAGAATCTGGGTTCAAGTCCTATGCATCGCCCTGGTCACGGCTACAAAATTATATCTCGTATATGGACCATGGTTCACGCGACAAGCGTCTAGTGATACCAAGCATTATGCCATCTGGCATTGATATAGCAAAGTTGCAGGAAGAAAGGGAAAGGGTTATCTACAATCGCATCACGGCTAGGAGGGCGGAACTGGAGAGCTTACCAAGCAACCTGGCCCATCTGGACCTCAAGTCCGAGAATGTGGCAAGCGATGATCTGATGATTAAGGCTTTGATTGAATATAAATCATTGTGCCTGCTTCAAAAGCAGCGTGCTTTGCGGCAGGAGGTTGTTAATGCTATGGTACACACTGATAACCTTGCGGTGACATCGAATCGGCCCATGTATAGGAGAATGAAGAAGCAGTCCTTAAGGGAGGCAAGGATCACAGAGAAGTTAGAGAAGCAACAGAGGGATCAGCGGGAAATGCGAGAAAAGAAGAAACATCATGATTACCTCCAGAGTATTATGACTCACGGACGGAATATCCAGAATATTGGTAAGGTTCGACAGGGCAAGCAACAAAAGTTGGGCCGTATGATGCTTCAGCACCACCAGCACATGGAGAAAGAAGAGCAAAAGAGGATCGAAAGGACTGCGAAGCAGCGTCTCCAGGCTCTTAAGGCTAACGATGAAGAAGCTTATCTCAAACTGCTTGCCCAAACCAAAGATACCCGTATCACACACATCCTTAAGCAGACCGATGGTTTTCTTAATTCCCTGGCGGAATCTGTCCGTGCACAACAGCGTGATGCTATTCAGAATTATGGAAGGCCAGAAGGTTACGTGGACGAGGATGAGTCGAGCGATGAGGAAGATGAGGATGGAAATAAGAAGATTGACTACTATGCGGTGGCGCATCGTATTCAAGAGATGGTTACAGAACAGCCAAGTATTCTGGTGGGAGGGAGGTTGAAGGAATACCAGATCAAGGGTCTGCAATGGATGGTATCTCTATACAACAACAGTCTGAACGGAATTTTGGCAGACGAGATGGGTCTCGGGAAGACAATTCAGACAATCTCTCTGGTAACTTTCTTGATCGAGAAGAAAAAGCAAAACGGACCCTTTCTTGTGATTGTGCCTCTTAGTACACTCACAAATTGGACCATGGAGTTTGAGAAGTGGGCGCCGAGTGTTAGCAAGATTGTATACAAAGGCCCACCTATGGCAAGAAAGCAGCAGCAAAACCAAATCAAGTATAGCAATTTCCAGGTTCTTCTTACGACATACGAATATATCATCAAGGACCGACCCATTCTGAGCAAGATTAAGTGGAACTACATGATTATCGATGAAGGGCACAGAATGAAGAATAATCAGTCCAAGTTGACTGTCACCCTCACCACATACTACAACTGTCGGTTCCGTCTTATCTTAACCGGTACCCCTCTGCAGAATAACCTCCCGGAATTGTGGGCTTTGCTTAATTTCGTTCTTCCAAATATCTTCAAATCAGTCAAGAGTTTCGATGAATGGTTCAATACTCCATTTGCCAATACAGGTGGCCAAGATAAGATGGAGCTTAGTGAAGAAGAGTCGTTACTCGTTATTCGTCGTCTTCACAAAGTTCTTAGGCCCTTCTTGCTCCGTCGCCTCAAGAAGGACGTTGAGTCTGAGTTGCCTGACAAGAAGGAGGAGGTCATCAAGTGCAAGCTATCAGCCCTACAATCTGTTCTGTATAAGCAGCTTGTGGAGAGGGGTTCATTGTTTATTCCAAACGCCGAGAAGGGAGGGAAAGTTACTTCCAGCGGTCTCAGCAATACGATTATGCAGCTTCGTAAAGTGTGTAATCACCCCTTCATTTTTGAGGAGGTTGAGAAAGCCATCAACCCGTCGGGAATCAACAACGACCTCTTGTGGCGAACGGCGGGTAAATTCGAACTGTTGGATAGGCTTTTACCGAAGTTCTTTGCTACCGGGCACAGAGTATTGATGTTTTTTCAAATGACGAAAATCATGAACATCATGGAGGATTACCTACACCTAAAAGGTTTCCGATATCTTCGTCTCGACGGTACGACAAAGGCTGATGACCGTTCATCTCTACTGAAGGAATTCAACGCACCTGAGTCACCTTATTTCATGTTCATGTTGTCTACCCGTGCTGGTGGCCTCGGTCTGAATTTGCAAACAGCGGACACTGTCATTATTTTCGACTCTGATTGGAATCCGCATCAGGATTTGCAAGCCCAGGATCGTGCACATCGTATCGGTCAGAAAAATGAGGTCCGGATTCTAAGGTTGATCACAACCAATTCCATCGAAGAGAAAATCTTGGAACGTGCCCAGTATAAGCTCGACATTGACGGGAAGGTCATCCAAGCTGGTAAATTCGACAATAAGTCCACGAATGAGGAGCGAGATGCCCTCTTGCGATCTTTGCTAGAAGCTGGCAGTAGAGGAGATAATGAGGGTAACGAAGAGATGGACGACGACGAGCTTAACGAAATCATTGCAAGAAACGAAAGTGAATTAGATGTCTTCCGGAAGCTTGACAGAGAAAGGAATGCACATCCACGATTTGGCGAGGGTCTAGGCAAGAAAGCCAGATTGTTCCCAGAGAATGAAGTCCCATCAGACATCAACCTTATCCCCGAGGTGCCAGAAGTTGAAGCACCGAAAGGACGTGGAGCTCGTGAGAGGAACAATGTTCGATATGATGATGGACTTACCGAAGAGCAATGGCTCGATGCAATGGATGATGATGAGGATACGGTTGAGGACGCGATTAAAAGGAAGAGGGAGAGGATTGAGAGGAGGCAGAGTAAGAAACTTGCGAGGCAGCAGGATTCGCCACCACCACCAGAGACGCCAGTGAGGGATGCTTCAACACCACCGCCGACGACGCAAAAGAGGAAACGTGGTAGGCAGCCGAAGGCGAAAGAAACGCCTGCTAAAGCCAGGGAACCTGAACCTGAACCAGAATCGGTGCCGAAGCGGAAACGTCCAAGGGGTGGGAAGGTTGATAGCATGTCTCCTGGGGATCGTGCGATTTATCAACGCGTATTCGAGACTATTTACGATGCTGTGGTCGGTTTGGAAGATCCGGAAGATGGGCGCTTGTACGCAGAACACTTTTTCAGCCTCCCAAGCAGGAAGCTTTATCCGACTTACTATCAGTTCATCAAGAGTCCTATTAGTTATGATATGATCAAGAAGAAGATAGATAAAGAGCAGTATGCAAGCCTGGGGGAGTTTAGGTATGACTTTATGTTGATGTATGCGAATGCGAGGACCTTCAATGAACCGGGCAGTGGAGTTTATATTGATGCGGAGCGTATGGAGGTTAGTGTCATCCCACCATTAACCTTGTGGTAAGTTTAGTACTGACGACTTTCACAGGAAGAGTTTAAAACTCGGCTACAGGAACAAGTCGAGGCAAACTCGGATGTCCTGTCACTGGATCCGTTACCTGAGCCAGGAGCCAAGGGCGAAGACGGGGAAGGGGCAGGTAATGGCGTAGGAAGGCAAAGTACTACAACGATGAGTAGCGAGAATGGCACACCAATGGCAGCACCAACGCCGAATATCAGGCTGAAATTCAAGAATCCGGCGGCACATATGCATACCCCGGGGGGACTTATGGGCGGAGGTGGGGGTTCGGGTAGTTCTGCGCAGAGCCCAGAGTCGGATTAGGTGTCTGGCTCTGGTGCGGCGAGGCGCTGGAACAAGCCTGGATGGTGTAGGGGTACTGGAGGGTTCTGAGGGGGAAGTAATGGAGGTCATGAGGATGATTTCTTGAGACGGAAAGAAGATTATATCAGGCGTACTTGGCTTATTTTTGCTTGCTTGTGTTTCTTTTTTCTAGTGTTTTGAGTCGCTACGATTCTTTTAGCTCGCTTGTGACGCATCATATTTTTCGCGAGTTTCATTTATATAGTTTTTCGTTGTGCCCTCCCTGTTCATGAATGTTGTCCTTGCCCGACCATTGTTGTAAAGTACTTCATGTATGATTCATTCTCCATTCTTAGGAAGATAGGAAGATACTTCAAGTTGGCAACAAATTGACGCCTGTATTGACACCACTCGACATGTGTACCGGGACGCACGATAACCATCCTAACTCATTATTATGATGCGGTGGAACGGTACGGTGCAGGCGGTACTGCAGGCCGTGTCTCCAGTCGATCTCGAAGAATCAGAATACCATATGGAAAGAATTAGGACTGCCCGGATTGTGGAAAGCACAGCAGCGGGAGCATTAACCTATTTCACCGCGGAGCCAGGGGTGGAATTTTACAACCTTAGCCAGCCTATGACCTCCGTATCGCCTAGGTAGTCCAGCTGTGTGTCGATGCCTTGTACGCTGCATAGATAGGTTCTGCGGTATGTCCGAGCCGGTGTTGTGTGCATATCCAGGAAAAGATCGCCAGCCCGTCGTTGCTACAGCGTGAAATACTGTACTCGAGTACTTTACATAGTGTCATTGTAACTTGCACCGAACCTCTTCCCCAGTCTCGCTCCGACCTCACCGAATGCTGCTCCGATAGCATCGTCAACTATATCGCATTTGTGCCGTTAGTTTACCTCTGTTTGTTCATTCGAAAGTTTAAACTTCTGCCATATCGCGGAAATCAAGCCAGCAGTCAGTATCTAGGTACTTGTTCAGCATGACTGAACCCATACGCTCTCCTCCTCCGGGAGGACGCGTTGACAGACCTTCCGCCGAATTACGTCGTCATCATGTCAGACGGGACTCGAATGTCAGCACTGCGAGTTTCTACAGCGATGTCGAGATGGCACAGCACGAGGTACAGTCTGCCCAAGTGGCCTTGTAGTTCTCCAATGTTGATGTGGCGGTTTTAGGTCTTTTCTGGCCCGGTCTCCGAGAGTCTTCCCTCGAGTATTTCGTCGTTCGCACATCGCCGGAGGTCTAGGACAGGGTCGATAGCTAGCTTCCAGTTCTTTCAAGAAATGAACAATGAGCAGCAGCTGTGGCCGCAGCAGGATCACGAGCAGGTACTTGCAGACGAGGAAGAGAATGAATATGGTTATGGGCCGTCGGAGGCAGATCTCGAAGCCGGCACCTTCGAGAGTAGTTCCATGCGGCCCAAATCATCGCAGTTACAAAGGGATTCGGTGGAGGATCCGCTGCTAGAGCGGAGGGAGTCGACGAAGTCAGATAGCGGCTACCGGGGCGCAAGGAGGATAACGCAGAAGATTTATATTGTCACGGAAGACCTTACGATCGTTGTTGCCGGTTACACTACTAGCAGCGTTGGGTACTTGATAATGATAATGCTGTCAGTCATGACTTTTGGAATGGGCTATCTCATCCTGAGGTGGGTACCAAGATGGCGGATAGGCCTCATTGGGAAGTCCACACCTTTGGCAAGCTGTGACTGGATGGTTGTAGAGGTATGAGGTTAAGTTAAGACACCGGGCCCAATCCGCGCTGACCGCTCTCTAGAACCAATGGGGTGAACTCAGTATACATGAAGTGGGCAAGCATCGGTATGGGCAATCACTTTCGACGGTATTTGGGGTCTCGCCGGTGGTACTAGCGAGCCACGACATGGACGAGGACGATGACCCAGTTATACCATACCTCCGCTACCTAGATTATCGATACATTCGGTTTTGCTACCACCCATTACTAGACAAACTCGTCATGAACAACAGCTGGAAAGACCCCTCCTGGACCAGTGTCAAGAAACTAAGGCGCGGGATAGAGGGGGAAAACAAAGAACTACGTAGCCTAGTTTTTGGAAAAAATGTTATAGATATAGAGGAAAAGACGGTTATGCAACTTTTGATAGACGAGGCATGTTACTCTCTCCCCGCCTTATTACTTTTGGGCTTGAGGGGTTTTAATAGCTAAATTGGGGAATGAAATAAATATAGGCATTTCACCCATTTTATGTATTCCAAATTGCGAGTCTTATTTTGTGGTCTGTGGACGAGTATTACTATTATGCGGTGTGCATTTTTATTATATCCGCTGTGAGCATAGTTAGTACGCTGGTAGAAACTAAGACTGTTAGTTGGTGGATTTCTTTTTTGCTTGTGTGCGATATTGACAAGGTGTACAGACTATGAGACGCCTCCGTGAAGTATCTCGGTTTGTGTGTGATGTCCGAGTTCTGCGTAGTGGTTTCTGTTTGTATTCACCTACTTTATTTACCGGAAATATATACTAATGTAGCCTAGGGAGCTACGTATCTTCCGAGGACCTCGTCCCAGGTGATGTTTTCGAGGTCACTGACCCGTCTTTGTCACAATTTCCGTGTGACAGCCTTCTCTTAAGCGGAGACTGTATTGTGAATGAGAGCATGTTGACTGGTAGGCCCAAACTCTACCCTGGCCCTTGGAAAAATTTACTAACAGCTACCAGGCGAGTCCATCCCCGTGTCAAAAGCCCCATGCACCAACGAGGCACTTGAGAATATCAACCTCGGGGCCTCCACCGTGCTTCTGGATCATGCAAAATACTTTTTGTTTGCGGGCACTAAAATCGTGAGGGCTAGGAAGCCACAGGGGGAAGGCGATATGGGAGATGTTGGACTGGCAATGGTTGTCCGTACAGGATTCAATACCACAAAAGGTGCTTTGGTGCGGTCAATGCTCTTTCCGAAGCCTTCTGGATTCAAGTTTTATCGGGATTCGTTTTACTATATTGGGGTTATGGCGGGAATTGCGGCTTGCGGATTTGTTTCTTCATTTATCAACTTTGTTCGGTTGGGGGTGAGTATAGTAATGTTAGAGTTCATGGGAGTAATGCTGACAGCGTTCTTAGCTGCCGTGGCATTTGATTTTCGTGAGGGCACTGGATCTCATCACTATTGTTGTTCCGCCAGCTCTACCGGCTACGTTGACAATTGGGACGAACTTTGCTCTCTCGCGGCTAAAGACGAAGGTGATTTACTGCATTAGTCCTCAAAGGTAGTATTTCCTTTCAAATCCTTCCTAATATCGCTGACCAGACTTCAGGGTAAACGTCGGCGGTAAACTTGACATTGTCTGCTTCGACAAAACTGGTACTCTGACTGAAGACGGTCTCGACGTCCTCGGAGTTCGGGTCGTGGAAGAGAATTCCCACAAATTCGGTGAACTGTTGACTGATACCCAGGCCGTGCAGGCCACTGGTACTGGCAGATCGAGTGACTCGGACCTTCGCCGCGCAGTATTTAATACAATGACTACCTGCCATTCTCTCCGTTTGGTTGACGATGAACTGGTTGGGGATCCATTAGACCAGAAGATGTTTGGATTCACGGGTTGGATTTACTCTGAAGGAGAACAGACTCAGGCTAGACAGGAAAATGCGGGTAGGGATGGGCAGGAGGTGCAGCAGTCCAAGTTCTCGCCGCCCATTGTGAGGCCGCCACCCAGTCAGCGTGCATTGCGGGACATGGGCATCAACAACGAGGGCTCGAATCAAGTGGGTTAATATAATCCTCTAATCAAAGGACAGAGTTAATATGTATGGTGAAGCAGCCGGTCGAACTCGGAATCACGAAATCGTTCGAATTTGTTCCTCAGCTTCGCAGAACTAGTGTGATAGTGAAGCAGTTCAAGGCACAAGGAGCAAATATCTACGTCAAGGGAGCACCCGAATGCATGCCAGACATTTGCGTACCGGAGTCATTCCCAGAGGACTACCATGAAATCCTAGCGTATTACACGCACCGCGGATACCGAGTCATTGCCTGCGCTACGAAACTCATTCCGAAACTGAGCTGGGTACGCGCGCAGAAGATGAAGCGTACTGACGCAGAAAGCGGGCTTATATTTGCAGGGTTCATTATCTTTGAGAATAAGCTTAAGCCGCAGACTGCAGGTGCACTGAGGGAGTTGGCAAGGGCGGAGATTAGGCAGGTTATGTGTACGGGGGATAATATCTTGACAGCAGTTAGTGTGGCGAGGGAGTGCAATTTGATCAGTAAGACTGCGCATGTCTTTGTGCCACATTTCGCTGAAGGTATGTGCGGTTTCTGGGGAACCTGGATTGACTGCTGACTAATGTTTGGTGATAGGTGATATGTTATCTCCACATGCAAGACTCCATTGGGAGAGCGTGATTGATCCGGACATTATACTTGATGAACATACACTTCGGCCTTTAGAACCCCCAGCGGACGGTAACCCTTATGGGATTTTGGATTTGAAGAATTACTCGTTGGCGATTAGTGGGGATGTATTCCGGTGGATTATTGACTTTGCTCCACTGGAAGTTCTGCACAGAGTAATCATCTCTTCATATTGCTCCTAATTATCTCAGTCTGCAACTCTAACAGCCGGTTGTAGATGCTCATTTGCGGGCAAGTCTTTGCTCGCATGTCTCCCGACGAAAAGCACGAGCTTGTTGAGAAGTTGCAAAGCATAGACTACACTGTGGGTTTCTGTGGTGATGGAGCCAACGACTGCGGTGCGCTCAAGGCAGCAGACGTGGGTATCTCACTATCTGAAGCAGAAGCATCTGTTGCTGCGCCATTTACAAGCCGGGTGTTTGATATCTCATGTGTACCGAGGATCATTAGGGAGGGAAGAGCGAGTTTGGTTACTAGCTTTAGCTGCTTCAAGTATATGAGTTTGTATAGCGCGATTCAGTTTACCACAGTGAGCATTCTCTATAGGAAGGCGAGTAACTTGGGGGATTTCCAGGTATGTCCACGCTCTGCATCACCCTATAGTTATCTATGCAGTATTGCTAAAGTGAAATCAATAGTTCCTCTTTATCGACCTCTTCCTTATCCTTCCCATTGCCGTCTTTATGGGCTGGTCCGGCCCGTACCCCACCCTCTCCCCAAAGCGCCCCACTGCGTCCCTCGTCTCTCGCAAAGTCCTCATCCCCCTCCTTGGTCAGATTTCACTCGCCTTCACTCTGCAACTGCTTGTCCTCAAAGCAGTGCAATCCCAGCCGTGGTATACTCCTCCCAAGGTTGGCGCCGATAAATCGCATATTGCAAATAGCGAGAATACAGCATTATTTTTAGTCAGTATTTATCAGTATATCCTCGCGGCAGTGGTGTTGAGTGTGGGGCCACCGTATCGGGAAAAAATGAGTAGGAATGTGCCGTTTATGGGGATAGTGGCGGCGACGCTGGGGGTGAGTACGTGGTTGGTGTTGTATCCTGGGAGCTGGGCGACGGAGGTGATGCAGTTGACAAGGGTGAGTGGGAGTTTTAAGGCGTTGCTTCTGGGGCTGGCGGCAGTGGGATTTGGGGTTAGTTATTGGGCGGAGAAGAATTTCTTCTTGGTATTGGCGGGATGGGTGGGGTGGGTGAAGAGGAGGGTGGGAGGAGGGAAGAAGAAGAGGAAGATGTGGAAGGTACTGGCGAAGGAAATGAGGATGTGAGAGGGGGGATGGTGAAGCATTAAATAAGCAAGACTTTGTTATAGCAGGAGTTATTTGTCTTTCAATTTTGCATACTTTATGTTGTACATGGCATATAGATTGGCAGTTTAGGGATGGTGTAGATGGATCAAAAGGAGCTTGTGCCGGTCGTTTACACTTGGTTACAGATTTGTCGTCAACTGTAATATATTCTAGTTACCCTGAGATGGTGCAATACCGCCAACCGAGCTTATGTCCCGTGAGGATGGATTAACTGTAGCTGGTATAGGGTTTTCCCAGCACCTGTGCAAATATTTCTTATGGATGTGTCCGCCTGGTTTCGTTGTTGATGATTCCCTTGTGACGCTACTATCCACCGGCTTTTCTCCTCTGGGCCCTGGCTCCGGAAATGAGTCGATAAGAACAAAAAGGGTATGTATAGCCGTTGCCCCTTCCGCGGCTTTTGCCATGACTTCTATTTGCAATGCTGGTCTTCCTTCGAGGCGAGGTTCACCACGACTAGTTGATGGCGATGGTGTAAATGGATTTGAATACTCTTTTGGATTGAGACCAATACCATGGAGGTGCAGCACACTCCTCGTGTGCCAATTTAGCCAGTCCGGTGAGTAGATGCGTGTAATCCTGAGCTTTAGGATCAGTATTCCGTCAACTACAAGAATGGCTGTTGAGTCCGCCGATGAATTTGGAAAACAAGGGCTAAGAAGCTGTAGTGATGTAATGAGTATCGATCCCAAGGTGGGGACTGGTTTTTTAGTCAAACAGTTGAAGTATCATTCCAGCAGTAAATGCAAAACCATGGGCTTATGCTTATTCCTCAGGGATAGTCGATGTATCATTCTCAAAAGTGATATGAAAGGCCTGCGCACGTCTTGGTGGATTACCAGGCTCTGCTTGGGCTGGATTTGTTTCATCTAGGAGTTGGGGACATGGTGTGGTGGAATTCAGTATCTTGACTTCCCTGTTCTAGCACCTCGTCCTGTAGTTGCGTGTAATGTAATGTAATGTAACGGCTGAACAGTTCCGACTTCTTCCCTGGATAGTCCTACTTTGCGCCTGTAGAGTCATACAGGTCTTTGGGAGGTTTATACGGTCTGCATGTCAGTGGTAGTCAGTATTAACCTTGGATCAAAAAAACGGTATGATGTACAGACTATATATCAGCCCGACAGCAACCTTAGCAAGGTGATAAGAGGGGGTTATTGGGGAATAATGAGAAAGCAAAGAGGGAAATGGTCAGCTCTTGGAACTATGGGAAGCTCTTGAGACACCCTTCATAGTCTCAGTGATAATAAAACAGGATTGTATAATTTGCTAGCTTTGCACGGAATTACAAAAAGCGAATGATAATTTTCAAAATAATAAAAAGAAATGGGCTTGGTAACTGTCGTTAAGAATTAATAAAAATTATTCATCAATTACTGTGCTTAACTTAATTATAATGTTTTTTTAGATCTCCGCTGTCACAAGGATCGAGGAACTTGACAATCCGTGCATGTATTCTATGCGTATGTACAACCCCCACTTCACCATCGCCCCCACAAGCTCACCCCGCGACTGGTGCGAGTAATCTTCGGTGGGAGGGGGCGGGATTGAATACTGATGTTTGAAGAGGGAGGGAAGGAGGGAATAAGATAATATAAGCTTCAGCCCTTAATGTTCCCAGGGGTGTCTACGGCCGAGGAGAACAGCGCCGTCTTTCTTTGCACGGTACATCAAGAAAAACCTAGGAATTGCCATAAGTGAGCGGATGAGGTGGGAAGGTGGTGAGTGGCCGACATACCACATGGACGCACCGAGTGCGGTCGCGGCATACCGGTAGAAAGGTCTGACGGGAGGGATGCGGATGGGGTGCTCTCCTGGGCCTGGGGGTGGGTGATGGTGGGCGCCGGCCATTGCTTCGGACTGGATTATTAGTATATCATAGCCAGAGGCCACGGCAGCGACTTACAACACTTGTACAGTAAAGCGGAGAAGAGGTATTTTCTTTTGTGCGATGTCGTTAATCGACGGCGTCTGCCGGTGGTGGAGCTCGTGTGCCTGCTGGTATTCGTGGATCTTGGCGCGGGGGGCCAAGCTTTTTGCGTTGCTAGGGCGGGGTTACCTGGAGACCCTTCGCTTTGGTGGGGCAGAGCCGTTCTACATACATACAGACATCCCCGTCCCTCCGCTCCTATTCATCCTCATCTGCATCTTGCAGCAGTACCTTGTTACAAATATACCCTGTTTCAGATTCTGTAACTCAAATTCTCGATAATGCTCGATATCCTCTCCTTCATCGAGGAGAAAGGCGGCAACCCCGAGCTCATCCGAGAGTCCCAGCGCCGCCGCCACGCACCTGTAGAGGTTGTTGACCAAGTCATTTCCCTGTACGATGGGTGGAGGCGCGGTACGTATACGCTTCTACTCTCTCAACTGGGTTCTAATGCTCACATCCCGCAGCACAATTCGCCGTCGACCAGAAAAACAAAGAGATCAACACGATACAAAAGGAAATCGGGCAGAAGCGAAAGAACAAGGAGCCGGCTGATGAGCTGATTGCAAAGAAGACGCAGTTTGAGGCGGAGAAGAAGGAGCTGGAGGGGGTAGCGGCGGAGAAAGAGGTAGAGCTGAGAAGGAAGGTTGCTAGCATTGGGAATCTGGTGCATGATAGTGTGCCGGTTAGTGATAATGAGGTAAGGCAGCTCCCTCCCTCCTTCTACAGTAGCGCCGAGGGCTAAGTGGCATGACAACAGGACAATAACGAGCTTATCCGCACATGGACCCCCGAGGGCGTCAAGGTCGAAAAACGCAACTGCCTCTCTCACCACGAGGTCCTCACGCGAATAGACGGATATGAAGCCGACCGTGGAGTCAAGGTCGTGGGTCACAGAGGATACTTTCTTAAACAATGGGGTGTCTTCCTTAACCAGGCCCTCATCAACTACGGTCTGGAGTTTCTCATGAGCAGAAAGATTGGTGACAAGACATACACCCCTCTGCAAACCCCGCAATTCATGAACAAGGACATGATGGCCAAGACAGCACAGCTGGAGCAGTTCGATGAAGAGTTGTATAAAGTTGTTGATGGAGATCAGGAGAAATACCTCATTGCCACCAGCGAGCAGCCCATCTCTGCCCTCCATGCTGACGAGTGGATCCTTAAACCGGATCTTCCAATTGCATATGCTGGATACTCCACCTGCTATCGCCGTGAAGCAGGGTCTCATGGAAAAGACGCCTGGGGCATTTTCCGCGTGCACCAGTTTGAAAAGATTGAGCAGTTTGTCATCACTGAGCCCGAAAAGTCCTGGGAGGCGTTCGACGAGATGATTGCCACTAGCGAAGCATTCTACCAATCCCTTGACATCCCCTACCGAATCACCGCCATCGTCTCTGGTGCGCTCAATAATGCTGCTAGCAAGAAATATGATCTTGAAGCGTGGTTCCCATTCCAGGGAGAGTACAAGGAGTTGGTGTCTTGCAGTAATTGCACAGATTACCAGAGCAGGAGGTTAGAGATTAGATTTGGGACAAAGACGCAAACGGAGATGGGGAAGAAGTATGTGCATTGCTTGAATAGTACGCTGTGTGCGACGGAGAGGGCGTTGTGTTGCTTGATGGAGAATTATCAGACTGAGGAGGTGGGTTTCCTTTCCTTCCCCCTGGTGGTTGCGGTGGTTGTGGTGGTGAGGGGTTTTGCTGACAGTGAGGATGGATGCAGGGCATGACTATCCCGGAGCCGCTGAGGAAATATATCCCCGGCAATCCCAGCTTTATCCCGTTTACGAAGGAGCTGCCGAAGAATACTACTAGCGCGAAAAGGAATGCGGTTGTGGGCAAACCTAAGGCTTAGGATGCTGAAGGGTGTTACGAGGGAGCAGGAGAGCGGGGATGAGGAGGGCGAGGCGAGGAAATCGAGTTGGTTCTTGGGCGCCGCCGCCGCACCTTTTCTGGAGCTTCCTGTGGCTTCTTTGAAGCTGGCGGAGGCGGTTCATGGCTGATTTCGCCTTTTTATGGAGTTTTTTTTATTTTTCACTTATTTTTACATTTTGTGGAGCTTCAAAATATGGCTAGATGGGTGGTGATACACAGGCGGGTGGGAATATGGGACGGTATGAGATGGGATTGAAGGATTCCCTAACCTCATCATCATCATAATGTTTTACTAGACTGGCCTGCTAGAGCAAAAGACGGTTATAGCCTAGATATCAATGCTACGAATAAACGGTTTGCTGGACATAATTCTGATATTCAGCAACAATGTGATATTCAACGGGTGTGATTGTGTTTCGATATTGGGTATTTTGTTTGGGGGTATGTTTGCCGCGCTTATCAGATGCATCTTATCTCATCCCACCTTGACCGAACCTCAACTCCAAACAGGCACCAGACATATATATAACTACATCGCCACATCGCATCGCAATATCAGCAATCAATTCCTAGAAGAATCCCAATCTCCAGCGCAGCCCCACTCCAACCCATCCACCATGGTGGCCGCCTCTACCACCTCCACTACCTCCACCACCTTCGGCCGCAAGCCTACCAAAACCCCCCAAAACTCCTCACTCCTCTCCGCTCCTGAACAAGAACGTTTCCTCCGCGCCACCTCCGAAATCGCCGCCCACCTCATCTCCCTGCACGAGTCTCACTCCTCGCTAGACATCAACCTCAATGCACTTAGGGGCCAAGTCTCGCGGAAATACCGCCTCAGCACCATCCCCCCGCTCACATCCATCATCGCCGCTATCCCGGAGCACTACAAGAAATACCTCCTCCCAAAGCTAATCGCCAAGCCGATCCGCACCAGCTCAGGGATTGCGGTGGTGGCCGTCATGTGCAAGCCTCACCGCTGCCCGCATATCGCGTATACGGGGAATATATGCGTTTATTGCCCGGGTGGGCCGGACTCGGATTTTGAATATAGCACGCAGAGCTATACGGGGTACGAGCCGACGAGTATGCGTGCCATCAGGGCGAGGTATGATCCGTTCGAGCAAGCCCGCGGGAGAGTAGACCAGCTCCGCGGGTTGGGGCATAGCGTGGATAAAGTCGAGTACATCATCATGGGGGGGACTTTCATGTCCCTCCCGGAGTCATACAGAGACTGGTTTATTAGTTCCCTGCATAATGCGTTGTCAGGGTACACGGGGCATAATGTCGACGAGGCGGTCCAGTTTGCAGAACAGTCTAACACGAAATGCGTCGGAATTACAATTGAGACTCGCCCGGACTACTGCCTGGATCAACATCTCTCAGACATGCTCCGGTATGGTTGCACACGGCTCGAGATTGGCGTACAGTCTCTCTATGAGGATGTAGCCCGCGACACTAACCGCGGGCACACCGTCAAATCCGTCTGCGAGACGTTCCGCCTCGCGAAAGACGCAGGTTACAAAGTCGTTAGCCACATGATGCCTGATCTGCCCAACGTTGGCATGGAGCGGGACCTAGCGCAGTTCGTCGAGTATTTTGAAAACCCAAACTTCAGGACGGACGGGTTGAAGATCTATCCGACACTAGTTATTCGCGGGACGGGGTTATACGAGCTCTGGAGAACGGGAAGGTATACGAATTATACGCCCAACGCGCTGATTGACCTTGTGGCGAGGATTTTGGCGTTGGTCCCGCCGTGGACAAGGATTTACAGGGTCCAGAGGGATATCCCTATGCCGCTTGTCACCTCCGGAGTCGAGAATGGGAATCTCCGCGAGCTAGCGCTCAGCAGAATGAAAGATTTTGGCACAACCTGCCGCGACGTCCGCACGCGCGAAGTCGGCATTACCGAAATCAAGCAGAAAATCCGCCCGGACCAGGTCGAGCTCATCCGGCGGGACTACTACGCCAACGATGGATGGGAGACGTTCCTCTCGTATGAAGACCCAAAGCAGGATATCTTGATTGGGTTACTGCGTCTGCGGAAATGTGGCAGCGCGACGTTTAGAAAGGAGCTGATGGGCAAAAAGACGAGTTTGGTGAGGGAACTACATGTCTATGGGAGTGCGGTCCCTGTGCATGAGAGGAACCCGAGAAAGTACCAGCATCAGGGCTTTGGGACGCTGCTGATGGAAGAGGCGGAGAGGATTGCGAGGGACGAGCATGGGAGCGAGAAGATTAGTGTGATTAGTGGTGTCGGCGTGAGGAGTTATTATGCGAAATTGGGGTATTGGTTGGATGGGCCGTGAGTTCCCCCCCTTGATGGTGGGTTTGTGATTTGGGGATTATAAGGCTAATGCGTGTGAGGGATAGGTACATGTCAAAGAATTTGAAGCAGGATGGTGGTGATAGTGATGGTGATGAGGACTAATCACGGAAGCATTGTGGGCGAGTTCAGAGTAACGTGGTGTATACGGCATATGTAAAATGTATGTTGTTATGGAGGGTTTGTTTTATCTTTTTGGGCGGATGTGGGGGCGTACTGGCGTTATATGTACATATCATTCATGCATCTATAAAGAAATGATTGAACAAAATACGTGTTTTTACTGTCATGTACGACGAAATGAGAAGGCGCTGTGCCGTGAGGGGAACTCCACGAGTATTATTCCTTTCTATACTCCGCAGGGATAGATATTTTCCGGGAGCACAGGAGCCTTTTCTCCTGATCTATAGCGTTAACAGCGAGCGCCCTTGTCCATACCTTCATACGTGTAAGACCTTTTCTTTTTTTTTGGGGGGGGAGGTCTCAAACTCGGAGTTTCAGGGTAACAGACTTGTGTAAAGTTCGAGGGACTGAGTGCAGGGTAATTAGAATTCTTGTCTCCCAGTCGGTATTGTATACTGTATACTGTATGTCACGCAGCGTGTGTTAGTAAACGAAAAAAAAAAAGAATTTGAGAAAGGTTTAGTTTAAGATTTTTTTTCTATTTTCTTTTTTTTTGAGGGGAGGGATAAGAACTTGACCTTGGGCGTGGGGGGGGGGGGAAGAGGGATATAGGAACGGGGCTGTATGTTACATTCCGTAATGATATGGGCGCGTAGGATGTGCGCAAGGTTGCCGCATGAGGTGGAGCGTGGCGACGGTGGTTCAAGGTAGTGGGGTTGAATGTTTTGACAAGTGCTTGTCTTTTTAGAATTTAGCTATTTTCATGCCGCTCGCCTCATCTCCTACATAAAGAAAGGACAAAAAAAAAAAGGGAAGGACCCCCCCTTCCCTCCCCTTGCTCCCTCCCTCGCTGCCACTACCAGATCACCTACATGATAACAGAGACGATATCAAAAACACAAAAGAAAGCCAACGCTCATGCGCCAATGGAGAGATATAATCTCCGGTGGTTGTTGCAAGAATATCTGTCTCAACTATAGAGCGCAACATCAAATACCAACACCCCTAGCTTCCACTCCCTTGCCTTCGTTTCCCTCCAAAGGCGCAATGAGTTCTGCATGTACGGTGTTACCCTGAACGACTCTCAGCGTTACCCTCAACTCTCATCTAATGCGGCCGTGTCCCCCTACGTTGACAGTTAATGGCGGCAAACGCGACCCATGGCAGAGGTTTATGAATTTATCTAGACATCCATTTTTTTGGAGTTGCTAAACTTCTTTCCTTTCTGGGGGGGATGTGGGCTCAGAATAGCAGAATGCAGGCATTAGATTCAATAAGGTAAAGTATTAGACCACTGTTGAGCTAAGGCGGGGTAACAAGAGATTAAAGGCAGGTCATCAACTGTTTGTTGCTATAGAATAACAAGAGTTCACATGTTATTTCTAAAGAAATTGTAATTGTATAGATTAAGGATTGAAATAGCGAACCACGAAATGGCAACGAAGAAACCCTCATATTTTAACTACGCCCCTCCTCTGCCACTTTTGGGGTTTTCCAGCTGCGCGTCAGGGTTTCCATTGGCATGCCGCAGCGGGTGGCTAGGTGTAGGCGCTGGTTGGGAGGCGGGCTAGGATGGCAGCGGTATCATGAGGGTAGTAGCGGTGGGAGTTCTAGTCATACGATATTATCTACATGCATATGTGAGCCATGATTCATTTCCGCTGATAGCAGCAGCCTACTGGACCGGAGTTCATCTCTATTGGAAATGGATAAATAAAAATTAAGTGCCTCTTCCATCAAGTACGGTATCCATCATTTCCTGAAAAGAGGCTGGAGCCCAAACGGCATGACATTTATTCGTATAATCCTCCCTTTGATTTGAATGCAGTCTTCCATTCATCACCACTGGCAATCTGAATCAGGTTGTACCAATTAGCTTTGTTTTGTCCAGCAAATTGTTGATCAAGGGATGGATATCGATTAGGTATCGTGATCCGATTGAGACCTCTACAGTTGACACAGAACCGTAACAAGCCGTCCTTCTTCCGAACAAACAATATTGGAGCTGTACAGACTTGAATCTCCTAACCTTCCCCGCAGGAGGTTTTCTTTCTAAGGCCATGTCTTCTCCCCAGGTCGTCCTATAGATCGGTCCATTTGGAACCTTCGCACTGGGTCATCGAATGATCAAGTTCTTATGATCCATTAGTCGAGTAGCCTGCTCTGCGGGGAAGCCTGTGCATATTGGCTATATCTCTCTGTTGCGTCGATAATCAGTAATTGCGGAAGTTAGAAGGCTGGAGAATGCATCTTCGGGATATTATGCTCTTGTTCTGCGCATTCTCTTTCAACCATCAGAATCCTGGAGCTGGAATTTGAACCGCCGGAAGTAGATGAGGTACTACCGACCAGTGGTCTTTCAACTAAGAGAGCCCTAATAACATCTCTTTTACCTATCAAGGGCCACTACATCAAACGAGAACTTTGATTTATCTCATCAATAATTCATTCTGGGTCGGACTTGGATCATATATCTGACGTGTTCACTACAAATTTTCCTCCATTCATTCTTGATCCATTACCCTGTGAAATAGATATCCGATTCGGGCGCTTCCACACCCCTAACCGTTTAGCATGCTATTTTGGGCCCTATAACAGGGGCAGAGACTCCACAATCCACAATCACTTCCACCACGGTTCCAGCGATTGTGATTGATACGTCAAGAGGGATCATGTTTAGGAGTGCGACCGCCTGTTCCGTTATTCCGACACTGCCGCTTTCAGCCTTAACTTTCTTATTATTCGGTTCTGATACCTTATGGCAAAGAGTAGTTTGCGTGTAGGTGATGATTTGGCCAACGGTGGGGGGGTCTGTCGACTGGCATTAATGAAGTCGACTATGTATCCATCTTGGTAGACAATTACAGAAACCCGCGGGCATTATGCAAGAATCTCAAATGCCCACTATCTGAGGCTGTTATCCCCCTAGCTGTTTTGGCATCTCCTGCCATTCCTTTTCCCCTCTCTCTCCGCCTTCACCCTTCTCTTGATCTCACGCTTGTATCTTCGACAACGTTACTCCACTAAAGCTTTCTCTGCTTTTTCTATCTTTTCCTGTTCCTGCTAGCATCCTCCCAGACTTCGTCCCACCGAATCAGAGGTAGCTTTTAGCGGACTCTCCCCTTGCCCGACGTGGGCCACAATATGCGTAGATTTGACAACTTGTAGGATATTTGATGCCAGAGCCTAGTCTAAACTCTACTACTATTATTGCCAGTACGAGAACCCATTCTGGTAGGAAGCTGCGTAATGATATGTATGTGCCTGATATGCTCCGTCAGAGTACCATCCCGAATTCAGATCGTGATGAGCACAGCCTTGCAACTGAGAGTAAGACAAACTAGCCATCAATTGCATTAGCTAGGCCGTTGTTTGTGCTGTTTGTGCAAAAAAGTTGGTTTAGAATCGTGGGTCAGGGCCCCAGCGGGATTGTCGCCTCTGGCCAGCGGAAGCGGGGTACTGGAGCCGTGGGCCAACAAATTTGGGAGCTGCACTGCAGGACCTACGTCCCACCTGTCCCATCTGCGTGGGTGTGTCGGATGAAGCCCAGTAGAATGGGGAGCAAGATGCTCAGGTTATATGGTGAAGTAGTCTGGTTGGATAGTCTGGTTCGCACGACCGAGGATGGCGGTGATAGTCTCAGTTCTACTGATGAGTCTAAAAGTGAGACGAGCTGTCTATATATTTATACATCTGAACCCGTAGTCATAGTCTCCTGGTAGTCTTCTTCCGAGCCCTTCGATCAGTGGAGGGCATGGCATCACAACCCAAGACATCTACCTCTTCACGTTTTTCCGAGGTCTAGGGCCGGGCTGTCAGCGGACAAAGATAAAGCCCTTTCAATCGCTATTCTGGAGCTTTTGTGGATTTTTATACGAAGGGCCTGTGGGAAATACTCTCGCCGGTCGTCTGCCAAAGGAAAGCGACGGTATACTGATCATGACAGGGATTCCCGGGAAGGAAAAGTGACGGTGCGAAAGGGCACATATAAGCGGCTGGATCGCACCTACTGTTAGTTAGTTTTTTTTCATCAGAGCATTAGGACCGTAGAAAGAAGTCTATAGCGATTCCTGAGATAGCTGCAATTGATACGAATTCTCCGTCAAGATTTCTCGTCTCATAGTCTCGTAATCTTACAGGGCCATTAGTCTATAGTATATTGCGTGCGGGAAGCTTCAGGAAGTGTGTAGGTGTAGGTAGATGTAAGCATAGACAGAGAGTAAATCATCGTTGAATGTATGTGTTGGGACTGAAGTGTTCCCTAGGTTGTAGTAGTCTAAGTTGGGGTTATAGGGTTCCGCTACAAAAGATATTCAGGCGTCTTCAACTTGATATGTTCCCCTATCAATTCATAGCTCGTTCTTCAATTCCACTTTGTAGCTATAATTATGAAAAAAAACAAAGCGAGTGACCCCTCCAACTCTGCTTGGGGGACATGCCACCCTCGTGCATAAGACTTGGTCTTGCTCGCGAGATTTCTGCTAGGAATTACCCTGAGCTCAGATCAACATGGATTAATGTTAATGAAAGCACTGCATGAATATTGAGATTGAGAAGTTTGAATAAATGGTGCCTGTTTGGGCGGAAACTGAGTGAAATGAAATCGTCACCATTACTCTGACTTTTCATCTGATGAACACATTTGCAATTTATCCCGGTCCAAAATAAGCTACTTCTCGCACCAAAACACTGATAAACTACTTCCCCAATCAGACTTGCTCCAATCAGACTTCCTCCCAATACAACTACCCAGACAGCATACCGTCCAAAACAAAGCTCCCTATTTTTATCGCTGTCTAGGCCTCCCCGGTGCCCCTACACATCAGTAATGGACACCTGCAGCAGCCAATATTTTTCATACCCAGCCCTCTCACCGTCCTTCACCGCAGGAACATCATTTCCCGTCGTCCCTGGCACGGAATCCAACTCCGCCAACATCCTCGGAGCCGGCTCTCTCAATACCAACTCTGCCCTCTGTCTCACCGGCTGCCCCGCCTCTCCCTCTGCTCCCAGCTCCGGCAGCCCCCAACTCTTAAACCCAGTGCTTGATTGATACACAACCGCCTTGACCACATCTGACCCCCCCCCGCCCTGCGGAATCTGTCTCTTGAAGGTAATCTCCCTGTAATGCCCAATGTCGACAGACTCAAACTGTCCTTCCTGGGGGTAAATCTGCCTTACGCCAAAGTTGGGCGAGAAGTGGAAGAGGGCAACGTTGACGTGCAATTTCCCGAATCGGCTGATGTATTCGAGATCGGTGCTGAATTTAAGTTTGATTTCTTCAGCGCTGGTCTCACCTTCGATGGGTACTGAGAGAATGGAGCTTGTTAGTAAGTTACGTATTGAGGAGAGATTTGGGGTGGGAGATGCATACCTCTTCCTGTTTGCTCCAGGGTAAACAAATCAGTATATTCAGGGTCAGTGGTGGTTTCTACGTTTTCTAGCCAAGTGCGGTATTGTGAAATCTGAACAATATTCCGCAAAGCTTTATCCATACTATCTGCCTGGGCTAACAAAGTCCCGCTTGAACCCCCGCCATGCACTGCATATTTACCATCGCTATATCTCACCTGGAAGTCTTCCCCTGCGGGGGTACTGTCCTGAGAAACAACCAACAACGGAACCTCGGTCCGCACATATGTATTTCTCGCCCCATCCCATGGAGAAGGGATTGTTGAACCTCCTGCTGCCACAAGGCGGACATGTTTGACGCTAGCAGACGGCCCAGCAACGAGCACAGCCTGGCATCCTGAAGGCCACGGATATGTGATATCCTGAGGTGACATACGATAGCGCGAGTTATTGTCATAGAACGCTTTCATGCGATTGCTTCCGCGGATATGCTGCTCATTAGAAACTTTTTTCAGTAAGGTCAGATCCGGTGAACCCACGACCCTGACAACCGACGCAATCGTGCCCACTTGGGTGACTACGACTCGGACCTGAGCCTCCGAAGGCGGGGTGTTGAGGTTGTCATCCCAGAGATATACAGCGTACTCAGACCCCTTTTGGACACCGTGAGCCGATCCTGCGCGCAGGATCAACGTCGGGAGATCGTCGCTGTGCTCAACTGCGTCAAAAGGCTCGAAATCAAGGTGAGAGTTTCCGAAGGGGATGGCGTTTATTGGGATGCCCACTACTTGCTTCGCCGCGGTATCATTGGTGAGGAAACCTTTATCTACATCGCCCAACAGTATGGGGGTCTGTAACATTGGTTCCCGATGCACAATATTATTATATTTGTCCCTGACCTCCGCTTCTCGCTTCCCATAAACTGTATCGAATACATTTCGATATACCATTCCCAACGACGTCTCATTAATATTTCTGGCAATTCGTAAAGTATCAAGAAGAGCACTCGTAAGCCTCCCGCCATTATAGATTTCCCAGCTAAGTTCATGCGCCAAACACCCAGTCCAGATCTCATAGCCGAATGGTTTCAACAGCCACTGATGCCTGGGCACATTCTCTGTTCGGTCCTGCATCGTGTTCCAGTGTTTTTCAAGGTCCTCGAGGGACACCCCTGGCACCACTTCTCCTCCAGTTGTGACCCTCCCCAGGGGCCTATCCACGGGGTATTTTTTCTTCTCATTCTCAAGAGCCTTACTTTCCTCGAAGTTGGGCTCTTTTGCCATGGTTTTGAAGATGGTATAACGAGCACGGAGTCCCAAAGCATGAAATGCTGCTTGCTGCATGGTATCCGAATCCCTAAAGGCGCCGCCAGAGTGACAACTATCCAATACTACCGTGAGCTTGCATTTTGTCTCCACAATCTTGCTTAACAAGTAGCTCAGTTCGAAGTCTCTAAGTTGTCGACCCTCAGGCATAAAGGCGTCCATGGGTGACAATGTTTCATCCATTCGATTTTCCTTCCCGCGCCAATGTGGCACAATACTCCACACCCTGTTCCCATGGCCCGAGTATGTGATTAGGACTTGGTCGTCCTCTCGGCACTCCCGGGAGAGCTTGAGGAGTGCATTGGTAATATTTTCGTAGGTAGCAAGTTTATCCGTGTTGCGTTCTACAGCCTGGTAACGCAAGCCGTCTTGTGTGGATGTGAGCCGCGTAATTTGGGCAGCGGGGACACCGAGAACTTCGGTAAGATATGAGATAAAAGAGTCACAGTCACCGACGCTGCCGTAGAGGAAGGATTTCCTGGTTTGGTTGGGTTCAGGATAAAAGTTAATGCCAATACAAACAGCAAAAATCCGGGGAGCCATTTGTATATATCGCGCTGATCAGAGTATATTAGCATGCTACGAAGGAAGTATAAACAAAATCAAAGATAGGAAATTGCAAGTTTTGGGAGAAAGAGAGCTCATTGTGGGGAATGCTTCCACATGACGGAAACTTGCTTGATGAGTTACCCTGATTGCAGAGCGGGCATCGGTGCACAAGTTAAAATGAAGATTTTCTAGGCAGTAAAGAAGAATTGTGCACTCACATCCAACGTGCAAAGCAAACCCACGAGCTCGAGATGGAAAGCGGAGGATAGATTCTCTAACAATACCTTGATTGTAAAGATATAAAGCTCCAATTCTCACTGCTGCGACTAGAAGGAGTCATCCAGTAATGAGGGAATGGGGCTTTATATCAAACCAAAAACCCACAGCCAGCGGTGTTTAAACATGCGGATCGCCTTAACTTTAGTGATTGTACCCCTCCTCTGGCACATACACGGCGCTCATCAACCCCGAGGTTTTTCCCCCACGGTGAGTTCAGGCCAATAAAGTCCACATCTTTTTGATTCATGCCTAAATCAGTCTATTAGGCAAGTACGTGCTAATCAGACTACGTAAGTACACAATTTTGAGGAACGATCTTGCCTGCTGGAGACATAGGGATGCATGACGGTATTGATTTCTGAAGTTGAAAATACGAGCTGAAAATCAAAGTTCTGCAGCTCATCAAGTGATTATAACGCCCTTTCAAAACCGGCTATGCATTCACACACATTGCTGCCACCCCTGATTTCCAGCTTCATGTACAGCCCGTGGCTTATCTGTTTTTCCTTAGATGAACTGCGGGGTAACTGTGAGATGCGATACGTGGATGTGATTTTCAGTAGATTTCACAACTTGCTTGCGCGATTTCTGGGGTTGAGAGCCGGGAATCAACGACGTCAATCAAGGGAGTAATGCCTTAGAGTGTTATAAATCGTTACCCGTATTGAAACAGCTCGCTTATGACGACGCAGCACATGCACCTTGCATATTGAGAGATACGGATCGCGCGATCAGGTCGTAGAAGAGATCCCCTCGCAGAGTCAACAGGGGTAGTCTATGATGTGCGTACAGTCTAGTACATGACCCAGATTTCACCGCTGATCCATGCATATACCTACAGTGCGTGGGTGAACGTCTTTACGCACCCCCTTTATGCAAGCCTAAGCTCTGCCATGCAGTGATGTGAGACCTGCAGCTAGTAAAATCATCAAGCTCTCACCTACTAGGTACAACACTGGATGCCATACTTGAGCTCAGCCGAATTGATGCCAATACTGGTGATGTAGAAGCAAGCTGCAATCTCATGCACCGCATATATTTGTGTACGGAGTAGATTTCCTTCGCCCACCACTAAAATGGGCACCCTGCCATGGCACACTCTAAGTACAGTACCTAAGTATATGCGGAGTTACGAATTCATACATCATGCCTCTCCAAATAGGTGCAAATTTTGTGTCGATACTTCGTAAGACGATATACAGCCGAACCCCACCTGGATACGCCTGGGTTTATCCAATATGCGGGAATATCCAATACGCGGGAATATCCAATAAGTGAGGGAGATTTGGGTCGGTAATGAATCTCAGAATTATTCGAGGTAAAAAGGAATTCGTTTTTTTTTTTTTTTTTTTAATTCAATGCTCGCATAAGGCATGACCACGGCGAGGTATTATTTTTAAGGAATTCGTTTGAATGAATTGAAATGAGTACAGTACATACAAAAGGAAAAAACTGAGAGTTATGGCGGAGCAAGATATGAGGTAATAGTGCCTTGCTTGGTAGCTTTGTGTAAAAATAAGATGTTCATATACTTCTGGGGACGCTGAACTGGAACAGGTCCTCCTCTGTGCCACATAAATAATACGATTCCCAAGAGAAATTTCCTCTCAATCTAATCGTCCTGCATCAGTGGAACCCTGATATACATCCTTGACGAGCACCAGACTGAGACTGAATACCATCGGAGGCGTTGCAAACTATAGGATTCCGGGGGTTCAATCATTGAAATTCGCTATCCAATAAACGAGGTAGTCTGGCGGGCACTATAACGAGGTATATTTCCTAGGGATGCAAGGGCCAAGGGCCTGCAGAAGTCGTGGTATCCAATACTAGCCTGCAGCCCCAAGTCACGCCGCGGGACTCAATCCGGGATATCCAGAGGCAGTCCGTGGTACGGTTCGTAAACAGAGTTCTGCTTTTATCCATAAGAAGCCTCGAGGTTAACTCTCACAACCCACCAACTTCCTAGAAGTACTTAAGTTATCTTCTATTCCTCGTCACCCCACACCTAGCCTCCAAAGCCTCGTCCTTGGTCCTTCAGAAGATTACACGTACGCCATCTAACAACCCACCCCCGGGGCCATTTGAGCCAGTTTGGAACATTCATTTTCTCTTTTACACCCACCGTGCTGCCTGACGATCATGCCTGGTTTGGTACCTGGGAGGAGCTCATCTTAAGTACCAAATATAATGGCAGACGCCCAAGTCCTTGCAGACAAGGGACGCAGTTTTGCCCTGAGGATCTCCTCACTCGCATTCCAGACACCACCCACCTTCTCTGAATCACCGTCTTGTTCGTCCACTTTGACCACTGTTCGGGAACATTTTGATAGTGCGTTCACGGCCTTTGGTGGGTTAAACAATATCGAGCAACAGCAGCTCTGTGGTATATATCTCGAAAGCTACCACAAGAGCATCTACGACGACAAAATTGATGACGCGGTGGAGTTCCTACTTAGATCAGTTTGTATCGATGAATTTGTTCTCGGGAAGCTCGATCTCGCTAGAAAGCGTAGCCGTAACAGCTACACTGTTCAAGGGCTTTGCCAACGCAATCTTCTCCTCGAGGCATCAGCGTGGAGGTTAGTTCTACTTCATGCGCATACAGGCAATTGCCACTACTTGTTCCGAGCCCTTGTGAACCTTCGCGCTGCAGCTGTGCAAGATCACAGTGATGTCTGGGCGTCTAGACGAGAGTTCCACCTCCGTATTACGAAAGCAGCAATGGTGGTCCACCGGAGGATATATGAGACTACCTATGGAAATTTCAGTGTTTATGTAACCCCCTCTTTAGCACTCCAGCATCTCCGTAAGGCAATCACTGTTGCAGGAAAATTCCTCTCTCTCATTTCCAGTTCCCGCAGTGATGGCGGCGGAAGTGGCGAGAGTGAGCTTAGAGACGTGCTATCCAACGCCCTCAGTTGGGTTCTCGAGCTTGAGTCTTCCACTCCCTGCACCGGGCCCTCAATAGGCCTTCAAATCCTGCACCTCACACGCTCGTTACCTGTTCAATTGCTGGCACACCTACTACTTCCCCTACCCACGGAAATAACTGCAGACGACCTATGCACTCTTGCAAAGAGACTCGGGTCACGGTATGACGCCTTACCCAATGCACCCGACGCACAACGGTGTCTCGAGGTTGCAGTGACGATGTTACAATGTGCAGTGGACGAAGGTGGGAGTATGCCTGAGGTAGGGGCAGAAGAGTTTGATAACTGGATAAATCAGCGGATGGAGTACCTTACTAACCTAGGACAGTTAAGAGGCCATTGGGTGCGTAGGTTTGGCGAAACTGGAGTAGGAGTAGCAGGGCGTGGGGAGAAAGAGGCTGAGAGGAGAACTCAGGAGAGGCTGAGGAAGAGAACGGCGATGTGCGAGCTCGAGGCATTGCATCTGCATAGTGCAGCCATGCAAAGGTTCCATGCATATACCTATGGACCCTCAATGGAGAGTCCGCAAGCCATAGATGCTGATACGGCTGCGGACAGTGGTATGACTCTGGATGGTGATGTGGCTCTGGATGGCGATGTGGCTCTGGATGGTACTGGTACAACTAGCATAGAAGATGTCCGCACGCAAGCCACACTAGTTCGCAAGAATAGACGGGCTAAGCTAGATGAGCTCAATGAGGTAATTAAGGTGATGCGCCAAGCGCTAGACATCGCGAGGATTCACCCCGGCACGGTCCCTAAGCTTACGTCAAACCACGAGCGCCCCAGCCTTGCCGCCTGGACCCGTGACCTCGGTCACCTCCTGAAAGCAAAGCTTCAGTTCCACATTGACGAGGGGTTAGTTTTTGGTAAAAATGGATGCACGGAGGTTCAGCAAATTGCAGAAGAAGAGTTGAAATCGAATAGCAAACAGCATGTCGTCCGAGCGGACCGGGGCGCGCGCACAGTCGCCATGGGTAACGTGGCATGGATTCTCTTCATGCTGTATCGTGCTGAGCCCGAAGAGAGGATGGACTGCCTTGCGAAAGCTATCAGGCTGGGCATGGATGTGCTGGACCTGGCAAAAGCACAGGCTTCGGACCCTGATTGTGCTAGGTGGGGCGCAGTGGCGGAGATGGACGCGAGGAACGCGCTGAGCATGTTTTATAGAGCAGAGTATGAGTGCACGGGGGATTTGAGGGCACTACAAACTGCAGAAAAGCACACTAGAAAGTCCCTCAAGAGCCAGTTGTTGCCGCAGCAGGTAGATGGAAAGCGCAAAAGGAAACTAGTGGTAAATTTACGGCTCCCCACTGTGGATGCACTCTTCGAATACTTACGGGATGTCAATACCCTCGCAGCCATTTCTGCCCAGCGCTTCCGCAAAACAGGGGAGTTCAACGAACTGGAGAACGCAATCAAGCACCAGAGGCATATTGTGTTGTTGGCGGCGCCCGACCGCATTCTGAAAGCGAGCTATCAGGTCACTTTGGCCAACTACCTTGAACAGCTGTACGAGTCGCAGCGTCTGCAGACTCAAGTAGAGCAGGAAAAGGTACTAGAAGAGGCATTAGAATTCGCTCTGAGGGCATGGCAAGTGCTAAAAGGGAGTGGCAAGATGGAGCTGGAGGTTGCATGTTTGAATGCACTTGGCAGCATCCGCAAGACGAGATACTGCCACAATCAAGTCAAGTATGCCAAAGATCGGGAGGAAGCAAAGAAGTACATTAAACACGCAATGACTCAAAAAGAGGCTCGCAACCTTCACATTAGCAAAACAGGCCTGGCGCGGATGCTGACCACGTTCAGTCAAATTCTCGGGCTCTATGATGACGTGAAACGCCGGAAGGCTGCTGTCTGCGTGGCCGTCATGGCCATGCGATGGTGTCCCCCAACGCTTGCTTATGAGCTAGCGGAGCTAAATTATCGTATGGGTGTGGAGATGAGCAAAATTCCCAATGATTATAAATTGGACATTATTCTCGACCCTTTGCATAAGTGTTTCCAAGAGCCCGCTGCGGCGCCCGCGACTCGCCTCAAAGCCGCCTTCAAATTATGCAACCTTATGAAGGATGCATGCAGATGGGAGGACGTATACAAGATCGCCAAAAAAGCCTTTGATCTCTTCCCTCTCGTCGTGATACGCTCCCTGCCACAGATCGACCAGCAGAAATGCCTGGAGGCCTTCTCCGGTTTCGGCTCGCTCGCGGCGGCAGCAGCTCTCGAAGCCCAAAAGTCGCCCGAAGAAGCCCTCATATTACTCGAAAAGGGAAGAGACATTATTGCGGGCAATCGCTTTGACACCCGTATTGACCTTACTGAGTTGCGCAGCATTGACAAGGATCTCGCTGAGGAGTTCGAGAAGCTACGTGCACAGCTGGATCCATCCGGCGTGCATGCATACATGATAAATACTGGCCGGTCGGAAGAGCCTGGGGCCAAGGACCCTTCTGGAAGGCTTCTCCGCGCAAATAGAAGATTAGAGGAAGTTGTAAACAAGATCCGTGACAAGGAAGGATGTAAGGAATTCCTCATGCCGCCTGACCTCAATCAGATGAAGGACGCAGCAGGTAACGGCTCTATTGTTGTCATTAACATCGCAGAGTGGCGTTGTGATGCCATTATTGTCCGCAAAGACCGAGAGGTTGAATCCATTCAATTGTGCGGACTCACGCAGAAGGCCATCACCCAACAGCTCGGGGATGCGCCTTCATACAAAGAGATTGGTCTTGGCATTACTGATTACTCCGCCTTCCTTATATTCCTCTGGCAATACATTAGTTATCCGGTGCTCACCAAGCTCGGCTATACCGCTGATTTGCCGGAAAGCACCCCGGTAGAGGACTATCCTCGCGTATGGTGGTGTTCTACGGGCAACGCCTCCCGACTGCCCTTGCACGCTGCCTCGAGCTGGAGGCAGGCGGGGCTTCCGCGTGGCAATGTCATGAACCGCGTGATCTCCAGCTACACATCCTCCATCAAAGCCCTCATCTTTTCTCGGCGGCAGGCCATTCTTCGCCGTACCTCGTGTCAAAGAGGGTCTCGTGCGCTTCTATGTTCCGTACTATCTACCTTACACGACCAAAAGTGGGGTCTTTCTTCGCTGGCAAACGCACCAGTGGAGGTTAAAGCAGTTGGCAAATTGATCACCGAGACAATGCCCACGAATATTCCTTCCCCTGACAACGCAAGGGGTACCATAGCAAAGTTGAACGTGAAGATCGAGCTTAATCCGTATGAGGCGGACCTGTTAGACTACTTCACGATTGCCTCTCTCGCGCACTCCCCACCACCACCAGAGGAATTGCCTGCTATATTCCATTTTGCTGGGCACGGAGTTACTGACCCTATTGACCCAAGTAAGTCTTGTCTCTACACCAAAGACTCCCCATTATATGTCGAAAAGTTGGTGAGGGTGGGTATGTATAAGCGTTTCCCCTTGCTGGCATATCTCAGCGCGTGTAGCACGGGGGTGAATGTTGTAAATGGTAAAGCAGGATTAGGGGATGAGGGGATTCATGTCATGGGGGCGTTGCAGTTGGCGGGATTTGTGGGGGTAGTGGGAGCTTTATGGAGGATTCCGGATGACACCGCAGGCAGGGTAGCGAAGACTTTTTATGAGCGGTTGTTGCAGGGGGATTGGGAAGAGGAGGATAGAGTGGCACGGTGTCTTCATTATGCTGTCATGAGCTTGAAAAAGACAACGGACAGGAATCTCCTAGCAGTAAGTATAAAATAAACGTCCTTTATAGTACTCCCAGCGAGTTATACTTGTTAACTAACAAACTCCTAACTCAATAGGACCGAAAACCGAGTCACTGGGCTCCATTCATACATATGGGAGTGTAAGAGGAAGCTCTGGTAACGGGGTTTTCTGGGGATTTCTGTGAGTAACGACCAGTAGTTTGGATTGTCTATTTAAAAATAAAATTATAGCAGTGGATTTAAAAAAAACACAATTGAGCCTGATTTGTACAGTTTAGGACTCATTTAAGTGCGTATGTAGACTTGTCCCTACTGTAAATTGCTGTGACTGCGATACTATACATGGGGAGTGAGAAAATATCTTGGGTGCTGTAGTACCGCATTTCCTTGCAATTCCATTGGGTACATATTCAACGGCGTGACTAACCATTTCTTTAAGCTTTTATACATACATCAAACCTTCCTACATACTGTGCAATCAGACTACCACACACAGTGGTATCAAATTATGTTGTACGCATTAGTATGCCACTGCCAAGGCCAAATGGAATGCCAAAGTTCAGGGTAACTACTAAAGCAATAAGAGCAACAAGGTCCTCAGTCAACATCCACTATAGTCTGGTTGCCTATTCACCATTTCAAGCGTAAAACCAGACTACTTACACTCTTGACGATCCTGCGAATTGCTGAGTACTGCCAGGGCTAGAGGCTCACTTAATAAATAAGATAGGTCGATCCGACAGCCTTGTAGCACGTGGGATTCGAAAGACGAAATCCTTTGTTAGCTGATACAAATTTTTCTTAAGGGGGGGAACCACAGAACTTATCAACAAAAATACTCGAAAACGCCCCAGAATGCCATGCACAACAATTTTCAGAAATGTCTCGGAACAAAAGTGTCCAGATTCTCAAGGACATATAAAGTCCTTGAGTGATGTTCTCAAGTTTGATACCTCAACATCGGTTGGCCAATCATTTGTTGGGCCATAGCGAAACAGGTGGCTATGGCTGAATTTAATAGCGCAACTACGCCAACGGCAGATACAGGTCTTAATCAGAGCACCTGGCAAAAACATCTTCTCTTTTATTTTACTCCTCCACTACCACAGCCCACGTAGTCACCCACAGCCCTTCATCCACACCCAACCCTCACTAAGTCCAATCGCACAACTACTCCAACGATTTCAAAAATGCCGCAAATATGACATGCCACCGCTTAAAATATGCCCATGCTGAAAGTGCTTTTGCATCTGCAAGTGTTCTATTTGTGAGTCCCCTTACTGCTCACTTAGTAGAGAACGATAGGTCGATTGTGCAATTACGTGATAGAAGATTGTTTCTTTGCTGGACTTTGTTGTCTACGTTGAGCGCAGTTCTCATTGGAGGGGTGTATGTACTATGTCTTAAGTAGAATCATATGAGTAGTTTGTTACCCTGAACTTCGGTAAGAATATCCATACAGCGTACCACCAAGCTACAATAACTACCCCGAAGGCTGAGCCTTGCAAGGATTGAAGATGTATTTGTATCTCCCCCAGAGGTTCGCCACGTACTAACTTGCCTACTAAAGTGCTTAGGCCCACCAACCGCCAACTGCGTGGTGAGGGCATATGCATCTGGGTCAATCTATAGTTTATTACACTGGAACCAGGGATATGAGCAGCCTTTGAATTTCCTGGCTGGAGTAGAGGGAGGACTCGATTGAAGGTGCATGAGAGACATGATATACGCATGAACCACATGCGCAACCGAGATTGAGTCGAGTAGGAAACGAAAAACCTGCTCTATTGCCGCTTATTATGTGTACCATTAGATCATATATGTTTAGCCTCAACTTTCCATGAACCCTCAGTGCTGAGCTTCTCGAGATTTTGCCACTCCAGGTTTTCTCGTAGTGAATTTGGGAGAATTTTTTCTTTTTTTTTTTTTTTGGAAGCGAGTTTCAGCAGACGAGATTAAGGCGAGTAGAAAATGAAATGCCACCTCTTTTTTTTTTGTTTTTCCTTACTAGGTATCAGGAGGATCAATTGGGTCAAACTCAGCTCTCCTCTAGCGGAGCGTCACACAAGTTTGCGTCCCTATCGCAAGCGTACCCCTAGCTGTGCTACCTTCACCGATCGATTAAGAATTTAAACATCAAGCGGTGAAGGTAGAATAGCTTCGCTCAGCTGAGGGTGATCTCCTAACGAACTGTATGCATACCCATCACAATGAATCATCATGTGTGTATCATTCGATCATACATATACGAGCTTCTCGTGATTAGACCGCTGTAGTGAATTCGAGAAATTTATTCTATTGGAAGCGAGCTTCGAGCTTCAATTTTCCTTCAACCCTCAGCACCTAGTGGCTACCCAAGCCGTGGTCGAGCAGATGCCCACAAACTCCACTAGTATGTCCCCAGGCACATAAAGGCCTTTAATGAGCATCTTGAGATTCACAACCTTCCCTTCTACTCTATTACAACCATACCACAGCCACAGTTATTACAGTTGATATTCTCCAAACCCAACTACACACACGATGCCGAGCCAAAACTCAAACCAACCCGACTCCGCTTTGGCAAACCCTCGCGCCCCGAGACCAAGGGACGCAAGACCATACAAATTTTGTCCACGCTGTCAAAAGTATTTCTGCACTCATTCCCCCGTGTGCTCCGTTTGCGGGGGGGCTTTGGTAAACAGCCCAGGATAGCTCTGGGAATTAGTTATCTGAATCTTAACAGACTAAATGGGGGGTGCTTGACGGTCTAACTGCCGGCAGCCCCTGAGGTTTCGTTGGGTTTGAATATCTAAAGGACGGTTTGAATTTCTGACCATGGCTATGGAGGAGGATGTTATGCACGATGAAGTAATTTGTTTTGCTGCTTGAATAAATCAACTTTCTAAGTCAATATAATGCCTATGCTTATTATATGTGAATATGTGAATATGTGAATAACCATTTTTTTTATTTTGATTTTGCTACTAGTGTCAAGTGTATTTGTTTTGTTTTCATTTAGGCCAATGAATTAGAGGAGTGTGTGTACGTACTATCTTTTAAGCCTGTGGAAAATGTAAAAAGGTAGCGCCGCAATAAATAGGAAAGGCGCGGCCACTGAAGATTTGGTATTTATGCTTGTTGCGGAATTTCGCAGCGACATCTCACTTCATCAGTTGTCAACATGTCGACCATAGCAGAGGTTGAGCACGTTCACGTCCTTTTCAGCATCGACCGCTAGAAGAGCATCAGTTGTGTGATCTACCAGATGATACTCTCAATCCGCTTATGTTTCTCTGCTGTCTGGGATAAAGGACTTCTATCGAGCATTTACGTTGCAACCAACCAGTATGCGATCTCACATACCTATTGTACTTCTATTACCCTCTTGTATCTTAGAAATTTGGAATATACAACCTCCGTAGACATCCGTACCTTTTGCTTGTGCGCACCCAGGACTTGACATTTTGATATTGCACTAGCAAGCGCCTTCCTATTTCCTACGGCACTACTGCATGGCAAAATTTTACATTTTCCACTGGCTTAAGGGATAGCTTAACTAGATTCGAATGAGTATATGGTTACCCTGAACTTCAGTAAGAGCGTACCACCAAACCACAGTAATTACCCTGAATGTTGAACCCTCTCTTGCGAGGATTGAAAAGGATGAATTTATATTTACGCCTATCTCCCAGGGATTCATCACAAACTAACTTACACTTAAAATGCTTAGGTTCACCAACAGCAGTGAAGGACATATGCGTCTGGATCAATCTATAGTATATTACATTGGAACCAGGCGAGATGAGCAGTCTTTGGATTTCCCGGCTGGAGTAGAATAGAATCGATTGATGGGTGCATGGGAGACATGTTATACGCATGAACCACATGCGCAACCGAGATTAAGGCGAGTAGGAAATCTAAAAATCTGCTCTCCAGATTTCTCTCAGTGAAACAAGCTTCAACTTTCCATAAGCCCTCAGAGTGCGTTGTGGTCACCCAAGCCATGGCCGAGCAGATGTCTACACAGCCTACTCGGATAGCCGAGCCCAGCCACTCTACTGGTATGGCCCAAGGCACACAATCCATTTAATAAGCATTTTGAGATTCACAACATTCCCATTCCAGACTATTACAACCATACCACAGCCACAGTAGTTAATATTCTCCAAGCCTAACTAAAACACACACGCCGAGCCAAACCTCAAACCACACCGACTCCGATATGTCAGAAAAACCGCAACCTCCTCCAAAATCTCAACCTCCTCAAGATATCCAACCCTCTCAAGATAACCAACCCCCTCAAAATCCTCAGTCCTCCATAAGACCACAACTCTCCATCTATATCCCCCACCCTTCTCAGAATCTCGGAAGCGAAACCGTCCCCAGGACCCCAACCGCCGCCAGAACACCAAACATTCTGAGAACTCCAACCGCCCCCACAACTCCAACCGTCCCTAGAACTCCAACTATCGCTAGAACTCCAACTGTCCCCAGAACTCCAACCGTCCCTAGAACTCCAACTATCGCTAGAACTCCAACTGTCCCCAGAACTCCAACCGTCCCTAGAACTCCAACTATTGCTAGAACTCCAACTGTCCCCAGAACTCCAACCGTCCCTAGAACTCCAACTATCGCTAGAACTCCAACTGTCCCCAGAACTCCAACTCTCTCCAGAACTCCAACTCTCTCCAGAACTCCAACTCTCCCCGGAACTCCACCTCTCCCCGGAACTCCAACTCTCCCCGGAACTCCACCTCTCCCCAGAACTCCAACTCTCCCCAGAACTCCAACCGTCTGCAGAACCCCAAGCCTCCTTAGAACCTCATTGCTCCATAGAAACCCATACCCCAAACCCTCCTCAAACCCCCAAGCCTCCTCAAACCTCCAAGCCTCCTCCTCAAACCCCCAAGCCTCCTCAAACCTCCAAGCCTCCTCCTCAAACCTCCAAGCCTCCTCCTCAAACCCCCAAGCCTCCTCAAACACCCAAGCCTCCTCCTCAAACCCCCAAGCCTCCTCCTCAAGCCCCCAAGCCTCCTACTCAAGCCCCCAAGCCTCCTCAAACCCCCAAGCCTCCTCAAACTCCCAAGCCTCTTCCTCAATGCCCCCACCCTCCCAAAGCCAGGGCCCCACAAGGCATTACAGAGTCTGTCAACAATGTGGAAAGTTTCTCCCAATACCTTCCATCTTGTGCGCCGAATGCTGCCAGATTTTGAGAGATGCCTACTTCTAGTGGAGTGGGGGTATTTGGCGGTCTAATGGCGGCAGGCCTGAGGTTTTGTGGGCCTGAAGTTCTAAAGAAGGATTTGAATTTCTGACCATAGGATGTTATGCACAATGAAGTAATAGTTATGCTGCTTGAATAAAATAGATTTTCCAAGTCCCTATGAATTTTATGTGAGCACATGTGTAAATACTCATAAGTTTTTTTTTGTCTTGATATTGCTGCTGGTGTTAAGCCTATTTGATAGGCTCCATTATGATGTGAGTGCGTACGTGCTGTGACTTAACTAGATTCGTATGAGCAGGTGGTTACCCTGAACGTCGGTAAGAACATCCATACGGCGTACCAAGCCACAATAACTACTTAAGTTTCTTGGAACAATTAAAGAGAATATAATTATCTGTCACCAGTCCCCCAGAAGTTCGTCACACACTAACTTGCATACTAAAATGCTTATGCCACCAACCGCCAACTGCGCGGTGAGGACATGCGCCTGGATCAATCTATATTAATTTTATTACATTGGAGCCAGGGGAGATACATATGATATACGCATGAACCACTTGCACAGATGAAATAAAGGCGCAGCGAGTAGGAAGGAATTGAAACCCCACTCAATTTATTGTGTGATCATTAGATCATATAGGTTTGGATTGGAAGCGAGTTCAGATTTTCCTTAGCCCTTAGCACCGGCCAGCCAAGTTCTGTTAGGCCATGGCCGAGCAGATCCCTACACCACGTACTTTGACGGCCCAAGGCACACAATGTATTGAACGAGTTTCTGAGGTTCACAATCCTTCCATTCAACTCTACTACCACCATAGCACAGCCATTTAACAGTTAATATTCCCCACGCCCAACCAAACACACGACACCAAGCCAAAACTCAAACCACACCAACTCCCATATGTCAAGACCCCAACCCTCCCCAGGACAGAGCGACCCAAGGCCATTCCAATTTTGCATATACTCTGCCAAATGTATCTTCACACATACCCCTCCTTTTGCCCCATTCGCGGGTCGGTTTTGGCAGAAAACTCATAGCAGCAGCTATTTGAGTTTATTAACAGCATGAAACAGGGGTGCTTGATAGTCTAGTGGCGGGAGTTTTTGTTTTTGGTACATCTGAATAACTAAAAGCAGGAGATGTTATGCACGAATTAAGTAATAGTTTTGTAAATCAACTTTCCAAGTCAGCATGATGCTATGCTCTTTATATGTAATTACATGTGTGTGTACATACCCATACTAAGTCTGGGCCCTTGCTTGTAGCCTAGAATCTTATTCATGAGTGGGTCTTAAAGTATCAGCAAAATGGAAGCCGCATTTGCATTAGGCAGTCCGGTTGGTTAACCTGAAATATGGTAAGAAAGTTTACAATATGCAGCGCAAGCCGAAGTAAACAGCGCACGACTTCAACGCTTCCTCATCTGTATGTGCATCTGCCCTCTAGGCCTTCGTTATACACGGATTGTTTCCTTACTCCTAAATTACCTTCATTATCGAAAAATACCCTATGTGGTGTACTACCACATGGGTTAGTTGTATTTCCTTGGTATTTCTTAGCCGTATGTGTATCAATAGTGAGGTTGTTGTGCCAACCAGACTAGTGTATAGTATCAAGTAGTTATGACTATTTAGCGGGTATAGTCAACTGCGCAGGGTCTTGGCATGAGACTACACCCTGCCAGCCTTCTCATGCCCAGACCTATTTATGCCAGTCTCGGAATGGCAGCAAGATGTCTATGAAAATATAATTCTATAGTCTAGGGAACACTAGCAAAGAGAAAAGGAAAAAGACAAAAAGAATGACGACGTCGACAAGACTCGAACTTGCGCACGCAGAACGTAAGTGATGATTGCGCAGATGCTCATTCTAATCACTCCCCTTAACCACTCGGGCACGACGTCTTTTATAGTTTAACACTAAAACATTATCACATAATCGCAAAAATTCTCACTAGCAAAGCTCAAATCCGATATTATACGAAATCATGCTCTTGTCTTGTCGAATGCATCCATTTTCCCCGTGAATATTACGGAATGGAGGTACCTGACTGCCAATCCACCGTGCCCTTCTATATTGCAGACAGGTGAATTGCAACATTAATTGTAATTAAGACTTTACTACATTAAGGTGCAGTATTTAGAATTCCTAGAGTAGTCGGCATCAAATTAGAGACGTTTTGCACCCTGGTCTGGCGGCTTGTATCCACAGCAACCCGACCATATCATGTGAGCAGCAAGGATATGGGACCAGGGTGAGATATTCTAAGGGCAAAAAATATGCTAACTAGAGATATTCTAAGGGCAAAAAATATGCTATCGATAGCATATTTTTTGCCCTTAGAATATCTCTAGTTTACTGCGCTAAAAACAACAACAAATGGCCGAATGCGGTTAAGTGGAAAATTTTTCTTACTGTAAATTTAAGACGACTGCTTAAGACTGGCAGGGTTGTAAAAACTCTTCTTCGGCGGACATCTAGCGCAACCAGGGTAGGAGGTGGCGTGACTAAAGTTGCATTGTCCGCCAGACCAGGGTGCAAAACGTCTCTATTAGATCTTATGAATGGTTGTGTAACCGGATCTAATGTACGAGACACTATTCTTCTGAACTCATAGCTCATCGTGCTTCCAACCAGAAACTGAATCTTGGCATTTGAAAGGTGCTCAACCACCTTAAGTTAGCACCGGACCGGACCCCCACAACACTCCGACACTCCGATGCCAATCCGCTTTAGGTAGTACCCGGAGTAGAGCCTGGTAAGCTTAAGGCTGTGGAAGCTCCGTTCTTGAAGGGACATCTTTGTATAAAATGGGGCTCAAAGCCGCCGGATTGGACACAAAAATATTCCCATCAGAAATCAAGAATAAAAGCTTTTCTGAATTTTGTCCATTCGTCGCAGCTATACTATAGTATCACTTAAATTCACTATGAATACGTGCCCAACTGAGATCAAGATGTCTTCTGACGATCATTCTCATTCTCATTCTCACGAGCACACCTCCAGTCTCGCTCACGGCCACTCTCATTCTCACAACCATGGCAGACAATTTATCGATCCAACAGGTCGCATCCCTACAGTCGATACCCAGGGCCTTACTCAAGCTGAGCGGAGCAGGATTCACTTCGAGTAAGTATTCATTCTCCTCTGGTCCACGGCTTGTACTGACGTATTTGAAAGTAACTTTGCAAAAGTCCATGCCGATAAGTTCGTTGAAGGCAGACGTTTCATTGCTAAAATCATCCAAGATCGTTTGGACTGGATTGGCATCGACTTTACCAAGCCCGTTCGAGTCCTCGACTATGCATGTGGAACTGGTGTAGTGTCTCATGTAAGATTCCTATGGACTATTCTCCTATATACATACATTTCAATTAGCTAACAGCAATCTCATTTACAGTCACTTGCTCCGTACGTTACTCCAACCAGCCAATTCATCGGCGTGGATGTCTCCGAAACCATGGGTGCCGACCAGTACAACATCACCTCCACCGCCTTCGGCTTCGCCCCCGAATTTATGAAAGCCTACAAGGGGACTCTCCTCGAACCAGCCGATCCAAACCCTACTGAATTCTCTGGGCCAGAGTTCTTCAACTTCGATATCGTCGCCTGCAGCATGTCCCTCCATCATTTCGATGATCCTACATACGCAATGCAGCAACTCGCCAAACGGGCACGCCCAGACGGAGGGGTGGTTATCATGATTGATAATACCAAAGCCCTGGCCCACACGGAGATTCATAAGATGTATCAGCAAGCGACGGGGCGTGGAGCGCATACGGCTATGGGGTATGCGGAGGAGGAAATGAAAGAGTATTATGAAGGGGCAGGCGCGGTTGCGGAGTTTGAATATGTGGTTTTGGAGGGAGGTCCAGAGATTGATATGGGAGGGCATAAGTGGCACATGCAGGTATTTATCTCCAAAGGGAAGAGGGGTGAATGAACGATTTTGTCAAGGAATTTGCGGACGAATAGGATAGGTGATTTTGGCATATGGATTTTTAGGTTTGACCGAAATCTTGACACGGATTTTGATATTGGATTTAAAAGAATATATTTGTACACAAGAAGGACTTTGTAGCTACTTTTTATTTAATTTCGGAATTAACATCTGAGCCCGAGAGGGGTTGTTTTTCTTAAATTTCTAAGTTCCCTCCCAAGACGTAGACCAAGTATTGTCGGCTTCTATGTAGACGTTCACTATTACTTAATTAAACAGACAGTCCCGTACCGTACTCAAGTCTATTAGGCTCTTGCGGAAGTGGAGCATTTCACAGCTCGTGGATTACTAAGTACACAACTTCGATCAATTATCTGGCCTGTAACCTCCTCTCTTCAGGAGAATCACATATTTCAGCCGAAATTATCATCCGTAATTCTTCTGCAAACATTGCCTTCCTACACACCGCCCTGCCCCACACGATCCGCCTCCTCAACGGCCACCATAGACGTGCAGGCAGTAAACCTCCACCATCGACCTCAATACTTGCCTGGGTAGAATTAATGGTATTTCTATCCCAGGCAAATGTTTTATATTATGCCTTAGTCTGGTTGCATGATTTCCCGTAGATTTACCTATGGTCGTGTCTTTTACCTGGGGTGGGACCGGCTTCTCCTCCACTGCAGTGGGAACCCACATCGCTATCATGAGTGAGGTCGGTGGAGTATTCTTGGGAGCTGAGTTACAGAACATTGGTTGGGCTTATGTTTGATAGTGATATATGCTTCAAATGAAATTGAGAATTCCAGAATGGGTTTTTGATATATGCTCGTATATGTCTAGAGTTACATCTGGAAGAGTGGCTAGCCCTACTGATCATATGTAATTCATGGACATTTTCTAGCAGATGTGGTGGTCACTGTATGGTTCGCAAGTGCGATTCTCTCAGAGACGAGTTTCATTTCTTGAGTTGCTTGCCAGCAAGCACGTGAGCGCCCGGAAATACAAGATACCTTTTCAACAGAGGAATAATATCATTGTATTTCTGCACATGAGGCGCAGCCACCCGGCGGAGTTGTTGCCATATCAACACTGGGGAGACTGAGCAACTCCCCCTGAAAAGTCGCAACTTCTATTTTCTCCAGTCAGTTTAAGCGATAGCAAAGAAGCCAGGGGAAAAAGTCAATCCAAATTCATATTTAGAAAAGAGTCTTTCTCGATTGCAAGCGGGCAGTGAGTCGATCCCTTGAGCACACGTCCGTGAGCATACCAACTGAAGATGATTGAAGTTGACTGATCATATATTACTTACCCACGATTAAGGAATTCTTGTTATACTACACCAATTACACCAGACATGAGTCACGGATACGGAATCGGCAACTTTCTAGCTCGCTTGGGATGTGTACACTGGGTACAGGAACACCCCCGAAGATTTCAGAAACATCTCGGACGAGATCAAATCGCTCTACATTATTGCCGACAGACACAAGGACAATTCCAGAACAAAACCCTAGATTCAGATGAGCAATTGCAATTACGGGAAATACTGCAAGGATGTTGGGGGACTTGGACAAATTGCACATCAAGTACATGAGCTCAGGGCTAAGCTCGCAAACCATTACTGCATCTAATGGGGCTCAAGAAATTATTGCAGAGCTGCGAGCAAGGCTTACCTCAAATACCACAATCCTAACACCTTTATTGCAAGGTAAATCATCATGATGGATGTAGCTTGTATGTCCAAGCTCTAATGTTTGGGTCCTACAGTTTTACACACGTCGAGATGGAGGAAATAAAAACCTGATTATTGCCAATGGTCTGCGCCGCAAACACTCAGCCTTGCCCTTGCGTTCGACTGCTTCATTCGCCCCCAGTGTAAAGACAAAAGAAGCAACGCAGCAACTTTACAAACACCTTTACAGAGCTGGGGTTGCAGCAGACAATTCGAGATCGAGAGGATCAAGCCTCGCCCTTTTTCAATACCTAAATGTACCTCTTGTGCTCAACCAGAAGGCTTCCCAAACTGCCAGTTCTGTAGTTCATGGCGAAGCGCTAGTGGAGGAGCAACAGAAAGGCAAAGACAGAAATCCTAATTTGTCAACGTTATTTGGGAGCGTATTGGACGTATGGTTGCCGCAATTGGAATCAAACCGACGAGAGCATTTGCTAGGGAACAGTGCAAATATTGAAGTCATCAGTAGTGTGGCCTAAGGTGATCAGGATGAAGGAACAACACTTGGCATCGCTGCATTTTACCGGCACATAGACGTGGTGAGGCTGCTATTGGAAAACGGCGAAAGTATTGAGGCTACGAGAAGCGATAATGGAGCAATAACGCCTGATACCGCGGCATATCATGAACATACAGACGTGGTGAGGCTGCTATTGGAGAAGGGCGCAAATATTGAGGCAGCGAGTAGTAATGGATCAACAGCGCTCTACATCGCATCCTGGAGAGGGCATATATGCGTGTGAGGCTGCTATTGGAAAAGGGCGGCCACTAGAACCGATAATGGGAGAGCAGCACTTCACGGCGCAGCGTTGTATTTACAGAGTAAGGTCGTGCAATTGCTATTGGAAAAGACTGCATGCATACATGCAGCTAGCAAGCAAGCGGAGACGGCGTTACATTTGGTGTTTTGCGTCGTTACAACAGATACTAACCTCAAGGACTCAAAGCAACTTATACCAACGATAACAGTACTTCCTACACACGGGGCCAATATCTTACCGAAAGACGATAGTGGCCGAACCCTACAGTATCCGACGGGGTAGTGCAACACGACCGGGATATGCAACAAAACAGTGGTAGGGTAGAACTCAATGGATTTTCAGTAGAATTGGATGGCAAGGGGCTCAAAAGCTGCGCACGAGTTCGGAGAATAACTTTTGAAGTGCCCAAGAGCCCTGGATCAGGGAGTCCAGGGAGGTATCCTGATATATGGTTAATACATGAATTGCGTAATGTGAATATATGACCAGGTATTAAATTCAAATAATATCATAGAGCAGAGTCTAGATACATTTCCTGAACCTCTTACATAGTGCAAAAACCATGAAGTCAAGTCTACACCTCATGGTATGATGGAACACACATGAGATGTACCCAAATTAGGGGGGTGCAGGTGTTGAGGAGGGCCTAGGAGCAAGCGCATCCAAAATAGTCTAGGTTAAGAGTTTAGTGTGTCAAACGAATTACCAGACTATGGGTATGAAATCCAGGTACTCTGCGCTTGCTTTGAGCCAATATCTATATACTTAGGCCTGGATTTCCACTTTCTCAGCATAGTACACTAAGCATCTACGGGCATCTAATCTCTCAATCGCAGCCCAACCAAGTAGTAAATTTACTCAAAAGATCCTCTTTCTCACCCAGATTTACTTAAATTATTGAGTTTCTATGGTCTCCTCGGTCATATGAAGTTGTACTAATAGTTGCCTAGTTTGAATTGGGGGGGTGGCTGGGGCGACCTTCTCCAGTTCTCATTAATTGCTGTATAGAAGACTTAGAATAGCATATGTTTAATAGGGAGACCCTTTTCAGCCACTTGGTACTGGCCCTGGGCTGTTTTGATAGTTCTGTTACTGCACGCCCTCCCCCCCCCCTGTAACGGCGGGTCTGTGACAAGGACTGTGGACGGGCTCCAGGGAGCGCTTACTATGACCAAAGACTATGACAAGGACAAGAGAGTCAAGGAGGAACGGAATGTATTTAGTGCGACTAGAATATAAGACGTTGCGTGGAGGAGAGAGAGGGAGAGAGAGAAGGAGAAGGGGAAATAGCCAGCTATATATACATATCCCAATGCCACTGTTACCACCTAATCCTCCTTGCCTCCCGCTACTACCCGAGGGTTATTCCTTCGTGCCCTACCTTGTGCCATCCTGTGCGTCTATGCGGTGCTTCCTGCATGTGCCTGACTCTCCTGCACTCGTCGATCGAGCCTATAGGGTCAGGGCCGTGACACCCCCCCTCCGCTTATACAGGCTCAAGTCATAAGTTCTGTATGCTCTTCAGAGGCTGTAAGTGGGTCTGTTTGCTTCACACTGTGTGGGTAGAGAAGGGAATATACAGAGACCCGCCTTAGTGTATAGTTCAAGGCCCACTCTCTTATCTAAATGTGAAAACATTAGGCATAACATATATCAGGATAACCATAGTGGCTCCGTAAGCTAGGGCTCTTAGGTAGTTTATAAATGGTTCTATGGACTCGTGCGTCTGGTTTGAGTACCCCTTTATCCAAATCCGATGAAAACTGCTCGAGTTTGAGGCTTTACCTGCTATATTGAACTTCCGCCCGGACCCCCTAATTTGGGTGCATGCTCATGTATGTTCCATCATACCACGAGGTGCAGACTTTCGTTCATGGTTTTTGCACTATGTGAGAGGGCCAGGAAATATATCCAGACTCTGCTCCATCATATTATTTGAGTTTATTACCTGGTCATATATTCACATCACGCAATTCATGTATTAGCCATATATCAGGATACCTCCCTGGACTCCCTGATCCAGGGCTCTTGGGCACTTCAAAAGTTATTCTCCGAACTCGTGCGCAGCTTTTGAGCCCCTTGCCATCCAATTCTACTGAAACTCCATTGAGTTCTACCCTACCACTGTTTTGTTGCATATATTGACTAGCTTGTATTTATAGTTAGAGAGAGCAGATATAAAGCGGTCTCTGGCTACAAAGGAAAGCATGTTAAATAGGAGGGGTTTAGGCAACGCTGAGTCACTCTACTATGGCCCCAATGGTTACAATTTAATCTCAAATACATGTTGGGATATCTAATGATTGATTCGGGATATGGGATATATATCTGAGTAGTTTATCACTTACTACTTCACCTGGTTTGTTATCCATGTGGTAGCCACATTACCCCCCCTTTCAGCGGGGTACTATCCCTCGCACCCGCCCTTCACCTCCCACAGGGAGCTCTCGGAGGTCTTTGGTTCGTGTTAATTCAATTCCGTCCACTCTGGGCTCTCGATCTCGCCCGAAATGTAGTTAGCGCCATGCTGATCCACATCCCTGTGGTGATCCGCATCCCGGTGATGGATGGTAATGGATTCTAGGGAATTGAAATGGATACTTGAACTTGAAATCGGCTTGCTATAGAATAAGCTACACTTAGCCAGAGAATATCCCAACCGCATATATATGTATATCGCTGTCCAGCGATATGGTTCCATGCCAGAGATATACTTGGTACCATCTGCTCACGCAGATTGGGGTATACCCTTGGGCTCACAGCCTTACTCGAACAAATCTTCGCCCCCAACACCTCCGATATCTCCCCCCACTAACGCATCAAACCCCGTAAGTCTCAACCAATTCATTTCACGCTGTCACCCTCCTCAACTCTCCAGCTCCGGAAACTCCCCCAAGCCTCAAACCGTCATGATGTAGTAGTAGCTCCCTCTTATCTTGCCATGTTGTGCGACGAGCCTCTCCCCAATCAGTTACTCTCCTCCCTTGCGAATTTGGCACAAACCGTAGCTAGCTGAATTACCCGGGATCAACAACTGTACTGAAACCGCCAACACCTCCACCCCGTCGCGGTAGGTAGATAGGCTGAGCGCGAGAGTTACTTCGCTATAATGCGTATGCGCATGGCTTAAAGCAAGTAGGTACGGCGACGACGGCAAAGATGGCTTATAACTAAGTAAGTACAGTATCTACTCATCTTTTTGTGGTTGTAATATATCGGCCTTCGCTGAGCACGTGCCTTATTGTTACGTAATACGTAGGTACCTAGCGGCTACTCCTACTAAATAGTCAGTCTAGTCTGGTTTAGGTAGTCAGCCAACTGCCGCTGCCGAATACGGAAGTCGGTGGATCTCTAAGGGGCTAGCACGCCAAGCTCTTCGCCTTGGCGGTGCCCGCTGCATTTCTGGATTTTGATTTTTCTGCGGGTCTTGAGCTTGCTGGCGCGTGTAACTAAAGCGCTGGAGCTGGGCTCAGTAGCTTCGTGGGTCGATGTTGAGGATCTCTACTCAGGGAGCACTACAAGCTCCTCCGGGCACCGCTTGTGGTGGTCTATACTCGCTCTTGTTCTCGTCATCAGCCCTGCGCCGCCATCGCATCCCAATCGATGAAATCGTCTGGATTGAATGTCCTGCCCTGTGCCTTCGCCACCTGCCCGCATGTCTGCTGGAAGAACGCTTCCCATGCAAAATGCGCGTACGAGCCCGATCCGCGTTCCTGGAAACCTGTTCCCCCTAGAGCAGTCCCGCTGCTGCCTGGTCGTACGTGAAATCCGCTGCACCTGGGTACGAGAGCGATTCATGGCGCAGGTCGTAGCCGTAAGGGCAATTCTTGGGTAGATCCCGCTCGAGGGATCACCGGCCGCAACAGAGAACCTATGTGTTGGCTACAGAGGTGGTGTTAGCGGCGTTCTGGAAACGAGTTTGGCCATGGCCATGCCGGTGCCGGTGACCCGAAGAAGTATCGGCGGGCAAGGGCTTCGTTTGTTCCACTGTTGGGCACGGCCCAGGCAGAGGTGGCGAGGTAGATGGCGTCGTTCCAGGCGGCAACCCACTGCGCTTGTTGGGCAGAGGAGCGACAGAGATATGTTTGGGCGCTGGTAGGGCTGGTGCGAAGGAGGAGAGGTGGCGAAGGAGAAGGCTAGTCATTGCAGCCGTGGGGTTTCCATCTTGTACACGCTGCGCTGGGTTCTTCACGATACTAATCCATTACAGTTGAACTCGAAACGAAGCCAAATTAAAGACCGAACTAGAAAGAAAACATGAAAAAAAAAAAGGTCTATGCTCAATAAACGGCCAGGCCATAAAGTGAAGTGAAAAAGGTTGAACTGGTGAGAGAGCGGCGCCTATAGAACAGAAGCTCATCGAGGGCTTCTCGTGTCAAAATATATGTCAACCGAGGCTCTGCACTCTTCCTTTCGACAATGCCTACAGAGGCGTGTTCTCGTGCTACAAAGGCGGTGAGTTACCGGCACCGGTGAGATATACCGTCGTCGACCCACCATCTTACAAGTGGCCGCATATACGTGTAATGGAAGAGATTCATAACTGTGTAGCCTCATGCCAGATACCGCAAGCTTAGGCAGTGTTACTCTGAGCATGCTCGTGCAAGTGCGTGCGGGCGGTCTAGTGTAGTACTACATACACTGGCATGCGAGCAGCGGATTACTCGTAGAATTCTATGTCACTTGCTTAAACGCAGTTGCACACAGCCTTTCCGCAACACATTTACTTCCGCCTTTTGTTGTGCACCTCCTCGCATGCCAGGGTAGATGTGTTGCAATAAGGCGGCATGCAACTGCGTCTAAGCAAGATATGAACTTGGATAGGTATCCGTAGAGAGTACTAAGTAACTACATTATGTATGTAGAGTATGCTCATAGCACATGCACCGATGGATCTTGTCCCAGCACAACTCCTCAAGCCGACAACGGATACTCTGCAACCCTTAATATAATCTGCCCTTTTGGTTTTGTATGGTGGGCACAAAACACTTGGAAAGGGTAGCATATGTTGGGCCATATTTTTCCATATTTTCTTGTTTTTTTTGGTGTAGATAAACAAACCCATTGCCCAGGTTGTACGGTATATTGCCAGGCTTTGGTGGCCCATGTCTGATGGGGAGGTGCACACAACAAAAGTTCTTTTGGGTTTTGTCTGGGTGGGGATGTGAGCGGTTGCTGTCCAAATTCGGCCGTTCTAGCAATATGGTGAGATACTGTATGTACCTACATTATGATGTTTGTATTATCCACCGTGTCATATTGGGGCAACATACCCCAGGTCTGGTACCCTTTTCCTGGCGTGCATATGCTCACTCACTCACTCACCTTCACTGCGCATCAGTATTGGACTGGCACGTCAACATCAAACCTCTGACCCTAGCTAGCTAGAGTACATGGCACGCCTCGTGGCTGACCCCTTGCGTTTAATCTATTTTAATATGTATAGAAGAGGTACCCGAATGAATGCACGCGAGCAGGCCAGGCTACGCTCTGCTGCGCATCGTCAACGGCTATCTCACCAATGGAGCATCGCGCCGTAAGCATGATTGGCGAGGATGGGCGGAGAAACTAAAAGAAAGAGTAGTAAAGCCCTTGGAGGAGCCTATAGGAATTGCAATCGCTCAGCGGCCTGGTGTAAGCGCTTGTATGTAGCTGGATTGCCCTGTAGACCGGATGCTGCTCTCGTCATACGACCCCTTAAGGTTGTGCATACGAGTACTGAGTTAAAAAAAAAAAAAAAAAAAAAAGACTGGATGCTGCTGACGTGACGACATGACGCAGGCGGCACGTGCCTTGGCTTTAGCGAATGTTGGTAAACCTCCATCGTTGACGTTCATTCTCGAAGATGCTCCATTGTTGATGTTCATTCTCGAAGATGCTCCATCGTCGACGTTCATTCTCGAAGATGCTCCAACATCCACGTCCATCACCGATATCCTCCTGTGATATGTTTGCATCTCTATATCTCTGTATCCCCGATGCTAACTGGTATTCTCCACCCACCGGCCGACATCCCATCACAGGCAAACATATGCGATGACCTGAAGCTATCTGGCAGTACTGGACGCCGCTGACCCATCGATATATCCGTACTCATTAGCTATTAGCTACTGCCTCTAAGCTTTCTGCCCTCACTCGCGGGCTGGCCCTCAAGCCGTCACCACCTCTTTCACAATAACCCTATTTCCTGGTCCTAGGACCGTTTCAACAGGAATAATCTTCAACATTACAGCATTCCCTGAATTCCAGTACTCGGTTCATCTTCCAACAATGGCGTTCCCCTCACCTTCTACGCTGTCCGACCCCCTCCCCTCTCTCCCCCTCGAGCTCCAACTCTCCATCTTCTCCTACCTCCCTCCCCACTCTCTCTTTCCCCTCCGCCGGACCTCCCACTCATGGAACATCATGCTCTCCAACCCTCACCTCCTCCAGGCCCTACACGCCCACCTCCCCTTCCTAACCTCTGCCCCCTCCCTCCTCTCCCGCCTAAAGCGTCGACAGCGCATGGTCCGAAACGAGCCCGTATGGGTAAAACGGCATAGCGAAGCCTTTCCCTGGTGCGAATCCATTTCTGCAAGACTGGATGACTCCTCCCCATATAAATATATTGCCGAGTGGAATTTACACTGGAAGGGGTACCTGGCGGCGCTTACCCCGCCGCTTCAGCGCACAGCACGTGCAGTTGCCGGTAATGGGGATATCCTTGGGGTCCCCGTCGCTTCGCCGTATAAATGTGTATTGGGGATTGGCCATGTGAGTACGCCCGGGGAGGTGGCCATGGTAGATATTTCAGAGCTTCTGATGGAGAAGTATCCCACGTTCTGGCATGAGGGGAGGAGAGAGAATGAATTGTCTGGAGTTCGCACACACGTCCCACCGTACATGCCCCAGCGATATAGGAATACACTCAATCCGTTCCATTTCGCGTTTCACGAGGGGAGGGTGCTGGTGGGGATTTGGTTGGAGGGGCTGGGGACAGCGAGCTCGCAGGAGAAGATGTGGAATATGTATTACCCCCCATCATGAAATGCATCTACAGAGTTAGGGAAGTCAAGAGTGACGACTAATCATTACATCTGCATTCATAGAATTTTTTTCGTTTTTGACGTCTCAGGCAACCTCGTCTCACACATCTACCACCCCCAACCACTGCACCTCACCGCCGACTACCTCCTCCGAACTTCCCTAAACACCACCTACCTAGCTACCCTCATCGTCAGCGAGATCTCTTCCCAGGAGGAAAAATCATCATCCGGGCGCGTACCGTGCACGTCGTTCCTTAGACTCACCATATACTCCCTGCACACATGCCAGCCCATCTCGAAAGAGATTAGAATCAAGCCTGTAGATGATCAACAACCTAAACCAACGCGGAATCAGGATAGGTATCTAAACTTGAACAAACTCCTTTCAATGTTCTTGGTCGATAGCCAAGGCACGGCGTGGTTCCCTTCGGCCGGCTGGGGTGGGGAGGTTGAATTCCATACACAAATCACAGATATAGTATCTGGGGAAGAGGAGACGTGGGTGTGGGGGATGAGCGACCTTCCAAGGTCGGTTTGTGGGGAATGGGTTGCATTTCCGTTAGTGGAGGGGACGTTCCCGTTGGTTGAGGAAGGGATGAGGAGAAGGATAAGTGGTGTACCACCCAAGAGAAAGGAGGGTAAAGAGTATTTCGACTGCTGTATAGAACCTATGGGGGGGGAGGTGATACTGCCAGGAGCAGTCATAAAATTAACAAGCCCCACTGCCCTTGCCTCCTCCTCACAATCTGTAGCCACCATAAGACTCCTCCTGCCCTCACACTTTGGGCCTAACTACGAGGGAAACCCCGCTGCCCTTCTACCACACCCCACGCGCATAATCCACGGGAAATGGAAATTTTTTAATGCAGCTACTTATTCAAAATACGTGTTTCTCATCCCAGATAACTTGCCGCTAAGGCAGCTGTTATGGAGAGTATATTGGAAGCAGGAGGCTGGCGCGGCTGCGGGACAGAGCGAGATGGACCCAAAGATGGTGTGGGGGTATGTAGCGAATAACTACCCGGTGGAGGGTGGGAGTAGGAGTGGGAGTAGGAGTGGGAGTGGGGTTGGGGGTAGAGGTTGGGGGAACGTTTATCTCCTCCCGTATGAAGGAGAGGGGGGGGAGTGGGTGGTCACGGGCTCTGGGTTGGAGGAGGTAGGGGAGACGCTGGGCTGGGCCAGTAATAATACTGACAGGGAGACTGTGGGCCCGGGCCCGACTACGGTGCTGCTCGCGTGGGGGGATGATGGATTGATGGGGTGGTGGGCCGCGAGGGAGATTTTTGAGAGGAGGAGGAGGAGGAACGAGATTGACATTTGGGTGGTTTGTTGGGAGGAGGAGTGGGCAGTGAAAGGGGTTGAGGTGGGAGAGGAAGAGGAAGAGGAAGAGAGGGTGGTTGGAGGGGAAGGCGAGAGGGAGATTTGAGGGGAAGGAGCGGGGTGGTTAGGGGCGTGAGGAAGGGAGTTGAAAGGGGGCGTAAGGAAGGGAGTTGGAAGGGGGTGAAAGGAAGGGAGTTGGAAGGGGGCGTGAGGAAGGGAGTTGGAAGGGGGCGTGAGGAAGGGAGTTGAAAGGGGGCGTGAGGAAGGCGTTGGAAGGGGGCGTGAGGAAGGGAGTTGCTATAAAGTTGCTATACCTAATGTTGCTATAAAGTTACTACACCTAAAGTTGCTATAAAGTTGCTATACCTAAAGTTGCTATAAAGTTACTACACCTAAAGTTGCTATAAAGTTGCTACACCTGAAGTTGCTATAAAGTTGCTATGCTATACCTAAAGTTGCTATAAAGTTACCCTAAAGTTGCTATAAAGTTGCTATACCTAAAGTTGCTACAAGTTGCTACACCTGAAGTTGCTATAAAGTTGCTATATCATCGTAACGGAGGAGTCAAGGCACACACAAGATACCTTTAGCCAAATTCCAACTTTGCGAGAATCGGGTTTATCTTGATGGTAATTTTTTGCCCTCTAAAGTGATTCTTCCGAGCAAATAACCCCCCCATATATACACACACACCTCTTTTGCCGCGCTGCATGGTGCGCCGCACACGCCCTCCTGCCTACACTACATCACGGGTTATGAATCATCACCGAGTAATGCATCAGCCCCCACGGTATCCTTGTCGCCCCATTCTTGGCGGGGTAACTCAGAGTAAAATGAACGGAATCATATCCAGCAAAATGTATAATGACCTTGGAGATGTAGAGATGCATTGGCATATGTTGGGAATGCGTAAGGGATACGTAATCAGAAGTTTGAGATAGGTTATTAGGCAGTATCGAATAAAATGTAGCATAAAGTAGACCTGCTACTGACCTACCATACTAGTCAAGTCTTATCAATGTACTTATATGGAGCTTTGTTTTAGATATTCTAGGGTCGGTTGAGGTCTTCTAACATGAGTGACAGTTCTGGAGCATTAGGGAAGCTCAGGAAAGTTTAATGCAAATTTAATGCATATTTACAAATCAATTTATAGGCTAACGTAGACCATTCACGAGTTTAACTAGCCTACCTTAGGCTTGCCTATGCCACACGTAGTTCACTTCAATATGCGTAAGCCTGCTTGATATACGTGGCCCTTCTTGAGCTCCTCTAGGGCTGCCTGAACCGGCTAGAGAAAATAGATATTTCGTAATACTTGACTTAACAATTGTGGGCTAACCCACACTCACCATAATAAATTCAGACTCCTGTAGGTTACTCGTCAGCTTGACTGAACTAGTATGAGGCTGTTTTCATAGCTTGAACGTTCTTAGAGCTCCTTGATCTCATCTCAACTCGCTTGGTTCTATCCACATTAATTTTTACTTTAGAAAATAAATATGAACTTACCCAAGCTTTCCTCGGGCTTACTCCCTATATTTACTTACTTAGTGCATATAAAGATAACTAGTAAGGTCTAGTTTGTATTCAGACATACGTATCTGCATCTAATATATTAATCAAGGATTTCTTTCCAGACTTAGCAAACTTAAAGAACTGGCTAAAGCTAGTTCTAATGATTCCTGAAAGGCCCTAGTATGTTTATATGGATATTGAAGGAGACTTGGTATATTATAAACTATTGTATGTTCATATTTGAGATGAAAAAATCATATAGACAATACTAAACTAGTATATGTAAGACTAAGATAAGATCGGAGAGGCCGGGCTAGTTTAAATGAGATCAAAGGACGCTTGAGCTATATAAACAAGCTTACACTAGTTCAGTCAAGCTCACGGTAGCCCACAGAAATCTGAATTCATTATGGTGGACGTAGGTTAGCCCATAATTGTTAAGCCAAGTATACAAATATCTACTTTCGATCAATTTCTTCCGCCGTTTCAGGCAGCCCCAGAGAAGCTCAAGCAGGGCCACGTGGGTCAAGCAGGCCTTACGTATATTGAAGTGGACTCCGTATGGCATAGGCAACCCCAGGGTAGGCTAGTTAAACTCGTACTGGTCCAGAATGGTCTACGTTAACCAATAAATTGATTTGTAAATATACATTAAATTTGCATTAAACTTTTCCGAGCTTCCCTAATGCCCCAGAACTATCACTCATGTTAGAAGACCTCAACCGACCCTAGAATATCTAAAACAAAGCTCCATATAAGTATATTGAGAAGACTCGACTAGTATGGCAGGTCAGTAGCTAGTCTACTTTATACTATATTTCATTCGATACAACCTAATAACCTATCTCAAACTTCCAATTACGTATCCCCTACGCATTCCCAACATATGCCAATGCATCTCTACATCTCCAAGGTTATTATACATTTTGCTGGATATGATTCCGTTCATTTTAGCCTGAGTTAGCCCACCAAGAATGGGGCGACAGGGATACGTGGGGGCTGATGCATTACTCGGTGATGATGCATAACCCCGTGATGTACTGTATTTGTTTCTAAATGCAGGGCATCACCCGGAGCAGGTATTGCACTATCCAAACGCCTTTGGGAAGGGTTTGAATTGTGAGGCGAGAGATGTACGCTGTTGTATGGTTGCATCTTCTTCGCCTGGCCTTGGGTAATCCATGTGGCTAGTAATGGGTGGGGTTAGGTTAGGCTGGTTCAGGGTAAGCACTTGCAATTTTTTTTTTTTTTTTTTTTTTTTTCTAGCGATCTCTTCGTTCAAAGTCTTCAAAAAATTCCCACTTGTATGACCATTCCCACATATTCCAAATCTTGCCTGCGTCCAATCCGTCCTTTGCTTATGCTACGAGGCAGCAAACTTTTTGGGTCTATTCCACCGGGTCCCATGTCGCGGAAATTTGCTCCCCAGCGATCCTTTCGGAAATCTGTTTGCTCAGCAGAGGTTGCCATTTGCCGCACCCCCACAGCGGTTATGCTCCTCAAGCAAATTGACTAAAGGACAGACGACAGCGGTTTCTTCCTCCTCCTTCTCCTCTCAACTGCCCTGTCGAGGTCAATGCTAACTACAGCAAATCGTACGCACACTAGTGTTTTGTTTTTCCTGCAAAAGATAATTCTCACCTGCTTGATTGTGTTCCACATTAGTCGGCAATATTCTCCTGGGCGTCGGGAAAGGGAGTGCCTCCATTGTTCCCGACTCGGTGAGCATTGATAAGCAAGTTGCTGCTATATCCCCACTATTGATTCGAGCACTTCCTGGGTGGCGGGGGGGTTTATATGGACGTACAAGCTTCCCCGCTGTGCCATTCTTACGCATAGTGATGCTCCTCCGGTAGCAGGCTCCTGGCGCTCTCCTTCAACCTATTGCATCAAAAGGGTCATGTCAGCTGGGCCGCCAGATGTTTATATAACCTCTTCATCTGGGATGACCATAATCGACATCGATTTCACCATCTCCTTGTACTGGACAAAGGAGCGAGGAGTTTCCTCTTTTTTTTTTCAGAGCGGAGCAAATACGGGTAAGAGCGGCCTCCTAGGTAGGTGCATCCTGGACAGTGCTATTGCAATGGCATCTTGAAATCTGGGTGGGTTGAATCCATCTTAGAATTTTTACTGGCAGATGAATATGCGTAGAGCTCGTATAGAATGTGATGGCAAAGGGCCTGAAGACGTATAGCTTGAGTATTTCGGTCACAGTTAATGGCACCCCCCTTTACAGCGTATATATATTTTTGCAGATAAACCCCGACTGCGCTAGAAGTTAGTTTTTCACTATGTATATATAACACAGAAAAACAAACGGTGAAAACGGTTAATGAATGACATCCCAGATCAAAGACAGTAGCCATCTCAATCTCTCACAAAAGAAAAAGGGGTAAGTTTCACCGACTTTGGTCCCTTTTCGGTATCGTAAACCTCTCCCAACAAAATCAGGCAAACCCAGGATTGCGTGGAATTACTTGATGGTTTTCGTCAAGTATCAGAAGCTCACCGCCTTTTATACACTGTGTTTTTGGACCTCGCGAGAAAGGCCCCTGGGATTATTGCTGTTTTGGAGAAACGTCTCGAGCTTATCTACTCACCAGGGTGTTTTACATAATCTTGCCATACATACTATAATCGATATATGCCAAAATTCCCTCAGCTTGAAACCCACCAATAGACCATAGTAGCTCGATGTAATGGAACAAATAAAATCGAGTTCTTGAGAGCATTTTACAGTTGAGATCAGCAGCGTCTACGTTCCTTCTGGAGCGCATATGTGCTGAATGATGATCAACATGCATATAAAAGCCGTTCAAACCAAGGAATTGATTCAAATAGGAGAGGCACAGCGATGGAGCCATTGATCCACGGCGCATTAAAAAAACCATTTGATCGTGGTGGTAATTACTGATGGTAGGGTAAGTACTTTTATTCCTTCCTATTTGTTTACGAAAGGCAAACTTAGTGGATTGGGGTGTGCAAAAATTGCCCGCTGGTGAGCCTACACGCTTCGGAAGGCCATTTTGTACGCCCCACAAAGCCTTAATATGGTGAGTTTCAACGAAGCACAAATTCTTGAAAATCACAGGGGATGCGATAGGAAGTCAATTCGGACCTACAAAGGTATGAAAACAAAACTCATCCAGCTGGCCAGTTACCTCGTATTATGAATTTGTAAAACTCACACCAATTGCTGTTGTACCATCCTCAGTCCGTTGCGGAATTCAGTCCATTCCGGAATGGCATATATATGTACACTCTGAGCAATGTATGAAGGCACATTGAGTGGAAACCGAGTCTATTATTTTATACATAACAAAAGCTCAAACCTCCGCCTGCTCAACCACCCAACCCTTCACTTGCTCAAACCTTCGCCTGCTCTAACCCCCGCCTGCTTCGTGCGCTGGTAAAGTCGCAGTATGCTGGTAGGGTTGAAGAGTATGTTGCGTTGAAGAGTGTATTGCTGTATTACGTTTTACGGACCAAGATTTGGAATTCTGTAGTGGCCGGGTCCGCAATGGACCAGAACATATATACAATAACATCTTTCTACAACACTTACAAGGGTGACAGTCGAGGACTCCTCTTTGCTTCAAGCTCCTTGAGAGATTGCAATTATACATTTCTGCATAGACGATCCGTGGATTTGAAAAGTCACACAGGCGACAAGCGCACATTTAGATGCACGATTAGAGACGCATTGAGCACACTCATCGTCTTTATATAAAAACACACAACTACTTCATATATTCACATCTACTAATATATGGTCTGGTTTGACATATCCTACCCTTGTATGGATTGAATGGATGTTAGCTACGGTGGATGAACAAAGGAGCGACTACACAGAAAGATTTAATCTGGCATGTAATTTAACTGTCCAAGCTATTCCTTCGTTCCAGAGTACACTAAACTTAATGGAATAGCAAACCTGATCCAGGAGACTAAATATGGAACTAAAATGTTCTTCGAAATAGACCCTCAACTCGATGGCAAGCCTGTCGCCGGTAAGGGATATTCACAGTTTCCAATAGGTAATTCATCCCCGCCGGAGAGTATGTGCCGGCATGCTAGTGCTATCACACAGGCAAAAAAGCTCCTTACGATAACATCAATGACCGGGCAAAAACTGTCCGCGTCCGGTTTGCTACCTTGTTCCGCCCGCCTATACATCAGAAATATCATCAACATCAATGTCAACCAAACTACGTTACAAAAACTACAATAGTTAATCTTTTAGTACTTTTTGGTGCCGGATGCGGCAGGGCATTGCCAGTGGAGGACTGGAGGTAAAATAGGAGTAGTACAGGTGTCAGACTCAAGTTTTGACGAACGGCCGCATGCATTCATCCGTATAGATGGAGCTACACGTACTTCACACTTGACACCGGTTTTCCAGATTGAGTAGCATTTGATCACCTACAGAGCGAAATCCTACCTAATGCGTCCACACTCTTGTGCGACCAGGTCGGTAAAGTGCATGATGCTCGTATCTTATATTCGAACAGGACGTTCGACGGCAGGCCAAAACTTTGAGAGATCGAACTCGGAAGGATATGTGCTAGAAATACGATGACGACTTAACATACGATTGTTGATCAACACAACCTGTGAAACAATCGATATCGGGAAATAGTTGCTATGTACAGTCTATCATTACTTAACAGGTATACTTCGAAGAATGCTGCTCGAACTCAAAGCGACTATTTGATGTGAAGCAAAGGGTGGCATAAATCCTGTATATATATCATTATGATCAAATACGAGCTCGAGCTGAGAGGTGTTACGGGGCACAAAATACGAACTTTTTAGACGATGCATGCAGTGTCAGCACTAACGCCAATTGAAACCTTACCGTTTCCCTAGTACCTAATAAACCAAATTGCCGATGCGTAGCGTACGAGATGGGGGAATTCAGATCGGTCAGGGTACAATGTTCCTGTATCAAGTAGGCAACGGATCGAGACTCCAGATTGCTTCTCAAACCACTTTGAGGTGCTCCTAATGCCAGTTGATAGACATTTATCTCCTCCACAGACAAAGGTTTGGAAAATTTACGGCCTCACACAAAACGCAGCAACTTTGAAAATCCCGTCTATATTCCATGCATGCCTCGTATTCCATCATTCCGTGCAGCTGCCCAGGTAACACGGCAGCTTGGTCAAGATGGTGGGTGAAATTACTGCTCCACTGGGATGATATGTTTGCGCCACCTTTAGTCTTCCGAGCCCGCCTTCTATCACTAGGGTGCTCAATGTCCTCAGAAGATGCAGATGATACTAATTTTAGTGAAGACAGATTTCAGAAAAGGCAAATGGCTATCTCGGGCTTAAATAAAGATATAATTCTCACTGCTACATATAACCCCATCATCAAAGGATGGCAATTATATCAAAGCAGTGGATTTACGGTAAAACCAACTGCAAGAGTCAAGGATCTTGGTGAAGGTTTTCATATTTCCGAGAACGCAAAACGACACTAATCCCGTCGATGATGATTGTCTTCTTATTGGAGCGAGCAAGGTCAATGGTCGAAGGTTGTGAAGGGGGCAATGGCTTCAGGGATCAACAATCTCACTAATAAGGGGAAGGCAGTAATTTGGATGTCTAGCTGCAGAAAGGGGACTTGTGCCATATCAAAATGTCCGAAGTCACGATGCCAATTTGAAATGTTTGATGAATCCTAATCATATGCTGAGTCGGGTTTACAGCGGTACGGTGCACGTTCTGAAAGTGCTTTCCCACAATTGTAATTAGGAAAAGGCTCGTTTGTGACCGAGTCTGAGAGCTTGTCGTAAGAGGATCGATGGAAGGGTAATGCGCACTGAAAACCAACGTATGCTCTGTCATTTGGAAGAAACGATGCCGTGGGAGGTGTAAGAATATTAATTGAGGTCATATATTTCAATATATTGATATGATATTCACGTTGTGGTATTAACGTTGATATGGTATTTGCATTCATGTGGTATTCATGTATAACGTACTCAAATAATATGGTGAGTAGTCTGGTTGGCACAAGCCCATGGCGAACCCCCTTTTGCACCCAACATCCAAATTACAGCTTTTCCTTTATTAGTTACTGGGATTGCTAGCGTGATCCGCTCTGAATCACGTCCATTCATTTAGCAAAGGGAAAGAAATCCCAGCCAACATCGACGACACGGAATTCGATATCCAATTGGTCAATTACACACCGGGAACCCGGAGTTAACACAAGTAAGTTAGTCATACCAAAAATATCTTGCAATAACAAAACCTAATGATTGCCTTTTGCTCCCTAGGTACATGTAGAGAGCACACAGCTTTTTTCTAATATTTGCACGCGGAATATATTGGAGAATGAAATTTGTCATCATAGCTGAACTGTTTCAGACTGGGCAAATTGTTGCCGAGCCGTGCACACATTTCATGATCCCGACTACCAGTTTCCTTTGGCCATGTTTCAGGTGCGAACGGAAAGCCCAAATATTATGAATTTCTTATTCTGCAGGTACTCTGCCGTTCTGGTCTGGTTGGTAGACTTATCTACTGCCATTCTGTCGACATGTCTTATTGAAATTACGTCTCCTATGCATCTGACCTGAAGTTAAGCCTCAAAGGAAAGTGATCCCTATTCCTGCCGCATCCTTTTGACTCAAAGCGTTATGTGAGTTGGGAGATGCACTGCAGGACTGTGGGCACTGAATTACCTAAAACAGTTCACGATACTGTAGGCACCGTACCACTTCGCCTGAAGTAGCATAAGCCCTACCTGGACTCTTTTGTCTGCAAGCCTGGTTTTTGGTAGCTCTCCGATCCTTTTTTGCACAGATAAACATGCAATAACTTTTTTTTTTGTTCTGTTCTTGCCGCCAGGACAGCTGGCACTGATATCTGACCGTAGCGCGCAAGGCAAAAAAAGGGGGCGTCAGAATAGAGAAAGCTACAGGTATCAGAAGCGGCAGAGGACAACGAATGCTGGAACTGGAAAGGAAATAGCTGTTGGTAACACAACAAACATTGCCCGTTGCAAGAGGATTGGCCTCAGGTTGGTTCGTAGTACGACCCTGGCGGATCCGGCTTTGTGGTAGGTCCGCTTGTGCAACTTGCACAACTGGTTTTCGAGGGTGACACGAGCACCCCAAAAAGGGATGGATTGAACGCTGTTCTGGTAAAGGTATGCAGAAAGGAATGCTGCACTGATATATTCCGTCAGCAAAGGTATATTAAATGCCTTGCCTATTATGGAGATCTCGTCTTGATTTAACAAAAACAACTTTGCGAACTTGTTTTAGGCGGAACTACACGCATGTGGATAATCCGCCGCATGTGAGGAGAAGCTTACTCATGACATGGCTCGAGATTATGACGCAGGATAATGTACTAGGAAAAATTGCACATTGGCCTCTACGTAGCTACATGGGGAAATCTGGGAAATCTCGATGCTCGACTATTGCCAAAAGTGAAAACTCTAATGGTTAATTCGCCGACGACATGACCAAACGCTGTCAGATCTAGATCTATGTCTACGGATTGGGGATTGATCGATGAGTGTGCCAGAAAGTACCGGTACATCTGTACATACATAGTTACGCCATGATAGGCAGGAATGACTATCTCTGTTCGGCCGGGGACCGATCTTGAAGGGAAGATCACCTAGATGTACACTAATATGTATGATCAATATCGATCGCATCAGACTAGCCTAGCTTTCATTGCATGCCTGTCAATCATGCATCGATGAAAGGGATGAGCTTGCTCGTGCCAATGAGAGGATTCTTTTGCTGAGGCTGTTGAGGCGCGTATTTGCATCTGAAAATCTTGCTGAGTGGAGTTAGTCTTTGGCTGGGGCTTGCCATGGACCATGCGCGTGGGCCCAGGTGCAGGCTGCAGGTACACAGGCCACTACCAGCCTTGTTGCACAACTCCACTATCTTGCTCCGTGCTTGTGCGGCGCCTCCATCAGCAAAGGGTAAGGACATCGCGTGCCACCAATATACGCCAACGGGAATTGCAACTTCTTGGACGTCCTCCTCAATTGCAGGTGTAAGGGTCACGACGGTACGTACACCACGTACTTGTACCAATTTCCCAAGCCTCTGTGGAGTCTAATAATACTTGCGCATCGTTTTCCCGCAATAGCATTTCGCAAAACTGGCTGAACAATTGGCATTCTTGAACTCCCAATAATTCTGCCATGACCTGATTCGCTGCTATGCTATTTTAGGATATATTTACCAGTAGGGTAGAACACCAGCTCTTAAGGGGAGCTAACAGACTATCGATATGAGACATTCCCGCGTTAGAGCCGCCATGAAGGCCTCCATTGGAATAAGTACTGTGAGCGCCCAACTGAGATTGCGCTTGCCAAAGTGCATGCATTCGAATCAAGAATCAGTGCGAATTTACATTTTAACAGTTTAATTCGACTGTGCACGGGCGTAAGCTTGGAAGTGAACGCTGCCAAATAAAATCACAAAGGCAAATTCCGAAGCCATTGGGATAACAGACCTTTGGTGGAGATTGATGTAAAAGATCCAGCAGCTTTGTGCCTAAGCCCAGCTTCAAGACTACTACTTCGGAGTAGTTCATGCCACCGGGCTATTATGCCTTAGGAGAAGGAGGTGAACAGCAAAGTAGAAAAGGCGACCAGGTAAACATCCTGGTGATCGGCAGATAATTTAATGACCGCTGCATAGTGGAAAAACCAGGCTTCTTGATTGGTTGATAGATAGGATCTGCAATTAGAGTACCACCGGAGGAAAACGTCTAAAACAATTTGCATGGGTTTCTCCGAGGTTAGTGACCAACAAAGGTCATCGGCCAACTAGACTTGTTTTTGTGCTGCTGGGCAAAATTCTGGATGGGAGTTGGGCTACAGTAAGCCCTTTTCGGGGAGGTAGAGACTAAAGAAAATTATTTGTGGAGAGGAATCAAAACAGGATCAGACGACGTGACTGGTGAAATTAATGTCGGATTTGAGGGCACGGCTACCAAGAATATAGAACGCAGTGCACAAGAACATGATGGGCCTAGAGCTCCCGTGTTGAGTCCCTGTGTGACCCGAATGTGGATAACGCTCTGAATTGTTACTAATGATGAGAATGGGGGCGACAGGCTATGTACCTGGCCCGGGCACTGAGCACACAATAGTAAGAACTCCAAGGCTGAGGGCTCTAAGCGGTCAAGCCGGCGATAGGGGCGAGAGTTCCTATATAAATTTTTGATTTCCCTCGTTCATTGACTTCTCTCATCATCCACTCAGTCTTCACTGCCTGTCCCATTACACTCGTTTCACCTTCTCCAGTCTCTCCTTGATCGTTTCTTCAGACGCCCTCTCTCGAGTCTTTTCGCCCATTCGCTGCTGCCGCCGCGATGTATGCAAAATCTGCAGCACTTCTTCTCCTCCTCTCAGCGCTCTCCCCGGCCCTTGCGAGCCCTGTTGCTGTTCACGCCAACAACGGTGTCTCTGCTCCTGGCCCGGTCAATGCAGTGGCTGCCCGCGATGTCGAAGTTTCCGATTGCTACGGCTGTGAGGATAAAACCCCAGTGAAGAAGGGCAATAAGAAGGATAAGAAGCCAAATAACAAGTTGGGTTTGTTCAAGGGCAAGAAGATTACCAAGGAGAATGTCAGGCAATGTCTACACGAACAAGGAATTGATAACCTTGACATTTTCTTCGTGAACCTTGGCCTGGACATCAGTGTAGATGGGTTTTTTGCAGTGGTTGATATTGATGTTCTGGCGGACTTTCTCCTCGCCCTACACACTAATCTTGATGGACTACTTCTCAAGTTGAATATCTCCCTGGATGTGCTCTTGGTCCATCTTCAGATCAGTATTGACGACCTCTTGATTAAGCTCAATATCACCAGCATCGATATCCTTCTCCATCAGATCAGTGCCCACCGCTTGATTGACATTCTCGTGGATATCAAGATTGACGGACTTCTCAAACTTCTTGTGCATCTGGACATTCACCTCGACGTTCTTCTAACCCATCTCAACCTCTCACTCTCCGAGCTCTTGGTCAAACTCAACATCCAGATCACTTCCATTGACGTTCTCATTCATCTGTTCGGAGCTCGTTCCCTTGAGGATCTCGTTGCTATCATTGGTGTTGATGGACTCCTCGCGATTATCTTTGATCCCACCATTGGCCTTCACATTGGTGTCCATGACCTTCTTGTTAAGCTTAATATCTCTCTCAGCCAGCTTTTGGTCAAACTTGACATCTCTCTCCACGACCTTTTGGTGAGACTTGACATTAACCTTGCCGAACTCTTGGTTCAGCTCGATATTAACCTCGGCCAACTTTTGGTGCAGCTTGATATTACCCTTGGGAAGCTACTCATTGAGCTCGACGTCAAGCTCCATGACTTACTCGTCGTTTTGGACATTGATTTGCACGGACTCCTGGTTGCCTTGGACATAGATCTCTCAGTACTCTTGGTCCAGCTTGACATCACCCTTGCTGCTCTTCTAGTTGAGCTTGACATCACCCTTGCAGACCTCCTCGTTATACTCAAACTCGATATCCATGGTCTTCTTGTTCTCCTCAAAGTCGATATTCATGGCCTCCTCGTTGCTCTTGATATTGACCTTGCTGCTCTTCTTGTCGCCCTCAACATTGATATCCATGGTCTCCTTGTTGCCCTCAACATCACCCTTGTTGATCTCCTCGTTGTGCTCCAAGTGGATCTCCACGGCCTCCTCGTTGCTCTCGATATTGACCTTGCTGCTCTTCTTGTCGCCCTCAGGATTGACCTACATGCCCTCCTTGTGGATCTCAAGCTTGATCTTGCTGGCCTCCTTGCTGTTCTCAAGATTGACCTTCACGCTCTTTTGGTTAGTCTCAATGTTGATTTGGCCGGTCTCCTTGTCCAACTCCAGATCACTCTTGGAGAGCTCTTGGTTAACCTCCACATCTCTCTTGGTGAACTTCTCGTTGTGCTCAAGGTCACTCTTGGTGAACTCCTCGTTCACCTCGACGTCTCATTGTCTGCTCTCTTGGTCGATCTCCAGTTGAACCTTGCTGGCCTTCTTGTGGCTTTGAACATCAACATCGGTCAGCTCCTCGTTCAGCTCAACATCTCCTTGTCCGCCCTCTTGGTCGAGCTCAAACTCAATCTTGCCGGTCTCCTTGCTCTATTGAGGATCAACTTGGGTACTCTCCTTGTCCACCTCAAGCTCACCCTCGGTGGACTTTCCAAGGAGCTCAAGATTCCAGTCATCAAGATCCTTGTGGACCTTAAGATCACCACTGTTGATGCTTTCCTCTCCAATCTCAACATCAGGACTGTCGATGATCTCCTTGCCGTGGTCGAGCTTAACCTCCTTGGCAAGATCTTGGTCTCCTTGAAGGCCACTCTTGTCTTGGTCTTGTCCAAGCTCAACATCACCGTCGAGGCCCTTCTCGGCAAGCTTGGAGGCATTAACATCGATACCTTGTACAGGAAACTTGAATGTGGGTGCAAGCCTAAGGCCCTCGGTCTTGTGAACATTAAGATTGGCGGTATCTATGTCAGCGCCAACCAAGGTTATTAGCGGGTTGATTTGTGGAAAATGGGTTGATTATGTTTATCTGGCTATTTCTTGATTTGTCTTTTTAGCGTTTTTTCTCCCCCTCTTCATGTATACTATGAGTCATAAGCGTAAACTTGTGATGATTTTTTTTTTTTGCATTTGTTATCAGTTTTATTGAATACTGTGGTCAGTGGTAATTGTCATTGGGGCCGAAGCGGGGAGTGAACATGGATTATAGAGAACTCCCGATAATATGAATTTGGAATCGATATCCTTGTTATCGTGGGATTCGTATGCCTTGTACAAGGTGACATTAGAGTCCGATCATAGCCTTCTCATTTTGAAATTTAAGTTATCCCACCTCATTATCCTATTACTCGTTTGAATGTTACTGGATATCAATCGAAGGTGAGAGTAAAATGGGTACTGTTGCATAGGAGTTGTAGTATACCTAATGTATGGTGAGGCTTGGAGTTGGAATACACAACTTTTTCACTCTAGAGAGGAGCTTATGCTGCATGCCGCCAGACGCGAGAATGACCTGCCGGAAGCACTCAGGAGTCACTTAAATATTTGGTTATGTTATATACATTTTGGTGAAAATGAGCGGTCGACCGAGCTCACGTGCAGCGCTTACAGCGCTGGTAACTGCATAGCGACATTTGAGTTTTAAAATCCACTTCATCTTTGATCAGACAGGTTATGAATTCGAGTCCGCTTTCTTTACTTGCTTATCCAATTCGCTCGGGTTGATGGAGAACTTGGATTGCTGCTATAGCCTCTCTTATTGCACCATACCCTCAACCCCTGTAGGGTATTACCCTCAGCAAGGCCATCTTGCGGACAGCAGTATGGCTACTGCAGCCAGAGCCATGGCACCAATAAACGTCCCAGCTTCATAAGCTTTGAAGGGGCTGGCGAATGTGGCATTGGATAAATTCGTAGGTACTTACGCCTTCGACAAGACTGTGGATGTAAGGTTGACGAGTCGCCTTGCCAACGACTCATACATCATTTTCCTAACGCATATGAGCAGGTATATGTAAGGACTGACTGGACTTATAAAGCATAACTAGAAAAGATACTATACTCTTTGTCTTTGCAGGGCGATATACAATTTACGGGTTAAAGTCGCAATTGGGCATCTACCTATGTGTCTCTGGACGGGAATGTTCTAAATGTTATACGTGAGCTTTGCTTATGTGAAAACCTACAACTGCATAAATTCAAAAAACTGACCGAATTCCTCCTGGAAACGGGGCAATGACAACCTGTGTGCTTACCGGTAGTACGCAATTATCCGATACTTAAATTGTAGTCTGGTTGCTTAAGATGTAGTATTCGCCGAGACTGGGTATTTGTGCATTGAATAATATGCTACTAAGTGGCCTCACAAAATCTATTGGACGAAAAGCTTAGGTTAGAGCCTTATTGATGTGTGTACGCGTACGGAGTTAAGTAGCTCAAAGTGTTCTCGTACCGAGCAGACCTAAAGCCCCTCAAGCTATATATTATAGTAGGTACCTCTTAAAAGCTAAGTATCAGCACCACGACTTCAAATATACACTTAGGAAGAAACTACAAAACACTCCCAGCCATGCCAGCAAACTAGACTGTTCCATGTCACACTGAACTCTGGTGAATCAAAGTTACAATCCCATCGACTTCCCAAATTTTCTCCACTGCAACTTCGCATATTCCTTTTCCACATTCTTTCAATCTCAAGCATTGTTCTCTATGTCTTGAGAATCATATTAGGCACCTTAGGGGGACTGATCTCGAGAATCAAGCAAGCCCCATTTGTTCCTCTAAAATTCCTCCATCTTGATGTCCACATCCTGTGTGCCCTTATAATCGAGAGTGAAGGGAGCTTCAGTCATTTTATCAACCTCTACCTTGACTGGCTTTCCTGGCTCTATACCTTCACTCCCCTTCCCTTTTGCTCTGATGGGGTTCCCAGCCTTTATCATAGCGGTGTTGTTCTTCTCACCACTCTGGGTTTCCACCTCCATCCGCTCCAAGGTCAGCTTCGCACCCTCCAATGCCTGTATTGGCCATGGAGAGTTACTAGCTGCTCTGATACCCAAATGCGGCTTAATTTGTCCTTCCGTTTTTGTGACGTCAGAGAGGAGTCTGGCAGCTGTGAGATCCTCTGCCAGTGCCTTGGCAACACTTCTTCCTGCGCTGCATTCTCTCACATCACTGCTTTGCGTACTTCTTTCAAGCTGCAACTTCAGCTCAATGTTATCTTGCTTAAGCTTTGCATTCTTAAGTTCGAGTGCCCTGAGCTGCAGCTCCTGGGCAGCCTTCTTGACTGCCTCTTGCCTAAGTCTTTCAGCTTTGGCTATCTGTATTTGAATCTCAATGGACTTATTCTCTAACTGGAGCCTCTTATTCTCTTCTTCTATCCTTTTGATGTCCTCCAGAGTCTTGCTGCGTTTCGGGGGAGGAGGCTCCGGGTGCACTCGGGCTCGCTTAGTACCACAGCCCTTAGCGGGAATGCGACTGTTTGAGCAGTGCAGGGGTTTAGCATCTTGGACAGGGGCTGGTTTGGGATAGGTAGGGATAGGATAAGTAGTGGACTGAGGACGAGGACGGGGTATCGGGAGGAGTTTACGGAACTGAACAGGTAGCATGTTTGTAATGGTCGCTGGTTGGGATCCTGGGGGAGTTTCAACAGTCTCTAGCTCGCTTACCAGATCATCAGCTGAGTATCTGCCCCCCGAAGGGGCTGGTATTATGATTTCTCTTCGAGCTGGATGGATATAGCTATCCGAGGAGTGATCTTTGCTAGGCTTGCTGCTCATCTGCCCACATGTGTTAGGCATGTGAGCTGGGCCGTGATAACGAGTTGCTGCTAAAGCGCTTGCCCGAGCTGGCACATTTGCCAAAGCAGATTTTGACGTCCTGCCCGGCTGGGAGGTAAAGTCCCCGCCTCGTTCCCAACGGGAAGATGCAAGCCGTGCTGGATGCGAATTTGTCAGCCATATAAATTGTAGAGATACAGAGGAACCATTTTCTCCACGGAGATTATTTGTTTCTTACCGTTCATTTCAGCGCGTTCGATATCACGATCGCTGTGCCTTTCCTTCACTGATATTTGCCGCCTTTCAGTGGGAGATGGCCTTGGCTCAGAAAGAATTCTCGAAAGGAAGGTGGTGGGACTTTCATTCCTACGGCATCCATCTTTCCCCAGGTGCTGGTTAACGTTGCCTAATGTTGGTCTTTCACGGAAGGCAAGCAGCGTCTGCGGTGGTGGGCCACGCTGTGTCTGTCTGGGCGTTGACATTCTGGTGTCCACAGGCCTCTGGAATGCTGTGGCTTGGCCCTCATGACCCACAGCTGGCTGTGGGCCGTATCCCACTGACACAAGCTGCCTGTAGCACGTATTTGAGTGTGATGGAGGTTGACTTGATGACTCTGGCCTAGTATCGGGAGGGTAGGACCAGTTATCGAAAGCAAGAGTCCCCAAGGGATGGGGATGCCAGGGGATTCTTGAGGCCCCTTTCGATCCTCGGTCAGTTGACTTTGAGCTGGTAGGCAAACAGTCACCCATGATGCTTCAATCGTACGGAATCGGAAAGAATTGTAAGGAATCGGAATAAGTAGATGTGTGAGGAAGGAAGAGAGTTGCCTCCTATTCTCGGTGATTGTGGTTGAGGAGGGAACTAAGGAAAATAGAAAGACATGGTATCGGTACTTACTCCTTGATAGTGTGTGGGAGAAGGCATTATGGCTATAAAAGTAGTCTGATCTTGAGATTACATACATAGTCTGGTTTGATGAGTTAACACCACTTGCCCTAGCAACTGCTAATCTGGTTTCTCGGTCGTATAAAAGGCTTGCCTGATGCCCTATGTAAACAGGTCGCGTGGCTCAATCGGCAGAGCATCGTGCTAATAACGCGAGGGTTGTGAGTTCGAGTCTCACCGTGACCATTATTTTTTCCTTCAATCTGGCCTATACCCTTCCAATGGACCTGTGCCCTTAGATAATCCTCCCCTACTGGTCAACATCGCCAGGATCTTCTCTGAGGCAATTACAGATGAATAAAGCCTTTGAAACTAGTGCCAGATGGGGATCTTGAAGCAGCAGAGGTCTGCCGAGCACCTGGCATTCGAGGTCAGAATCGGAGCACCTTTCTTGCTCCTCATCCTTCCATGAATACGTATTACTGCTCTTAGATCATGGAACTAGAGCTCGTTATGATGCGAATTGCTTGTCATTAGGTCGTCATAATTATAAGATAACATCAGTCACAACCCAAGAGCATGGTGCATTTTTTTTTTTTTTTTTTTTTTGAAGTCTATACATCTATGGAACCTAAGGCTATGAGACGGCCCCGTTCCCTTACCTTAGACGGTTCGGAAGTCTCACGGAACAACGAGTTGCTTAAACGCCCTGCCTTCCTTGCCAAAGAGATCAGTGAAACAGAAATAACCCCATTCTCCTCCGCCACGCCCCTGACGGCCCTTCCCCGAGTAAATGATAGCCTCCCCGCCCCTCCTCGCCCCTACCTCCCCTCATCATTATTCCTCTCCGCTTAGGCCAGATCAAGGTTGGAGAAAAACGTCTCCACCAAATCTACCACATATTCACCCCCCCCGTCCTTGACTTTCTTCGCCCACTTCTTCCGCTCATCCATCTCCTCCCAGTTCCCCCACCTTCGTCCGATCTCTTCCCCACGTGGACAGACCAAGGCAACGTACTTGCCTGTTTCCACATGTCTTCCGCATGTCCGGCATGTCGGATCAACTGTATCATCCAATTTTGCCCGCCAGGATTGGAGATTTCCCTTCCCAGTCCTGCAGTGGACGTAGTTAAGCCTTGCCTTCCTTCCCCACCTCACCACTCAACCTCCTCCTGTTCCAGCTACTTTTCTTTCCGCCTCCCGCATCCTTTTCCATTCCTGTCTGAGTCCTCCCTCGGTGATCTGGAGTTCTTCAGGCCCCAAATCCTCCGCCCCCTCTTTCGCCAGCACGTCTGCTCGCTCATTGCCGGGAATGCCTATGTGTGCTTTTACCCAGCCAATCTTTACCGCCTCTCCCCCTAGCTTCCTTTGCCTCTCTTTGATACTAGCCACAGCCTTCCTCAGATCCCCTGTGCTAGCATTACCTCTTCTTCCTGCCTTTATGAGTGCTGAAATGGCTGCTGTTGAATCTGTCAGGATCAGGACCTTCCACTCCATCGGTGTCTTTTCCAAAGCCTTTTTTATTCCCGCCACTTCGCCATCCCATACTGTGCACAGTCTCCCTAATACAACACTCCCTTTCTTTGTTCCCGCCTCTGAGCACCACCCCCCACCCACTCTGCCTTCCTCACTCATACTTCCGTCTGTATATATCACCCCCGTGTCTTTTTTAACCTCCTCAATCTTCCTAGTCCACCGGTCTGGCTTATCTTCTCTAGTCAAGCCTAAGTCCTCGACTGGTATGTCAACCAATTCGCATCTTCCTCCTACACTAAGCTCCTCATTCCCATCTTCCTTTAAAATCCCAGCCTTGCTCCGGATCGCTGTCAATACCGATGTAAAACCGTCCTGGAATGGGAATGGCTCTCGGAAGTAGTCCCATGCCCTACCTTCCTCTATGTTCCTTCCTAACCTGCCATTATCGAGCCAAAGATCACCTAGTGCCTCCGGATCTCGCATCAATTTTCCCATCAGCCTCGCCTGAGCTGCATCCAGCACCATTCTTGGGCTCTCTACCCCTGCGATTTGGCTTACCAGCTCACGTCTTGATCCATGAGTCGCATTAACGCATTCTTCCCTGCTGCTACCTGTTTGTCTAACCATTCCTTGAGCGCTTTTAACTCTTGCTCTGAGAATGGGTATAACGGTCCATATGGGGCCTCTGCTCCAGAGACCAGCTTAATCACGTGATCAAACTTGGAGTGTTGCGGCAACTCCTCAGCTTGTTCTCTGCTAAAGAGGTGAGCCCACTCATGATATTGGTCAGGGAGGAATGTCTTGACATCCTGACCATCATCTGTATGCCAGGTCAAGCTGGCTACTTGTGCGAAGGGTTCTTCTTTAACCTCCTTCTGTAGTTGGAATCCGTCAACTAGTTTGACCTCGAATTCCTTTGGTAAGCAATTATGCTTACAGTACTCGCTTCTCCACTGCAGAGTACCTTTTTCCCAATGAAGTCTTGTCAACAGCAAATAGTGGTCTGGACAGACCATAAGAATTTAGAATATTTCACCAATACGAAGACATTGACAAGGCGACAAGCACGGTGGGCTGAATTTCTGGCGGAATTTGATTTTATTGTCAAATATAGGCCTGGTGAGAAAAATGGAAAGCCGGATGCGTTATCAAGGCGCTGGGACTTGCGCCCTCAGGAGGGGAGTAAAGATCTGCAGCCAGTACAGCTCTTATTTCGACCTGGACAACTCCGGATTTTTTTTTTTTTTTTTAAATCAATACTCGCATGCGGCATGACCATGGCGAGGTTCAGGTGGGCCTAATGCCCTATGCCCCCTGTTCCCAGGGCTCACACAACTCCGGATTGCAGCATCGAAAGTCGTTCGATTACGCGATACATTTAAGGAAGAGTTGCTTAAGAAGGGACTACAAGACGTCAATTGGATGGCTACTAGGAAAGCGGTGTTAGATGGGAGTAAGGAGGTAGATAAGAACTTTTCGGTTGAAGATAACTTACTACTATGGAAAGGTAGATGGTATATTCCGGAAAATAAGGACCTCCGAACAAAGATTCTCCGAGACAACCATGATAGCCGAATTGCAGGACATTTCGGCATCCATAAGACCCTTGAACGCCTTAAGCATAATTACCATTGGATCCAGCTTGAGAAGGATGTTAGCGATTACGTCCGATCTTGTGACACATGCCAACGGGATAAGCCAAGACGACATAAGAAGTATGGACTACTAGAGCGACCTTGGACATCGATCTCGATGGATTGGATCACCGAGCTACCGGAGTCTAATGGGAACACGCAAATATGGGTAATTGTGGATAGGTTCTCGAAGGTGGTACGGCTAGTACCCCTCCCTACTAATACTACCGCAAAAGACCTCGCCAGAGCATTCCTCACACATGTTTGGCGATACCATGGTCTCCCTGATGATATTATCTCGGACCGAGATAGTAAAATCACCTCTCACTTCTGGCAAGCTTTAATGGATAGCTTGGGAATTACAAGCAAACTCTCAACTGCATTCCATCCAGAAACTGATGGACAGACTGAGCGGATGAATCAGATATTAGAGGAATATCTCCGCCACTATTGTTCATGGAAGCAGGACGATTGGGACGAATTGCTACCCCTTGCAGAGTTCGCTATTAACTCGGCATCCTCAGAAGCTACAGGAATGTCACCGTTCGAAGCGAATTACAGATTCCTACCGAGGCAGTCTTGGGAGCCTCAAGGGAAGGTCACCTATGCGAATCCAGCTAGCCAGTTGTTAGAGGGAGTATGGAAGGGGACTTGGGAAAGACTGCGGGAAAGAGTTCTAAAAGCAAGAGTAAGGATGGCTAGATGGCATAATGCTAATCGGGTTCAGCAACCACAGTTTAAGGTAGGAGACATAGTAATGCTTGATAGTCGGAATATCACTACACAGCGACCAAGCAGGAAACTGGATCACAAGAAAATCGGACCTCTACGAATAACTCAGCTAGTAGGCACGCGAGCCTATAAGTTAGAGCTACCGGCAAACTCGAAGGTACATCCAGTATTCCATACCAGTCTTCTCGAACCCTACCGCCAGAGCACGGATCCGACTCGAAAAATAGAACCCCCCTCGGTCAAAGTATTGGAAGGAGAAGAGAATTGGGTAGTTAGGGAAGTAGTGGAGAGTCGAAGGAATGGCCGGAAGAGAGGAAGACCGGTAGAGTACTTAGTTCTATGGATGGGTTACCCTGATGAAGACGCTACGTGGGAGCCTTATGAACATATGAAGGGAACGGCAGAAAGAGTTCTGAAGGAGTTCCATAGGAAGAACCCTAAGGCAGTACGGGATAGTAGGATCAGGATATAATGTATATAATAGATCTCCTGTATATAAGTTCTCGAGGACAAGAAGCTTTAGGGCTTGGTATTGCAACTTCTCGAATTCTTCCTCCCAATCCCGTTGACCCCTCCAACCCAATTCAGCACCCCACAGCGCCACCGCCCTGATCATTCCTGTATATGCTGCCCTCCAGCTGTTGGCACTCATTCCCCAAGTTGAGTTTCCTAGCCCGTTTAGATGTCCCAGTAATTTCCGAGCCTTCTGGATCCTGCTTTGCCAATGTATTTTGAATGTCAAGCTCTCATCCATAATAATGCCGATCCACTTGACCCATTTCACCTCTTTATTCTGCCTCCTCCTTTTTGTTCTCAGCACTAGCTTTTCGTGCTTGCTATCTTCCAGTGGCAGGTAATTTTCCTCCGCTACCTTGTTCACCACCTCATCTGCACTCGCCAGCCAATCGTCCATATTTACTTGACCCCTACCCCAATAACATATGTTTAGATGTAAATCATCTACATACGAAGGGAGCTCCATGTCCGCCATCCCTCCTAGTTTCTCCGCCAGCCTTTCTTCCATTTTTCGAATGATCGGTGCCATCCAAATTAGGAAAATCACTGGTGAGAGCGGTGATCCCGAGCATGGTGCATACCTTGGATATGTTGTGGAGCAAATAACTACGTGTAGCCTGATGGAATACCAATACGAGGTCAGAGAGTTATATTAGAATCCTAGTCAGGCCGGCACTTATAATCCTTTGTAGATCTGATACGATAGTTGTGCGCCATAAGCCACCGGAGGTAGTCGGAGGTAGTTTTTACACCAAAGTTGGCACTCTTTGATAAACTGTCAATAATCAAAGCTAGCAAGGCAGAAGCTCTACTTTTTGAATTCTTTCTGGAATACAGATTCCCCTCAGGTACAGAGAAATTGGGCAAGAGGGCTATTATTTGGATTATATAGGTGGTTGAGAATATTAGTGAGGTGGTTGCCATGAGTCTTCCTTACCTCTTGTGAGTTCTGCATCCTTTGTGCACTGCCGCAGTAAGCTGGACAAAATCAGAATTAACAAGGTTGGAGCTTCTGATAATCTCTAGGTCTGGGAAAGATAATATTTTGAGAAAGGCCAATCTTGCTGAAATTAGCGGCAGACGTTACCCCGGACGAAGACGTTAGAACTTAGAAAGGAATTGTACTTCCTATAAAGGATCCGAGCAGACCTGTTCAAGCTCTTTAACCAAAGCACCAGCAAAGGCCATTAAGACGGCTAAAGAGATTGTGGTGCACGGTGTTCCTTTCCAGAGACTCATAGCAATGATCATACAGGACGTAGGAGATGATGAGGCCATGGGAGCGCGCTGGCTCTTGGAGGAATGCGGAGATTATGAAAGTAACTAGCTCCGTGATTGATTCCTCAATCGGAAGTTGGAGGTGGGGACTCATATGAAGATGAGAGGTTGAAGCCTATGACTTCGATAGGGGTAGGCCTTGAAGGGCAGCGGGAGTTTTTCAATCTTTTTGATGCTCTCTTTGGTTATGTTTCTACAGCTTGTGTTTAGTAGGTGTTTAGGTCTAATATAGCGATATCGGGCGCGGTTGGAGCTTATCCAACTAAGCGCCATGGCTTAGGCTGCACGTGCGGAATAATTTTTTTAGGAAAAAAAAAAAGGGCCTAGGCAAAAAATAGTAGTCCGTGAGTAGGCTGCATATCAGCTGTAAACGCTTATTGGAAAGCTTAAAATATGGAAAATCCCACGATATGATATGTCAGCGAGTTATCAAAAGGTCAAAAGTGAAGAGTAAGGTTCGGGAATTTGACGCTGGCGGGAGAGTGGAAACAGACAATCCGCTACATAGTTTAAAATCTTCAGCTGGCATTGGTGTTTATGAAGTATATTGTATGGATTGTAACTGGGACTACCTATTTAACAGTTTCGTGATCGTTTCTGTTTCGGTCGATATTGTCGATAGTCTGCCTATATATGGCTGGGGCCATTAGATCTAGTGTCTGGTGTGAGAAGTTGTACACCTAGACTTATAATCTAAGATCTACTGCAGATTTTTAAACTTCAGAAAGCTATATTAGCATAAGCTATGCGGCTATGATGAGGTATACTCAGGTGCGTATCGTCGCTATCTAGATCTGGTTTCTCAAGTAGCCTAAAATCTATTATGTACTTTATACGCATTCTAGTCCACAGGATTTTGTATCCACTTGACCACTGGTTTGCTCGTGAAATTCATTACTAAATGGGACCTAAGTCTATGATTTAATGTGTATGCTACTTTAAGACGATGTTACTATAGTCATATGAAATGCGCAAATGCTAATTATTGCCCATTAAGCGATTCCTTCTCTTGCATCTGCTCTCGTATGCCCGTTGGTTCTCACCATCCTGTCAATCTTCCCCCTTTTTTATCAAGCACCATTGCTTCGTTTGCTTCTCCTGAAATTTATTAGAGGATATACGGAATTAGAAAGGAACTATCCTCCCATGTGAACTAGTGTCCCTCCTCTTTTGGAGGCTGCCCCCTCGACACTAACATCTTCAAAAATGCTTCTGCTCCATCCCTCACGAAACAAATCCTACTTAATGAATCCCACGTACCCTGAGCTCCCTCCTGCGACCTCGCAAACATGACTTTCTCATACGAAGCAATATCCTCTGAAATTCCGACCAGCCCTTTCCCAAGCTTTAGCGCATGAACGATAGCATTCGCTAAGTCCAACGCATCGTGCATTGCAGAATTAACCCCTTCGCCGGCAAAAGGGGTCATGAGGTGGGCAGCGTCGCCAAGTAATGTCAACCCTCCTCGGTGCTCCCAGCTCATCCCAATAGGAAGCATATCCAACCTTCGAAGCACTACCTTGTCACAGGAATCAAGGATTAGGCGTTTGATGTCATCTCCACAGTCTGAGAAATAACCATCTACGAGCTGCTCCCGCGCTTTTGCTGGCGACTTCCAGTTAATGCCAGAATCGTCAAACCAAGACTCTGGTTGCTGCACACACGCATAAACTCGAATACTTCCATTGCCGTTACGCTGAGCAAAGATAGCACGGCCTTGATCGTACATAAAAACGCTTCCAGCACCGACGTACGTCGAGAGCCATGGACTCCGGTTATCAACATCAAGAGCCCAGAGCTCAACCATAGAAATTCCAGAGTAAAAAGGTTTTTCGGTACTGAGTAATGGCCGGACATTGCTGCGTGCACCATCTGCACCGATGACAATATCAAACGGCCCTTCAATAATATCCCCTTCACAATAGGTAAAATGAAGTGTGTAAGTTTCATTCTCACCCTTAGTCGCTGGAGCATGTGCCTCCACCTTGCAAAGCTTGTATCCCCAATGTACAGTACCCTCCTCTAATGAGTTGAGAAGAATTTCTCGTAGTTGAGACCTGTCTATCTCAGGTCTCTCCGGTGGGTCCCGAGGGTCCTCGGAAGGTTTCTGATCATCTTTCAGTTGATTTCCGTCGTCCAATAGCACTGTCCCGTCGTTTGCAACCAATTTCATACAATCGCCTTCAAATCTCGCTCGCTTCGTGAATTCCTCGTATAAACCGGCAACCCTAAGTGCGAGTTGTCCCGATTCAGGATGGAGATCCAGAGTTCCACCTTGACTTCTTTCAGCTGGTCCTCCCTCACGGTCGTACAGTGTGAACGGGACATTTCCGAGCTGAAGCAACCTGGCTACAGTAAGCCCTCCCGGTCCAGCTCCAATGATGGCAATCTTTGGGCGGGAACTGAAGGCATTGTTAGGGGTAGTGCCGATTAGGGTGGTTTGCGTAGTCATGACGGCTAATTTTATTGGCAACGAAGTTGTCAATTTTAATTGAAACGAAGTTTGTTTTTAATTCAAGAAGTATATAAGTACAATCCAACCCTGCTAGCGAAATCTTGGCGCGGGCAGGCCATGTGACTTGAGAGCAGCCACGTGATTGTGTTTATGTGAGCAGTTGACGTTTACTCATCCGTTGAACTCTTTGTCTCATACTCACCGTTACTAGTCTCATGCCAAGACGGGTATATACACTACGTGCAGAATGCGCGCTTTCGCAGCTTATATGTATGGGTATATATTTTAAATCTATTGAGGCGTTGCCACACCAGGACAACTCCGCGTTGGCCTCAGTTACCTTGTCAGGGGATAATTGCAGCCTGATGTGCCTCGGAAGGCTAGGTAAGGTACTTACATATGAGAAAGATTTGAGAAGTAGTAAAAACGCCTGCAAGAGAGGTGGGGAGGACAGAGGTTAATGACGTCCAGTCGAAACCGTTGGTTCTTAGAATGCTGATAAGCATGCTTAATAATTTTTTTTTATGTTTTAGGTGTCTCGGGAGGTCCTGTCCTGGGTCGGGACACTAGACTAGGAGGAGCAAAAGGGCACGAGACTAGGGGGCACGAGACTAGGTCCAATTTCTGTGTACCTAACCCATGCGATAGTCTGGCCTCTTGCGAGGGGCTTGTGCCAACCAGACTAATAGTCTGGTTGCACAACATCCTCCTAGTTTGGTTACATCCTCCGTACGCCAACCAGACTAGCCAACCCATGCCATTAGCCTACCCCTGCTAGTCTGGCGGGCACCGCTTCCCATGCTAGCTTTATGTACTTGAGGCTTACAGTATGCCGTATCGTATGCATGCAACCAGATAGCCTCTGGATTTCCGAGCACTTTTGGGTGCAGCCTCAGGCCATAGCTTAAGTGCAGCTAGACCTGCGTACACTTGAATGGTCACGGAACACATATTGAGATAATTAATTGGACAAATGTTTGATTTTGCAATATCACACAAACTTACTATTTTCGGACAGCTATACTGCCATTTCGAGAAGGTACTGCCTATCTTGGTTGGCTTGCCGAGAGCGATGATTAGTCTTGTTGGGTTGGTGGGGTAAATGACTGTCGATCACCAAGTATTTGTCTAGTATCCTTGTAAAGAGGGCTTATATACATGTAAACATAAAGCACAACTGTCGTCAAGGTATTTGCATTCAGCTGCAGTATCAAAACCGCGCCTGGATTGATATCAGTGCAATATACCATGGGTACTAAGTAGTATCTCTCAATCAGGCAGGTTGCTTGTTTGGGCGTTGGTACTGGTTGCAACGTGACTAAACCGCCTAGGGCAAATAAACCTGAAATAGAAAGTGGACGCTTAATTCTTTGCCGACACATCGTAGCTATCTTCAGCCGATACTGTGGTCTTCCTTACATATATTTATGCACGTCGCCTGTGGAAGTATACTACATATATCAAGTTTAACAATCACTGCTGTAAACTTAGTATGTTCTATGTTAAGCATTTTTAGGATGCCCCCTGCTGGGATGAGGGGTATATGCGGCGAGCTGCATACCCTTTAAGTTCCTGTCCCGTAAACAGAATTGTAATATCTACTTGATCTCTACGAGAGGCGGTGCCCGCCAGACTATCTAGTACTTGAGTAGTATTAACTACCTAGGTTTGGTAATAACATGAATTTTTACAAGAGTCGATGCTCTCGGTCCTCTCGTCCGAGAGTTACCGTGACGCAGCATGCCTTAGCTGACGTATATTAGATGATTAAATGGAGACACCTCCGCACTACCCATTGACGTTGATCTCAATTCCACAATAGCCATCGTGATTCAGAGTCATATAACCCACTAAGCCTTCGCGTTAGGCTGCACAAACATAAAGCTGTCAGCAGCCAGCTTCAGAACCGGGGATTGGATGCAGCTCGCACAAGACTAAAATTGAGTTTGGTGATTAGCATACGGAGGAGTCATGCAACCAGACTACAGTCGAACCTCTCTTACTGCATAATATCCGTCAGAGCACTTTTGATGCAGTAAGACCGGTTTATGCGGTACCGGCGAAAATGAGAAAAAGAGCTGATATTAAACTAAATACATGACACACCGACTAAATACATGATATCCCGACGGTCAAAGGAGCGCTCAAACCTATTATTAATTTAGCATCTCATTCCATAACTTTGTAGGCTTCATATATTGCGCAAGCTCCTGCTGGTTCAAGAATTTGTTTGCTAAATGGTAGCGATAGAGCTGTGCACGCTCACCGTCTGTTGGATCGGAAGTTGGTATATATGGTACAGATGCCATTGTGTGCTGCCTATGTGAAGAGAAGAAAGTAAAAGACAAGATGTGGGACTTCTGCTCTTTAAGCTATAACACTGAATCCGAATACCCGTGTTAGTTGCTGTTGACCAGGGCAGAATATCCGACTTTTTAGGCTGAACTCATACCCTGCTATGCTATCTCGGAGTGCTTGTACACACTAATCTGAATTTTGGGAAGGCGCCAACAAGTATGCATGCAATGTACAGTTATGCGGTTTTTAGCCCCTTAGCATGTCATTTTTACTAACAAAAAACCAAAAAACTCGTCAGGAACTTCCGATTACCTAGTCCATAGTCGTGGCAAGGGCATAAAACTTGTGGGACGCACTACTGAGGTTCAGCCGTGGCACCATCCTAAGGCTTGGAGGTGTTGATAGCAGGTTACATTTCTCCTCGGGCTACAGTTCAGATGACAGTAACACTATGGTCAGTCGGGTTAGCCCTCGCAAGGCGGCATATAAGCTTGTAGATGTCTCAGTCCTAATTACCCTTAGGTAGGTTTGAAAGGCTTAATTTCAGATGAGCAAGATGGAGTGTCGGAATATGCAGACATCACCTGTGTTGGAGCGCCTTTCAGCTGCTGATAGAGGCTATGATGGAGTTGATACGATCATGTAGCGTTGGGACTTTTTAGCGAATGTAGACCTCTTATAGACATCTAGTACCAGTTCTATGGTACTACAGGGTTGCTCTGAAATCCAGGCAAGTAACTGATCACACTGGTCCATTACTATTTTCTTCATCGCCGCTGGAGGTGGCCATTGGTCAATTGTACAAGCAGGTATATCTCCTTATCTCCGCTCTCGTCCCCGAAATCCCAAGGCTGTTCTGTATATATTATCGAATTGTGCCTCCGTATCTATGTTATAACCAGAAATCTGATATCAATTTATAATAAACCAGATGTAGCATAGCATCTACCTTTTACATCCCTGTCCCGAAAATGAAGTACTTCCACTGAAGTAAACCTTACTTATTGACCAATCAAACCTTAATTATTGACCAATCATGCCACTGGTGATTCTCGAGAACGGGAGCCATATTTAGAGTTCCGCATGCTTTCTTCCCTTTATTCTGTTGACTTGAGATATGCAGGTAACCGCTGACCGTAAACCAAGCGAGACCATGGCATTTTGTCTATTTATTCCGTTGTAACTAAATCTGTCTTGGGAAACAAATATATTTGAAGTAAGATGTCTATAGAGAAGGAAAAATATCGATTGCAAGAAGTAGATGCTTTCCTAAATCTTGACGCTAGCCCTTGATCTACAGCCAGGTTTCAAAGTATCGTACTACTCTACCCGCGCTGTACTGCCAAGTACATTATCGTATTACTCCCTACTTGTGCGTATACGCGGGACCTACTTGACCTTGACGCCTGTAAGGCTCTGGTACCTCAGGCCACTTATCCACCCCATCTAGTAAAACCACCGCCATCCCACCTTCCAAATGCGTCTGTATATGGCAATGCAGCAAAAACGGTCCTGGTACAATGACCTGATATCTTATCGCAATCCACATTGGCCCCTCGTCTGTGGTCATGAAGGTATCTCTATATGGTGGATTCTCAAGGTTGAACAGTTCAGGTTTATCTGCAATTGCCTCTGGCATACTCGTCCAATTGAAGTAACCGTGCCCCTTTCCAATCCTGTACATCTTATTGGAATGTTTGTGTATCGAGTGCGGGTATTGTACTGGTTGTATGGGGCTTGTATGGACTTGAACGACGATGTCAACCCAGCTACCATTATTGCTTCGAATGATGAGATCGGGGTCTTGAGCGTCAAGAGAGTTGGGGTCGTAAATGAGGGGATTATAGGCGCTACGATCGGAGGGATATAGGTTTTTGCCGTTAAGAGTCCATTTCCAGGCGCCTCCAAGACGCCCAGTGTAGAGGAAGTGCAATGCATCTGCCTCCTTGGCTGGCGGGATGTGGTTGAACGGTGTAAGTTTCTCCACGTCCAACTCACGCACACACTCTGAGATCTTCTGTCCACCATAGTCGATGTAGGGTATGGACTCTCGACCGAGACCTTCGCTAGGGGAGTTGAGATAAACAAGCTCGGCATATCCAGAGATCACTTGATCTAGCCCCGAACCACCAATACGCATGGTGTACGTTCCTGGCTTTTTGTTCAGCGGCACCATAGCCGAGTAGCGTTCGCCGTTGAACATGATCATGGCATCTGCAAGTTGAGGCTCAATCCAGCGCCCGTCAACCTCGTAGATCCACATGGGGTGCTCGTCAATAGATATTTTCAATGACTTAAGAGCTGTCCCAGCAATGAAGTTGAAGCTAACCCATCGCTGCTCAGGGTCAACACGAAAGACCTCTCTACCTCCCCTGGATTCGACACAGCCTTCCTGCAGGCCCAAGGGAACCAGCGATTCATTGACAGGATAGGGCCCTTGGACTACAAAAATGGGGGGAAAACATCTATAATTGATATATTAGTTGGGAGCTCATAATATACATATGCGCAATCATAATTAGTGACTTACCCTTTATCGGTAGGTGGTGCATCAAATACGCGTTTGTAAGTTGGATAGAGGAGATCATTGATGACCTGTTGGGGTGGACAGAAGACATCCCCCTTTCCATTTGTGAGAATACTATCGGCACAGCTGTGTGTCGCAAAACATCAATGTTCTAAATTCCACGAATATCTCGGGCCTTAGTTCACTTACAAGATGGTCATTCCTGACTTCTTTGTAATCTCCATGTATTCCGCAGAAGTAAAATTAGTCCAGTCGGAGACCAGAACCAGGTTGGGATTTCGTGCAGCTCTGGCCATTGCCCTGATATCCTTCTCATCATTGCTAATCAAATGGAATGGTGTTGGCTCATTTTTCTTTGGACTATTGAGGACACTTCAGTTAGCCCTTTGCCTATGGATACACCATCATAGCTTGAATTTACCGGATGTATATCGCCCCATATAGACCATCTTGGAGTGTGTTTCGTGAATGAGCATGATACCTGTTGCCAGTTGGCTTTGTTACCGTCCATCACTTAGTGGATATTCACTTTGGTGATGCTTACCAGTATGTCCCATATTTATTTGCGTGCCACTTGTAGGTGTATGTTTCACCAGGCTCAATAGGAAACTGTGACAATCCAGGTACACCGTCTGACCATGGGCTTCCACGTTGTCTGTTATATAATATGCGTTAGTGTACTACACAAAACCTTGCCAGAATATGCTTGCATACTCAATACCATGCCAATGGATCGTTGTGTTGAATGGCATTTGATTGTGGACCTTGACCTGCATAACGATGAACATTAGCTCATATTCATGCAATGGAATTTTGATGTCAGGCAGGGAGTAAAGTCTGATTCTTACCTCAATAACATCCCCTTCATCTGCAATTATGTTTGGTCCTGGGAAATTGCCATTTATTTTGATCATTTCCCTCGCATTACCATTTGGGGCACCGACTTCCCACGTAATCGTCATTGTCTGTTTTATGAGGCGGCCGTGACTGAGTGTAGGCAACTCAGCACAAGACCATAGGGCAAAAAGGAGACACCGGGAAGTCCAAAGGTTAACCATTTTGAAGTAATATCAACTGTAGGTCGACCAAATGCAAAGGCTATTGGAAACACAATGCACGCTCTGAAGGTGTCAAATTATTGACGTGGGCCTAAGTCCTTTATGTAGAGTATTAGTACAGGCAAAAAAAAAGTGACGCTGCTCTATACACAGCCCTGAAGCTTCATAGATTTATAAACTCGGTGGTTTCATATAAACTCGGTGGTTTTTGCCTATCTGGTTTTGAGCGACTCCTCATATATACCTACCTACCCCCTAACATTGTGCACTAAGTGTAACAAAAACTCTGGACATGGTATCTCAGTACTACTTGATATTCCTTATACTCATACCTTCGCTAAATCTGTAAAGGAATGTTCTCTCCGTAGCCTAGAGCATCGGGATCTATACGATGTCGTGGAACTTTGAGCTAGAGGTGTTGTGATATATTTAGATAGTAATTAAATATTTAGTATATATGTATCGGAGATTAAAGCTGCTTCTGGGAATTTCGAAATGGATACCACTTTTTTTTTCTTAAAATGGACCCAGTGACAGGCTTGTTGATAGTTGCGGCACTAATATTCAACCACCTGCATGCCCAACCAGGAGTTGTCACTAAAGCGAACTCTCCAGATCTGGACCGCCTTGCACTTCCTTGTAGCCTATGACCTCGTACACATGAAACATAGTACATACAAATTTTCAAGTTATACTGCGGAAGTATTCAAGTCAATATTGATACGGTTTTTGCGTATCCGGTTTCATCTCCGAACTGCATGCACAATTCGGGATGTCTTGAATGGTAGAAGGGAGGGAGGATCTCTCCCTATTGTACTGTACAAGACTTATCATAAGATCAGCAATAAATTCACAGGAAGCCCATGCGCACAGATTAAGATTACTGTATAATGATCGCCAGAGATAATGATTCAAGAGGTTTGCTTCTCAATATATATCTTTCGAACATGCATGTAGAAAGGCAAAAAGGGATGGTTTGTGGGGATCAAAGCAGTAATATTAGCCTTTTGAAAAGTTGTCTGCACTTAGGGTGCAAATTTATTTTCAGATGGCGGCGATACCGCTTCTCCTCTATTGTGTATAATACTAGACAATGATTTATCCAAAGGCCTGCATATATGACATGTTGCATACGTAGCTGTTTATATAGAATTCTCTTGTGTAGCGATCTCTGGGGGTGGGCGGATCTCTACTAGTATTGATATGCAGGGACGCAACCGTTAAGCTCAAGGAGATTGGAGTTTACCAAGAGGCAGTGTGCATAGTTATCATGTATTTATCATTCTAAGATCAGATGTACTTGTGAATAGCTGCTAGTTATTGGGTGCATTCTGTAACCATGATATGGGTTTTGGGGCCTGTAACTATAGTAAGAGAGCTCCAGGCAATTTCATTAATTCACTAGGCCACTTGCAAGGCGTCCTAGATCTCCATTGCATCTCCTCAAACCCGGTGCCCCTGGTGTGTAGTGTCACAATGCAACACAACAGTAAACATCACTATGTATATCTATATGTTGTACTTGTCCCACCTCATACACGGGACAGGCGTACATTGTACGGCTTGCACAGGAGCTGAGGCAGTGCGGTTAACTTGAGGTCATGCATCTATATTTGGTCAGGTGCCGATTGTAATTAATCTTGTGAAAGGTTTAACGTTTACTCTGGGATACACAGATAAAAAACATATATTAGGCTTGTTCGTGTAATACTTAGATGAAACAGTGGCCAAAATAAGATAGACCCTATGAGATTCGTCCAGGTATTACTTGATTAAATGGATCATAGCAGTCAACACCATCGGTCCAGCCGTGACCGGAAACGTGCATTAAACGGGCGGAACTACCTCGTGCTCGATTGCCAATTGCGCATGTCTTACACCATTACACAAGTAGTCTGGTTGGCACTTACACAAGGGGAACCCAGATTGGTGAATGCCTAAAGACCACTTAATGTATTAAAGACCTTCCGAAATCCCTCCGGGGGGCGAGAGGCCCCTGCAACAACGCTAAGAGTGGCGGTACCACAACTCTAAAGCGCCAGCGAACTACAGAAAAAGGTGAATGCCCGTGTTTACAGCTACAGAACTTCAGCCTGTATTTCCGCAACAACCACGCATCGGAAATGACCCCAGATAGCTCCAATAAATCCTCAAAGGTTAGATGAGTTCACAGAGTAATACCCAAGCAAGCAGTGGGGAAGCGGGGCAAGTGCCGAGCCCAACGCAATCGCAATCTGTCAGCGCTGATGCGACACCGGTTACAGAGCGATGGTAATCTCTGAAATCCGTTCAGTTCTCTAACCAAATTTGAGAGCTTGATCCGCATATCGATTTGGATAAGCAAGGCGATTAAGGAGCATGCACAAGCTTGTTCGAGGATCTTGTCTGATACCATTGCCTCCACGGACTGGATTTGGAATTTGTACATCAACTAGTTTTTCTACTTCACCACGAGTGAAACTGTAGTATATCTTAGATTAATTAAATTAAAAATCCAAGGGTCTTATCTAAACATACCGGAAGTATGCCCGCCAGGCCTCATCATTAAGTGTATTCAGAACCAACTCTCCTTACCCGCAGTTGCCCTCTCCATCGCTGCTCAGCACCTAGTTGTTCTATTTGTGCTCCAACTATCACTCGATGCATTCTTTTCCTATGTTGAGACTGGGCATGCAGTAATAGTAATGATGCTGACATGGTGTGCAAAATGTGTTACCGGTACGGAGGCTTGCAACAAAAGTCTTTGCACCTTCCTATTTCTTGGCAGCATATTTATCGGCATATTCCGGGTCATGCAGGCATAACCTCGGCATATGCATGCATAACCTCGGCATATGCATGCATAACCTCGGCATATGTAATACGACAACCTCCAAACGATGGTGTACGCAAGCGTGGAAGGCCACCAGGGCCTCCAAAGTTTTTCAACATGAGATTTCTGGCGCCATTGATACCGACCGATATGACCGGTCGAGAGAGGGGTAGACCTTAGCTAGTTTATATTATTTATGCACTTTGATTCTGCATATGCATATGCATAATTATGCTGCCAAGACATATTTCCCAAATAGGAAGGTGCAAAGACTTTTGTTGCAGACCTCCGTACAGGTTGATGTTGTTGCGTGTTGTTTTCTACACGTGCTGATTATTCCATAGCTTTAGAAATATTTCGGAAGGTCTTCTTACTCCTCTAGAGCGGACCCCTGATCCCAGTCAGCGCCACGCCCTCTGGAGGGATTTCGGAAGGTCTCTAATATGTCCACTGCCTTCCGGAAAGAAGGTTAGCACTTCGGCATTTGTTGTCCATGGTATTCCGACAATGAGACCCATGTCGGAAACAATACAGGATGTGAAGAAGACTGGATTAAGTGGGGTTGTAGGAGCAAGGTGGCTTCTAGGGGAATACAGGAGGGTGGGGAAATTGACATCGTCCTTGGTCATTTTTCTCGACCCAAAGGCCAAGGTCACGCTCGATGAAGCAGGTAGCTAGATCAAGTTGCGAGGGAGAAAGCTGTCTGTGGATGCATACGATTTTGACAGGGGCAAACATACAGGACCGGGGGAACCTCGGGGTAGATAGGTGTCTCTCTCATACAGTCAAGTAAATTTCTTGGGACTTAGTACAGTTGGTTTTATAAGGGCAATAAATAGCCCCTCGCCATGGCAGAGCTATATGCGAGTATTGACTCAAAAAAAAAAAAAAAAAAAATGCTATAGTGTGGCAGTAGGGGCTTCTCTGTAATAATCTCTTATACCCGGTTCCCTTTGAAAATCTCGAAACACAGTTTGGGTCTATTACTTTTGTCCAAATTCATGGGTCACCGTGTGGGAAGTACTCTCACTTGCCGAAGAACAAAAGAGCCGGAATACATGGGTTGAGGCAGGGATTCCCGGATAGGAAAGTTTGTGGACAGAGCATCCCTTAGATCGTGTGTTAAGCGATCTGTGACTGCAAAATCCCTCCAGAGGACGTGGCGCTGACTGGGATCAGGGGTCCGCTCTAGAGGAGTAAGAAGACCTTCCGAAATATTTCTAAAGCTATGGAATAATCAGCACGTGTAGAAAACAACACGCAACAACATCAACCTGTACCGGTAACACATTTTGCAGTCACCATGTCAGCATCATTACTATTACTGCATGCCCAGTCTCAACATAGGAAAAGAATGCATCGAGTGATAGTTGGAGCACAAATAGAACAACTAGGTGCTGAGCAGCGATGGAGAGGGCAACTGCGGGTAAGGAGAGTTGGTTCTGAATACACTTAATGATGAGGCCTGGCGGGCATACTTCCGGTATGTTTAGATAAGACCCTTGGATTTTTAATTTAATTAATCTAAGATATACTACAGTTTCACTCGTGGTGAAGTAGAAAAACTAGTTGATGTACAAATTCCAAATCCAGTCCGTGGAGGCAATGGTATCAGACAAGATCCTCGAACAAGCTTGTGCATGCTCCTTAATCACCTTGCTTATCCAAATCGATATGCGGATCAAGCTCTCAAATTTGGTTAGAGAACTGAACGGATTTCAGAGATTACCATCGCTCTGTAACCGGTGTCGCATCAGCGCTGACAGATTGCGATTGCGTTGGGCTCGGCACTTGCCCCGCTTCCCCACTGCTTGCTTGGGTATTACTCTGTGAACTCATCTAACCTTTGAGGATTTATTGGAGCTATCTGGGGTCGTTTCCGATGCGTGGTTGTTGCGGAAATACAGGCTGAAGTTCTGTAGCTGTAAACACGGGCATTCACCTTTTTCTGTAGTTCGCTGGCGCTCTAGAGTTGTGGTACCGCCACTCTTAGCGTTGTTGCAGGGGCCTCTCGCCCTCTGGAGGGTCTCTATTGTCCTCTTGTTCTTGGTCGCTCGGGATCTCTTAGTGACCTTCTGTTTTAGTGTGGCTGGGGAGGCCACCATTCCTTCTTCATCCTCATATCCCGACAGGTCTTCATACATGTCCGACCTGTCTTCCATAATGACATCTAGCTCTATTCCTCCCTCTTTCTTCCCTTCCAGAGTCTTCACCTGTACTGTAGATTCTTCCTCTGTCTGTACCGCAACTTCCACCTGTGGCTTCCTCAACAAAAAGGTCAGACTGAGTACCCACTGACGTCGTCTCAATCGACCGTGCTTTACCTTTCGCCTGCCACTTCTTTCTCTCTGCAGCGATCAATTTCCCTGCTCTAACCTGTACCTCCTTCTCCATCTCTTGCTCCCATTTCTTCCTCAAACTTTCCTCCGCCCCTGCTTCTCTCTCCTCTCTCATCCCCTGTACCTCACGTTCAGCCCACTGTTTCCACTTATCCTCTGCTCTGATCCTACCCATTTGTGCATCCCGCAGCTGTTTCTTCAAGTCCATATTCTCTTCGACCGCAGCCCTCATAACGTTCTCATACTCCCTTTTTGTCTTCGAAAGTTCCCTCATCTTTAAAGAATAATCTTCTTCAGACTCAAGCTTGAGAGACAACTTCACTAGTAACTCCCCCACCTTATCCCCCAACTCATCTGCCTCAGATTGGAGTGCTTCCCTCTCCCCAATAACGGCGATGATTTTTTCCGACAACTCATCTCTCCCCTCAAATGCTACCGATCCATCCTTCCCTAAAATTGCCTGAACATAAGCAAGGCCAGTACCTGGTGGGGCTTCCTCCAAGCCCACTCCTTCCACCAGTCTGACTACATGCTCAAGCAAGAAAATGGCCACTGTCTTCCAATTTTGTGCTCCCATCTTATGGAACACCTCCGACTCATTCTCCCTGCTCCACTCGTCAAGCATCTCCTCATCTTCAGAGTCCAAATACCCCGCCGGGTTTCCTTTCGCCTCCCACGGCCCAATGCCTACCTCATCATCAGTATCTCCTCCTTGCTCCCGATGCTCCCTTGCTCTTTCTCTGAGAGCCTCATCAAGTTCCTTCACCTCCCTCTCCTGTCGTTCCTGCTCGAGCCGTTCCTCTAATTTCCGCGGACCTTTTTTCGCCGAAGAACCAGCCCCAGGCGTCTGCTTGGGTGTTGGTAGCTGGCCAGGATCCAGAGTCTCGTACCTTGGCCTATTAGCCTTACGGTTGCGCGGCATATTGAAGTAACTCGAAATTCCCAAAAAATTTCACTCCTTCCCGCTCCAGTGGTTACCAAGGTCTTGCGCTGCGTAATGGGTTGCAACGCGCTGCTCTAACCTGTAGCCTGAGCCTCCAAGTGTGCTGTTGTGTCCGCCAATGGTCTGTAAACACGGTTGCAACGTTGGAAAAATCTCCCGGAATAAGAATTTTTTTTTTTTTTTTAATTCAATACTCGCATATAGGGTTTCCCATGGCGAGGTCCGGAATAAGAATGAGTTGTGGCAGAACTCGAGCCCCTGGGGGGTTGTGTAACTCTCTTCAAATGACCAAGAAAAACAGATATTCTTGCTCTGCTCGAACCGCTGTGTCTTTTGCTGTTTTCCCCGACGTCGGAAACCCTTTGGTTGTTGAGATCGACCAAGTGGGCTCGTCCTGGTATTGTCCTGCTGATTTTAGGCAGAGGGTGGGTGCACACTATAGCATACTTCAAGTACAGATATAAGGGGTATTCAATCCATTCTTTGAACGGTTTTTTTTTAATCGGGGTTCTTGCGCGGTTTTGACCGTTCTGGGTTTGAGTCCCTCATTTTGCAACCGCGCAAATGGCAGTTTAAACGCCCGATTAAAACGACCGATTTGGGCGGTGTTTTGGGGGTCAAGGTGCCAATCGTCTAGGCTGAATTGGGCTAGGTTCTAAACTAACCTCTCTTCGTGACTTATGTGACTAGTTACTTTCTAAACAGATTGGGCTAGCTCTGCATTTTAGGTTCATTCAAACGATTCGTTCAAAAAAGCTCTTGAACGGCCGTTTAAAACCGCTTTAAGTGGGACCAATATCGCTTAAAATTTAGTACGCGCAAACCGCGCAACCCACTTAAACGGTTGGAGAGAAAACCCGTTCAAGGAACGGTTTGAACGGCGTTCCAAAAAAGGATTGAATACCCCTAATATTTGTGCTATCTTTATCCTTGTGAATTTTTAAACCGGTTTACATCTGTTGGACTTCGAACTGACATTCTCAGCCAAACCCATCATTCGTCACATTTGCTCTTCTGTATTCTTCAATCCTACCCACGCCATTAAGGTCAAATTCAACATGGCAGCTATACCACAGCCACTCCTATGTTTGTCAATTCTTGGTTATCAAAAACCTGGACTTAGTGAAGAAGAATATCATCATTATCTGAGCAAGGTACATGCACCACTAGTTAAAAATCTTATGGTCCAATATGGTATCGTTCGTTGGTCGATGGTGCGTTCCAGTTCCAGACCTAGATGTGCAATTCTTTTCGCATTCCTACCCCTACGATCCTCCGTTAGCTGACACATAACGGAATCAGACCCACAATACCACTGCCACTCGTCTTCTTATGGAGAAGCTCTATGATCACCAATTCGCGAACGTTGCCGATTACGACACCATTATTAGGATTTATTTCAGCGATATCGAAGCATTCGTTAATATGAAGCGAGACCCTTACTTCATGAAATCGGTAGCTCCAGACCACGAGAAATTTGCGGATACAACAAGATCCAAGTGAGTCCTTGACTGTTGGCTAGCTCCATAAGATGTACTAATAATTGTCATTAACTTCTAGGATGACTATCGGTTGGGTTGAAGAACATATCCGCGATGGGAAAGCTGTTGATGTGGGAGACAAGCAATAGTGGTCACTGGGGTATATCAAAGTGGCGCAACGATTTTTCTACATCATAGTACGGAATAGGAGAGAACTTAACATCTTCAATAAGAGGGGCAAGACCTTGGCAATTTTATTTCATATAGCTCAGCGCTAAAGCTTAGTCTACAATGATTTTCGATTCTTAATTTGTGTGCCACCAGTACCAAGATTAGCAGTGCGTTCGTCAGAACTCTAAGCAGTAGGGTCTTAGCATGAGACTACCAAGATTGGCTACAACAATCTGGAGTTATGTCACAACGTAAGCCCGTTGGAATAATTTTGCGCATGTGATCCATAAGCACAATATGGGTATATTACCTCGCCGTGGCCACGCCGTATGCGAGTATTGAAGAAAAAAAAAAAATATGGGTATACATGCTCTCGTATGGCTATATTCATGCCTGAAATCAGAATGCGAATCCTGGCAGAGTATTCAATTCACTAGATTTTACCAGATTCGATAAATTGCCTTGCTTATCAACGTTAACATGGATAGATTTGTACTCATTGCGCACCAGATATTGTAATGTGTGTGTGCAAACGCCCCCTGGGTGTCTCATCGCTCGGCATGTCCCTATATTTGTTTAGTTATATTGTATGGTATGGTATATTGTAGGCGCTTGATAGCTAGCCTGGGGAGTTGCCCTCATTGAAGATGCTCTTGGGTGAGAAGAGTAGCATTTGGCAAAGAATTCCTTCCTACTTTCCTCCTCCCTAACCCCGTCCCCCCCGACGCTCTCCATCTATGTCCTCGATTCTCTAGGTACTGTGGCTAGCGCCCCCCTGAATAACCCTTGTCAAGCTTGCACCATATCAAAGAGTTTAACGATATTTACGGATGCGGCCAGCATGTGTTATTTTTTTCAGGTTACCATGTCCACGTTCCATCAAAATGTACAGAGAGTGGACATCCGGGTTTGGCAGGTAATTACATGGAAAAAATTGTAGATTTAAGCATTAACTAGATCGTCTCTTCTCTGATTTTTGCAGCCAGGTAAAATATCCTGGAGAGGCACAGGCCCGTCAAACTGAAGCCATTTCAAAATAGCACTAAACTGTATGGGGAATAGCGCATTTCTCGAACTTTGCGGTCTCCGAGGACTTCAAAAAATCACCAGCCCAGCTAGAGGGCTGTTACAAGCCTATAAACTTGGAATTAGAGACTTTATATCAAGATCAAAATCTATCCAAAAAGCTGACCGTAAATCCACAAGATAAGTCCAATTATGCAGGTGTTTACGAAGGGCGCTTTTGGCTATTTTGGCTGTGGTTTCCTTGTTTCACCAAGACTTATGTCCACTAACTGTACGTACAGCTGAATCCTTGCAGTGTGAGCTTTGAGGTATTGATTGGAGCACACTCTACGTATTCGAAGGAAGTTGCCAGTGGCCCTTGATAAAAGTGCGAAAACGAGATGTAACTGTCAGAGGGAGAATTTGAAATACAGTCAGACCTTGCTATACTGGACCTCGTTGTACCGGAAACCTTGCTATACCGGAATGCCCCTGAGCCCCGCCTCCAAACTAGTTACTTTTCACCTAAATCACCCTTGCTATAACGGAATTTTGCTTATACCGGACCGGACAGCGGAATACAGAGAAGTTACTACTATCTACATATATTTTGCCCTTGCTATAACGGAATCCTTAAGTAGATATATGCGACGAAAAAAAAAGCCCTGACTTTCCTCTTCTCCAAATAACAACTACGAGCTGGAACCTGATTGAAGCCATCCATGCAAAGTCTGCTGCTGTCGGTTGTTCAGTTGGTAGCCTTGTAGAGAAAGTGCAATTGTCTTTATATTAGTATCTTTACCAACATAGATCTATTATTTTTCATAGCTCGGAGTCTAAGAAATGATTTCCAAATTCACCCAATTTCTCCTTCGCATGCTTGGGATCTTGTCGCTTTTTACAGATCTGGTGCTTCTCTAATATGGTGAGAGTTCGACGCTTTTGTTTTCCGGCACGCAACATGTTGACTGATGAATCTTGAGTTTAATGTTCAGCATACGGAAGGTGAAGAATTTTCCTTCTTTGGTAACTTTTGTCTTGTGCCACGTACCCTTGTATTATTTCATACCGAAACCTTGCTATACTGGACAGAAATGGCCGGATTTTAGTCGTCCGGTATAGCAAGGTTAGACTGTAAGGGTTTTTTCAATGACTACTAAAGATTACTCATGATTGCGGTACTATGTCCGTGATTCTCGGAAGTTTCAGTTTTAGCACACGGACTCGAGCTTTCCCAGCTATCCCTAGCTAGCCAATTACAAGCGACTCCCAATCTTAGCATCCCAGCATCGAGGTGTACCATACTGCATGGGCTACCGGATCATCACGGAACCGGATCAAATGGCGATTTGGTGGTTTGAGTGCAATCTCCAACCAAATAGGCTCAAATTTTGGGAATGTTTTGTATATATATAGTAGTTTCTTGGATAAATCACACAAGGGTGCATACATATTACTGCTCAAAATATATGGGAGAAATACATGATTGCACAGAATAGGGTTGGCTGTAGGATCTGTTAATAGAAAGGGGATACGGGGGGTTTTGATTGGCAGGAATTATTGCTTCCGCTTTATAGTTGAGGTCTACACAAACTAGGGATGACCAATCTCTATGAAACTTTTCTCATCCCCCTGGGTCAGTTGAGGAGGGATGCCAGTGAGCAATTGCTTGGAATATCTCAACCAAACCACACCAAAGTCAAGGGCCCAATAGCTCACAAGAATCTACAGAGAAAGCAGAATGTTTTGGGTAACGGAAGCCACCAGTTAACCTTTTCTTGGTTGACATATCCCAAGATTTGTCATTTCTGCCTAATAAGGCTACTACGCCAAGCCACCTCAATTTAGGCTAAATCAGGCTTGTAATAAGTTCAAGGGATTGCCCTCCTTGTGGTGATTCTTTGGAGCCATTGAACACTTGATACCACCTTCTTTTGGCACACTTAGCTCAACTCTTGCCCCAATCCAGATTCCAGAGTGGGCCCCCACCGAACGACCTGACTCGGGTCTGGTCAGATACCATGACTAGAGTATCTAGATGGCCTCCCTACCTGTATACATCGTTTGGACCCATCGGGCTCTTGACTTCGGCCTGATCTGGTTGAGATACTCTAAGAAATTGCTTACCGGCATCCCTCCTCAAGGATGAGAAAAGTTTCATAGAGATTGGTCATCCCAAGCAGTAATATGCATGCGCCCTTGTGTGATTTATCCAAGAAACTACTATATATATACAAAACATTCCCAAAATTTGAGCCTATTTAGTTAGAGATTGCACTCAAACCACCAAATCGCCATTTGATCCAGTTGCCCGTGATGATCCAGTACCATACTGCACGGGCTACCGGATCATCACGGGCAACCGGATCAAATGGCGATTTGGTGGTTTGAGTGCAATCTCCAACCAAATAGGCTCAAATTTTGGGAATGTTTTGTATATATAGTAGTTTCTTGGATAAATCACACAAGGGCGCATGCATATTACTGCTCAAAATATATGGGAAAAATACGTGATTGCACAGAATAGGGTTGGCCGTAGGATCTGTTAATAGAAAGGGGATATGGGGGGTTTGATTGGCAGGAATTATTGCTTCCACTTTATAGTTGAGGTGTACACAAACTAGGGATGACCAATCTCTACGAAACTTTTCTCATCCCCCTGGGTCAGTTGAGGAGGGATGCCAGTGAGCAATTTCTTGGAATATCTCAACCAAACCAGGCTGAAGTCAAGGGCCCAATAGCTCACAAGAATCTACACAGAAAGCAGAATGTTTTGGGTAATGGAAGCCACCAGTCAACCTTTTCTTGGTTGACATATCCCAAGATTTGTCATTTCTGCCTAATAAGGCTACTACGCCAAGCCACCTCAATTTAGGGTAAATCAGCCTTGTAATAAGTTCAAGGGATTGCCCTCCTTGTGGTGATTCTTTGGAGCTATCGAACACTTGACACCACCTTCTTTTGGTACACTTAGCTTAACTCTTGCCCCAATCCAGAGTGGGCCCCCACCGAACGACCTGACTCGGGTCTGGTCAGATACCATGACTAGAGTTTCTAGATGGCATCCCTACCTGTATACATCATTTGGACCCATCGGGCTCTTGACTTCGGCCTGATTTGGTTGAGATACTCTAAGAAATTGCTCACTGGCATCCCTCCTCAACTGACCCAGGGGGATGAGAAAAGTTTCATAGAGATTGGTCATCCCTAGTTTGTGTAGACCTCAACTATAAAGTGGAAGCAATAATTCCTGCCAATCAACCCCCCCGTATCCCCTTTCTATTAACAGATCCTACGGCCAACCCTATTCTGTGCAATCACGTATTTTTCCCATATATTTTGAGCAGTAATATGCATGCGCCCTTGTGTGATTTATCCAAGAAACTACTATATATATACAAAACATTCCCAAAATTTGAGCCTATTTGGTTGGAGACTGCACTCAAACCACCAAATCGCCATTTGATCCGGTTGCCCGTGATGATCCGGTAGCCCGTGCAGTATGGTAGCCCGTGCAGTATGGTTTTTTTTTTTTTTTTTTTTTTTAACTCAGTACTCGTATGCACAACCTTAAGGGTCGTATGACGAGCCACCCGGAAACCCGGGTGGATTCAAGGGACAGTCAAGTTACCGTGCAGTATAGTAGTTTAGATGTGCAGCTGCGTACAAAGTTTAATAGAATTGCCTGCAGCTGCAGTCGGGCTAGGAGCCATAGTATGAGTACGAGGGTCTTTGGATCTAGAGTTCTCTAATGCGAAGAATAAGCACCTCATAATCTGAGCGAAGGGTATTATTCAGGTGGATGATTACATGGTCACCTTGTAAGACGACCAGATCATGGCCACAGGCCGCTTGTTGGTTCCTGACATCGTCCACCAGATTTACAGCCTCCTATATTAGGATGTCAACCCCCTTCTCCGGGAGCGCAATCTACATCAGATGATATCCCGCGTAAGGATATAGATTGACGATAATTTTGTATCGTATATCCCATATGCATAATGGATCTTAATTCCGTATAGAGGCTTATCTCCTTTTTGGTGTTATTATGGTCGTTTAAAGGTTGCATAGTTCTATGATGGTACTGTAAGTTTGGATACCTTCGTTCAGACGTTCCATCCGGGTCCTAGCGTGCCTCCACTAGCGCATGCATCCGCGCCGTTCTTGTATAATAGGGCTGGAGCGCCAACAATGTTCACTCCTCCAGCCCAAAGCTTCTCGATTTGCAAATATCCCCAACCACTTGCTTCTCCTGCGTTTCTCTCCCATCCCTTTGTTCTTTGATCGAGCCCGGTGCCATAATCATCAATTGCAGAGTGGGAAGATGGAAGGATCCATGCAGATTTATCTCTTTGGGGACCAGACCAACAGCTACGATGTAGGGCTATGCCACCTACTTCAGGTCAAAGATAATCCACTCCTCGCTGCTCTGTTCGAGCGTGTAAATTATGCATTACGCTTGCATATCGGGCAGTTGCCCAGCATACAGAAAGAACTATTCCCTCGCTTTACGAGCCTTCACGAGCTTTTGGCTAGGTACCGAGAGACATCAGGCACAAATCCGGCCCTTGATAGCATGTTTGTCTGCCTTCACCAGTTGGCATTGTTCATCAGGTATATATGTCTATGTCTGTTTACCACTCTTATACGTACAAAAGCTAATATAATTTACTAGTTATTTTGGTGACGGATTCCATGCATATCCTGCACCCAATGCAAGTAATCTTGTGGGCCTGTGTATAGGGCTCCTGCCAGCAGCTGCAATAAGTACTGCACAGACAGTCATTGAACTGCTACCGGCCGCAGTCGAAGCCGTCATGATAGCTTTCCGTACTGGCTTACGAACTCTTGAAAGTCGCAACCTCCTCGGGCAGGGATCAGAAGTGGATGCATCCTGGTCCGCAATAGTTGGGATACAAGAAAAGCAAGCGCTGGCTGCTCTGTCCCAATTTTGCGAGATGAATGTGTGTTTCTAGAATCAACCTCAGCCTTAGAACCTTAACACTAACAAATGCCTTCCAGAATATCCCTTACTGCAGCAGCCCCTATATTAGTGTGATCAACACCAATAGTGTGACTATCAGCGGGCCTCCGGTAATCTTGGATCAATTGCTCAGATCAAGCCCGTTTACCGAATTTAAACCAATCAAAGTATCAGTCTACGCACCTTATCATGCCTCCCATATTTACACAATGACCGATGTGGACACAATCCTCTCTCCCTGCTCCAATCAAATCCTGAAATCCTACATACCCAGGATACCACTCTTATCCAGTGTTACTGGCAAGCCCATTCTTGCTTCAGATTATGTCACACTTCTTCAAGAGGTGCTGCGGGAGATCTTGATGGAACCAGTTCAATGGGCAAAGGTACTAGGAGCTTGCGCCACAGCTGTGAGAACTTCCGAAAGTTTGGAGTGTACTATCTTGCCTATTGCAACAAACGCATACGGGTTTATCTCAGCGCTTTCCCAAAATGATAAGGTCAAAGTCAAACTCGATACTACGGTAACCAATGTGACCCAAATACCACCCGCATTACCTACGCCCGGTAGACCTGAGCAATCTAAGATTGCAATAATTGGTTATTCAGGGAGATTTCCAGACGCTGACAGTGCGGAGAAATTTTGGGACCTGATGTACAAAGGCCTTGATGTGCACAGGGATGTCCCTCCTGATCGTTTTGACTTGAAAACGCACTTTGATCCCACTGGAAAGAAAAAGAACACCAGTACAATACGTCATGGCTGCTGGATCGAGAACCCGGGGCTTTTTGACGCGCGTTTCTTTCAGATGTCTCCACGAGAAGCTGATAATACGGATCCCGGCCAACGACTCGCATTGATTACAGCTTATGAAGCTATGGAGATGGCTGGCTTTGTGGCGAATAGGACACCTTCCACCCAGCGTGATAGAGTTGGAATGTTCTACGGTATGACAAGTGATGACTGGAGAGAGGTGAATAGCGGGCAGAGCATTGGCACATATTTTATTCCCGGTGGTAACCGTGCATTCACCCCTGGGCGTATCAACTATCACTTCAAATTCAGCGGCCCAAGTTTAAGCATAGATTCGGCCTGTTCATCAAGCTTTGCCGCGATTCATACCGCATGTAATGCTCTGTGGCGTGGGGACTGTGATACTGCAGTGGCTGGAGGTACAAACGTGATGACCAATCCTGACAACTTTGCAGGTCTTGATCGTGGACATTTCCTTTCTAAAACTGGAAACTGTAATACCTTCGACGACGCAGCCGACGGTTATTGCAGGGCAGATGGAGTTGGGACTATCATACTTAAGCGATTGGAGGACGCTATCGCGGACAACGATCCGATTCAGGGTGTCATCCTTGGGGCATATACCAACCACTCAGCTGAAGCTGTCTCTATGACCAGACCACATGCGGGTGCCCAGGCCTACATCTTCAGTAAACTCTTGAATGAGGCGAACATCGATCCACTCAGCGTAAGCTATATTGAGATGCATGGGACTGGGACACAGGCTGGGGATGCCGCCGAGATGAAATCAGTTTTAGAAGTGTTCTCTCCTGCAGGCTGCAGCCGCAGTCCTGAACAATCCTTATACCTTGGGTCCGCTAAAGCCAATGTGGGCCATGCGGAATCTGCTTCTGGAGTCATTTCAATGGTAAAGGTGCTTTTGATGTTGGAAAAAAATCAGATTCCTCCGCATCCCGGCATCAAGACAAAAATAAACCACACGTTTCCCACGGACCTCAGAGAGCGTAACATACACATTGCTATGAAGCTCACGCCCTGGCAGCCCCGTAGCGGAGAGAAGCGTAGAGTTTTCTTGAACAATTTCTCGGCTGCTGGTGGTAACACAGCAATTCTCATGGAAGACGCCCCAGTTGTGCCCGCAAACAAAACTCAAGATCCGCGATCCACACACATATTGGCCATCTCAGCGAAATCCATTGGCTCCCTCAAGAATAATATTCAAGCACTTGTGGACTACCTTGACCAAAACAAGAACACACCGCTTGCTTCCCTGTCTTACACAACCACTGCACGTCGCATGCACCATAATCACCGTATTCTCGTCACTGGATCCAATCTTGTCAAAATGAAAGAGGAGCTGCAGACACTTGCCTCTCAAGGAAGTATTAAACCAGTACCAGCAAAAGCACCAACCGTGCCTTTCGTATTCACGGCGCAAGGAGCACTCTATGCGGGGATGGGTAAAGAGTTATACAAGAATCTCTCCCAGTACCGAGCCGATATACAACACTTCGACACCATTGGTCGAGGTCTTGGATTCCCATCCATTGTACCACTTCTTGATGGAAGCTTGACAAAAGACGATGCAATATGCCCTTTGGTGGCCCAATTAGGCACTGCCTGTATGCAAATGGCGTTGACAAGGCTTTGGGCGTCGTGGGGTGTCAAACCGGCAGTTGTAGTGGGTCACAGTTTAGGGGAGTACGCAGCACTGAATGCGGCCGGCGTTCTTTCTATTAGTGATACCATCTATCTCGTCGGTAAAAGGGCTCAGCTACTTCAGGAGAGATGCACTATGGGCTCACATGGAATGCTGGCTGTGAAGGCCGCTGTCACCACTATACAGGCTCGATCTCTTGGACAGTACCTGGAAATAGCTTGCATCAATGGTCCGGAAGATACTGTGCTAAGTGGAACTAATCAAGACATCGACGGTGCTGAGAAGGAGCTATCAAGGCAGGGCTTCAAGTGCATTAAACCCAGATTGCCATTCGCCTTCCATTCTGCCCACGTTGAGCCTATTCTAGAAGCCTTTGAGACGGCAACGGCAGGTGTCACTTTCCACAAACCTTTGATTCCAGTTATCTCACCACTGCTAGGCAAGGTCATTACCAATTCCAATACATTCGGCGCCGAGTACCTCAGTCAGGCTTGTCGTGGCACTGTGAACTTTGTTGCAGGACTCAACGCAGCACAAGGAGAGAAGTTCGGAGACTTGTGGCTAGAAATTGGCTCACACCCAATCTGCTCAGGAATGATCAAGTCAATATTAGGAAATGTGACCATCGTTCCTTCCCTCCGTCGAAAGGAAGATACTTGGCACGTTCTGGCTGGAAGCGTATCTGCATTGCATATAGCAGGTTTGGACATTCAGTGGGACGAGTATCATAGGGACTTTCCAGGCTGCCACGAGGTCATTAGACTTCCAGCATACCGTTGGGACTACAAAAACCATTGGATTCAATATGTTCATGACTGGTGTCTCACGAAGGGAGATGCAGTGTCGCCTCTGGTTGACCCCGAGCCTGTAAAGTCTAAACTCTGTACACCCTCTGTTCAGCGGATAGTGGAAGAACATATCGACGCATACAAAGCATCCATTACGATTGAGTCTGACCTTTCTGAATTAACACTCAATGCTGTAATCCAAGGTCATATAGTCAATGGAGCAGCTCTTTGTCCTTCAGTAAGTAGCACTTTTCAACCATAAGTCAATAAATGTAGGCGATAGCTAACGTTCTTTAGTCACTTTACGCCGATATTGCCCTCACTCTAGGAAATTATTTACTTACTCAATCCGGAGGTGACGCCAGAAAAACAGCAATGGACATCAGTAAAATGGTTGTTGATAAGCCCCTGATAGCTCGGAGCCAGTCTACCTGCAGGCAATTATTAAGGGTCTCGGCAAATGCTGATTGGATCTCCCAAACCGCACAAGTTCAATTTTACAGCGTCACGGAGGAAAGAAAGAAATTGACAGATCATGCCAAATGCATCATCAAATTCGTAGAAAATAATACTTGGCTGAAAAAATGGAAGCGGAATGAGTACCTCATTCAAGCTCGAATTGACAGGCTGCACAGCGGTGTCGAGGGTGGCCAAAGCCACAAAATAAAGCGCGGTATGGCATACAAATTGTTCAGTGCTTTGGTTGAGTATGACCAGAAGTACCGAGGAATGGAGGAGGTGACCCTTGATAGTGCTGCATATGAAGCTACGGCCAAGGTAAAATTTCAGGCTAGCGAACAAGATGGTAATTTCTACTTCAGTCCATATTGGATTGATAGCCTTGGACATTTGGCAGGTTTCACGATGAATGCCAACGATGTGGTTGATTCAAAAACTCAAGTTTTTGTTAATCATGGATGGGAGTCCATGCGCTGTGCAACAAATTTCTCCGCGAGCAAGACTTATAAGACATACGTTAAAATGCAGAATGTTGGGGGGACGATGTTCTCTGGTGATGTCTATATTTTCGAAGAGGGTACTATTATTGCTGTATTCTCTGGAATTAAGGTAAGACACCAAATCCTATCTGGGTTTGGGATAGAGACTAACAAACAGTAGTTTCAAGGAGTTCCACGCAAAGTCCTAGATTCTTTACTACCTCCAGGGCCGGGTCTACAGAACGTAAAATCAAGCAAGGCAGTAGGTAACTTGGTTTCAAATGCAGCTGGCTGTGTTGGTATTCAGAAGGTAGTTTCCATTCGAGAAACCCTTACCAAACCCAAACCAAATGACACCGGAATTATCTCTAAGGCTCTCGCCATCATTGCTGACGAGATTGGAACGAATGTCAATGAACTGGTGCCGGAGAGCAAATTCGCAGACTTTGGAGTGGATTCTCTTCTTTCTCTCACAATTGTGGGAAGATTTCGTGAAGAGCTCAATAAGGGCTTTGATTCTTCCTTCTTTTTTGATAACCCCACAGTGACGGACTTGATGCGTTGTTTCTCTCAAGATAGTACACAAGGGAGTGAATCATCGGAGTCAAATTCCATACTGCAATATACCCCAGGCCCAGAGCTTGATGAAGAAGAAGAACAAGAAGGGGTAATAGGTAGCATTCGTCAAACACTTGCAGAAGAGATAGGGATCCCCGCGGAGGAAATCAAGGGGAGTGTGAAGCTCGCGGAATTGGGAATGGACTCGCTCTTAGCTCTAACCGTTCGTGGGAGGTTGCAAGAGGAGCTGTCGATTGAGCTACCATCTGACATTTTCCTCGGCGACGCAACTCTGGATTCAATCAACCAAGCTCTCTGTTTAACAAATGAACTGGTAGCCAGCCACGCAAACCCACCTCTATCCTCTCCACAAAAGTCAGTCGCTCGAGTACAATCCGCCCTAGTCAAGACTACCCTAAGAGCGACATCGATTCTATTGCAAGGGAACCCTGCTACCGCAAAAAAGATCTTATTCCTTTTCCCAGATGGGAGCGGTTCTTCGACATCATATGCTTTGATTCCAAACTTGGGAGACGATATCGCCGTGTTTGGTCTTAACAGTCCATGGTTGAAAACGCCGCAGGAGATGCCCAAAAACCTGAATTTGCTGACAGGGCCATTCGTTGATGAGATTCTCCGCCGTCAGCCAACCGGACCTTATCATCTTGGAGGTTGGTCTGCAGGTGGGGTTTGCGCATATGATACGGCTCAATACCTTACCTCGAATGGGGCAAAAGTCGAACGCCTGGTGTTTTTGGACTCGCCTTGTCCTATCGGCCTGGGGAAACTTCCACCACGACTCTTTGAATTTTTTAAGGAGATTGGGCTATTTGGAAATTCAGATCCTCCGGAATGGTTGTTTCCACACTTCCTAGCATTTATTGACGCATTAGATGCGTACAAGGTCGTTCCTTTTGCGGAAAACAAAGCGCCCAAAACGTTCATGATTTGGGCAACGGATGGGGTGTGCAAGTATCCGGGGGATGCGCGACCAGAACGAACCCCCGAAGATCCAGCAGAAATGGACTGGTTATTGGAAAATAGAACAAATTTTGGGCCAAATGGGTGGGAAATCTTGTTAGGAACACCTAATTTGGAGATACATACATTGGTGGAGGCGAACCATTTCACAATGATGAAGGACCATGTGATCAGATTAGGGGAGTTCATGAAAAAGGCGATGAATTGAGAGTTTGGTTAAGGTGCTATTCAAGGGATTTGCCGGGAATTTTACCAGGTAACAGGAAGCACCCCTATGATCTTTCTTCCTATCTGTTTTTGGGTAATTTTACCTCGTAATTATGATTTCTGGGCTTATTTAATAAATATTGAGGAAAGACGGGACTGCTATTGAGGTTATGGATGGGGCTATAGTAATGTCGTATATACATGGGGATACTGGTATTACCTATGGTGGAGGCTATTGAGTCAGCTGCGGGGATTGTCTAATAAGCGTTTTGTATTACAGACCTCTTTCATGAGGAGATAATGAGAATTGGTGCACACAAATTGTGGAGTGTTACGTGTCTAATCAAAGAGTACATAGTAAAGTGCTCAATACAATACATGACTCGGAGAAACTATACAGTCGGAGGATCAGATTACTACAACATTCAAGGGAAAGTTTCATTGCCGAATTTAATTGTCATAATACATCTACAAGTATGGGTTCCACCCGGTGGAGAAAAGTATAGATACAGTCAGGTAGGGCTGATTGGATAGCTAATAAAGTAGTGAATGCGGCCAAAAAGTGCCGGCCTTCGAAGACTCACAAATCACCAATAAAGTAGCTTTTGAGATTGGATCTCCCTTATTAAGAAAAATACATCTTTTGGACTTTTGTCGATCAAGGCCACATGACCTTCCATGCACTAATTGGTATAGTGTTTAGTACAACTGTGAACATTTCCTTCTCATAATCTGACCTTAGGCTATACACAAATCACATATAGATTACGGCCTATATATTAAGAAACAGAAAGAACAGCATACCTGAAGGGTGGCCGACTCAGTTGAGGGCGGGTATCATGCCCTCAATCGGGGATACTCTGCTTTGGATGAGCGTGACTAATACTTTTTGATTCCCCCTGTACATGAAAAGATAAGAAAATCCAAACATCCAATTTAGTGGATAATATCCTGGTTGACATCAATGTCCGGAAGTGAGGATGAATGCTCAGAGCATTTCCTGAGTCTATGCCTCAAAGAGTGGCTGCCGTCATTAACGCCAAAAAATGGATAGTATACAAAATATTAGATGCAAGCAGCAGTGACAGCAGTAGGTAATGGAAAGGCAAAAAATACTTGAATCGATCGCCGAATTGGATGTTTGAATTTCTTATTTCTCATATATTCACTCCCTTTCATTGATAAATCAGCCTCATATCTCAAATTCACGCACAAGCCGAAAAAAGGTGTATGAAGACTTTATTCACCTAGCTTTATATCGGTATAGTCTGTGATCTATTCTTCTACTGCGTTGTGATAGTACAAGCAAAAGAAATTGCTATCCTGGGGATCACGAAATTGGCTTGTGCTTAATAGGCTGATCCAATCATCAACACGCACGCGCAGTAACTTGGCACTGGTATTGGAGTGTTAGTGTGTGCACTTCAAGTTTACACGTTCAACGGGGCAGCGTTTCTGCTCGTTTCAGCCCACATCGTGGTTTGAACTAGAAATATCTTCAAGAAAAGCATATCGACGAATTGAAGAAACGGAATTAACATGAAAAAGCTCTACTTGGAAGCCCATAGATGCAGCCTTATCCGTACTTAAACCGACACTAATCCACTGCATGCATTCTATACGTCCTCCCCTATTTCCTTAGGGTTCCTTCCCTCCCTTTGTCTTTCCTCCCCTGTTTCCGTCCTCCCCTATTTCCGTCCTCCCCTATATCCGTCCCTATTTCCGTCCTCCCTTATTTCCGTCCTCCCTATTTCACTTCTTAAACCCTTAGAGTGGAATTTTTTGTGGCATTCAATGCACTCGAGCTTTGGTCGCTGGCCGTCCAACAGATCTTCCCACACTACTGGCACTGTGGGGTGTGTGGGGGGGAATGGGTCTGGATATCAGGGTAACGGGGCAACGTTGTGGGGTGATAGTATTTCCTTTGTTTCCGTTGTTACAACTAAGTGGCAAAAGGTATGGTACCCCGCATAAAAGGCCTGAGCATGCAGCGCGCTTGACTTAGATTTAATGCATCCAACATGGCTATCATGTTTGGGGCGAATGCCTTACCCTCCCTTAACCAACAACCAAATAGATGTATCATGAAGGTGAGGTTCTTAAGCTCGCCCGAGTATGAACTTTGCAGAAGCCTCCGATTCCTCCTACCATGTCAGAACAACCTAACATTTCTAGAACTTAAGTTAACACCATTTTAACGGAAGATGCTGTCACCCCAGTAGCTACTCAGAGAAAGCAGTTAACCGACTTTGAGAAAGGCTAAATTGCACTTCTCTATGAGCAAGGATGGGGATATGGGATTGCTAACCAATAACTAAGTCAACTGCACAGAATTTCATCCAGCGCTATATAGAGCATGAAACTTATAACAATAAGGCAATTCCAGTACTGCAATAGTGTATTGATTTTGGAAACTGTATGCACGGATATGCACGCTATGCAAGACTCTTATGCAAATGGGATACCAAACCTTTTGCCACCTAGTTGTATAAGTTGTTATTTCTGTTTATTTCTTGATCATTATGCAAATTTTCAGTTCTTGTACGCGCGCACGCAACGCAGTTCAGATGATTTGATCCTTTTGTTGAGAATATCTAGCATTTCTATGCTGTTTTCTCACACTTGAGATCACCCTGTTTTGTGCCTGTGAGTCGACAATCCGTCCATTGAGAAAACCGGGCAATCCACGCCCGCCTTGCCATGGAACCTTCTCACCCATATTTTTGCGGGCAAAATGCATATGGAGAGTGGGGAATTGAAAGATGTGTTTAGGGATATTTTGCACAACTAATATTCATCAATCGATGCAATTCCCGGACTCAACATAGGTAACGTCTTCGAGGTTTTTATTAACGTTGGCATTGCCTTACTAACTGTCTCTCCTTCTTAACTGTCTCCTTATCAACTGTCTCTGTATAGATGGAACGGTTTGCTCGACGACGAGGAATTCAGACACTCACTGACAACCTTGGATCAGCATTTAATCAAAAAGTTGCCACTAATGCATGAAATTTCATTAAGCCTCTTATGGTCAAGGCAGTTGCTAAAGTTATATCGAAATATCTGTGGACAAGGCTGGCCATTGAAGAGGACTTTGATGGAAGCCATGGCTATGGTTATTGAACTATGTTGTTAATCATTAAGATCATCCATATCAATAGCGCTCAACCAATCCAATAGCACTCCCATTGCTAGACCTCAGTCCACTTCGTCAGTCTCAACGAACTATTGGACTCAGTTAACGCACTCTGGTAGGTCTTCCTCACGGCGAACTCGTAACAGACGGGAAAGAATGGCAATTCCTTCACCGGTCCAGTATACCAGAAGTCCCTGCTTTAGAGGTCTCCAGGACATATAGTGTTGCATTTGAGGAAGATATTTCATGGAGCCGATCTATTATCATCCTCATTCTTCAATCACAAGCTAAAGTGGAAGAGCAGGCAGACGGAAAGGGGCGGATGTGGGAACGTTCAGATATGGGAGGACCCAGAATGGTGTGAGAAACTGGCGGAGGTGGTGTGGGGTTGAACTTCTGTGTTTAATCTAATATTTCCTTTGTCAAATCGTGTATTTAGCGAGTGCGGGGATATCTAGGGGGTATCTAGTCGTGTACGTAGATACGTTCCAGGAGTGGCCCAGGTTGGACAATCTACCCGGGCGTAACCTGGGAGGATGCACTGTCTCGCCATACAGAAGCGTCAATGCGAATACTGATTTATCCCCCCCCCAAAAAATGTCTTAACAACTGATATAACTCTTTCAAGCTATACCGATGTCTCTTTCAGCCCATACCTAGTACATACTTGAGCGTATAATTATAACATCCCGGGGTAGAGTTTTGGTACCTCTTGTCGGACACCCTCCTTATAAAGCCCCAAGGGGCCTCCAGCCTCAAGCTTCCCAATGGGATAGCGCCACAATTTAGGGAGTATATTACTTGTCTATGAAGCCTATAGTAGCTGATTGGAGCAGATTAATGGGGATACACTCTCACCACTGGGCCATCACTGAGATCCCAGGTATATTGACCTCAGACTCTACCAGATCAGATTCTAACTGTAATTTAGGCGTGGGCAAATCCTTTTCTTGATATTTCCTCATATCTCAAATCAGAAAAACCTATCTAAATGCCATTATCATTCGTGATGCCCTTTGAGTGCCGAGGTTACTACCCAGACAAGTAATAGTTCTCAGATATAGAATGGACTAAGTTGGTCGACATTGAAGGAGCATGGCATATCTTTGATGCTGTAACACCCTCCCATCCTGTCACAACTCTATAAGTGTTGCCCGCTTCTCCTGAACTAGTATACTGGGGTGACATTAAACCGCCGCTTTTTGCCTTCAGATACATGCCTATTTGATCCTGGTAGGAGCTTCTGCAATGGAATATCCTCAAAACGAACTACACTAGAGGTTTAAACAATGGGGTACTGTACACCGGACTATCAAAGCACTGGAAGGAAAATCTATACAAAGTCTATACAGGGCAAATCTTTAACATATTGACCCTAAAATCAGCTCCGATGTAGGGTTGTGCCCGAACTACCAGAATCTTCCGATGGGCGCTGTCAGTAGTAAAGTTCTTCATATTACGCCCACTAATTGTGAGCTGAGCGTCACCTGTTCAATTTGCGACTGCCTCTGAGAGAGAAATACGTTTATCTGCTGTTGAAGAAGTATACCTCGTACCTGCAGGATATGCTGGTAGGACTGGATGACGGTGCGGAATCCTCTTCGAGAGTTTAGCACTCGACGGCTTCTGGAGGGTGGGGATTTTGAGATCAATCTACTCACGTCCCGGCCATCTCAAACATTGTCAATTCCACTAGACATAAATTGCCACTCGTTTGAAGAAAACAACCTAGACCTGCACCAAAACGCCTACAATCTACCTAAATCTAAGAGACATCCTACAATTGACGCCATAATCCCGAACTTCCGAGCACTTTTTCAAATGACAGCTGCTCGACCTCATCAAATCAAATGGAGTGGGCTAGAAAAACACATGAAGTATTTTCCAGGGTCACACAATGATCGTGTCCTATGTTCATGGTACCAGTAGCAGGAGGTGGGAATCTACCTTTAATAAAAAGGGAAAAATTTGAGTTCAAGAATAGAAGTAAACGTCCAATAAAGGAGATTCAAGATTTTATTGCTCGGATTGATCAGTATGTTCTACAGATGCCACTGATGTTTGCTCTTTATGATTATTAGAAACTTTGACACTTTATTTGAATCACGAGACAGAAGATATTGAGGATGATTCCATCGGGGAGGAGGACGAAGATGGCCCCACGGAAGATGAACTGATGGAGGATATATAAACCAGGGAACAATGGATTTGGTTTTATTTTTCAATGCTGTGTGGCTGATTGGGCGTTGGAAATATGTGGTGTCTCGTTTTGGCCGATGAAAATTTCAGTGACTCAAAGGGTTCACATATACAAGTATAGAGCTCTTAGCGGCAAATTGCTCCTTGCATTTACATCAGTTAGCAATGGCGCTCACTACTGCCAATCTCAAGGGCTCTCTTCCACTTCTTGCCCGGGGAAAGGTCCTGGAGTTTTTGGTCTTTTATTCCGGGCTACTTCCCTCATGCGAGTATTGACCTAAAAAAAAAAAAAAAAAAAGATAAAAAGAAAAAATTCCGGGTTACTTGGGTTGTTTCCTTTTGCTTTTTCTGTTACAGTACGTAGCTTATTGGACAAATGGTATTTTTTCGTTTTTTCCCCTTTATCTATGCTACCATGTCAGAGGACTTTGCGTGTACAACCATGAGTCATCCACAGATACTTTGGTTTATGGGCATCGTGCTAGGCTCAAGAAAGCAGTGATTGCGCTACTTAGTGAGTTTAGTGCCATTTAACTGCGTAGGTACCGCGGAAATTCTAGCCCTTTCAACAGTGAGGCTCTGCTATGAAACTCCGATGGCATGTAAGCCAACGGTATATACCCGCCCTACTTACAGCTAGCCCCGTAATGCGGCTCTCCAGAACTATATAAAAGGAAAACTGGAGACCGCTATTCTTAGAATCTGTCAAGTAGCTAGTGCAACAGGATTGACTTTTTATATAACATATAGCTGGGTTTGTTTCATTGAAATCTGCGACAGCACCCCTCTCACGAGCATGCAAGCCGTGCCTTTGAATGCAAACTTCCACGGAGCTGAGTTCCATGGAAACCTTAACAGAACGACAAGTATACATCCAGAGAGCTTACGCGATAAGGGAATTGATCCCGGAACTGGTATGTTAACTGCAGCCTTTATGTACAATTCATTCCCCAACGAACCTACCATCTAGTATACTTACTTTTCTTATATGAAGGAATCTTTCTGAGAGATTACATGCTAAGAGAGGAGATCATCGACAATGATGAAGTCAAATCGCCTTACGCCTGGTTTTTCTGGAGATATCTCACCAGCTTTGCCCTAATCATGGGAATTGTTATCCTTGCACTGGTACACGAAAACAAAGGTGCACTTAGTACAAATCAGATATACATCTTCAATTCAGCAATTATCATGTTGACTCTCATGCTTGGCCTTAACATGACGGTAAGCATATATATAAGCTAGGTGTCTATTTGCCAGATCTCAAGTTCGAAAAACCTGATCTTATTACTTCAATAGATTGCGTATTCACATTTTGTCATGTTGGTTAAAGCTGGAATTTTGAACAAACGCCCGGGTGACAGGAATTATTGGCCATTCAGATATGTACGGTGGTTAAAACACTATTACCTAATGTAGACACTCTGCTCACTTTGGGAATTCAGGAAGCAAGCTTCGCCAAAATTTCAGGGTTACGTTCATCGATTGCATCTCTGCTCTCCGGTCGATCTGCCATTGGTAAGACTTGGATGTCACTTATATTTATTACCATGTGGTTATTCTTCAATATGGTCAGTACCCATTGAATTTGGTCATTAGTCCCATCGTCATGACGTCGTCTCTGGGGACCTGCGCCACTGATGTTTATATTATAGGCTATGGGTGTCATGATTTCTTTAATTGGACTTACCTACAGGTATGTAGACAATTGTCTTTGCGGCTTCGCTAGAATTGTTCATTTTAAAAGACTGCAATGGTGTTAAATGCTAAAATATTGCTTTAATATATAGTCTCGACCCCGGAAAAGTATTCATTCGACCTGGTCAGGTTTCTGTTGTTGACCTAAGCGGTTTTTATTCATACAACAAGAGTGAGACCATCACCGACCAGGATGCACAGCGGTTCTCAGCAAAACTGTATGCAGATATCTCCATATCCTATCCAGAGAAAACTCCCAGAAACCCTGGGGAAGACAATGAGTTTCAGGTTGAACAGCTTGGACCTGCTGAATGGCGTTATAATGTAAATTTACTTCATTCATGTCAACTTGGCCTCTTTCGATGACTACTATACTGACTCTGAACCAAAGTTCCGAGAAATGGACCACCCCGGAGGAGTCATTGTTAGAAGCAATCGCTGGATCAATGCGAATACATCTTGTGAGGGCTTTAATCTTATACGTCCTGAAAGAGAAGACGATACAAGGTTTTACTATAAAGGACCCAACGGACAGGTCCGGGATATTGGGCCAGCCCTCTGGGACGTCACTGCTACATATTATCTTGCGGAATTTACCCCGAATGCAGATCTTCAACCTGGGGAATTCCGGCGTTGTGAAGTTAACATTCCGCGCTGCGCGCATGTTTATGTTGCCCAGCTAGTGCCAGACAATGATAGAACCAATGGGGTGGATTTCAATAAGTCTATGATATATATTTGCAACTCGGTGATTGCCAAAGTTAAGAATGCACAACGGCCAGAACATGAAATGAGCGATGATATTGCCTTTACCGTTGGTTCTTCCTTGGCGTATAGTGGAATGTGGGCCATTGAGTCTAATAATTCGAGGGGGTTAGCTTACTCAATGTACCCTGTAAGGTGAGATAGCCATATCCTGTTTATTCATGAAGTGCTGCACACAAGCATATACGATATCTCGTTTCTGAATTACTAATGTATACTTAGGGCTGAGTGGGGTCGTCGAGCTGGGGGGAATCCAACACTGATTGCGAATATGATCTCAAGGGCCAGTATTGGAACGATTGCTGCAATGGATCAGCTGAATCCGCGCGTCTACGTTTCTGGTATGCAGCCGTGGATTGGGGAGAAACTCTCAGTCAGGTGGCAACGTCTCATAGGTAAATTAATACAGGCCCTTTCATGGAGATGCAGCTGTTTTGTGAATCCTGCAATCGGTCAAGGAGGGTTTTGAAGCTGACGGTTTAAAAATAGCTCTTCTGGTGTCATTGGCCTTTATGCAGTTGGTCGGTGGAGTGTCATCGATCTTATGGTATAGGTTTCAATGTCAATATTTTCAGGCAGCGCTGAACAGGGAGAATGTTCCGATCGGACAGAACGCCAGCGAGGAAAGGCTATACAGCACAATACGAACCAGTGATATCTTACCTCGTCATTGAAGTTTGGGTATGGGTCCGAACCCAACAGATCAGTGGTTGGTTGCAAATGTTGGTTGGAGCGACACCGTTTTCTATTAGGGATCTTTCAAAATGCCCCGATTCTCTACTTGTTTTTTTTTTTTTTTTTTGAATCCGGAGTTTTTATTGCTCAATTGATTTTACCAGAGCATAGAACTCCATCAGTCATTTGATCAAGGTCTTGAAATATCTTGAAGGCGTATATCCTGGTATTTCCATTTCGCCAGTGACTATATATATGTTCTGTTCCGTTGCGGAATTCAGTCCATTCCGGAATGGCATATATATGTACACTCTGGGCAATGTATGAAGGCAAATTGAGTGGAAACCGAGTCTATTATTTTATACATAACAAAAAGGCTCAAACCTCCGCCTGCTTCACAGTGTGCTGGTAAAGTCGCAGTGTGCTGGTAGGGTTGAAGAGTGTTATGCTGAAGAGTGTGTTGCATTGAAGAAAGTGTTGCGTTGAAGAGTGTATTGCTGTGTTACGTTGAAGAAAACTTTTACGGACTAAGATTTGCAATTCCGTAGTGGCCTGGTCTGTTGCGGAATCCAGTCCATTCCGATATAGGCCAGTCCATTCCGGAATGGACTGAATTCCGGCAATGGACTAGAACATATATATGTATTGATACAAAGCTACTGAGAACGGTTCCTGTACTTTTATCAAACATATATTATATATATGTATATAATAGTTACTATTGCAACTTATGTATAGAATTCCATGATATGCCTGCTGAATTGTTTAACATGTTAGATCTATCTGTAAGAACACGGAGCTACAGTACTTACCTACCTGCCTGTATGTTGGACTATTGCAATGTCGTACTTTTGGTGGAAAGCTAGTCTGGTTGCACAACTACGAGAGGTTGCGCAACCAGACTAGTGGAAAGCTATAAATCGCAAAAACGTTGGACCGACCAGACAAGGACTTGGCGTACTCATAAATGTTCAATACTGTATGTACATACTGTACATTAAGTACTCAAGGAAGCTCCTAGTTACTAATGGAATTTTATGCGGGTTACATAATACTTGTACTATGTACCACAAAAACAAAAAGATTCCAATTCCACCTGTCTATCAGCGGGCTGATCTCTGAGTAACGATGTGCCAACCAGACTAAGTAACGATAAGATTTAGAGGTTTTCTGTTAGATAGATATGTAGGGCCCTTTGTCTATCGACACTGCTTGTCAAATCATGATGCATATAATTTTACATGAGTTTGCATGGCCGACAGCATCCCTTAATTAGGTATAATTTATAAGTGTGGTGGCCTGGCTATCTTCCAGTCTGTAAATAATCTCGGTCATATAATTAAATGTATAACTTGCAACCTTGCCAGTTGACCAACGTTAACTGCCTTTTTATATGCGAGGTAATCACATAATTAACAGCCTTGTTGCACAATGACTTCAGCATGAAACTCAAACCCATAACCATATACGGCGTGCACACAGGTTTGCAGGCAAAGCAGGTTGAATTCACCTCACAGTTACTCTAAGACTTGCTACGTCACAGTCTCCAACACAGATAGAAATATCCCCACCCCTCATTCATGAGTACGTCTCCAGATACCCCGGTGCGTGCCTGGCAGGGGTCTGAACTCATTCCATTCTTCCGACTTGAGGTCTGTAATACTCCGCAACAACCTATCTTCTCTCCGTTACCCAGAGAAACCTGCAATAGACTGCTCTCCTGCTCATATGCGGCCGCCGCTGTATTAGATCAACAGATTTGTCTGGTGGGATACCAGGCAGATAGAGGAAATGAATCGAAAAGCTTTCGACGTGCGAATGTTTCTCGGGTGCTGGCCTCAGATAACCGGTAAAATCGTGTCTCTACCAAAGATTTCCCGCATTGTATGCATGCAACCTAACTTCCCTATCGACAGACTACCGAGTGCTAGTACTAGATCATGGGGAAATTGAAGTTGATAAATTCATTGTATATTATGGTTTGTCTGAGAGTAAGCATAGGCTGAGCCCTCGTGAGTACAGTTGACCCACTTGCAAGAATACCTACTGGTAGTCTCATGCTGACGCTGAAGCTTAAAAGTCTGGGTAACAGGGACCGTCTGTTACTTCACTACGCAAGAGCATTTAAAGGCTGCCGGTTATAATTTCAAGTAACTGTCTCCCCCACCGAGGTTTCAAGTTTGACGATTGCAAAGATCTTTCGTCATTGCTAAAGTCTACTCTGCGTACGCTTCAGCCCACATACCTGGAATCCATTCATAGTGAAGGTCTACACCGATAGAGAAAGCCGGGAGCGCGCCCTGGTACATCTGAAGGGCGAGGATCCGGTGTACTAAGGGCCATGATATATAAATATAAATACCTTGGGATGCGCAATCCGGTTTTGCCGTCATTGGCTATTTTGGCAACCCATCTCCAGTTTCTTTTTCTACTTATTATGCTCGAGCTGTATCTATGAGGATTAGACATACATGCCATGATATGTGATAATTGTCAGTATGGGGAGGGTATGTCTAAATTTCTTCTGCAGTGTGGGTACAGGATTCGAAGTCACTACAGTGCTAGAAACGCAATCAAACATTATCTTACAACAAGTCTACAACGAATACATGTCCAAACAAACTATCAACAATAGAAAGGTCATAAAATAACAGTAAAGGAGCACAAGGAAATATATTTTCTACCTTTACATTCATATGAACAACTAGTGGCCCAGACGGTTCATAACAAAGCATTTCCATGACTGATTCTGGTCCGCATTATTGAATACTGAGGTCGTTTGTAGGCAGAGGAAGTCATATATCTACCAAGATTGTTGTACCCTACACTGTCAACATCGGTCATATCAATACTAGTTTGCCAATAGTTATACCTTCAGATTTTGTCCACGTCAATGCTAATAATCCGGAGCACTAATAATTCAAAGTATCTCCTGCCTGAGCTACGTTTAGTGAGGATTGATCGAAGAATAGATGCAGAATCAATAATCTTGAGTTTACTGCAGTGGGCTGCTATTTGCGCTACAATCTCAAAGCATCTACGCTGTGGGACCCACGCTGATCGGGATGACAGATGAAATTACACAAGGCCGCGCAGGTCACAATCAGGTGTGCGTAGCTCAGGGATTTTCTATGGTGCCAGACGCTGTTCGTGAATTGATTACTACCAACGCTAGCAGCATACGAGGGGTATACACACTACTCTTGTACGCCGGCTATTGGCATGTGTACAATTGCAATGAGTTGTCGTTGGGGAGACTAGAATAGTATTTACCTATACAGTTCAAGTGACCGTCTATTTATATCCATGTACAGTACATAAGTACCGCATCATCTCAGAATGAGAACACCAGTCGCCCTAATGAAATGCAATGTAACCGCTTTCTTACAACACAATGCACACATATGTTGGCCCAAATGAAATAGGAATACCCTGTCATGAATTATGGTAGGTACCAGTATTGGGCTTAGATTCTATCATGCGTAGACAATGCCATGAGAACAATCTACTGTACGAGTTCGGGCCTAAAGTCACTGCTTGAAGCCTCGAAGCCTGAATGCCTTGAACCAATTGTGATCAATGCCGAGGGTAGCGCCGAGGAAAACGCGGAAGTCCTATACTAGAGAATATAAGTTGTGGGCTTTGGGCTTGTTACGTGGATGAAGACACAGATGAATTAGTACCTAAGTAAGGTGCAAGAGGAAGCAATTGTAGCAACTCAACGAGCGGCTTGTGCCAACCAGACTACTCAATCTTGAGCCGCAGCCCGATAGAATCAGTATTAGCGCTCTATATACCTACAGTAGTTGTTAATCCATGTTGCCTACCCTTGTTGACTGGGCCTTCATTCTGAGATACCATAATGCGGTATGCGCTCGCACTCCTATGTGCACCAGCTGCAGCTGTGGCTTGCATGCACATGGTAATGATGTATGCATATGTACAGTATAAATCTGGTGGAATCCCGATTGGCTAGGAAAATAAATCCATATCAGGTGCACGTTCGGATCGATAGAGATTCCGTAATCTTGAACCGGACTACAGATATTGGAAAATTAGTCTGGTTGGTGGAAAATGGGGCAGTTTACTCGTCGTTGTACTCGTCCTCTCTCCAGCACCAAAGTCACCCGCTTTCCAATAGAGTGGAGAGATTTGGCCTGGTACTGGAGCTTCCACAGCATCTAGAACGTTCTACGGTGTCCATCAAGCTGTAGATCGATGCCTAGCATTCTAACCATATGGACAAGTGTTCCATAATATGAAGCTCAAGCCTGATAGAATCAGGTGTGCTCATAGGGTTCTCGTCTAAGTGTGGATGCAGAGTAACCAGACTAATACAAAGTAGTTTCCCAGATGAGAAAATAGTTGGAAAACTTTATATAATTGTGCATCCATGCACGTGGCAATACAACTCCAGATGAAATGGACTATGATAAAACCAATGGCGTCGAGGGAATCAAGAAACCGAAAGTCCAAACAAGGGGACATTACTTAGAAACATATCAATCAGTATCCAAGGAGTGTATAATAATGAGATGTCTATATGTATATTCTCGAGACTTTACCACAAACCACGTACGTAGTCCAGCTGCACTTCAAATTTGTGCGATCATCAATCCCATGGCTCCACTATTGACACCATCTTTCTCTTAGTTTTTACTTCCTTTCTAAATTAGGTATTGTATTCCCCAAGATCCCCGATTTCCTAGAGAACTAATATTGGGGTGCAGGTACCCTGACTACGTAGTCTTCTGCTACGTCGTCAGAGTACTCTCAACAGTTTCCAATGGAGAGTGACTGACGAATAAGTTGTATGTCATAGGTACTCCTATTAGACTGGAGAAACCCTATGTAACGTTGCATTGCACCGAACGGGAGTCAATCGACCGACCCTGCGCTCTTGTAAAGGGCCAATAGCACAAAGACTGACTCGCTTACCGCTTACCGGGGCATGCAATTCCTGAAACCTTGAGCGGGGGAATTAGGCCCTATTGATACATTACCTAGGTTGGCCGGAATGACGCTGTTCTGAATATGGGGAATACTATCCGCACCTGCATGCAGTGTAACCACGGGCCGACCTGTTGTGTTCTCCAATCATCGCCCGTGTGATACTTTAGTACCCCACGATGTTTTTCGGGTGACCGGCATACAAACTGAGCCCCACATTGTACTCCGCCGTTTTTCCTACCAAGATCTTAACTTCTGATGGATCGTTTCTTTCGTTCAATCATATTCCCTGCTTGTGAACATGGTTGACAAGGCTGGCTTGGCTAACAAAACTAGCTAAATATAGCTGCCGATCATCCCAAGTAACATCGAATTCGAGATCCAGGAATCTTGAGCCCCTTCTGTACAAGTAGGGTATGTGGACACAGCACAAGTGGGGAATATTGACCCAAGCACGGTCATCATGATCATGACAGGTTCTATTACACCGGGTTGGCTCGCTAGCGGACGCCGACGACATTCTATTACCCTCAGCAAGGGATACTGCACATGCTGTGACATGCGAGTGTGAGATAGTAAAGGCTTCAGGACCGGATAACCGCATTCGTTGACTTTGAGTCATTGTCATGTTCGAAGAGCTGAAGTGAGAGCACGGTACTAGGTGCGGAGTTACTTTGGTCGAATATAAAAGCTCCTCGTCCTGCCCCTTCAGGACGTTCTTCACCAGGCTCTATCCTCATCGACCTTCACTTCACGCCGGCTATCATTCGTTCAACCTCCTTGCCTTTTCAAGAAAAATGGTTTCCGTCAAGGCTGTCCTCCTCACCCTCTCCCTCATTACTACTGCCCTCGCAGGGGTCCCAACCGCCCTTGATCGCAGAGTCGTAAGGACTTGCATCGAGTGTACCCCTTCTCCTAACAACTGCGACATCACTGCCCCATGTGCCTCCGCTATGGGCCAGAAGCTACTTTGTGGATGGTAAGATGATATTGCAATTTCCACATTAGGAATAATACGGGCAACAATACTGACACGGTGATCGTCTCTCCTATTAGCCGTCCAGGATACCGTGCTGCCGGTGACCCACACAATATCAGCAAGCAATGGCGTCTCAACTTTCCCTACCACGAGCACCGTGTCTGGGTTGCCCCAGGAGTCAAGTGCGACACTCTCTGTGAACAGCCATTCGGAAACAACTCTTGTGGGGAGGTTTCTTTCATTGATAAGTGTGTCGTTTACCCGACTGCTTAAGCAGGAGGTTGATAGAACTTCACCTGGATGTTTGGGATGGATCTTCAGCTTGGATAAGGTTATTGGTCAAATGCTAGTGATGAAGAAGGCACCTTGGGAGGTAGTTGGGCTTGGGACAGTGATAGGCTAGTTTTGTTACCAATAGATTTACTTTCGATGGGCTGGAATGTCAGATTAAGTTGAACAGGGCTATGAAGGACGGCTTCTGAACTCTTGTCATGAGCAATGTGTTGACATGATTTGTAGGATATATGCGCCCCCAATTGATTCCTGTTCTTCAGTTTCGGCAAACAATTGTTGCATATCGATAATCTCGAGCGGTGGAGGTTGGGGGCTTACGTGAAGAGTCTTGGTGAAACAGTGAAAATACAGCAGAAATTGTCAAACGTGCCTGGCATGTGCATTTGTGTAATTGTCATTTGAGATAGATTGATAACTGTATTGGTATTAGGGTAGCTAGTCGGTCTGGAACTATGCTGAATTTGTGCTGCTCCGGTGGTAATCACGTGAACACGCTAAAGTAGAGATTCCTAACTTACCAATGATCATGCCGACTCTTAGATATTGACACTCGCATAACCTCGCCTTCGCGTGTGTTAATTGACCTCACCGATCACTACTCCTTTTGGCCCTGTTCATTATATTAAAGCAGTTTTGTTAAAAGCCTCGGCAATGTTATAAGGCAAAGACCCAGGTATAGATGGATTCCGAATAGCCAACTCTTCAAATAGAAATCCGGAACAGACTTTCTCCAAGATGGCTGCTTCCATTGGCCCTATCTGATACCTCTCTCTAGCTCTGGGACTAGACGACTAAATATTGAGCTTAGCAGAGCAGATTTGCTGTTGTCAAGACCATTGTGAGAAGGAGTTTCCAAGAATGATATAGTATAGTAACCCAAACGTTGGCATTCACACATTAGTCTATTCTAATAACCTCATCCTCTACCTTAAGAGAACCAGACTACCTTAGGAGCAGGTAACCCATTTACCTTCAGAGGTCGTTGTGCCAACCAGACTACCCATTTACCTGGAGCAACATTTTATACAAGAAAATAGTAGCCTTTATAAATAGTAAGATAATAATCACTATCTATAGCCAAAAATCCAGCTCCACTAGGGAAATTTGTGCTCCGAGCTATAAATTTGATGATGAATCCATCCTTCCATATATGTTGACATATGCGGAAGGATATCTTGGTGGACCGTAGATTCAATGCAAACTTAGTAGCAGCGCATCAATAAACTCTCAATAAAAATTGCGAGCCCAAATAAACATATACTATATGACCTAGTCTGGTTGCACAACCTCTCGGTTCGCTTTTACTTGCCACTCCTTCAAAGTCTATACCTATGTCAAATCCAAATTAGCTCTCTTGTGTGCTGAACCAGTAGTCGCAGATGGCCTTCACTTGACACCACTAATTCCACTTATGATAAAAGAAGAACTTGCAGGGGCAAAGGCAAGGGTACAGACTCAAAGTGGGGTGTGGGACCAATAGAGGGCAGCTGGATGATTCCAGTATGGTTGCTCATGAGAAATCAGCGGGGCATGGTGCCAAGGTTTGCTCCGGGTTCCGGAGCAGCTAGCGCTAACAGAATGTTCCAGACCGATTTAAGCTACCACTCAAATAAATCGGTCTGGGCACGAGAACATGTGATTGTCATTTGAGATATATGATAACTACTTAATTGTATTTGGTATTAGGGAAATTTTCCGTGTGGGGCTACCCTCTAAGTAAATAAATCGGTCTGGCGACACGAGAACACTTAATATGAGGGTCCTAGAGAATGCCGATATCAAAATTAATGCCAGGTGCTTAAACGCGGGTACTTGAAAGATTGATGCTCCACAACCATCAGCTGTATTTCTCATTCTTTTTCATTCTCAATACCATTCTCTTTTTTTTCACTTTTCAAATCCCCAGTTAGGGGATTGACCACAAATGTCAAGATTCACAATAATCTACTCATACTTGCATTTTCAACGGCTCAACGGCCTGCAAGGGTTTAAGATGCAGGGACCAATCAATCATCCTCTCACATCCCACATTTGCACATGAAATTGTAGGCGGCTCAACAGCCTGCAAGGGGTTTGAGATGTAGGAACCAATCAATCCCACATTTGCACATACGTATCATGATCTCAACAACCACAACGACTTCAACAGTCAAGTTGCCCGGCGCGAGCTGCGTACAAAATCACAAAAATCAAAATAGCGCAGCATGACAAAACAAAAACAAACGCAGCAAAACAAAAACAACGCAGCAAATCTCAAATCAAGAGGATCCTGCGTGACGTGCGAAACGAACAAGTTGCAGCTGAGGCCGGGGTGCTGCGGTGGCTGAGTACTGATTCCGATAGTAACACGTACGGTGGCAAAAATATACACCTGTTACTTTCCACTCAGGCTGGAATCGAGTTTTCATGCCAAATTCAATGCCTGTAGGCTTTGGAGAGGCTAGTGCTAGCCAGACTAGCCTGTAGGAGGGGTGATGTTGTCAAAATATAAGAGCTTGATACTGGATTTAGCATGTATTTACACTGATAAGGAGTATCTGCTCGCCGAGGACCAAAGGCGACTGAAGTTCTTTTCGCTGATATTCAGGCCGACAACATGACTGATCCTCTCAGCATTACAGCGTCCATCGCGTCCATCGCTGCCGTGAGTGTTAAGATGATAGCTCTTGTAGAGGGATTCATCAGCGACTGCCGAAATGCCCCTGTCGAGGTCTTGAAACTCACAAGCGAGATTCAAGCAATGGGTACGGTACTTGGTCAACTAAGCAGAATTCTCTCAAAGCCCTGGGCTAGATGCGCTCCTCGTCTCATAGCCTTAGGCTGCATAGACGTATAGACTCCAAAAAAAAAAAAAGATGCGCTCCTTCCGCAGAAACTCGTGGACGACCTTCGCCCAATACTTGATTCATGCATGTTACTTTTCAAACGCACAGAGAAGATTTTGGAGAAGCTGAATAGGACCATGGTGGCGGGATCCTTTTTGGCAAAATTGCGCTGGTTAGTTAAAGAGAAGGAATTGGAAAAGTTGCGGATTGAGATCTCAGAGCATAAGCTAACGCTCAATATGACTTTGGCAATGGCTTCCTGGTAAGATCTGACATATGGAGTTCAGGGTGATGGGGTTTTTATATTCAGGATCCTGTTTCTAATATGTGCCAATACAGTCATGCAACCCACCTGGTGTACGCCTCCACAACCAGGATTGAAGCCCACAACAAAGAGATCCTGAATAAACTTAACCAGCTTCTATCTCAAGTGCCAGAAGAGCTTCAAAACGCATGCGGCAGTTCCACTGCCTCAAGCTTGATTATACGCAGATATAACCCTCTACGCAGGCTCTGTATGCGATTCCTCGCAGCCCCCTAGCGCCACTACGCGGCGGTACACTACCGGCGTGCCTTACACAGAATCCACAGCTCCTATCCCACGAGCCTCATTTGATCAACAAAATGAAAGCGGGTATCGGGATTCTGGGAGATTAGAGCCCCCAATGCAATTCAATCCAAGCTACATGACGGATGAGGCGGGGGATATTGAAAGCTGGAAGCGCATAAACGAGATGAAAACGAATATAGCAATTGGCTCAGTGTCGGATTCATTCCTTTTATGGAGACACTCCCAGCGCAGTCTCGACGGTGCGATTCCTGGGAGTAAGCAGTCCCCGCGGCGGAAGCCTGTGTCGCCTCATTCCCCTGTCTCTTCCGCATCAGGAAACTCAACTCTCTCAGCAGGGAGGTGGAGTCCAGCCTACGATGAGCCAGAAAGTCAGCTCGGAGTTTCATCAAAATTAGCTGACTCCGCGTTACCCCCAACTCCCGACAGTGGAGTATATACCGCCGACAACACACCAACCATAACAAAACGTACCTCTTACGACGAGGAAAGAGAAGCCCTAGAAAGGCTAGTCTCTACTGATCCACGGAATATGCATTGGTTGCGGGTTATGCTCGACAAGAGCAATGAGAATCTTCTCCCCACTGTCGAATCAGTAGTATGCGATGCTATCAAAAGCAGTTCAGACAGGATTCTCCGGATACATGAACTAAAAGCCCCAATCATCCAAGTTCCCATACCACTCCGTGAGCTGCCGGCAGATGAGTCAGTGCCTGCGCGTCTGGTTCGGCACAACGTCCCGATTATTAAAGTGCCTACTCCAAGAAGCCGTGGCGCAAGCGCCACTTCTTCAGATTGTAATTCACAGCGGATATCTTCCTGCTTGACAATTCCTGCTAGAGTTCAACAACCTTCTCTCGAAAACCGGACACTGTCTCCTCAGCAGGAGGTAATGAGTGCTAGATTATCGCCTACTAAGAGTTTGTGCCTCCCGCAAGGTTGGGAGTATGGGGGCAGTTGCAGTCCAAATAGAAATTCTAGATCAGTTCACTGAGCACCCGGAACTGTTAGGGGTTTTAAACGCCTTTTGAGCTAATTATACCTTCTCGGGAACATGCTATTTCGACAGCTAGCTAGGGCTACGTTCTATTACAGGCACCGGCGATCTTATCGATCTTATCTGCTACTCAGTAACGCACGGCTAACTTCTCATGCTCCGGCGTGAAGAGCCCCTGCCAACTCAGCGTACTCACTCTTGTGACACAATACCGCAGGACATAATTCCCGTCCATTTCATTCCCCGGCTCCTACTTCAACGAGCGAGTCACTGGATCACTGGAAACTGTTCTCATTCGAGAATATGAATTTGTGATCTATGAAAACGAAAACCTGCGGGACCGTTAATAGACCACAATTAAGATGAGAATCGCCTTCTTCTTGTGTATTAGCAAGCAAGGGGCAAGTGAGCAGCTAAGCCCTGAGGACCGGTGGTTGGAAGGGAGAAACTCTAAATTGATCGCACGCTGGTCCTTGATTGGTTTTTTTTTTTTTTTTTTTTTTTTGGGGGGGGGGCCCAAGGTTCCCATTCGGGCTCCGTTGCTCTATCTCTCCTTCAAACTACTGGGGCAGGGCAATCAGCCCATTCCAGATTTTTGGAATACTTGGCTTTGTGGTGTTAGTTACATGTATATGGGGACTCCACTTATGTTGCATTTTCCTCTCGGCCCATGCCCTTTTTTTCTGCTCTCAAGTTACATCTTCTGGCAGACTGCGTTTTTATAGTAGAATGCGAGGACAAAGCCCATATTCCTTCACGGGACTATGGGTGAGAAAAATAATACAGTCTACAAGAGATTCCAGTTCATCCTTGTCATTTGTAGCAAGTACATGTATTACCCTGAATCACAGCCACAAAGTGCAACAATGAATCCAGATTTTGAAGAAGGGCCAAGACTACCCAAAGAAGTAGTAACAACAAGCCCTGGAGCGGAGGAGACTAACCCGACTCCGTAGCCACTTATTGCCAGTTAGAATTCCAAACTGCGTTAGCCTGGTTGTGACGCTGCATTATCAGTTGGCTTACCCTGAACGTTATCGGTGATTTTTCTTTGGTTCTCGCGCGTGATTGCGAGCAAAGTACTTATCTCTATCCACTTCTCCACTGTCCAACAACCCCTCCACCTTTCATTGTTTAAGTACTACATGCTTGCTTCACTACCCCCACTATAAATACTCAGATGCGTGACCAGAATTTCGGCAAGCACAAATCCAGAGAGCGCAGTCCATCGACCGGAGGGGTTGCGGAAGCAGACGTAAGCGACGATAGGTCACCACGGAGAAATAAGCGAGTTAAGAAACACCACTGTCATCAACAGACAAATAGCAGTAGACGGCGGGGTGAATGTGCCGGCTGTGAGCCAACAGTTGCTATTGATGCTCATGAGTCAAAGAGAGTCACAGCGTCCACCACAGACAATTCAAACAGAGAGAATCACAGTCTGACGGAAGCCTCCAACGCACAACTGAGGAAGCATGAAGTCAGCAGGAATAAGACAACCCAGAGCTCGCGCTCGAGGAGGAAGAAAAAACGGAATGCCATCAAGAAGGCAAGAAAGGCTGCAGCTGAGCGTGAGGCGGCAATGATCGCGGCTACGAAGGCTGAGGAAGAGTGCACGACAAGGAAGCAGGTGGATAGCAAAGAGGTACAAATTCAACAGCAACAAGAGCACGCGGCGATGGTGGGGGCAACTAAGGAATGCATCATCCAAGGCGGAGCAGAGGGGGGGCAATCCAGCATTATGCGATCCAAGGACTCGAAGGAACTAAAAAGAGAGAAAAGAGCGGCTAGAAAGGCTCGCGGCAAGGAACGAGGAACGCATGATCTCGAAAATCCCGAGGCACTGCAAAGTAGCACGGAGGTTGCTAGAATACAAGATCGGGCGCTGGGAGAGCTGGTTATTGGTGAAAACCCTGGCTCAATAGTGAAGGACGCCTCGACTCAAGTACCTGATATTACGCAGACACATCGATGCGTCTCTCCAGCAAGCGCAGATAATAATTCATCCTGTGCTGGGTTTGAGATGGCGGAGACCCCAATGGTGCATGGCATGGAAGACGTTGTGCGTACGGAGCCCTTTGGCAACATTGATGGGTCTGCAGGAGCCCATAATCAAGAAGGAATCCATTATAAATTTCCAGGCCTTGGAGCGAAGCATTGGTGCAAACTGACCCTGGAACAACGCATGACGAAGATAGATCTTAACCCTGTGGGCAGTGGCCATGGGAGAAAACACTTCATCTGGGCAAAGGTTGAGGATGGACCTGTGTACGCTTCCATTGTTGACTTGTCATGTTCTAGTGAGATTCTAGATATGCTTATACACTGGCTCCAATCTCGTATCGTAAACGGGACTCCTGCTACCGACCTTGGTAATACACTCTTGGCACAGACCTGGAAGTTGTTGGAGTTTGTCTTGAGAGACGACGAGGATAAATTGGATGAGATGAAGATAAACTTCAAGTATGCAAGAGAGCTTACCCCAAAAATCCAGAAATGGGAAACAGTTCAGCTCAAAACCGAGAAGACGTTTGCAGAGATTGAAAGTCTGTGGGGTAAAAGTTGGAAGGAACAGTGTGTTGTGGAGATTGACATTGCTGGTTTACGAAGCGTAAAATGGAAACGAGGGATTGTCAAACAGGTGAAGAAGCTCGCAAGTACGGCGATGGAAAGGGATATAGGAAGAGCAGAGGCATGGGGGCTAGTTCTGAAGGAGGTACTGGCAAAAGGAGAGCGGAACGCAGTTGTGGCTGAGGATGTTTGGGTAGTTACAGAGACTTTAATTCAAAGGTGAGCTAACCCTTGATGTCCTTCTTTGTGCACATACGCCTTTTTAAGTGGTGATCACGAGGACTGAGCTCGATAATTATGTCTGTTTAGGAATCAGCCCATCGCCATGAATTGTGGTTGCCCAGTTTCATTAAGAGAAATTCTCCCAAACCTTCCCACACCTCGAAGCTGTTCTGCCATCATGCCCCAGCGTGACGCGGTTGCGCTTCTGAAGCAGATATATGTTCGCCTTCCACAGCCTAAGCAGGAATTTGCCTCTTTATGCCATTCTCATCTTCGACGACTAGCTAGTGGCACCTTTGGCCTGCTAAATAACACTACCCCCCATCCTGTCCTGTCAGAGAGATTAGGCTTGGTATTTGACGATCTTGATGAAGACGGGAAGAATCCACACTATGAGATAAATCCGCAATGGTTCCGTAAACCTTTTCGGCCAAAGGCAGATACTGGCTCCTCCGATACTCCGACATCGTCAACAGGACTATATAAATACTCCGTCTATAATCCCAACTCAGTAACCCGCGCTTTTAGCAACACCCCCACCATGACTGGCCTCTCTACATTCACTTTCGACCGAGAAGTAATCTTTAGCCGATATTCCGCTGCGGGAAAATTTCAAGAATTCCTGCAGCACGGGACAGTCCGCATCCCAAACTTATTCTCCCACCTTGACCCATCCATTATTGACTCCGAATTCGACATGTACGAGCACCATTACCAGCCCCCACCTGGCACGAGGCCAATGGGTTGGTTACGGATAATGTATCATTCTTTAACACAGCAAGCAATCCGCCAAGACCCCGCCGTCTACGCCCTCCATGCCGCGGCGCGTGAAGATGGTTGTTGGAGATTCATCAGTTATCCCTACTACACCAAGTCCACCTCCCCCAATGGAGAAAAAACAGGGTTTTTCCACTTCGATATGAACGTTTCAGAGTTTTTAGCGACAGGGAAGAGTAAACATGTTGTCCAGGGCGCGGTAACTCTTGTCAATGACGAGACTCCTCATGGATGCACTATGCTCATTCCGGGGTTTCATACACATATCAAAGAGTGGTGGGAAAGACACCCAGAAGCGCCTAGGGGTGGAGAGACAACAAATCTAGTCCCAGGGAAGACATATACGAAAAAAGATGAGTGGGATTTTGGTCCCTTTATTCCTTACCCGTGTAAAGCGGGGGAATTGAGACTCACGAGACCGGATATTCCTCATGGATCAACCCCTGTTTCGAATACGAAGAGGAGGGTGGTATTTCCGTGGTTGATTGGCATTAGAGATGATCATGAGACGCTGGATATAGATACAACTGAGACGTGGTCTGAATTGGCGGAGTGTCATAGGAATTTGGTGGCATGTAGGAAGAGTACGAGTGGGAGAAGTGCAAGTGCGTATGGGAGACCGGAGGGGAAGTGGATGGGGGCTGTGGTATTGGGAAGGACAAGTTGTGTGGGGGATGCCTTGGTGGGAAGGAGAAGATGGGACGATCCGGAGGTGGTCAAGGAGAGGGATTTACTGCTTGGTGATAGTGGGATGGAAGCGATGAGGTGGGTTGAGGAGGTAAGACGAAGAGTTAAAGCGGAGTTTGAGAGGTGCTGGGAGCTGGTGAAGGAGTTAGAACGGAAAGAATTTGGAAAGAATGCATTCTTTGGCAAGGATGAGAGGAAAAAGTAGGGTAGGGAGAACTTTGGTCTATTTGGATTGGGGTGGTTGAGGTAAAAGGCCTAGGATTTCTGGAAAAAAAAGAAAAGCACAATAACTTGGACAATTAAAATTAATTCGCTCCTTTGTATAACGTATGCAGGCGCAGCTTGGCATTGGGAACAGTTCTGTTACCCTCAGGTTGCAGCTCTCAAGCATTAGTTTCCAATCCTCCAAAACGAGAACGCTGCGAGTAAAATGTTGCGCCGATATCCTTTGGCAAATCTTGTTCCCTTGACCACACGAGTCAGAGAACTTTAATGCGCCCAACATTTCCTAGTGCGCTGTTGGACTAACATTAGTGGGACACGGAGTTATAACTTGACCACTTAAACCTCGACCGGTGAGAACTCAGAATAGCTTGCGGTGTGAAACTAGAAATATGTGGAAGCATATGTATATATATACGTATATGAAACTACTCAATGCCCGCCATATACACATATTTGTACCGGATACGAGCCTCAGGGCTGTGGTTAATGTCTTGCTTGGCAGCCTCGGGTGTGGGTTACCCTGAGCAAGCTCTGCCGTGTCTGAAAATCCGCCCCATTGTCCCAGGCATCCCTAAACCGGAAACTTTCTTGCATGAAGAACTTCCCGAAAAAAAAGAAAAAAAAAAGGTATTCGGTCGCATACACAATCCACCACGATTTGACCACAACCAACCAGAGCTCTTCCGGCAGAATTGTCCGTGACAACGCCATTATGTAAGTACAAGGTAACTGAGGTTGACGACGATGTAGTCACCCTGAATTGGCAACGATCGCAAATCACAAAGAAGGGTAAGAAAATTAGCAGGTGAAAGTGGGAATTGAACTCAGAACCATTATTGATTGTTTTATCGTGGGGCCGAATTGGATGGTGCGCCGGCGTGGCGTCGTTGTACGAGAGTTGAACTTAGCTGAGAAGGCAATTCCGGAGAAGACTGGAGAGATAATATAGAACTTGAAATCTTTCAGAATAGGTTGAAGTTCTGCTAGATGCACAATCTGTTAAAAGTGAGGGTTATAAGGTATAACGACTATCATATATACCTGATATCCTGTGACTGCTCCTCTAGTTGATTTGAAGCCTCAACATTCTGTAATGGTTGATGAAGCTATGCCAAGCATTGTTGAGTAGGTTTTTGCTACTGCTGCTCTCGTTCTTCTAGTTGTTTACTCTATGGATTTATATATAATATTAGCTCCAATCCCATATAAATCGAATGGGATACTCGAAGAAGCGCCCCGTCAACCTACCAATACATTTTCTAACTCTGCACTGACCAATCACCTGTTAGGATTGATATTCATACTTTTGGATCGAAGGCTCTCTGACACCTTGAGCAAGCAACAGGATTGATTTGGTGCGTGTTCTGAGAGTTCATGATTAGTGCTTGAAGCTGTTCTGAGGATCAGTGATAGCTGCTACGTTTGTAGATAGTTAATACTTGGCAGGTCCATCACGTGGCTGCCCTCGCTACTAGCGTGCAAGATGTCCAGTAAATGAAATAATAACAAACTTCGTTCCAATTGAAATTGGCAACCGGCCGCAATTGCATATCTAGTACGAGCCCCATTCTCATACGTATCAATAGCTGCGCTGCACCACCTAGATAACACCTGTGTCCTCTAAATTATATCCCAACAAAAATGCCCCGAGCCCAGCGGTCGAAACCCTGGGACCAAAAAAAAAAAAAAAAAAAAAAAGCTCAAGGTTTCTTTGCTTAGGCCGGGACATGCAGGTATACGACTCTGGTGGATTCCTTCCCAAGGTTTAGTTCAATCAGTGTTTGTTAGGTACAAGCCTATCCCTGGTGCTCCATGGAAACTTTTGATATATGATATACTCAGCCTGCTGACAGCCTGAAAACCGAGGATGCATGAACAGGGGCGGGTGGTGCCAGCGATCGAGGGAAGACGTCCGTTAAAAGAAAGTTATCCAGGTAGCGTGTCTGCTTATAGCATACCACTCGCTCTATTACTACCCTATTACGGCTGTCTTTGGTGCCTTCCTTTGTATTAATCCGCCTTGGCTCTGCATATTGTTGTTGATTTTCCATTTACATATCCAAGTACAAATACTTGTCCCGAGACACTCTCCACATACACAAATGGTTAGTAGGTAGCTATAGATGGGTGGTATCAAAAGACGTTCCACAGTAAATATGCGTACACCGCCATATGCCTAGCCTTGAGGCGGTCCCAATAGCATTTGTTGGACATAAAGGCGAGATTGATAGTCTATTCTAAACTACGGATAGATACCACTGAAGTAACGTCCCTCCCAAAGAACTTCAATCTTAAAAAGCCCTCACCCTACCAAACCAGCCCCGCACCCACGGCTGCCCCCCCAGCTAATGAGTTACATAACATTCATAGTAGCAAAACGCCAAACACCAAGTTCATTCTTATCCCGTAAGTAATGCCCAGTGAATAAGGCTGATATATGGCTCGCTAAAGTCTCCAAGTTTACCCCCTCACTCCTCCTGGCGGGGCGGTAATCGAGCAGGTTGCTGACGTTTGTATCGTTTTTGGTGTAATAGAAATACCTCCACCCTCACTACGACTCCCATCCGCCACAAGCGCCATCGACGACAAAAGCACAGCATCCCCCGACTCACTCGCCTTTGGGCGCCGTGGGGGGAGTGCAAGATTCGCACTCTCATCTTTCTCCGAGGCCGTAGATGGCTGAAATCTTGACAGGCGCCGTGATTCGTCCCATGATACTCCGGTCTTGTGACAACGTTGGACAGGTGTCGGCGACGGCAAGGTTGTATTCTCGCCTGGTGTTTTGTTTCCCCGGCATCCGAATCTCATGTCATGCACAAGCTGAGATCTATGCATCTCAGCGGAGTCGGATCTAGTATGCCCATATTTCCCATTTCCTTCAAGAGGCTTTTTTGGATAATCGTAGAGAGAACCCAGTACGCCCAACCCCTCAAGGTCGGCCACTTCAATGATGCTTCTTTGCCTCCCCCAGCGAGTATGGTAGTACCTCTGTACTCCTTGCCAAGTAGCTGTCAATGACTTGCCCTCCCACCCCGCTTTGGCCCTTTTAAGAAATACAGCGCCATTTCCAGAATTACCACCCCACTCCGCCTTGGGCACCTCATCCATAGGCGGAGAACCCTTTGGTGCAGATGAAAACCACGAATTTTTCAAGAACAATGGCCTGACCATGGGAAGGCAAGCACAAATGACCCCTGCCCCAACCTCAATCTGGCAAATCACCGCTATCCAGGACATCCCCCATGTAGGGTCTCTCTTTTTCATCACCATTTTTATAATGGCAAACTTTCCAGAACACGACACAATGGCAATCAACCCCACTGAGAAGATGACAACTAGCCCCAGCCTCCTCAGCACGCTAATGCTCTTCAACCTCCATAACATAGGGATAGGCACGATTAAGATAACGAAGTTAGTAGTAATGCCTACAACGGCGTGGGATATATTCAAAGTTTTGTTGTCTTTGCACATCAATGCAGCGTCGGGTTGTATGCGGAAGCACATGATGCCTGAGAATATGGCGCGGAATATGGTCATGGCGGCAGCGAGGAACATTATGAGATAGCAAAGATAATGGATGGCGCGGCATGTTGATATCCGGCAATAAAATGTCAAGAGTGTAAGCTGCACGAACATGCTGCCAAATTGCGCAATGAACAGCAATGCAGTAAGCACCTATTTTAGAAGCTCTCGTTAATTAAACATTTTATACTGGCAATTGAAAAAAACATACAATTCCTATACCCTGCATCGAACTCTCTTTGACTTCCCATATATGAGTACCATATCCTATGGTTGTTCCCCACATTGACACCGCTGTTATCCCAATCATACACGCCGCTCCCATCAATGCTAGCCAGTCATCTGCACCAACACCCCCCAATAGATATCGTCGGACATAGAACCTCATTCCAACGAACATAAAAGTTATGATAGGGAGTGTGATGCAAACAGCGGTGATCATGGGGACCCGCGTCTCATGAACATATCCCGGGGGAGCAGTAGCCCAGCCCTGCAATGTCGACATGTTGCCGAAGTCTTGTGAAGTACGGGATATTGGAAGTGCTACTCCTGTAGTGGAAATGAATAGTATAGGTTGGTTTGTGTCCTCAATGTAGAATAACCATATCCCGTATGTACTGAAGAAGTTGCTAGTTTCGCGGAGCACTCACGCCCATATTTAAGAGAACTGAAGAACTATCATCACGATCGACATCAACTGGGTGTCGGTCGCCCACGGCCCGGTTCTTGGGTACAATTATCAAGTGAAATCATACATGCGGGGTCCCCAGATCCACCAACATTAAGACCACCCAGGGTGAGGAAGTATGGAGTGCATTGGGCGCCGGGACATATCATGATCACAAGCTTTCGTCGGACTTTACCACTCTGTCGGGCAGCTAAGTCTCAGTCCTTTTGAGGTGAGATTCTGCAGTTCATGGCTTGTATAAAGACTAGTCAGGAAGTCATTTTGGGCTTAGGCTCTTTGGAGCGCTTTTTGCTGAGACAAATACGGAGTAGAATCTTAATCAGGGTTCTCAAATTGCGAAGTTCAGAATTAGAGCACGCTAAGTAGTAGAGATTTGGTCTCTTAATAATATCATGCAGACAGAGTGCGGGGCCTTTATGATCTACCTTTGTTACTTGAGGTACTGGACTGGATACATGATGTTAGACAAATTCACTTAGAGGAGAATTCTTGAGCCCTTAGACCTGTCTTAGAATCCCACAATTTAGAACCTCATGTTCTATGTACCACTAGAGGCTGGAATGCAAGCGCGGTCCAGAAGTCCCCAGGCCAAAACTCTCACCATCACTGAGAAATAGCATCCCCTGTAGGAATTTTGTCCAGGGATGTTCTTCACCCCGGATTGAGCTATCCCAAGAAACAGGCGTCTTGGCCGAGGTTCCTAATTGTGATTCTATATTGATCAAGTTGACGGTACACAAAAAACCAGAGTAATCCGTTTCTAGCCAGAAATAACAGACATTCAACCTGTGACAATAAGTAAAGTACCTCAAAAAACAATCATGCGCTGCCAACGAAATATGTAGAGAGAACATCTGCCCAACCCAAGTATGGTATATTTCCGTTGGATGTGTGCCCCGCAGCCGAAGGTTACCCCTGATTAGGAGATCATCCTGCTATGATTTTAGGTTCGCTTAAATACGTAAGCTTGCATGGGTATATATTACCTGTTGTGTGATGTTCCTTCACCCTGGAACCTGGAAACGTGGAACTTATGATTTTTTACTTTTGTCTTTCCAATGTCTCCTCAGGTTTGACTTTTACGTATTATATATACATGTATACGAAGTATGCACTTGCCGAGACAGATAATCATCGAACGATATTCCACTTGGTATGTATCTATGCTGGTGGTACAACTCTCAACAGTTGACTTCTCTGCAAGAGGTTGTGCAACCAGACTACAGTTGACTCTGTCGGTTGTGAATTTATTTGTCTTGGCAGCGCAACACTCATACCCTTAATAATCTCCACCCCAGCGCCTTCCATATTGATATACATATGTACACGTATGTTTCCTGATACTTCATTTCTTTTAGACTATGTTTAGAGCTACCGCACGAACAAGAGCTCTGTCTTGGAAAAACAGAAGTATTCTAGAAGCCAGAAACCAGTGTTTGCACTGGCAGCTGATCTGAGACCTTTACTACTTCCAATGCTAATATTTGTGGAGCCAATAAAATAGAAGCTTTGGATCTGCAATCACATCTCGAATTCGTGATAGGATCTACACACTACATTAGTAAGGGGGCAGGTGCATGTGCATCCATTCGCATTTCTTAGACCTCCGCCCACCCGAGACTTTGGTCCGCCAGCTACCGGGTTATATGAAACTCCTGAAGCGAGGACTAGGGTACAGTTCCCGGGGTTGATGTTAGACAGAAACATGAGATAGCATGCTGATGTTTGGGAGGTAGCGAGACCCACTGTCACTAGTCTCCCCCGCTCTCGGTTCTGGTGAACATTGCCAGTTGCTCACTAGTTTTTTTTTTGATTAGTGTCGGGGTCAGATGATTAGACTGGGGAAATTTTAACTGGAAGGAGATCTCCGCTGCTTTTACTTTTTATTGATACTTGGTGTTCTGGCTAGATGAGCCAATTCATATTTGTAGAATCTAGGTATCTCCGCTTCTTCCCGGCCTACTTAAGCAACCATATACCTCTTAGATTTAGAGAAATCCCAAGGCACATGGGAATCTACTTACTTCCAACTTGACGCTTAAGTACTTTTACCACTCTTGAATGTTGAAGAGTGCAACCGCTAGGACAAAACGTGATCACTGGGTGCTGTGCCAGGTTTGCCTAGACACCGATAGTATATTGTACGCTCACACTTCCCCCCAAACTGCACATAGGGATCAAATCAACAATTACTGCTCCTGGTAAATACCTTAGAGCTAAACTTTCACAACAAACTGCAGCTGGGGTTCATACTACTGTAAATAACCATAATACCCTTCATTTTGTCCCGGCGCTCTCTCAGGGAATCGAACTTGTGCTCCATGCGCATCGGGCTCATAACTTGTTGAAGAGTGTAACCGCTAGGACAAAACGTGATCACTGGGTTGCCAGGTTTGCCTAGACACCGATAGTATATTGTACGCACATTGAATACACAATGCGCATGGCACCATTGTAAAAGTTACTTTATGTGAATTACGCCGAGCAAGCATGATACTCAGTGCGCATGAGCATCACTAGGTACGTATTATTCATATATGGTGAGATCTAGAATCATGTACACTTTAACTTGAAGAGGATATTGTTCTTCATACAAAGTTATACATTCTCGGCTATATTGCGCTCATGTCCGTTATGCGTTCATCTGATTCTCCCTTCTTCTTACATTTCATCCGGGTATCCCTTCTAATTTTATTTGTTATTGACAGCTGCTCGGCCTAACCGAGCTTAGAGATACCTTGAGATTCTTAATCTACCAATCTCTGAGTTTATGCATGTATTCTCTCAGGTCTAAGACTATCAGTACGGGCGAAACAATAATGGAATAGCTGAAAAGATTGATGCTTTGATTAAATTCTATTGTCGTTTCTTCTCGTTGATAGATGTGGGCTTGTACCAAGGTACTGGATTGAAGAATTGGATGCATAACTAGACGTTTAGTGGACGCTAATTTCTGAACCGCAGTATGCTGGACCTGAATTGAATGTGTGTTGGACACCGCACTGTGCTTACTAATTAGGCACACTCTTTCTCTATATTCTTTGGTTGTCCATAAAGGAGGAATAAAGTTGTACGAAGAGTGTGGAGAGAACACATCTATTGCGCTATAGAACATAGTTCATGTTCTTAATGAAGTACCACTATAGACCATATGGCACTATAAGAACTAGGTACATATATCCGGCAAATGTCAGTGATATAAACACAGTTCCAGACGATATGTATAGCACAGATAGTTCCAGTCGATAGAGGCTAGATGGAGAGGGGACACATACCGGCATTGACCATATTACTGCAGTTGAAGGATGCATGGCTAAGAGTCGCAGCCAAATACCACGAGTTCGTCGCATGTAGGCTACGGATCTGTGAATTGAACCTTACAATCCGTTAGCAAGATTACGTGGGAAATGGCAAAGTTTTGGCTCCAGTGGACTAGCCCTTTTGAACTGTTTACTCCGCTGTACTGGATTACCCTCAAGTCAAAGGAGTGCTGATTTGGCGCAGGTAATCTACTAGGATAGGCAGGAATCAGTCTAACTAGAGCTAGGTACTGCGGTAATTTATTAAACATGCCTGCCAGTGGTTTACCATGCTGTACGCGCGTACCGACGATTCGAATATATAGCTTTATGTTTGCCGATGGCTCTGGTACAAAAGTATAAGGGCGTAATGGATGAGGGTGTAGTCTCCAGAGTATTCCTACCCATGGTCGTGTATCCGGCCCGCGCTGTATAATATATATACATATATTGTAATCAGGCACCAGGTTACCAGCGTACCCAGGATTTTCCTCCTATTGATTGAATAGATTAAAATAAGCTCATTAGTAACTTGACATCATTTATCGCATACTTACTTATAGTGAAATTTTTATAATACATTCTTTATATCCAAATGGCCTCTCTTATGGATTAATATGCATGACCAGCAAGGATGTTACCCTCAGAAAGTTTCCTCTGTATTTAAAACAGGCAACCTATTTTGCATCGAACCCTGCGCCCCCGGCCCTATGAATAATGCAGGCTCGACTAAATAAGTTCTTTATTCCCACCATCCTGGTGTAATTTACGCAACCATAGATAATTACTCCGAAGTTGTCTCGTGTACCGAAATTTTACTCTGGTTGCATATCCCCTCGTACTCGTTCCAGTACTTATGTGTGGATTGGGCAGGCTGTGCCGACTGGACTAGGCCCGGGCCAATCGCTATCCTTTTCTCTCACATTCTATATATATATATGTATGAATAACAGGGTATATAGCAGCAAATACATTGGTGAGTTGTTTTGCGAACCTACAAAACCATTATCTCACTTTCCGACCATGCAGACATGTATAGTAAGAGTTAATAAGTTTGCCTCGATTTCTGGAATGTCAAGCTCATGGCCGAGCGTATGATCATGAGCCTAAACGTAGTACATAAAGCTAACAAATTATTATTGTATATACGTATATATTACCTATATATTACTTAGACGCCTCATGACCACTCAATTGAGTATATATGTTTACATATTGTAACCGACTCGAGCATCGTCCATGACGCTGTTTCAAATAAAGATATGTACACAAAAAATTTCTGTAATTACCAGGCACGAGGTCAACATATGTATCGGAATGTCAAGAATCCCCTAGAGAGGTACATATATAAGGCACTAGAGAGATGGGCAGGTTAGGTACCCTGTTCTTATAGTATGCAGGTTTAATATTCATACTCTCAGGACAAGGTCGGTTAAGGTAGCCGCCACCAAATCATTTAGATGGAGTTAATCTACGGAGATAAACAACGGTCTTGCGGAGGTATATGCGAGACAAATATAAGTATTTCGCATTTTAACCGCAGCAGCGTTTACTCCTGGTAAGTACATGTAGCTAGGGTCCCGGTGGGTTTAGTAGTAAAGGCATTTTATTGTTTTGAAGCCCGTGCTTGCATATTGATCTAGCATAAGACCATGGCGATGTATCAGTATGTAAAGTTTAGCAAGGCGACCATTGGCGTATTTGTGAGTATTTTATTGTAAAGTGTCTCGATGCGCCCTCCATCAGGCTTGTTCATTCGGTATCCCTTCTGTAGAATGGTTTATCGGTTGAGCAGGAGAAGGCCCCAACGTGCACATGTGCACACTCGAGCCCAATGTAGTGTAGGCTGGCGGTGCCGGATTCAAACCCAGATGCAGCTGCGGACACACTTGAAGGTTAGAGTACTCGGATCATACCGAGCACCTCACTACAAAAACCCGAGAGCCTCAGGATTTGTCATAAGTCAATAATTACAGTAAGCTACAGTAAGTCCATCGGACGACAGGTTGCCCTTGTCGTTCATACGTAGTAATTGCCCTCGCTGCAAATCCCCAGCAGACTTACCACCGGCGCCACTCCACCTTGTTGACACCCTGCCACGAGAGAACGAAAATTCCATGGGTATTTCTAGTCTGGTTGGATTCTTCGGGGTTTCACGCCATAAGCTGCTGATTGCGTGTTTTTTAGGACACGTGCAATAAATATATCAAGCCAGCGCTCACTCCACTACGGCAGCGAGCACCAACCCCCTCCCCGGCCTCTTCCTGGCTGTATTGCTTTTACCCTCCCCCAAGTGTCGACAGAGAAGCCCGGCATCGGAACGAATCTCAGTGCTTCCATTGCATAGCATCACCCCTGACCGCCTGGGATGTCTCGAGGCAACCCAAGCCATTTCTGGCTCATTTCGACGGCCACGCCAGACCCCCCCCTCCCACTCCACTCGAGTTTAGCTCCATCCCGTAAAATTAAGCATCCAACTTCGTAAGGTATGGTAGAGTACAAGTGCTCTGGAGTCTGGTAACTCCAGGAACTTACCAGCGCTGGTGTTTCTACTTTACCCTGACGGGTTTGCTTTGAAGTTGACACTCCCTCCTGTTCGACGATTCAAAACCAGATCATTCAGCATCAAATCGATATTCTGGATCGCTCATTGATGCCGGAAGTATCGATATCGATTTCTGTGGATTAACTCCCGTTTTTAGCCGAGTCGCACATACGACTTGGTATTTGTTCCCTCAGGCTTTTACGAGATTGGCGTAAATGCAAGGTCGTTAGATGCATTGCAACATAAGCTGTTGACAGGTACGTTCGAACGTATGATGTATCTCGGGATACATCTTGGTCATTCATCCTCCACACCTTTGCATTCGACTTCGCTAAAGTGGCGATGTACAGTTTGCTATCACTGGTCGGTTGGAGGTCATTACGAATACACTATTGGTGAGCATTTATGTATTACTTATTCTTATACCCTTGCCTTTCTCCACCATCACCCGATCTCTGACAAAACCCTACTTGGACGTTATCAACTAACAACAATTGCGGTGCGTAGGTGCCTACGTGCTTCTCTCCAGCTCTAGGATTCGAAAACAGATCAAGAAACGCTTGATGTGGAGTCTGAGCGACACCGGACCTGGGCGGCCGCTGCCGCCGTCGCAGCCGCCAGTGTCAGCTCCCAGCCAGTCACGAGTTCCTGCACTCTACGCCGTCTCAATTCTTACCTGTCTTCTTACAGCAATATTTGTGGGAACACGATTCTATGTTAATGTTCGGTTCAAACTACCCCTTGGGAGAGATTTTTGGACGATTTTTGCGGCAGGCTTTTTTTGTTGGACGGCGGGGGGTATAGGGATATGGGGCGGTACGTTAGGTTTGGGAAAGCATTCGGCGGATATTCCGAAGTCAAATCATTTGGAATTGAGAAACGTATGTCCCTCTCCATTAACGGTCATTATCCACTTCCAGTGGGCCGGGACGCAGAGCCAATAGTTGCTGGAGTGGCTCGAGGAGTTTTCCGGCTGGCATTCCTGGATCATGATATATATGCATTTCGATATGCTGACGGAACATTTATTTAGGTGGGCATCGTTCTCCCTACAATGAACAATGTCTCTGCTTTGTCTGTACAGTGTTCAATCCTATTCTTCTACCTGAAACGCCTCTCGATGTCTAGCTACCACCGAGTTACTACATTCCTAATTTGCGCCATTTCTGCGCTTTTCTGCCTTGTTCGGGTGGTTGGTAATACCTACCAGTGCCTCCCCAATCCGGAAATTCGTGTAGGGATGTGTCTCAAACTCCAGCGCATGTGGTACGCTCTAGGAATAATCGCCATGGCCCTCGACTTAGCCATCTGGTCCCTGCCAATACCATCGCTCCTGAAGAGCGCGAGAAAAATGCCTCAGGGGGTTCGGGTCGGCGTGCTAGCCACGCTTGGTGTGGGGCTACTAGCATGCATAATGACTGTAGCGAGGATAGTGGCTATTAAAGCTCTTACGAAGAATATGGAGGATATGTGGTGGAACGCATCACTGGTCTTTATATTCGAGCAACTAGAGGTAGGATTGGGGATCGCCGCGGCATGTATGCCCTCTCTGAGGAGGTTGGTGGGGATTAAAAGCTCGAGCGATGATCAACCACGACTATCTTTGGCTGAGGTGCTCGCAGAGCATGACATGCATACGTTGAAAGGAAACACAGGTGATATAAAGAATATGTGGTCGGACACGATCCCCCCACCGCCACCACCGAGAATTGGCGGGGCTATACATTTTGGGCCTCGGGGTCACCTCGATTTGGACATCGAAGGGCTTGGGGTGTTGGATTCTAGATTGTCTGGGACAATGTGTACATGGCGGCAACGGAGTATTGAAATGAACGAAGTGAGTAAAGGGACGATGAAATCCAGCAAAATCGACCAATTTCCAGCACCGAATGTTGGCAACAAGAGTACGGCCGTGGCCCCCAGGATCCATTTCGACGATGGTGAAATTACTCCAGATAATGGAACATTCAGCTTGAATCGTCAAGGCACTGGTGGAAGTAGCATTACTTCACATAACACCCCCTCAGAAAGGGAGAAATATTTCCCGGGAAGCACATCATCAAAGTCGCCACTTAGGAGGAGTCTTTCAGAAGAAGTCCTAGTTCCTTCGCACTCTAATGATCGTACACGGCGGGATCGAAGCTCGGATAGGAATACAGCAAGTCGATAGCGTCACAAAATCTATTTCATCGCAAGTTCCAAGCTTGGCTTCTACGTTTGTTGGTTTTCCCTCCTTTGTCGTTTCCTTTGGCGGCTGGAAGATGAAGCGTATGAGCAATTTACAATCAACACCTCTTACTTTTATGCCGCACCATCGCCACCTTAGCTGGCTTTTCCTACTTGATGACAGAGATTGTCCCCTTGCACCTATTTTTTGTAAATATAAATTGGGTTTCCTAAACCACGGAGGTCCTGGTACATATGCATAGATAACTGACCTATACATACCTTCTCCTACTTTTGTTTCCTATACAGGCTTGTTCAGAAGAAATACGCACTGTGTTTGTTCGTGTTTGTTTGCACTGCGTTTTGTGCTCTTTTTTGGTTGGAGTTAGAGGTGGAGTTGTTACGGCTTTTGGTTCACCTCTTTTCTGTGACGGTCAATGTTCCTTCCTTCGTTTGGGTGAGCTGGGTCGGAGTAGGCGGATACTATACAATAACAATATACCTTATGTTGATCAACCTGATCGGTTGGACTAGAGTCTCAAGTCCATACATGTTTCCTGTGATCTCACTCTTAGAACTCTCCATTACTTGATTGCGGGCTGAGCAAAAAAACGCAGGTGCATATAAGGCACCGTACAACATTGCGCACGATATCGATTGACCACGAGGGAAGTTTCCTATTTGGGAACGGAGTGTTGGCTAGGGTAACTTTGGAGCATTTACGTTGGAGTATCGTCATCGGGATATGTGGAGCATAAAGCATACCGTATATCAATATTATATTAGCCTATTAATATAGATTTTGGTATGCAAGTTATAGAACGGGTTTTGTAGAGGGATTTAAGTTGAGGACAGGGCTGGGGGTTATATTGTACATGGATTTTCAATTGTTTTGGATCTCTTGTATGGACGGAACGATCATGCGGGGGCGGGCTCAAAAGCCTCCTTGATTTTTCTAGGTAATATCCTACGGTGCTTGTATTTACGGTACTTACATTTGTATATTCACGGTACTGGTGTTATAGTTTACTTTAGTTTGGCGATGTTACTATATCTCCCGGTAGTTAGACGTACCTACATCCTAACTGTACATATGTACCCCCCAAGTAAATACATGCTACGTATACCCTCGCTAGATATGTTGCGTAGATCTTCTCACGTGTCATGTAGGTAGATCTAGATATGGACATGGGAGCAATCTGAAACACGGAAACGAGTAGGGTCAGATATCACAGGGGTGTTTCATTGTAATTGGAATAGCCATGGCCCATGTGGTAGTGTATGGTTCTGTTTCGGAAGTATATTATGGTTTTGGGGTTGTTCACGAGGCGATAGAACGATGCATGCATGGCTGTCTTAGACCATTCTCTTGATACGTCTCCGGGTTCTCTCCTATTTCAACTGATTCCGGGCTGTACCAATAATCTGAAAGAACTATACTTCTTGAGATCAAGCGCCCAGAGAGGGAAATTCACCTGACTCCAAGTCTCAACGTCAACAGAAGCTCTGACAGGGAGAGCTTTGCCTTGCTCAAGCTGTGTCCGTATATTGAGCGGCGCTTGAAACTTATCGCTAGCGTTTGGAGCTCTTTCGAGACCCGCTTGAAGTCTCTTATGATCTCACAAAAGTAGTACCTCCTTGCCATGCATACAGAACACGACAAACGAGATCGTGTTAAGGAGGTTCTTCTCAGGTGTACTGAAGTCTCTGGGGAAGTCTTCTATCTAGGCCTATACTGGTCATGGGAATATTCTTTACTGTATATTGGATATATCGGGGAAGACATGGTGTAGGGCTAGTCTCGAGACAAGTGACTGACCCTACAGCTCACGCAAAACTGGTTCTCGAGCCCAAACTCTTATGGACACACATAAAAATTACGAGAAGAAAAGTTTCCGTACAATAGCCAAAACTAGGCCATTTACAAGAATCATTAAAAATGCATCCCGAATTCGATACTTCTCAATACTGAAGATAGTAGAAGACCATATCAATAGGTATAACTTTCACCCCAAGCTCATATTATATCTCTAGCATGAGATATAAATGATTGAATATGTGTCAAATCCAAAATATGCCAAGCGCCATTCAAATCTGCTCAAGCCGGCAATAGACTGTGTTCAGAGTAAAATATTTATCACAGGCCATGCCTTAGTGTGTTGAGGAAAAAAAGACGAAATCCATAAACCAAGTTCTATATAATCTATGTTTCATGGAGCCATTACTATAGTTTGGGCATTTTTTGTCATCTGTGGGAATAGGCCAATTTTGGTGTAAGAGTGCCACTGTACGGAAACTTTCGTCCCAGTACTTTATCTCCACAGAAATAAATACCCTTCGATAGTAAGCTCCTATGGTGGGTGAAATCAGGTTCTGCGGCCCAGGAGCTTGGTTCCAAGCAGCGCTGCAGCCGGTTTTGATTCTGTTCCAGTTTGTTAGAACAGCTCTTATCTCTGCTCCACCCAGTCTCACAATGCTTGGAACAGATCTTTTAGAGGCTAAAATCTGTCTCAAGGCCTCTCATGTGAAACCAGACTATCTCATGTGATACTTCCGCTCTGGTGACTCTGGAGCAGAGATAGGGCGCAGTGGTGTGAGTCAGTAACAGAACAGTGCTACAAGTGGGGCGGAGCAGAATTTAAGGTATGCCGCCTGAAAGGCATCAGAGTATCGGTAGGCTTCAATGAAACCTTGTCTGGCTTGCACTAAACAAACTGGACTGTTTCGCTGTTGATTTTTTGTTGTAGTAATGTTTTATGGTATGCTCTACACTATCTATATCCTTAGTGGTTGGGGCAGGAGTCCGATCCACAACTTGAGTCTATGCTTTTATCATGCTCAGATTACTCCTTAGTATCAACGTATACAGGGCTCATGCAATTCACCAAGATCTGTGAATTCGGGTCAAGTTGTATGGTCGGTCCTTACTTCTTGGTCATTACACTATACCTCATATCTACATGTAGTCTGGTTGGCACAACACCCTCCAAAGGAGGTCTACAATGTCGTCCTATCAGGTACGCAGTCGGTAACTGTATCGTGGACGAGTCGTTATCCCGCCAAGTTGATCAACAGCTTGCAGTCCCGCACGGGTGGGCGCGAAGATCAATAGTTCAAGAATTGACAGATAACGCTACTCGGGTTTTTTTAATTTGTTTCTTCCGCCCCACACTCTGTATTAATTATCCGTTGGATTGTTTAACGAAAACTTTCAGTTAACTACATTCACCCCTTGCCTTGTACCGAGAAACTTGTGATTTTGGACCTTGCTCACCTACAATATATTCCCACTAGGATACTCTATAGTGGATCGATGTGCTTGAGCGGGCGTAACAATTCCCAGACAAAATTCGGATGGCGACACCCCCAAAGTTGCCCCATATGGATGCTGGCTAAGGCTCTAGGTCGGTCTCTGTCGCAGAGGTGCGAGTGTTATTTTGCGTTGTACGGTACCAATAAGATGTTCTAAGCCACCTTATCCATACCCCGCAGTACCGAGACATGGCGGTTACATACTCAAACGTATACACAGCTCAACGCCCGTGGATGATGGTGAATGACCTCAAGGCAAACAAACTTCACCTCCGTGATGTCAAGCTAAGACCTACCCCAGCCTAATGACCTCCCGCATCCATGACGGCATTCCTAGTCACTGGCACTTGCATGAACTATGCCGCGCCTCTGCCGGATCGGCAAATCTACGTGCAGTGCTGAGGATACCTACCTTGGTGGAGTTTCAGCTGCACCGTGCCGTACATGTGGGATGTATGAGCATGTATAAGTGAGGGAGGGGGCTATGACTGAGATGTGTTCACCTTGCTCTGTGCTAATTATTAATATCTGGCTTGATTTCTTCACTTTTTTTTTTTCTCGGAAATTTGACGCTTGTGCTGTGTGGGGGTCAAGCTAACCGAAGCATAGGTACCTATTGGTGAAGACACTGAGAGAGGAAGAGGAATACTGGCTTCCCACGCTGACCAAGACGACGTCGAGCTCGATCTCCTCCCTAGAGACTAACACGCTGTACCCCGCAGCAGGGTCCTAGTCATCGAGCTCACGCTTTCTAAACACCAGGGAGACCAATTTCGAGTCCAACCTTACCCGCGAACTCACAATGCTGCCTCGAAGTGAATATGGAGACACTGGGGACGACCTGGAAGACAACAGCAAAGCCCCCCTGCTCCGGAACTCTAGCTCCCTCGATCCAAAAGATCCGACCGATTGCCGAGCACGAGCCGGCGAAGATGCGGGTCGCGTATTCAACTTTCTCGCCTGCCCACAGTCTCGACATAGTCTGCAGTCCGAGAGCGGCGCTACAGAAGGATTATTAGATGGAAATATAGCCAGGGCTGGTGTTGTCCCAGAAGAGCTTTTGCCTTGGTGGAGTAGAGAGAGATTTACAGGTTCGGTGCTGTTCAATGTGTTCACATTTTTGCTACCAGCAATATATATGACGATGGCGAAATTGTGGGTGAGCCAGTTGGATTCGAAAATGGTCGTGGCGACCGATATTTATGCGTATGTACCTTGCATAGGAGAAAGGAACATCTATATTCATAATAAAAAAAAAAATACCCAAGACTGTATGTTACATCGAACTGGACTGAGCTGATAGTGTGGTGATAAACGTTCATAGTTATATCCACACTATCGTCGAAATACTCAATGAAGGCCTCCCGAAAGTTTCCTACCTCATAATTGCCGACAAATCTACCCGCTCTATAGCCACTCGTATTCAACTCTCAAACACCCTCATTGCATTCCAAGCCACCTGCGGCCTCGTCCTAGCCCTCTCTTTCTTTATTTTCGCACAATCCTTTGCCGATACCTTCATCCCTGCCCCTGTCCGCGGTGCCTCATTAACATATATCCGGATTGCAAGTTTTTCCGCTTTGATGTATGCAACTGAGGTCGCTGTAACAAGTGCTACGAGGTGCCTCGATCGACCCGATATCCCGCTGATGGTCAACACGGTGAAAATTTGTGGAAATATTTTGTTGGATATACTCATCTTGTCGAATTGGAGAATTGGAAAGGGTTGGTTCACGCCGGATGTTAATACCCAGGCTAGGGTACGGTTCTTTTGTGAGTTATGTGCGGGTACATGTGGGCTCACACTATACATCGTAAAATCCCGGCGTCTTATCGCCACAGAACGGTCCAGACAGGCTATGGCTGTCCACAGCCCCGAGAGGCTTGACGAATCTGGAGATATCGGTCCCAACGGCAAGAAAGCGACTTTAAAACCAACATGGGCTTCACTATTGACATTGGCTCGCCCAGGGGTATTTACCATGTTGGAGAGTGGATTTCGATATGCGATCTATTTGTGGTTGGTGACGGGTGTGGTGAAGACCGGTTTGACGTATGCGACTGCGTGGGGCGTGTTCAATACCATACGATGGGGAGTGGTGATGGTTCCCGTGTATGCGCTTGAGGCAAGCTCGGGAACGTTTGTAGGGCATAGGTGGGGGGCGTGGAGGAGTAGGGTTGGGGCGGGGATAGGGAGGAAAGTAAAGGCTAGTACTAAAGATTTGAAATGTATGTGTCCTTCCCATCCAACGATTCACTCACAAGGAATTTCTGAGCTCCTGTTAATACATACCCCCCCATCGCCAACAGACATCACCCGCCCCGCCATAGTGTCCGCCCTCTTTGTCCTTGCCATCGAGATCCCACTGTGCCTCCTCATGAGCATGTACTTCATCCGGCCCTACGCATACTTCATTTCCCACTCCGACGCGGTCTCAGACCTCGTAACGCACTTCTGGAGAACGATTGATTGGTGCTACATCATTTACGGCATTGCTACGCAGCTTTCCACGATCTTGCTGGCGACGAAACCGCACATGTACTGGTGTAAGAGTTTTATGACGGTAGCACTATGGGACTTACCATGGGCATTGGCGGTGAGTCGGGTCGCGTTGGATAAGGAGACGGGGTGGAGGTGGCATGGGTGGATATTTGGTGGAGGGGCGGTTTGGATGGGTGTAGTCACAGGGATGTGGGTTGTGGGGTGGTGGTGGGCGTTGAGGAGGGGGTTATTGAAGGTGTAGGTCTACTCTATTTGGGCTGATTGGGAGGAGCGTCGGAACTGTGCTAGTTACGAGATTATAGTTAGTTGGGATGATAATGGGGCTGGCGTTTAGTGGATATGGAACTTAGCAAGGGCACTTTATGTTTAAGGATCTGGGTTTCTGTAATTTTTCTTTTTCGTCCTTTATTTTTTCCCTCTTTTCGGGGGCAATTTGGAGCGTTCCTTTTTCTCTTTTCTTTCTTTCGTTTTTTTCGGTGTTTGTATATCATGGGATCGAGAGTCTAGTTATGTTTGGGAATAGGCATAGTGGGCAGGTGATTTTCGGGGCATTCCATCAACCCAAGCCTCCATCCCTCACCTTCCCCTAGAAACATACCGCATTACTCTTTCCTCCCATGCAAATTTTTTTCTAAAGAAAAAGTCGTCATTGCTTTCACTAACTTCATATCTTCATGGATCCAGTGATTCGTCCTGTCCAATCCCTGACTTTCAACGTCCAAGCAAGCATGAAAACGGGAGTTATAAAAAAAAAAAAAAAAAAAAAAAAAAAAAAGCGAAAGACGTAAATGGTAATACCAAGCCTCCAAAATATAAACACCATGAGCAAAATACGTCCATCAAAAAACCCGTAATCATATCTACATATAGAACGCCAACCTCTTCGCCACCTGGGGTACCCGGATCCGGGGATACATGTTCTGCTCCATGCCCTACCAATTGTCCGTTCTTTCGCCTCATAGAGAAAAGAACAAGCCATCATAAGAAAGGAGGCAACAAGGCGTCAATTCCCTATATATAAATATCACCTATATCCTCTTCCTTACTATATCCCCACCGCACTCACCCACCTATGGATGTCCCGGCTTCCAATGATCAAAAAACCCCTTCACTACAAATGAATGACTAGCCGGCACGCCCAACCTCTTTGACCACCACCTCGGTGTATGTCCGTCATTATCCTTGATAAAATAATCCACATCTTCCCTACCTAATAAAATCTTCACTACTTCATATTTCGAATGCTCCGCAGCATAACTTAACGGCGTCCTCCCCGAATCGCATCTCGAATTCGGATTCACCTTATTCCTACCCTCCATCTCCAACAGCCTCTTGACGACCTCCACTCTGCCACTAGCACAGGCAATCGAGAGCGGTGTCTGCCCGGCGTTATCCCTCGTCTCCGGATCCACATATTGCACATCCGGGCTCATAAACGGGGGAACACCCCGGTATTCGAGTAAGATAGGGAGGATGTGTGCAAAACCCGAAGCCGCCGCTGACGAAAAAGCGGTTCGGCCAAGGATATTCCGTTCCTCTGGGTCCACAAGTGGGTGAGTCAACAGTAACCTAAGAGCATTCTCCTTCCCTGAACCCGCCGCGCAAGCGAGCACACTATCCCCGTCATTATCCTTGATCGAGGGGTCAACATCGGGATGCCAAAGCAGTAACTCCACAACGTCAATATACCCATTCCACGCCGCAATACAGAGCGGAGTAGTCCCATGGCTATCCGAGGCATCAGCCGTGACCTTCCCCGTCTCAAGGAGATATTTAACCATGGATAATCTGTTTGCATTTGCGGCCCACCATAGCGGAGTTCGCTGGAAGATATCCCGCTCATCCAAATCTATCTTTCCCGCCCAAGGTTTCGATGGATCTAGGAGTGCTTTGACAGGTTCCATAAGGCCTAACTGCGCTGCGAATGACATTGCCGCGCGACCTTCAGCATCTTTCAGTGTGACATCAACCCCCTCGTATGCAAGAATTCGGTTCGTAAGTTCTAGCTCGCCATTACCTCTCATGGCTAGCATAAGCGGGGTGCATCCCTCATCGTCCTGGTGGTTAATATTGACTTTACCAGTATTAAGAAGGAGGTTGACAATCTCTGTATGTCCACTATATGCCGCCCAACCTAGCGGTGTGCGTACATTCCTACCATACGCTAGGTCCGGGTCTATGTCATCTCTTGCTAAAAGTAACTTCACCACTTCCGGGTGGGAGTACTCCACAGCAATTCCCAGTGCTGTATCCCCAGCAGTGTCGTGCGCACGCACACTGATATCAATATTTGGCTGTGCAAGCAAGAGCTCAACCATCTCTTTTGATCCATTGAAGCAAGCATGGTAGAGCGCGTTTTGTCCGGAGAGATCTGTTGCATTAATATCCACCTCTTCCGGAGCCCTCGCAAGGAACATTTTAAATATATCCTCCCACCCTCTCGAGGCAGCCAATGTGAATGGGGTTCTCTCCATGTCCCCCTTTATATCAGGAGCGACATCTTGTCGTGCCAGTAATAACCCTACAATCTCGGCATTTCCCCTCCATACTGCTTCTAGCAAAGGAGTATTTGCTCGAATATCGGGGAGATCCGGTAGGATGTTAGCTTGCTCCAATAACAGTTCACAAATCTTAACGTTACCCCTATCTGCGGCAGTGTGCAGGGGTGTATATTCTCCTTGAGATCTATCGCGAGAGTTCACGTCGACCCTTCCGGTCTCCAGCAGCATGCGGGCAATATCAAAATAATCTTCTTTACAAGCCCATTTCAATGCCGTACGATCGAAATTATCTCTTGCATCCGGGTCAACATTTGGCCTAGCAAGCAATGTTTCCACCACTTCCTTCTCACCGGCTTTGGCAGCTAAGAGGAGTGGGGTATTGCCGTCGCTGTCCCTTGAATCGGCTTCTATTCCGTCTACTGCGAGGAGAGCCTTGACAACAGCCAGATGGCCTTTTTTTGCTGCGAGAGCTAGGGGTGTTGCGCCTTGATCATCATACCTGTTGAACGCTGCACCCTTTTGAAGCAATAATTTTACTATTTCTTCGTGTCCATGCTTTGCTGCCCATCCTAATACAGTCCGTCCAAATGCACCGGCCATTTCCAGGTTCGTTTCAGGATTCTCGAGCAGAAGACGCACAACTTCCAGATGGCCATTTTTGGCAGCCAGTGCCAAAGGCGTAGACCCGTCGTCCTCTTTACTGTTTGGATCCACTGCTGATGCCCTTTGCAGAAGTAACTTTACCGCATGAACATGGCCCTCACTGGCTGCCCATGACAGTGGTGTCTGTCCAATCTTGTTCCTGGTGTCCGGGTGTACATCGTCTCTATCTAGGAATAAGTTCAGCAATTCGGCACTGGCTCCACACGCCGCAGCCCATAGCAACGGTGTCCTGCCGCATTTGTCCTTAGCATCAGCTACAATGTCACTCCGGCTCAAGAGCGTCCTCACTAGGGTCAAATTGTCCTTCTCGGCAGCAATAGACAACAAGGACTGCCCCTGGCTGTCAACGCAGTTGCATATTTGTGACCCACGTACGTTGAGCTCTTGGAGTACAAGGTCATTGAACCCGAAAAAAGCTGCGACTAAGATCCGCTTTGACGCCTGGGACTTGAAAAAGCCCAACTGATCACTCGCTGATGCCCAGTTACTGCCCCACACCTTGGCCTGAACCACTTGAATGGCAGATGCTGTCTTCTTTATTTGGGAAAGGAACTTAATAACGAACTTTCTCATTTGATGGGACTTATCTGGAGTCACTTGACGGCAGTGTCGAGCCCAGTTATGCGCCGCATAGTCTAGGAATGGGAACTTCTCGGTCCGCTTCTGCGGCCACTCCACACATCCTTCTGCGAATTCAGGGAGACTGAAGTATTGTATGCAATCGTGAGCCATTGACCAATGAACATCAGTAAATAAGTCTGAGTGATTAGTCTGGAGATATTCTTTCACCGTAGGGTCTATTGAGACAATTTCTGGACTCGGGCCGAGTTCAAAAAGAGCTCCACATAGTCGCATGATCTTCGCTGTAAAGTCCCCGACTTTGGATATATGGTAACTCAGATCTGGATTTAGAGCATGTAAGAGTTCGGAAACGGAAAGGGGCTGAAGAGCATTGGTAAGCCATATCAATGCCTTTTTCGCGAGTGTATGGTCTGGAGGTTCGTGTTTTTCGATGTCGCGCATCACGAGTGCATAAGTATCTGCGGATCCTAGGGGCAGAGCAAGTAGAAGCTCCCGTGCGCCCTGAACAGTGAGTGTGCGGGACACTCGCGCGAGGTGAATATTGGCCACCGTCTCTCTGTTTGGGAGACGGGCATTAGCACTTTTCTCGTGAAAAGCGATCAGACAAGTGACTCACATTCCTCCACTTTTGCTGGCAATAGTCTCAATAATAACTTTCCTTAGTTCTGGGTCTTCAGCTATACGTGCAGTAAAATCTTTGTACATCGTGAGCTTTTTTCTTAAGTGGTTGACCATTGGATCAGCAGACTCTTCCTCGCCTGTCATGAGAAATTGGAGATTAGCAATTTGGTGTCTGTGTCTTGTAGTCAAGGTTTTACTATACCTGAATCGTCCATTGTGCTAGTAGACTCATTCTCATCTTCAGTATGCTGACCACAAGTACACCACTTTGCTACTATAGGCTTTGACGCCTGTGTACCAGAGCTCTCTTTGAGCTCTTGCTCCTCTGCGTTTGCCACGGCAGCCATAGCCTTCAATTGCGGCCTATATAATGCAATGTTAGCCAGTGGCATGCTTCAGCGTCAAAACATGCGCGCTCCATGACCACGCCAGAAAAGTGAGAAGACCTACCCTATCTCTACGATGACAGGAGCCAGCCGGTCCATCAACTTAACCAAAGTTGGTAGAGGTTCCTCAGAGTAGGCCGTTGGATCCTTTCCATTCTCTTCTCGTAGCTTTTCATAAGGTTGCTTCCTTGCTTCAGGAGTATCATTTACACAAGCCTCACAGTTCTCTTGCTGCCCAGACTCCACGTGTACACCTGCCGTGTCATTTTCGCCTCGTTTCTGCCCTTTTGTGATGTCGAAAAGCTGACTCCACATTCCGGATAGTGGTGCGACGTCCTCCTTTTTAACCAGAAACAACTGCAGCGCGGTATCAGACAGCTGCACGCTGCTCGGGTCCCCGCTCACAGGGCTGTCACCCTCTGGCTGCCCAGGCCTAGGCGAAGGCTCAAGTTCCGGATCGGGGATTGTACTCTCTGTGCCCTCTGTGCTCTCTGTGCTTCCCATGGTTATGGTGGTTTCTCCACCCTCTGTTCTCTCCGTGATTTCCATGCACACAGTGTTCTCTGTGCTTTCCTTGCCTTCCGTACTTTCCGAACTCTCCTCCTCCTGAGTTTCGGCCGCTGGGGCATACATGAGTGTATGTTTAGTGACCTGACGTAGCTGCTCCCTCGCCTGGGCGATGGCAGTATGGAACTCTGTGAGGTGTTCGATGAGTTTGAAGCTCTGCTCATGTACCAGGAGGTAATCAACGGAGCGGGCGGCAGCATTTGTTGTCAGCTCGAGCAGCGTTTCCAGGTCCGCAGGGAAGGTTGGAGGTGTCTTCTCAACTTTCTCGCCTGAAGCAACCGGGGTACTGTGCTTTGGCGTTTCCGGCATGGTTGTGAGTGTCTACTTCCTGATGCGACGTCGAACTACAGAGCTATGGAAAGCACTTAATGTCCCGACGACCTCTGGCAAGAGCCCTAGGATTTCGAGGTATGTCCAGTACTTCGTTAACCAAGTTATGTGTATAGAATCGGAGCCGGAGGTGAGAGCGAACGTTTTAATCCGGGTACGTATTGTAGGGCGACTCCAAAGTGCGTGTAACGTGTTGAAAAATCGCATGAAATATAAATCAGTATCAGGTCAAACCAGCAAAACACGTCTCAGCTCAGCCGCCTGCAAGTAATCAAGAGACATGAGTAACATATGCACAATAATGCGTGTTGATTCGCTGTTGGGAGCCTCAACATGCAGGGATAAAGGTTTGTACTTGGGGTCGGACAAAATAATTCGAACTGACTATAAGACGCCAGACTGACAGGGCAGAAGCAGGGGTCCTATAGCCCAGTCATGAGAAATATTGTTGATTATTGCTACAATCCGTGGGCATTAGTCATGGTGAAACATAGATCGGCGCGGGGGACAAGTGTAGATGCACCGACCTGACAACGGAGATTAAGCCCCATACCCCTCTACAGAAGGGCTAGTGCAAGCCAGCTAGTCCCATACCCTTCTACGTGCGACGCGAGATGACTGGTAGAGAGGGGTATTGTCCTCGTTCTCTTCCATTTACAATATACAATTACCATGATATCTATGATTTCTGGCCGCCCTTGTCAACTATCAAAAACTTCCTAAATCGGGTAATAGAACGAGGGCATATAAAATGCTCCTAGGCCAAGTAGACCAAAAAAGCTCAGCAAACAAGATAGAGGGGCTATACTTCGATGTGTGAAGAAGAATGTGATTCCGGAGTCTATTTTTCAATTATTGTGGAGAGTATGCCTAACCGGGTGGCAGCCGTTATTGCGCTCGCTATTAGCTGTATCTTCAACCTTTTCTCTTTGTGCAGTTTTCCTTCAATTTGGCTAAAACTTTGGATCCCACATCTATACTAAGTACCTATAATCTTTCATTTTGAGTTTCACACCTTAGCGACATGCAGTTGTTGAGATATAGAAGAGAATTGAGGTTCTTACACTAGCGGGGCAAGGCCCGGTTTGCGGCTCAAATTTTCCATGACTATTACAACGCAAACTTGCAACACAAGTGTTGCGGACGCATCAAGAACTTGAACTCTTGCTTCTGGTTTTTCTCCTGGCATTAAATGCGTGCAAAGATTTCCATAAAAAGCTGCAAAAACAGTGTGAAAATGAAAAGGAGGAAAAAAGGAGAGCTTTGTTGCTACCATTCGAATCACTACCGGTAACCTGTACTTTGGCAGAGCCTCACTTCAGCTATACGGAGGGGCTTGTGCAGCCAGACTACACTTCAGCTAGGCAGTGCAAGGGCAACCCACGCAAAGGGAGCCCGGTTACTGCAAGCTTGGACTTCCTTAGAGCTGATCAATAGAGGTCGTGGCGATGCAGTTTCGATATATTTCGTCGTGCTTCATGATCCGCTTCAGTCATAGTTCACTTGTCTAATATCTTTTTTTTCTCCATTCAATGCCCGCATCTAGCATCCTGATCGTATGTACTCTTGATGATGGTCAAATCTGGCTCTGTCCGATTGAAGGCAGATACGCTACAACATTGTAGGCGAGTTCCAATGCAATCAAATAACTTTGCGCAGAACTTGGCTGGACCATGAGATCTTTGGTTATCCTAGATGTACGCGTTTTCATGTAGCAAGGCATAAAGAGTATTTTTACTCTATACAATCACGGGGGGGTCATGCAACCAGACTAATACAATCCTAGCCTCATACCCTGTTCTTGTGCACAATATTAATCCTCCATGAGGAGGTGTACAATTTAGACTACTCTAACCTGGCCGAGACTACTAATTTTGTACTTTGTACCGCAGGTCTTTCTCTGATAGCTACGGAGGGTGCTGTGCCAACCAGACTATCTGATAGACTATACCCAGCAAATAATTACGGAAGTCAAAGATTGATATAAGATAGTTAGACCAGGGATGGCCTTCTACAGCGTAATGAGTCTGCAGCATAAAATAAAACGCACAATTCCTGCAGAGGTACAAATAGCAAATAATAAGTTTCAATTAAAACTTGATCGCGAGTGCCCTTTTTTTGGTCTTTCTTAATTTCGGCATTTGCAGTAGTTGCTTGTAATTTACCCAGCTTCTTTAAATAGCACACCCTACTCTTGTTGCCCACTGCACAACTTCAATAAGCTCAAATCCAGTTACAAATCTTCGCCCAACTGGCTAACCGGGGGTGAAATTAAGAACATCCGATTAGAGATCTTGGTCGGTAAATGGGTGTCTTGCTCCCACTCCGAATCGGAGGGGTCATCATCGGATTCGTGATCATAAAGAAGGTGGCTAGGCACACCATTTCCTTCTGTTAGCTCCACATTACAAGTATAATTTCATACAAGCCAAATGAGCAAATAACGCACTAATTCTCCTTCATCTGCTCGAGCCATTTTCTGGTTGGACCTGGACCCCGATCCCACCTCTTGCTGCTCATCAGGTATTCACGCTCTATCGGAGATGGGAATTCTCTGGACATTGTGACCTTCAAAGAACCGAATTCCGTCCTCTCAATCCACTTTTCAATAGCCTCCTCCGACGCACTGGAATTTGCTTGAGACATTTTACAATGTTTTCGACTTACAATCTCCAGTTTTCTCAAGTGCCTATTGGTCGCTACGATCTGGAAGAAGACATGTGGCCGTACCAGGTGCGTGTTTGGATCTGTTGTTGTCCCTTCGTCTTCTGGTGTATAACTACGGGAGAGCTGTTAGCTAGTTCACGACAGACTGGGAACAGTATAGATGGTATATGCACTCAGAACATATAATTGTGTACTTACTCAACATCCCCATCATCATCCATTTGAAGATAAACACGGACAGTCATATGCACTACGGCAAGTTGTGCAAGTGCCTGGGCCAGCCTCACTGGGTTAGGCTCTACATATAGATCAAGGCGTTGAAGATTCTTCATGAAGCTAAGTAGGTTGGTGCTGAGGAGGGCTTGGACATAGATGAAGGAACTCGTTTCTGGGTGATTATAGATAAACCAAACTGGGTCTGCATAAACCTTCATGGCCTCAGCTGTAAGGTATCCGACCCCACTGGTAAGTTCACTGTTCATGTCCATTAACGTGCACAAAAGGCCAGCAAATTGCACTCACCTAGTTTTGTGTTCCACGTCGTGCCAAGTGGGACCTTAACCCATTTACACCTCAGATCCACCGTCCGAATCCTCCTGCACAACTTGAATATTTCTTGGATTACGTACGACTCCAGCACCTCGTGGGAGCCTTGCCTCTCATACAACTCAAATACAACTTCCTTCACCAACTTTCTTATCTTCACCCCATTCTCGGACTGTAGGTGCTTCGCAAATTTAAAATACAGGAATGCTCTGCCGAAGAATACTCGTTTGTAGAACTTTCGGCTACCATAGTTGTACCATGCCTTGCAGACGAGCAGTAGAGTGAGCACGCCTTTAGCGAGCTGGTAGCCTTCTCGCCCAGCGTCGTGATACTTCTGAATGTAAAGATCTAGAATCGAGAATTGAATCTCCCTGGGGAGTGCGGCGATGTTGGATAGTTCGGCTTCGGTGGTACTATGGCTGATTATGCGTCCTGGTGCATTTCCGTGCCCTGGTGGCTTGAGGGGTGAGATTAGCATGAGTCGTGTTACTAGTAGGCGCTGAGATGTCGTGCCCAGAGTGAGTAGTGAAGTGATAGTATCCTTCCAGATACAGCGCAAAGCTTGATCCTAAATGGGGCAAGCCTCTCGATTTTGAGATTGCTAAGAGATGCTCCGCACGGCTATGACCTGCTGTAGTACTGGCCGAAATGGTGGATCACGATCGCCTTGTTAACTTTTGGATCCGTCTGGCCAGGCCAGGTTATTGAGCGGGTCGCCGAACCAGACTATGGTCGCTGTATGTAACAAGTATTGTCTCCAGCTGGTCAAAAGTCGCTCACCTGGACTCTGAGTATTCGAGCTGGAGCTCGACGACGTTAAATTAACTAACCTTATATACCAACACGTATAATACTTACTAGTAGCTAGTCTGGTGACTAGGTAGTAGCTATATGTTGGTCAGACAGTGAAGCTGTTGATCTCGCGTGCGCAGCAACCTTGGAGGTTAAGAGACCAGGCTAAAGCTCTACGAGGGAACCAGACTAGCTAAAGCTAGGGTCAACCAGACTAGGATACTTTAAACTAGTACACCCTCCGTTTGTGCCAACCATAACTTTAATCGATAGTGATTACGAAGTGCTTATGACTAGTCTGGTTGGCACAACACCCTCCTTTACTAGTGCGGCTCATGCCTACAACGAGAGTTAGCACAGCACCTCCGTAGGAGAGGCGGTGCCCGCCAGACTCCTCTGGCGACGGGTAGTACAGCCTGCAACCAAACTACGCCAGACTAGGGATTGTCAACCAGACTAGGTCGATCCTGAGTCATAGCCACAATCATGATTAAGTAATCAATCATTTTTTGTTGTCTCGATCTAGTCCGGTTGGCACAACCCACTCATAGAAGGGGTCATGCAACCAGCAACCAGACTAGGTAATGCAACCAGACTCGTAGAGAGGATCTTAGTCTTGTTGGCACAATTTAATCGATATCCCGGTGGCAGTCGGAATCCTTTTGTTCTCTTGCGCAAGATACTACTAAGATATCATACCCTTTTGATATATCAATCAAATAATAATGTCCGACATTTCATCTCAAGGTGTGAGTCCCTTGTTCTCGGTCCCAACCTCTCTTTATCTTGGCTGGGCACGAGCGAGAAGCGCTAAGCATAATTATGAGTCTGGGCACGAGAACATGGGTCCTTCTAGTTATCTACCTATTAATATTACCACTATGGCATATATATACTATATACTTTTACGCTGCATAACTCTCATCGTAGTAGAGTCTGTATGCCTAAAATCCATGAGTCTCAATTTGTCTACATAAAATCCTGCGGTAATTGTAAAGCAGTACAACATTCCCAACAGTTCCTAGGGTTATGTTCCATGTGATAAATAAAATTGTCTTGATAGCGGTCATGATTTATAATCAATATAATATACTGTGATAGTCTGTACCTGCTAATCCTTCGAGCTGTTCTCAATGGTCAATTAACAAGCCGACTAATCTCGGCGCACCGATCACCTCTGGTTCCGACTTCCAATAGGTATTCAAACTTTTATACAAATAATTGCACCCACTATCAATAATAATATTTGAGTTTTGGTTGAATATTTGCACACCCATGGTCCACCTGGAATACCAATATATACTGGTAGAAGAACAGGGTCACGTACTAACCACGTCTCAATAATTTTTCCGCCACCAGGTACTCCACCTATGCACTTAGTCTTGAAACCGGATATTTCAAAAGTTTCCTCACGTGGGCCCGACATAACTTCCCGCTGACTTTAAATCAATACCCACTCTGGTAAAACCACGAAACGGGTTGAGAGCACCTGCAGGGCCATGCACCACAATGGTTATGGGAGACCGAGGCTCAAATAGTCATACTGAGATTCCTTTTAGTTAAAAGAACCCTTTCTGTAGTAGTAGTAGTAGTAGTAGAAGACCGGAAGGATGGTTATGCAGTTATATGCAAGTTCTGCCACATGCGAGGAGACGCAGATTTTCTCATTGATCTTTAAATTCAGTATAATATATACTTAAGTAGGATTGAAGGTAATTCTATCTACAGACAATATAATGGCATTTTCCCAAAAATTGCAGAATAGCGCATTACCTAATCTAATAATATAAAGGGTAGTGTTGTACCAAAATACAAAATCGAAAGGTCCAGCCAGATATGTCTCCTCATGATAGGTATATCTACATAAGAGAATGGTCTCGGTAGAAGAAAAAGTGATGCATCCACTCATGCAATCGAGCGTTCATGAAACAGTGACATAAAGTAAGCTTTCACACCTGCTTGAGCTCCATGTTTTTCTATTTGTAACTTCTATCCTAAGGTCAATAGGTAGCATATTCTATTACACATACGGGAAGCACTTAATATTCTCTTATAGTTTCCCCTGCATTCGAACAGAATTATTTTGTATCGATCTCGTTCTCATTAATCTTATGGCAGGGTACGGTGGTAGTTGGCGAAGGATGGGCGGGGGAGGAGTGTTTCTATATATAGTGGTGGTGGTTGCTGATTTGGGGATTCTTGGCGTGATGGAAGGTGCTCGGCGGTGGCGGAATTACTTCTTCGGGCTTCTGGTGGGCAGTGGATGCTGATTTGGGGAATGCTTGGCATGATGAAAGGTTAGTCTGGTTGGCACAAGCCCCCGCCTGGTTGAAGAAGTGCCAACCAGACTAGCGGAAGAGATTATTCGCGATTCTTGGCGGTGGAAGGTTGCGAAGCCGTCTATATATTCTCTCTCTTCCATCATCGTCCTCATCATCAGCAGTCATAAGCTTGAAATCTCGTCTACAATTGATTTGTGCTCCTTTCTCTCTCCACAGTACCTCAGATGGCTCGATCGCGCGCCGGTTATTAAATAATACTGCTTTTTTCTAGCTAGCGAATTACTGTCGTAATAATAAAAGCGGGGTCGCACATATTTTTGAGTAGCGAATTGATTAGCCTCGTAACCAGTCTGTTGTCTCTTGGGGGAGTTACTTGGCGTTGTCACGTACAAATGATCTCATGAACGCTACAAAAATATTAACCTGGGTACGAGGCTAAGCTTAAATCGGATTTTAACTTTAGTCTTTGCATTAGTCTGGTTAGTCTGGTTAGTCTGGTTACTTTGCATGATCCCTCAACTAGACTAGATTAACTGTAGTATTGTGCTAGTCTGGTTGGCACAAGCCTCTCGTAGTTGTGCCAACCAGACTAGTATTGTGCGACCTAGCCTCGTAACCAGACTGTTGTCTCTTGGGGAAGTTACTTGGCGTTGTCACGTGCAAATGATCTCACGAACGCTACAAAAATATTATCATAACCTGGGTACGAGGCTATGTGCGACCCCGCTTTTATTTAATAAGTATTAAGCTACCCATCAAATAAATCGGTCTGGGCATGAGAACAAGTAGTTAAACTCTAATGTAATCACCTTGCGAGGGGCTTGTGCCAACCAGACTAAATAGAATACGTACCAGAGGGTCTTGGCAGAAGACTACAAAGAACATTTGTATGCATCATCTATATACTGGACGTAGTGAGACAGCATGTGCGACGTTTTGACCTCGCAACACCCCGTGCGCAACTAGACAAAGCAGGAATGAACTGTCAATGATCTACATCGTACTATGCAAGGTTTGGTATATAATCGACATCTAATTTTTTTAGTATTCTTCGGGTTTTCTGGTTTTGTTAGTAGCGCTTGGCCCGTTCTACTAGCAAGGTTAGACCCTGTGTTCGATTCCCAGTACCCCCGTAAAGGGCTAAACTCGAATTTATCCTTCGGCTGCGCTGATGTGGATGGTTCAAAAAAAAAAAACTTATCCTTGCTTATTTAACCCTGTTCAGAATAACTAATCTCTAAAAACGTGTCTCTAAAAATTGTGGGTTCTTGGCTTCTATACTGGGATGAAGGTGCAGGCATTTTTACTCCTTTTTGTCTTTACATCCTCCGGCTCTCCTCTCCCCTCCGGCTCTCCTCTCAGCTCTCTCACGCAGCCAGCTCAGCCAGCTCTCACTTACATAGCCGCTAGCTTTTCTCCAGCCAGCTCTTCTACCAGCTCCGACTCTACCGCCACCTCCAACTCTACCGCCACCTCCAACTCTACCGCCAGCTATTCGCCACCTCCAACTCTACCACCAGCTATTCGCCACCTCCAACTCTACCACCAGCTATTCGCCACCTCCAACTCTACCGCCACCTCCAACTCTACCACCAGCTATCCAGCTCTCCCTCATGGCTACTACAACCTCCGCTGATACCTCTGCAGCCACTGACACTCCAACTCTACCACCAGCTATCCAGCTCTCCCTCATGGCTACTACAACCTCCGCTGATACCTCTGCAGCCACTGACACTCCTACCACTACCTCTGCCTCTGCCACCACTACCACCACTCCAGCTGCCTTACTTTCAGAGCAGGCATTTGAAGTCCGTTTAGCCCATTTGGTTGCCAGTGGGGCATTTAATAAAGATCATCCGCGGAGGGCAAAAGGACTACGCCAACATGTCAAACGGCTTCTAGAATCTTGGGAAAAAGAGAGAACAACCCGAATCTTTTGGGAAGCTCCTACAAGTATTTCTGTATTGAAATGGTCTTTAAAGAATAAAAGAGGTTCATATGCTTCTCATAATTCTTATAATTCAGAGCTAATTATAAGGAATACAGGTCAATATTCTTTACCCATAATGAAGAATTCTCAACTTTCTTCTTTTCGAAGATTTCAATCAGGTCCCGAGCATTCAGTTTAATACTATAGTATTAAAACAGCTACCTGGAGACATACAAATATTTCATGCAATAAATACTACAGATGTCAATGAAGAAGATCCCGAATTTGTACAACATCCAGCAGAATACCTCCAGAGCCTTGATTGTAGTGGCCTACCTCCATCTCAACTTATGTTAAAGGTTGGATGTCCAGTAATGCTCATACGGAATCTTTATCCAACAGAAGGTCTTTGCAATGGAACTCGGATGATTGTTACTCGGCTTGGACAACGTTGTATTGAAGTACAAATACTTGGAGGGGACTTTCATGGGAAACGCAAACTGATACCACGAATTTTATTGGCTACTACTGAGGGCGAGCTTCCATTTATCTTGAAACGAAAACAGTTTCCTATTAAGCTTTGCTTTGCAATGACTGTCAACAAGTCACAAGGACAGACATTAGGTATAGTCGGGTTAGATTTACGTTATCCTTCATTCTCACATGGTCAGCTGTATGTTGCACTGTCACGAGTCACTAATGTAGCTAACCTTGCTGTATTGCAAACCTCATTTCCTGCTACTACACATAATATTGTATATCCTGAGTTATTGATCCACAACTAGCATTATTTTGTATTTAAAAGTCAAGTGTTGCGATATAACTAGAGTTAACCACCGGAGAAGCCATTTTGACCCCTAGGATTCACGCGAGCGTAGCGAGCAGCAACGTCTCGTCTATAATATACTGAAGCTACTGAGACAAATCGTTACAGGTCGTGCACCCCGTGCGCAACTAGACAAACCAGGAATGAGCTCTGTAGTTCAACGTCAAGCTATTGCATTTATAGTAATGCGGATTTGCAGAGTGCTTTTAAGAGCATGAATGGGGTTTAAATATGCGCTTGGGACCATGCTGATCTGATTGAACTATCGCACATGGCAAAATAGTTTAATGAGTACTTGAGGTCATAGCTAATTCAGCACGATAGGGTATAACAAAATTCCCAGTGACCTTCCAACCCTCATTCCCGCCTCTATCCATTCCAGCCGTGATTCTGGCAGTAAGTTCCCGCCGATATCATTCCGACCGTAATTCTGACAGTAAGTTCCCACCATTCTCACCTCTATTCATTCCAGCTATACTTCTGACGGTTAGTTCCCTACGTGCACACTTATTTCTCGGGCGTTTTGGATGGCGAATTCGAGGCTCATATGGATGCGAATATGCATGCTGTTTTGCAAGGTGATGCTGGGCTCATGGGGACAGTGAATTTGAGCTCATATGGATGCGAATATTCAGACTGTTTTGCAGGGCTCATGGGAATGGTGAATTGGAGGCTAATATAGATGCGAATGTCCAGGCTATTTTATAAGGTGATACTGGACTCATGGGGATGGTGAATTCGGGGCTTATATAGATGTGAATATTCAAGCCGTTTCGCTCGCGGATTCTAGAAGGCTAATATGGATGCGAATGTCTAGGCTATTTTGCACGGGGATACTGGGCTCATGGGGACAGTGGATTCGGGGCTTATATAGATGCGAATATCCAGGCTGTTTTGCAAGGTGATGCTGGGCTCATGGGAACAGTGAATTCGAAGCGAAGATGGATGCGAATATGCAGGCTGTTTTGCTCGCGGATACTCGGCTCATTTTGAATTGAAGGTGAATTCAAGGCGAATATCGATGCGAATATCCAGGCTGTTTTGCACGGGGATACTGGGCTCATTTGGATGGTCTGCACGGGAATACCAGGTTCATTTGGGTAGTGACTTCGAGGCGAAATGGATGCGAATATCCAAGCTGTTTTACAAGGTGATACTAGACTTATTTGGACAGTGAATTCGATGCTAATATGGTTGTAAATATTCAGGCTGTTTTGCACGGGGACGCTGGGCTCATTTGGACAGTGAATTTGAGGCGAATATGGATGCGAATATCCAAGCTGTTTTGCATGGGAATACTGGGCTTATTTTGACAGTGAATTCTAGGCTCAGCATATGGATGTGAATATTCAGGCTGTTTTGCAAGGTGATACTGGGCTCATGAGGATGGTGAATTCGAGGCTCATTTGGACAGTGAATTCAATACTAATATAGTTGCGAATATCCAGGCTGTTTTGCACGGGGATGCTGGGCTCATTTTAATGGTGAATTCGAGGTTCATATGGATATAGGCTGTTTTGCTCGCGGATACTAATATCATTTTGACGGTAAATTCGAAGCTCAAATAGATGCGAATATTTAAGCTGTTTTGCAAGGTGATACTAGGCTCAATTGGATGGTGAATTCGAGTCTCATGTGGATGCGAATATTGAGGCTGTTTTTCAAGGTGATACTGGACTCATGGGGATGGTGAATTCGAGGTTCATATGGATGCGAATATTTAGATGGTGAATTTGAGGCTCATATTACCAATTGATAATGTTTAATAAATCAATAAACTCCTCATTTCCAGGCCATTCTAACTCAGCAAGATTGTGATTGAACATTGTGAACATGAATAGAGGCAGCGGGATTGTGGCACAGCGAGTTTGAATATATGCATCGCGGGTTTGTACATGCTAAGAGCCTTCTGGAGCCTGGCACGCAGCGGCAGTGGGGAACATGAAGCGCGCAGTATAGAGTACAGCGTAATACCGGGAGACCATGAGATATTCAATATTCGCCCTGCCCCCAGGTTTTACGCGAGCGTAGCGAGCGGCAACGTCTCGTTATATAATACTATAGTCTGGCTTGCCTCTGTAGAGGATAATACTATTATAATATACAGTACCCCGACGAAAGTTAAGTATTTGCGACCCCTATTTTATGCAGCTTATATGCAGCAATGTGAAACCACGTCATGCAGGTATGTATGACATGTCTAGCTAAATCTACATATATACAGTACAAGGCCCATCTATGGTACCGCTGGTCCAGCTTTTCGGTTTCAATATTTCGTATACCAACCCTCTGCCTTGATCACAGCTGTCACTCGGCGAGGCATAGATCTTGTTAAAGAATCGAGTAACGTAGACGGAATCTCTTTCTAAGCCTCTAACAAGCAATCTGCCAACCGTTTCTTCACAGTTGCTGGCTCACCCCGACAAGTTGCAATATCCAGAGATTTTTGGCATAAAATCCGCTTAAGATATCGCCAAACATGCTCAAAAAGATTGAGATCTGGTGAGCAAGCTGGGTGATCTGTAACCTTCCATCCTTCATCTTGTAACCAATCTAAACTGTAGTAGGAGTTATGTATAGGGGAATTGTTTTGCATGAATACTGGTGTAGATATGCCGGCTGCTGCTATATCTTCCTTTACAAGTAGGAGATAGGCTTCCAAAATCTCCACATAATGCTCAGAGTTGTTATGCCCAACAAGTAATGGATGAAGATATTCAGTCAGTTCTGCCTTCTTCCTTTTGCCTGGTGGTCCTGCCAGCACTGGGTTAGCTACAGTTGCTTCTAAATCCGATGGGATCGGGACTGCTACTGATAACATTTTGCTATATAGGAGTGTTGTCTACCGCACTGGACCCCGCTCAAAGTTATAAGCTGTGCTCGCTGCATGTCTTAAACAACATGTCTTACCTTGAGCTACAAGAGCTGCATATTATGCAGGGGGTCCCAAATACTTTTGCCGGGGTACTGTACTAATTCAAAATTCACAGCAAGTGAATATTTAGTCAACATCTTGGCACGCCACTGAGACATTAGTGAATTATATCGCGCTAGCTCACAGGGCCCTCTTTTGCCTCGAGTGCCTGGTCCCCTATTCAAGCAAGAATCATGCTTCAGAATGTAAGTGAAGTGTAAAATTATGGCCCCCTCATACATACCTGCCCCGCCTGCATGAGATCACCATGCAGGACCGTGGGAAGGGTAGCCCTGAGCTAACCTACCAACAGAGTGAATATTTTGAGTCTTCCAGCGATTCACGGTTTGCTACTCGAATTCCGATAGCCTAATCTTTCTACTAACTTCTCCGCCACTGCCTAGCGAATTTTCGGGATCGTCTCCTGAAACCTTCTCCGTCGGCTCTAGTGTTTTCAGTTTTACATACTCGAATGGGCGCCGGTACCACTCTGACCGCTTTAAGGAGGCGGACTATTTTATGCCCAATGATGAAAATGAACAGGAAAGGCTAGACATGTACCATCATATTTTCCTCCTCTTGCTGCACGGAAATCTATATACGGCTCCCTTAGAGAAGATAGAAATCAACAGAGTACTAGACGCAGGGACAGGGACGGGTATATGGGCAATAGATTTTGCAGAGTGAGTCCCGGCCCTTCAATCCATCGACGGGTACCACCAGAGCTTGAAGCATATGCGCGTCAGGTGAGGTGACGGAGCTGGCTTAGGTTATGGGACTTGCCCCTGACATGGTCCATAATACACAGGGCCATAGTTGAGTGGTTCGGTACTTGATTCTTGTGGTTGTGTACTGATCGAGTCTTAGTCAGTATCCGCTGGCACAGGTCATTGGCACCGATATAAGTCCTATCCAGCCAACATGGTACGTAACACACTGATATTTAAATCCAACGCACCCCAGCGCGATCCCTTTGATTGACATGGCCAACTTAGTGTACCGGCCAACTGCAGGTTTGAAGTTGACGACATGGAAGAAAAGTGGGTCTTTCCGAAGAATTACTTCGACTATATTCACATGCGGTCTCTGAGTGGCTCCATCAGAGACTGGCCGGAACTTCTGAAGCAATGCTACAAGTGAGTAGATTGAGCTCAATGCTAGGCCAAGCACGACCTATGAGCTTTTTGCTGACATCACCGTAATTCTTAGTTCCCTAACCCCTGGCGGCTACTTTGAGTTCCAGGATTATAGCTGTGAATTATTCATGTCCAACGGCGAAAGAGTTGAGGGGATTCACCCGGAGTACCCTTTCGCCACGTATTTATATCACGTGTGTGGAGCCGCCGATAGGATAGGACGTTCCCTCACTGTAGGATCCAAAATAAAGGGTATGCTTCAAGAGGTTGGATTTGAAGAATGTGTCGAGAAGGCAGAGATTTGGCCAATGTCAGACTGGCCGAAGGACCAACATCTCAAGGAGTTAGGTCGATGGGGGAGGTTAGGAGCAAACGAGAGCGCATATACATTTGCTCTCCAATTGTTGACAAGGGAAGGGTGGACGGTGGATCAGGTCAGAGATTTGTCTGATGCGTTGTTGGCATCTCTGCGGAAAGGCGGACCTAAGCATTATGTAACTGTGTAAGTTCTGTGCCTAGTCCTGCACTTTATTTGTATAAAAGCTTTTCTTACAAGCTAACTAACTCCTCTTCTCAGCTGGTTTGTCTATGGGAGGAAACCATTAAGGGAGTAGGAACCTATGAATAGTATTTTACGTTTTGCATTTTGCTCAGGCGAGAGTGCCTTGTGACAAGTAGTAGGTTAGATAAACTGATAGCCCGGTGGGACTTTTCGAACATTGCTCGCTGTTATTTTCTGCCTCCTTCTCGTGCCCAGATCGATTTATTTGGTGTGGTGCTTAAATCGTTTCTGCCCCACGATCTGATTCGGAACCAAATAGATGGGATTCGAATCTGGTTTAACACGAAGTAGTCTCGGGAACAGTCTCATGCCAAGACCCTCAGCCCAGGAACATAGTTTATCCGATATATGTACAGTATACAGTATCTCTGATTTGTCAGTTGTGCAACCTCGTACCAACCACTACCAAGCTTGCGGCAATCAGACTACAACCAGAAGTAATCTCTGACGCTTTTATATGATGGGCTAGTACAAGTCAAACTAATGCTTTTATATCTCGCTTCACGAGAGGCGGAGTCTGGTAGTCTTAGTCTGGATTGCCCACTGGACTAAAGAGGCAAAGATAAATTACGGAGGCGCACACCAAAAGTTTCTTTTCCTCAATGTGTGGCTTGGCGCCAAGTCCCAGACATCTGAGGAGATGAAACTTTTATTGTGCGCCTCCGTACCATACTTTAATAAGCATGTCGCCTAAAATGCAAAAGAACTATAAGATCTCTTCAGCGCTTTCTAATTGCAAGATTTGGACTATGCCCTTTCCAATGTATTTTCCCTGAATATAAGCAACTGAGATTCTTGGTCTTTACATTCCCGCTGAGAACCTAAACCAGACTAGACCTACATGATCTCGTAACGATACCGCGCTTGCGTTCAACCATCTTACCCCTCCAATACTGATGCCGCTTAGTCCTGGGCCAGCTGCGGACTGTCACACCAAGTTCGGGCTTTCTCTTCATCCATGTCTCCTGCCTGTCCTGGTGACTTAAACGGTCAGAATATGCGGTTTACCCCACTTACACCATTGGGTGAGCACCGCATGGAGTTCTTCCCTTTGGAGCTGGCCATAGGAGAAATGAAGAAGCCTATGTAGATTAGACAATCTTAGATTCATCCTTACATAATTAACCTAGTTAACCTACGTTGTCATTAGCGATTACATGGGTCAACTATGGAAACTCGAAAACAAAGAACCACGTCAGAACTCAAGAATCTCTCTAAATTTAGCAGGGTTTTGTTTAGCTTTGGGCGCTCTGAAAATTTCTGCTAGGAGCAGGGTCCACTCCTAATAGAACCGCTTCTTGTTTTGAGTTACTATGGTATGAAGAGGGGGGAGGATTGAATACGGGTATATTGGATCCTTGCGGCAATGTGTGCCCCCCATGCAATTGATACGTACGTTGCAGAAAAGCCTTGTTGGTGAACCTTTTTCCGATGCCTGATTGCATCTGTATACTTGCGCCATATCATAATTCGGTTCCCAAGAACCCTCAGGCATGGTCCTGCGTATAATAGTCGGCCCCAGGAGTTAGTGTGTCGGTTTGCGCATACATTGATTATTGACTTAAAGAAGTCTTGTTTCCACGGAACTCGCACACTCTTGACAAGAATATCTTCTCACCATGTCCTCTCCCGATCAGGTGCCCCAGGCTAGCCCCGCAGAGGTACTCCAACAAGGCAGCATCGAAAGCGGAGAAGACAGTGGCAGTGAGTTTGATGACGGCTATAGCACCGACTAGTGAGTTCCCCTATTGAATGGCATGGAATATGATCAGGCATAACGTTATACCCTATCAATCTAGCTCTTCTCAAACAACTTCGCTATTGTCTTCCGTTCGACATTATAAGTATGAAAATGGACGTCGTTACCACGCTTTTGGGAAAGAAGATGCCTATGCCCTTCCCAATGATGAAAATGAACAAGATCGATTAGATCTATATCACCACATCTGGAGCATGGTCTTGCGGGGGGAGCTTTATACAGCCCCCCTTGAGAATCCGCAGTTGATTTTGGACATTGGCACAGGCACAGGCATCTGGGCGATTGATATGGCAGAGTAAGTCTCTCCTCATCTCGAAATGCGTAGAGCCTAAAAAGTGCCTGGTGTTCGTACATTGGGCGTGAAACTGATTCTGATAATTCCGTGTCAGTAAACACCCAGAAGCAAAAGTCATCGGTAATGATTTGAGTGCGGTACAGCCAAGCTGGTAAGCTTTGATTTCAAGTGCCGTTTTATTCCAGTTTTTTTCTCTGAACTGTAGAATAGGATACCACCGAATCTGCAGTTTGAAATTGATGATATGGAGAGTACGTACGCCGGGGCCCTCCTAGCATAAATTTCTCCACTATGTTGAGGGAGACTTCAGAATCCATGTACTAATCTTCAATAGTGCCTTGGGTATATCGAGAGAACTATTTTGACTTCATACATTTGCGCACAATGGCCGGCTGTTTTGAAGACTGGGATTTAATTATCAAGAGGGCATTCAAGTGAGTGTTTGCTTCCCGCCTATGCCTAAGATCCTTAACTTATAATCCCTCTCTCAGACATTTGAAACCTGGTGGCTATATTGAGATACAGGATTATGATTATGAAGTCCTGAATGGAACTCCGGACAATCTCCGCGGACCACCTCCGGACTCCCCTTTCTATCGATGGGCAAATCTCACCACAGCAGCTGCTGAGAAAGCAGGGCGCCCCTTTGTGAATGCTAAAACACAGGGTAAGCGCCTCAGGGATCATGGCTTTGCGAATGTGACCGAGCGTTGGGAGATGTGGCCATACACGCCTTGGAATAAGGACAAAAAGCCGAAAGAACTTGGTCAATACATCCTGTTGGGAACCCAGCAGGCACTGACGAACTACGCTCTGGCTTTGTTAACTAGACATATGGGAATGAAGAAGGACGAAGTCGCAAAACTGTGCAAGGAGACGAGCAGAGAACTCGTCGCAGGCAAGCAACAATATTGGCAGAAAGCATGGTTTATATATGGACAAAAGCCGTTGGATGTGGAGTAGGGCTATGAATTATGAAGTACCTTTGTCCTTCTTTTTCAACCACTTCATTGGAGAAAGTGACTTCTTTGGTTCTTGTGAAGCATGTAGATTATCAATATCTGAGTTCCTCTCTGGAACTGTAGAAGGACGCGTACGCTCCTCGGGAGAATCTATCCACCTGGTACGTAGTTTTATATATTTTAAAATGAGTGATGGTTTTCTAAATCCTCGACTCTCGACGTTCTGACTCTCGCGGCTGGCAGAAACCAGCTCCAGAATTCGGAGCATCAACAGCGGAGATTCCGGAGTTCCACAACTAATACAGTACCGTGCCATCCATGTACGCAAAACATACCAAAAAATGGTGAAAGGTGCCCTATTTACTAATTTCAAGAAAAATCGAAGCTTACGGACTTTAACTCCAGGCTTTGGGAATGTCCTCCAATAGGTGAAAATTTACATATACTTTTTTTGAATTTTGCTAAGTGAGCACTGCAGTTCGTATCCGTGAGAAATCCAAAGGAAGTGAAGAGCTCTACCCTCAACCATCCATTTTCTATACTTGCAGTTACATTATGTGACAGTACTAGGCTCCTTCTACCAAATTCTGCAGCCGCGTTTGATTTTTTGATGCATGTGTGAATATGGGCAGTTTGGTATAAAATGGGGTGTGTGCGAAAGGCCTAGAACTTTATCTGCTACACTGATATGGGCACGGCACTCACCACTTGCAGCAGCTGGACCCTGAAATGCGCACCACTTAGACATCATCTTTTAAAATCACTGTTGGGACTCTAATCCCACGTGCATCTTGACTATGCGAGTCTTCACCTCCTTCAACTAGAGCATTCAACCATTATAGTATACAATATCTCCTCCTCTTCCAGCGAAGATTGTCGAAAAATGGGTGGGTATACAGTGTAGTATATACGGTATAAGGGGGAATTTTGGGCGCAATATTTGAATATTAGGTACGCTTGCGCTTTTTTTTTTTTTTTTTTTTTTTTTTTTTTTTGAACTCAGTACTCGTATGCACAACCTTAAGGGTCATATGACGAGCCACTCCAGAAACCCGGGTAGATTCAAGGGACGGTCAAGTTAATCTGACGCCCTGCGCAAGGTACATACAAATAGCAAAACGACGCAAAAAAAAAAAAACACAACCCAAAGCTATTGCGCTAGAGGGTAGGGAAGATACTAGAGAGAGATTTTATCGATAATATTGATAAATGGAGGAAAGAGGCTTTTGCCTTTTTCCACCCCCCGCCCCCCAGCGTACCAGCCCTTGGGAATAAGAAGGACTGGTTCGCTAGGGGAGAGGAGGGATAATAGTTTCTACTTGCACTTGTCACCACTACTCGCTCCAATTACAATTATCATCATCCTTGAGATGCTGAAATAATTGCGAATACTCCAACACTAAACGTTGCCACCTTGCGATGGCTCAGCGACTTAAGTTGTAAAAGCCTCGGTAGTGGCGAAGTCCGGATCATTGTATGGACAAATTCGATCGAGGTTCCCATTCGGATTGATTCATTTCTCTATTTTTTCCTTCTATGTTGTATGGGCTAATATTCCTGTATTTACTGTAAGTTTGCAGGTTGCGTTGCGGAGTTAAGTAGATATGCTGGGTTCAGGGTAACAGTTGGTGGGACAGGGACCTGGTATATTTTATCTAGGAAAGCGCTAAACGTCAGGTATACTCTTTCGGTAATTGCTAGATAGACCGTCTACGACCGCACCAACCTATGGAGTATGTAAGTCAGGATCAGCACTAAGTCCATGTTCATAATACTCTACCAGTTAATCTCATTATTTTTTGTTTTCCTCACCGAGCCCTTATTCCATATTCAACAAACCTATTGAGATTCTATATACGTAATTCCGATACCCCTCATCTTAAGCATCTCCCCTCAGATAGCTCTTCCTTTTTCGTTTCCTTCTTTGTTTTTCCTTTTGAATTCTTGTTCCCCTTCCGCCTTTTCTCCATGAGCATACTGTCTATTTCCTCACTGATATCCTCAAACGCTGCTTGCCGTTTTACCCATTCACACTCAGGGCATACAGGTGGCATAGCGGGCACATACACCGCTTGTCGTTTGAGGGCACTTTCCTCAGCTGCCATTACCTTCAATGGCAGTATATACTCTAGTCCCTCTACGTTTGCGACTGTTTCCTCGCCATAATGCCTTGTTGCCGGAGGCACTATAGTCATGATATTGCCACCAGACGGTTTGCGGTGCTTGGCTATGCACCATATATCTCCAGCCCGTGGATGTAACGTTGTAACTTCCCCCTCTATTTTTGCAAGTTCTTCTACCATGGCTGCAGACTTCTTCGATTTTTGCAGTGCTGTCTTTTTTGGAGACTTACTCTTTGGAGCTACAGCCGCAGGGGCCAGGAGAACTTCATTTGTGTTGTTCACCTTAAGGACCCTTTGAATTCTTAGTGGTGGAGGTTCATCAATATTGTACTCCTTTGGGCGACCGGGATGAGCAGGAATTTTGAAAATGTTATTCCCAATAGCAGCAGATACTTGCTTTGTTGAGTCAGATTTGTCTGAAGATGGTAAAGAGAACATGCACATGAAACTTTGTTTTGCATTGCAAGCTTGGTTTCGTAACGGGTGATTGTGGGCTCTGGAGTTTTGGTGGGAAATATTTTAATTTGAACTTTGAGATCAACTTGTGTGGTGGCTTAATCATGAAACTGTAGCTTGCGCTTTGGCTTTATTAGTATGGCCTTGTCTTGTCAATCTGACACCTTTGGATAGCCTATGGCCAACGAACTGAAGAGTAAACAAGGCGAACTATAATTACAATATATGTTTGGCCACTATAAGTCACCAGTAGAATGTGAATTTCAATCAAGTGAAGGTAGCTTGATAGCTGTACTCAAGTTATAACTAGAAGCTTAAGTAGAACATATGTATCTCTACCCTAATCCCTGATGTAACTGGAAAATCCTACAGTGCCTAGATCTTTCGGAAGAGACCGAAACCTAAGTCACAAACTGAAATAGTGTCTTTGCTGCTTTCTCAAAACAACACTATGGGATCTCCCGTGGCAAGCTAAACATATCCTGAAGCCGCTCTAGTTACTCATGTCTTCCATACGCTAAGGCTTCTCCTCTTGAGCCACCTGCACTACAAGTCAAAAAGGCCATAAGGGCCAGGAGAATTATTAAAACCATCAATTATTGTTCCGCATATAGAAATCGAGCTGCGACAAAGGGAGTTGCAGCGAGGAACCTGAAGGCCTAGGATATCTGAGGCACACATGCCGAAGGAACTGAGCAATAATATCCAATATTGTGGTTGTTGTCTCTTATCTGTTTGCGAGCTCGTTACGGAGGTCTTGTTAATAAGGTAGGGTACCGGTATACATCGAGGAAATGTCTAGTACTAATGCTGGCCACAACTCCACGTGGAATGCGTTGCAGGCATCCCTGGTACGTCCCATAAGTTTGGGAATCGCAGCCCTAACCTGACGCTACAGGTAAGCGGAGTTTCTTATTCTGGTTGTTAGGGAGCGTTTGACATCGGGTCCTCAGAATATACTCTAGCTGAAGAGCGATGGATCTAGTCATGGTTGAATGACTTAAGGTTCCTGTCTCACAAGAACGCCAATATATTTTTCCGTTAAAGCTTCCGGCGTCGGTCTGAAGTATGTTCTTATGGTACAGTAAGTACCGCGAAGAGGGAAAACTCCGCTTGGTCCTGCACACCTGCATGTAGTCTGAGCATCTGCAGCTGTTTCAGTCAACACACTGGGATTTCTCTTACATCCTATGGATCTGACTTCAGATCCGTGGCTTGCCTAACTTTGAAATCAAGGATTGGGAGGAGGCCACAATTCATCTGATGATAAAACTGAATCCTCTCACATTAGTTTGCTCTGTATACAGATAAAATAATCACGCCTTGTGCAGGGCCAAGCGGAGTTTCTTCATTCTAATTGGCACCCCAAATTTACTAAGTCAAAGAACGAACGTCTTAGTGTAGGTGATCGTGTCGATCTACGCTTAGCTATTCGATAGTTCTTCGGCGGGGTAGCAAATATAAAATATATGGGTTCTGCCAGTTCTGAAGGGTGGCCAATCGTTCCTATTTACAGTTTGGCTGCCTCGTCGATCACTAGTGTGCACAGGCCTGTGAAAGATACATACATGTATACATCATCTGGCCTGTATATGGCATTGTTGAACTGACGGGGTGCAATAGGTATGTCATAGTGGTTAGTTGATTACTTTACGACCTTCGTTACTTATTGAAGGCCTAGGAGATGGTTATAGCCATAGCAAGAGCGAGATATGTAGTCATGTGCGTGTATGTGATCCTACGATAGGAGGTCTTCTCTAATACTAATCCCCCACTTGGCATCTCTATAGGAACGCAGTTCCTTCAATCCATTCCCTAATGCTAGTTACATATTGTCCAACGTGTTTGTTCTTTTGCTTACCGGATATTTAATATACAATGCAACATATATATATCTATAGGACACTAAGCTACTCACTGGACACTAGATATATGTCTGACGGTTGATATAGAACGCTTGATATCGGACGTCGGATATAGAACGCTTGGTGTGAGATCACACAGGTACCGGCGCCGCGGCAGGGTGCTAATAGGACACTTGATATATAATATGGAATATTGGATGCTTAGCTTTAGGACCGGTACTGAAAATGCCAGTACAATGACAGGATTAGTATTGGCAGCAGATCCTTATAGCTCAAGGCCTGGGTGGTAGACAATAAGGCAAAAGTGATACCTTAATATTGATACGTAAAGCTAGTCATTGATGGTTCGGCTGACTGACTCGTCAATGGCATGCATTACTAGATCATTTACTTGAACGATTTCGTCAATAGCAGGGATTAATTCACTTCTAGTTTGCAAGCCTGTGTGTTATTGATCGACGAATTTCAGAATTGATATATCAGATATATGTCTTGATGTCAACACAGATTGTAAGAACATACGGTATCATTAGATTTAGAAGTTAGCTATTACTTTCGATCGCGAGGGTGACGCAGTCTAAAATCTATATTGATTATACAGAAACAGAATTACATTCTAAGGTTTATCAACTTGCCGAATTGATTGGGGGGGGACTATGGGACTATGGAGCTTGAGTAATTGCCTGCAGATCCAACTTCCGATTTTTGATGGATGTCTTTACAGATTATGGCCTCTCTCGCATATCGAAGTCATCAATCAAAGGATAAACAGTATGGTTGATTGATCATGAAGTACTGACCGTAGTCTAGCCTTTATGCATGTGGAAAAGGCGATAGCCCCGGAACTAGCTAAATCAATAAGATCTAGGAGCTGGGAGTGCCGAACTGACGTTGACTTCTTAGTCAACTACTTTTACTGTACGATCGACATCGAAAGGATTGGGAGTTGCTGGCATGAATCCCTTCAAAGTCTCGGTCTCTCTAATTCGCTGCATAAATGAGGTGTGTACTCTACTCGCATTCCGCTCATATATCAATAAAGTTGATGGAGTAACCCGAGTTCTGTGTTTGTACTGTACATACGAAGTCATCTGGAGAATCATCCAGGTACTTTGATATTTATACATTCTGCCAGGCTCAGTCCTAGTTACAAAGAATCGATGATTAAATATATAGTTGATTCGTAGTTGGAGCTGGTGTTGCAAGGAGAAATACAAGTACCGGTTGACAGGCTACTGGAACATTTCCCAACCCCCCCATTGTCATTCCGACTTCATCATTTACCGAGGTAACTTTAGCATCGAACCAATCATATGTTAGGAGATTCGCAGCACTATTACGAACTAGCTGCAGCAAGGTCATGCATAGACAGCAAAGACAACGTCTTCATCATTAAGCCAAAGGCAGGAAACAAAAGAAGGGATGGCCGAAATATGGAAAAATAATATCTACTTGCTTAAGTGTATCAGCTAGTTTCAGAGTAACCAATAAACCTTACGCTTCTGACGTGGCGATACGTATTGCTGTACATATCACGCTCAGCTCGACTATCCAGTGACGACTCTTGATGCTGATTGTGGGATGAACGCTATTTGGTTGAACTTTGAGGGACTGCATATGCATCTCCACCGATGTCTACTCATCATCAACCCACGAATTATAGATCACCAAATACAGTGTAACATTACAAAAATTGTACTGAATGATTCCCCGCTGATGAGCTTCATGACGCCGTTGCACATAAAGTCGGTTTGATCACAGTGCAGGAACAGTGGAAATGTAGATCACATGGTGAATGGGATATGTGGGACTGGCATTTGAGCAAGAGTGTACGAAGAGCTCACCTTCAACAGCTAGGTTCTAAATAAGGGCCCACATACATTGCTATTGGTAGCAAGTGTCTGTCCATGGATCCGGAGACTCCCAGTAGGTAATGAATTGCTCACACGAGCCTAGGTCCTGACCTCGCCCCTCCCCGCAAGAAACCATACTCGAGTTTTTTGATTTCCGTTCCTTTCTCTCTGTTGTTGCGTTCAATCAATACGCCTCGTGAACGAATTTTAGCTTAAGCGGCTTTAGGTTATTTATACATATATACCTTTGTGAGTTAGGTGGCGTACGAGAAAACACCCTGAGTCGAAGCCCCTGAAGCCTTTCAGAAGGAATACTCGTACGTCCAAGAATCCATAGCCCCCCCCAAAAGACTATGCAACCGGAGTTGCAATTTCCTTCTTTGGGTCTAACACTGTCCTCATAATAGGTTGTTTGCCGTGTTCCTAACTCTTCAGATGGTAAATTACATCTGTTTGAGTGGGAGTTCACCTCAATAACCCATATATTACGGTTTCGCTTTAGTGGCTATTGGGTCTCCCCCTAGCAGGCCATATCTAGACTATTGAACCCGAACCTTCTGCTGGCATGCCATTGCAACTTATTGGACCCGAAGGACGATGGGTCGTTACTGGTGAGAAAAACCGGCCTGGGTATCGTTGCAAAAGGCCAAGAGAACTCAAGCCGAAGAGATTGAAAACGGAGGACATTGATAGACATAGGCAGGATGCTCAAGAGGAATTAGGGGATTTGGAACCCCTCACTAAGCTACACCCAAGACAAATACCACAGGATTGTATCGTCCTCACAGCCCAGGAAAGCGATTTCCAGTGCGGCGATTTGACGATACGACAACTGAAGAAGAGATTGGAGAAATTTTGGGATCCTCCCTTTTTGTTCCCTACTCGAGAATACCGAGGGACATTTCGTAAGATGAAGTCTGCAGTGAATCGGGCTTTCACGCACGGGCGACGAAGTGGGCTTAAGGCGCAAGAGGCACTCGTGGACAAATGGTTATCATTCTTCATTTGGAAAAATGTCACATTTGGTGTGGTAAACGCATGGGTCGCGAGCTTAAAGGTTTTCAAGAGAGCTGTATGGGTCCAATATGATCCTCAAGATTTTGATGACAACATGCTTCAGGTGCGGGGGAAGTTTGATTCATCACAGGAGTGGAAGTTCAAGAAAGATGGGCTCAGCATATTGCCAGAAGTCCGCGAAGTTCATAAACGAGAAATCATTCATTGGCATGGCAAAAAGCCCCGTCGTGTTTGGGATGTTGCTAATAATAAAATTATTCCTGGGGTATGGCTCGAATATGGAGGCTCTACGGTTGATATCTGGCCTATATCGCATGCATGGTTAGGAGTAAGTGATAGGGTGACAGTGCAAACATCAATCAACAGCTTCGAATGGCCAGTGCCAATCCCAAAAGACGTTACTCTGGAGGAACTGCGAGATCAACTTCTTGCATTGGGGTGTCGGTACGCATGGCTGGATGTGTTATGCCTCAGACAAAATGACCCCCGGCCTGAGAAAACAAAATTACAGCTAGAGGAGTGGAAGACGGATATTCCGCTTATTGGATCAGTGTTCGAGACGCATGATACAATAATCACATATTTCAGTGGGTTAGGGAGACCATTCCAACCTAGTGGATGGGATAATGAACACCACTGGTTGAAACGGGCATGGACACTTCAGGAAACCAAGCACCCCCGTAATATTCTCCCCGGCGGTGTAGATCCAAAAGAACTTCAACGACCATTCCACGCCCAGGTATGTTGTATCTCCTATCGATTATTAGGTGACTACCTCATCTACTAAATTATCTTGCTGGGGAAACAGATTGATGCAAATGGAACCACACTTGGTAGTCACTTAGAGAAACTCAGCTTCTGGAGAGAAAAACAAATGGCTACCTTCTTAATCACAGAGATCAACACCCGTTTTGCCCAAAACGGCACTGATCGAGTTGTAGGTATGCAATTGATATTGGGAGACACGGGTTTTATGCCAGTTTACCGACCTACAGACACCCCGGAGACCGCATGGTCCTATTTTGCCTCCAATTTGAGCCTGGATTTCCAATACTATACTATTACAAGCAAAGACCGGAGGCCCGTCTATGGTGTTATCCATCAACTCATGGACATCTTTCCCCACCCATCTTCAAAGTATTGGTTTCCAAGCTGGTCACAGGTTTCTTCATATCCTGATGTCTCAATTACAGAAATAGAATCGTCTGACTGCTTTGGTGAAGAGTTTCTAAGCGTGCGTGGCCGAGGACCCCTGAATTTTGGACCCGAAAATCCTGTCTATAAGAATTGTCAGCTAAGGAAATGCGATGAGGGATATATGGCTACGGATGGGGTTAGAGAGGCCCTTTTATTCTACGGTGGGCCGAACCAGGGAAGATTAAAACACTGTGATAGAATTTCTGGAGAGCAAGCTTATGTTATTATTGATATTACGCCAGAAAGGGAAGAAGACAGGCCGCCACATATGGTGGGATGTCGAATGTTGCTCATTGGCCGTCAGTTTAATATGGACTTTCATGGTTACAGCCAACTGTCGGGTCAGAGCTTCCATGCGCGGCGAGTCACCACGCTTTATTGGAGACATCATGGAGCTAGCGAGTTGCCTCTTGAGCGATCAGTACGCGCTCATTTGCGGCATGAAGAGGGTCCCTGGGTTCATGTGCACTAGTTTGTTTGCAGCCGAGTTGACCTATATCTGTCCAGATGGGTTAAGCTCTTTCATTGCATGAATATTTTCAAGCTCTTGATTATTTCCTTTCTTTTTTTTAAAAAAAAATCTTTACGTATATGTAACCATAGGTTATGATACTGCCCCGATAGCCCCCGAAGGAGTTCCTATGCAGATGAAAATTGTTCCTCTTGCCACTGAACTTGGTTCATTATTCACTTCAATTTTATATTTTCTTAAAGGCACAATCTAATCGGAATGAGGTACTCACTGTTGACCTGTCACTTCGGTTACACAAGGCTGAAAGTTTATCGTGTCAATCAATCCATAGGTGAAGGGTAGGGGCTTTGGACTTCAAAGCTTTGAGTGCTCAGAGCTGAAAACTTTCTGTCGTTAGGAGAATCTCTATATCAACTATACCGTTCTGTACATACACCATATTATTGAAGCATTTTCACCTATTAACTGACATTATATGTATGTCTTGTTGGCTGCTATTTGGAATTCTACATACATACATACATACATACATACATACATACATACATACATACATACAGTACCCCGGGGAAAATATTTGCGAGAGAACCCCCCCACCACACATAATATTTAGCATCCGGAGCTCAAGGTAAGGCATGTTGTGCAAGACATGCAGCGAGCGAGACTTATACGGAGTGGGGGAGAGCTCGAGCTCCTGTAGTCGAAGTCGAATACTCAAATGTCATCAGTAGCAGTCTTGCCTCCATCGGATGTAGAAGTTACAACTGCTAGCCCAGCACTGGCAGAATTTCTGACAGAAGGAACAAGGCAGAAGTAACTGAGTTTCAAAAAGGGTGATTGCCCAGCTTGTTCACAAGATCTAAACGCTATTGTGCATGTCCGGCGGTATCTCAAGCGGATTTCACACCAAAAATTTCCTAATATTGCAACATGTCGGTGAGGGCCAGCAACTGTAAAAGAAACTATTGGTAGGTTGCTTGTTGGAGAGTTTCCATGTAAGTTACTCGATTCCTTAACAAGATTTATGCCTTGCCGAGTTGCTGCTGTTATTAGGGCGGAGGACTGGTATACAAAGTATTGAGACCGAAGAAGGTCTAGACCGGAGGTGGGGGTGTATACATAGATTTAGCTAAACATGCCATACCTACACGGACGCGGTCTCACATTTCTACATACAAGCTGCATAAAATAGGGTTCGCAAATACTTTCGCCAGGGTACTGTACATACTCGGGTATTTTTGTTAATATCGCCTTCATACGTTACGCTTCTGTTAAAAGATCTTTTGGAAATTCGAGAATAAGACAAGATCAACATTACTTCCAAGTGGGGTCATAACCTCCATCACTTAAGGTGTGAACTGAAGGCACTGTTTCTCGACTCCAACTTGTTATGTTTGCCATAGTAGTTCGGGTTGATACCATGGTGCCGGAAGGTCACGTTTCAGAGGTCAAACCATACTCCAAGATCTAGGTTAAGAGATGTAGGTAGGTTGGTACATGAGCAAACAGGCTGTTCAATGGCCAATATCAGACTCACCCCATGCTTTCAGGTACAAAGTAGAAGCCTTTAGATGCTAGGGGTGCTAGTGATATGTATGATTCCGTCATATGCCACCCTATTTACACTCAGAAGAAAAGGGAATCGGAGTTTGTGATTACTGGTTTACCTCCGCTAGCACGGATATGGAATGAGAATTCGAGGCATGAACCGGTAGCATAATTGCCAATACGAGTCTCCATTGCATTCATCGTTGCGTGCTAGTTCACACATATAATACCCGTGGTAGCATGTATGGACGTCCGAAAGACGTATAATACATTCACCTTTCTCAATGGTGTTTATGTCCATAAAAATGCTCTTGGCACCTTAAATGATTTTTTTATTTTTCATGGGATGAGTTAGAAGCAGGCCCATTTTTAGGAGTACATGTTTCTGTTCTGGGCCGTTCTGGGATCCAGGCCATACCGGAACGGCCTGGATTCTGCAACTGCTCAGGCCATTGCGGAATTAAAATTTTGGTCAAAGGTTTTCAATGCCACGGTGACTTCTACAATACCACAACGGTTCTACAATACTACAGCGACACTCCAATATCACACGTAGTAAATACAAAATAGTAGTGTGTCCAATATTACAGTTACTTTATAACAAGTTACTTAATTAAACAAGAATAAAGAGATAGAGCACAAGTAACTAAATAATATTTGTAAATTCCTCCCTCCGTAATTATTTGTACGCTATCGTCCCTTGACCCCTCTTTAGCTAACTCGTCAGCCCTCTCATTACCCTCTATCCCTATGTGCGCCAAGACCCATCCGAAATGAACCTTATCTTTGGCTTTCCCCAATACGGCCAGAGTCCTCTTCATATCGTGAGTCCTTGCCCGACCCCTCTTCCCTGCCTTCACGAGGCTCCTAATAGCAGCCTGAGAATCGGAGAGAATCAAAACTTCCCTATCGTCGGCCATCCTCTCGACCGCACTCCCGATCCCCGCAATCTCTCCGTCCCACACCGTTGCTACCCTCCCCAAGCCAATACTCCTTTCCAACCGACCATTATGGGATCCCCCCCCAACCCCTCCTCCTTCGTCTTTGCTCCCGTCCGTGAACCAAACGTCCCTTCCCTCCCCCCGAAAACGAATTGCCTCCTCCCACTCTTCCCGGCTGTCCCCTTTTCCCAAGTCAAGATCCAGCACCGACACAATCCAGCAGATGTGTGGAACTTGGACCTCGATCGATTCCCTACACATATTCGTAAGGCAGCACAGAAGCAGGGATATACCCCTGTTAGGTATACTCGTCGCCAGCAAGAAATATCTCGATCTTGGATGTGTTGGGTGTATTTGGTGATAAATGGAGTTGTGAGTAAAAGCAAGGGCAGAGAATAAAGTCAATGTTGCGATGACGACTAAGGCGGGTTGATTATTCCGCTGCTAGATGATCATCCATTACTTCATAGCTATCGCCTCTATTACATTTCTCGAAACCTATTTCCTGGCACATATCGACTTCAGAAAACCTTTCCCCATAATACCCCCAAACTCTCCACTTCCTTCCCAGCTCTCCCCTGGAAACCCACCAAAGTCCACCCCTCTCCAGGCGCTCTCCACACAGAGCATCGTCCTTCTTTAGCCAGAGGTTTCTCTCCTGCCTCGGCCGACTGCCCTAAAGATGTTTGAACACGGAAATATACCACTGTAAGGCTTCCACACAGCTCACCTGGCCCCTCGCAAGCTTCCACATATGTCACTGTTTCTTTATTCGCAACATCAATTTTCAGCGTCGAAGAAGACAGGCCACCACAGCCGCCTCGTTTCTTCTTCTCTCCATTGTTGATTGTGTAGGAAAGTGCGTCTAGTCGTAAGCCGCTTCGTAGTTCGAGCTCTGTAATATATCCGCTCTCCCATAAAGCTGCTGCAAAGCTCACACTACTAGAGGGGAGATCACTGAACCGTTTCCCTTCATTGGCACCTTCAGAGGCTAATCCAACATAGTCAGCTCCAGCACGGAGGACGGGATTTAACTCCCATGTAAAGGACGCCGTGACAGGGTAGTGGTCGCTAAGCGAACCTCCGGAGGGAGCCAAGAAATTGAGATCCTCATTTAGGTATTGCTGTGGATTTAGTCTTACGAGTGGAGAGGAACGATAAAGAATCTTGTCGATCAACTCACACGTAGTATCGACCGGTGTGCCAGGATTTGGGTTTGGGAATGGGCATTCGACGCTTGGCGTTCCCGATTCAGGAGGACTCCCACCTCGAAGAAGCTGTACCCATACATCGGTAAGTCCATCATCACCTTCTGTGAGACGGAGAATTGGGTCTTTCGCTGTATAACGGCAGTTGGTGTCTCCGAAAAGTATCACCGGTTGTCCCGTTGATTCAGCGTCTAGGTACTTCCGAAGCTGCTGAAAACCCAGTCTCCGCGCGAGGGAGTCCTTCTCACCATTCCCTGCTTCGCCATGGAGGTTGTACATGTCAATCATTACACCTGGGGCAATATTCACACGCATCGAGGTGAAACCCTTGGGCGTCAGACAGTCTCCATCCCCGATCCAGCAAGCGGCCCAAGTAATCCGTTTGAGATCACTGAAAGGATACTGGGAAAGTGTGTTTAAACCGGAGCCATATGGGACGTTCCCAGTTGTTTTCGTCTGAAATGGATGTTTGTCTTCTTTAAGAAGCAGGTCATGATAGGCAAAGTCTAGTCTCTGAGATTAGCAATGGAATACACAATGGAGGGAGATGAGTTTTCACCTACCTTCTTGCACGTGGACAATATCATACTGATTCACCCGTGATGATATTATAGGTGTGTTGTTCACTGGATTACTACTCGACAGGGGCTCTGACAATAAGGTTAAACAGAGTTTGATGCTTTTTGAGGTTGCAGAACATACCTACCAGGCAATCCAGCAATATTATATGAAAGAACAGAGAAGGTGCCTCTAATTTGCACTGCACCTCCACGCGCCAACAAAATTCCAGCAATTGCCACAGTCATCGACCTCACTAGCTTCATATTGAAATCAAATACCAGCCCTGATAGCTAGCCGCGGAGCACTGATGAACAATAAGTAGTCAGAGGGACACCTTCAACTCTGTATAGAGTGAAGAAATGGGCTTTAGAAAATATGTATCCCACCACCAACCAAGCCTCAAAATTCAGGGGAAGCGTTGTCGTTCCTTGTGCCTCTGTGGCCAGGATCTTTGAATTCGGTTCATATGGAACATCCTGTCAGAATGCGAGTTCGACAGGCTATGTAGTGATTACCAGAGTGTAATAGTATTTCATTGGCAATTGGCGTCAGCTGAATGAAGACGCACATGCATGCACAGGGGTTTATAATCACCTGACACCAAAGATGAGACTGTTGCGTGTGATCAGCCCAGGATACGTTGTTCATGTCGACACGATTCCTGGGATCCAGAATGCAGTAGTTAAAGTTTAACAATCTCAACGCGTGACAGGAATACCCATCACGCCTCATAATTGCCGAGGAGATCAATATCTGGAGTAGTCTGGAGGGCAGTGGCCTCTCGTAGTGATATCTTGCAATCTTACTCAGCCCGGTCTCCTTGCAGGGAATGGATAAAATGTTACGTTACACAAAATCTTGTGCTTTTAACTGCGCCTGCATATGCATATGCATTACAAATCACTTATCCAACCATGTGCTAGTTGTGGTTACCTATTGGGGAAGCTGTATTTCTTATTTCTTGGTAGTCTGGTTGGCACAATAACCTCCAAAGGAGGATTTCTTGGCACCGGCAATAGTACACTGGAGATGTATTTCCATATTCCTCATCAATTAAGTGTATCTCGATGCCAATAAAGACTGATGTACATGCACATTTACCTGTACTTGATATCTATTGACAAATTCTGTTGATTGAATAGTTTTGTTCAGTGTAGAGCTCCTAGTCAGTGATTAGTGACGGAAACACATGTTTATAAAGGCTGGCTATTGCACCGTTGGAGAATGATCTTCCTTTTTTGGTCTTCTATCATGACTGTGAATTCTAAAAAGGCTAGAGGGTTTTCAATTGAGAGTTACGTAGTTTTATAGTTCTGTTACTCACCTCTATTTATGTAGTAATATGTCGATGGGTACTTCTCATCAGGGATTGAAATAGTTCGGTCTCATTGATTAACTGGTGGTTCATCGTATTCCTTTCAACAATATAGGCTAGGGAAACTAAATCTCGGCAATGCGAGTTCAGGGTAATAGAACCTGTGCAATTGAGCAGCATGCAACTAAAGTTCCTTGGCCGACACATATGCCGTCAAAACCTACTCATGCATAAGTTTATCTTGCCTTGTATATTAATCAACATATTCGCTTTACAACTAAGATCTACCTAGAAGAGACGTAGGGCTTAATATAGCACTCCAAGGAAGGTAAAGAGACCTCACCCTCACCTATCCCTTGGTTCTTCGAGCGTTTTTCCATATCCAGGCAGGATATAATTTCTTGGTTTATCCATTCTGTGTATATGGGGTTAAACCTTTTATTCAATTGATAACTTACATACATGTGGTCCAACAGACAACGAATCATAACAATAATACAAGTAGTAAGACAAAGGAGTGAGTTCAGGATCCGATAGACAGGAAAAGATCACATTACAAAAGATCTTAAAGCATAGATAGGTAAAGACAGATGAATCAGAAGACAGAAACGCTATCAATAAAATATGGGATAACTAAAAATCAAAATACTGACTGAAGAATTTTCCCAGCCTAGGGTTGAGGACTTTAAACCTTTACTATTCCGTCAGAACTTTAATAGAGACACTTCTTGGAAGATGGGATCGTGGCTCGACTGTCACGCCGAAATGTTCTTCCTTAACGTTTTCAGAGCAAGCGCTAATGTGCTGCATTGTTCATCGGGCTCCTCATGTTTAATGGCCTCTTAGTTGATTTCAATTTCACTAATTCCATCATTAGGACTCCCACTGGCAGAACTAACGATAGTTCTGTTGGCGTCTTCGATCCTGATATTTCCACCGCCGTTATACTCGCCGCTAACCCGAATGGGAAGTGTAGTCTGGAAATATGGTACCGTGGCATTCTCTGCTTGGTAGTCGTCCACCTTTGCTTGCTTGTCTTCGACTGAGAAAACGTGTTGCTGTCCTCCCCGAATCTCACTGCTCAGACAGCCATTCCCAAAATCCACTTTCAAAATAATCTTTCGATCGTCTGCCGGAGCAGTGATGGTGATGTTGCCGACTTCCGGAACTTCTTGGTAAGTTTCCTGATTGTCCTCCAAATTTAGACCATCAATGCTCTTTGTGATGTTCAAAATGGTCTTTCGGTCTTCAGCTGGGGCAGTGATGGTTGCGGCTGGGACTTCTCGAACTTGATTAATAGTTCGATTGTCCTCCAAATCTAGGCTTTCGATATTCCTTGTGATGGAGAGAAGGTCATTAGCAAAAGGAGATTCTGGTTCCTTTTCCTTATTTTTCATGACTTCTAGAGCGTCGGTTCGTGATTTGATCAAGCGTCTAGCCTTTTCAAGCAACTTTCGAGCATTTTTCAGAGCTCGTATTTTTCGGTATTGTTTCACCCGTCTGAGCCCAACTGCATATCTCTCTCTGTTATCCCTTGGACTCAAGTGGAGGGTGATTCTCCCAATCCTCCTAGCTCTCTGGTATGGGTCCATCCCTGGGAGAAGAGATAGTGTCTGAGAGGCCAATAGTTGGGGTCTTGAATCCAACGCCATTTTGATATTCACTTAAATGAAATCGTCAGCTTTATTACTTTTCTAATGAGTATCGCAAGATTATAGCTTAGACGTACCAAGGTTAATGCTTCGGCCTATCCTTTGTAATTGGATCAATGGAAACGGGAGAATTAGAACATTTGACGGAAAGATGGCTGAATTAGTCAGAAAGGAGATGGTATATATATACTCTCTCCTTCCTACCCATCTTTCTTTTTTTTTTGCTTGGTTGATCCTGTTTTGTAAATCATAAAAAAAGAACATGTAGTCATCCTATATATAGTTAAGTTTTCTCACAATGTGAACCAGTAAGGTTTGCGAGAACAGTTTTTGCCTGTCCGACCGCAGAAATTGAATATTTCCCAGTGAGAAGTAAATAAGGGAAAAGTTTATAGCTACATACCCACTGCAGCCTAGATCTATAAGTTGTCATACTGGATCCAGGGACGTATTGATATTGAGGCTTGTATGTTGTTGATCATTGAGGGTAATGTGTGTATGTCCCAGAAACTGCGGTAGCTACTAAGTAGGTAACTTGAACTTTATATATACCCCGACTTTTATATAGATACCTTATATAATTGATAAGCTTGTTTTAAGCATGAAGCAATAAGGTTCAGTCTCTGTAAGCTGCAATAGTTGGTAAGTTAGTCCTACGAAATACGATTCAGTTAGTAAGTTGTCAATAATTGTTTTCAACAATGGCCGCATGGCCCAATGGTCAAGGCGCTTGACTACGATTAACATTTCGAAATCAAGAGATTCCAGGTTCGACTCCTGGTGTGGTCGCTTATCTTTTGCACAGGTTTTTCTCGCACTAATATCCATTACAAACTCTTTTTAACTAAAGAATTTAGTTTTGTTTAAAGATTGTCGAGACCTTTATTGTGGATTCTTAGGATGTTACTGAGATAAGCAAGACATTTTTCTAGAAACCTGCTGTGGTCTTTTACTCAAGTTTTGTGTAATAAAAATCAAAGGAAAAGGAAGAAAAGAGAAAGCTTATAGTCGCTGACGTCGATGCCATGCCTATTTAGTGGTTTAGAGTGTGTCTTGTTTGACATTACCTCAATAAGAAACCGAAACCGTGCTATCGTGGAGTCAGTATTTAGGGAAAAACCTTCTTTTCAATCAAGCGCCCTAAAATTAGGAAATCTGCGGAGATATCCGCAGAGTCATAGGTACTGAACGAAGTTAAAGATGTTAATGAAGATCGGGAGTGAGACAGAAGACGGATGCTAGCGTCGTAGCTACTGTCAAGTGGACGGGGTCAAGTACTTGATCACGCCTTTTTGTACTGACTTACACTGTTTAGAGGGATATTACTACATCAGGAACATTGTTTATAGTACCATTATCGATATCTATCAGTCGCTTCCAGAGTCTTATTTTCGACCCTCGAGGAGGTAAAGGGTATCCATTGGGTATCGTAATGCGATTCAGGCCCTTGGTAGTCGATATACAGTCGCAATGTGCCGTCCTTCTTGCGAACAAATAGAATTGGGGCTCCTGCTGCTGATCTAGATCTTCTAATCTCCCGGGAAGGGAGGTTCTCTTCCAGGTATTTCTCTAAAGCCACGCCTTCCTCCCAGGATGTCTTAATACCGTGACATTGCTGAAACACCTCTACACGAGAACTATGGAACTTGTAAGCCGGGATTTAATAAGTACCACTGGCAAGAAGGCGTTAACTCCTATGCCGCTGGATGCATACCATGTCAGAAGGCAAAGCAAGCCGATAGGCATTCTAAGCAAATTAAGCTAGTACCTATGCCTATAGGAAATAGGCCGTGGGCCGGGAAGAGATAGCAATGGACATTGTAGCAGAACTACCTGAGTCGGAAAGATTCAATGCGATCCTGGTAGTTACCGATCGAGTTACCAGGGATGAAGTGATATATACCAGCAAAAACGACATGGGCAGCAATTGAAGTGCTCGAGTTTGTATTCTCTTTAGAGGTCTTGTGCACGCGGTCGGTGTTAGGATCTGACCCCTTGGATTGTAGGTTTTCCATTTTTAAAAAGAAAAAAACATTGCTCGTGTGTGCAACCTTAGTAGTCGCATGACGAGCCACCTAGAAGCCCGGGTCGATCTAGGGGGCAAGTTAATTTGCCTGCCCGGCAGGAATAGATACACGAAAGAAGAAAAAAAAAAAACTTATCTACCGGCTCCCTCCAGAGGGGAAAAAAACAGTAGCTCCCAGCGAGCGAACGGTACAGTAGGCAAAGAAGGCCTTGACCGCGTTCAATTCCTCTTCTTCTTCTTCTTCCTTTTTCCAGATCGGGTGGTCCAGCGCTTCCCAGGCCACAAAGCGCCCGCTGAGCCTGCTGTGTTGCTGGTGATGCCGAGGGCAGATGAAGGTGACGTGGTGGCCGTCCTCCGATGGGTGGTCACAGTGGGGGTAGATTGGGGAGGCTGTTCTTCCTATAGTGTGAAGCCAGCTGTTGAAGGGTCCTCTTTTTTTTTTTTTTCTCTCGAACTCATTACTCGTGTGCTGGGAGGCGCGTCCAAGAGTGCGCGAATTCCTCCTGTCGCTATGCGGAGACTCCCGGCGATGCTCCCTAGGGCGGATTCGAACGCCGCCCTAGACATAGTTTCCATCTTATTGTGGCGCTATAGGCCTAGTCTACGGACTATAAATCCCCGAGAAGTCGGTAGTCGGTAGAGGGCTCTGGGCTCGACGGGACGGTTCTAAAGCCGGGTTCGGTCTCAGCGACTTTTTTTTTTTTTTTTTTTTTGAACTCAGTACTCGTATGCACAACCTTAAGGGTCGTATGACGAGCCACCCGGAAACCCGGGTGGATTCAAGGGACAGTCAAGTTAGTCTGACGCCCTGCGCGAACTATGTACAAGTAGCAAGAGGACGCAAAGGAAAGAGAAACCAAAATATACGCAACATCCGACGAGTGTGCGGCGAGCCTCACCCCCCTCCTGAAGCCCCCCTGCCTGCTCGGTCTCAGCGACACTCATGCTAGTTAGTCTTCGATTGCAGCAACTCGTGGTCTACGCATTCTGATAGTCTCAAACTGTATATGCTAATCTTCAAGTCTTGTTAGGGGCCCTAAGGGGTCGAAATACAACTGGGATTGGCAAGGGCAGAGTGAGCAACTCGTCGGGATGTCAGGACGTCAGGGTTAGCCATAACTAGTCCACATTGAAGTGAGCGAGGATTTAGTAACGAGGTTTAAGGTGCAAAGGGCACATTCAAACCCAGTAGCTGCAGAAGTAGTTCATCAGGTTGCTTCAAAGCTGGACCAGGGCCAAAGAGCCAGCAAATTAACTACGGAGATAGGGAGAGGGTAATGGGTTTGATACTGTTTAGGGAAGGGAACCTAGGTGGGAGCTGGGTTCCCGGGGAGTGGAACAGGAACAGGAAGGAGCCAGTCCTCGAGATGGAGGAGCTGGATGTAATCCAGGCTTGAGCAGACAACTCTAGGCAGAAGGAGGTATCAGCGGCAGCAGCAGCCGTAGGAGAGAAGCAATATCTTGGGTCCCTTGCGACAGTGACTAATGCAGAACTCCTGGGTGTCGTGATGGCATGGCAAGCAGGTAGATCGACAGTTGCTCTAGACAGTTAAGGGACCAATGGACACCTAGTCAACTTACAGTTCGACCAGCAGCGATCCTGGATTTAATACCAAGGGAATTGAAGGTAGATGAAAGGCGGACAGTGATGTGGGTGAAAGGTTATAGCGGAGTGTCCGTAAATGGAGATGGTAGACAGGAAGGCGAAAGGGTCCGCGTGGATAGGTAAAAGGATGCTTAGTTCTGATATCGCAACACTGGGCTGGCATCAAACAATCCTTCCCCATGAGTGGAAATCGAAATAGATAAACTGGAGCCGCGAGGCGCTGAAAGGCCTGACATTCTCTCCATAAGCGAGCTGCGTCAATGCGAGTAATAATTATTAAAAAGAGAAAGAAAAAACGGACTTCTTGTCGGATTCAGTGTTTTCCTGGGGCATACGTTCTGCAAGGCTATGCGATACCGTTTCAAGTGCCAACCAGACTACCGTTTCAACGTGGCCGTTGCGTTTGGGTCCTGGAGCGGGTGGCTAGTCTGTTAAACTCCAAGACTAGGGAAACACTCAGCCTCAAGGGGTCGTAATCAAATTCGATGAACTGCGAAAAGAATACAGATACTGGATTCTTTGAAGATGGCTTTTTTGAAGATAGAAGAGAAAGGAATGTCGTATATGCACGACGCTAGTCTGGGTCATGGAGTCCACGATGTCGACTTCCGGATCCGGTCCAATACAGCTGCGTTGCGCAAGCCACGAGGCGGGGAATCAGGGAATCGGGGGGTAGGGAAGCAGCAGCCAGCCAGGAACGCAGGGGGAATCCCGACTGGGCCCCTTGCAAATGTAGCAGATGCAGAGAAACAGGGTCTTGCCATGGCCGGTGTAGGATGATGTGATGTATGTATGTATAGGTTGCGTCGGAGATTAAAGAAAGAAATCTAAAGAACTCGAAATGCCAAGCCGAGCAAAATGCCAAGCAAGCAAGAAATTCTACCTACAACAAGCTGACCGGCCGAAGGCCGCTCCCGCACTTGTATACACATAAGTGGATGCCATCCACACCTCCTGCGAATAAATCAGAGTGACGTCCAGATGAACGCATAGAACGAGAAGCGATGAACATAAGTCATAGCATGAAGTCATAACATACATAAAACAAGAAATCAGTACTGCATGTGAACAGTACCGCACGTGAAATAATCATGTGTCAGCATGTGCTAGGTAGCTTAGTTATACCTGCACAACTAGTCTATGCCACTGCACAACCACACTGCTGGTACGGAGTAGAGGTCTTCTCTTACTACTGACGCACTAAAAATTAGACTAACTTTAAATGGGAATTTGGAGTCATGGTTCATCTCTATGTAGGGTTCTCATTCTCCTCCTCTTGTGTTCCTCAACCAATACAACGAACATATTCCTCCTTCACATCATACAGATTCCCCACAAGATCAGAAGATCAGTGGGTCGAGCCCCATTTTATTTCCATAGTTCACCACCCCAGTTGCGTCAGTATGCCTCCTGCAGTAGACCCAGATAGCTCTAATACCGTCGGCAATCCCGAGCACCCCAACATCCCTCCCGACCTCCCGCCAAATTTCCGGCACTGGAACAGAGGCCATGTGAAAATGTATCTTGAGGACAACAAGGATGCATACGGTCTTGACCAAGAAGATATCGACCTTATCTACGAGAGTAAAATCCGTGGACGTCATTTCTGCAAGATGACTGTGGAGATGCTTGTAAAGGATTGCCGGCTGCCTCTTGGCGTGGCAATCAGTGTCCAGGAACTCATCACCTTCGTGGTCAATCCACCACAGCGTAAGCTTCCCCTTGCTATAATATAATATCTTATACTGATATCTTCAAGCTGTTCCCGTCGCCACTCCCGATATCGGGCAAGATGAGAGCCTCAAGCGTAAGCTAGATATTCTCGAAGAGATCCGGGAGGATGTTAAAGGTAGGGTTCTACCTTGTATATTCCTTGTCTATATCAGCTCATATAATTTAGCACTCCGCCAAATGTCGGTCGAAATCTCCATATCGAGAGTCTCCACTTCACAATACAAGAGTATCATGAATTATCTTGGCCTACAGAGGGTATCCGTGGAATTTGAGGTTCCACCCGTGAATAGAACATTTGAGGAGTTCAACTGGGGTTCTGAAAAAGAGGACGTACAGATGGATAAATGCTTGGCCTGGCTCAGGGCTCATATCACTTTACCTGAAAACATGCAATTTCATCCTGTTGCCAACAATACCTCCTTCCTTAATTACACGGTTGGAGAAGGGACCTCAAAGTATTTCCTCAAGGGAACAACAGATATCATAGTTCTCCCGACTAGATACATCAGAGATTTCAACTCCCACGGTGGAATGCAACTTGCAATAGAGTTGAAGAAGGAGATCAAAGAAGCTGATTGTAGACAGGCAATCATGGAATTGATAGCAACTAATGCCTGCTCCAATTATCCCGTGGTGGTACTTCTTACGGACTTGAAAGACCTGTGGCAGTTCTCATGGTTAAACTCAGTCTCCGAAGGCATCGAGAGCGTTACCTTCGGACTTCATTGTGGGGTCGCCTTGATGGAGTATATCCTGCACGGACGTGGAGAGGGCCCATATATCAATAGATGTAAGCTCAAAGACTGCCTCGGGGGGGGAGGCTCACAAGGGGTTCCCGCTGAGCCAAGGCCAGGTCAGGGTTCAATGCTAGAGCAACAAGGGTTTTTCAAGAAGGCTGATCCTTTTGATCTTGTCCCCAGACCAGAGGTTGGAAATATGGAGGAGTTTTTTGACGAGATGTCAGAAGTTGAGGTGAAGAAGTGGAAGTTTCAGCATGTGATGAATCATATCAGTGAAGCTCCTGGTTGGAAGTCAATGTATGTTTGAAGCTATGGCTGTTTTTGTTTCCTGCATTGGGCTTGTTGCTTTTTTTTGTCTTAATTTTCTATGGCATAGGGATGTTTGTTTCTCTGGGTTGGTGCGGGTTTGAGGGGCGTGATTTTCCTTTCGCTTATCCGGATAGGACAGTTTTTCTTTCTCTTCGGCTATCATACAAAACTTGAGCTCATGATGTTGTGGAAACGTTTTTGCTTGAGGCTATGGTGCCTTTTCTTTTCATACTAGATGGGGGTGTTTCTGGGTTACGGCAGGTTTTCTATTATACGATAGTAATCTTTCACATTCTGAGGACATGCTTCCTCACCGCCGATATAGGCGCAAGCACACACGGGTTCAAGTAACAGCGCATGGAATTGGAGGAATTCTGCAAACTTTTTCCAGATCGCGAGGGAAATGCAATGCTCTACCATGTCCACAATTCTAAAGCAGTCCGATCGGTTACTCCTTGTGAAGGAATGTATGGAGTGCCGGGCTTACAGTACTTCTGTCGCTGGTTTAAACAACGATACCTTGAATAGGGTTCTATCACCACCCTCCAGACACTAACTGGAAATGCACCTGGATATTTGGACTCAGATGATGAGAGTGAGTTGGAGAAGGCAGGAATAGAGGCAGCGAGAAAGTGGGAGGGGGTAATGAGAAACCAGTTATCCAAGGATGATTGGAGAAGTATCGGAGAGTTCTTTTGGGGGCATTGAGTACAGCCCTAGGACTTTTTGAAAAGGAAGAGGAACAGGATATTCTGGAACACGTTGCAGGGCTGAATGATTGCGATGATCATTCTGGTAGGGACATGGTCTCTTACAGGCTAGAAGAATACCGTGACGAGAGGGAAAAACTAAGAGAAGAGGTAGATAGGTTGGAGGAGGGGAGTGAGGAGATAAACAGAAAGAAGGTGTTATTGAAGGAGCAACTACGGATCTCGGAAGAGAGGGTAATGATATTCCTTCATCAGGAGACTTTACGGAGGAATAAAAGACAGGGGAAGTACCAACAATGAAGGCGGAGCTACAAAAGTTCGATCACTTCTTAGCAAATTTCGCTGGATGTTCGACCAGAAGACCAGTTGACACACTACTAGCAGCAGCTCAGAAGAAGGTAGAGAAGATGAGTCGCAGTAAGAGTATCAAAATAAGGGAGTTGGAGAAATCATATAAGGAATTGGAGGTGGCTTTTGACAATTTATGTGATGAGGCGAAAGCAGATGATGAGGATCTGAGTGAAGCCAGATCGAAGATAAGCAGCTTGAAGATGGAGCTAGAGGATGCCAAAGCTCTAGTAATTCAGCTGAAGTCACAATTAGAGGCACAGGTAGTAGAGAAAAATGAGGGGAGAGTGAAGATGGAGACTGAGGTGAAGACGATAGATAAGGGTATTCAAGTATCAGTGAAGACGGCGGATACTTCAACCCAGTCGGACCCATTTGAGAAACAGAGGAAAGAGAGAGAGAGGAAGGAGAAGGGGGAAGCGAAAGGGAAAAGAAAAGGAAAAGAAAGGGCCAAGGACAGTGTATCAGCAGGTGACACACCACCAGCTAAAAACAAGAAGAAAGAAGATGAGGAGATGGTCGATGTCCAGTAGTCTGGTTGGCACAAGCCGCTCGTAGAGCGGAGCGAACCTAAAGCGAAGCTTGTGCCAACCAGACTAGACGTCCAGGGCTTCTCACTATATGAGGACTTATCGGACTATGAGAAGGAGGTTGAGGAGATAGTAAAGGACGAGGCCCCGGTGACACCTCCCGTCACCCAAAAACAGCCCATTGTACGTCAAGGCAGCAAAATCCCCAGATGCCAAACACAAAAAGCCAGCAAAGCCAGTCAACGTTGACACCAGGGCATTTGTGTTGAAAATAATCATTTCCTTACGATATAGTTTAAGTTCTGTCCATGAATTACATCGTTATTCTTTACGATCATTTCCTAATCATGCTGATACCCGTTATGGACACTTGCTACCCGTTTAAGGATTTCTGTATTATTTCTTTTACATATTCATTACCACTACATTATGCTATTTCTTACTACTTGAGGTTAGTGCTTATATATATCAGTTGTCATGACTCATCGACTCGTGTTCGTTGACTCATATTACTGTTTTACTACCACACCCTCTTTCTTATTAGCATATCGGTGATATAATTGAAACTTTCTTTAACTAGACTTTACCCTGAACTCGTACCTTTATATATACGAGCTTCATACTCATGTATCTAGTTCTACACACTTCTCGATTAGACTCAATCGACCGTCTACTATCGACATAGTCACTCCATCCGCTCACTCGCACTTCTCGCTCGCGCTTCACTCTGCTTAATCGCACTATTTAGTCCACCGCTGCAACCTCCGTTTTTACTACCGCGATACCTCCGCTCATAGTAACCTTTCAATAGGTTATGAGCCCGGACAAGCACAACTAAATCAACAACAGTATCAATACATCTCACCTATCTCATACAATGGCTTCCACACCAACCACCAGTGGTTCCTCCGGTACCTCCGGCTCTTCCACCAAAGGCAAAACCAAGCCATCCATCTTCAGGGCTCCCAAGGATTTCAAGCCAATACCAGTTAAACTCGACAATATCGAGTCGCTCACAGGCAAGGACAACTATGAGGACTGGGCTGACACAATCAAGATGATCATGAGAGGTATGGGCTACAAAGAACTAGTTATTGATGGACTTGAACCAGCGGACGATGCGACACAAGAAGAGATAGAACTCTTCAAAGCGATGGAAAATCAAGCTATCCTTATGTTAATTCAGGTCATCAGCAAACCGATACTAAAGGTCGTCAGCAAGCTTGATTCACCACACGCCATATGGAAACATCTCAAGGCGCAATATTACCGTGACACTCCGTTCTCATTCGTACATCAACTGCGCACTCTTTTCGATTTAGCCTCTACTATTATTGGTGGGGATACGACCGAGCAGGGGGAAGCGACCGAGATGAACCCCTGCATACTTGGCACTTCTCAACGATGAATTCAATACAAACATATACAGCGTAAACTCATAGTATAGGTATATCGAACTTGCTCTATCTCATGCGCATATTAACTAAGCCTGCAAAAAAACCAATGCACTAGTACCTGTGAATCCGATGGAAAAAACACCAAATACCCCCCCCCTTTGCATATACCACCTGCCACCACCATACGCAGCCCATTACCTATGCGGATAGATACCCAAAGATCACTCAAGGCCCTATGTTCCTATTAGTATACAAGCGAGCACACGTCTTCCAGCTTCCAACCAGCAGTAGGTATCTACATACCTCAAAAAATTCCTGAATCTGTAGAACTCGCTGCTGCTCCTCAATCTCGACCTCATCTAGCTCTTCAGAACCATTACCAGCCTCTATATTAATCTCAGTCACTACCTGCCCTCCCCCCCTACTCCTACCACCACTGCCCCTCCTACTAGTACCCCTTCTACCAGCACCCTCCCTATTAAAACCACTTCTACTACCCCCCCCTACTAGCCTCTCCCCCACCCTTTACTGCCTTAGCCTTCACCGGCGCTCGGGGCCGTTTGGGCTTAGGAAGTCCGCCAGCCAATGCAGCATCACATGCCGCCTGATATTCAGCCTTACAGATGGCCTTTACTTCATCCGATGCTTTTTTAGCAGCCACCTTCTCAGCCCGCCGGACAGCAGCTACTTGCTCATCTTCTTTTCGCTTCAATAATTTTGCAATACCTTGATCGACCTCCTTCTGTGTCAGCACCCTTCCCTTGCCTACATAAGCTCTGCTGGTAGCTGTTTTGACTGTTTTACCACTCCGAAGCTGCTTGAGTGTAGCTGATCTCTTAATATCCCGGTACTTCGTAACTTTTTGAATCATGAAGTCAGTACATGCTTGAAATTTCTCTTTTAGCACTACCGTAGCTCCAGCTGTGAGCTCAACATTAATTTCAGTAACTATTTGCTTCATTCTGCCAGGAGTATCGACAACATAGCTTGAGGAAGTAGGCTTAGAAGGAGTTTGACTGAAACCATAAGCATAATCCAGATCGATTGGCCAGCAGCCAGACTTCTTCCAAGCCGACAAAATAACTTCCATACTAAAAACCTCTTCTCTAGTCAAAGTTAATAGACCATGAAATATTGCTTTTGTTATTACTGCTGTTGGGTTCGCTGCAAACCAGGTTCAGAGGTACCGCTGATAGGCCTTCCGCACTAGACCAAAACACCCAACATCGAGGGGCTGTAGCACATGTGTGCTATATGGAGGTAAGCAAATCATGTGGATACCATGATTGAGTGCAAATTGCACCACTCGGTAGTGGATATGTGATGAATGGCCATCTACAATAAGAATCCATGGTTTACCCTGATTTCGTGTTCTCGGCTCAAAATGATTAGAGATGTAGGCAAACCCTAAATTATCATCCATATATCCACTAGGTGAGACTGCAAATGTGGTTTCTTTACACTCCACACCACGCCAGGTTGATATTATCGATGCTGCAGCTTGGGAGATTCCTTTTGACACTACATTCATCGGAACTGTTGACAACCCCCCCCCAAAACACCCCTGTTCTTACGAGTCGGTGGCTCACTGGCAGTAGTTGATAACCCATTAAGATAATAGGACACCCGATGAGTTTTGCCTTGATAGATAATAAATGGTGAGATAATGCGACCAGCTACAGAGATTGTTTCCAAGATACTAACGAATTCTCGTGATCCTTCACTTAACGCTATGGCTTCCTTTCGGCCTATACGAACAATTGCCTTCTCACGTTCACCATCTCTACCCATAGTGATCCCTTTCTCATCACAATTCCATATATTATCTGGTGTAACTTTCTTCCGATGGGCAAGATTAGCCAAATCCCGAAAAAACTCCTTCCGTATCTCCTCTTTGGCAGCCTATTTGCGTACTCTCTCCTAGTAGGTAATATACCGCTTGTTTACTGATGGGTGGCGAGTAAGGAATCTATTTACCCATTGCATACCTATCTTATGCGGTGGCTTATTGCTGGTGTTGTTGCGTTCATTCAGCACATCTTGTGCTATACGATAGAGTAAATCCTGTGATAGTGGAAATCCGCAATCTGCCATCAACTCACAGAGCTCCACTATTGCACTCTCCTCTCCTGAACTAAACAGCTGCTGATCTTGATGCGCTACCCTCCGATTGACTTGCGTACCCTTAACCCTATGGCGCAGTGCTACTTGATTAACCCCATATTTGGCTGCAATACGAGCTGCCTTCTGGTGGGGGTGCCTTCGGCAGTATTCAATTGCTGTCTGCAGTCTTGCCTCCGAATCTGCATCCATATTGTAAGCCGACGAGTATCTAGTATGTTGTAATAGATAGGCCTGAATTCAGCGATTCGGATAATATAGCTATTAGGTACTATAATTGCGCAGAAGTTGGTAATATTGAGGAGAAGGAGGAGGGGTGGCCTTGGCGAACAGGGTTATTCATGTCGGTCGCTTCCCCCTGCTCGGTCGTATCCCCACCAATAATAGTATAGTGTGAAGCCAGCTGTTGAAGGGTCCTCTTTTTTTTTTTTTTCTCTCGAACTCATTACTCGTGTGCTGGGAGGCGCGTCCAAGAGTGCGCGAATTCCTCCTGTCGCTATGCGGAGACTCCCGGCGATGCTCCCTAGCGGATTCGAACGCTGCCCTAGACATAGTTTCCATCTTATTGTGGCGCTATAGGCCTAGTCTACGGACAATAAATCCCCGAGCAGTCGGTAGTCGGTAGGGGGCTACTGGGACGGTTCTAAAGCCGGGTTCGGTCTCAGCGACTTTTTTTTTTTTTTTTTTTTTTGAACTCAGTACTCGTATGCACAACCTTAAGGGTCGTATGACGACACCCGGAAACCCGGGTGGATTCAAGGGACAGTCAAGTTAGTCTGACGCCCTGCGCGAACTATGTACAAGTAGCAAGAGGACGCAAAGGAAAGAGAAACCAAAATATACGCAACACCCGACGAGTGTGCGGCGAGCCTCACCCCCCTCCTGAAGCCTCCCTGCCTGCTCGGTCTCAGCGACACTCATGCTAGTTAGTCTTCGATTGCAGCAACTCGTGGTCTACGCTCAAACTGTATATGCTAATCTTCAAGTCCTGTTAGGGGCCCTAAGGGGTCGAAATACAACTGGGATTGGCAAAGGCAGAGTGAGCAACTCGTCGAGATGTCAGGACGTCAGGGTTAGCCATAACTAGTCCACATTGAAGTGAGCGAGGATTTAGTAACGAGGTTTAAGGTGCAAAGGGCATATTCAAACCCAGTAGCTGCAGAAGTAGTTCATCAGGTTGCTTCAAAGCTGGACCAGGGCCAAAGAGCCAGCAAATTAACTACGGAGATAGGGAGAGGGTAATGGGTTTGATACTGTTTAGGGAAGGGAACCTAGGCGGGAGCTGGGTTCCCGGGGAGTGGAACAGGAACAGGAAGGAGCCAGTCCTCGAGATGGAGGAGCTGGATGTAATCCAGGCTTGAGCAGACAACTCTAGGCAGAAGGAGGTATCAGCGGCAGCAGCAGCCGTAGGAGAAAAGCAATATCTTGGGTCCCTTGCGACAGTGACTAATGCAGAACTCTTGGGCGTCGTGATGGCATGGCAAGCAGGTAGATCGACAGTTGCTCTAGACAGTTAAGCAACTTACAGTTCGCAGGAGGATGCTACGACCTGACGTTATCACACCGGCAGGCATCCGACAGGCCTTCCCCATGGGACGACCCTCCAGGCAGACTAAGTGGAGCAGGGAGGCTCTGCGGGGGTTGACGTACATAGTTACTGACCGCGGACCGCAGCGCTGGTGGCTGCATAAAGTGGGCAGGGTGGAAGATCCGCTGTGCGGATTGTGCGAGGAGGGGGTAGCACAGAATGCCGTACACCTGCTGAGCTGTCCTGGGATAGCGGATGGTAAAGGGCGGGAGTGGGAGCAGATATGGGAGGATCCGGAGTGGTGTGAGAAGCTGGCGGGGGCAGTCAGGGGGTGATTTCATATGTTATCGGTTGGGGGTTGCAGGACGTGGCTATGGTGATTAGATTTGGGGGGTATCTGGTCGTGTACGTAGATACGGGGCAGGGAGCGGCCCAGTGGTTGGATAATCCCGTCAGGCTTAACCTGGGGATGCACTGCCTCGCCATAAGCGAGATGCTTCAATGCGAGTACTGATTTACCAAAAAAAGAAAAAAAACTTACAGTTCGACCAGCAGCGATCCTGGATTTAATACCAAGGGAATTGAAGGTAGATGAAAGGCGGACAGTGATGTGGGTGAAAGGTTATAGCGGAGTGTCCGTAAATGGAGATGGTAGACAGGAAGGCGAAAGGGTCCGCGTGGATAGGTAAAAGGATGCTTAGTTCTGATATCGCAACACTGGGCTGGCATCAAACAATCCTTCCCCATGAGTGGAAATCGAAATAGATAAACTGGAGCCGCGAGGCGCTGAAAGGCCTGACATTCTCTCCATAAGCGAGCTGCGTCAATGCGAGTAATAATTATTAAAAAGAGAAAGAAAAAACGGACTTCTTGTCGGATTCAGTGTTTTCCTGGGGCATACGTTCTGCAAGGCTATGCGATACCGTTTCAAGTGCCAACCAGACTACCGTTTCAACGTGGCCGTTGCGTTTGGGTCCTGGAGCGGGTGGCTAGTCTGTTAAACTCCAAGACTAGGGAAACACTCAGCCTCAAGGGGTCGTAATCAAATTCGATGAACTGCGAAAAGAATACAGATACTGGATTCTTTGAAGATGCCTTTTTTGCAGGTAGAAGAGAAAGGAATGTCGTATACAGGCAAACCTGGCTATAGTGAAACTCGACGTACTGAAAACCCGGCTGTACGGAAGGGATTTGTCAGACCATTCCTGCACGCAGCTAAAGTACCCTGGCTATAGTGAAACTAATCGGTATAACGATAGTGAAGAGAATTACGCGCCTAATAAATTCATTCATAGCACTGGAAGAAAGAAAATGGAAAGCCAAGGGGCTTATTTTGGGACGCTATACTAGAGAGGGATAAGAGAAAACTCACGTAACATACTTGATGTAATATAATACGAGATTCACCTCAAAATAGAAAGGTACAATTGTCGAGCGTATTTTGTTTCTTATGTGCTTCTATATACTGACGTAAGGACTGCTCTGCATAGCCAAGAGATTTTGCAAGGTCGGAGATGCTAATTTCAGCTGATCTGAGGACTGGAGGCTTTGGCGTATATAGCTTTTTCAATCCACTCTGCTAACAATCTCTTAAAGATTGAGAATAGCTCTGGTCGCTGCTTCATTTTCACTGCACTGGCTCCCTCTGGTGCCTTTCCACTTATGAGTAACCGATCGGACTGCTTTAAGATTGTATACATAGTAGATAAAGGTATTGCATTTCCCTCACGATTTGGAAGGAGCTTGTAGAATTCCTCTAATGTCATTTCTCCAGGCCTGTCCTTGAATCTGTCGAGCTTGACATATCTGCCATTTTTCTAAGGCAGTACGCCCATATCAACGGTGAGGATGCATGTTGATATCAAGCTACAGTAGAGAAAACACAAATTGACTACATCCTATTTTTTTTACTCCGCACTTCTCCCTTTACCCTCGGAGGCACGTGACATTTTGTTATAGCGAAACCTGGCTATAACGAGATGGGTCGGAATCTTGGCATTCGTTATAGGTTTACCTGTATGCACGACGCTAGTCTGGGTCATGGAGTCCACGATGTCGACTTCCGGATCCGGTCCAATACAGCTGCGTTGCTCAAGCCACGAGGCGGGGAATCAGGGAATCGGGGGTTAGGGAAGCAGCAGCCAGCCAGGACCGCAGGGGGAATCCCGACTGGGCCCCTTGCAAATGTAGCAGAGCTCAACGACACCGCAGTCTCCTCGGCCAGGAGCATGTCAGGAATTGAGAGAGCCGAGCCCAGGACAGCTTTTGAATCAGCATTGGGAAGGATCGCAGGAAGCGCACAGGTGTGATCGCAACCCCCGCAACCCCCGCACCTACCACCAACACTACGCACACAGACCAGCCGACGGTAAGAAAATAGAAGGCGGGAGGTGTCGCCTACCATGCGATCCTATTTTTCGCCATAGAGATGGTGGGGACACATTTGGGATGATCTCACAATCTGCTTGTATTCCCAGGCCTACTGTCGAATACAACCTCCAAAACGCAACCCCGCGAGTGCTTGGAGCGCTTATGACGAGGCAGCGCATTCCCCAGGTTAAGCCTGAGGGGATTATCCAACCACCAGGCTGCTCCCTGCCCTGTATCTACGTACATGAGAGAAAGCCACTTGTGATCAAGTTTTGGGCGGTAGAATCCACCACCGGGTTTCCGCTCACTTGCATATATTTCAAATAACGTACATAAAATAAGAGCAGATGCTATTTACGGAACCTAAGAGACCGCCTGACGCCACCAATAGACGGTGGAGGTATGCCAGAGAGCTGGCGTTGGATGCGGGGTGTCCTAGGGTTGGTTGAGGGACCAGGGGTAAGTATATGGGGGGGAGGGGGGGGTGTTGGCGTGGTGAGGATAGATGATTCTGAACAATCGTCAGACTCATTATTCTCAATCTCATAATAGCTAGAAGAGTCACTGGGAATGTCGATTGGACTGGCTGCTTTTTGGGGTTTGGTCTGGGAGCGTTTGGTAGGATGTCTCTGATGGGATGTCTTAGCTGCACTCTTGCGTAATTTTGATGTCTGTGCACGCTGGTGTTTAGCAGCCTCCTGGGCAGCCTTTTTCGCAGCCTTTCCCAAATCCGCCTCCTTTCGTGCTTGATAAAGACTTGCAATTGCCTGACCATCAAGTATACGTCCTAACTTCAACTCTTTCTTGCCTAAGTGACGCCCATCATGCCCTGTATTTTTTGAATTGGCTGCCTGCCACTGCTTAAATGTTTGTTCAACTAACTGTTGATCTCGCTCCCAAATCGTGATAGCTGATCCACCAAATTCTCTAAAATATGCTCACAAGCTTCTGAATTAGTTTCCTGTGCTAGCACAAGCTTTTGTTGGTGAACTAAACAAGTTATTTGACTAGAGTTCTTTAGTGTTAGAGATAGTAGATTAGCTGTAATAGCTGCAGAAGAAATTTCTGTACGGTGTATTTGTTGTATAGTCTAGAGTTTATTCAAAACAACTCGAAGATGAAAGGGATATAGCCTACAAGTCTTAAAGGCCTTCATAATAGATAACTGCAAATAAGTAGCTTGTTATACTTGTAGATATATTGGAAGAAAATTGCCTTTGTAAATATCATAAACTCTACGTCAAACATAATCATCTACTACTTTGCCATAGTTATGTTGTAAGGGTTCAAAGAGGCTGACATCGAAAGGTTATAAGATATATGTAGAGTGTAGAGGAAGACAATATAGAGCAATCTGATATGTATTATAATACTCCATAAACTTCATTGTAATATAAGAATAATACTCATTAAGAATTAACATTCTCCACTGCTCTTTTGCAATATCCTAAGTATAAAGATCAAAAATATTCTCCACCTAATCTAAACTTAATGCTCGATCTATCCACCTTTTAGGAGAATATATAAAACGAAATGCCTTTGACTCTATATCCTGACCAGTAAACTTATACCATCTCATATAGTGATTAGCTCCTTTATATATAATTATAACGGGGGTGCTATTACGGCCGTAGAATAAAGGTAATAAAGTATTATTCACAAGTATGAAATAATATTAAGCTGTTGCTTCCACTCTTCCTATGTGATGTCCGTGAGGATAGTATTCCTTCTCAGCGGGCATATTTAAATACCCACCTCGGAATACTAGAGTCTCCTCTGGAAGGCTTTCTTCAGGTGTGGGTGCCTAGTCGGTCTCTCCGATCATCAGCAGAGACTGCTCGCCTCCCCACTCACCCTCGCCACTCACAACCTAGCTATCTCGCCTCATGCTTGATAGTGCCTATCGCCTTCCAATCTGAGGAGGTCTTTACCTCTGGTCTATTATCTAGCCTCTAGGTAATATCGTCATACTACCTATCTCTAGATAACTCAGATGGTGCTTCCCTCCTTAGCACAGTAGACTCATCGGTGCTTGGGGCGCTACCCCACTAGCCCGTAGCTTCCTATGCTAAAGGGTATTCTAGGTATTTTGCCACTCCCGTGACAGTAGTGTCACCTCCGTGACATTAATGTCATCCGTAATAGCAAGTGCCACACTCGTGACACTACTCCCCTTCTAGGCTTCTTGTCCTCGAGAACTTATATATAGAAGATCTATTCTATCTATTATATCCTGATTCTTCTATCCTGTACTACCTTAGGGTTCTTTCTATGGAACTCCTTCAGAACTCTTTCTACCGTTCCCTTCATATATTCATAGGGTTCCCACGTAGCATCTTCATCAGGGTAACCCATCCATAGAACTAAGTATTCCACCGGTCTTCCTCTCTTCCAGCCATTCCTTCGACTCTCCACTACTTCTTTGACTACCCAATTCTCTTCTCCTTCCAATACTTCGACCGAGGGGGGTTCTATCTTCCGAGTCAGATCTGTGCTCTGGCGGTAGGGTTCGAAAAGACTGGCATGGAATACTGGATGGACCTTCGAGTTTGCTAGTAGCTCTAACTTATAGGCTCGTGTGCCTACTAGCTGAGTTATTCGTAGAGGTCCAATTTTCTTGTAGTCCAGTTTCCTGCTTGATCGCTGTGTAGTAATATTCCGACTATCAAGCATTACTATGTCTCCTTCCTTAAACTGTGGTTGCTGAACCCAATTAGCATTATGCCACCTTGCTATCCTTACTCTTGCTTTCAAAACTCTTTTCCGCAGTCTTTTCCAAGTCCCCTTCCATACTCCCTCTAGCAACTGGCTTGCTAGATTTGCATAGGTGACCTTCCCTTGAGGCTCCCAAGACTGCCTCGGTAGGAATCCGTAATTCACTTCGAATGGCGACATTCCTGTGGCTTCTGAAGATGCTGAATTAATAGCGAACTCCACAAAGGGTAGTAAGTCATCCCAATCGTCCTGCTTCCATGAACAATAGTGGCAGAGATATTCCTCTAATATCTGATTCATCCACTCAGTCTGTCCATCAGTTTCTGGATGGAATGCAGTCGAGAGTTTGCTTGTAATCCCCAAGCAGCTTTAGGTAGTATCATCATACTACCTATCTCTAGATAACTCGGATGGTGCTTTCCTCTTTAGCACAGTAGACTCATCGGTGCTTGGGGCGCTACCCCACTAGCCCGTAGCTTCCTATGCTAAAGGGTATTTTAGATATTTTGCTACTCCCGTGATAGTAGTGTCACTTCCATGACAGTAGTGTCACTCCCGTGACAGTAGTATCACTTCCGTGATATTAATGTCATCTGTAACAGCAAGTACCACACCCGTGACAATAATAAGAGAAGGTAATACTTGTCCATCTACAGATATATACTCAATTATAGTAAGTAGCTCTCGATTTCTATCATCTATTATTTTAAACCTACATCTTTGATAAGTACATATTACTTTAGAACATTCTGCTAATCCTATCAAAAAACCTTTTTCATCTATATTATATGTATTCTCTTGCTGAATCCCCTTAGATGTTATGATTCGTTTAACCTTAGTAAAGTGATCTCGAATAATATATGGATCCTCCGCTTCCACTCTACTCTACTCTAGAAAGCTAGTTAATTTTGTTGCTAGCTTCAGATATCGATTCAGAAACCGTGTAATCTAGTTCTCTCCAATAGCAACTTTAATAATTAATTCTACTGCTTGTCTAACATGCTCTATACATATGGGAAAACTGCAGTTCTCTAAATTCTAAATCCACTGTACTATAGATGTTTCATCTATAGATGTCAATAGCTGTTATTTGAAGTAAACTACAAAATGAGGTTTTGTACCCTTTTGTCTTCTATGTAATATTAAGTATGGTATCATGAATGCACTTTTAGTATCTCAAAACAATATAGTACCAGTGTTAATTATATTCAGCACCTTCTGTATAGTGTTTTCACGCTTTGCTCGAGCCTTTGCAGCTTTCTTTCTAACTTTAACGTGTCCCATCTATATACCACTAATACTGTTAGTACTTTATTACTATACTTATACATATAACACTTACATTATATATAATGCTTTTATATGGTCTGGAGAATTGGGTATAAATGCTATGAAGAGGACTGTTCATTTTCATTGCATGAATACTTACCCTACTTCTATATTTGATGTGCGATCAGCCGCAAAAAAAGCAAAAAAAGGCCTGAGTAGAAACCCCATTGTGAGTGGAAACCTGGTACCAGATTCTATGATTTATATCTATGCAAATATGAGACTGAGTGTAGTAGTACAGAATATACAGTAGTATTCAATATATTACAATTTATTTAAAATTAAATATCTACGACCATAAACTGAAGAAAACGAGGTATCTTGTCTACTCTGCCATATCTAAACTTCAGATCGCCAAGCTAGTACTGCAGTGGATGACCACGCGGGAAAGTCTCTCACCGTAGTACACATTGGGTATTTAGAATTTTTGACTTCTTCTTTTAGTATTATTGGATGGTTTCCTTTTTGAGAAATCACACAGCTAGTCCTTTTTTGGCCCATACCTTTTCAGGTATCCCCTAGCTACCCTTTTTGTCAGTAAGCTAGTACTATCTTGGTATTCTCCCAACCATACCATTTTGGCTGGGTATCATTATTAGATCGAGTTTCGCCAGTCCTACGATGCCAACATATAGTTGAGGTAATCGGGCGAAACATAGCCTGTGCAGGCACTTTGGCAGTTGCAACATTAGGCAGTTGCCATTGGCGGAGGAAGATGTACGAGTCTGAGTTGGAAGATATGAGGGCTATGGGGAGACGCGATAATGTCGACCGCTTCCTTCTAGGGGTCGTCCTCCTTTCCATACCTTCTCGCGTAGGCCGCCATCTCCTCCGTAGCAGAATAATCTGTCTCCCTTGCCTAGCTTCTCCCATTTCCCCAATGGGATGCAAATCCATCTACCCTCGATGGGTCCTTGTTGTGACGATTCTGTCATCACCGACACCGCCTCCGACACCCCCTCCAACACCACCTCTGTCAAGGTATGTGCCGCTCGATTGGATGCCTATGGACATCGCTAACATACTGGGACCCCTCCGTCCCCGACAGACACCTTGAAGACACCACCACCTCCGACACTGGTGACCCTGGCACATACGCTACTTAGGTCAGTGTAGTATTTCATCTATTTTTCTACATTATATTGCGTTTTCTTGGTTCTTTCGGCTCTGCGGGTATTTCGGCTCTGTGGGTTTTTCGGCTTTATCGCCCGCATATGTGACCACTTCCTGGGTGGACAGTCACCTCCATGTGGGAATTGGTTCTCTGTTGAGGGCAACAATCGTCAGCTTTCGAGCGCGGGGGAAATGGAAGCCCCAGTAGCAACTTCCATACTGTCATTGCGACACGGCGGGTCCGTTGCCTCAAGGTTGGACAGGCGTATCCTATGCCTTAAAGGGATATTGTGTGTTTGTGTATTTGTTTCTCTGTTTAAACATTTTGGCGTTTAAAAATGGACTTCATTGCTAACACTGGCGTTTTCCTAGTATTCTACCTTACTCCACTGCCGCCGGACATGTCCGCAGCGTCAAGCATGTGGAATTTGGAAGGTAAAAGAAATTGGCACGCTGGTGATCTCCTTCTCTGGGAGATTAACAAAAGAATTGAAGTTGAGGAAGGCTATGCAGTATTCTTTCGCAGCAATTACTTAACCCACAATGTATTCAATATTACAGCAAGTGAAGGGGGTGGCAGTGGAAGGAATGTTGTGGATTTGTTCTCACATATTAATCTGAAACGGGTTGATCAAGCACGGGGTCGACATGGAAGAAAGATACCTAAGGGGCAAGAAGCGATAAGGACATTTGGGGACGAAGAGGAAGAGGCAAGGCGGTGTGAGAGGCTGGGAAGGAATACAACACTCTCTGCCAGTCTCTGTCGCAATAGCGTCATTCTCTCGTTGAATGGGATGCGGTCAATGAGTAGAGTAATGGGATCGGGAGTGCATAGTTGTTACGCAGTGGATGCACGGTAGGGAGCTATAGGAAGCTGTAGGATAACTGATTCGGGTCCTCTGAGGCAAGAATCAGTTTGGGGGAGTAGAGGTGGGGGGGGGGGGGTATGGCGCATATGGAGGATATGGAGGGTGTAGCGGCATATGGAGGGTATGCTTGAACGCTCCGCTCCGTTGGACGGTGGTATAGCCCTATGAAGTGAAGGGTTTTGTGTGTATATCACAAGGAATGCCAAAATCTCATAATCAATTTCAGTAGTTCGAAAACCTATTCAATCCACAATATATATATCAATGGTAATCCGAGGTTGTTAATTCCTACACCGCTAGTATGAACAGCTAATGTGTAGAATAGAGAGTTTCACTAATGAGTTTCTTTTGTAGCACAGGGTAGGGGAACAATGAACTCGAACCTTGATAATGACGAGTACCGTAAACGTATCCAATTGTTGCTATCGTAGCGGTGAAAGTTCACGCCCATTCGGGGAGAAGGTGGTAGCGGGCAGGTTGCAGTTGGCGGGACTTTTCCACAGCGGTCAGTTTGGAGGAGTGAAAGGGAAGTCCGCGACGGATGCTGTGGCAAGGGTCATGATAAGGGCCCAGCGTTGTATGGCTCGTAAGGGGAAGGTGGGTTTGAGCTTCTGGGACGTTAAAGGAGGATTTCAGAATACGAGGGAAAATGATGTCGTGGGACGCCTGGGAGGAAGTGGAGAAGGGCGGAAGTGGGTTAAGTGGATCAAGGGATTTTTCAGGGCGAGGGAATTCGAGACTGAATGGGATGGGAAAGGACGGGGTCGGGGCAGAACTAACGTGGGATGCCCACAGGGGTCCCCGCTGTCCCTGGTGGTCTTCTTGATCTGGATGGCACCGATCATCGCACAGATGGAGGAAAGGACACGAACAGAAGTTCACGGGTCGGCTGAATTCCCTTCGTTTGTTGATGATATCAATGGAGGCCTGTTTGTTGACGGGGAGGACGCTTTGTGTAGGGAGAACGTGGGGTACCTCGTTTGGAAAATGGAGAGGATTGTGGAAGAGGTCGCAAGGGAATGGAAACTCCCCCTGGAGGAGTCCAAGCAAGAGCGGTTGATTCTCCGGGATAAGAGGAGGAAGAAGAGCAAGGACGTACAGTGGGTAAAGTGGCTGGGTATAATCTTGGACGAAAACCTCACTTTTGAGAATCACTGGAAGTCCAGGATTGCGCAGGCGAGGAAGTTCATGGCCAAATGCAACGGGATTGGGAACTTCCAGTGGGGGATTTCCTCGACGAGCTGGAAGCAGCTCTTCACCGGTTCCATCAGGGCCATTGCCATGTGGAGTGCCGAGCTTGGATGGAGGGGGCAGAAGGACTGGGAGCGTGAGTTTAACAGACTCCAGTATCAGGCTTTGTGGAAATGCACGGGGGGGGTACGGGGAGCGAGGATGGAAACTGTTTTTAAGGTAGCGGGTGTCGAATCCCCGAGGACAGCGCTGGACGCCTGCCAGGGTAGGATGATGGCTAGGATAATGACGAATCCGGACTCGTTGGGGGACCTCATGCCCGATGAAGGACGTGGCGAAGGTGACTCGCTTGCTGAGATATTGGTTGGGAGGGCCGCAGCGACGGCGGACCGACCCCTATTTGCTCGGTCTCCGTCGTGGATCTAGGTTGCGACGGAGAAGACGAGGTGGATAGGTGGGAAGAAGAAATCAGATTTCGGGGCGTAGGGAGGGAGGTTTGGTATAGCGACGGAAGTAAGGATGAGGAAGGCGGGGTGAGGGGGGGAAGTTGGAATGGGAACATTGAGGGGAGCGTGGGTATGGGACGAGCAGCGACGGTTTGGGATGGGGAAATTGCTGGTATTCGGGGAGCCCTTGACAGGATGGGAGGGGATCGGGAGGTTCTGGTACTCTCAGATTCCCAAGCGGCCATCAAGTCACTGGTGAAGGCTGGGAAAAGGGGGAGGGCGAGGACTCACGATATGGTTCAGGTGATGAGAAAGTTGGGGAACTTAAACACTAAAGTCCATTTCGGGTGGGTGAAGGCACATGCCAGGATTGAGGGGAATGAAAGGGCAGACCGCTTGGCAAAATCTGGGGCCCAGAGGAAAGGGGACCATATAATCACGGGAGGGGTGCGGCAGTGGTATAAGGAAAAGACCCGGCAGGAGAGACCGGTGACGGGGTTTGGGCTAGGTTGGTTAGGTGGAGTAGGAGGGCGGTGGTGAATTATTCCCGGTGCCGCAGTGACAAGGGTGACTTTGCTGTGTGGAGGCGGAAATTGGGAGAGCATGAGCTAAATATGACCTGCAGAGTGTGCGGGGAGTATGAGGAGACGGGGAGTCATGTGGCGCTAGTGTGTTCCGAAGGGGAATGGTTAGGCCGGAGGTTCGGCTCTTGGGAGGACGTCGACCAACTGAAGCTCGTCGTGAAGAAGGAAATGGTAGACGGAGAGGAAGTTTCGGTCGACTTGGCGGAGACCTTCTTTTCTCGCTTGCGATCGTGCTGATCGCGTTAGAAGAGGGGCAGGATGTGTGGGGTAGTTCTATGGTTGACTGGGGGTAGTTCTATGGGTTATTTAAGACTTGGTTTTCCGTTAGTTAGCTTCGCCCTGGGGACAGGGGGCATAGGGCAATAGGCCCACCTGAACCTCGCCATGGTCATGCCACACGCGAGTATTGAAAAAAAAAAAAAAAAAAAAAAGTTCACGCCCATACAAGCGGTAACAAGTATAAGTAAACGTGAATTGCCTCCTCCCTTTCACTCTCGACCCGAACATCATGATCTTTCTTCTCTTTGTTCGTCTTCAGATCTCAAGCTCCGGAAACAAAAACAATGCCTCGAGCTCGGAAAACACCAATGCGTCAAGTCTCTCTCAGCCCAGTGCTTCCACAATTAGTCCCTCCTAGTCATATCACTAATGCTCTCCTTGCGTCACTCTACGTATAAGTTCGTTCGAAGTCATTTGGGGCCCAAATGCGAAGTATTCGGGCCCTATACTTCTCTCATACCGCAACTCCTTCCCCGAAACCCCACTACCACTACTGATGCCGGCGGGTTCCTTGGTAGTGCTTCCCTTGAAACTCCCAGTTCCACCTCTGTAACCGCTTCCACTTCCACGCCCTCTCCCCCGTCCTTGTCCCGGCCTAGGCCCCAGCTCCCGGCGTTTTAGCGGTGGTTCTTGGGCGGGTGTTCCCGTGATGGGCGGGTCCGGGCGGTTCCAAAGGTTGACAAGCTGAGTGCACCGATTCAAGGTGGGAGAGGGCACTCCAAGTCGCACATCATGCCCCCCCTCCGTGGTGACTATGTTTGTCGGACAGGGGACGAAGGCTCCACGAACGCCTTTTAGTATAGCCGTGGTCGGTTCTCCTCCCCACGCCCGGGGCCACTGAGAGGGTAGTAAGGGTGTAATAGACGCAAACCCCGCAATGAGAATATATGGGTTGTATATTGCCCTGGACCGATCTATTCGGGGTAAGGTACGACGTAGCACCTCCCCCCTCTCACCCGCACTTCGGCGGGCTTCATAATCCTGTTGTTCATGTCGTATGTAAAGGTCTAGGACATCATCGACCGGCAGCATGATCCACGAGGGAGCCGGGCTGTCATAAGTCAGGTGACACGAGGTGCAGAGGAGCAGGAGGTTGTCGGGGTGTGCAAGATGTGTTAGTGAAGCAGGTACCATACCCATTGCACGGAAATGAAAAAACTAAAGACTTCACTGTTAATCATTGAATGTATACAAGTCTTTAGCAACCGTCATACCTGGTCAATGCCAGTTTTGGGAAGCTGTTGGGCAACATTTAATAGTACCCTGAACCCCTTCCCACACAGCCAGCATCTACTATGATCACGGACGTGAATATAGCTCTTGGTGGATGCAGGTGGTGTAATAAACGTCTCAGAATCTACTGATGGAGGGCCCCGGCTGCTGGAAGATGCTAATGAAGCCATAAGCTAGTGTTGTCGGGTTACTTACGTACTTATTGTCGGTTTGCACTCAGGCAGGGAAGGCGATGTAGGATGATGTGATGTATGTATATTGAGCATGTATTCTTCAAGTCTATCTAGCCGGCAGGTAACCTTATGGGTCCTGCCAAGGCCTCTAGCCTAGGCCTACATATCTAGCTAGGAGTATTGCATGTATGCAGCCATGTGGTACTAGCTACCACAGTATCCCCCCCCCTAAAAGCGTGGGACGGGGTATACAAAAAAAACAAAAAATATCAAAGAAGGCCCGACATTATACCTTCCAAGCTCCTAATTCCCACAACACCGCACCATCCTGCACATCTCTTCTTCTACAATTCCGTTAACCCACTCCTACTATTCCCGCGTTCTCAGACTCCTCAGCTCCATCTACTTTCGCTTGCGCCGCTCTCTTTTTAGCATGAACTTGATTGAAGCCACTACTCTTTCTATCTTCCCGTTGCTCTGTTGGTAATCTGGAGTTGATAGGTGGTGATGAATTCGTAGTATCTGCACCAGCGCCTGAATATCCTCATCTTCTTTGTCTTCTTGTGCTTCTCCGTGAGCTTTTTCGAAGACATCTCTCAATACTCCTATCCCCAGCTTCACCGACGTCTTCGCTTCTTCTCCGCAATCTGCTGTCTTCGACCTCTTCTTAGTGATATTCCCATTCTTCTCAATATTCCCATCCTTCTTCATATTCCCATTCTTCCTACCCAATACCTTCCTAAACACAATCTCCGGTAAAGTCACCTTGACTTGTTTGGCGGTCTTCAGCTCCATAAGCGGGTCATTTTTTGCATGGATTATTGCATCGTTCTGAGGGGTATATAGGTGTTGCCTAGAAGCTGAGACCGCTGGGATAGTATCTTTATCCACTCTCGTAACCATCTCTACACCCTCAACCATATCCACCTCCGCAACCATCCCTTCTATCAAGTCTTCAACCTTGCTTGCTTCTGCTACCTTCGCTATAACCTTCCTTTCTTCTTCTATCTCCGCTACCATGTCTTCAACCTTACTTTCTGCTTCAACCTCCTTATAAACCCTCCTTTCTACTAAATCTCCCACGATCTCAATCTTCCTATCTTCCACTTTGCTCTCTTCTTCTACCTCCGCAACCAGGTCTTTCTTGCCTAGCATGTATGCTGTTCCTTGTATTGTAGAGATTGATAACAAAGGCATCAATTTGCGAGTTGCCGATCCAACCGTCGAAGCCTTGGTCGATCCAATAGTCGAAGCCTTGGTCGATCCAATGGTCGTTAGAGGTACCACCCGCTGATTTGGCCTTTGGCCGATAACAACATCTCCACCGTCCAAATCCAGCTTCTTCCCTTTTAACTCCTTCATGTCTTGCAACACAAATTCTGTGTCCAAATCAACCTTCTGCTCCTTCAGCAAGCAGGGCGAGCTTCCAGCCGTGATAGCTTCGCAAACCGCATGGATCGACAATCTCACTGGGATTGTGATTAGTACCCTCTGCCATCGCGGAAACAACGCTGCTCCAACCCTATACATGAAGGACGTCCCCAATAATAGCTGATAATTGGCTGTTTCCACTATATATACCTTAACTGCGAAGAAAATCTCTCCTAATTTAAACACAAAACGAGGGGCATGGCCCACAGGAGTCGAACTGACGCCGTCCGCAAGAATAAAGTCTATATCTGAGGTATTCTACCAATCGGTACCAGTCTGTATCACCGTACCCATTGGAACTACCGCCACCGCTGCCCCTGTGTCCCATACTGTCAAAAGGCTTTGGCCTTTCGCAGTTGAGCTCATAGACCACAAACAACCCTCTGCTTCTGCCACTAGGTCCTCTGGTATCTTATCTACCTCAAAAACCTCTCTTTCCATGTACGTCTGAGAAAGCGCTTGGTATAGGGGTAAGGAAATAGGGGTTTTAACTCTGTCTAAAACCACCGATTTCTCGTCTACCTCCAGAAACAGCCTTCTTCCTTCAGTGCTCTTTAGCGGAGTAACCGCTTGCTCTCTACAATCATGCAAACCAATTGTGGGTATATTGTAGAAGCACATCTCATTCTTCTTTCTGTCTTCTATAGCCGTTCTCTTGCTCCTGTCCCCTGCAGCCACGAACGCTGTTTGAACTGAAGGTTTCGGAGTCTTTGTGCAGAACCGAGCAATATGGCCCTTTTCGCCGCACTGATAGCATGATTTCTGCTGAAATACGAACTCTGTGAGTGTCGCTTGCCTCAACTCCTTCTTCTCACCAGCTTGGCTAGCATCGGTGGTTACCGTTGTTGCTTGTTGTATATTCGCCTCGGGTTTCTCCTCTCCAGGCCTGCCAACTACTGAGTAGCAATTCTTAGCTTCATGCCGACCACGCTTGCATATCGAGCAGAGTGGTGGTCTTTCTGTAGGGTAAGTTGGGTTTGACGCTGTTGTCGAGGTTGTATTCGTTGGCTCCTTTTTCCAGCAAACATCAACAGTATGGCCATTCTTGCCACAACCGCTACAAACATCCTTCCTATCGTCAACCTCCATTGTAACATATACCTTCGATATCTTCTTCCACAACTTGCCTTCTCTTGGATCGGATGGCTTCCATATGAAACGTTCCAACTCCAACTCTGCTTCTCTCGCATCAACATCCGCACTGAACTGCTTCTTCAACAGATCTCTCAACGGCACTTCTACCACTCCTGCTGGGACACCGTCCTTAGGAGCCCTGCTCATCTCTTCATTCTTTCTCCAACAATTTGGGTATGGATTCGCCTCATTTGAGGTGTAGTCCTCCCACCACTTCAGGGCTGTCTTCTCAAACTTCGAAGATATCACTGCCACCATGCGTTTACCTAGTATGTAGTTGCTTAGCCCTTCCGAGTGATCTCGACTGACATACTCATATTCGGATTCCGGGTCCCCAATGACATTGCCGCCATGGTATAGAGGCATGCCGGCCCCAATACACCATTGCATGAGTGCGTTGTCAAAACTGTCGAGTTCGGCTGGATTGCCGTCGAACATTTTGAGCTCGTTCAGCCTAATGTATTTGGACTGCGGAAGCTTCGTCATTGTGGCTTGTTTAAAGCTTGCTTGCGTGCTCGCTTGTTGTGTGTTCACTTGTTGTGTGCTCACTTGTGTGCTTGTTTATTGTGTGCTCGCTCGTGTGCTTGCTTGTGTGCTCGCTCGTGTGCTCGCTTGTTGTGTGTTCTCTTGTTGTGTGCTCGCTTGTGTGCTCGCTCGTGTGCTCGCTCGTATGCTTGCTTGTGTGCTCGCTTGTTGTGGTTCTGACGGCTGTGCCTGTCTCCCTCCCACTTCTACTTCTTCGTTCTCCTCTTCTTCGCTCTCCTCTTCTTCGCTCTCCTCCTCTTCGTTCTTCTCCTCTTCTACTGAGAGAACCTTAGAGGTAGGCCTTCTCATCCGTCTGTCACCACTCACAGTCCAAGCAGGCCCGTCCAACGACGTCCGCAATTCCTTGATGGGGTTCTTGGGATCCAGGATGAAGAAAGGCCTCGCGATGCTTTACCAACATACCTAACAGCTACGGTCTTCTCAATCGATGCACCAACTGTAGGATAATGTGATGTATGTATATTGAGCATGTATTCTTCAAGTCTATCTAGCCGGCAGGTAACCTTATGGGTCCTGCCAAGGCCTCTAGCCTAGGCCTACATATTATTGCATGTATGCAGCCATGTGGTACTCTAGCTACCACCGGCGAGGCTTCATGATCCTGACTGGGCCCTACGCTTGGCATTACGTCGCCGCTAGTTAGTATAAGTACCTACTATATACGGAGTAGGTCGAGGGATAAATATGTTGGCGATACATAGTCTCATACCAAATGTCAAGTTAGTACTAGAAATTACCGATACGAAGTGCTCAAGCGCAGAGAAGTGTCCCCCCCCCAGAACACCGCAGTTTCGCAGTCACAAGTAAGCAACTGCGTGCGTATAGAGATCTCGTGGCGGAACCTCGAGACTCATATCAAAAGTTACCAGTATGGTTTAGACAAATGAGACGGATATACGAGAATTAACCAGTATGAGGTCCGTGTGATGGGAACCCGCCGCTCCCCCGAGACAAGGTAGTTAGAAGTGTGCAGATTGGATATGAGAATGGAAACGCGACGACTCACCCTGTTTCTTCGTTTCCTCATCACGGCCTCATAAAGCTGCCCGGCATATTCATTTGTGTCCTTCATATTGTGAAGGGAATTCACCCAAAAATTTCATAGTCGGTCCCGTCCTGTCAGCTTGGGGTGACCTGTCTGTTCGCAGTACTCATAAAAAGACTTTTCGTCAAATATTTTGCTTTCAAAATATTTTTCGATAATTTGATGTGATAAGGTCGGTAGGGCCCCTTGAGATTGAGAGGTGGGGGCTGACAGAGTATTACCGGCGGCGGGTAGGGGAACGCATAGTAGGATTCCTTGCTAGTCACTATTGGGTTGGGGATGCCCTCCCTATGTATCCTCGCCGCCAAGCCTTCCCACCACCTGTTTTCCAACTAGACTAACCTATTACGTAACGATGCATAATTGTCTAATAAGATATGCAGTTTTTGGCACTTCTGCAGAGCTATACTTATAGCCATACTGCTTCAACCATACATACTCGCGCAGCTCATTAATTATAGATAATTTCCACCTGTTAATTCACTCCATTCAGTTATATGAGAGTTCTACAGCTTCTACCCTACTCAGTAACTATATACTTGCTATACACACATCTATGGACATCTACTTCCTCTAGCTTGTCCTATATTTATAAACCTTGCCATAGCCCCCCACAAGCATTGCCTACCTCTTCCTTAGTATGTACAACTACCTTAAACTACCCCTACCTCTTGAGCGCTCTGTTGCTATATTAAATGACCCCCCAATCCTCTAAGGACCGCCTACCCTCTCTAGAGGACTATCTACCACTCCCAGCGGACCGCCTACTACCTCAAGCATCCTTCTGTGGCACTCGACTTGTCTCTTAGGCACTCCTTTCCCCCCCCCACAACTACTACCCCTTTGAGCACTCTCTACCTCCTTTGGGTATTGTTTTGCTATACCGAAGGGCCCCCGATCCGCCAAAGACTGCCACTCCCCTTGGGCACCCTTCATCCTCCTGTACTTTCTACAAGTACTCCTATATCCATAACCACTCAGACGCTATCATAAATAAGTAATCTAGCCTCAGGATAATGCCACCAAGGCCTTCGAAGTCCCTATATGCTTATGGGGGTATATAGTGTGTTTTTAGCCCTTAGTGACATCAATGGGATGCTTACTAGGGTAGTGGGCAGTATCATGTGCCATCCACCAGCCAAAAATTCAAATCTGTATAACTTTGGCGCAATGTCTAAATCCCCACATTCCTTATGAATTGTTCCATTATAGTGTTGGGAAAATTTAACAAGGAACCTGCTAGGCAAGCCCTCCTTCTTTTCATTGATGTTGACAAGAAATAAAAGCTGATAAGGATCCAAAGGCTTATAGTATGTGAATTTGATATTGATACTAGTTGTTATTAGCTTGAACGAATTATGATATAGAAATTTTCACTGTTTTGGCGTAATTTCGGGTAGCGGGTTGTTGTAGTATACCCTCAATAATTTGAGGGCTTTCTTGAGAGCATGGAAGATTCGAGCAAAATCTTTAAGTCAGGTAGCTGTGCACAAGAGAAAGAGCATGGAATGGTACAGATCCGTAGTAATCAAGTCAGCAAAAATCACCGTATAAATACTTAGTTCAGTTCCATGGAGCTGGACAAGAAAGCAAGGGAGCCTGGTCATTGTAGAAAGTATATCCCAATTGAAAAGGATGTATTGCAAGTAATAAGTCAGGTTTTGAAGATACAGGTTACCACTACTACCACACTTCTTATTTACTTTCAGATTTAATACAATGAATTGCTTGAGAAACCAAGTGCTATCCGTCATTGAAGTTGAACCGTCGAGCCCGACACAATAAAGGTAGGAGCCAAAGTATTTATTAAAAAGGTCTCTGGCGGCCTCCGCCCTTTCTGCCTCTATAGGAGGAAAATTACATATCTCTATGCGGAGACGATTCACAAAAAGGTAATCTTCAGGGGTGGGATTGGATTCTCGACAGTCATCGAAAAACTCTCTAAAGACTGAATGAAGTGTTCTGTAAGGATTCTGGTCACTGATGCTGGTCGGTGGTCAAGGTAGGTTGGCTTTAAGTTGGAATTTTGCTTCCAATTCTTTGCAACCTCACTTGGAGAAGAAACTTTCTTTATTATATTCTTGTATGCATTGTCTGAATGAGCATCCGTCTTAGCTTTCTTGGAAGGGTGTTCACCTAGACACAGTTAGGGCAATGCAGAAAGCTAAACCGTGTGTGACAGTAGAGTTCTACTTACCAGCAGGAAGAGCTTCAGCTTTGACAGTACATTTAGCAAATATGAGTGCTTAAAAAGAATGAGTATTACTTACCAGGATGCTTTATTGCGATGTGGATTGTTAAGCAACGGAGGCTGCCCTGAAAGTAGTTGTTCATGATGTGCTGTATCGTAGCTAATACCGGAAGCTCATCGTCATTCTTAAAAACGAACTCATTCTTCGCTTTTTTGGTGTCAGGGATGTTAGCAACGCAAAGCTTGAGCTGGGGGGCATCAAAGTTGAAGCATGTTACGGCTGAGTTTATGCAGACCGAGCCGGCGCCACCGTAGGTGGCCAGATGTTAACCCCGCTTTCTCTATATATTTACGTATATCTTGTATCTAGTTGTTATTCTCTAAGACTCGAGTGAAGTCTTGTATTGCGGGGTTACTTGAAGAAATCGTTTCTTCGTGTGTGAAAGAGAAGAGTATATTCGTATACTAAAGAGAGAAGCCGCGTACTTGATTGACATCATATAAAGGTAAGGAAACCTGTTCATCTTATATACCTCGCTGATACATCCATCCGCAGTTCTCACGTTCGCCCTTCACATGTTCGCCCTTCGTATGTTCGCCCTTCGCATGTTCGCTCTATACCCACGTCATCCTATTATCTCTGTTCTAACACGCCCTCCTAATGGGATGACACCCTCCGAATCTATCATTCCCGCTTGCCCCTTCAGTTCAGTCAACCTTGATCCTGTCACCACTTTTGTCAGCATATCCGCAGGATTTTCCTCGCCTGGGACCCAGTGTACTGTTACACTCCCCTCCTCTGCGCATTCTCGAATGAAGTGATATCGTCTTCGAATGTGCTTGGTCCTTCAGTGGAAGTCCGGGTTCTCTGTCAGGGTCGCTGCTCCTCTATTATCAGTCCATATCCTTGGGGTCCTTTCTTCTCCCAGAAATTCCATGACCTTCCGCAGCCACATCCCGTCTTGCACTCCCATGCTTAGAGCGATGTATTCTGCCTCCGTTGGTGAGAGAGTTGTGACATCTTACTTTCTAGATGCCCATGAGATTAGGGAGTCTCCGAGTTTTGTCAAGATACCTGATGTTGCCTTCTCTTCTAGCTTTTCTTCTCCTGCGTTATAGAATATGTCCATAGGAGCAGCAGTGGCGGGGGTTAACTTAATCCCTTCGTTCTTGGTGTGCAGAAGGTAGGCAGCAATCCTGGTCGCTCTTCTCATGTCCTGCTGGGTCACATATTTTGTTTTAACGCAGAGTCGCTGCACCGCATATCGGATGTCTGGTCTCCACATGCGGGTGATAAAGAGCAATCGACCGGTGATTGCCTGAAATGCCTTGATATCTCCAGGGATATGATCGAGTTCCTCCAAGTCAAGTGTGAATAGGCAGACGGCCCCCTTGGTGACTTGGAGATCTTGTGCGAGCTTTTCTATAGCATATGCCCCGGTTATAGTGACTTGCCTTTCTCCCCAGCTAACGTCCATTCCTAGGAATCTCTCTGGCCTACCACGTTCCTCAAGAGTAAGGTGCTTACTCATCTCTTCTTTCCAGGCTCTTTCGATCTCAAGAGTCCTGAATCCGCATAGAAGGTCATCTACATGGACTACTATGATGCTCCAGTCGTTAATCCTATAGTAGAGTCCTGGGTCGTCAGAACATTGTTGGAAGCCGAGTCCTTTTAGGAGGTCGCCCAACACTTGGTTCCAGTTGTGCGCAGCTTGCTTGGTCCCATACAGTGATTTTCGGAGTCGCCAGGCTTTCGTTCCAGTGGCATGGAGGTCTCGGACATATAGTTCTTCTTGGATCGGTCCATTAAGAAAAGCACCTTCAATATCATATTGGCGCATGATGAGATTTCTGGTGAGGGCAATAATGATAAGAATTCGCCAGCTTTCTTCTCAACATACTGGCGCATAGGTCTGATGGAAATCAATTCCAGGTCGTTGTGTAAATCCTCTTGCTGTAAGTCTTGCCTTGAATCGCTTGGGGTCATCCATGCTTTTCTCCTCTTTTTCCTTTAATACCCACTTGGTATCTACCACTCGCTTTCCTTCTGGGACACAGTCTACCCACTCATATACTCCATACCGTTCCAGCTGTTCCAGCTCTCTAGCCTTTGCCACTTCCCATTTTGCTGCCTGAGATGTTGAGAGTGCAGTGAAGTCTCGTTATAAGAAACCTCGTTATAAGAAACCTCTCGATATAAGAAACAGTGCCCCGGTCCCGCCAGAATTTGTATGGGAAATTAAGAAACTCCCGCTATTAGCAGGTTTCTTAAGTCTTTGCTTAGTAATACATATGGTTTCTTATATCGAGGTTGTGGTTGGTGTTGCTGGAGCCGCATACGTTACCTCGCATGTTGTGAATTGTTACCCAACACGTTCATATTAGAATTAGGCAAACCAAGTCTCGTTCTACTCATCTATAACTGCGTGTACTAGATCAATTATTATCCAAGTGCTACAAGAGTCATGGCATCAAAGCAGACCCAAACTCGCCAGACGTGGACTGAGAAAGAGGAGCAGCGTATCTTAGATACCTATAAGCCTGCTCCGTTCCATGAGTCTGATTCTGATCCGTATTACATTCCAGATGTACCTGTTATTTCTTATAAGACTGCTCTTGAAGGACTTGAAGTCCTGCGTCTCTTTCGTCTTCAGAACCCCCATGTTAATTTGCAGAAAGGCGAGCAGCTAGATGCGGCTATATATCGAGAAAAGCGGGATATTGAGATGCAAGGCATGGCTCGCAGAACACAGGATCAAACAAGCATTACGGGTTTTTCAGGTCTCCCACGGACCTTTTATAATTTTTTGTGTATATATTTCGTTATAAGAAACTCCAAGCCGGTCCCGAGGAGTTTCTTATAACGAGACTTCACTGTAGCAAGATAATACTCGGGTCCATAAAGCTAAGATCCTCGTGAATTTTTTCAAATGACATAAAATTCAGCTTGCTGAACACCTCCATACTCTCGTGATCACGTGATCTTAACCCTATTGAGCATGTTTGGGTCATCCTTATAAAGCGCCTTGCACATCGCTATCCTGACCTTGCTACCTATACTGGAGGGCCAGATGCTGTTCGAGCACGTATGGCAGAGATTCTGCCAGGCACTTGGGAGCCGCTTGGGCCTTATATATTTGAACCACTCTGGCAAACTATGCTGGGTCAGGATGCTGCTGTCATTCATGCCAAGGCCTGGTACACTCGCTACTAGCTTTCCCTACTCCATCAATTTGTATTTAATTTACATTTCCTTTGCTCAATAACTTCTCCTATATACCTTATAGCTTCATTTTTATTTTCATGTAATTCTGTCGGCTTGTTGTTGAAATACTCCACTTCTAATATAAACAGCTGAGGGTTGAAGTTCTTCGGTTTCAGTGCGCTAATTGGTTGGACTTCTGATATTGGGCATGTACATAATGCAGTCACCGAATTCTTTTTCATAGAACACAAAGTAACAACCACTAACAAACAGCAGAAATAAAATACATACTTATTCTCTACGAGAGCTCAGTGAGTGCCAGACTAGTTTGGTAGAGAGTGAAAGTGAAGACAGATAGTAGCTGTGAGGTAGTCTAGTCTGGTTGCACGGCTGTGAGGACGGTTGAAGATATAACTTACGGTGGCTGCATGTAATCTGGTCCGCTGAGAGATACATCCAGACCTGACTTACAAACGTCTGTGGTAAGACTGGGTGGCTCCAAACCATAAAGCCAGGCCCCAAATCAGGAGAACGACCAATATTATAATTGGAGAATCATTCTTCTTGTTCATTTACTATGTTTGTTGCCCGTTCAATTTTCGTGAATATTATATTATATTCGGGAAACGCTCTGGAGAGCACTTATACTAGGTATATACAAACGCAACGAGACTGATACAAGAAGTTTTCACGCAACAGACTTCGCACATCTAGGTAGTCTCGCGCACGGTACAGTGTATGTCTATTTGGATCTCTCGTCATACGACCCTTAAGGTTGTGTACACGAGTACTGAGTTCAAAAAAAAAAAAAAAAAAAACTATTTGGATCTTGGAAAGAACTACATTGAGGACCTGAGTTTATATAAGTTATGCTCATATCACACACTGGCCATTTGTTCATCGGCATCAATATGGCCATTCAAATAAGAATTTATACGGTGTTTCCATGTCTGGTATAATCTTCGACTAAATCAAGGTGGTTATGAATAAATAACCCTTCTAAAAAGGGCATTATTTACGTATATCACCATGATATTGGACTCCGATTTGGGGAGTGATTGGGGTAATTCAAGTTGGGGGACCAGAAGATCGTTATTCTTTTACTTGAAAGTACAGTAGAGATTATGTTAGGTTTGGAATTTGAGCTAGTATTCAGGGTAACTAGGGCACACAAATGCACTTTATAATTGGAATTTTCAGACTAGATAAAGTTTGTTTGAATACCCCTACTATTTTCATATATATTTCATAGTCTCCTGTGTTAAAGAAACTCTACTTTGATCTACTACATGCCTCCAGCCAGCCAGACACGAATATCACATTCCCCATACACATTCTCGAAACCCGCATATATACATGCATAGGTTTTTCAGATCGTCCTCATCCGGACCTCGAGCCAATTTGACGCATTAGAAATTTAAGCAGTTCGCTTTCTTTCGCTGCCGCCTTTGGATATATCTTATCTTCATCGTAACTATACTCAGATAAAGATGTAAGGTTCGGAAATCTTCTTAGCTCCTCTCCGTAGGAAAGGTGGTCGTAAAAGTCGAAGATATTAATAAAAACACGGTTCAGAGCCTGTGCACACGTCGTTAACTTTTGCTTAGCTCAACTAACATATCTATTGAACAGGAAGAACACAGTGCAGGGGGGGCCATGGATAGAATCTCTCGGTACCTTTTTGCACTGAGTTTTGCTTTCTGGGCGTAATCCATCAGCAGTTCTGAGATTCAAAATTCTGCAGATTCGTCTCCAGGGCGTAGAATCATCCTGCGTTCCAGTCCCCTCGTCATCGTCATCAGATCCTGTTTCCCCCAACCCACTGGGCATGGGAAACATAGTTCCATTCTGCCCTAGGTGTGAGAGAAGGTCTTCCCCGGCAGCACGTGCAAATGCAACCCAGGCCTTCCTAAAACGCCGTTTGCCTGGTTGCCACCCTCTCAGGGTGCATAGGCGTTGGAACTCGATTCTGCATGGTGCTGCAGGGTTATAACTGAAATCCAAGTAGGCCGCAAAAAACTTGTGCAACGGACCCCCGCCGTTGGATGGTGTAAAACTAGGGCTAGCAATAGAGCGAGAACCAGCAGCCCCTTCCGGACTAAAGTTGACCCTACTCAAACCTTCTCTGATTGACTGGACAGTTGCAAATGAAGTCTCCAAGCCACCCCCCTGCTGAAAAGCACCATCTTCATACAGGAATCTCAAAGCGTTCTCAAACTCGGTTCGCCTCTGGCATTCTTTGCGGCAACCCCAACCTATAAATATGCTGAGTCGATTAAACTCTAAGCTTGCAGTCCTAGCATCAACAGTTGGGGTATAATTAAAGGTTGTCCATGGCGCGAAGAAAAAACTCATATGATCATGCCCACGACCCTGCTTGACAAGCTCCTCTGCATGTTGAAATTGTTTCTCTCTCAAGCGGTAATCCTTGGTCCCCATTATCCAACCTTTGAGTTTTGTCATCCGATCAAATTCCGAACGCGGAGTTGCCCCCTCCTTCGTAGGATCATAATGGAAGTCGGAAAATTGCGAGAAAAAAACAGTCACGGGGTCCTTGAATAAGGGAATGTGCTTTTGGTTGGACTCTTCTTGAGGTAAACCCTGTGCCATTTTTAAAACTATATCGAACTCCTTGCGCTTTTTGACATACTTCCCAGTTCGACGCCATTTCCTTAGTGATGCGAGCCTCTCAAACTCTGAGACGGGGGCAGCATCAAGCTTCGTAGGATCATAGTCAAAATCTGTATACTTTGAAAAGAATACGCTGAGAGGTGACGAAACCCCAGTGGCGGTTTCTCGATTGGTTAGAGAGTGAGACCTTGATCCAGACGCTTCCGTCGTCAACCCTAAGGCTTGGTGCAACTCTCTTTTCATTCTTCGGTACCTCCTGCTGGTAACTCTCCATTGCCTCAGTACCACCAGCCTCTTAAACTCAGTTTCTGGATCAAACCCTTCCTCCCGTGGGTCATTAACAATCTCCGGAAATTGCGAAAAGAACTCCCAGATGGCATCGATAGGCACAGTATTATTTATCTCTTTCCAAGTCACAAGAAAACTCTTACGTGCTTCAAGATAGGAGGGCGCAGGAATTTTATTCCAACTCAGTGTTGATGCCCGTAGACGCATGAATTCGGAAATCGGAGGTTCCTGTGGGTTATAATTGAATGTGGGATAATGTGAGAAAAAAGACTCCATGGTGGTTCTTATAGTGATCTTGTAAAGATAATGAAGAGATTGGACTAGAGTGTTTAAACTTGACAAGGTATTAAATAGTGGCGGGTTCTGTGGTCAACGTGTCATATCATGTCATGTGTACTATTTCAGATGCAGATTTCCGCTGCATTTTCCAGCAGGGTGCTATTCGTGCTATTCACGTGACAGAAGCGACCTAGTCTCGTAAGGCGTCTTAGGTAGCTGAAGTGGGAATCTCTAAGTGGCCTACACAATACACCTCACCAGTACTTTTTTCTCTTCGTATTCTACAGCTAGGTGGCAAAAAATATCATACTCCCCAATGCATAAAGAGGCCTAAATGCTGCATATTTGAGACTTTTGTATGGGTTTAGAAGTAAGACATACATTACATCTTTATGTAAGGTATGATATATTTTGCCATCGAATTGTATGACTCAACTGACCGCTGTACTGCACCTATGGGTACCTGCGGAGTTTAACTTTTCCTCACTCAGGGCTTGATGACAAGGCCCATACATTTTCAAATAGGAACACGGAAACGAGCCAGCGTGGGTAGTCTCGTGCCCAGACACTCAGAGAGGTAGCGTGGGAGGAATTGCCGAAAACAGCCTCTGAACTGAGACTTGATCTCCAGATGGTCCTGGAACGAGAAAACCCCCACACCAGTTCAAGCCACGTAGAAACCTCCAGGCACCTACACGCTGCGCTGAACAGAAATGGTGTGGGAAATCTTTGGAGGATAGATGATTCCGTATGAAGAGTATCCATAAGCGGCGAAATAGTACGGTATAGACGCAACCAGATTCACACTTGAAAATTGTCAACTTTAAGCACCCAGTTTAAAGACGTCGGTGACAGAATGCATGATTTCTACATAGACAAGCCTTTGAAGTAATAATTATCAATGCTAGCACCCTACTATTGACTGGTGTGAAAATGGTACCCTTTTTACCCCCAATGTATAAGTTGGCATGTACTATATCCAAAAGTGAGCAAACTATAGAATTACTCTACTAGACTGTACTGTAATATTTTCAAAACAAATTGAGGGGTTGCTGTGAGACATAGTGTGACCAAGGTCGGATTTTTTTGCCCAAATATATGGAAAGAGTGATCGGCCCGTTGCTGGATAGACAGTCATAAAACCGTATCCCTGCGAGAGGCCCGGTGCCCGCCAGACTACACCATTCTTTACTCGGGATGTTGATATAAACCAGAGGTATCATGTCAGGCTCCAAAACATACAAACTAAAATGATCTTTGTTTGTACTTGATCAGCATGAGTATGAAGCACTGGCTTCTCTGTATGCTCTAGGAAGCTTTGCCTTGATTTTTTATATATCAAAGTCATAGGAAGTGAGGTGCATAATTAAATCAATTCTTTCTCAAAAGTTTGCTGTATCTAGCAGTTCTGAAGTCTCTTCAGCTCGGTCAACTGTACATTGGGACGGTAATTTCAATGACCAACCAACCCTATGATAAAGGCTTGCTAATTATTTTATATTAAGGTGACACTTTTGGTAGTAGAAGAACTTTGGTAAACTTAATGTGTCGTACCACTCTGGGAATATTTTTAGGTTTACAATATTAGTATATGGATACCCTCTATATGTCACGCGTGCATGTTGAGGTATTTATCTTATTTCTAGATATGCATGTGAGAAAAGTGCTCGAGTACAAAGCATACTTTATAGAGGCAACCAGACTACTATAGAGGACTTGTTTATAGTCTTGTACCTCGAGTAGGATTGAGAAACACGACTCGAGACTAGAACACCACTCCCCAGATTGCTAGCAGAAAAAGAGTTTATGCAATGTCCAAACAACCAATACTACATGTAATTACAAATTCCCCCACATTAAGTTTCCCAAATATAAAACAAATTCACCACACGGTAACCTCTATTTATACTGTTTCATGCTAATCTTTATTAAAACCTCCACCTATTCCTTGGTCCCATCTCGTACGGATCATCAGAGTAATCATTCCATTCACTGTCCGGTCTGCTACCCTTCACCAATAAGTCCGTTTTATAACCATAGAACGGGACAGCCGAACCAATGAACCCTATATCAATCATCCCTTCAAACATCGTGGAATTTTTTTTATGCCACTCAATCCAGCCAGTCCCATGCCGAACCTCACCTTCGCCCGTTTCTCGTCCCCTAAAGTCGAAATCTAGTCTGAACTTGTCCGGTTTAGGTGCACCTAGATCCGGCTTACCCCTCCATTTCTTCGAGGACACTATCCTAGTCTCGGGGGCTTTACGTTTCTTCGGGATTGAGCTTGTCGTCAACGAATGTAATTCATCCTCGCCATCGTCTTCTTTCAGCTCCTGGGTCATCTTGCTCTCGGTATTTGCTTCTTCTTGCCTGTTGTCCTCCTCTATCTCATTCTCTGTTCGTCGGCGAGAGGGCTTCATCCCTGCCGGCCGAAGCCTCATCAGCCCCTCCACAACCGCGAAATGAAACTCCGCAATCAAATTCCTCCTCAGGTTGCCCACCTCCGGTATAATTTTCAATGACATCCCATTACCCTTTCTCACATCATTCGGCCACTCGTTCTCAATCTCCTCACATGTAATTAAGTACTTTCCTTGTATGGTCTTCATATTACATACTGATAGCTCCTGCTCATCCAACATCGACACAAATCCACGATGGAATTCCAATTGTCTCTGCTTTCTTCTCTCAGCTTCTTCAGCTTGTCTGTCAAATAACGGCTTAGCAGCTATTCCAGCCGCGTCCCAGACTGCCATACGATCCCATCCAAGGGCTAGGACTTTATCACCATCGATTGGGCCACACGCCCGTGTGTACAGGTAGCTACCTGGGCCGTACCTTTGGCCTCTGAACAGCATCAATACCGCCTCCTCAATTTGCCATGCGAGAAGGGATGATAGGTTGTAAACGATAATCGGACTTGGGGTCTTTGTGGGGTCGGGCGTGCCATCTGGGGCAAGAAAGTGCCGAGATATAAACAACTTTGGGTTGACTATAGCAGCAATACCTGTCGTTGGGTATTGTTTATCAAATTCTTCCTGTCGCTTACGTGCAACGGTTTCGATTTGGACTTTGTCGAGCTCTTGATATTGCTTCTTCAGGTTACTCTCCAATTCCTTCATATGCTCCGTCGGCTCATCGCACTGTTTGTATTGTCAGCATTCGTAATTCACTGTGACGCAGATGTTTAAGCTAACTACTACCTTCCCCTCCTTAATGCTCTCAACCAACATCTCCCTCAGCTTCGGTACACTTAAGCTCGACTTGAAATCAATCCCATACAATCTTAGTTGCCCAGTCAACTCCTTTTTCGTCATCTTCTGCCCTTGCTTACGCTTTATCTCGTTCGCACGCTTGTCCTCTTCAATCCACAGTTCCTTCAATTCCTCTAGTGACTCTGCGCCAGTTATATCAACTCCTTTACCCATCAACTTATTCATCAGCATCCCTCTCCCCATTATTGTACTCATGTCACCATTGAACGGCTCTTCCTCGCTCAACCCGAAAAGCTTTCGAAGCTCAAGAACCGGCAGGCGTTGTATCCCCTCGTAATTGAACCCGAAGGCGAAGCTATACGAAAATCCATCTTCGCAAATTGTGTTTAAGTGATCTAGAGTTGTTATTGTGTGGGCCATTCTGGCGTCGTCCGGGAGTGGTTGTGTGTGTGTCTGGTTAAGCTTTTCACCCATGGTTCTCTACGAGAGGTTGTGCAACCAGACTAATAAATGGTATGTTGTCAGGGGACAATGCTTGGCGTGGTACTATAGGCTTGGCATTATATGAGTATTTAGATATAGCTTAGGCAAGCAAAATTTGTTAAAATTCGTCCCAATTGTTTAGTGTTTCTGGAATCATGTTGACATTATCCAGAATACATATCTCACTTAAGAAAGCAGGGGTACATGCCGTTCCCATACAAATTTGTATAGAAAGGTTATATAAAAACTACTTTACCCTTATACTTGACTTCTCTGTAAGATTAAGTCTCTCAGATTTCATAGGATGTCAGAGGGATAAACTTAGAAGAATTCCAAAGCCCCTTCTGTCACGTGATGAATTCGAGAGGATGGAGAATGAGATGGCGAGACGGATTCGGCAAGGGGTGAGAGGCGAGGGACAAAGTGAGGGACAATTGAGAGTGAATAAGAGAGTTATGTATAGGTATCGGCGAGAAACAGGGCACTCAGAATGTATTACGATTTACTTGTGTTCACGCCTGGTCTGACCGAGTAGGTATCTATTCTGCAGCTACATTATAAAAATTAGTGTCCCTTAGGAGAAATCTGCATGTGAATATAGAGAGATTTTTGACCCCTGTAGAATAGCTTATAACCACACTAGCTAATGCACCTGCTGGGTTCATCTGATAAAGGATATCTAAGACGACAACGATATCCAGACATCTTTTATGAATTTCTTGGCCGTATCTTTAATAACAAACGTTAGACTCTTCTCTTGGTATTCTCTTAGTTTCAAAAACTCTTTCAAATTCTTGGTGAAAAATGCAGATATATTCAAGGCACTCTGTATTACCCCATCCTCCATCCACTAATAACTAGTTTTCTTCTCATTTGTGATTGGAGCTCGATATTAAAGGCCCCTTGGCGATGGTCATCTTAAACCACTGACCCAGGCATTCCGGTGATAGCCCTCGAGTCTATGTACCACGGACCAACTGTACCTAGCCCTCCAGTAGGCACATATAAGACACTTATACAAGGCACTCTAGTTATTTATCCACACCACCATGAGAGTACAAGACCCTGGTACCTTTCGGACTAACCATCATACTACATACTTATCTACTACTCAAATAGCTTTTACTTGCTAAGTATGTAAGACGACGACAAGCTCACTCAGTCATAAGAAAAAGTAGGCCAAAATACTTAGAAACCAGACCAGACTCAACCAGACAACAGCCAAGAACATTATGTGTTTCAGTCACCTTGAATGTTAGCACCTAGTCCCTGTGCATCTCAGCTTTATCTTTACCAAAGTGACCGCGCTATTGGAGGTTCAACAGCGTTCTGACGCCGGTGAAAGCGCAATAGTAAAATGCTAACCAACTAATCAACATCTTGAACGCTGCACTTCCCGCGGGTAGGTTCTAGCCCTGCCAGGTTTCAGTACGTGAGAGAAGAAGTCTGGCACAGAGCTAGTAACAACCTAGTCTGGCAGGCACCGCCTCTCGTAGTAAATCAACCAGTATGCCGGGTCTGTCATAGCTCTTGCGTGCAATCGATCGATCTTAAGATCTTCTGCAAGCTTTTTCTATTCAGGCGGACCAAACAGATGCAGTGACAGCAGAGCAGGCACACTTGTTGTACTCCGAAATTGCACGGCTTCGATCTGAACTGAAATCTAGCGAAGGTGTGTTCTGGCCAGTACAAGGAAACTTTGGTTCTCTGTGTGGTTCTTTGACGTCAAATGGTGCCTGGAACCACTTGAAGCACTTCAGTCAGGTTTCTTGGCGATCTGCTTGAGATTGCAATCGCTGGAACAGGAACATATAATCCTATTGATATCTAAGATTGTGCTACTAGGCCTTATATGAGACTAGTAGCGGCTGGATTTATATACTTATAGAGGTATACACTACATATTAGTCTGGTTGGCACAACGACCTCTGAAGGAGGGTCTGGCAGAAAGGTTTTATTTTTTGTATGGCGCTAGTGACTACATATGTACTCTACAAATGTAATGTACAACCTAGCTTCTATATTTCGCTAGTCCTGCAATATAGTCTATTAACGTTCTATGGTGAGACTGCCTTCATTCTCAATTTATACAATAAATAATACAGCAGGGAAGAGATGCTTTCCATTTTCACGAAAAAATACAGTACTAAATTGTAAGTACGAGCAGCGCATATCCCTGACAACTATTTACTCTCGACGAGGCAACCTGGAAAGTGCTGTATGTACAAGTACGTACGCCAGGTGCTCTGATTTTTTTTTTAGACAGTCACCTGACGGAGTACCTTCCGACGACCTCACTGGTGCACGTCGCTTCAAATTCTCAACACACGCACATTGGGCGAGCTTGCAATTAGACATGCATTGCCAAGTGCACCTTGACTCTAGTCTGGCTGCACTACCCCTCGCAGGATTCCCTTCAGCCGCAACTTAAGCTTTAGTCTGGTGGGCCTAAGCTTCAGTACTTTCTAGTCTCTTCGTTTCAGACCTCTACTTTCCTAAAGCTACAAGAGAGCTCCAAACATTTTCGAATTCCTTTCTGTGGTACTTTGTAAGTCACGCCATTCAGCGTAATACCTAGGTGATCTCGAAACTGATAAGATGATAGTCAGCAACAGTCGACATACGACCCCCCACGCTCTCCTTAGTCAGCCATATAGCTACACATCAACGCGAGCCTTAGCGTTCAGTCCAACCTCTGTATACGAAGAAACGGAAGGAGACGATCAACGACATGGGTGGTGTCCTCTCCATTGAATCAGCTGTTGAGCTGGCGTCTCGAGAGGTTGATGAAAAGCTTAAATCGGTCAATGCTATGGTAATTGGACTCATGAACCTTGCGTCTGGTCATAGCGATGAAAAGCTCCAATTGGTAGATGCGGTAGTTGACAGGCAAAGGGGGAAGCTATTATCTTCGGCGACTGCGTTCATGTATTTCACTCTTTTGATGTCATATACCCTTTACTCTCGTCCGAGCCTTGAGACCAAGGAGAATTTATTTCTTGCGTTACAGTTTGTAATCCTCGGAGTTTGGATTGCCGACTTGGTTGCACTTATCCGGAGTGGCACCAATCGGGATGGGTACTTCATTTTAGCTTTGATGATATTATCCGCAGGATTTGTTTTTTGCCGGGGGAGGACTAATAAGGAAAGAAAGAAATGAAGAGAATTCGAGGCAGAGAAAAGGGGTGGCTGTCAGTAGGACAGAGCCAGAAAAAGCGCGAGGCTTAATAGTAGCACACCAGATTGTGGAGGAAGATTATTATTCATGTTTCCTGCTCTCCTGGGGATATATCATTGATTAACAAGAATGTCGAAACTGCATTTCAGTACTCCATAGTTAGCCCTCTGTCGTCCAAATTTGCTCGTTATACGCATTCAGGAATAATACGATTCCCAGAAGTAAATTTACTAGCATAATACTACAAGTCGACATAAAGAGGTAGTAAAATAAATGCACATATTTAGGAAAATGATTAACTCCACATCGCTTTTTTCATAGAATTGAATTCGTTATTGGATATAGTTAGGTGTAATAATATGCACTATATAATTCGCGTAGCATAAAGAACGCGTAAAAAGAGATAAAAATCAGGCTACGCAGGAGAATGTCATACTACCCTTAGTATAATAACCTGTATATATATGGAAACCTTCCAGCCCCACAATACGCAGCTAAAGCTTGGGTATATATGACATTAAGAGGTGAGTTGCTCGATTGATACCCATAGTTACTGATTGTGGTAAGTATTTAAATGTAGGAATTATACTTCTTGCACATGTAGGAAATGCTATAGGTACCTATGAAGGGCTTACAGTAGAGTACGCTTTGTAGCTTCAAGTGTGCATCATGAAATGACGCCTAGTACCTACTGCCCGCCTGAAGTGAATATCGCAATATGAACATATTGACGCACGACCTAGGGGTCACGTGCGACAATTGGGATTGATTTCGATTCAGCTCAGGCTGAGACTCTGGATGTGGTACTCTCTAGCCTCACTGTAAGTTTACCTAGTACTAGTAGATTACTTACTTAGGGATCGAACACCCGGCACTTGGAGGGTTTGTGAATATTTTAAGGAAAGAAAGACCGCGTATATGTGAGAGTATGGCATAGTAAAGCATGGCTACCGAGCTTCTGGAGTCCGCAACTAGATAGTAGAAGTATTAATACGGGTACAAGATCTAGACAGTTGCTCTTGGAACAGAGAGCTGGGTGCAAGGTATCTCACGGATGTAGAGCGTAACGGCAGGGCGAGAGAAAGGAAGTAAGATGGATTTATGGATGCAGGCAGGCTCATCAACGGAACAGAGGTTCAACTTAGCGATGGATTAGCCGAATACATGAAAGACCTGTACAAATAGAGCCTGGAAATCTTGGGCCAGAAAAGGTTGCTACTTATACGTCAGATGATGTTGCAATAGTGGAGCCGGGGGTAATTGTATTTTCGAGGGGAGTAGGAGAAACTGCCCTTGGGGAGCTTGTTGTTGAGGGAGACAATGGGGTTTGCGATTGAGCAGAGAAAATAGTACGTACCCTACGCAAATGGAGGTGTATATGGCACCCAATGGCAAACTCGGCTGAATTTGTGAGGGATCATAGCGACTAATAGGTTCTTTTTTTTTTTTTTTTTTTAATTCAATACTCGCATAAGGCGTGACCACGGCGAGGTAACTAATAGGTTCTGTGGATTAGTTGACTGTATCGCAGGATCTAATTCACTATAGCGGACAGGGATGTATTGTATACCATGATAAGCGAAATGAGATGTACAGTATCGCTGCCAGCGCTGAGGACAATTCGAACCACAAAATATATGTGAATAGTAGATGGGACACATCGAGTGGCAGTAAACACGACGATGTCTTTATCTTGTCAATACTTTCCTTTCATTGGGTTCAATCGGCCCAGTGGAAGAGTTTCAGTAGGAATAGATATCATAGGGGGAAAGTCCCGGAGAAGTACATGGTTGCATATCGATTTTCGACATGTCCCGCTTGGAGTGGACATATATACATCAAGCGTCGAGATAGTCGAGTATCAAAATATTCCTTCCCGGAAAAATGTATACATCAGTGACATAAGGTCAGTAATGCATTCCCCCTATATTCTTCTGGGTTGACTCACTTGCTCTGTGCTTTTCTGTTTATTTCTTTTGAACAGTGGTGCTGGCAAAGCAACTCTCCTGAATGGGTTTTCATACCAGCGACTTACGACAACCTTCAAACTGACGAACAAGATCACAGGGCTCGAGAACAATACCCCCCAAAAGTACATATGGATATCCATCCTCAAGCCACTGTGACCAGTTGATCCATTGATCCCAACAAGGCTAGCAGACCAGAGGTTCAAACATTAGGTGCGAAACACGAACCCTCGACCAGCACAGTACTAGACGGTGTTGTTATTGCAGGGTTTGTATATGTATACAGCTTTTTTTGCGCACACACGCATTTAAACCGCTTATGACAATGCTATTCCATCTCAAACAATTCTAATTCATGAAGGAATAAATAGCAGATATATTAAACTACCATTCGAATTCATAAAATGGGTTGTAGAAAGCCGGGGGATCCATACAATATGAGTGGCGTTGGACAAGTGTACGTGCTCACCTGGATTTGTTTTGGAATCTGCCCAAACGAAAAATATATATGCTAAAGGGCTCAATTTCAACGCACCATGAATCACACCAAAATATCTGATGCTGACTAAAGGCCGCAAGCTGGGTGGATGACTCTAATTCTGACTTGAGGGCAACGGGTCTTTTTTTTTTTTTTTTTTTTTTAACTCAGTACTCGTATGCACAACCTCTAAGGGTCGTATGACGAGCCACACCGGAAGCCCGGGTGGATTCAAGCGCACCACCCTCCACTACCAAGGCCCATTTGGGGCTAGTCTCAGGAATCCTTCACTGACTAGCTAAGCACGGGGAAACCTCCCTTGAGGACCAAACCCGTGCTCCTTGGCTGTTAGGAGATTCGAACCTACTAATGCTAATGCGTTCGCCAAGGTGGCTCCCAACTACACCACCTACTCCCACGGGTTGATGTCGATATTACATCTAAGACTTCGTCGTACTGTCTATGTTGCTATGGTATAGTTTCCTCCATTAATTACCCCATCGAAGGTGCGATCGTCAAGCTGAATCTATAGGATGTGCGTAAAAATGGCCCGTCGGCTCAGATGGTATGTGCAAATGGATAGGTATACGAAAGGATAACTCAATAGGTTAAGGGCCCAGCTACCCCCTCCTTCCCGCTGGTCCAATCTAAATACATAACTGGGTGGATATGTTAAGAAAGTCGCTAAAGAGCTCCATAACCTCCATGAATACAACTCAACATGAAATCTGATTACCTACACCAAAACTGAAAATGCTGACCGAGCATGACGGAAAATTCAGTTGCCAACTTATATAATTTTCTTAACCCCTATTAACGTTAATGTACACTCCATTACTGTTGGCACTACTCCCAGGTGGTGATTGACAGATCTGAATTCGCTTCACCTAAATATTAATAGGTTCTCCATCATGCCAAGCCATCCTTCAAGCCTCGCCATGACACTGAGTATTGAATTTAAAAAATAAAAATAAAAAGCCATTCATCGAATACCCACAGAATTTACTCAGAACTGAAAATAATGGAGCTGGTATATATAGTTCCGTGCAAAAAAATAGCGGTCAGGGAATGGAGAGTGTAGCATACTTTAGATAGATTTTCTATAGTTCTTGTTTAATGCAAATTTAGATTAGCATAAGCTGCACGTAGAAAATACTGCATACCATTCAGGGCCACGCCACTAACAAATTCCTTATACTGGTCTTAGTGTCTTGCATAGGGGGGGAAAAATTGGTTTTATTTTATTACTAGTTCCTTCATACCCATTACATATCAATTTCAGTAATAGGATTTCGTCGTGTCGTAAGCAGGACGAGACTAGAAAGATTACTGATTACTGATCTGTTTGGGCGGGCGCGGTAATTCGTGATACTTGTATGAAAATAACATCTCTTAAAGAGAAATTTCATATTCCCGTCGTTCTTGGGTTCTGAGAATGCTCACTCGATACAGAGTGAAAATCAGAGTCTCAAATTCTAGCCAGTACCCCGCGACGAATCGCCGTATAAGTATAGAAACATAGTAAGTTCAGTATTTATATACATCAAAGGGCATGTACTTGAACATTCAGTGCGTACTTGAAATCTGTAATATGAAAGGAACTTCGGAAGCGTTTTAAGGCTTTTTGGGTCATTTATAACTCATACCACTGGCTGTAGACACAGGAGCCACTCTTTTCTCCCAGGATTGTAATAATTGGCACCAGTGTATAGTTCATTATCACCCCACTCCAGGCAAGACATGATCTTGGACCTTGTTGTAGGTATCTTGAGTACTAGAGTACTCTATCTTGATTTAAATATGATTACTGATCTTGTGCTACCATTTGAGTAACTACTTGAGGACTAAGGTAATTACAATTATACAGTGTCATATCGCTACTGCTGTCGCAAAGTTAAAATGTCATGTACTCGGGGGTCGGACAATAAATGAGGTACCAACGCTAACATGCATGGGTGTTGGGCGAGACAAAGTCATGGAATTTATATCTTTTGTCCAGGATAATTAGCATTGCTAGAAATCTGAAATCTGCCTGATTAAGGCCTGAGGATTCAAGTGATAAGTGTAGTGAGTATTATGGTATAGGGAATTTAGAAAAGGGACATGAAGAATAGTAAAAAAGGAGTAGGTAGCAGATGGGCTAATTCCCTAGCTGGCGAGCTTGAGCAAAACAGCTGAATATCAGAATAACTGACTAGATAGCAGGCTTGAGCAAAATAGCTGAATATATGGCTAGCTAGCTAGCAGGCTTGTGCAAAACAGCTGAATATATGGCTAACTAGCTAGCCAGAGGGCTTACACAAAACACCTGAATATATGGCTAACTAGGAGATAAAGCAACTGATTCCTCCCTACAAGTGCCAAGTCTTTAAATCTGGTCATATACTCTGCTGTTACGGGGCGTTTGTAGTAGCCCCGATAAGGAAGTTTCGGGTGTTTTGTTTGTATAGACAGCTTAGCGTGGATTAGTCAGACCTTCGAGAAGTGGCCATTAAGGCTCTTCACTGGTTGGGACTTGGTCATGGTCATCGAGCAATACAGAGAGCAGAGACACACAAACCGAGCCACCGTGAACCAAGTCTGCACGCCGTCAAGCAACTACCTAAGACAAGCCTTCTCTTCGTCTGTGTGGGTTTGCATCTTAGCACTGCCAAGAGTGTGCTGTGACCTTCAGTGATATTCTTGGCTTTTAAAAAGGAAATATGAATGGTGTGAAGTATGTCAAAAATAGGCACAGCATTGGTGATACATGGCTCTGTTCAAGTCTTGTTCGCAATATTCACGCAGCAAAGTTGCTTACGTGCGTCCGAAACGTACCGGCATTATATGTCAACCGAAATTTAGTACTCTATAAACATCTCAAAAGGATATACTCTATGCCAAGGGATGATTAGGGTATTTCTGAAGGCGGCTTCTCATCGATCCTGCATATATGTCTATATAAAGACTAAGTGTTTAAAAAAGTTATATAGCCTCTATTTATGGCAGTGGTTTAAGTGCTGCCGTAGTGGCTGGAGGATGATGAATACAAGTGGAAAGGTGCTCTGCATGCTGTCTCGACAAAACAATTTTGTGGCACTGAACAACAGACTAGTTGAATCTTTGTCTGCACTGCATCTACAGCTTGTGCCACATCCGAACCGGACTACTGCCACTTGCTATATAAGCACTTACAGTACCTGGAAGACAATTAAGTATGCCAGGGTAATCCTCATCTGTAAGCGGTAATGAATTTGGTGCATCAAACGACCCAGTCTAATAAATATGGTTAACGGTATGGAGACCCAATCTTGTAGTTATTTATTTGAAAGGGAAACGTTACTGCCAAGCACCTTAATAGGCAACCAGACTATTTAAGTAGGTTGTACAAGTGGTGACAAGCAGGTTGCATAAACTGTAGTTTTCAATTCTCACTAAATACCTGCGACCTAACAGGCTACGCTATCTAGACTTGATAATAGACTCAGATAATCTAGATTCACGAACCAGGATGAAGACGCATGCTGTACATGCATGCCAACTCTAAGTCTATCCATCCTAGGATCCTGTTAATTTTAACTAGAGTGCTACGGGACCTCGCTGATGCTCTCGACGGCCTAAGGTTATGAACACAGCTTACACTAGCCTCGATGGGATAAAGCTGGCTTGAGGTTGTTTCTTCCCGACATTACAGGGGGGGAATATCTTACAATCTACAGGGGTTTAACAATGCTGACAGATACCCAGATCAGCTTCCACTTTATTGTACTAGTATATAGAGCTGGATGGAATGAATTTCAATCCGGAGAACTAGCTAACATTCTAGTTGGTAGGAACTCACCGGCCTCCACGTGTTTGGTTTAATGGTCTAGAAACTCCTAGTATACGTGCGGAATAGCGCCCAAATGCCTTTGAAAATATCTGTTCCGGAAATATGACATGCCTTGTCAATTATGGGGCTCTAGCTGATCGTCATCAGCTCGCCTAGCCACAAGCCTTATCCGGTGAATAACTTGCCTAATATTCGTCGAATGGGTCAGTGTTGAGAGTCAGTAGGACCAGGGCAAATCTGTATATAAATCGTCGGCCCGCGGCGGGGCCTTGCTGAAACTCATTTCCTCATATCTCCCACAAGGCTAATCCTTTCAAACTGCGTGTCCAAGAGCAAAGCGATCTGGATCCTGCAGCAATGAGTATCAAGTTTCTTGCAATTTTTGCCCTCGGCCACTTCGTAGCAGCGCTAATTGACAAGCCGTTAATTAGCCCGCCGATGCCGAGCTTGGACCAAGGCCTCCTCAACAACCTGAAGCCCACACATTCTACTCATAGTCAATGGAAATGGGGATGGATTCCACAGGACTGCAAGACAATGGTGCAAGATGAGGGGTTTAACCCATACGATGTTGAAGTGTTCAATATTCACTATACTGATGTAAGATATTTTTGTGTGCATGTGCATGTGCGCTATATATGTTTGAACAGGAAGGAGGTTAACCCGGCTGTGATAATTCGCCTAGTGCCCTGATGTGTGGATCTTTTGTCGCCACAATAAAGCACCCGTCAGTCAAATTGACATGATTAATATCTTCGGTCGTATGCCAGTTCGCATGCGCCAGTACGTTCGCCACATGCTTGCTGTCCCAGGAGTGATCTCCGCTGGCTCGAGCGGTGACAATATTGTCTTGAAGGGCACTGGCCCTAACCTCATGACCGTATTTGTTCACGAGACTGCACATAGCATGGACTCGCATGCTATTCCGGCCACTACAGCTCCATTCCATGGTTAGCTCACCGTCATATGAAATATCATAGACCATGAAATGTAAAACTGATTTCCATTCCTCGCAGACTCTCCCCCTTGGATCGAGGCAGTGAACCAAGACTCCGCCATCTCCGACTCCTATGCTCAGACAAACCAAGGGGAGGTAAGTAACAGATCCAAATTATGCAAACTGAAAGGATTACTAATTTCGAACTTCGTTACAGAACTTTGCACAAGAAACCGTCATTGCCCTCTTCGACAAGGTTGTTCCAGGTGGTATCAGAAGTGTACAACCCAACTGGAGAGCCATATTCCACCAATATGCTACGGCTCAGGGTTGGTTAGGTGATCAAATTCTTCCCGGTGGAACTTGTCAAAAGCGGCTTGCAAATAGTGCTCCTATATCTATGGGTCATGCGACTGGCCACGGTGCGCGGCTGAGATCGCGAGATGCACCTGACGTCTCGTTGAGTGACAAAGTGGAGGTAATCCAACCGATCCCTATGACAAAGGTTGAGATGGAACCCTGGTAAAGGCAAATGTTGTGTCATGATCCATAGGAAGGCCGGGAGATAATCAGGGGTGGGTTTAGATATGACAAACCATGGTTGACATAATTTAGGGATGTGTATGTATATACATATACTATATCAAATAGAATAAGGTATGGTTAGTAGGCCTTAATGTCATAGATGTTTCGAAAACCAATGTCTTCTAGATTCAAGGGCATGGCAAAAGCGAATTATAATTTCTTGAATTCGAGTTGAGGGCAGGCCTGATAGTCTCGAGAGTAGCCAATACGCAGCCTCGGAAAGCGTATTGGGGGACCAAGCTTTAGATACCTACAATCCTACAAAAGTCTTGGTGAAACAGGAATTTAAGCCTTACCTGAAAAGGGGAGGGTAGTGAAGTGGGGAAGGAAGGCAGTGGTGAACTACAATAGGCGCCGCTCGGGCAAGGGCGACTTCGCGGTGTGGAAGCAGGCTATTGGCACGGGAGATGGGGATACCTCGTGCAGAAGTTGCGGTAGGTACGATGAGAGTGGCTACCATACTGCACGGGCTACCGGATCATCACGGGCAACCGGATCAAATGGCGATTTGGTGGTTTGAGTGCAATCTCCAACCAAATAGGCTCAAATTTTGGGAATGTCTTGTATATATGTTCTGGTCCGTTCCGGGATCCAGGCCGTTCCGGTATGGCCCGGGCCATACCGGAACGGCCTGGATTCTGCAACGGCCCAGGCCATTGCGGAATTAAAATTTTGGTCAAAGGTTTTCAATGCCACGGTGACTTCTATAATACCACAACGGTTCTACAATACTACAGCGACACTCCAATATCACACGTAGTAAATACAAAATAGTAGTGTATCCAATATTACAGTTACTTTATAACAAGTTACTTAATTAAACAAGAATAAAGAGATAGAGCATAAGTAACTAAATAATATAGGGGTATAAAAAATTGCTTCGCTTGCTCAATCCTCTACTTAATCAATCCATTAATTGCTGAACCTTCCTGTTGAAGGAGGAATTACATAATGCTTGGTAGTTGCAGCAACAATTCACAATAGTCTAGCTACTTACACATAGGTTGGACTCCTCATAACTAAGTTCTATTTGTCTCTTTATTTGGTATTTAATCACTTACACTATCTGCTTGCATTAATATACTTGAAGTATGTATATAATATGTAAATGTATATGCTATTTTAGAATAGCCTAGCCAGGCTATTGCAGAATTCAAACTTTAGTCAAAGATTTTTAATATCACAACAATAGGATATAATTTCTACAATACTACAGTGACAACTCTAATACCATATGTAGTAAATATCTAATATTATAGTTATGTTATAACTAGTTATTTAATAAAATAAAGAACTAATAGTAAGTAACTTAATAATATAAAAGGGATAAGCATAAATAATTAAATATCAAATAATATAAAGAGTCTGATATGTGTATGAGTAGGTTTGTAGAATATATTACTAGAGTTAATACTAGTTTAATATGAGTTTAAAGGTGTAATACAAATATATTAAGGATTTAATAAATTGATTTTAATATTATTATCCTTTTATTCTTAGTTTAATTAAATAGGCTACTATAAAATAACTTTAATATTAGAATTTAGTATTTACTATATATAGTATAAGAGTATTACTATAATATTATAGAACTGTTATTAGAGTATATATATATTTATTTTACAATAGTCTAGCAAACTCATAATAGCCTAATCCATACTAGTATAGAGAGCTATATTAGTATAGCCTGGAATTCCAGAATAGACTAAAACATATATATAATAGGTTGTTAAATAAATTATATAAGAGTATATATATATTACTATTCCAAATATATAAGAAAAATATATAATTATATAAAATAGAATTAGCTATAGGATCTATTAATAGAAAAAAGATATAAAGGATTAAATTAGTAGGAATTATTACTTTCACTTTATAGTTAAGAGTTATACAAATTAGAAATAACTAATCTTTATAAAACTTTTTTTATCTTTTTAAGTTAGTTGAGAAAGAATTTTAATAAATAATTTCTTAGAATATTTTAACTAAATTAGGCTAAAATTAAGAGCTTAATAAATCTAAATAATATATATAAGTAAAAAGACTATTTAAAAATTATAATTATAGTATTTAAATAAACTTAAATTAAGTAATTTAATAAAAGTCTATTTAAAATTAAAATAGAAGTTAAACTAAGTATACTAAAAGAAAATTAGTATTTAGTAGTTAATAACTTTAAAAAATTAATATAAAAAAAGTAATTTTTTAAATTTATTATGAGACTAATTTATTTTAAATTAAAATAACTTAGTATAATAGTCTTATTAGATAGAAATAATAAATCTTAAAATATATTAAATAAAAAAAATTTAACTAATAGTTTTTATTATTTAAAATATTTTACTTTTTATATAAATTTTTATAAGTAATTAGATTTTTAATATTAGTTTAAATAAATTAAAATATTTTAAAATATTATTTATTAGTATTTTTTCTTAATTAATTTAAAAAAATAAAAAAAGTTTTATAAATATTAATTATTTTGAATTTATATAAACTTTAACTATAAAGTAAAAGTAATAATTCTTACTAATTAAATTCTTTATATTTTTTTTTATTAATAGATTTTATAAGTAATTTTTAAGATAGTAATAAATATAAAAGAATATTATAGATAAATTTAATAATTAAGAAAACTTTAATATTATTAAAAAAAATAATTTATTTAATATACTTATATAAATATTATTATGTAAATTTTTAGATTTAATTATATAATTTATATATTTTTTTCAAAAGTTAAGTTTTTAATTTAACTTATAAAAAAAAATAATTTCTCTATATTTTACCTTTATAATATATTATAAGTTATTTTTATCTAATTATTTTATAAAATTTTATAAATTTTATTTATTTAATAAACTTTTAAGTTTATTTTATAATAATTAGCTTATTATTTATTATATCTTATTTTACTTTTTATTCTTATAATAACTTAAAAGTATAAATAGTATATTATAAAGCTATATTATTTAGTTTAGTTAAAAATTAAAGTAAAAAAAGTATTAAGATATAACTAAAAAATAAAAAAAAAAATAGATAATATATATTAAAAAAAGTCATTAATTAAGATAAAATAAAATAATTTTAAATTTTAAATAAAGAGGAAACGCTTAAAAAAATAATAAAAAAAGTAAAAAAAGAAATATATAAATTAGAAAAAAAAAATAAGAGTTTTAAAATTATTTATTTAAAAATAAAATATATAATAAGAAATAATATATTAACTAAAAAAATAGTAGAAATTACTTTTAAAAATCTAATAATTTAAGATATTATAGATTTAAATAAAATTATAAAATTAGAAATTTTATTAATAATTTTTTTTTTTAATTAATATTTATATATAATATAATTATAGTAATATTAAGATAGATTTAATTATAATACTTTATACTTCTTATTATTAGAATAGATCTAATTATAATAAAACTAATTATAAATAATTTATATAAGTATCTATATAATTTCTTCTTATTCTTTTCTTTTTCTTAGCTATAATTAATATAATTATAAGTAAGAGCAAAATACTTTTATTAAATTAACTAAGACTTTTTTTTTATCTACTATTTTTTTTTTTATAATAAAGTTTAACTAATTTATATTCTTTTAAAAAGTTAACCTCTAATATAATTATTTTTTTTTAGTATATACTAATATTAGTATATACTATAGGATGAGTATAACTTACCTCCTCTTACCAAGAACTGACTTGGCGAATGAGTTTTTGTCCATTAATAACTTGCTGAGTTGGCTTTTTAATGTTTCAACTTGACTTACTCTAACTTAGTGATTAATAGAATATTTACTAAGTTTTTATTTTATATTTCTCATTCTTTTGCTCTGTCTAGTCTATATTATTATAGACTTCTACTATTCTAAATTGCTTATAATATCACGGATTACTTCTATTGTTACGGATTGTCTGTACTATTAAGGATTACTCCTACTGTCACTGATTGTCTGTACTATCATGGTCATATCTAATATCACTAATTGCCTGAACTATTATGATCGCTTTTATTGTTATAGATTACCTATACTATCAGAAATTGCTTTGACTGTTACCAATTGCCTATACTATTATAGTTATATTTACTGTTACCGATTGCCTATACCGATATAGTCTTTTCTCCTATTACTAATTACCTAAACTATTATAGTCACTTCTACTGTTACAGATTACTTGAACTATTATAGTCACTTTTATTATTACAGATTTTCTATACTATTACGAATCGTATCTACTGTCACTAATTGCCTCTGTTGTTATAGTCGCTTCTCCTATTATTAATTGCTTATTCTGTCATGGTTACTTTTCTTATCATAGATTGTTTGTATTGTTATAGATTGCATCTACTGTTACTAATTACCTATATTATCATAGTTATGTCTACTATCCCGAATTGTCTATACTATTATGGATTGTATCTACTATCACCGATTATCTATACTATCATAGTCACTTCTTCTGTTACTGATTGCTTATACTATTATAGTTACTTCTCCTGTTACCAATTACTTATAATGTTATAGTTACTTCTATACTGTTAGAGACTACTTCTCCTATCATTAATTACCTGTAATATCATAGTCATTCCTGTACTATCGGGAATTACTTCTTCTGTCACCGATTGTCTGTAATATTAGAGTCATTTTGGTACTATCAGAGATCCCTTCTATTCTCATAAGTTACCTATAATATTACCAATTCCTAGTAATATTATATATGGCTTATACTATTATTAATTTTGCTATTATTATTAGCACTTATTAACTATTATTTATATGTACTATTAGTAAGAGTGGGAAATAACTAGGCTTAGTAAATACTTGAGTATAAAGGAGGTTAGTATAAAGACTTGATGAGTATTCTATCAATCACCGAATACTTAGTGAGTCAGTATGAGGTAAGTTACCATTAATGATGACTAAGGTAGGGCAATTACCAAATGAGTTGTTAAGGCTATGAACTTGACCTAGCTTGCCTCATAGTATATACTAACTAATATAATATAATTTTTTTTTTTTATATTTTCTATATAATTTATAGCTTAAGATTATATTTAAATCTTTCTCTTTTATTTTTTATATCTAAATAGTAAAGTTATTCTTATAATTATAGTACTAAAAATAATTTACTACTATTTATTTATTTTATTTAACTATTCGATCTAATTTAAATCCTATGATATATTTATTTTAGTAGAATCTTTCTTTATATTACTACTATATTCTTTTTTCTATAATTATATAATTTTTCTTTTTCTTAACCTTAGACTTTACTAGATAATTTATCTTTTTATTATCTTTAATTTTAGTCTATATCTTTATCTACTTAAAATAGATCTTAATATTTAATTTTTCTAATATTTTTATTATATAAATTATATTTTTTATTCTTATTTTATCTTTTTTTCTAGCTTTTACTAGTAACTTAATAGCTATTTGAGAGTTTAAAAAGATTAAAAACTTTTAATTATTTTTTATCTTCTTAAAAACTTCTTAGATACTAGTAATTTTTTTATTTTAGATTATTACTATATATCTTAAGCTTATATTCTATTTAATATTTCTATTATAGCTTCTATCTTTTATTTTATTTTTTATATTATTACTTTTATTACTATACTTAACTTTTTTTCTTATATCATAAAATTTAATTTTTTTTTCTACTTATCTATTTTATGATCTTTTTGATGATTTAAGTCTAAAATAAGAACTAGATAAATAAAAAAACTTTTTTTATAAAATAGAGCCTATTTCGTACTTTTTATTATTATTATAATATTTTTAATTAAGATTTTTTCTTTTTTATTAATAATAATAGAAGAAAAAAATAAGATTATAAAAAAAATAAATATTTATATTTATTTTAGTATTAAATTCTAAATAATTAAAAATTTAATAATAGTTAAGTTTACTAAATAAAAAAATTTTTAACTACTATAAAAAATAATAAAAAAAATATATAAATTAAATAATAAGATTGTAAATTTGAAATTAGTTAAGAAAAAATAATAAAAACTACTTAAAAAATTTTTAACTAAAAAAGTAAAAAAATTAAAAAATTATATTAGTTTTATAAAAGATTTTTTAGAACTAATAATTATTTAAATATTAAGAATTAGTAAGAAAAGTTAATTTTTTATATTTATTTTAGAAAAATATAAAGAAATAATAAGAATTATAATAAAAATAATAATATATTATATATTATACTTAAAGATTTTTTTAATTTCTAAAAAACCATTATTGCTTATTTATAATATATAAGATAAAGTATAATTAGGAAACTAATAAGTAAAAAGAATATAAAAAATAGATAATTATATATATTACTAGAATTTTTAATAAAATTTATTAGATTATTATCTTAAATAGCTAAAAAGTATTTATAGTTAAACTTATAGTTATCTAGTAGCTAAATACTATATTATTATTACTAAAATAAATAGAATTAAATATTATTTAAAAGAAAATATAAAAAAACTTAATAAAAAAATTACTTAATAATAATTATTATATCTATAGAATAATAACTAAAATAGTATATAAAAAATATTAAATAACTAATATCTAATATTAATAAATTTTTTTATATATTCTAAGACTAATTTTAATAAAAAAAATTGATTAATATAATATATTAAAAGTATTTTAATAGTTACAAAAGTAAAAAAAAAAAAGACTAAAGTATTTAAATAAAATTAATAGTATTTTTATTTACTTTATAATAATAATAGTATAATATTTTTTAAAGATATAAAAAACTAAAATATATATAGAACTAATATATAATTTTAAATATAAAACTATTTAAAGTAAGTTAATATAAAACACTTTATATTAGAAACATACTAATAAAACTAGATATATCTTTTCGGCTTTGTAATATTTAGGATAAGAATTAGCTAATAACTTAAAAATTTATTATTACTAATATTAAAATAGATTTTATATATTAAATTATTTTTAATATAAAGATTATAGTAAATTTGTAATAAAGCTTATAATAATTCTAAAATAAGAGAATTATAAAAAATATAAAAAAAAATATTAGAAAGATCTATAATATTCATATAATTAGCTTAATATATATAGAAATAAATATTAATATAAAAATAAATTATTAAAAGATTTATTAATTAATTTAAAATAATATTTAGATCTAAAAACTATATATAAAGAAAAAAAATAAGAAGATAAAAAAATAAAAAATAAATTAAATAAGTATTGAATCTAAAATAATTTAAATTATAATAGTAATTTTATATTTAAATTATTAATATTTGAACTTAGTTAATATATAAGATTAGTTTTCTTTTTATAGTTATTATAAGCTAAAGTTTAATTTTATTATAGAGGTTAAAGAAAAGATAAAAATAAAATAGAAATTAAAAATATTAAATTAGTAATATATTAAGTTATAAAATTAAAATTAAATAATATCATTAAAATAATATAATAAATTAAAATAATAAATTAAAACATTTATTTAGATAGTAAAATTAATAAAAGAAATAAAATATTAAAATAAGATATATAATATGAAAAAACAATGAAATATAATATATATTATAAAATAAGTATAAAATAATTAAATTTAAAGATAAAAGTTATATATATAGAATAACTATAAAAAAAAAAAGATATTAATTATATATTAAAATAAAAGAATAAAATATAAAAAAATAAAAACTTTAGATAATATAAAAAATATAAAAAATATATTAAATTAAAATAAAAATAATATAATATAAAAATTAAATAATGAGTTTATTAAGAAAGATATAAAGTAATAGTATTAGAAAATAATTAAGTTAAATAAATAGATAAAAAAATGTAATAATAAATAAATAGAAAAATTCAATTTAATAATAGTAATATTAAGTTAAAAAAATAAAAAAGTATTATTATTATTAAAGATATAATATAAAATAAGATATATTAAAAAGTTAATATTTATAATTTATTTTTAAGTATATTTGATATATTTAATATAAATATTATTTATATAAATATAACTACTAGCTTTTAAATAGTAAAGAAAATAAAATCTTTTTTTTTTTTTGCTATTACTAATTAAAAATCTTATTTATATTTCTATACTTTTCTATTTTAATACTATTTTTTACTTCTTATTTAAGTATTATATCTTAATATAAACTTAATTTTATTAGAAAATTCTATTACTAGTCTATATTTTTTAAATTTTATCTATATTATATAAGTTTTTAAAATTAATTTTAAAAAATATTTTATTTTAAATATAATTTATATTATATATTAAATTATTTATTAAAAATATATAAATTAAATTAAAAGTTTTTTTTAATTATTATATTTTAAAGTAGATTATATCTAATTATATATTCAAAAATATATTTATACTATTTTAAAATTATATTTAGAATTTATTTATTTTTATAAATTTTTTATTTTATATTTCTATATTCTTTTTAATATTTTTTTAGTTAGCCTATAAAATTACTTAATAATAAGTATTTGAATATAATTATAAATATTAAGAAGTTTTTTTTTTATTTAATCTACAGAAAAGCTAATATTTTTAAATAATAAGATTATTAAATAATATTAAGATTTAATATTATAATATAATAGAAATTTTATTATAATTATAAAATAATAATAATATATTAATATTAAACTATTATATTTATAATTTTTATATAATATATATAAAGATAAAATTGTTTTTTAATATATATAATTAAATTTTTTTTTTAGAATATTAAAGTCTTCTTTAAAAAATTATTTTAGATATAAATACCTAATTAATATATTTAATTACTAATAGAAACTATATTATATCTTATTACTTAATTTATAATTACAATTTATAATCTAATTATTTTAATTTATATTTAAGAGTAATTATTAGTTTTTATTTTAAAAATTTTTTTTTTTAGTTTATTATATAGTATTTAAATAATATTATTATACTACTTATCTTTAAATACTTTAAATTTTATTTTTTTATTTAATATAATAGGTTTTTAATATTTTATATACTAATTTATTAGTTTATAATTTTATATATTAATATATATTCTAGATAGTATATTATATTTATAATTATAATTTATTTTACTTATAAATTATAATATATTAAAACTATTAAAATATAATATTATAATATAACTAAATAAATTAAAAAAAATATTTAAAAAATATTCATATTTACTTATAAATTAAGTATATAAAAAGAGTTTAATATAGACTTAGAATAATATTAATCTAATCTTAATATTATATATATAGTTATATAGATTTATTAGCTTATATAAATTTATTAAATAAAAGTACAACTAAATAAATAAGAAAAGATCTTTATATTTATTTATAAATTAAGTATAAAAAAAGAATTTAAGATTAATATAAGTTATTATTAATTTAATATAATTAAATATTATATTTATATATAGTAGATTAACAATATAGAAGATATTTAAAATATACTTAGTTTTAGATTAATATTAATTTAATTTTATATAACTATAAAATAATATTTATATTTCTTTAAATACTTAATTGTATTAGTAGCACTTAGCTCATACTATTTATATAGTTAATATTTATATTTAAGTTCTAATAATTTTATTAAAAACTAAAAAAGACTTTTTTTTTAATTAAGCTAAGTATAAACTAGTTAAAAAAAAAAAATAATATAATTTCATATCTTTAAAAAATTAGTAGGTTTTTAACTTTAAAATTTTATATATTCTTAAGTTTATTAAAATTATATACTATTATTAAAAATTTAAATATAGGTATATTTTACTATTTTTAACTTTTGAATTATTTATTCTTCTTATTAGTTCTTTTTATTTAGCTTTTTTTATTAACTAGCTTTAACTTTTACTATTAGCTATCTTTAACTTCTTTTCCTAACTAGATTTAACTTCTTCTATTATTTAGCTATTACTTCTTTCATTAGTTTCTTTTACTACTTAACTTTAATTTTTTCTATTATTTAATTTTAGCTTTTTCTATTAGTTTCTTTTATTATTTAACTTTAATTTTCTTATTAATTTCTTCTATTATATAATTTTAACTATTTATACTAGCTTTTTCTATTATCTAGCTTTAGTTTTTTTTATTAACTTCTTCTATTTCTTAGCTTAAGTTTCTTCTATTATTTTTTTTTAATCATTTTTTTTATTTATTTTTTTTATTTACTTATTTTACTTTTTTATAAACTTATCTTACTAATTTATTTTGTTTTTTTATTAGCTTACTTTATTTTAAAGTTATTTTTCTATAAGTTTACTCTTTTAATAGGTTTTTTATCTTCTATTAATTATAAGTTTTTATTATTTTTATAAGTTTTTATTATTTTTATAAGTTTTTTTATTTTTAATATATACTTATTTAATAATATTATAAAAAAAATTTAATAATTACTATTATTTTTACTATTACTTTTATTACTACTTTTACTATTATTTTTACTATTATTCTTACTACTACTCTTACTATTATTCTTACTATTACTTTTACTATTCTTTCTATTATAATTCTTACTACTACTTCTATTATTACTTTTATTATAACTTTTACTATTATTTCTATTATTACTTTAACTACTAATCTTATTATTACTTTTATTATTATTTTTATTATTATTTCTATTATTACTATTCCTTATTATAATAAATTTATAACTATTTTTAGTAACTTTTTTAATATTATATTAAATTATTTACTTTTTAATAATACTTTTAAAAAAGATAATTTTTATTAAGTAAAAAGATTATAGTAATATTTTAAAAAGTATTTACAATTTAAAAGATTAAAAAAAAGTAATTAAATCTATTAAAAGATCTTTATTTTTATTATAATATTAAGATTATTTTTGAAAAATAAAAAAAGTATAAAAATTTTAATTATTTAACTATATATTTTTATATTAAATATATATTTAAGTTAATATTATATATTAAGTATATTTTTACCTAAACTTTCTATTTTTTATAGAATATTATCTACTATTAAGTATTTAGAAATTTATTATAAAAATAATTATTTACTTATATATTATTTTAAGATTCTAGAATCTTTAATATCAAATTTAGTAAAAACTAATTAATATATTTTTAAAATTAATATTTATTATTATAAAAAAATTAATGTACAAGTTGAGTTTTCAATATATTATTATATAACTTAGACTAATAGTAGCTTAAATATCTTTTATAGTAAAAATTATTTATTTTAATAATTTAATTTTAGTAGTTAGGTTAATAAATATTAATCTCTTTCGTATTATTTTAAAGATTATTATAAGTTTATCTTTTTAAAAGTATATAATAAACTTAGTAATATTTTTTTTTATTAATTACTTTAGTTATTATATAAGTTTTTATTAGATATTACTATTAATTAATAAATAATATCTAATAGTATTTTATAATCTTATCAAAACTAAAAAATATGTAATTAATTTCTAATATTATTATACTATATAGAAATTATAAAAGTAGTAACTTAGTATTATAGTAAACTAAATATATAGTTGAAGTTTTATTTAAAGATACTTTAATTTTTATTAATTTTATAATTTATTATGATGATAATAAAATTATTTAAGATATTAGATATAGTATTAATTTATTTATATATAAGCATAATTTAATAATTTAAAAGAATAATAGTAAGTAGTAAAATTAAGATATAATTTAAGGATTTAGAAAAAAAGAGTAAAGTAAGTTTTATATTTAAAAGTAAATTAAAATAAACTAAATAATAATAAGACTAAAAAATAGTTTATTATATTTATATATATTTTATATTCTTTTTTTTTTATATATTTAATAATACTTTATTTATCTTTCTTATTATTTCTTTTATTATTTGTTATTTATATATTTGTATATCTTATTTTTATATCTCTTTTACTAAATATTTCTAATAGTCTATATCTATTATTACTTCTACTTTTTTTATTTTTATTATTATTTTTTTATATTTAAAATATTATAATATATTAAATTATAATATTACTATTATAGTATATTATTCCTATAGGAATTCTATAAATTTTAATACTTATTAGTTTAATAGAAAAAACTTCAAATAATTAATTTATAAATAATACTTAATTAGTTAATATTTATTATTCTTAATAGTTAATATTTTAACTAAAATTTTAATAATTATATAGCTTACTTATTAAATTAGGTAATAGTTATATAAATAAAAATAAAAAAAAAGTTTAATAGTAATTTTTTTTTCTAATATATTTAATATAAAAAATTTTATTCTATTTTTATAATATTATATTACTAATATAAATTTAGTAAATAATACTATTAGTTTCAGTTATAGATCTACTTTTATTAATATATAATAGTATAATTTTATCTTAATTATAATATTATTTAAATTTATATCTATTTTATCTTTAAAATATTTACTTTTTTATTATCTAAATAAATATAATTATAAATATTTAAATATAAAATATACTTTATTATTTAATATTTACTATAACTAAAAAGATATTTCTATTTCTCTTATATAATCTCTATTTTTTCTTTTATACTTTTTATTACATAATTCTATAAATATTTTTAATTATTATTAAATATATCTATAAAAATATAATTTTATATTAACTTTTATTTATCTTACATATTATAAAAATTCTTAAATTATAGAAGAAATTTAATATTTTTAAATCAATAGAGTACTTTATTATTTTATAAAACTTTTAATATATTTTTTTACTACTTATTTTTTATTTAGATAAATCTTTTTTTATAATTCTAATAAATTAATTATCTAATAATAAGTTTATATTATAAAATATATATTAGCTATAATTATTAATATTATATTATCAAAAAAGTTATTACTTATATTATATAATTATATATTATTTATTATTCTTTATTATATATTTTATAAAACAAGTTAATAAGAATCTTAAAATATATTATAAAGTTATATATAAATAATTATTAATCCTTAAATAAAATTATTAGTTAATAATATATAAAGTTTTTAATAATATTATATTTCTATAATAAATTAGATTATTATAATTATTTTAAATAAATATAACTTTATGTTTTATAATAATATTATTCTTACTAAATAATATATAATAGTTAATTTTCTATTTTAAACTATTTATTATAGCTATCTAATATATATTTTTTTATATTAAATTTTATTATTTTTTTATTAAGAATATAAATAAAATTGATTATTAAAATAATAATAAAGTAAAGATAAAGATAAATTACTTAAATAATTATTATAAAAATAATATTATAAATTTTATTTATATTTTAAATTATTTAAATATACTATCTTTTTTGTTTTTAATAAATTATTCTAATAATATATTATTAATGCTTAAGTATTTATTAATTAAGTAAAATTATAGTAGATTTATATAAATTAAGTAAACTTATATATAAATTTTTATAATAGACTAATAGATATAATAGTTTAAGATAAAATAGATATAATTATATTAAAAAATAAAATAGTTTTACTAAATAGTTTTTTTAGTAGTAATTAATTTATATAATACTTTTTTTAAAATTTAATAGTAATTATATAGGATTTTATAAAGTTTATATTATTTATTATCTTTATTATAAATTTAAATTAGAAAAGAATTTAAGATAGACTTTTCTTTTATTAATTTATACTAGATTATCTAGATATTATTATATAGATATTCAATCTAAAATAATAGAATTTATCTTTTTAATTATAGATTTAAAAAATCTTTACTATATTTTAAGAATATATTTAAACAATTAAATACTAAAAGTATATATTATTTTATATATATTTATTATTATTTTATATTAAAATCATTATTTTTTAGTATCTAAGAAAATTAATAAAATTATATCAATTAAATTATATTCTTAAATTTAAAATCTTACTATTTAACTTTTAACTATTTTTAGAATATTTATAGTTTATAGATCTTATAGTACTACTTATTAATAATTATTATATATAACTAGTAAATATAATTCTCTATAGTATAGTAAATAATTTTTTAAAGTATTTTAAAATTCAATAATTATTTTAGATACTAGATACTTTTTATATTAAAAGCAAAATAATAGTTTAATATATCTTAGAAATAATAGTTTCTAATATAATTATAATTAGATTATGCTATATAATATTTATTTAAACTAGTATTATTAAGTATATATTAATATAGAAGTTTATAGATTAGTTTAATCTATAAAATATATTTATAAATATATTTATATAAGTTTAAATTATATTATTTTATAATTATAAATAATTATTAATACTAATAAAGTTAAATAATATCTTTATAGATATTATATTAGACTATTTAAAGTAATATAAATATTATTTAAGTTTTAAATATATAAATAATTTCCTACTATTTATTATTTATTTATTTAAAAAACAACTTATATATTTTAATAATAATTGAAATAGGAAAGAGTTAAAAAAATATTTGAAATCAATATAATTTAAACTAATAGCTTGATTTATCTATAATATATAGTATAATAATAGTTATTAATATATATATTAGTAATTTCTATAATATTTGATTTTTAATATAAAAAATATATAATAGTATTTTAGATAATATAAAATAGTTATTAGATATATATATTATTATAATCTTTTATAAAAAGAATACTTTTATTTTTAAATATATTTAATAGTAATTTATATAACTATATCTTTTAATAGTTTTTAAATAATTAATAAATAAATATATTTAATATTTTAATAAATATATCTCACTTTAAGTCTTTTAGAAGATAATTTAAAATAGATTTAGTACTTTAATAAAGTTATTATTTTTTCTATAAAATATACTTTCTATATTCTATTTACTATAGTTTTTATATATAATAGTATTACTAATTTTACTTAAATTTAGATTTAGTTTTAATATCATATTTATAATATTTTATTTTCTTATATTTATTATTTATATATATTATTTCTATATAATATACTAACTCTTTATATTAATTATATATTATATTTACTTTCCAAGATATTTATTAAAACTAATAAATTATTATTTAATTATAGTTTACTATCACTAATTAGTAACTAAAAAAACTTAATATATTAAAATTTAATAATTATTATAGAATTAGATTATAATATATTTAAATAATAAAAATTTAGATAATAATAAGTAAAATAGTTAAATTAATATTAATATTAAGTATATAATACTATACTCTATTAAATTACTATTATATTGATAAAAGTTTAATATTTTATTTAAAACTTAATAGATACTAATAAAATATTATTATATAAATATCTTTATTATTATTTTTAAAATTAAAGTAAAATAGTTTTATATATTTTATTATTTAGAGTAGTAGCTTTTCTATTATTAAAACTTCATATATTATATTCTTAATTTACTATACTTTTAAAAATTAATATATAGTCTATATATTATATTTTTAAAAATATATAACTTATTAATTTAATTTATTAAACTAGTTTAATTATTTAAGATAAAGTTTTTATATAGTATTAATATTATTTTAAGACTATTATTTATACTTTTAATAATATTTATAATACTATTTAAGATAACTTATTTAATAATATTCTTATTTTACTAAATAATAACTTTATTTACATTACTTTTATTATTCTTTATAATAATTATATATTTATAATTCAAACTTTATTATAAAGCTTTTTTTTATAAATTTACTTTTAAGTTCTAAGCTTTTTTATTAATATATGAATTTAAAATAAAGTTAATAATATTTTATATAATTTAATATTACTTAGTAATATTTCTTTTCTATTATACTTTTAAGCTTATATCTAACTAATAGATCTTATATATTTTAGTTATCTATTAACTTTTTTTATTACTATACTTAATAATATTATAGTTTTAATAAATAGATATATTCTTATCTTTTATAATAATATAGTTAATTTTTATAATTCTACAATTTTAAATATATTATTTATAAGTTCTTAAACTTTTTATTTTATTAATTCTTTTAATATTAATTAAAAAGACCTATATATTATTTAATATTTTACTAAATATTTTTAAAGTCTTAATTTTAGTAGATTACTATTTTTATAAGTAATTTTAAAAGTTAAATATTTTATTATATTCTTATAAAATTTATATATTATAAAAAGTATATATAATTAAATATAAATTATTATGATTTAAATTAATAAGTAGTATATTAAAATTTATATTTTAGGTAGAGAATTTAATAAGAAAAAAAAACTTATATCTTAAATTCTATTAACTACTATAGAAAAAGAACTTTTATTTATTTTAACATAGTAATAGTTTTTTATTTAACTTTTTTTTAAAATAATAATTAATAAATTATAAAGTTAAATATTAAATATAGTTAAATTAAATTTATATAATTTTATATTTATATATAAATAATTTCATATAGTTATATTATAAGTAACTATTATAACTAATTTTATAATATTATATATATTTATTTCTTCTATTATTACCTTAAATATTATTTATTTACAATTATTCCTATTATAATAAACTATTATTAATATAAAAATATTATTAAATAAGCTATTATTTTTACTTTTAGTATTTATATAAATATAGTAAATATTAAACTCTTATAATAATATATTATTTATAATATATTTATATTATTTTTTAAATATATAAAATAAAATTAAATATTTTAAAATATTATTTTATTTTATTTTATATTATTAAAAAAATAAATATTAATATTTAATATTCTTATAATTAAATATAAAATATAATAGTATTAAAAAAAACTTTTATATTTTTAAATTTAATAAAAAAAATATTTTATATTTAATTTAATATATAACCTATAATAATTAAAAATTATAATATTTTATATTATAAATTATTTATTATTTATTATATTATATAATTATTCTTTATATTATATATAATAAAACTATTAAATATTTAAAATTATTATTTATATTATATATATTATATTATATTATAAATCTAAATTAAATATATATTAATAATATTATATTTTTTTTTATTCTTATATTTTTTATTTAATATTTTAGATTTTAACTTAAAATATAAATTATTTTTTTATTTATATTTATATTATTATTTATATCTCTATATATACTTTTAAAATTATATTTTTAATTTTTTTTTTCTTAATATAATATAATATTTTATATTTTTTTTATTTTTATTTTATAAATAAATAAATATTTTTTAAATATTATTAAATATTATTTTTATTACTAAATACCCTATTATATTATAAAAAAGTAAAGAAAATAAATTTAATAAATTTTTTAATATATTTATATTTATTTTTAAATATATAAATTTTAATAAATATTATTAAATATTATTTTATATTCTTAAAAAATAATAAAAATTCACTAAAATTCTTTTTAATATATACTATTTTTCTTTTATATTATTTATTATTTTTTCTTTATTATTTTCCTTTTTATTTTATTATTATAATTATAAATTAATATATTTTATATATTTTATATTTATTTATATTTTAATTATTTATTTATATTAATTTATTTAAATATCTTTTTATTAAATAATATAAAATATTTATTTTATAATTTAATTTAATTTACTACTAAATATTTATATAATTTTTTTAAAAGTTTATTTTTCCTAATTTTAAATAATTAATCAAAAAAAAAATATTATTATTTATTATATTTATATAAACTATTTTTTTATCTTTTTTCTTATATCCTGAAACAATTTTTATTTGCTTTATATTTATAAACTAGTAACAAGTAAAATATATTACCTGTCATACTAATAGTACCTAATATTGAGAATATTATACTTGTGCCACAGCCTCTATATTAGTTCTGCCGCCCCTGCCCCTGCCACTTCCAAATGCCGCTGTTATACTCTTGCTAATACTGATCATTACACATACAAACACATGTAAAATCCTCTAATTCTATTCTATTTGCTCCTGTTTATTATACTTGTTCATGATAGCCAAACTTTCAATCGGATAACCTTCCAAAATCCCTCTCACGTTATCCAAATTATCGTGCCTATCCTGGAAGCGGAGACTACCATAGCCTTGTCATGGCAGATCCTCTTACAGGTAGAGACTTAAAACGAAATAAATCCCTAAACAAACATCAGGTCAGGAATGAGGTCTAACTAATACATACTCAAGTATATTTTACTAAAACCCTAGCAATGCTGGGCATAAAATCAATATTAACATATTACTATATTTCACAGCAAACGGTTCCATGCCGCGCGCAGACTCTAGAGACCTTTCTCCAAATTTAGGCTCCGTCTGGCTTTTCTTTTCTCCAAGAAACTTCAAACCCCTCCCAAACCTCACTGTAAGCCATCTGCCTCTTCCCACACTCCTCCACTGCCCACTTCGTAGTCACCAATTGCAAGCTAGTCTCAAACATTATTGCTAAACTCCCATCCCCAACCTTCCTGGGTTCATCTGGCCTACCCAGCTCCTTCTCATATGTCGCTCTATCTGGTCCATGTGCGGTATTCATACTATGAAGACTTGCCCCGCCAGGCACGAATCCCCCCATTCCGGCACCTTTGGCATCATACTCCCCTCTAATATTAACCATAAACTCTGTCATGACATTCCGGTGAAAATATGGTGGGCGGAATGTACTTTCTGCAACTAGCCATCGAGGGGGGAAGAGCACAAAATCTGCCAATGCTGTGCCGGGAGTAGCTAGGTTTGGTAGGGACAGCACTGTAAATATAGAAGGATCAGGGTGATCATGGGAAATACTTCCCACCGGGGAAAACTCAGACAAAGGATACTTGTATGGCAGATAGTTCCCATTGTAGGCCACTACATCGTACGGAGAATGCTTTTGTGTTGCGTGATGCATTTGCCCTAGGAATTTGTTGATAATTGTGAAGTGTGGTGAACCGTAGGGAACGCTAGCGTTGTAATCTTTATCTTCAAACCATGGCACTGGATATCTAAAGTCCTCAGGATTTGCGAGACCGTTTGCTCCAATAGGTCCAAGATCGGGCAGAGTAAAATGGAGAGCGGAAAAGGTCTCGAGAATATATCCCCTCCACCCACTTGACACATCCGTTCCAAGCGATTGTCCTCGGATCACGGAGAACTTTACTCCCCTGGGAAGCACGCATATCTCCCCCGGAGGAACCCAAAGCTTTCCAAACTCTGTCACAATGTCTAATGTGCCCACAACTGGCACAATAAGCAGGTCACCATCGGAGTTGTAGAAACTTTCGTCCACCATGTCCCTCCCGAAGCCATACACATGAATTGCTAACCCCAGCTTTGTCTGTGGATCCCCTGCTCCCGCGATTGTCCGTAATCCCTCTACCCAGTTCGCATTTTCATTTTTAATATCGAATGGATCCCAACGTAGCTGTGTAGGGGTTGGATATAGTCTGTCGTCATTGAGATTTGTGAATGAGGAGATTAGATGTGGATGTGGAACGGCTTTAAAGGGGGAATGTGAGACGCTGGGACGTATGCGGTAGAGCCAGGTACGTTGATTGAGGTGTCGTGGAGCGGTGAACGCTGTTCCGGAAAGTTGTTCCGTGTAGAGACCGTAAGGAGCTTTCTGTGGATTGTGGCCACGGGAAGGAAGTGCCCCAGGGGCTGAGGGATGTGAGACTGCGAAATGATTATTGAAACCCACTGAGAAAAACGAGCATGTTAATGTATAGACCTAACTAATCCTAGTTCGAAATGTTACCTTGATATTCGTAAGGGTCACTGCTAGCGGAATCCTTCCAATACATGCTGTACTGCAGGATATTAATGGTATTCTCAGTTGTAGATATGGTTTGGTTTTGGGGAAATGGGGAAATTGATAGCTAGGTAGATTGGATACAATTCAGATGCGTGAGGTCATATGTATGCAAGTGATTAAGCTCTGGAAGCTAGGAGCGGAAATTAGCGGCAACACTCGGAGCCCATCGCGCTTGGTCTTGGCACACCTGGCTTGGCACAGCTTCGATGGGTTAACAGCTCAAGCCAGGGACTGCTACACGAGATAATACTTGCTATATATAAGCCACAGCTATGGTGAATATTCTCCTCTTCATCTTGACTCCATTTATGAACCCCTCGCAGTGTGCTCAGACGACAAGTGCTAATTACGACCGCAGGCTGAATCGGCAGCGTCAAAGAAGGCATTTTACTGTAGGTAGAATGTAGCTCTCATGATCTCGAGCTCTTGATGGTTTTCTTCATTGTTGTTGCTCCCCGGACGCCGGTTATCTTTCTGCACTTTGCTTTGCTGACCCCAATTCCCCACAGGTGAGCTTTGCTCTAAAGGATACAGCCGTGTTAACGAATATGATGGTACGCCCCAGGCTTCAAATAAGCCTTCGTCCCTCGCACGTAGCCGTAATGGCTTTCCTCCTGGAGCCCTCTCCCGAAATTACCCTTCCCCTCAGCAAACCCCCATGCCAGCATGGACTTAGGAACTTTTGGACATCGGAATTGAGTCGGGCGCATTGTCACTGGAGCTAACCATCCCAAACATACAGCACATCTTTCCTCTTACGACCATTCCCACAAAAAACGTCTTGCGGATATGAAAGCCATGCAACGCCCCTCTGCATCTCTTCGCCGGGAAAAGGAACGAAAGGCAGAAGCGGCGGCCGGTATGATCACCATTAAGCCCATTGCTCTGACCTCCGGTACCTCATCCAACCCTGGCCTTCGGAAGAGTGGGTTTAAGAGTGCCTTTCCCACTCCAGGGGGAGAAAGTGAGAGTGCAGGGGTAGCCGCAGGAGGGGGCTTTAAGAAAGTTTTTGTGAGTTTGGAAGGGAGGGGAATACCTGGAGCCAAACCAGTTGAGGATAAGCCATCCAGGGTGGATGGACTAGGAAAGCATGTGAAGGCAGACGCGGTGGGGGATGGAGCTGTGTGGGAAAGTGACACGGATGATGAAGGCGGGGAGCTCTATGATCCTGCATTTCCTACCGCATCATAAGTTAGATTGAGTTGAACGGAAGCAGGAGCCCATGCATTTGACCCTATTTATAAAGACGAATAAAACTAGTTATGCATATATTCGCTTGGCTATTTATCTCAAGTACTTCATGAGAACTATCAATTCCACCTCATAGAGCGGGGACGCCGATGGGCATCCTATTCTGAAGTGCATATGCGCTCCGAGGTGAGTTCTATAACGTAACCCTTATACACAGACATAGAAACATTACTCCTCAGTACGGTTCATTTGCTCTACGCTGGTCTAGAGTGAAACAAAACCAGGCATGCCTATATCGGGTCCCCACCAACAATCCTCACATATAGGACCTGCAAGAGTTCTAAACACTGGGCTGGCTATACTCTGCAAGTATCAATGAGCAATGAGTATCTTCCCACCGACAGACAAGCATGCGAATAGTATCTCGATCCAGATTTACTGATTTTGGATTGCTATATCGCACAGTCGAACTTTCGGGAGGGCTTGACAACTCAACTATACTTAGTACGAACTGCTCGTTTGCAAATACGGCACACATCTCTTAACTGATCCTATTATCGGAAAATATAAACATCAAAGCAGAGCGAAATATATAGGGAAGGAATGTAATGCCACTGAAATGTTGACTTTGATACATCTTTTGCTACTATACATACATAATACCTCTCCCATGCCCCTATGCGATCACATTTAACCAATGCTGTCGGAGCCCTTCTGGCACAAAAGATGAACTCAGGGGCTCTCCCGAACAGAGAACACTAGATTTTCAATTCACTCTCCTTGATTCCCCATGAGTGCTCTTTCTCCCCAGGCTTTGTACAAGCCTGTAAAATCCTCTTCTCCTCCCACTCCTTCCTATGCATTGCTCCACCCTTCCGAATCCTCCCCACTTTCTCCTTCCCCCCCCAGGTCCTCCCACCAGCGAACTTCATCTCTGACTCCACCGGCATGGCATCACCAGTGCCAGTTATCACCTCTCCCGTCATTGGGTCGTGCTCCCCTGGATCGGGGCACCTAGGGAGTGCCTTGCCATTGTCAGCTGCCCCAGCGAGGTCTTGGTATCCGAGGGCTTGCTCGAAGGCGTGCTCAACTTTTGGGGAGGGGCACGAGGGATTGTATTCTGTGGAGGGTTTATTGGGCATAGTAGTGCCATATACAGCAAAGTCGGAGAGTGACCCACCCTTGTAGTGGGTATCATGGGGTTCGGACATGGTGGAGACTTTGTATATTAAGTTAAAATACTGTGCAGTTAATGTGGAAAAATAGCTCGGTAAATGCTATGGCTGCGGGGTTGCAGCAGTGCGGAATGCAGTGTGGAGTTGTAACGCTAGGCCTCTAAGGAATATATACTTCTCTCAAGTTACTTGAGGTTATCGGGTCTTGGCATGAGACTATGAGGTTATTTTCGAGTAGGTGGTGTTGACATATTGATGTCATCTCTTCTTTCGTGATCGTCACGTGCATTGAAACATAAATAAAAATCTTGTTCCGCACATAGTAAACCAAGTACGTATTAACTTATGCCAATTGCAAGTACCGATATCAATACCGCTTCCGTATTTACAATAACAATTGTAAAACATACAGCAACTCTAGTTAACAAAGTCACCGGAAACCCTGGTGGACCTTATGCCGGACGAGGGGCGTGGGGAAGGGGACACCCTGGCGGAACTCTTGATTGGCCGTGCAGCAGATATGACGGAGCCTGAGGAATAGGCTCTCTTTTATAGAGGTCCGTGTTCTTTGTGCAAGGTTTTAGTTGTAGACTTTAAAGTCAGTAAGAAGAAAATAGTAGAGGAATAGGAGAAGGGGATAGACTTGTATGGGATTGAAAAAGATAAGTAGTTTATAGATAAGGATAAGAAGTAATAAAAAGATATAGGAGGAGGATTTTATAATAATATAATAAAAGAAAATATAGGTTTAAATAAAGTAATTATTATTTAAAATAAAAAGATAGTAAAGATTAAATAGATTTTAAATAAAGTAAGAAAAGATAAAAAAATATTAGTTTTATTATATTATTAAATAGTTATTTTAAATATTTATAAGATTAAAGTAAAATATTATATAAAAATATATAATATAAAATAAATTATAGTAAAATTAAATAAAATAAATAAGAAAGTTTATTTTATTTAAATTAAAGTTTATATAAATATAAAAAAAAAGAAAAAAATAGATATATTAATAAAAAAGAATTTTTTTTTAATTTTTTTAATTTTAATTTATTATATATATATAATATAATTATAATAAAATTTAAATAAGTTAAATATTTTATACTTTTTATTTTTAAAGTAAAACTAGTTATAAATAAGATAAAATAAAGTTTAAGAAATAATAAAATAGTAATATATAAAAAAAAAGTATAAAAAAATAAAATAGTAATTAATTTTTTAAAAAAAAAAATAATAATAATAAATTATACTATATATTATAATTATAAAAGTAAGTTTTTAATATAAAGATTAAAAGTATATCTAATAAAAATTATAGAAAATATAATAAAAATAAAAATTATATTATTTTAATTTATAATAATAATATTAAAAGTAAGTTAATAATTATAATAATATATATTAAAATAATAATATATAAAATAAGTAAAAGTAAGATATAAAGTAAGTAAAAGTAAAATAGAGAGTAAGTAAAGATAAAATTATATAGTTTAAGTTTAATAATTATATATATAAGTATAAGTTAAATTTATAATATTATTTAAAAAATCAAAAGTTAAATATATAATATAGATATATATATATATAAAGTAAAATAAGTTTAAATTATTTATTTTTTATATAATTATAATATAATATATTATAATAATAAATTAGTATTTTTTACTATTAATTAAATTTGAATAATAATAGTATTTTACTTTTATTAAAAGATATTTTAGTAAACTAATTTTATTAATTTTAATAATAATTTATTTTTAATATTAATATATATTAATATACTATTTATCTTAATTTAAAAATAAATTTTTAATAATATTACTTATTTGATACTTATAAATAGTAATTTATTATCTATTATAATCTAAAAATAGATATCTTAATAAAATTGTCTATATAATACTTATATATCTAAGTATACTATTTAATTTAACTTAAAAATAGATATTATAATAATTAATATATATTTAATAAAATAGTTTAAAAGAATAAAATATTTAATTAAATTAAAAAACTATAAAAAATGCCTAATATATAATAGTTAATTAAATAACTATATAAGTAAAAGTAAATATAAGGTATATTATATATAATATTACTATTAAAAACTTTTATATAGTTAAAATCCTAAATTCTATAGAAAAAATATTATAATAATAGAAAATAATTTAATATATATATTTAATAAACTATATCTTTATTCTAAAAAAATACTTTTACTTAAATACTTATTATATTTAAGAGTTTTTTAAATTTAAAAGCTTGATAACTTATAAAAAGTTTTCTTGTTACTTATTATACTAATTATACTTATTATACTAATTATACTTACTTTACTTATTATATTAATTATATTTATTATACTAATTATATTTATTATACTTATTTTACTTATATTTATTATATTTATTAAATTTAGTATTAAAGATATATATGAAACTTTTTATACTAATAAATAATTTTGATTATTTAATATAAATATTTATTTTAATATTATTTTTAGTTTTAATTTAGTTATTTTAAATAATAATTTTTTTTATTTTAATTAATTATAAAATAATTTTTTTATCTTTAAAGAATAAAATATTATTAGCTTTAAAGCTTAATAAACTATTATTAGTAGTAATAAATAGTTTCTAAAAATACTCTTACTAATATAATTACTAGTAAATTAACTAATAGAATTATTAGTAAGATTATTAATAGAATTAATTATAGAATTATAAATAAAATTATTTATAAGAATTAATAATAAAATTACTAATAAAATTATTAATAAAATTGATTATAAGTATAATTTTTAATATATTAATATATATAATTCTTAATATAATAGTAAATAAAATTACTAAAATAGTAAATAGAATTATTAGTAAAATAAATAATAGTTAAGTTATAATTTAAAATTAATAATATAATCTATTTATTTTTATATAACTTTAAAATATATAAAGCTATTACTTAATATAAACTATTATACTTCTTAGAATCTAAGTAATTATACTATATATAAAAAAGATTTATAAGTTATATATTATTATATACTAATTTTTTTAATATTTCTATAAATATATTATTTATATTAATAAAATAATTAATAAAGTTATATTTATTAGATGATAATAAAATATTAGTTTTATAATTAAATTATATAAGTACTTTACTAAAGTAATACTACCTTTTTTGTACAAAAAAAAGTTAATTAACTTAATATCTATAATAATAATTATTTTAATAATTTAGTAAAGCTTTTATTATTAAATTATAGTATATCATTATTAAAAACTCTTTATAATATTACTTTTAGTAATAGTATTAGTTTACTAATAGTATATTATTTATAGTAGGATATAATAGAATTAAAAAACTAATATACTTTAAAATATTATTTATTTTTTTACTTATAATTTAAATATAAGTCTAAATATATATTAATAATAGAAAAAATAATAATATTTATTTTATTTAAATAATTATTATATTAAAATTAATACTAAAAGTTAGAAATTAAAAACTAGGTTATAATTATTTATAATTAAATTAAAATAAAATTTGAATTATAATTTTTAATAATATAGTTTAAATTATAAAGTAGTATATATTATTAATAATCTATTATAGTATATATTAGTAATATTTAATACTTTTTATTATAGTTATTTATTAGACTAATAGTAAGTTATTATATATATAAACTACTTATATATATATAAATTAATTAATAAAAAAATATTTTAAAAATTTTAATAGTTATTATATTTTATTATATTTTATATTAAATTTATTATATAATTACTAGTAGGTAATATAATATTATAGTATCTAGTTAATAATTATTATTTAGACTTTAAACTTTTGTTATAATTATATAATTTTTTTTCTTTCTTTTTTATCTTTATATAATATCTTATATTATTATTTAAAATATATAAAGTTTATTTTTTATCTTTATTAGCTAAATTCTTTAATACTCTTATTTATAGTTTTTATTAAAGTTATAATTATTATATATTTTTAAGAGATATTTTTATAATTATAAATATTAACTCTTACTATTATAATATATTATATTAATTAAATTTTACTAAGTATAATCTATTAATCTAATATTATTATTAATTATAATTGAAGTAAATATTAAGTTTTTAACTACTATTATTAATTTAATTTCTTAATTAATAGTTATATAAAACTTAGTAAATACTAATTAAAACTATATTATAATATTTTATAAAATAATTACTTTAATAAACTAGCTGATAGGTTTACTAACTTATTTGTAATATATAATCAAGATTTGAACTCTAGTTATATATATTAATTATTAAGTTATAATATAATAATAAAAGAATACTAGATTAACTATAATAAATTAAAAGCTATAATATAAAATTATTAAATAAAAAATAGTAATTAATTAATTTTAAACTTAATTAAAGAATATAAAAGCTATTAATTTTATATTAGTTTAATTATAATTTAAAAAAAAAAGCTATTTTAAAAAATACTAAACTTAAAAAAGCTTTTAAAATAAGATTAAAATGAACTATATCTTTTTTTTATATAATTATATCTAAAAAATAATAACTTATAATATTAAATAAATTAAACTTTAATTAGTAGTTAATTTTTTATTTAATAATAGTCTAAATTAAGTTTTATTTCATATAAAAAATAATATAATAAACTTAACTTAACTATCTATTTTTATTATAATTATTGAAAGTATATTTTATAATCTTAACTAAGTAACTAATATAAAATATAAGTTATAAATTATAATTTAGAAGACTAAAAAATTTACTATTTATTTTACCAACTTTTAATAATATATAGATATAATAAACTAAAATAATACAAATAAACTAGCAGTTCTAAAATCAAGATTTTTTTATTAGTTATAATAAGATCTTTTTACTATAAATATATTATCTAATAATTTTAATAAATATATAAAAGTTTATTAAAAATTAAATATTTATTATTATATATTATAAAGTGAAATATATAATTATTCTAAACTAATACTATTATCAATTGATCTTTAAATCTTCTAAACTTTTTATATACTTATTAATACTGAATAATAACTTATAAATTTATTAATAGAAAAAAAAAAAATATTAGTAAAAGAAAAAATAAAATAAATAACTCAAAAAAGATATTATTATTATAAAAAGTTAAAGTATAGAGTTTATAACTATTTATTAGCTTAATAATACTCTCTTTAAACTTTTAAAGCTACTATAATTATAGAAATACCTATAACTATAGAATAAGTATTAAATAAATAACTTTATTATAGAAAAATAATATTATTATAAGATTAAATAAGGCTTTTAATTTTTTAAATATTTCTAGTTCTGTATTATAGCTTTTAAAAGAAAAAAATTTAAATATAAATTATTTTATAGTTAGTTATAAATTAATTAATATTAATTTTAAAATTATTATATATATTTTTATTAACTATAATATAACTAGATTTATTTTTATAAATAAAGTTTTTATAAGCTATCATATATTTTTTTTATTTAAAGTTAAGGATTTTTAAGTATTAGAAGTTATTAATTCTTATCTTATAAAATTAAAAATTATAATATATTTTATTAAGTTTTAACTAACTATTAATAATTATATAGAATAATTATTTCTATTTATTATAAAATTTAATTATTATATTATTATTTTAGGTATTTTATAATTTTAATACTATAATATTAATATTTATTTTACTTTAAATATCTTTATCTTTAACTTTAACTATTATTTTAATTATTATTATATAAAACCTTTAATAAAAAAGACTTATTTATTTCAATTTTACTAAATATATTAATTATTTAAATTATAAATTATATATTTAATTAAATAGTAAAAAAAGAAAATAAATTAAAAAAGTCTTCTAAATAATAATATATATATTAAATATAGTTCTAAAAAAACTTTAAAAATAATTTATAACTAAAGAAGATAAAATAATAAAATTAGTATTATTTAAGTATTATTAGTTTTTTTTACTTTTTAAAAAAACTATTATAAAACTTTTACTTTATTATTTATTATATAACTATAATATTTTATTTAAAGAAAAATTTATTTTCTTATTTAACCTTTTATATATTTTATTAAAACTTAAACTAAAACCTTTTAAACTTTAGCTAAAAAAAAGCTTATTAAAAATTTATCTATATAATTTATTCTCTATAAGTTTACTAATAGTCTTTTTTAAAAAGAAAAATAGATTTTTATATTTTTGTATTAATTATTATAATCTTAATAATAGTACTATTAAAACTAATACTTACTATCTCTTATATAAGAAACTTTAAATAAATTTTATAAATTATAATATTATAATATTTTCAATATTTATAATATTTATAATTTAATTTATACAATAGAAGAAAAAAAATAAAAAATAGTATTTTAATTATATTATAATTCATATAAGATTTTAATTATACTTCTTAGCTTTATAATTACTTCTATTAGTTTTTTATATTTTACTAATAACATTTTTTATCTTTTTTTAGATAATTTTTATATTACTTATCTTAACAATATTTTAATATATAATAATATTTTAATATATAATAATACCTTTGAAGAATATTAATTATTTATTATGTAAGTACTAAAACCTTTTGAAAAAGCTAGCTTTTACTTCAAACTTAAAAAGTATAAATTCTATAAGCTATAAATTCATTATTATATTATAATTATTTTTAATAAATAGTATTTAAATAGATTTAGCTAAAGTTAAAATTATAATAAAATAAATATCTTTAGTTAACTTTTATCATACTCATACCATTATATAATTTACTAATTTTAATTATTAATTTCTTAAAAACTTCTTTATAATTATTATACTTATTATTTAATTAATTAATAAAGATACTTTTTAATATTAGAATAATAAATACTAATAGATTTTTTAAAATCTCAAAATAATATTTACTTTTACTTCTATTAGTTAGTATTTTAATTATAATTATAAAATTATAGTAAAAACTACTATATTTAACTATATCTCTATTAGTATTCTCTTTTAATATAATAATATACATATTTTCTATTTTATTACTTATTTCTCAAAAAAGTATTTTCTAGTTAAATATAACTATAAGATCTATAATAAAGAGTTCATAATTATTATCTAATACTTTATAGAATAGTAGGCTAAATTAAAATCTACTATCTATTCTATTTAAATATTTTTTAACTATAAAAATATAAAATACTTTATAATCATTAAATTTCTTAATTATTATTGAGTATAGTTTTCTAAATTTCTCTATTACTTTAACATTATAATAATATACTATTTAGGTAAACTAGATAAAAAAACTAATATATTAATAAAATAGTTAAATGATTTATTTTAAGAAGAAAATAAATATATAAAATTTTATAATTAAGTTATTTTAAAGCTTGATAATCTTTCTCTTACTTATAAAAGATTTTTTCTTACTCTAATACCTCTTAAGGCCTTCTAATATATTATAAAGTCTTCTTTAATACTTAATTATTATAAATAATATAATACTTACTATTTAGTATTACTTATTATAAATTTATAAATTATATTCTAATATATATCTAGAATATATTAGAATTATATTTTTATTACTAATTAATTTCTATTATATATTCTAATATTTATCTTTTACTATTCTAATATTTAGTATTCCCTACTATTTTAATATTTACTTTCTACTATCCTAATATTTATGACTATTTTAATATTTATTTTTAATTATCTTGATACTTACTCTTTACTATTCTAATAGTTACCTTTTACTATTTCATTATCTCTGACTATTATGATACTTATTCTTTATTATTTTACTACTTTTAATTATCTTAATATCTACTTTCTACTATTTTAATAACTACTCTTGACTTTTTTCTATTATTATATTCTATTAAACTCTTATTATCTTATATTTATAATATATTTATAGTTTTATAACTTTTTTATCTTTACTTTTTTAGAATTAATATTTTAACTTATTCTACTCTCTTAATATATCTCTACAATTATATTATTATTTTAACTTTTTACTATAAACTATTTTAATTTATTTATTTTATTTATTTATATCTTAATATATTTAATTATATAATTTATTCTATAAATTAAAATTAATCTTATTATTAACTAACTAAACTATACTTTTCTTTACTATTATCAAAAATACTATTACTTCTATATTAAAAATCTCAATAATTTATAATATTTGTTTATCTTTTTATTTTTTTATCTTTATTATCTTTTCTGTATTATATAGTCTATTAGAACTCTTAAATCTTAGAACTCTTATATATACTACCTTATATACTATCTCTATCTTATTTATTTCTATTTTATTTCCAATCCTATAAAGTTCCTCTAGTCTAATTATAATATTACTATTTAATTATTTATTATATATCTAAGACTATAGTCTTTTTCTTACTTAAATCTAATTTACTCTATTATTTTTATATCTTCTAAACTTTTTAACTCCTATCTACTAAATATTATAGATTTTTATATTATTTTTTTGAAATTATAGTATAACTACTCTAAGACTACTAATATATAATCTTTAACATATTTCTATCTTTTTTTTATCTCCTAGAGTAATTTTCAAATAATTATTAATATAAAAATAATATTAATACATATTAATTAGATTTAGAATATAGAAGGTTTATATAAGTACTAATAGTAATTATATTATTATATTCCTTAACTATAACTACTTAAATAATTTTAGATCTTCTTTAGTTAAAATAGTATCTTTTATATCTTGTTATATTATTATAACTAGAATCTTTATTTTAGTATTAAATATTATTTTCTTCTCCTATATATATAAATTTAACTTTAGTATTTTAAAAGTATACTCTTTTTTATATATATTAAGAATTAGATTATTATATTTACCTAATTTAATTATTTATAAATATCCTTTAATAGCTTCTAAAAAGATTTAGGAATTTCTATCAAATATTATAAAAGATGTTTAAATTAAATAATCTATTCTATATAATATATAATAAGATATAATTTAAAATAGTTAAATATAGATTAATTTAGATTATTAGTTATTAAATATTCTTATTTCAAATAATTTACTAATATATTATTTATTTTATATATAGTTATAGTTAAAAAGTAATTCAAAATTATTTTCTAATAAGTTTAGATTACTACTAAATCTTTAAAAACTTCTTTTATTTTATTTTAGTTAGCTAAACTTATATAAATTCTATAAATACTAGATAATACTTATAAAATTTTTATACATACTTAGTTATATATTAGATTATCTTTATTATATAATTTTAATATTATATAATTAAATAGAAGTTTAATAGTATATAAAATATATATATAGTAATTTTTCTATCAACTTAAATAGCTAGCCTTAAATAGCTAGTATTCTTTTTATAATATATAGTAGCTATAAAATAATTAAAAATAACTTATTCTATACTTTATATTTTAATATTATTTTATATAGTAATTTAGTAATATTACTTTTATAGTAGAATAAACTTTAAGTATTCTAGTAATATACTCTTTATTTTATTAAAAACTATAAATATTTTATATTTTTCTAAGAACTCTTATATTAAGTTTATTAAATTTTTTAAAATACTAAGCTAGATATTATATAGTATATTTTTATATATAATACTTAATAAATAGACTATAAAAAAACTCTATAATATATTTTTAATTAGTTTTATAACTAAAATAGTTAATTTATTATTTATTATTAATTTCTTTTATATATAGTAAGAGAATTAATAAATATATTATTATTATTAGCTATTTATAAGTATTTATAATTAGTATAATTATATTAAATATAGAGTTATTTAAGTAATAATATAAGTTGATCTTGACTCACTATATATATTAAATACTAGTTAACTTTTATATAATAAAAATTTATAATTATTATATAATTAATAACTTATATTAATATAATAGGAATATAATACTAAAAGTATTTATCTCTATATATTATCTTTAATCTACTTACCTTTATGAAAATAGTTATTATTTAATAAAATATATTTTTAGTTTATTATATTACTTTAAATATATCGAAAAGAAATACTAAAATCTAGTTAATTAATTGATATTGAGTTTTAAGAAAATTATACTATTAGTTCTAAAGTAAGAATTTAATAAGGAATTTTATCTCTTTTAGACTCATAGGATTATAGAGTAATATTCAACCCTACTATAGATATTTGTGGTCTTATAAAATAATATTAGATATCTATATAAATTCTAAATATATTCATAGTAATATAGTATTAATATTTGTACTATTTATTTATAAGAAAGAAATATATAAAATAAGTATAAACCTTAAAGTAGTATATAATTATTATAAATAATTAAAAGATTTATAATACATCTATAGACTCTTAAAGAAACTATATTTTAAGTTTTATAAGTATTTGATTAATAGTTCAATAGTTATACTGAAATTAATATAAGAACTAATTATATATATATTAGCTATACTAGTTATTACTCTAAGATCTTAGTATTATCTTGAATTAAAGTTATTAGTCTAAACTTTAGAAAAATAACTCAATAAAAATAAATAATATAATAAAGTTATAAAGATATACTTTAAACAAAGGTACATCTAATAATATTATAAAGGAGTGTATTTTAGGCTAAAGTTAAAAATATAATCAACATATAAAGTTCTCCAAATATAATATTTCTAACTTATATTTAGGCTTATTTTATACCCTAATTCTATATTTATAATTCTATTTATAATCAGAATAAAATCTATAAAGATATAAGATATTTTAGTAAGGTTAATTAAATCTATAAAGAAGTTTATAGATTACTAATAATAACTTGATGAATAATTTATATATTATAATGAACTAAGATTCTATAATCTTTTATCTATTAATATCTTTCTAATAATAATCTATTTGTAATCTATGGTTGTTTATTTATAGAGTTATATATAGTTGAAATTTATTTTTAATAAATATTGGATATTATTAAAAAAATATTGCTGAAAATTCAATGTAATAATATTATAATACTGTTTAATAATAATTCAATAGTATTAGAGATTAATAATATATTAAAAGTTAAAATTAGTTATTTTGGCTATATATTCTTTAATAGAATAAGTTAGCTTAAGTAAAGTATATATAATATATAAATATAAGAATTTTCTCTATATTTAAGCAAGTAATCTATAATAATAAATATAAATAATGAATATATTAATAAAAATATAAATAGTATAATACATAGAAAGAAATTTTAAAACATAATAGGTAAGTATATATCTTTTAAAATATTTTATTAAAGAATATATATTATTATTATATACTATAAATAGTAAGAGTAGTTTTTGGTTGAATTTAATTTTACTATTAAGAGTATTCAAAAGTAAAAATACTTTAAGTATATAAAGCTTATAAAGTTTTAAATTTAGTTTATTTTATTGTTAACTATTAAAAGATTTATTTTATATTATAAAATAAAAATTATCATGAAGAACTAAAATAGATTAAACTTCTTATTTTAGAATTTTATTTAATATTTTAGAATATATATTATTACAGTAGTATAACTATAGTAATCTTATTTTTTAGTTGTTAGAGTACTATAAAGATAAATAGAATGTCTATAATATTTAATATATACTATAGGGTAAGTTCAACTTACCCTACTATAATAGTAAAGATTAATAACTATAACTATAAATATATTTCTAAAGAGCACATAAGACTATAATAAAGGTTATAAGTAGGAGCACTAGAAGATGTGATTAACGAAAGATAGAGTTTATATTACTAAAGCTTATAATACAAAATATTATATAGAGAATAAGAAGAGAGAGAGAAAGAGAGAGACATAATTATAACAGAAGTTTAAAATAATTACTTATAGCTTTTATATCATTCCATTGCTAACCAGCCTCTATAATATTATATTATATTCTATCACTAACCAATCACTATATAGTAAGCCTAATTATAATAAAAGATATTATTTTTTATTAATTTTTATTATCTTACATTTTCTATATTTACTATTATCTTATAAACTACTAAATTTAGTAGTTAGTTATACTCAGCAGAACTTGCTATCTCGAGGGTACTTATATAGCTCCAGTATAGATCTATACCATATGACTCATATATCTCCTATAACTCATATTTTCTATGACTTATATATTTCTTATAACTTATATTTTCTATAACTTATATATTTTTTATGACTCATATTTCCTATAACTTATATAGCACTGCTCCATAGCAAGTATTATATATTATGTATTCTAACTATTAGTTACATTATTAAACAAATATACAAGAACTATAGATTCCCTCTAGAATCTTCTATATAGACTACTTTAAATATAGATAATAACCTACTACAGATCAGTTAGTTAATAAATAATCTAAATAGAGATTATACCTATTAATTAATATTCTTAACAGAACTCTCTACTTAATAATAACTACTTTTCTGAGGTAATCTCTCACTAGACTTGGTATATATAAATATCTATCTTAAGTAAATATAGATTATATAAATAGTATTGAATAACTACTGTCTAGTATTATTTATTAAATTTTTTTTTATATCAAAAGTTAATCTTTACTACTTTTTACTTTATCTTAAGACTTAATCAACTTTAGTAATACTCTTTTATACTTCTTAGTATAATACATCTCAAATATAATAATAATATTATAAATTTAGTTAGTTACTATAACAACTAATGAAATATTAGACTTTCAACTATAGTATAATACAAAGACTTAGAAGCAAGCTAAGTAGAGCTCTAATGGGTAATAGTTCCCTATATAAAAGTATCCCACTTCTATTTCAAATACTTTTTCCAGTACCCTTAATAAATAAACTTGCACTCTTGGTAATCCTTAATATTATATTAAAAATAAAAAATATGGTATATAAATAAAAAACTAATACTATAAGTCCTAGGAATAATCAGCACAATAAAGAAATAATCCTCATCCCACAGCTCATGAACTACCTCCTCCATACTAGACAATATATCAAAGAAAGGACTATCACTCTCTAAGGTAATACTAGACCTAGACATTCTAATAAAAGTCTTAATACTATAAATATCTACTTCAATATTATAATCAGAAAACAAAACACTCTTACTATATGGCTTAGAGCTAGACTCTTTAGCAGTAACCATAGAAGAATCAGGTCTATAAAATAAATTTGGACTTTGCTAAGCTGCCATTACAATGTTACTATCATTATTAATAACCTAGCCAATATCACTCTCTATCAAGTAGATATTTAATAAATCTTTTTCAACAATAATACTAGAATAATAAGGTACTAATATAGAAAAGTAACTTAAAGATTAAATTTGTTGATCTAATCTAACAGATTATAGAATGATAATTGACATCAAAGCGAACCTAAAATAAGAATCAATATCAGATAGAATAGCCTCTATAGCTAAAAAATAGACTAAAAAATTAAGGTATTTAACTATACTACCAAAAGAAATTTAAGAGCTAATTAAACATACTCTAAAGAAAGCTAGAATTATAGACTCTAAATATTTAGAAGAAAAAGATATTAAAAAAGACAATAGAATAATCATAGAAAGTAGGGGCTTTATTCAGGATTTACCTTATAAGGCTACTATTGATCTTATTCTCCTATAATTATCGAAGGCATTTTAGGATGAAAATAAAGATAAGATAATCAAAATCCTAAAATATACATCGATTTTAGGAAAAATATAAGAATATTATCTAGTAGATACTATACTTCTAATGGAAGCAGCTATAAAATATTACCTATAACTCACTACATACTCATTTTCAGATCGAGAATTAGAAATAAATATCTATCTCTGGAAAAAATTAAAGAAACTGATACTTAAACTTTTAAAAGAAAGAAAATAGCTTATGGAAGAATAAGATAATATAATAGCTTTCATATTATATAGTACTCACTTAAGTAAAACTAAAACCTCTTTAGAAGACTAGTTTAAACCCATACTAAGTCTGCCTAGAACATTTGCTCAAACTCTAATAAAAGATAAAAGTAAAAGTTAAGAATCTATCTAAGAAGATACCACGTCAATACAAGAAGTAAGAAGCTCTAACTCTTTTCAACCATCTCTGGATGAAATACAGAAATTAGATAATAATGAAGAAGATAAAAATAATAATAGTACTAAAAGAAATAGAAATATTAGTCAATAGTAACAATAATCTAGAATATAAAGTAGACCAAAAGATAGCAAACTAAATGATAGCTCTAACTCAGATAATAGTATTATATTAGTAGCTAGTCTACCTAAAATTAAAAGAACTTAATGAAGGAAATTAGTAGAATACTAATAATAGAAATCTACCACTAGAATAATTTTGGCCAATAATCTTACTTTATCAAAGAAAATCAAAAGAATCAAAATTAATTTACTAGAAAAACTTAATGGTATTGACAAAAAGTAGAGAGACTTATAATATTTTGATTCCTATCCTATAGTAGTCCAATACTAGTTAAAGATCAAAGAAATTGATTTGGAAAAAATTAAGGTATTAGAAATCTTAGGACTTTTACTCTAAAGAAGTACACTCATAACCTATAATCAATATCTAAGGGATAAAGGGAAGAAAGTTAAATTCTTTAGCTTTATAATAGTACTCAGAAATTTTTTGATACCATTTACTAGCAAAGATATTTTATAGAAGTAATAAGAGACTACTATACCATATAAGAATAGATAATATATAGGTATCAAACAATTTACTAACTAGCTTATAGAAATGCAGATTAAATTGATTAATATTAAAGGCAACAAATCAATTTTAGAAGAAGTCAAAAGAAAAAATTTTTTTAATCACCTACCTATATATATATTAGTAATATTAATTCCCTTAATCAAAGATAAATAAATATATAACTAACTCATATACTAAGTAGAGTTATATAAATCATCAAAGAAGGATATTGCTCTACCATATATACTAAGTAGACCCTATTAATAAAATACTAAGTTATCTAACTAAGATTAAAATTAATAAAGAAATAATAATCAGTATAGATCAAACTATAGTAATAGCAATAAGCTTACTCTTAAGTCCAATTATGATAAACAGAATGAATCTGATTAGGATACTATTAGAAAAAAATTAGATAATAAGACAAAGATACAACTAATAAGAAATAAAAAATATTTATAGTATTGGAACTCTAGACATTCTTATAAGGATTGTAGGAAGCAACAGAATAAGGTAGCTTTATGAACTGCAGCACAAGATCTCACTATAACTGCTACATCGAAAGTTAATAAGGATAAAAACATATAATAATCTCTATTAATATAATAAATTGACTACAATTCAGTTTATATTAGAGCAAAGGACTAACTTACTCTAGTATTAAAAGATCTTTAAACTAAAAGAGGAAACTTGATCAATTCTGCTTTGGTATACTTGTATGAAATATTGACTAAGAGTATTAAGAAAATATCTTTAAGTACTACCTTAAAAAGATCAAAGGTGACAATTAATAAAATATATATAATTAAATTAGACTGGATAAGGTATATAGAGGAATGAATCTTCTATATAATATACTTAAATAGCTAGAACATAATTCTAAGGGAACCTATACTTACCAAAGTTTATATAATTATCCCTATAGGTTAGGAACTAGTTACTATTCAATCAGAAAGTATGACTTGCTTGGCTTTAAAAACATGAAAAGGACCTAGAACCTTAGAAAGTAGTATAAAGTCTATATACTTATAGGTAATATGTGAGTCAGTTATAGACTATAGTAAACTAGATAGTTAGGATACTATTAGCAAAGTAAAAGATGCTGATATAGAAGTAGATATTATAGTCACTACCTTATCTATATAAAAGCAATTTAATCTAATAATAGAATTTCTTAAATTATTTTCAAAAGAAATTTCATAGGACTTACTACTATTAAAAATAGACAATTACTATATTATAGTAAAACCTAGAGTAACTTAGATACTATGATGGAGACCTTCAAGCTATCGATTTAGACAACAAATTTAAAACAAAATTATTAGGAACAAAAAAATAGAATGAATCTACTGAGTAGAACATAACACTAATAGAGTTACTATATTTACTATCCCCAAAAGAGACAAACTAGAAGAAGCCAGATTTATTAATGACTGTCGAAACCGTAATCTCATAGTTGAACTAAACTATATACTACTACTCAATATTAATAAATTAATTGAACTAGTAGTAGTAAATCCCATTTAGTTAAAAATAGATCTAGTAGATAACTTCCATAATATCAAAATTGATCTAGAGTCAAAGAAATACTTTATATTCTTAATGTACTTATAATATTATAGAAGTAAAATCATATAATAAAAAGTATATAATATACTAACTACTATAGTCTGAGTAATATATAAAGTATTTAAGGATATAGTCTATAAATATTTAATAGTCTATATTGACAATATTATTATCTTTACTGAGACCTATAAATAATATGTTGCCATTCTTAGAATAGTACTATAATACTTACAGAATAAAAGATTTTTTCTGAAAGGAAGCAAATATTAATTCTTTACAGATAGATTAAAGATTATAGATTATATTTTAACTTTAGATCGATTTTATGTTAACCTTATAAAGAGAAGAATAGTATTAATATTTTCCACTCCTAAGAAGAAGAAAGACCTCAAAGGTTTTCTTAGAATTGTTGATTACCATAGTTATTTTATTCTTAGCTTGGTATCCTATGTAAGTATATTATTAGAATTATAAGGAGAGACTAAGAAGTAGGAATAGATAGATATATATAACACAGTATTTAAAAAACTAAAAGAACTTGTAAATTCTGCTCATATTTGAAAACCCTAGAATAATATATCTATTGAATCCAAGTATTTAATTTATGATACTAGTGATATAGGTTTAGAATTTTAGATTAGTCAAGACTCTTTTATTCATATCAAACTATTATACTTTTACTCTAGAAAGTTTAATTCAGCTTAATTAAATTATACAACCTTCTAAAAGATATTATTGGTAATTATTGACTCATTGAAATTTTTTGAAATACAACTTAGAGGTCATAAATTCACAATTCTTATAGATTACAAACTATTAGTCACCTTTTGTATTCAAGTACATATAAGTTAGAAGCTCAGATATTAGTAGGACCTTATTATAGAATTTGACTATAAAATTCAGTATACAATAGGAAAGGAGAACTTGATAGTAAATACTTTATCAAGAAAGTATAAATATCTTGATATTTCTACCATCAAGGATGATTATATTTCTACTAGTATTAACTCTCCTCCTTATCTTTATACTAATACTTTAACTTCTTTTCTATATACAGACCTCTTTTCAAGTAAAATAGTTTCCTATAGAGCTATCAACTTCTAATATATTAATTATAACTATAACAAGTATAATAGAAGAGCTGCAAAGCTCAAATACTATTTCTTTTATCCTTACTATAAAGCTGAAACTAAAGTGGAAGACAACTATGAGTATAAAGTACTCAGCTACAAGTTAGAAGCCTCTAATAAAGAATTTCTAACTTCTATTAATACTGAACTATTTAATAGGTACTAACTTACTAATACCAAAAAACCTAAGACAGACCCCATTTCATAAGCAGTAACTAAAGACCAAGAAAAGGAGCCTTTGACTCCTCTATTAATACTAACCCTAATTGATATTATCCTTATCTATACCAACTATTAATAATATAAGCATATACATTAGTCTGTATACTAAGATTTTTACTATCCTGCTCATAACAACTCTCATATGATATATAACTATATATTTATTATTGAGATCTACACTATTTACAATATCCTAGGACATAGCAGCCTTAACTGTACTCTCACGAATTCAGTTCTTTAGAAGGAGAAGGAATTCTTTAAGAACTATTTAGATAACCTCAATACAGTTCAAGATTCTTATAAGAAATTAGTCAAATCAGTTTCCTTTCTTTTTTCTACTAACTCTTATAAAAAAGTACTCGATAACTACATAAAAGAAGTCTACTAAAATATGCTAATTGTACTTTACTAACCATAGAACGCCGTACTAATTCCTTCTAGAAGTAATATTGATAATATCTTCTAGACTACTACAGTTACTACTTATTTCCAGAAGTGAGTAGTAGTCAATAAAACTTTTACTCTTATTCCTGCTGAATTATCCCAATTTTCTCAATGATATTGTGATTTTTACAAGTGACTAAGATACAACGCCACCACTTATGAAAAGAAGAAACTCATAGTTGTTGATTTTAACTAATAAATTGAACTAACCCTTAATAGGCTTATTGATAACAAGTATATCACTAATGGTTGGGAGGATAATAAGGACTTTTTTATCATATAATAGGTGGATTTAAGAGATAGAATGAAAGCAGTATACTAAGTATATATAAAGGTATACTATATCTAGAAAGATTACTATGATACTTCTAAATGGTATAAAGATTATAAGATCAGAGATAGATTCTTATATATCAGAAATATATATAGATAATAAAGATTAGTCTTGCTCAGTACTTTCAATATTGAAGATAAGAACTATCTTGAGCTAGTAATCAATAAAGTATATGAAGCAATAGTTCATAGTAAAATTAAGAAAACTATGAAATATCTTACTAATTAATACTAATACTAATACTTCTCTGAATCAGTTGAAGAATACATTAAAAGTTATAATACTTATTAATAGACTAAGTATTCTAACAGACTATCTCTTTAGTTTATCACTCCTTTATATATACCAGAAAAACCTTAGTCAGATATTTTAATTGATTTCCTTTAGTTAGCTTCTATTTTTATCAAATGTTCTCTCTTGTACCTAAATATTCCTGCCGATAAAGAGTATATTATCTATATTTTACACCTTTGGATAATTGTCAATAGATAATCAGGATTTAAGTTTTTTTTTCCTATTCCTAATAATTTTATAATAGAATAATATACTGTTATCTTTAATATTTAGGTAGTCCTAATTATAGGATATTCTTTATATATTGTTTTTGATTATAACACTCTTTTCATATTATTACACTTCCAGAATTAAGCTAGGAAGAATGGAATCAAATTGGAACTATCTACTACATATTACCCTTATACAAACAGATAATCTAAAATCATGAATAAGAAAATCTTGTAAGTAGTAAGAGCATGTAAAGCTAAAGGATCTAACTAGCTATATAAATTACCTAAAATTTAGTTAAATTTAAACTCTAGATTTAATAATACTAGAAAAAGTAGTTCTTTCACTACTTTACTAGGATTTAATATATCACAAAAAGCCTTCCTACTACCTTATCCTATCAATGCATTTATACTAGCAAATAAATATTATAATAACACTTCATAAGTACTCTATGATAACAAGAAAACATAAGTAATATAAGTAAATAAATATTATAATACAACTAAATTCTTAATTGGATAACAAGTTATGCTATCCTTGGAAAATATAAATATACTAAATATTTTACCTAAGTTAAAACCTTAATAGTTAGTCTCTTTCTTAATTATATCTGCTAATTATACTTAAAATAATTATAGTCTAGACCTATCCCCTCAATATAACCTTAATCTCATATATAATACCTTTCATATTTCAAAACTTAAACTATATTATTAAAATAATTATACTTAGTTCCCTAATAGACGATTTTTGAAACTAAGACTAATTAATAATGATCAATATAAAGTTGAAAAGGTATTAGAATTTAGAATAGTACTATAATCTAGTGAATATCAATATAAGGTTAGATAGTTAGGATATACTCTAGAATATAATTCTTAAGTAAATGCTAAAGATATTACAACTGAAATCTTTTAAGATTTTTAGATAAAAGGAAGTCTAGAAGATACTTTCAAAAGATAATATACTAAGAGAGGAAAATAAGAACTCTAGATAAGAGATAAAACTCAAGCTCTTATTCAATAAGAATAAAACTACATTATGAACAAAGCTCATAATAACAAATATATTAATACTAATGTACTTTAACTATCTCTCAAGATAGGATATGTAGAAGCTAGAATTACAAAACAAAATTACTAATATAGTAAAAACTATTCTTAGTAGAAAAGTATAATAAGAGATATTATTTCTTATTAATTTTTATTATCTTATATTTTCTATATTTACTATTATCTTATAAACTACTAAATCTGGTAGTTAGCTATATCTACTGGAACTTGCTATCTCAATAATACTTATACAGTTCTAGTATTATCTTATACCATATGACTCATATATCTCTTATAACTTATATTTCCTATAACTCATATATTTTCTATGATTTATATTTTCTATGACTCATATAGTACTGTCCTACAGCAAGTTTTATATATTATATATTTTGACTATTTGTTATATTATTGAACAAGTATAAAACAACTATAGATTCCCTCTAGAATCTCTTATATAGACTATTTTAGATACAGATAATAACCTACTATAGATTGGTTAGTTAGTAAACAATCTAAATAGAGATTACACCTATTAATTAATATTCTTAATAAAACTTCTCACTTAATAATAACTACCCTTCTGAGGTAATCTTTTAGCAGAACTAGTATATACAAATATCTGTCCTAAGTAGATATAGATTATATAAATAGTATCAAATGACTACTATCTAGTATTATTTATTATACTAATATAGAATATAGTAGAATATAATGACTACTAGAACTTCCAAAATATTCGTCTATCAGCTAATTGATATATATATAAGTGGTTTAAATATATGATGGCTATACTATGATACCTACCTTATAAAAACTTGACTCAGAAAATAAGTTTTTATTTATTGACAACTTACTGAGTCAGCTTTTTACTGCATTAACTCAACTTACCTCCACTTAGTAATCTATAGAATTTTTACCAAGCTTGCTCTTTTATATTTTTTTTTTATTTTCTTTTTTAAAAAAAAAGTCTATACTCCTATTAATGGTTTTATATCTATTAATATCTTATTATATATTTTAGTTGCTTTTATACTTTTCTACCTACCTACTTCCCTAGTTATTTCTTCACTTTCTTTAATCTATACTATTATAAATTACTTGAAATATCATAGATTACTTTCATTGTTATAGATTGCTTACATTATTATAGCTTACTTATACTATCATAGATTGCTTATATTATTACACATTGCTTATACTATTATAAATTACTTATACTATCATAGATTGCTAATACTATTATAGATTGCTTATACTGTCATAAATTGCTTATACTATCATGGATTGCTTATATTGTTATAGATTACTTATAGTATTATAAATTATTTATACTATTATAGATTACCTATACTATTATAGATTACTTATACTATTACAGATTAGTTATACTATTATAAATTACTTATACTATTATAGATTGCTTCTATTATCATAGATTATTTGTAATATTATATATTACTTATACTGTTATAGATTGCTTATATTGTTATAGATTACTTATACTATTATAGATTAGTTATACTGTCATAGATTACTTGTACTATTATTTATTTTGCTATTATAGTCTGCTTATATTTATTAAAGATTGTTTTTACTTCTTACTTATTATTAGCACTTATTATTTATTATATATCATAGATTATTACTACCTATCTTATATTTCTTACTTCTGCTACCATTTCTTTATATCTCTTATATATTCTTTATACTAGTCATAGATTATTACTATTTATTATAGATTGTTTCTATTGAAAGTCCTATATTAATTACTAAAAAATACTATATTATGTAACTAAATAAATAACTTATTCTCTTATATATTATAATTAACTATTAGATAAAAGAAATATACATGTATTTTAATAAATATCATTATTATATATAAAATAAAAAAAACATAAAAGATTAACTAATAAGATACTATAAAAAAAATAAACTACTAACTAAATAAAATACTTCTAAATACTCTAACTCTATTACTTTACTATATATTTTATTCTGCTATCTTTTAGCCTCCTTTATCTAAGGTTTATTTTTCAACTTATAGACTTTTAGGACTACTAATCTTAAATTTAAATAGTAGAATAATCCTTAACTAGTAGGTAGTTAGGTAATAGAACCTAATTTACTTAAGGTTGTAATAGGTATTTTGGCTGTTAGTTGTTTAAGTACTTGTATTATATAGAAACTAATATTAAAACTAGAATTGTATCATATTACTACAGTTCCTCATAAATATTAGATATAAATAGTCTGATATACTGGCCCTCCTTATAACTATATATTTCATACTTAGTAACTGTAAATTATATGCTAGGTAATTTAGGGTAATTTAATATAAAGAAATAATTATTTAGTAGTTGTATCTCCTACTACTACCCTGCCTTCTGCCCCTTCTCCTACTTCTACTACTCCTGCTACTACCCCTACTGCTATTGCTTTTGCTCTACCTTCTGTCACTACTTCTACTTCTACTCTTATACCTACTACTACTCTTTCTACTTCTGATACTACTACTCTGCTTCTTATTACTACTCTCTCTACTTCTACTGCTACTACCTCTAGTACTACTACTACTTTTACCCTTGATACTTCTACTATTTATATTTGTTGTTTTCATGGAATTACTAGCTGCATACTGCCTAGTACATTACCTCTAACTAATATATTTACTTGAATTTTATACTAAAGTTTAATATTCTACTATAAAATTATTTACCTATTGTATATTTTACTATTTTGAATTGTAATAAGGTTCACTACTATTTTATATTAATTGTATTTATCTATAATAGTATTTATGATATATTTTAAGCTACTAGTGAAAAACCTATGTATATATACTTTAGTTACCTCATATAGAATGTCTATTACCTTTTATTTTATATGTTCTATATTAGTCTAATTTGTTATGGCTAAGAATTTATTATTATACTCTATATTGATAACTTATATTATCTTTTTATATAGCTTATAGAAAGCAAACTTCAGAAGTATCAGATTTATACTTTTCTATTGATTTTTAATTTGATATATGAGACTTACTAATAATATACTTAACTTTAGTCTTATCTATTATACTAGTATACTAAGTATAGAATAAAAATAAATATTTACATTCTTGTAACCTCTTTCTTATATTATTTTTTCCTACAACTTTCTTTGGGCCTATAATTGTTTTAATAATTTTAGGTATCTATTTCAATACCTATTGCTATAGTAAGGTCTTAGAATTTTACTTCAGTCTCTACTTTGTCCTAGCCATAGTTATATAATATATAGTGAAAGGAGATAATAAACTTAGTAATAAAGAGGTAATCAACTTGTAGGTAATGAAGCAAATACAAAGTATTATGAGGATTTAAACTGAATATAAGATCAAAGAATTTTCCTTACTTATTCTTATAAGTTAGCTAGTTTAGTATAAAATATCTTTTATTCCTTTAAATAAAGAAAACTAAATAAAGCTTAAATTAATCTTAGACTATTTTCATTAAGAATATTATTTTTCTATTATTATTAGTTATATATTCTAGTTCTTGACTATATCCCCCACTATTAGTCACATATATATTATTAGAAAAAAATAAAATAGTCTTACTACTTATAAGCTATAAATTATAATATTATATTATTTAAATCTTAAGAAAAAAAAAGAAAATTAATATATGTAGTATTTGAAGCTAAACAAATATTGATATAGCATATCAACCTACTCTATCTTGAATCCATCTGAGTTTCCTTATGACTTATCATAGCTTTCTTCATATAACTATTCAGTATTTAAAAAGATTTTTAAAAAAAAAAAGAAAAAAAAAAAAATTAAATAATTCTTACCTATAAAATAATAAAACAACTAATACTAAATAGAATACATAATATATCAGACAACAATAAAATAATTACTAGATAATATAACGAAAATTATAAGAGATAGTAAAGTTTATAATAAATTATAAGCTTTATAATAACTTATTTATAGTTATTATTTATCTAATTTTTCTATATCAACCTTATCCTCCTTATTACTTTTACCTTTCTTATCCTCTTTATTACCTTCACCTTCCTTATCTTCTTCATTATTTTTATTGCCTACTCCTCTTTATTTATTTCCTCTTACCTTTAATTCTTCTTTTTATTCTCCTCACTCTACTTAATATACTCTTCCCTCTTATTATAATTATTATCTAAATTGCTCAAAATGAGTCCTGAAAGTGAATCACTACCAGGAAGTGGTAATCCTTTTTACTATAGTCTTAATATTAGCTATAATGGAGTTTCAACTATTTATCCTTAACTAAGTTTTGCTAGGCATTATTATTAAAATTATTCAGCTTAGTCTTAGTATCAGATGATAATAAAAAGTTGTCTTTCATAACTTGACTATTACTTTTATTATTAGAGTCTTATACTATTATGAATAATATGTCTCACTTCGTGAATAGAGAGGTACTTACTAGTTTTATATCCTTAACTACATCATTTAAACAATTTACTATACCCTTTTTAGCTCTTTTCATTTCTTTTAGAATTTGATTGATAATTGCAATTGTATTATCTTATATATATAGTTCGAACTATATATACATTTAGTACAAAATTGGCTTAATACTAATAATAATACTAAACTTATTTACTAGCTTTATTCTTATTTCTTCTAAATCACTTTCTAGAATTGTGTATACTAGTATATTATGATCTTCACTAAGTTCAAGCTAAAAGTTTTGCTGCTCTTAAAAGAGTATATACTAGCAATATATAATATATATCTTCTTCTAAATTAATATTATCTTTCAAATATTTTAAATAAGTTATTCAAACTTACTATATTATATATTACTGAACTGATTCTACTTTGTCTTAATTAAGGTACTAGTAACAATCATATGCTTACTTTCTACAATACCTACTTAAAGAACCCTATTAACTTTTTAGTACTTTTAGTTCTTTACTTATTTGAATACTAGAATAGGTTCTAGTAATCTTTTCTAACTTTTTTAGATTTTACTAGTATATGAATTGATTGATATTCTCTAAACTTTCTAACCTCTACTAAACTTTATATCTAAGTTGAATTATTTTAATTCCTAAGGAAATTCTATATACTTTTTATATAAGTTTACTGTGGTAGACATAACTGAGGTAGGGATAACTAGAATAGAGATGACTAGTACTAGCATAGCTAGACTTATCATAGAAGTCTTTCTATACTTATATTTATCTAGTATTAATTTCTCAATTACTGTCTTCCCATTTGATAGCTTGTTCTTTTTCTATATATAGTCTGCTATTATAATTCTTTTCTTTAATAGTCTAGTTGGCATAACTTTTAGCCTTATGCTTTCTAGTTAAATCTGTAGATACTAGTATAATAAGTCCATAATACTATCTATAATACAACCTCTAGAGTACGAATTTAGATTATATACTTACTAAATTAAAACCTTCTCGCTGACATTTATATTAGAAAATAGTAGATATTCAGTAAATATATACTCTAGGCTTACTAAAATAACTTATATAACTATTTATATAATACAGCCCACATAAATACACTCTTTGAGTATTTTTAGCCTAAGTTATATACGTTAAAATATTTATAATCTCAGTATTAGTATCTTTCTACTTATAACTTATAAATCTGGTCTTTTATTATACACTTGAAGTATATTCTCTTTAATTATTATAAGTATAAGTTATATGAGTAAAAATATTATAAGAAATAGATGGGATTCTTAGATATCCTATATATTAGAATATATTAAAATAAACAAAGGCATTCTTTCTTTTTCTATTAGCAAACTTAGATATTTTAGAAATAAAAATAGATAAATAACTTATATTATTACTAAGCGAGAAGTATATATGAGTATACATATAAGTATATTATAAATAATATAAAGGTATTATGAAAAAATTTATTATTTAATAATATATATAGTTATAGGACCAATATAGAAATGTGAATAGTAAGATCTAATAATAACCCTACCTAGTATAGTAATACTTAGAGACTCTTTATTTAGAACTATATTCTAGCTTTATTACTATCTCTAAATACAAGCCTTTCTTTACTAATAGATCTACTGTTTAGCTAGTATTTTTTAGAGAATAACCCCAATAATAAGTAAGTGCTAACTTACTATCTCCAATAGGGAATAGAGAGTAACTAGATAACTAAAAGGAGATAGGTTACTAATTATAGGAGGTTATTGAAGGGAAGAGACAGAATATTTAAATTCTATAAGTAGAAGTTGAAGAGACAATTAAGAGTAGTCTCTAAAAAAAGAGTACTTCTCATTCTCTTTATTTTCTACTATATCTACCTCCTTACTAAGAGCTTCCTCAAAATTGTCTACCAAGTCAATTGTTTTAATATCAGTTAATATATCACTAGAGGTAGCTAGTACTTCTATTATACTATAAGATTAGTAGTACTATAGATATTAAGTTCTAATATCACTAACTAATTAAAATTAGCTATAAACTAATAATAAGCCCTAGTAGTTTTCAAGTAATATACTACATTATACTACAATAATACCTTTTTTAATCTATGAGAGACTTTACTATTTTTCACTACTATAAACTATAATACTTTTAGTATATATAGATTCCTATAGCTTCTAAAAGCTCAGTTCATAATAGAACTATAATAATATAATTAGTATTCTATTTAGTATAATAAATCTAAATTAGATAAGTCTATAAGTCTAGAATCATACCTAATAAGATTATATAGGATAACTACTAAACTTGATATTAAGTAAATAACTAAGTATAAGAGGTTTTATATCTTGCAGTACTACTTTGCTCTCCTATTTATCTACTCAAATTAGTATATATAGTATATAAGATAATGAAGGTTATTATTACTGTGATTGAAAGGAGTAGTAGTATAGATATATAGATTTTATATAGTATTACTCTAGCTACTCTTTTGCTTTAAAAGAAAAAAAAAAAAATTATTACTTCTCTTCTGGGTATCCTCTCTAGCCTCCACCTCCTACCCATTAATATTAGTATTATTAAAGCAAACTAGTATCAGAATCTTAGTTCATTATCTTGATATAGTCATTATAGACTGATTGTCTTGTTATAGACTAATTACCTTATTATAGTATAAAAGTATATCTTTTCTAATAGAAAAAATATATAGTATAACTAGAATGTAGACTAGGAAGAGTAAGAGGTAGAAAATAATGATAGAGTCAATAATATATAAATAAGATAATATAAATATATATATAATATTACTCTAAAAACTTCTTAATATATGATAATAATATATAGAGCAAAATACTTTCAAATGAATAAATAGTACTAAGACTATCTACCAAAGTAACAGTTATACTAAGACTGATATAATTCTTATAGGTTCCAAAACTATTTTACTAGTTATACTTACTATGGTTAATAAATACTTAGATAACTTTTATATCTATTAAAACTTTTCTGCTAATAACTATAACCAAGTAGTATATATAACTTATGTGATACTAATAGTTATACCAAAACTAGCATAATTCTTAAAGGTAACTAGTATAAAGATTATTATATATCATTGAAACTCCTTTCTATGTAATAGTTATACTAATATAAGTATAACTATTATAGTATATATCTCTTATTATACCAACTAAACTAGTAGATCCTAATAAATTAAATAACTTATATATAAATATTATATATAAACTACTAACTAAAATAAATAGATTAACCCAAAGTAATAAACTAACTAATCTAAACTAACATTCCCTCTATAATATATAAGTATTGTTTTTTTAGGATAAAAAAATAAAAAAACTTATCATAGACTAATTCTCTTATCATATATAAGTATTTTAAATAAAAATAAATATAAAAAAGCCTTATTATAGACTACTGATCCTCTTATTATAGATATGTATTTTTCTTAAAAAAATTATAATAATAAAAAAGACTTGTCAGTAACTAATTATCTTGTTATTGGCTCTATAACTTGATATAAACTGATTTTATTAGAGTGATTATCTTGTCATATACTAATTAACTTATTATGAACTGATTGTCATATCATAAAGTTATTTTTTTTATCAGAGTAAGTATCTTATTATAGATAAGTTAACTTATCATAGACTAATTATCTTATCATAGACTTATTGGTTTATTATAGACTGATTTTTTTTGTTAGAGTAATTATCTTATCATAGACTGGTTAACTTATCAAAGACTAATTATCTTATTATAGACTTATTGACTTATTATAAAGTAATTATTATATTATAGTGTAATTTTTTTTATCAGAGTAATTATCTTATTATGGACTGGTTAACTTATTATAAACTAATTGTCTTATCACAAACTTATTAGCTTGTTATAAACTGATTTTTTTATAGAAGTGATTATTTTATTATAGACTAGTTAACTTGTTATAGACTGATTGTCTTATTATAAACTCATTAACTTATTATAGACTTATTAACTTATTATATACTAAATCTTTTATTAGAATTATTATTTTATTATAGATTATATTAGAAAAAAAAAATTAGCATTCGAATACTACTTATAAGCATCCTAATATATAAGTATATCTAGAGCATCAGGATCATTCTAATATATAATAATAATAAACTTTATCTAAATAGAGCTTATTAATATGATATTTATTCTAACTAGTCTAGTTAGTATAACTTTTTTTACATTATATTATACTAATTAGATTATATCTTAATATAGTTTTCTTATATATACTTTATTATAATTTAGTTTTATTATATAATCTCTATTCCAATATTTTTTATTTTATAAATAGTATCTAATACAAGTTGATTCTTTAAACTTGTAGATCTCTTCTTTTAATTTCAATCACTTATATATACTAGCAACCTATTCTACTACTACTCTCTTACCTTATTCTCTAGATATGCTATTCTCTAATTATCTTCTATACTTACTAATACTTATAGGAGGACTATGACTCCTAGTAATTTAGTATAACTTACCTACTATTTAGCTCACCTACTATTTAGCTTGTTTACTATTAAGCTTATCTGCTATTCATTTATTTAGCTCACCTATAGTCAAACCTTCTTTCTATTCAGCTGTTCACTTTGCTGCCTATTAAATCCCCTTTATATTTAACTATTCAGTTTGCTACTTATTAAATCCTATTTATATTCAGCTATTTAGTTTACTGCTAGTCAAACTCCCTTCTTATTCAGCTATTTAGTTCCCTACCTATCAAACTCTCTTTTTTATTCAGCTTATTAGCTATTTAGCTCACTTGCTATCAAGCTCTCTTTTTATTAAGCTATTGAACTCACTAGCTAACAAACTCCTTTACTATACTAGTCTATAGCCCACTTATTAGTTATCTTTTTAGCTTGTTAACTATAGAACTCTTTTACTATATAGCTTATTCATTCATCTACTATTTGGCTATTCAGCTCACCTACTATTCAGCTTATCTACTGTTTACTTATTGAACTCCCTTATTATTAAACTCTCTTCCTGTTAAGCTGTTGAACTTACCAGCTAATAAACTCCCTTATTATACTACTCTTTAACTTGCTTACTCTTTACCTATTTAGCTCTCTTGCTATTAAACCCTCTTTCTATTAAGCTATTAAACTTACTAGCTAATAAACTCTCTTACTATACTACTCTTTAGCTTACTTGCTATTTATCTATTTATTATAGGTAGGTTATTATTATGGGAAGATTATAATAATAACTTAGGTATAATTTAAATTCAATAAAAATAAAGATATATAAACTTAGAATATTGCTTGAGGCTTGCTTCTATTGACTATCTAAATCTATCAGTTTATATAGTAAACTTGATTTGATAAAGACTCTATCAGATTAGAGTATCCCTAATGCAACTACTACCTAATCAAGAGACTATTCTCTAATATAAGTATTTATGTAGACTTAATGATAATATATGATAAGTTGAATAATAAATAATAGTTGACAAGTATTAGACTATAGAAAGTAATAGAATTATAATAAAGAGAATATATACATAAGATAATATATTAAAGAATACACACTTCTATATACTAATCCCATTAATGCTTACTTAGACATTCTACTATATCTATGTAGGTGATCAGGCTAGTATAGTCAGTAGCTATAGACAAAAAGAGCATGCCATGATGACTTGAAATATTGACAGTAATAATAGTTTTATATATAGGGATCTACTTCCTCATATATTCAAGACCAGTAATATTATCATGATAATAGCTCAAGTATCTTAGAATGTCTAGAATGTCCTACCATTAGGGTCATGTGATATTTTTTGATTAGTTATATCTTTAGGAGGTTATAGTTTAGTATATAAATTTTTCTCTAAAATATTAACTTACTATTATCCTCTTAACATTTTGCTAAAGAAATATCCTTCGATTGTTTTTATCTCTGTTATAACTTTTCCAATATTTCTTATAGTAGTGGATCAATAGCAAATCCTTGTTGAAATAGATCCTTGATTAATTAGTCATTGTTTACTATCGTATTGATTGCTAAATTGTATGCTAGATTATGGGATTTTAATACTATTTAATATTGGAATTTAGTATATTCATCTCCCTCCTTAGAAAGGTCTCCTAACTTATAAGTAAAGGTGTCTGGTTTTTCGGCAGCTTTTTTTATTTAGTAGATGATTTTAAAGTTGAACTAAGATAGGTATTCTAACTATCGTACTTGGTAGTAGTTAAATAGCTTTATGGATATAAAGTATTCTAGATTCTTATAGTCAGAGAGTACTTTTATTGGATAGATAGTTGATTTTAGTTTTGGTTACTATTTCTTGAAGTATTTTATAATTACCATAAGTTCTTTGTGGAAAATTTATAGTTGCATTTGGCTAGAATATGTTTCTTTGAAAAGTATGCTATGAGGTATAGTATTCTATATTCATTATATTATAAATATATACTAGCTTTTTAGTAAGCTTTACTATGAGACCTATTATAGTGGAAAAATCCTTTATGAACTGATAATAAAAAGTGACGAATCTTAGAAATGCTCTAGCATCATGGAGATTTATTAGGGATTACTAGTTAATGATAGTCTTTATCTTACTAGGATCTATTTGTACTCTATCTAGAGATATAAACATGACAAGATACTGTACTTTTATCTTATAAAATTTGCATTCCTCTAGTTTGAGATATAGACCTATCTTTTATAGTACTTATAGTATTTGTAATATATAGTGTTTGTATTCTTCTAATGTATTGCTATATATAAGGATATTATTAAGGTAAGCTATATAGAAATTATTAAGGAATAAATGGAGGATATCATTGATGAACTGTTGAAAGCTGGCTAGAGCATTAGTGAGACCGAATGGTATAACTAATATTTTAAATAGTCCATATCTTATTTGAAATACTATTTTCTATTCTTCTTTTTCTGCTATTTAAATAAGATTATAAGTAGTTCAGATATCTAAAGTTCTATAGTATTGTACTTTAAATAATTTCATGAGAGTCCCTCAAATCAGGAGTAGTGGATATTGATTTTTAATAATACTATTATTTAATCCTCAATAATCAATGTATAGATGTAAGAATCTATTTTTCTTCTTAACAAATAATATTGATACTCTTACTAGAGAGGATGAAGCTTAGATGAATCCTTTAGAGAAATTTTTATCTATCTAGTCTTTAAGTACTTCTAATTTCAGTCTTAACAAGGAATATAAAAGTATAAATAGTAGTATAAATCCTTCTTTTAATGAAATTTTATAGTTATAAGACTAGTGAGGTAGGAGTACCTTTGCTACTACTTTTCTAAAGAGTAGTAGAAATTTATAATATTCATTAGGTAAAAGTTCTTTAATTTTGTCATCTTTAGTTTAAGATTCTTCTTTTGGTAGCTTAAGAGTCTGATTAAACTTATAAATAGTGAGGCAAAAAGGTTTCTCTATACCTTTTCCTTTTTTAATTAAGTAGCTGAAGGTAGAGCTGGCAATCATAGCTATTTAAGATCATTGCAGAATTAGTATAGAAATTCTAGTAATAAATGAACGTTTATGATAATAATATTATATATAATATTAAAGTTGAAAGTAACTATATTTCATGTAAATTATATATTTACATTATAGTGGCGAAGCCAAGAAATTCCTAATATAAGAAAATAATATCTTAATTTAGTAATAAATAGGAATAGTTATTCTTGATATCGTCTAATAATTATCTGTAGCTTTATTATATATGTTATAATTCCTAATTCTATAAGTTGTCCATCGATTACTTCTAATATTCAAGGTTCTTTGACTTTATATAGTGGGAGTTGGTGATAGCTTGCGAAGTCTTTATCTATAAATATATATCCAGTAGCCCTATAGTCTATAAGAGCATAAGTTAGGATATTATTATTATCATCTTTCAATTCACAAGTAATTATAAGATGATTCTCTCCTAATTCTTCCTATAATATAGGCTGCAATAATAAACTAGAAATGTATAGAGATGATTTTAATAGCCTTACATCAGTGTCATCATACTGAGATGAGGCTATTTTTTTAGTATTAGTGATATAGCATTGTCTTATAATATACTTTCTGCTGCTTGAAGAGGGTAATATTAGGTTTAAGGATAAGCTTTTACCTCATGATCTAGCTTACCGTAATAGTAATAATGACTTTTGGCAATTTGCTTAGCACTTTCTTCTGAGAATACTTTTTTTTGTCTGACTGAGAGATCAATTGGTCCTGTATACATTCCTATTACTATTGATAGAGTAGAAGTGGGGGTTATAGCTAGAGCATCAGTACATGGATAGAGAGTTAGTATGAGGTCTGAATATATAGAGCGATTACCAAATTATGACTATAGAGCTCATTGTCATATATTGAAATATTGACAAAAAGTGACAACTTTATTGAAAGTAGCTGATTTAGAATATACTTTTAGAAGGTCTTATTGAATTCAGAAAGACAGACTTCTTTTGAGAGCAGCTAACTTAGCTATATTATTTCAAGTAGTCTCAACTGTATATCACTAGAATTTGGCAAAATAGGTAGTAAAGTCATACATTACTTAAGTGATAGCATGAAGCTTATATTCAATATTTACTACTCTATTAGAATCTCTAAATATATTTTTAAGAATTGTGATAAGGGCATTCAGGTTAGTCAAATTCATATTGTTATTCTAAACATGTAGTATGACCTAATCAAGCACTTTATCCAAGAAAGAGTTAACTGCTAAGTATAGTTTAGCTTGTTCATCAGTATATATAGCTGCTTTTAAACATAGTTGAGTTAAGAAGGGATATAGCTTGCTTTGGTCCTTGCTATTAAATTTCTCTGAGTTGGGAACCTTCTCAACTTAATTTCCTCCCTCTTGTTGGTTTCTAGCTAGAGTGGTACTAATATATTATATAACTCATAATTAAGTATACAATTTATCGATGACTACTTCTTAGAGGTTAATTTGTTTTCTGACCTCTTACAATAACTATTATAAATCAGTAACTTAGGTTTATATAGTAGTAATATCTGTATTTTAATCAGGAAGGGCAAAAATTTAATCTAAAAGAGTGATAGTTTCTTATATAATAGTAGTATAGTTATTGTTAGTATTAGTAGGGTGCACTTCTGCTCGTAACTACATAAGTAGATCTATGACTTCTGGTGATAATTTAATAATAAGTTAGGTTAGTCGAGATATAGTAATTATAGAGTAAAGTTATGCTCAGTAGAGTATAGAGATATAATGTAATATTATGGTTAAAACTGTAATATAGACTATGAATATAACTTTAGAGAGTACATATGGACTTTTAAAGATAATAGCTTAGTTGTAGACAATAGCATAGATATAAACTATGATATAGACTATAGATAATAGTATAGATATAGGCAATAGCATAGATATAAATAATAGTATAGATATAGACAATAGTATAGATGTAAGGCAGCTTATATTGCGACCTAAAATATACAAGATGTTATATGAAGATTAAAAATAAAGAATAGTAGCAATATCCTTATATATATATAATTATCCTTACTCATAATACTCACTTTAATATAAGTTCTTTTTATTATATACGTAAGTAAACTTCTATATGTGATACTTAACATAATACTACTTATGATATAGGTGATAGTTCATAGTATATATGTATCACCTATAATTGCAGGTAATAGTCTATAATAATCCATAACAGTCCATGACAGTCTATAATATTCTTCTTAATAATACAAAGAGAAACCTAATGTTGCAAGACTATCTAACTCAATATACTAGATAGCTTATATCCTTAAGAGTCTGAATTTTCATTATAATCCAACTCATCATCACTGATAATCTTATCAAAAGAAATTTCAAATGGCTTGACTAGAGCTGCTACTGTTATTACTTTCTTTACTTTTTCGTTAGCTTTACCTTTTCTCTTAGACTTTGCTAATACTTTCCATCTAACTATATAGTTATCTATGATATAGGACTTATCTCTATACTTAATATACTGCATATCCTTCTTCCGAGCCTGCTACATGGCATAGGTAACTGTATCTTAGCTAAGCTCTTTTTTCTTCTTAGAGAAAGTATTAGACTTAGATTTAGATTTAGTATCAGGCTTGATTTTCACCTTCTACTTCAATCTTAAGATTCGGTTCTTAAGATTCTCAGACTTCTTTTTATTAGTCTTAGAAGCAGGAGCTGCCTCCTTTTTTATACTAGAAGCTTGTTCTTTTTGATAAAACTGGTTTTATATATAGGCCTCCTTAGCCTTCTCATACTTAACTTAAGACCCAGTATTAGTGATTGCCTGAAAGAACATTTCTATGCTAGCTAGTACTTTATCAAGAATGTCCTTATCAGTACTGACTTGGACTATATATGCTCAGGTTTCAGGCTAAATAGTACCAATCAAGTACTTCTAAAACTATTTCTATAGTAGCTTTGCTACTAACAAATGAACCCTAACTCAAGTAATGAAATCTTTCATCAACTCACCTTTATTCTAGTACTCTTTTTAAAGAAAGATCTTTATATCCTACTACTTATACTAGTTTTAATAGATATTAATAAATTCTTATTTTAAAATATTATATGTATTTTATTCAACTCAGTTAAAGTTAGTGTCTAGTATTTACTTATATTAATTAGTATAATATTAGGTATTGGTTCCTCCTATAAATAGATCTACTATAAATAAGATTTTTTCACAATGAGTAAAATATATTAGTAGTATATATTCAAAGGTGTGGTCTACCTTCATTAGAAATTCTTTCAACTTGCTTAAAGTTCCATTAAACTTTAGAAGTAATGAGAGGTTTTAAAGTTCTTTCTTTTTAGAAAAACCTTTGATTTTTTTAGTTGAAAGAGGAGAAGATAGTAGTAGTAGAGGTAGTGGTGATGGAGGTACTAGACCACTTACTAGACTAGAGTAGACATTACAGATAAAACTATCCATATTAATTAATCAAGTATATTTAGTAGGGTTCAGTAGTCGATTGGCTACTCTTGTAAGTCTTTGAGTTTATGTTTATATATCTAAATTAATCGAAATAAGATTTTTATTAATTTTCGATTTGTTTTATAGCTCTAAATACGATCATTCTATTCTTATTTGATCACCTTCTACATCTAATCACTTATCTTACCTATGTTAGTCTTGATCGTATCGAACTTCATTTTTGCTATATTAATAATTTCTCCTATGTCCTATGTGAGCTTATTAGTTAGTACTTTTTACTACTTCTCTAATACCTTACTACTAGATATAGTCAGTCATTAAACTATATCTTATTATTCTTCTATTTACCCTTTGAGGATAGCTACTTCCTTAGTTACTTGCTGTCGTAGTAACTTAAGATCCTTATATATAGCTTTAGTATTTTCGAAAACTGCCTAGTAAGTTTCTTAAGCTACCTTATAAGTCTTCTAAGATTTAGCTAAGAGGGTTACCTATGTCTGTAGACCTCTTATGAGGTTTGCAATCTCAGCTCAATGGTATTTGAATTCAGAGACTCTATCTTGAATAGTGCGAACTAGTAATTGGTTATATTATTCTTGAAAAATGGTTAGGTATATATTTCTTATAAAGTATAGTAGTAGATATTATGGATATTGGGAAGAAGTATTACTAGTTACTCACTATAGTGGTTGTTAGGTTAGTAGGTCAAAGTAATGTAATAGATCTAGTAAAAACCTTTATGAGTATAATATTAATTTATTAGGAGAGTTAAACTACTGTTTAAAAGACTTTATTCCTTATAAAAAGATGTTTTCCATTAGTATATTATTTTTTATATCTGTACCAGATCGTGGAAGGTTATATGATTACTGTATAATAGTATAGGGTATGATATCTGGGAGTATAATAGATCAGTAGGGTTGGCTAGGCCCTCTTAGTATCTCAAAGTTAGATATAATGATTTAAATATATAATATATAAGACAGGAATTACTTGTCTACAAAGTAATGTTATAGGGGCCTTATTAACTCTTATAGTGCTTTTGCCACTAGAAAATAGGAAGGTTATACTTATACTACCACAATAATACTTATTCCGAAATACAGAATAAAATCCTATAGTAGTAAAGTTTAATCTACCTTAATTCTTTCTAATAAATCTTATTTTATAATATAAAATAAATTTTTTGTTAGTTGGAAATAAAGTAAACTAGACTTAAAACTTTGTAGGCTTCATATACTTAAGGTACTCTTGCTTTGGATTACTCTTGATGGTAGAATTAGATTTAACCAAGAACTACTCTTACTATTTATATTATGTAGTGATAATAGATATTTCTTAATAAAATATTTTGGGGGATATGTACCTACCTATTACTTCTTTAGAATTTCTTCCTAAGTATTATACCATTTATACTTTTATTAATATAATTATAATCTGTACTTATTGTTACAGATTACTAGCTCGAATATAGAGAAGATTCTAATGCCTATATGTTTTATATACTTAACTTAAGCTAACATATTCTATTTAAGAATACTTAGCAAAAATAACTAATTTCAACTTCTGATATAGTGCTAATCTCTAATACTATCAAATTATTACCCAGGAGTATTATAGCATCATCTATTTGAGCTTCTAGTAATATTTTCTTAATAGTATCTAGTATCTATTAAAAATAATTTTCAACTACTAATAATTCTATAAATCAAGAACTGTGGGTCATAAATAGATTATTATTAGAGAGGCATTAATACATAGAAGATCATAAAATCTTAATTCATCTCTATACCTATATTATTTGCAGAGTTATTATCAGTAATAAATAAACTTCTTTATAAATTTAGTTAACCTTAACAAAAAGGTCTTATAGCTTTATGAATATTACTCCAATCGTAAAATGGATTGTGGAAATAGAATCAAAGCGCTGAATAGGCCTAGATATGGCTTTAAAATATTAAATTTAGAGAACTTTATATTTCAACTGTATCTTTAGCTTTAGCCTAAAGTGTACTCTCTTATAATATTACTAGACATACTTTAGTTTAAAGTACGCCCTTGTGGCTTTATTATTTTATTTATTTTTTCTAAGTTATTTTCCTAAAGTTTAGGGTAATAACTCTAGTTTAGGATAATGGTAAGACTTCAGAGTAATAGCTAGCATAGCTAGTATATATATATATAGTCAATATATTGATCTAGATATAACTATTAAACTATTAATTAGATTCTTATGAAACTTAAACCGTAGCTCCTTCAAGGGTCTATAAATATATCATAAGAGTTTTAATTATGAACGATAATTATAAACTACTCCAAAGCTCATACCTATCTTATATACTTATCTTTTATAGATAAGTAATAGAAATATTTGTACCATACTACTAAGAATATATCTAGAGTCTATATGAATATCTAGGGTTATTTTATAAGAGCTTAAGTATCTATAGTAGAGCTAGAAGTTACTCCATAATAGGGTAGGTAAACAATGAGCATAGTAATACTCTAAGGCAAAGGCGATAGTATTATAAGTCTAATTAATTAAGTAATTATAATATTGGAGCTATGGTTTTCTAACAATCAGGTTTCAACTAGCTAGTTTAGTGATATAAAAGGTTAAAACCTTTAGATACTAGTCAATTACAAGTTTTAGAGTACTGATGTTCATTAGAAATAAATTTAGTTTGCTGCTCATACCTTAGGCACTATAGGTACTTTAAGAGGCAAACTAATAATCCCTTAGACTTATTTCCTAATAGGTAGCCTCCAGATATTACTTTTCTTGTCTTTGTGTCCTAATATCATAGAATAACATCCAGCCCTACCATAGGTACTTGAGCTCTTATAGAACAACCCTAAATATCCATATGGACTATAAGTATACTCATAGTAGTATGGTGTAAGTATTTCTAATACTTATCTATAAGAAATAAGTATATGAAATAGGTATAAACCTTGGAGTAGTTTATAATCATTATAGATAGTTAGGACCCTTATGACACGTCCATAAACCATTAAGGGAGCTACAGTTTAAGTTTCATAAGTATCCGATCAATGGTTCAATAGTTATACCTAGATCAATATACTGACTATATATATATATACCAGTTATACTAGCTATTACTCTGAACTCTTAGCATTACCCTAAACTGAAGTTATTACCCTGAACTTTAGGAAAATAACTCAGTAAAAATAAATAAAATAATGAAGCTACAAGGGCATACTTTAGACCAAAGTATATCCAGTGATATTATAAGGGAGTATACTCTAAGCCAAGGCTAAAGATACAGTTGAAATATAAAGTTCTCTAAATTTAATATTTCAAAGTTATATCTAAGCTTATTCTTCGCCCTGATTCCATTTGTGTAATCCATTTTATGATCGGAGTAATGCTTGTAGGGTTATAATACCTTTAGTAAGGTTAATTAAATTCACAAAGAAGTTTATATATTACTGATAACAACTTCATAAATAATATGGGCATCAAGATAAATTAAGATTCTATGATCTTCTACGCATTTACCCCTATCTAATAATAATCTATTTGTAACGCATGAGTCTTTATTAATAGAGTTATAAGCAGTTGAAAATTATTTTCAATAGATACTAGACGCTATTAAGAAAATATTACTGCAAGCTCAAATAAAATAACTCTATGATACTATTAGGTATTTATTTAATAGTATCGAGGATTGGTATTATATTGGAAGTAGAAATTAGTTATCTCGGCTAAGTATTCTGTAACAAAATAAGTCGGTTTAAATGAAGTATATAAAATATATAAGTATGGGAATCTTCTCTACATTGAAGCTAGTACCCTATAATACTAAGCGCAGATTACAACTGCATTAATAAAAGTGTGGATAGCATCACATTTAGAAAGAAATTCCAAAAAAGTAATAGGTAGGTGCGCGTCCTCCAAAATATTTTATCAAGAAATATCTACTATTACTAAGCATTATAAATAGTGAAAGTAGTTCCTGGTTGAATTTAATTCTACTATCAAGAGTATTCAAAAACAAGAGTACTTCAAATATACAAAACCTATAATATTCTAAATCTAGTGAAACTTTAAGTCTAATTGACATAAGATTTATTTTATATTATGAAATAAGATCCATTGAGAGAGACTAAAGTAGGATCGAACTTTACTGCTATAGGATTTTATTCTGTGTTTTGAAATAAATATTGTTGCAGCAGCATAAGTATGGCCGTCCTATTTTCTAGTCGCAAAAGTACTATAAGGGTTAATAAGGCCCCAATAATATTACTTTATAAACAAATAATTCTCATCTTGTTTAAATAACTACATACTCCAATCAATATATCTAACTCCTAGATACAAAGAGAGCCTAGCTAGCCCTACTGATCTATAATGTTACCTAATATCATACCCCAGACTATTATACAACACCCATATAACCTTCCATAATCTAGAACAGATAGGGAAGATGATATGCTAATAGAAGATATCCTTTTATGAGGAATAGGATTTTCCAGGCAATAGTTTTATTCTCCTGATAAATTAACATCATGCCTATAAAGGTTTCTACTAGGTCTATTATATCGAATAGACTTACTAACTTATTGACCACTATAATGAGTAGGTAGTAATATCTCCTCTTAATGCTCAACACGTCTACTACCACACCCTACCAGAGCCACATATTCCATAATAGGTTAAGAACATTACGACCAGCTATTAGCTTATATTATTTGAGACGAAGGTACTAAGTTTGAATGCTATTGAGCCGAAATCTTAGACCTCACTAGAGGTCTTTAAGTATAGGCAACTCTCTTTATAGAAGCTCAAGAAGCTCATAAGGTAGCTTAAGAGACTCATTAAATAGTCTTCAAAAGAGCCAAAGCTATCTATGAGGATTTAAAGTTACTATGACAGCAAGTAACTGAGGAAGTAGTGGCTTTTAAAGGCTAAACTGCTGGGTAAGAAGATATAGTGAAATGTCTAACTATATCTATTAGTAAGGTATTGGAAAAACAGTAGGAATTACTGACCTATGAACTCACTCAGGACATAGCAGCTATTATCGATATAGTAAAGACCGAGTTTAATACTATCAAAGCAGATGTAGGTAAGGTAAATGATTGGATTCAGAAGGCGATCAAACAAGAATAAGATAATCGTATTCAGAGTTATGAAATAAATAGGAAATTAGTGGAAGCCCTCTCCTATCTTATTCACACTCATAAGAAGAAACTCAAAGACCTTCAAGAATAGCCAATTGACTGACCAAACCTTACCAAACGTACTCGATCGATTTACACTGATAGTTTTATTCGTAATGTCTACTCTGACCTAGTAGGTAGCCTTGTACCTCTACTACTACTACCTCTACCATCTTCTGCTCCTCTAGTAAAGAAGACCAAGGTTTTTTTGGAAAAAAAAGAACCCCAAAACCTCCCACTACCTCCGAAGTTCAATAGAACTTTAAGTAAGTTGAAGGAATTTTTAATAAAAGTAGACTATACATTCGAACGTATACTACTAACATATTCGACCTATAGTAAAAAGATCCTGTTCATAGCAGATTTATTAAGAGGTGGAGTAAGCACCAAGTATTATACCAACCAGTATAAGCGAATACTAGATACTAATTCTGGATAGGTCAAATAGGATACATTTAATATCTTTAAGTAAGAATTCATTAATACCCACCAGAATCAGTATGAACAACATGATGCGAAGGTCTCCATTTAGAAAGAGTACTAGAAAAAAGGCAAAATAATAAAGGATTTTATTACTAAGATCACTATTTATTAGTTGATAGTAGAACTACCACGAGAACAGTTCTGGAAGTATCTGATCACAGCTATTTAACCAGAGACCAGAGCTCATATAGTTCGAGTCAGTACTAATAAGGACATTCTTGATAAAGTACCTACTAGTACAGAGATGTGCTTCTAAGCTATCACCAATGCTGGGTCACAGGTTGAGTATGAGAAGGTAAGAGAGGCACATACACAAAGCCAGTTTCATCAAAAAGAACAAGCTACTGGTATAAAGAAGGAGCCAACCCCCACCGCTGAGACTAATAAGAAGAAGTCTGAGAATCTCAAGGACCAAATCTAAAAGTCAAAGTAGAAGACGAAAACCAAGCCCGACACCAAATCTAAACCTAAGTTTAATGCTTCCTTTAAGAATAAAAAAGAGTCTAGCCAAGATACGGTTACCTACACTATGTGGCAGGCTCGGAAGAGGGACATGTAATACATCAAGTATAAAGACAAGTCCCACATAATAGTTGATTACATAGTAGGATAGAAACTATTAGTAGAAGTAAAGGGAAAGGGAAAAACCAAGGAGAAAGTAAAGAAAGTGGTAATAGTGGTAGATAAAGTAGAGCCTCTTAAGATTTTTTTTGGTAAGATTATTAGTGATAATGAGTTAGATTATAGGGAGAACTCAAACTATTAGGGATATGGGCTATCTAGTATGTCAGGTCAAATAGTCTCGCAGGATTGATTTTCTCTTTATATTATCAAGAAGAGTATCTCTGTTAGTAGTTAAAAGAAAGAACATATTGGAGAACTTATAGATATTGACCCCACTTTTATTAGTTCTATTTCTCATAATTTATCTTCTTTTGCTTTTCTTTTTTAATAAAATACAAAAAAAGGGACAAAAAGAAAAGCTAATAATAAGGTAACTCTTCTTATTAGTGAACTCTAAAAAAGACCATGAAAGGTAGTGGTGCTGGATATTTCATTGGATAGAATTAAGGATCTCTCTTTGATAGGAAAATCAGATGCAAAAGTATTGAAATCAGATGAGCTAAAGTTTCTTATCTCAGTTAAGTTATCTTGGATATACAGAGGAATAAAAAGGGAACTTTCTATTAATACTTTGGTTGACATTAGCATGGAAGCCACAATTTTCGATTCTGATTTTGTTGAATAGATGATATTACTTTGGGTTAAAAGGGAGAAAAGACTGAGATTAGAGAGTATTGATGGCTCGATTCTTAAGAGGTCTGGCATAGTGCAGGTTTAGAACCTATAGATGGAAGTCCCTAATATAAGATTAGGGCGAAATAAAAGTCTTGACTTAGTAACTAAGGTTGCATGCCTTGAACCAGGTCTTCTACTCATTTTGGGGATGGATTGGATCATTACCAATTGTAATAAGCTATGAGTTACCACTCCTTATGGGCTCGAGCTTAAGAGGGCATTGGAAATCGAGGAAGTTACTGATTTTACTAACTTTAATGAAGTATTTATAAAGACTTAGTATATTGGACTCATTGAGATTAGCGAATGGGATTATTAGAAGTTCGCTAATGGGGACGTTTGCAAGGTTATAAAAATAACTGTAACTGAGAACTTTAAAGAACTTGCTGATCGATTGCTATCTCAGTACAGGGATTTTGTAAAAATCTTTGAGAAGGAGATATAATCTGCCCTTCTGTCTCATGGTCTATAAGATATGACAATCAAGTTGGAAGAAGGAAAAGGTCTACCATCAGGAAAGTTATACCCCCTCTCTCTAGATAAATTAGAGTTTCTTAATAAATACTTTGACAAGATACTCTAAACCAGTAAGATTAGATCGAGCAAAAGCAGTGCTGGTGATCCTATTTTCTTCACCAAACAACTTAATGGCAAGCTTCAAATAGTTATAGACTATAGAGGCCTTAATACCATTACCAAGAAAGATAAGTATCTCCTACCACTTATGACCACTCTCATAGAACAAGTTGGCACTTTACAGGTTTTCTTCAAACTCGACTTAAAACAGGGGTTTAACTTGCTAGGAATAGTAGTTGAAAATGAGTGGAAGATAGTATTTAAGACCAGATATAGCTTGTATGAATATACAGTTATACTCTTTAGGCTAACTAATATTCTGTCTGTCTTCCAATAATATATTAATAACATTTAATCTAAGAAAATTGATCAAAGAATCATTATATATATTAATGATATCCTTATATATACTCAGGCAGAGGAGGAACATATCGAGCTCATCTGTTGGGTATTGCAAAAGCTAATAGAGAACAACCTTTCTATCAATATTAACAAGTGTATCTTCCATATCTTTGAGGTAAAATTCATGGGATTTAAGGTCAATACTAAAGGAATATAAATGGGTTAGAAAAAGGTTGAGGATATCCTTGCATAGTAAGCCCCTCAGAATATCAAAGAAATATAGAAGTTTATTGGTTTTGCTACTTTCTATCACTAGTTTATTAAAGGCTTTAGTAGTTTAGCTCTTCTAATTTAAACGTTAATGCATAATGGAGTTGCTTAGAAATGGATATAGCAGTATCAAAAGGCCTTCAATGAGCTAAAATATAGGTTTACTATAGCTCTAATATTATACCATTATCATCCCAAATAACCTAAGATAATCGAGACAGATGCATCCAATATAGTAAAAGCTGGTATCCTATTTCAGAGGGAATCAGATAGTCATTGGCACCTAGTCACTTAGTATTTGAAGCCTTTCATCCCAGTAGAGCTTAATTATGACGTCCATAATAAGAAAATAGTCATAATTGTCAATTGCTTTCAAAAATGGAGACACTTCTTAATAGGTGCCACAGAGGAGATAATTATATATATAGATCACAAGAACCTTAAGTGCTTTAATTCTACAAAGTTACTCAATCGAAAGCAGGCTCGTTGGGTGGAAATACTAAGCCAGTTCAATTTTAGGATCATCTACTGCTTAAGTGACAAGAATGACAAAACTAATGTGTTTTCCCATCAGGTTGATCCTAATCTTAAAGAAGGGGGAGAGAAGCAGGACTATATGATTTGGATGTTCAAACCTAGTTAATTCTAACTAGGTTTGGATAAGGAGGTACTAGTAACACACTGAATTATAGTAGTGAAGGTCTCACAAACTGAAGAATCAACTTGGTCAAAGGAAATCCTAGAGGCTGGCCTTATGGATAAGAAGTGGTTAGGGATTTGGAATGCATTGAAGTTTGGCAAGGAGTATCTTAGGCTTGAGTACTATAGTTTGTAAGATGATATGGTAATTTATAAAAAATGTCTATATATTCTTGATAACAACTCAGTCAAGCTAAAGGTAGTATTCCAGAGCTATAATACTAAAGTTGCAGGACACTTTGGATATGACAAGACCCTCGAATTAATAAAACGAAATTACTACTAGCTAAATATAGAACATTGGATATATAACTATATTTATACATGTGACACTTACCAGTATAACAAGACAGCATAACAAAAGAAATATGGTAAGCTCGTACCTCTTCCAATTCCCTATAGGCTGTTAGAATATATTTCAATAGATTTCATTACTGATTTATCTCCAGTTAAAAGGTATAATCAAATCTGGATTATTATTGATAAATTTACTAAGATAGTATATTTCATTCCTTTAAAGAACTGGAAGGCGAAAGAGTTAGCTGGAATATTTATTAAGGAGATATGGAGACTACATGAGTTACCAAAGAGGGTCATTTCGGATAGAGATTAGGTATTCATAAGTTCATTTTGGATAGAAGTCATATAGTTAGAAGGAGTTGAATTAGATAAGTCCTCAGTATATTACCCTCAAATGGATAGTTAAACTAAATAAGTCAACCAGATCCTAGAGCATTATCTATGGATATATTGCTATTGGTATTAGGATAACTAGGTTAAGTTATTTCTATTTCCTGAGTTCTATTATAATAATACTATCTATTCTAGTACTAAGCTTACTCCTTTCTATATAACATATAGCCAACATCCTGAAAACAACTTCTAGAACCCAACCGAGGCCTCAACCGAATCTAACAACCCTGAGGCAGCTAAGACAGTCGAAACCCTAGACATAATAAGAGAGGCAATAAGGGAGAATATAAAAGTAGTACAGGCTCACATATCAAAATACTACAATCTTAAGGTGGCAGATAAGGAATCAATATTCAAGGTAGGAGACTGGGTTATGGTCAATGATAAGAATATTAAGACTAGGCATCCGACTAAAAAGATTGACTACAAACTTTGAGGAAACTTCAGAATGAAATGAGTTATTGGCACTTATGCTTATGAGTTAAAACCTTCCTCTGAGAATAGGCAAAACATACCCCATCTTCCATATCAGTCTATTAGAACCCTACCACCTTAACACAATTGCTGGCAGATATTTGCCAACACCACCTCCCGTCGATCTCGAAAAATCGGAATACTAAATAGAAAAAGTTAGGACTAGTGAGTTTCAGAAGGGAAAAGTTATGTATTTAGTTTCATGGAAGAGTTATGGTCCTGATAAGGACACATAGGAACCATATAAGAATTTAAAGGATGGAGGCTCTGAAATCATTCAGAAATTCTATCTAGATAATCCTTGTAAGCTATGGAACTCTGATATTATATTGTAAGGATTTTTCTTTTTTTCTTATTAGGCTTTAGGTTTTTTGAATGATCTTTTACATATTTTTTCTTTCTTACTTGTATTCCTCATGCCATTTTCTGTCCTAGGGGTGCAATGAGACGTATGCAGCTGTGTTTCGGCTATTGTATATGAGGACTAGTCTTCAAGCCCCATCCATAGTCATTAGTAGTAATACTGATTCTATTTGTATAATTAATTAGGTTCTTGTGGACAAGAACCTTAAGGGGAGGAGCACTGTCATGAGGTAACATCCAGCCCTACTACAGATACCTAAGCTCTTATAGAACGACCCTAGATATCTATATGGACTCTAGGTATACTCATAGCAGTATAGTGCAAACGTTTCTGATACTTATCTATAATAGATAAGTATATGAAACAAGTACGAACCTTGTAGTAGTTTATAATCATCATAGAGAGTTAAGACCCTTATGGTACGTCCATAGACCCTTGAGGGAGCTACAGTTTAATTTTCATAAGTATTCGATCAATGGTTCAATAGTTATACCTAGATCAATATACTGACTATATGCATATATACTAGCTATGCTAGTCATTACCCTAAACTCTTAGCATTACCTTGAACTAAAGTTATTACCTTGTACTTTAGGAAAATAATTTGATAAAAATAAATAAAATAATGAAGCCACGAGGGCGTACTTTAGACCAAAGTGTGTCTGATAACATTATAAGGCAGTATACTTTGAGCTAAGGCTAAAGATGCAGTTGAAATATAAAGTTCTCCGAATTTAATATTTCAAAGTTGTATTTAGGCTTATTCTCCGCCCTGATTCTATTTCCGCAATCTATTTTATGATCGGAGTAATGCTCGTGGAGCTATAAGACCTTTAGTAAGGTTAATTAAATCTATAAGGAAGTTTATCTATTATTGATAACAACTCTGCGAATAATATGGACATCAATATGAATTAAGATTTTATGATCTTCTATACATTAATGTCTATCTAATAATAATCTATTTGTGACCCACGAGTCTTTATTAATAGAGTTATAAGCAGTTGAAAATTATTTTTAATAGATACTATATGCTATTAAGGAAATATTACTACAAGCTTAAATAAGATGACTCTATGATACTATCGAGTATTTATTCGATAGTATCGAGGATTGGTATTATATTAGGAGTAGAAATTAGTTATTTTGGCTAAGTATTCTTTAATGGAATAAGTTGGCTTAAGCAAAGTATATAAAATATACAGGCTTGGGAATCTTCTCTATGTTTAGGCTAGTAACTTGTAATAATAAGGACAAATTATGACTATGTTAACAAAAGTATGGATGGCATAACACTTAGGAAGAAATTTTGAAAAAGTAATGGGTAGGTACACATCCTCTAAAATATTTTATCAAGAAATATCTACTATTACCGCATATTATAAATAGTGAGAGTAGTTCTTAGTTGAATTTAATTCTACTATTAAGAGTATTCGAAAGTAAGAGCACCTCGAGTATATGAAGCCTACAAAGCTCTAAGTCTAGTAAAACTTTATGTCTAATTGACATAAGATTTATTTTGTGTTGTGAAATAAGATCCATCGAGAGAGACTCAAGAGAAATCGAACTTTATCACTATAGAATTTTATTCTGTATTTCAGAATAAATATTATTACAGCAGCATGAGTATAGCCGTCTTATTTTCTAGTTGCAAGAGTACTATAAGGGTTAATAGAGCCCTCAAGACACCTGATACCTGTTCTATCCCCAGATGCCAGATATCTACTCCTGCCTTCCTTGATATCCATATATCTTCCTAGTATCTCCTAGTACTTCTATTCTTATATCTATTTTACTGACCTCTCTAATATCTAGTCTACCTCTAGATTTCAAACGTCTACTTCTACTCTCTTTAATATTATTTCATGTTTTTAACCCTCATGATGCCTCTATTTTTATATGTATAGTTTTGATGCCCCTAATTTTATTTTTCTTTATTCTTCATTATATTCTTTTATACTGGCGTCCTAATATCTACTTCTATATTATATTCCTTCCCAATTTCTTAAATCCTGATCAGTTCTTTTTCTTGCCCTCCAAAGATCCCTTTTTCTCCCCTTATAGTATTCTGTGTCGAGATACTATACTATTTCAGACTCCTTGCTATACTATTTCTGCCTTTTTATATTCTATACTCAATCTCCTTTTTGTAATCCTTATTTAACTTTATAATATCTCCTAACAATCTATATATTACTATGCCTCTATAATCCCTTATTATCTCTATATAGCCCAAAGGCTAATGATCCTCGTCTATAATAATATAATATCTCATTGCTAACCTTCCATATAATCCTTTATATCATATATAGACCTAAAACTGCAATATATATAATATTTAAACCTTCTCTAAAAATATCTAACTTCAAAATATGTACCTTAAATCTAAGAACTAAGCTTAAACCAACCTTCCTCCTGTACCCTCTTATAGTCTATTATAATTAAAACTTTAAACTAAAATAAAACATATAGTATATATCCCCTTTAATCATCTTCCACCTTACTAATTTATTATTCTCTACCTCACTTATTTTATTCTCCTCTATCCCACTGATTTCACCTTCTTCCATCCTACTATCATTCTTAGTATTGTTCTCCTCACCACTATTGCCATCCTCTTTCTCTTCTATATATGTTGGCTTATTGCCCTCCTAAATATCTTTCTTCATCATACTTCTATAGTTATTTATGTCCCGTCCTCCTTCATTTGAGTTAAGACTAGCATTCTTTAGATCTGCGGCAAGCTGTATTGCAAACTCTTCTACCTTCTTCGAATCTACTTTATAGGCTGTATCCTGCTGCCACCTCACCTTTATTCTACTATGTTAACCTTTTTTCACTATCTCAAACTATATCACTTTGATAATCATCTTTTAAACACTTGTTGGGTATAGCCACTATTAATTCAATAGCCTTTTATAAATATCTACTATATATTAGTATTCTAAATTAGTTTAACTACTGCTCACTATATACTACTACAATTAATATAGCTAAATTCTATTGTCATTTCACATTCCTTACTTTTCTAGGCACTGAGGGTATAGTATAGGGTGGTGAAGATTAAATATATGAAGGGACTACTTATATTCTTAATGAACCTACTATCGATATTTTCGAGTTTTTTCTTGCTATTGAAATAGTAATAATAGATAAGATTAACTTCTTCTTATATAGGAAACCAATAACTACAACTCTAGACAATAATACCAAGTCAGCCCTTGCCAGCACTCTAGTAGATTGTTTAATATACTTTATGAACACTCTCTGCATACGTAAACTGATCTCTTTTCAAAAGCTGGCTAACATAGTCTTGGATGTATTCTTTTAATATATTTTAGTCAAATTAATACAAAAATATAATATTTTTCTTTGCATCAGATACTAAGTATAATTGTGTCTGCAATTACATACTCTGAAGCTATTATCCTACTCTCAGTTGTCTACCTTATAACAAATAAGATAATGGGGCTTATATATACATTAATCTTGTTATTATAGGTATGATTATTCTGATAATCTCTTTTTATTTATTGCCAAACTTTGTTAAGGATTTCTTTTATATGCTAAGGGTCAGAGAATGGCTCCTCAAATAGAGTAATGTACTCTATCCTGTTGCCTGCCGATTTTGTCATATCTTATAATACTTCTAGAAACTATAAGATTAACTAGTTTCGCTTTTGGTTTTTAGTACATTTCTCTATAACAGTCTTAGAAGGTGTACTATCTATTAGTCTCATCAGAGATCTTATTATCAAGGATTTTACAGATGCTGTTGGGGATCCTAAAGATACTATCGAAAATACTACATTATTCCATTTAGAAAACAAACTCCTAAAGGAGGATCTATTGGATATGCTAGCAGATTATATAGTAAGAGTACTATAATACTAATCAGCAATCTATCCCATACTTTAGATAAAAAGGGTAAATACACTTGGTATATGAAGTATTGAGGGTGTTGGTAAGGTACTTAGGGACTTTTATGATCTTACTCTATTCTATAAGAAACTACTTTCTAAATTCTTACTCGATTCACCGATTTCTATATATATCTTTATTAGTGAATTTCCTGCTCATTTCTTTGAGGTCATTGGTATTGTAGCTGGTCTTTTATCTAATCCCTCGAGTTCTATAACAAACACTATTATAGTGGGGATTTCTCTAACTGGGGGGTCAATAGCTGATGCTTCAGAAGAAAAGTTAATTATAGTGCTAAACTTTGAGGATGCTCCTAAATCAGTAATATTTCTACCTATGTTAGACTCTTTTCGGAGGTTATGAGTAGAAGGTAGACATTTGAGACTTACTGCAGCCTTCTCTTTCCCTTTACTTGCCTTTTTTCTATGAGGTATTATTGATAGATTGTTAGTATTTGTGAGGATAGATTAAGAATACAAAAGGAGGTTTATACATCATATATGAGGACTTCAAGTTATGAAGTTCATTTAGGGATGAGTAAGTTACCCTGTATATTATCCATATTATATATGGTAGTACTATATATATATATATCAGCAATTTATATCTGATTACTATATTTAGGTTATCTATCTATACTTATAGAGTCTCATATTATTCCCAACCTCCTACATATAACAGATAAAACTATGAATATCCCCATCCAAATTATTATAATAAACAAAACCTAATAAAATATAATTTAAGAAAAATACCCAACTAGTCTATTCCCAATCATATTCCATACCTATAGTGTCTCCTAACCTCCTAGATAAAACAGATAAAACTATAAAAACGTAATTAAACTATCTAAATTACTATAATAAAAGAAATCCAATCAAATATAACTTAGAGAAAAAAAAAATTTTATCACATGCCCAAGTTATTTATTCTTAATCATCTTCAGTCTTGTCATCCTCAAACCCATCCCTATCACTTCCATCCTCATCACCCCTATCACCAACCTCCTCATTTACTACAAGAGCTCCTACAAGTCGACTACCTAGTAATCTGTTAGTATGATTCCTCAATTCAGTTTAATCTAGACTTACTAGGCCTCACATATCTAGTCTTGATAAAAGCAGGTACCGCAGCAGACTCTTCGTTGCATGGAAGCCTAGAACCCCTTATTACCCACCAAGAGTTTAGTAGTATATTTCAAGTTATAGGATAGTTCGCGATATTGTTTGCTTTACTAATATGAGAATTTAGTAGATCTTCTGATACTATTAAATGTATTAGCATAGGCCTTAATTTACTTTAAAATCAACTTACTATATACCTCATAGCTACTTGAACTGCTAGTAGTAGGTATATATCGTCTCAGTATTGAAGTAACTACTTTAGAAGATTGACCCTTAGTGGCTAATATTTTGGCAGCTGAGTTACTTTTAGTGAGTAGAGTATCTTTAGTAACTTTCGCTTTCATTGGACTCTTAGCAGGCGATTTCCTAGTTGTAATACCTGCAGTACCCTTGTCAGTAGCAACACTTCTAGTAGTCATACCCTTCCTAGTAGTAATACCCTTCCCAGTAGTCTTCCCAATGACTATATACTTTCTAGCCTTCTTATTACATAGTAGGATACTAGGGGTTATGAGAGTTAGTCTACATTGAACTAGAGGAGTATGTGCATCAACTGCAAGTATATATGATATGCTCAAAGTATATACTAAATCTATAGAGTCTAGTTCCACCTGGAAATTCATTAAGTAGGGCCCTGTATAAGTCATGATTATGGCATCCAACATATAATCTATAGAAATATAGATAAATTGTCCAGTGATATCTATACTATAGATATATTTTATCATCTGTCCTTGAGGAATAAATAAGGTAGCTGCTGTTAGGATTGCCACTATGCTATATAAACCTAAAACTGTAGTTGTAGAGATAGTCATAAAATTGAATATTCAGCTCCTATATAGGGAGTCTAGACTATGCACTTCTAGAGTGATGATATAAATCTATACTATAATTCGAAGACTACCTATAGCTAGTATTTATCCTAGGAGATATAGCTGATTATATAATACTAATACTAATGGACTACCAATAACCCCTAATGGTACTCTAATAAGTAGAACTCTAAGAGGAGCTACTAATATAATAGCAGATAGTGTGGGTTATACTGGTAAGGTAGTAGATGCTATCGATCATACTGGTGTAGTGGAGGGTTGTATTGGTGCTTTGGTCAGAGTTTTTGAAATAGCTAGCTAGGGTATTTCTAAGGCTCATAGTAGTACAAAACTAAGGCTAGATAGTATGGGGCTCACAAAAAGTCTTAATGCTTGAGTAGCAGTCCTCAGTCATTCTGTACTAGACTCTATTCTTTCTTTCTCAATACCTTAGTAAATAAATATACATAGGGGTTCTGCTATTAGACGTCCCATATTTGGTAGTCAACTAATAGGTTCGATTACTACCTCTAAATAATCTTTCTTATATGCAGCTCATACATCCACTATATCTTTCTATATTACTTGCCGTGATTTATATGCCTTCTTTATGATATCTTATATTAGCTGGTTTAAGGCACTCCTATACTCCTGTTGGTAATAATAGATCTACCCCTTAGGAGCCATTGCCAGGTGAAAAGCTCTCCATTCATATAACTCTACGAATTTAGTTCGTTCTAACTCACTAGGCCTGAATATACTAAAATGTAATATTGTGCACTGCATGTATGAGTGCTATACCTAGTACAAGCTCTTAGGAATACTTAAGTCATTGAAATTTAGTTTATTTACAAATTGACAGGTCCTATAATTATCTTTCTGGGAGTCTGCTTTACCTCTGTCACTAGTAGTGCCTATATTACCTAGCTTCCGTTTCTTATAGTCTAGCATTTTTGAATTCCTGATAATCTTTATTAATATTATATGTCTATCAGTAATAGTACTTTGAGTGTGTATACCTACATGACTGTTATCTGTATAATTATATCCTTATGTATAATATAAATTAGCTATTTTAGAGTTGTTTTCTAGTAAATATGGTATGTACTCTTACTTTAAGGTCACTATAAGAACTCTAAATCACATGATGTGAGAGATTCAATGTAGCAGGGTAGTTTGGAGTAGCAGAGTAGTTTAGATAAGGGCAGAATAGATATATGCTACTATATATATGATATCTCTTTGAGTTGTGAGATATATCTTCCTTTATGCCAAAATTCCCAAAAAAGTAAAAACAAAGGAAATTTAGAAGAATTTAAATGGTAGAGTAGTATATATAATAGGATTCGAATATACTTTACTTCGTATATTCACCCTGCATACATTTAATACCCTAACTACTAAGCTATAGACTATGACTTTCTTTTATAATAAATCAATAATTTATATATATTATATATAGTCGCAGAGATATTAGAACTGGATTTTACTAGCTCTTTAATGAATAGCTATCACGAGGTAATATCTAGCCCTACGATAGGTACTTGTGCTCTTATAAAACGACCCTAGATATCTATATAGACTCTAGGTATATTCTTAGTAGTATAGTACAATATTTATAGGAGATAAGTATATGAAATAGGTATGAACTTCAGAGTAGTTTATAATTATCATAGATAGTTAAGACCCTTATGGCACGTCTATAGACCTTTAAGGGAGCTATGGTTTAAGTTTCATAAGAATCTGATTAATGGTTCAATAGTTATACCTAGATCAATATACTGACTATATGTATATATACTAGCTATTATTCTAAAGTCTTAGTATTACCCTAAACTAGAGTTATTACTCTGAACTTTAGGAAAATAAGTCAGTAAAAATAAATAAAATAATGAAGCTACAAGGGCGTACTTTAAACCAAAGTGCATCTAGTGATATTATAAGGGAGTACATCTTGAGCTAAGGCTAAAAATATGGTTTAAATATAAAGTTCTCGGAATTTAATATTTTAAAATTGTATCTAGGCCTATTCATCACTCTAATTCTATTTCTATAAATCTATTTTATCATCGAAGTAATACTTATGGAATTATAAGACCTTTAGTAAGGTTAATTAAATCCATGGGGAAGTTTATCTATTACTGATAACAACTCCATAAATAATATGGGTATTGAAATAAATTAAGATTGTATAATCTTCTATGTATTGACATCTATACAATGATAATCTATTTGTGACTCACAAGTCTTTATTAATAGAGTTATGAGTAGTTGACAATTATTTTTAATAGACACTAGACACTATTAAGAAAATACTACTGAAAGCCCAAATAGATGACTCTATGATACTACCAAGTAATAACTCAATAGTATCAGGAATTAGCATTATGTCAGAAGTAGAAATTAGTTATCTCAGCTAAGTATTCTTTAATTGAACAAGTCAGCTTAAGCAAAGTATATAAAATATACAGGTATAGGAATCTTCTTTATATTCGAACTAGTAACCTGTGATAATAAGTGCAGATTATAACTGCATGAACAAAGGTGTGGATGGTATAATACCTAGAAAGAAATTCTGAAGAAGTAATGGGTAGATGTATATCCTTTAAAATATTTTATTAAGAAATATCTACTATCATTGCATATTATAAATAGTGAGAGTAGTTTCTAGTTGAATTTAATTCTACTATCAAGAGTATTCGAAAGCAAAAGTATCTCGAGTATACAAAATCTACAAAGTTCTAAGTCTAGTAAAACTTTACGTCTAATTAATATAGGCTTTATTTTCTATTGTAAAATAAAATCTGTTAAGAGAGACTAAAATAGAATTGAACTTTACTACTATAGGATTATATTCTATATTATAGAATAGATATCATTGTGGTAGCATAAGTACAGCCATCCTATTTTCTAGTTACAAGAGCGCTATGAAGGTTAATAGGGCCCCTATAATATTACTTTATAGATAAATAATTATTATTTTATTTATGTATTACATACTCGAATCATCATATCTAACTCCTAAATACTAAGAGAGCCTAGCTAGCCCTATTGATCTATAATATTACCTGATATCACACCCCATGCTATCAAACAATATCCATATAATCTTCTATAATCTGGTACAGATACAGAAGATGATATGCTAATAGAAGATATTCTCTCATGAGGGATAGGATCTTCTAGATAATAGTTCTATTCTCCTAATCATCAGCAAAAAAAAACCTACATTATAATGCGTGGTAGTATGTTATAATGTAGTTATTCTCTTATATGCTTTGTATACCTTCTTAAGTTTCTAGCACTATTAATCTCCTTCCCTGCAATACTATCATATCATTCTAATAACTCTCCACTATATGTACTATGCTCAATATTCTCTTTTATCATTTTTTACTATAGTTCCTATATTCTCCTATAATCTCTAGTACTAGCTTTCGTACTTCTGTTAATAATATTATCTTCATTAATTTTCTCTGCCCTTTTTATATTCTATCTCATCCAATTTATTCAACCTAATATATTCAATTATCACTTGTTATACTATCTACTCTAACTTTTCTAACCCTATGTATTATTTATTTTATTCTACATATGGTAATCAACTCTATTATTTACTATCCAAATTCGATCCGGTTCTACTTGTATCATATTTACTGCCCCCTCAACTGCCCAAAGCCAGACAATAGTCTCCCTACCTCCACTCGAAAATGTTTATACATTGGACATTCCCTCTAAACTATATGGTATTGGATTTCCTAGCCAATCTAATAGTATTAAATGTGCTAACTTATATAATTTCTAATTAGTCCCCTGTAGTGTGAATAATACATTCAAAAAAGCTACTGCATGCTCTCGATAAGATCTTAAACGTCTACTAATAGACATAGGATGTAACTTTATGGATATTATTCGTATCTACACTGCATCCCTCCTTGGTCTCCCCTTTCACCAATTTCTTCTACTAGTTATATGTAGATGTTACAACTTGTAGTTGTTGTTCTTATCAATATCTTAGTCCAGTACAGGTATTTCAAGTGTATTGTATGCTTCTACAGTCATATATAATAGTATCCTTTTTATATCCGATCTAGGGTCCTAGATAGCATGACACATATTATGCTCCCAAAAATCTTGCAACTAGTCCTCTATTTTTGGTATCATATATTCTATCGCTATATATAATATGTTGTATATCTACTTAATAGATTGCTTACCCTACAATATCATATACATCCTAGTGACTTCTATTATATTTAGCTGTTCTTACTTTCTTTTCGGATATAAAATATCCTTTACCCTTTCCGCAATAGCCAGTTCCTTGACTGACTATATAGACATCTCTAACTCTTTCACTGTAAAGCTATGACCTCAGCTATAGCCCTTTAGTATTTATAGGATACTGTCCACATGATTGCTCCATCGATATACGTCCTTTAAAGCTTTGTGTGAAGTCTTACAAATCTCCATAGAGTATTATAGCAAACTA